>CM076900.1:16440202-17712202 GCA_039519145.1 Kokia cookei | reverse complement strand
TGAGTAGTTGCATTATTCGACAAAATCGAGTAGGTTACCGATGAAATACAATTCATGATTAAATCCACTAGTTGTATATTAAAACCCAACTAAAGCATCATATCTTTCACAAACCCCCATTCCACCCTATCGTACGCTTTGCTCATATCGAGCTTTAAAGCGAATGATCCTTTACGTCCAAATCGCTTATTCTTCAAAGTATGCATCAAATCGTACGCAACAAGAATATTATCGAAAATAAAACGACCGGGTACAAAAGCACCTTGCGCGTAGTCAATACACACATCCAAAATCGTTTTCAATCGATATGCAACTGTCTTAGCTATAACCTTATACACCACAGAGCATAAGCTAATAGGACGGAAACCCGCCATGGAATCAGCATTATTCAATTTTGGAATAAGAATGATTTGCATAAAATTGACATCATTCAAAGAAAGCTCTCCCCGTAGAGACGATAGACAGAAGTTCGTCATATCCTCCCTAATAATGGGCCAAAATCTCTGAAAGAAAATGGCAGGGAAGCTGTCAAAACCTAGTGCCTTTGTTGATCCCATGCCCATCACAATTGCTTTTATTTCTTCCTTAGTAAAATCCTTCTCGAGAAAATCATTCATCTCTTGATCAATCTTTGGTTCAACATGAGGCAAAATATCATCCATATTGTAGCTTCCTCTGCTAGTAAAAATATTTTGAAAATACATAGCGGCAACTCTTTTCTTGTCCTCTTCCTCCTCCCAATAAATCTCATTGTCATCTTTTAATCTCAAAATTCGATTGACTCGCCTTCTGTAACTAGCAAATTGGTGAAAAAATTGGGTATTTTGGTCTCCATACCGCAGCCAGTTTGTACGAGAACGTTGTGCCCAAGTAATTTCTTCCTTATCAATTTCAAGATTCAAGGCAAGCTTGGCATCAATGATTTCTTCAAGTGCTTCACCATCAACATCCTCAGAAAAAAGGTTCTCAAGTCTCATTTTCAGTTGATTTGAAACCCCTTTATTTTCTTTTCTCCTTGCCAGTGCCCAACCTTTCAAATTCTTACTCAACATCATTATTCTTTCCAAAAAATTGAGATGCGCAAATTCAATCCACCATTTAGAAACCACTACCTCACAGCCTTCTTTTAACAACCATGCCTTCTCAAATTTAAAAGCAAAATTCCTCTTCCCCTGATGTACGATCGAAGCAGTATCAAGAAGAATGGGACAATGATCCGAAATGAAACTATTTAAATGCGAGACAATATAGTTAGGGAACATACCATACCAAGATGTCGAAGCCACGCCTCTATCTAGTCGTTCTCATATGTTGTTGGATGCAAAATTGCCCCTCTTCCACGTGTACCAACGCCCATGATAACCCATATCCGTCAATCTGCACTCGATCAAAGCATTACGAAAGCTTTCCATGTGATGTTCATCTCGAAGCCTACCCCCTTGCTTTTATTAATTGGATACAATCTTATTGAAGTCACCTATGACCACCCAGGGATAATTACCACGACCACTTAAATTTTTAAGAAGCTCCCAAGATTTTGTCCTCCTTCTTCCCTCCGATGACCCATAAAAATCGGTAAATCTCCAGCCAAGACCCGTGTCATTATTCATAAGCATGACATCAATGTGACTAGTACTAAAGCTATCAAGATCGACCTTATAACCTTCCTTCCATCCTAAACACAGACCCCCTCTCCACCCTTTAATGGACACATCAATTCCATGAAGAAAACCAAACTTCCTCCTAATCCTCACCATCCGTCTAATGTCAACTATAGTCTCAATAAGAAAAATATTTTGGGGGCGATGCTGTTTCAGCCAATGTTGAACTCTTCGAACATGCCGCGGATTCCCCAATCTACGGACGTTTCAACATATTATTTTCATAATTTTCGGCTGACCTGCTCAACAGGTTCAGCGCTTGAAAATTGTTGCCAACCATGGACTTATTGTCATGTTGCCCATCCGATCCATAAACACTAGACCCACCGCCATCAGAATGCAAACGTGGTCTTTTTTTCCCCTCCAAAGTCATGATGGGAATATCCTCATGCAAAGTTTCCATATCTGATCCATCAGGCCTCACCTCATCCAATTTTGACAGATTAGATTTACCTGCCAAATTGATTCCTAGATTGTTGCCAGCATGCTGCATAAAATTTGCAAAATTAATATGCAAATTATTCTTTCCTTTATCACTGCCCAAATCACCTCCATTAGCTCCCCAAATCACGTCTGGTTCGCTTAGCCAGATATTGCCACCAGTCATCATCTTCCTCATCAGAGCCTTAAGGGAAATATCCCATCCCATCGGCAAGTCTTGATTGCCTTTCACCAGCTGAACATGGCAGAAACTTTCACTGTGGCCCAGTCGACCATAAATGAAACAAAAAGTCGTTAATCTTTCATATTTAAATATAGCAAAATTTTCTTTTTGTTTTGCTAAGATTAAGTTCTTTTTCCTCTTCAATGGCTGACGAATATCCACCAGCACTCGTATTCACATAAAATTCCTCAATCCTGTAGCTACTGCCTTGGCATCATATTCAACAAATTCTCCTATGGAAGCACCAAATTGTCTCACTATTTTCTCCGTATACATTCCTGTCGACAAATTATGAATCTGCACCCAAAATGCTGCCTTCAATAAAGTAATTTCTAATGGGTCTATTCCTTCCTTTAATTTTTCAAACACCAGAAGATGGATGTTAAACGTCCACGGCGACCCCTTTATGATCCTCATCAGATTGGCTTCACAGTAAAACAAAAAAAGAAATCTTTTGTGTCCAATATCAGTTATAGTTACCCCACCGAGGGGATGCTAAAGATTAGCTAGTACTATTTTTATTAACAAAAAATTAATCGAGGTTGCTGTCAAGAAACAACCCACCAGACACAAATCTGACGTTTCTTTCGTTGCCTCCAGTTCTTGGTCAACCACCCATCGTTCCACCCCTCCACTTCCCTCGTCATCTCCAATCGTAGATCCGTCAGGGCATCTTCCATCAGATGCTCCTAGGAAAGAAAGAGCCTTTCACACCAACAAAACTAAACCACACAAAGGACAAATGCTACCGTAGAGCATACAGAGAAAATGTTACTGTAGAGCATACTATCCCCCTAAAAATTGTATATAAAACCAATCTTGGTTTGTAGGATTTGTGATGTGTTTAGGTGCTGATTGACACCAATCACCCTGTATACAAGTTATGTTTTATAGTTTCAAGATTTTTTAAGAGGATTAGTTGAGTTTTGGTAAGGAACTTATAAATTTAAATTTTAAATAAATATAACAAGTCGGATTTGATTTCTAACTCTATTTTTTTTTCTATTTTTATCTTCCTTAATTAAAACTCCAACAAAATTCCAAATATAAAATTCTTACCAAAAATAATGAGAAAAGTATTAAAAGAAATTCATCTGAAATTTAAAAAAAAAGTTCAAATCTAAACTTGGGTGAAATTTTAAATCTAAATCTAACTTGGCTCTTAGGAATAGATCTCATGGCCTCATCTTTGTTTAGCTAAATTAAAGTCAGGTCATTATATTAATATATATTGAATGTTATTGGTGTTCAGTTTGGTTAATTCTTGATTATATAATTTGTTTGGTGAATACAATAACAGGGTAAAGTCCGAACAACAAACGTGATTAGTGCGACTCAAATCCAAGTTAGACCTGGAACAGTGAATACCCTTTAGTATCAAACCATCACATGGGATTCTGATTAGGATTAACAAAATCTGATTCGATTCGAAAAATAATTCAAAATTTGAATGAAATAGTTCAAGGTTTGAGTTAATCAAGTTATTCGGATCAACTCGAATAAAAAAAATAAGTTTTTTGGTTTAACTCGAATATGAATTACACAATTGAGTTATCCGAAAATTCGAATAAGAAAAAACAAAACTACGTCGTTTTGATAAATGTTAACTTTTTCTAAAGTTAAAAGTCAAAATCATTAAATTAAAAGGCAAAACTATGCCGTTTTAATAAATGTTTAGTCATTAAGTTAAAAGGCAAAATCATTATATTGTTTATCTAGTTAAATAATCTTATACTTTGTCTACTAGTTAAACAATCGGTCCATATAAACGCAACATTGGATATAAATAATAAGATTCATTAACTCGACTCGATTTGATTCGAATTTTCTTGACTCGATTCGAAAAAAAAATTCAAATTAAGTTCGGTTGCTAAAATAAGATTCGTCAACTCAACTAACTCGAAATTTTTTGACTCGATTCGACTCGACTCGATCGAATACTCACCCTTAATTCTAATTATATAAAATTTCAATACCTTTTTTGAATGCTTGGTTAGCGGCAATATTGATGGAAGTATGTGTTATCAGAACTGGTTAGAAAACTAAATTCCAAAGACATAATTAGCACAAAAAAGGGAGTGGTGGTCCACCAATCTTATTTTTCAAGCAATGAACATTATATTTTGTAGCCAAATTCAACAAAATGTCCATTTCCATCTTTGCTTTTCATTCCCATTTAACTGTCGCCAGACTTGCCTGTCAATTTCCTATGATGATTGGAAGATCAACTGCAACTGATTGATTCCATTGAATATTTTTATTCTCCTAATTAACAAAGAATGAATGTCTTAATTTCCACTTGTTCACCGCTTGCCTCTTTCATCCGAGCTGTAAACACTATCTACTCGGATATACTTGGATTAGGGTATGAGCTTGAATCATGGGTATACTAATAAGAAGCTGTTTTCCTGTAGTCTTATTATTTTTTTGAGTTACGTGATTTAAATTTTTATTAAAAAAATAAGATATAAGTAATAAAATAAAAGAATTTATGAGGGTAAAGATTGCAGTTTATCACAGATCTTTATTAAGCATAATATTGGACTAAGATCACAATCGGGGGTGCAGGGGTAGGGGGTGCAGGGGTAGTAGGGTTCCTGTGGTACAGTTGCACAAGTAGAATCCGTATAGAAATACATTTCTACTATTTGATTTTGGTTAGAATAATGTGTTTCGATCTTATTACATTATTTCTATTAGAGATTTATTAGAATTAAGTTTTTCTAACATATAAATAGATGTAGTCGTCTTCTCTCGTATTCATTCGATTTTCAACATTAGTGAATTTTATTCTTCTATATTTATGAATTTTTTGAAAGAATTTTCACATAAAATCTATATGTACTTTTTTTTCATTTTCTTCGTAATATTTTTCATTGTCAACGCCTTTAACTTTTACAATTTTTTTGGGATCCAATTTTGCTTAAAGGAGCCTACTGAGCAGATATATAAAAGTTCAAACCCTTTGACTATAAGCTGATGCAGTCAATATAACATATTCAGTAAATTTGGGGTACTCAAATATGGATGTAAAATAAATAGTCCATCCATTTATTGCGCAGCATTTACTACTATCATGTATGATTCTCTAACTCGGGTCTTATTCATATGGCAAAGCTCCAACCCATCTTCTCACCTAAATCTTCCCGCAGAGTTAATTAGTAATGTTACATAATATAGGTAGCCGTCGTCTTCCTCTTGATCTGCCACTGTTTGGGCTCTGAATTTTCTCATCTTCTTCTGTTACTCTCTTCCTGTGTAGTTGCACTAGCTTTGTATTAACCATGCACTTAACTCGTACTCTTTATCGAACTAGAAACAGCAAACGCAAATGTACATATCAAAATTTTTAAGTCTTTATCGGTTAAGCCCTTAGAAACTGCACCCTGATATTCCATACTTAATGCATTTTGATTGCTTTAATTCTAGAAAAAGCTGCAAACTTTGTCATTCAGAAGCCTTGGGCCTTCCTCTCCCTTTCCTTCCCATTCAGAATATTTGTTATCCGGTCGATTTACTTTTACAGTAACCTAAGTATATCATATTATGTTTCAAAAGCTTCCCATTTCTCTTTTTCTCAATCTGTTTCCTTAAAAGCTGTTTCATGGCTTCCATATATCAGATTACGCCACCATCTCCAGTTGGATAATTTTTGAATAATGATGTTTGATATTGTGAAGAACCCCTTGCTCCTCTTACTCTCTCAGTTTAAAATTATCTGCTTCTGAGATGTTTTGGCTGCATTATCTCTAGCTAACATATATTTATCATCCCACAACCAAGCTGTTGGCTTTGGTAAGATGCACATCAAAGGGGAAGCTAGAAAGGTATCCACAATACCTAATTTTGTATTCGCATATCCAATAAACTGGACCAGGGAAAAGATTGCACCAACGGCAGAGATGATAATGGGCTGCACATTATGCTAAAAAGAAAATAAAACAGAAAATTGATGGGGACCATCAACACGTGCTAATGTGCACCGCCTAAGCATGACGCCAAATTTCGAGTTAAATGAAGAAAGGGAAACCTAAAACCAAAAGAATCTTATCAAATAAAAATGAGTATATAGAAATCTATCCTTTGTAGAGTTGCTAGGGTAAATGTAAACTGGTATATTGAGATTACTTACCACTTAAAACAAAAATCAATCAAAAAAACCTGGTCTACTGCATTATTGGTATATGCTAACATGCGCGCTTTTTGCACCCCACTGGAGGCCCTGAAGTTCTCAGCCTCATACCTCATAATTAAACTTTCCTGTCGTTTTCCTTTACCCATTTTTTGAAGACTTGAAAAGAAGACTCGAATTAAAAAAAAAAAAACCCATAATTAATGTACCCAAAGCAATATTACATTAGCCAATAATAAAGATTTAAGACCAAAGTAGCTGAAGATATACAGCAGTGATTTTAGAGACAAATGGGTGTGAAAATACAAAATTTTACAGTTCTTGGACAGATTATTTTTTGCAAGACTTTTCAAGATTTGGTGAGGAAGGAACAGCAAGAAACGTAGAAGGCGATGGATGGTGCGAAGGATGGAAAAGGTGAAGCACATGTGGCTGAGCATGCAGTTGCAGTTGCCCTGATCAATGGCCATTGGCCAAAGGCCCAAAAGGATACATAATAACTGGCAACCGACGCAGCCAGTTCAAAGAAGTTTTGTCCCAAGTGGTTGGTTTGTTTTGTAGTAAAACGAAGAAAATACCATCTTTAGAATTTTGATCTTTTGCAGTCCACCTAAGCAAACAGCCTAATAGTAGGCTTTGATCTCATGGGTATGCGGTTACGGGCTAATTTCATTATTGGTTTAATCTATTTTTCTATTTTCCTATTTATGAAAAATAGAATTATTAACAGGGTTTTTTAGTTGTAAATTAAGTTGCAGTTAAATGAACAAATAAAAGTGAAAGGTAAATAGCAATGCATAAAAAAATTGATTACAAAGTTCAGAATTCTTTCTCATATTTATGGTACCTTATCTAAAAGAATAATTTATTATAAATCAATAGTATAAGTAGTGATTTAAGTTTAAATCACTAATAAAATTACAATTTCACTCCTATATATTTAACTAAAATCACTTTTTTATTGAGTCTTTTCCCTTAAAAACTTATTTACAAATTAAACATGAAAACTAGTTGTTTACAACCAAAATGCACTTTAACTAGTTTCTATAATGAACATAATAGTGATCTCTGTAATTCATACATTAAACCAATAACCAATTCGATACGAACATCAAAGCCCAATCTTAATCCCATGGGCGTGATAAACTTAGTTTTCCATAAGGTTGAACAATTCAATTAGGGGTGAATCTAGAAAATTTTTGAAGAGAGTCGAAATTAAATTATATATTTTTACTAAAAATATAATTTTAGAATTTTTAATACACTATATCTTTAGAATTTTTAAAATATTAAATCAAACTTTTATCATTTTTAAAAGACCAAAATATAGTTTTATTATTAAAAGTTTAAAATTTTAAAAAGTTTAAATATAAATTTTCAATTTTAAAAGAAATCGATATATTACCGGCCCCTAAATTAGTCACTAAACTCAATTCAAGTCCAAATTGTTGAAAGACCAACTAAGTTGGTTCAATATTTGGTTCCAAAAGTCTTTCAAGAAAGAGAATTCGAAGATCGAAATAGTCAAGACTTCATTTCATGTTACATGGGGTCTAATGACACAAGCGCAATACATAAAACTAAATAAAAGGTTTTAATAAGCTTGTAAGAGATCAAGTTGCGAAGAGAGCAGCCCAAACACACCCAATAAAATCAAATCCATTTGTGATTTATTCAGTTCATTGGAGTTTTCTTAGTTTTCATTTAGGCCTTATTTGTTGTTAGGCCCAACTAAATTTATCTTAAGTGTATTTTAAACCTGTTCATGAATTAGACTATTCGTCTAGATTCGAAGGTTTGCCCAAAATTTGAGAGGATTTGAATAAAAATTAAGTCCGAAAAATAAACTTGGGCAAAAAAAAAAAGATTCGTTTAAAATACGAGTCCAACTCGGGCTTGAACATTCAAGTCTCAAGCTCGGCCCGATCTGAATAGTTTTTAAGTTTACAGTATTTTATATTATGTTATTTTGATATATTATGTAATGTAGAACACATTAAAAAAAATAAACATATACTAAATATATATAATATTATTTTAATGTAAACATTAAAACAATGTTAAGATGACTATATAAAAAATATATAAAATTATTAAATATTAAAATAATATAATATAAATATATTTTTTTAAAAATAATATGGATAGGTTTAAAATAAACTTGGTTTAGTCTATTGCAATATGGATGAGTTTGTTAAAATTTTAAGCTCATATTTAGGATCGAGTTAAACTTGAACAAACATAAAATATGTTAAATATCATACTTAGACCCAATTCGATCCGATTCATGAACATCTCTAATTTATTCTTAGCCTCATTTAATGTTTAAATTGTTATAAATTCGGTCCATCATCCATTCTTACTTAAAATGGCCGAATTTGACTAGTTCTTAGCTATTAATTTTTATTTTGTTTTAAATTTTTTTTAAGTGAATGAGTTATGGGTTAGTTTAAGGCATAATTGTAAAAAAAAAAAAAAAAAAAAAAAAACTTTTAACGTTTGGGGGTTTTTCGTTTTGTGTCGTTGATATTTTTTTTTTTGATTGAACGTTATGATTTTTTTTTCTAAAATTAGCTAAATTTTAACGGTAAACATTAATTAACCTTCAATTAGATAACAAGTCAATGAAATAACTTATGTGACATGCCACATAAACATAATAACGTCATCGATGGCATCTTCAAGAAAAATATACTTAAATACAATTTATAGAAACAAAAATAAAAAATAAAATAACGAATAAAATAATGATATTATTGTAACTAAAATGGTAATGAACATAGATTAATAATATAGTGACAAATAAACAAAATACGTTCATAAAATAACGAATCAAACAATATTAAATTAGAAAAAAAATAAAAGCAAGTAATTAAATGATAAGCAACAATAATAAATAAATAAATAATATAAAAATAAATAAATAAATAAATGCAAATTGAATATTAAAATAAATAAAATAATAAAAATAAATAAAAAAGATTAAATTAAAAATAAACAAAATGAAAAGGGCAAAATATTAAAAAATAATGAAGGGATTAAAATTAAATTAAAACAAAATTTAAAGTAAAATAAATATAAATATAAAGAAATGGGTCAAATTTGAATGTTCGGAGAAACATAGGGACCGCATGGGCAATTTCCCAGGTCCTTACACGTGTCATCTCCCAACAAAAAATAGACAGAGGATCTAAATGTAAACAGAATAAAATCATGTGGTTGGATTGTAATAAATTAAAAAAATAAACAAAGGATGAAATAAAAACATGCAAATGCAGAAGGACTAGGGGCATAAATAGCCCATTGGTCCAAAAACACGCGGACCCTCAACTCTCTCGGTTAGATTCGTGTCATGGCACCTAAACGGTGTTGATTTGAGGCCACTGATACAGTCCCTAAACGAAGCTGTTTAGAGGGTATTATATAAGTAAAAAAACATAAAAAAATCATTTTCACACTCTTAAAAAAACAGTTCAACCCTCCTTTTTTCTCTCCATAGCCCTGTGTCTGGCCCCAGGTAAGGTCTCCATCCGTCGTGGGTCGCTATAGGCCACCATCATCAATGGCGGTGATCGCTGCTTATGGTGGTCGAGAGTTTTACCCTTTTCATCTCATGAGTCCGGATCTAGGGTCGAAAGCCACCAGATTTGGCTTTAAAACACCAAAAGGAGATAAACATCCCTTCGTTTTTAGGGGTGTTTTTTTAGAAAAAAACCTATTTTTCATTTTTGAATCGAGACCTTCTCGAATATTAGGGGTATTTGGAGGCCTCTCTCATTGATGACACTACCCTTCATCGGGGGTAGAGACCTTGGCCACCAACCAAAGGCGGTGATGGCGGTGTTCAGGTAATAACCCTAACCACCCTTTTTCTTTTACTTTTTTTTTATTTACTATTTACGTTCGAAATATAAAAATAAAAATAAAATTGAAAAATATATGTATATGAAGAACAATATACCTTGAAAATTATTGCTTTTTATTTCTTTGTGCTTCGTAAAAAAAGAAAACAGGTTAAATTGTGGCTGAAATAGCCAATATTCAAATCATTGCTCTGCCTCTCTTTTCTTTGCTTTTTACAGGTAATAAAGGTGGTGGCAGAGGACTTTCGATAGCCAATGTGGTGGTTGATGTTAGAGGCGTGGTGGGTAACCTCGAGAACGCACGAATGACGTCGCACAAGCGTGGGTGAGGCAGCTTTTGGTGTCTTCCCAGCATATTAGGGTTTTTGCCCTTGCATTAGATTTGGGCTAGCATGGGCTCTTAAGTAATTGGGCTTAGTGGGTTTTGGTGATTTGGGCTAAATGATTTAGGGTTTGGGTTATTGGAAATTGGGTATTGGGTTTTAGCTTATGTAAATGGGTTTAGGTATTTTTTTGGCAATTGGTTTTGTAAATGGACATTTAAAATTAAAATGTTTTTAATTTTATTTTGATTTTTTTTTGTTGGTTTTTGGTTTGTTTTGGATAGGGCAAATTGGACCTATTACAGTTGCCTCTCTTTGCTCGTTATTATGTAATGAGAATGGTACAATGACTCAAAAGAGGACCAATTTCGTCTAGTCCCGGTGAATCTTGCTTCTTTGGTGATTCTCTTCTTTAAGTAACCCACTCTTTTGCTTCATTGGTTACCCAACTCTACTATATCCTCTTCTCTACAACTTTAGGATGATAAGATTTAGTGTCGTGACTTCTTATTGCCTCATGGAAACTTTAAAGAGATAAAATTTGTTGTTGTAGCTTTACTCCATTCCACTTCAACTTCAGGGAGATTAAGATTCACTATCATGGTTTTAACCCGATCCACTACAACTTTAGGGATATAGGATATGGTTTTGTAGCTGTATCTTGCTCTGCTACAACTTTAAAGAGATAAGGATTTGCTTTCCTAGCTTCAATCTGACCCACTACAACTTCAAGGGTATAGGACTTGATGTAGTAGCTTCACTCCATTTCACTGCAACTTTAGGGAGATTGAGATTCACTTCTGTAACTTTAATCTGACCCACTGCAACTTTAGGGGTATAGGATTTGGTGTTGTAAGTTCACTCCAATTCATTGCAATTTCAAAGAGATTGAGATTCGTTACCGTAGTTCTAATCCGATCCACTACAACTTCAAGGATATAGAATTTAGTGTAATAACTTCACTCCATTCCACTACAACTTCAGGGAGATTGAGATTCGCTTCTGTAACTTTAAACTGACCCACTACAACTTCAGGGGTATAGAATTTGATGTTGTAACTTCACTCCATTCTACTGTAACTTTAGAGAGATTAAGATTCATTACCGTAATTCTAATCCGATCCACTGCAACTTCAGGGATATAAGATTTGGTGTAGTAGCTTCACTCCATTCCACTGTAACTTCAAGAAGATTGAGATTTGCTACTATACCTTTAACCTAACCCACTGCAACTTCAAGGGTATAGGATTTGGTTTTGTAACTTCACTCCATTCCATTGCAACTTCAAGGAGATTGGGATTCATTACTATAGTTTTAATTTGATCCATTGCAACTTTAGAGATATAGGATTTGGTGTAGTAGCTTCACTCAATTCCACTATAACTTTAGGGAGATTGAGATATCTACTGTTGTTTTACTGATCTATCACGTCATTCTTTGCAGAATAAAACATGTAGAATCTGTTCTATGAACCTCTATCTAGGCCAAATATTAGGATCTCAATATCGGAATGAGTCAAATACTATTAACTAAATGAGTATGCATGATATTGGTATGAGTATCATAGTTTAGACTAATTTTATCTTCTTTATGCTTAGGTCGACATAGTTCGTCGTTCGTCCAAGTTCTATTACTGGTGTGCTACCCTGTCTTCTTTTGTGCTTGATATGAAATTCGGTGAAGTAGTTCAGTTTGAACTACTTGTTTCAAGTTTGGTTCTTTTCAATTGGTGGTCCTGTTTCAGGTCCTTGTACCATTTAGAAATTTTTTGGAGCGATACGCGTAGAATCTTGTATGCTTTATAACATTAGTCCATTATTCGTTATTTTAATGCAAAAATGCTTGAACAAAGTTATGAAAAGATAGGATTGAATTTTGTTGGAGACAAAGCTCAAATGAAAGGTTTGAAAATGAAAAACATTGGAAAAAATTACCAAGTACAAAATGAACAAAAACAAAATTAGGTGCCCCAGATATCAAAGTATGAGCTTCTCCGAGTAGACTTGATGAGGACCACCCTATGCTTGATATGTGTTTAGGAAACCTAGAGTGATTTGACGATGCCCCAAGGTGTAAAGTTCCTCCACCTTGTTACTTCTGAGGGAAAAGACCATTACAAGTCCATTCTTTGCTCCAAATTTAAGTTTCCCTTTTCGGGTTTTCAACTCAAAATTCCTTTGGTTTCAAGATGCCCTTGCAGGTTTTCATCTTGACCTCTCATTTTTCTTTTTTTTTTCTTTTCTCTTTTTTAGGTGAAATATTTCTTCATTGAGTCTGAGTTTACAAGATTGTGTACATCTTCGTCATCTATTTCAGTCAAAATGAGAGCTCCTCTAGAGAATGCTTTCTTTACTACATAAGACCCTTCCCAATTGGGCATCCATTTTCCTCGGAAGTCCTTTTATCTGGGAAGTATCTTTTTTAGAACTAGATCCCCTCATGGAATTTTTGGGACGAACCTTTTTTTCATATGCTCGTATCATTCGTTGTTGGTACATCTGACCATGACAAATAGCTCTTAATCTCTTTTCTTCAATTAAGTTCAACTAATCATATCTGGCTTTGATCCACTTTACCTTCTCTAATTTTAGCTCTGACAAGAATTAGAGAGAAGGAATCTCAACCTTGATGCGTAAAATTGCTTTCATTCCATAAACCGATGTTAATGGTGTTGCCCTAGTAGAAGTTATGACCGAGGTTCTATAAGCAAAACGGGTAAATGGTAATTTATCGTGCCAATTTTTATAGGTCTCTATCATCTTTGCAATTATTTTCTTAATGTTTTTATTAGCTATCTCCACTGCCCCATTCATTTTTTGGGTGATAGGGAGATGAATTGTGATGTTTGATCTTGAATTGGCTACAAACCTCCGCTATCATGCTGTTATTCAAATTCAATGCGTTGTCAGATATGATACTTTCTAACATTCCATGTCGACATTTAATCTCTTTTATAAAGAATTTACTAACTGCAGACTTCGTGACATTAGCGTAGGAAGCAACTTCCACCCACTTGTTGAAATAATCAATAACCATAAAGATGAATTGATGTCCATTAAAAGCCTTCGGGCAAATTGGCCTAAAGTCACCCATGCCCCACATAGAAAAAGTTCATGGGGAAGTCATGACATGAAGATGTAACAAAGGTACATGAATTTTATCTCTACAAATAAGGCCTAAATATTAGCTAACCCACTTCGTGGGTGCACAGAAGCTTAGTAGTAGTTGAGCCATAGTGATAGTGACCACTCCGTCATGACATAGACAACTCTATATTGCAACAAAGGGATCAACAATGAAAAATAAAAGGGACTGCTTGTTGTGTCACAACACAGGTCCTAGTGTGTCGCAACATCGACCCCAGACTTCAACTCTACGTCAAGCGAGGGGCATTTTTGTCTTCACAAAGCAACTTAAGTGCGTAGGATGGTAGCTAAACTAGGATTGATGAAAACAATCGGCCAAGAGCTATAAATAGAGCCTTTAGCATTAGGGTTTGAGAACCATTCAGTAGATTTTAGTTTTTAGTTTTACTTTATATTTTCAGTTTGAAATGAGATTGTAGAAACTTGCATAGATGATCGAGGAATCTTCTCAACAAATTGCTAATACAATTTTAGTTTCTTTTTCATTCTCTTCTTCAATCATATGGTTTAATATATTGTTTTATTGATGATCAAAGAAACTATGAGGAACTAATTCCATTTTGGGAATTAGGGAGTGGACGTATGAATAAGTAATTATTGTTTTGCAAGGATTTTACCTTTCGCATCAGCTGTTTAGGAAAGAAAGAACATCGAACAAACACTAGGCCTGACAACCCTAGAAAGTCATCTAGGTGCAAATGAACCCAAAATTGGTATTTTCCATCCATGAATACCTTTTCCCCAACCCGGTTTAGATTATGACATCTAGTGATAAGTAATCTTTATTGACTTGTTATGCCAATGTAAGATCGAGGGATCCAACTGCGGTAGTAACTAGTTGATTGGAGGAAAATCCCCCAAACCCAACAATTGAAGAAATCATACGGAAACGACCTAATATCCCCAAAGCCGTTTATAAGAATTTCTATATCTCAAACTTTTACTTTTATTTTCCATTTTATTTTATCTTTAATTTTATGTTCTCAAAATCCACTCTTGATTTCTTTGTACTATAATACCTAAAATGAGTATTAATTAGTTTTATTCTTTTTTGGGATTTGATTTACTATCACCTTACGCCTCCTTTGGGTACAATCCTCTGAATACTATCAAATGTTTCGTTGTAACACACTATATTTACAACCTGACCTATATAGCTACAAAAAGCCTAAATCTACACCGAACGAGAGTATGTTTGGGGGCGGTCAAGTTGTTGGTGTCGTTGCCGGATAGGCAACGATTTAGTAAATTTTATTCTTTCTTAGGTTATAGATATGATTTAACCCTACTAATAGTTTTTTATTTTTTTCTCAGATATAACACTTCCTTTTAATTCCCATCATATTTAAAACCATGGATGTTGATCGCGCTATGAACATCACAGCAAATATGTACAAGCTTACATTGTCGATGCAAGTATAATAGATAGATGAAAATCTATCAGATATCGATCCCATAGGGATGGCTGCTTATGTTTATAATTGTCGATGCAAAGAAAGTTAAAACTAAAGAGATTGTGATGTATAATGTTGGAGCAAATTAATATGAAAATTAAGTAAAGGTTTGAGAATAATTTGTCGAAGCAATTTAAGAAAATTTAAGAAGTAAAAAACAACGATAATGAGATGGGGTTCCCTAACTTGAAAAGTTGGAAAATAGCTAAATGTGATCACAAGATAACTGATAGATAAATTGTCACAAAAATTAGGCTCAATGAATCTACCTAACCTCCACTTCCCTGTTTATGAAAGACTTAAATACTCACACTAACCACACCTTCCAGTGTTGATAATGCAAAATATTCAAAAACAAGTGGATAAAATTCCTTCAATCCTCAAGCAACTTCCGTTGACTTGCTTGTTAACTTAATTTGTCATTGTACTTTCCAGTGACAGTGACTACAATAACACTTCTGTGGTCAAACAATTAAATCCAAAGATAAACAATAAAGGAAGATTGAAATAGATATCATAATCGATCTAAAATTAAATTATACTTCCATACAAATTCAATTAATGAAAATTCATCAACGTTTAAAGAGAGAATAAAAGAATGAATTGAAGCATCCTATTCCTAGTTAACCAGAACCATTCCCTTACACTTCTCTTACGTTGCAATTAAGCATGCTCCTCGTCAGGAGTAGATTTGCCTTCTTGTCACAGTTAGGTCACCCTCAAGGATGTTAAGCTGCCATGGAAGCAAGCTTAAGAAAATGTTGAAGAGAAAATTTTTATGCCTAAAAAATCTAGAAGATGAAGCTTGAAGAAGATCCTCTCTCATCAATATTTATCAACCATTGCCAAGTACATATGTCCTTTCTTTTAGATCCAACTTCTTCCAGTTGTACAAGTTGGTTATACCAGCTGTACACTTACACATATCTGATGTGTTCATCAAACAGTAGTCGGTTATGGTGACATTTTTGGGTGCAAATTTGTATTCTATTTTACAATGACAACCTTGGATACCTTCAAGTGTTGATCTTTCCGGACAAACTCCTGCACTAACATCTTTGGATGCAATACTGAATACTAATTGTGGCGACATTAATAGTAAAAACATGATAAAATTAAAGAAAATTAAACCTAGCATCATTGAGTTAGAAAATGCAGTTACTAAGTTAAAAATGCTAAAAATGCATGCTAAAAATGATAAAATGGGAACAAATTACAACCTAAGTAAGGAGAAATCAATGGTCTTTTCTAATGCTATCACAACTTGAATTTTTACTTGTCTTGAAGTAAACAAAAGCTAGTAAAGTCATACAAAAAGGTTTTGTCAAAGAAATAGCCATTCTAGCAACTTGAATCTTCTGAAATCCTAATGTATGAATTACATTCACATGACAGAATATTGCACCAACAATTTATAGGTATGAATAACTAAAATTACAATTTCATCAATGCTAGCATCATGTTTTAAATCTTAAATTGATTCTACCAAAACAACATTTATTGTACACTAATTTAAATTTTTTTCTTTTTTTTTCTTTTCTTCTTTTTTTTTATTATAAATGTGACTGAGGGATGTCTTTGCATTACTATACCCTTGATCTTGGGAAGTAACGATGGGGTGAAAAAAAACCCCAAGGAGTATGAAATTACGCCGACACACACTCTTGTAGTGATAGCCTTTAGTTAGATTACTTTTTCTAACACTTGCATTGGAGTGTTCCCCCTTGACAGTTCACAATACACTCACATTGGAATGTCTTTTATTTATAACTATACTTATATACAAATAGCTGTAAATGAAAAATTTATTCAAGATTCAAAAAATGATACTACTCATTCATTACTAATGCAATATTAACTATTCATCCAAAAATAGAGACACAATACTCAATCACATTTATCCAACTCATTAATTAGCATTTCACGTGATTCAAGAATTAAACATCGAATGAAAAAATTGCAATCACATTTCTCATAATATTGCATGCTTTTATTGAATTCAAAAGGACAAATTTTTTTAAATGTGGGTGCAATTGCATTTCCAATCCATATACAGTCCCCCCAAACTTAAGGTTTGCATTGTTCCCAATGCACTGACATCAATGTACAAATATATATGGAAATGCAATGACAAATGCAGATCCAGTGACAATAAAAATTCAAAAACAAAAGATGCAATAATAAATAAACGACAATTACATGATATGCATGACAATTAAAACTGAAAACTGAAAAGCTCACTCAATTTGCAGCAACTAAAGATGCGGCTACATTGATTTTCTATTTCCTACGCTTCCTTTCTACTTTGTGATGTTTTTTTGTCTTTCATGTGTTTGTATTTCTTGTCCTTGGGCTTCACCTTGTCTCTGGATTGCTCCGTAATAGCAGACTAAACCCCGACTTCATCGACTATGACTTCAAAAGGATGGATCTTTGCCATTGGCTCAGTGTAGACTATTATGGCCAATAGATTTGGATCCTCAGTTGGTGTTGTCACAGCCTCTGCCTGACTTGTAGTAGATGGCACCAATTCTTCACTTATTGTACCCACAACTGTTGGTGTAGGGACAAATTCCTCTGATGAATTTGCTCTGGCTTCTTCCTATTCTTTTTCTTCTTTCTTCTCCTTTTGTCTCATTTCTTAAGTGGGTGTGGCTTCTCCCTTAGTAGGAGTTTCTTCTTCAATAGCATTAGCAGTCTCAAAATTAGCAGGGAAATCCTCCTCGAATAAGCTGGCAATGTTCTTCAAACAATCCTCTACCTCCTTCGATTTCACCTCTCTTTCTTCATTCGAAATACGCACTATTGGTGGAGAAGCTGTGGAGTGTTCCTTCTCTCCAAAATTGGCTTCATTAGTTGAAGGTTCAGCTTTCCTGATGATCGAAGGGAAGGTCAAAAATTCTAGCAAAGGTGCTGTGCTCATTCTCCTCATGGTGGTTAGCATGGCACTATTCCATGCCCTGGTGTAGGCATAGAATAGATTCTGTGAATGTTCCATTTCTTCAATTGTGGCGACAAGTTTTATTTGTCTGATGTTAATAGCATTGATAATTTTGCTCCAGCTCCTTAACTTTGCGCCATAATGTTGGGTTTGTAGTCACATGTGTACTGTTGTTGCCACTTTTTGTCTTGCTCTTCTTCATCTTCCTGGTATCTACTTCTTTTATTATAAGAGTCTCTTTACCACGAGCCATCCTATCAATTGATGCGTCATTGATTGGGCCCTTGTTTACTAGGATTTTCTTTCCTTCTCGAGGCACTATACCCCGTTACGAACATAATTATGTTATCAAAGAGGGAAATATCAAGATACCTATCTATTTTTCTCCACATTCCATAATTTCCTGATGCAACACTGCACCGACATCTATCTTTCTACCTTTTATGATTGAATGTATCAGATACATTCGATCGAGTGTGACTGTTGTACTTTACGCAGAAGGCATTAAATGGTTGTTAAAGAAATAAAACCACATCTTACTTTGTAGTGATAGAAATCTTCTATGCATGGTGTAGTTGCTTGATTTTGAACCCGTCCACATAACACCTTCGACACATAGATCTCTTATCAACATCTCGATCCCTTCGTTAGTTAATTCTTCAATAAATTTCGCATGCTCATCTTTATTAACGGCAGTATTGTATATTGCGTTAATGGTTGTGGCATCCCATGGTATTAACCCTTCACGAACAAATATATATCCAGACTCCTGGTCAGTAAGATTAGCATAGAATTCTCGCACTATTGATGGGGAATAAGTCCCAAGATGGTCGCAAAATGTCTCCCAGCCCATTCTCGCGATGGTGCGAGTTACTTGCTTTCCACGGTCCCTTCGCTTCGACATGTTGAAACCTTGCTTCGAATGACAATTTTTCTTCAGCATATTATCTTGGAAGAATTCTTTGGCCGCCTTAGTTATGAACATCACTGGTTCGTTGGAGGGTTGTTGCTCTATTTCATAAGTCATCGCAGTAGAGGACGATTCATGAACGGACTTTGCTCCTCTTGTTCTAGCCATATTTGGTAGTCGTAAAAGTAGATTAAGAAGGATGAGAAATCGAAGCAAATTTCTAAGTATAGCAATGGAGGTTTGTGAGTGAAATAGTCGGAGCAAAAAAATTGCTTTACAGAGAGAGAAGGCGTGTTTGTATGTACTGCAAAGAAGGGCTAGCATGTCTGCTCTTAATAAATGCATCCAATCAGATTGCCTTTTTTTAAAACCAATCTAACGATTGGTTTTGAAAGGATGAGTAGTCATGATTTCTTTTCTGATACGTTAGACGAAATGCAGTGACAATAATATATTTATGTACTGACAAAAGAGTGAACTTGGACTTCAGAGAAGTATGCAGTGGTTGTAATTCCATATTAAGAGCTTTCTCTATAGATGATCTCAAAGCTAGGTTCCTTCTATTAGTCAACACTTGAGGTTGTATAGACTATTTTGGCTTAATCTCAATCTTATTTGCCCTAACCTTGTTGTCACAGTTTAGTACAACAACTTTATACGATGTCACCACAAAATTTTCAATAAATCTTGTGCTATTCTCCTTGAATTCTCCTTTAAATGATTTATCCAACACATCAATGTGGTGACATTCTTCCTTGTCACGACAGGAAGTGGCTTTGAAGATACTGAAAGTGGCATGTTCCCCATTATGACTCATTGTAAATTCCCCTTTGTACACATCGATGAGAGTGTCCCATAACTAAGAATATGCATCCCAAGATTATGGGTACTTCTTTATCGGCTTCACAGTCAAGTATAATGAAATCAACAGGTAATACAAACTTGTCTACGCGAACAAGGATGTCCTTATTTTGTCCTTCAGGTTATGCCAATGACTTATCTGCCATTTACAATGTCACTACAATGGGATTCATGTGACCAATTCTCAATTTATTGAACGTAGACAGTGGCATCAAGTTGATACTTGCATCTAAGTCACATAAAGCTTTACCCAAATAATAATTACCAATTGAGCATGGGATTGTAAAGCTTCCAAGGTCTTTTATTTTTTATGACACTTTATTTGTTAGGACTGCGTTGCATCCCTCTGTGAGTGTAATTGTCTCAATATCGGTCAACTTCTTCTTCTTGGATAAGAGCACCTTCATGAATTTCCCATAGCTAGGAATCTGTTTGTGAGCATTCACAAGAGGTATGTTGACATGCAATTGTTTCAACGTGGCCAGAAACTTTTGATATTCTTTATCGTTCTCCTTCTCCATAAATCTTAGTGGAAATGGCCAAGGTATTAACACATCAGGTTGTCGTGACAAACCGAGTTGCGTCGACATCGGTGCTTGCTTCGATAATTTTGTTGGTCTAATGGTAAGCATGAGAGTAACAACTATTGGCTCCACTTTATTTGATTTCTCTATTTCTTCTTCAAATACAACTTTTTCTTCTTAATCTGCTTTCCTTGCGTCGACAGGTGCTGTACTAGAGTTGCTACTCGACTCGACAGTTTGCTTTCCGCTCCTAAGAATAATAGCTTTGCAATGCTTCTTCCCCTTTTGATTTGGATTCTCAATGTCACTGGGTAAAGCACCTGATGGTCTTGTATTCATATTTGAAGCTAGTTGTCCTACTTATGCTTTCAACTCTCGTATGGAAGAGGAATTTCTTCGCACAATAGCTTCTGTCCTCGTGATATGTTCACACATCAAGGCTTTAAGAGCTGTTAATGGATCAGCTCATGGTTGGGAATACTGTTGTTGTTATTGTTGTTGTCCTTGCATATACAGATTTTGCATTGAAGATTGTTATGTCTGCACATGAGTATGTGACTGCAACTGATCTTGATGTACATGCATCTGAGGACTTTGATTGAAATTTTGCTGCTGCTGATTATAATTCCCTTGTCAAAAATTTCCTTGGCTCGAAGAATTTTCGTATCTAAATGTGGTTGCATTTTGGTTTCCCCAAGGTTGTTGGTTTCGAGTTGAGCTATTGTAGGAATTACCATAAGAATTTCCTCTCATATTATTAACACAAAACACATTCTCTGTATGCTGTGGATAATCTTCGTAGCTGTGATTGTCGCCGCAAATTTCACAACAAAATGTCGGGACATCCATTTGTTGAGCAACTTGGATGGGAGCAACTTCACTTGTCCCCTTGATGTTCTTTATCATATTTGCTAATGAAGATACATGTGCACTCAAAGCTGATATAGCATCTAACTCGATAACTCTAGAGTTTATTTTAACTTTAGCAGCTTGAGAGATCAGATATTGGTAGTCATTCTGGGCGATCCTCTCTAAATTTCTCACAGCCTCCCATAGGTGCAGTCTAACAAAGGACCATTCATAGATGCATCGACAATATTTCCTGTCTGCGCACTCAACCCATTGTAAAAGATCACGATCTGCGTTTCCTGTTAATTCCATGCATGGGACAGCGTCGAAGCAGGGTTTTGTAATGCTCCAATGTGGTGTGTGAATTCTCATCAACCAATTGTTGATATGTAATGATATCATTCCTCAATTGAGCATTCATTATCGGTGGATTAAATCGTAAAAAAAATTAAGTCACAAGTGCATTCCACGATGTAATCAATCTAACAGGCAATCCAAGGAACTAGGTACGAGCCCGTCCTTGCAATGAGTAAGGAAACAATTGCATCCTCAAGGCATCATCAAGAATGCCATGTTGACTAAAAAAAGCACAAATTAATAGAGAATATTTAAGATGCTCTCTTGCATCCTTATGAGGCAAACCAATATACTGCCCATTCAAATTTAACATTTGAAACATAACCGGTTTTAACTCAAAATTGCTAGCTTGAATAGCTGGTTGAACAACCCCTGGTTACAAATCATCTAATACAGGAATAATAAAGTCTCGAATCGGTGTATTTTGTACTTGTTCTTCTTGTGGTAGCGGTGTATTATTTATATTTTGTGGTTGTATCAGAGGGATAGGATTTTGTGGTGGCAATGGAGGTATGACTACATCATTTCTAGGCAAAGCCATATTTCTTTGTTCTTGTCTTCTCTTTCTAATAGTTCTATCGATTTTCGGATCTAAGCTAACAATAATTTTAGAATTGCTCCTAGTCATAAAACACCTAAAAAAATTGAGAAAGATTCAACAAAAAGTAAAACAAGTTAGTAATAGGTAAAACTAACAAAATGAAAAATAATTGCAAGAACAAGAATAAACATTAAACAAAAGCCATCCCCGATAACGGCGCCAAAACTTGATCGTGCTATGAACGTCATAGAAAATATATACAAGCGTACACTGTCGATGCAAGTATAATAGATAGATGAAAATCTATCAGATATCGATCCCAAAAGGCTTGGCTGCTTATGTTTATAATTGTTGATGTAAAGAAAGTTAAAACTAAAGAGAATGTGATGTATAACGTCGGAGCAAATTATTAAGAAAATGAAGTAAAGGTTTGAGAATAATTTGTCGAAGCAATTTAATAAAATTTAAGAAGTAAAAAATAGTGATAATGAGATAGGGTTCCCTGACATGAAAAGCTGACAAATAGCTAAATGTGATCACAAGGTAACTGATAGAAAAATTGTCGCCATAATTAGGCTCAATGAATCTTAACAACCTCGACTTCCCTGTTTATCAAAGACTTAAATACTCATACTAACCACACCATCCAGTGCTGGCAATGCAAAATATTCAAGAAGAAGTGGACAGAATTCCTTCAACCCATAAGCAACTTCTGTTGACTTGCTTGTTAACTAAATTTGTCGCTCAACTTTCCATTGACAGTGATTGCAATCACACTTTAGTGGTCAAACAATTAAATCCAAACATAAACAATGAAGGAAGATTGAAATAGATATCATACTTGATCTAAAATTAAATTGTACTTCCATACAAATTCAATTAATAAAAAATTCATCAGCGTTTAAAGAGAGAACAAAAGAATGAACTGAAGCATCCTATTCCTAGTCTACTAGAACCATTCCCCTACGCTCCTCTTGCATCGCAATTAAGCATGCTCCTTGTCAGGAGCAGATTTGCCTTCTCGTTACAATTAGGTCGCCCTCAAGGAAGTTAAGTTTCCATGGAAGCAAGCTTAAGAAAATGTTGAAGAGAAAATTTTTATGCCTTAAAAATCAAGAAGATGAAGCTTGAAGAAGATCCTCTCTCATCAGTATTTATCAACCATTGCCAAGTACAGGTGTCCTTTCTTTTAGATCCAACTTCCTCTAGCTGTACAAGTTGGTTATACCAACTGTACACTCACGCAGATCTAATGTGTTCATCAGACAGTTGTCGATTATGACGACATTTTTAGGCGTAAATTTGAATTCTATTTTGCGGCTACAACCCTGGATACCTCCATACGTTGATATTTCCGAATAGACTCCTGCACTGACATCTTTGGATGCAATACTGAACACTAATTGTGGCAACATTAATAGCAAAAACAAGATAAAATTAAAGAAAATTAAACCTAGCTTCACTGAGTTAGAAAATGTAGTTACTAAGTTAAAAGTGCTAAAAATGCATGCTAAAAAAGATAAAATGGGAACAAATTAAAACCTAAGTAAGGAGAAATCAATGGTCTTTTCTAATACTATCAGATGCCTACGATTTATTTTGTGTAGATCTCATGTATGGTGATGATAATGATGCTGATATCTACAAAGACGAGTATTATAAAGATTGGGTGATCCAGGAAAATAAAAAATTATTGATGTTGGAGTTAAGTTAACTTCGTGAAGAAGCCTAGATCCCCGATCAACATGATGATCTATCTTTTAGAGAGATATACTTCGAATCTGAACGAATAGAGCAAGAACAGGAACAAAGGCTAAAAGAGGAAACAAAAAGATAAAATTTTGAGGGATCATATGATTAGAGCACTGAGTAAAATGAGATCTCAGATTTGGAAGGGGAAATGGATAGTCGTGTAAAAATTAAGATTGAGCCCCAAACCAATGATGAATCAATCAGAGAGGAAGAAGACGATTCCCATATTCCAAATTTAGATCTTCAACTAATTACTATTACAAAACCGTTAACAAAAGAAATATTACTTGAAGTTATCATCGATTAAAGATTCAATTTCCAATGGAAAATAGCTACTATGTGTAATACTTTCTTGGAGCAGTAAATTCCCAGAAAAATTACTAATGGGAAAATTTTTCAAATTTTGCAAGACACAGGAAGCATTCACAAGCTAGAGTCTCAGCTTTCAACTAGCATAATAATTACATTCCTGGAGTAAGAAAATATATGTTCATGAGAGAGGCAATTACAACACTGGTGCCATGATCTAAAGGAAACAGAACGCAGTGATGGAAATTACAAGGGGAAACAAATACCTATCGCAACATCAACACATAGGTTTGCAGTAAATCCACCACTTTTACTAAATGAGGTAATCGAGTAGCTATTATCCCACTAGAAAAAGGCATATGAATTCCAAAAAGCGATAAATGAGAAAAAAAATCATGCAAAAGAGTGGTGGTATAAATTCAAAGAAGTCGTAAATAGATATGATCGGTGAAAACAGATGGCGGTGAGATATGCGGGAAGAAAAGGAAAATTTTGGGAAAGAGATAAATGCTAAAGAGTAGCCTACATGATGGCTGCTGGGCGAACAATGATAAAATGGACTATTTGTAAGTGCCAAAGTGCACACTAACACTCTTGTCAAACAATTTAGACAAGTACTAACATTCAAGTTTTAATTTGTAGTCACTAACTTATTAATTCACTAACATTTTTTCGTTTCGGGGTATTTCTTTCGGATCTGATAGGTTTTTCGTGACGCAACCTCTTCACGTCGTGATAAAGCAACCAGACTACTCCAAGTATGCCCAAATATGACACGACATACCCCTTTATACGTCGAAACCTAGGGGTAAAACAAAAATTGATGGGTTTGTCGCGACATAAAAAAGACCATGTTGCGACATAGGGAGCAGACAATTGGAAGTTCAAGATAGACAACTTTGTCGCGACACAGGAGAGCTACGTTGCGACAAACAAGGCACTGGCAGGTTGGTTGCGACATACTTGGGCTACGTCTTACATCGTTTGTAATTTTTTCAAGGTTGACCCGACCCGATTACGCAACTTGACTTTTTAAAACCTTATTTACCCAAATTTTTAACACTTAAAACCTAATTTTCACACCCCCTATACACTTAACTCATTCCTTTTACTTAAACACTCCCAAATCATCTGTAAACCTCAAAATCTCTCATTCCTCCCTTCTCTTTCAAACTCAAAACATCACTCCTTCAAAGGCAATACTCCATTCCTAAAAGTAAAGGTGTTCTATCAGTGAAGCAAATAGTCAAAAGCAAAGGTATTTCTTACCCTTTAACTATTTCGTTCGTTACTATTCATCTTTCTATTGACAGATCAAAATGCCTCTAAGAAAGATTAAGAAAGCTTTGGCCCAGCAAATTCAAGTTTTTTCTGATCCCAATCGCTTTAAGAATATCAAAACTGAGAGGTATTTCTTAGCTATACAAGGGAGACCGTTTATTCAAGAATGAGGATTTTAGCCTTCCATGATACATTGCAAGGAAATTTGGACCTTGGTAAAACATCATCGGTGGGAACAATTTTGTGTCACCCTTACAAGTAATGCTATTGTCCCCATAAATCAAGAATTTTATGCCTCTTTGAAAGATGAAATAATTAGAGGGGGACATGAAACAAACATTGATGAGGTAATTGTAAGGGGAGAAGATGTCCTGATTACCCCTAAAGAAATCTATGAGTTTTACAATGTTCCATACTATGAAAAGGACTATATCAATAAGATTGATTTAGACATATTTAGAAATATTGATATGAAAGAAATTGTTAGATTTTTAATGCAAGGAAGAGGAAATTGGAACTATAGGCCAGATACTGGGTCACCTTTTAATTTTAATCAAGAAATCATGTTCCCTATGAGAAAATGTGGATGCAATTCTTGGCCACTAGAACGTTAATACTTTTCAAGCCATTTTATTGTATGGTATTTTGTAGAAAAAATGAATTTTTGTTGGGAGATGGATTTATAGGGAAATGAAGCACTGCACATAAAGTCAAAAAGTTGGTCTTTTCTTTCCTCATCTTGTTGCAGCACTCTACAAGAAGGTAAGGGTTCCTATGAGTGAAAATGAGCAATTTTTGAAGCCAATAAGAACCATTATCGGGGATTCAATTTTTAGACAATACGTTGAGCTTCAACAAAAGCATATTAAGGAATGGAACTAAAGAAGGAAAGAGAAGATGGACATACTAGCATCTTTGCTGCAAAAAGAAACAACAAAAGCTCGAAAAGGATATGTTTGTAGCTTCAAAGGGAAGATAGATGTTATGATTAGGTGAATGCAAGAAACAAATCCTATGCTGACGGAGTTTGCAAGGATACATGGGTTACCAACTTTGAATTTCACTCCAAACATGTTCGGGGATGAAGAAGGAGGCGAGGAAGAAATCAAGTTACGTGGGACCAATGTAGATTAATACTTTAAATTAATATCCTTCATAATTATTATCTTGTTCTTAACCAATTTGTTGATTAATATATCATAAATACTTTTCATAGCACAGTCCTTGTGGGTACGATACTCGACATTTACATGTCACTTTATTACTTGAATACGATTGTGTCGACTTGCCCATTTTCATTGTTCCAAGTTTTTAGCGTCGTTACCGGGGACTGTTAAAATTATTTGTGAAATTATTTCTTTGTAATTTGGTTTGCAATGTTTCAGCCTCAATTCTCGACTCCCAAAGGATTAATGATTTGGAGTCCAGCATGACAACCAGACAAGAGCTCTACTCAAAGGTACTCTGATAAAGGCAAGGCTCCAATGGATCCTCAACCCGACTCAGAGGAAGAAGATTGAACTTTATTTTTTAATAGTTTTAAGACTTTGATTTATTTCAAGGCTTATGATTTTTGGATAATTTTTTTAGGACTTATATAATTTGTAGGAGTAGGATTAGGAATTATTTTTGTAGTTGTGCTTTAATTCTTCTTGTATGAACCTCACATTATAGAGACAACAATTTCGAGCATTCACGCCAAAGGAAGAAGGACAACCATTATGAGAAAAAGAGAGCCTTCACGATCAATCAAGTAACTTCTTTCCTTTATTATTTATGGGGGTACACATTGAGGATAATGTGTTTTATAAAGTGTGGGGGTAACATAGGGATTTTTGCATATAGTTTTTATTTACCTTTTGATGTGTGCTTGAGCTTGTAGAAATACAAGTGATTGGTTAGGATAATGTATAATAGGTTGATTGTGTTTTCTTGATAAACTTGGCATGATAATGAGGAATATTACATTTTTTAGCATGAACTTTTTGAAGTTCTATAGGTTACATTATGTACAGATAGAAAACTTTTATTGATACCAAATGATGTACATAATATGAGGAAACGAGCATGCTAGTATATATAATAGATGATAATTTTGAGATTAGGTGATTAAATTGATATTTGTGCATATTGAGTTGTTTAGGGATGACTTAAGGCATTGTTTGGACACACCTAGACCTAAAAAGCTAAACCCTATTCTAAATTTTCAATTAGTACCCATCTTTGAGCCTTATGACACCTTTTTGATGAGCCACATTATAAGCCTCTTAAGCCTTAAATGATAATTTATGTATATCCTTTTATTTGGTCCCATTTTGCGGGAAAATGGACGTATGACCATATGTATTGAGGGTAGGCAGACATATTATGATAGAGGTATTAAAATAAAATAGGGAAATCATGATAATGTATGAATTTTAGTTTAGTCGAAGAAGAGAAAAATAGTGAAAAAGGCAAAAAGAAAATGAGTAAAAACGAAAAAGGAAGACTTTTGAGTGAGAAAAATATATGAGGTGTGATAAAAATCATCAAGTCACCAAGAAGTAGAGAATAACATAACTCTTACTAAAAAACCATAGAAAATGATGTATTCATAAGCTAGCTAAAAGGACTACTTAGAATGATCTCCTAAAAATGGAGAAAAAAGGAGATGAGATGGAGTGGGACGTAAAGGGGGAGAATAGGGAATAATACAATGTGCCAAACTATTTTCGTGTTCTGTAACCTCTTTTTTGCTTAATTATTCTTTTAAAATCAGCTTAACTATTCTTTGAAAATCATACCTATCTTAACCCTCAACATGTTATAAGCCAAAAAGCCCTATGTGACCTAAACGACTCTATGTATGGATGGATGTAAAAATTGCCTAATCTCCTTATAATTGTTTGTATTGTACTAGGATAATCAAAGTACTTATGTTAAGCATTGATGGAGTCATATTGATAGAGCTTTAATATTTGTACCTCTTGTAACATACTGAACATAGATTATTTCTACTTGAAAATAGTAAAGTTGCTCAATTATCATGTTAACGTTATCAACAGATGCATAAAGCCTAGAATAGATGTTAAGAGCCTAATCTTTGTATGATACAGTTTCAAGCTCACTTATCTTTCCTTTGTTTCTTGTCTTTACTTTTGCTTTTGTTTTCTTGTTTGCTTGAGGACAAGCAAAGACTTAAGTGTAAGGAAGTTTGATCTATCAGTTTCGTACCTAGCAGATTGAACTTACTTTCACATTTCATGAGCTTGAAATCAAGTAATTTTCCTTATATTTTATGAACTTTTAGTTAGTTAGGTCTTTTGAATCAATTGTTCTAAAATGGTTATTTTATTGCTTTTAAGGCCAAATGAGGCCTAAAGATTAACTAACCTCATATTTTAGTGCATAGGAGACTATTAGCAGTTGAGCCATAATGATACTGACCACTTAGTCACGAAATAGACAACCCTATGTCATAACAAAGGGATCAGCAACAAAGAAACAATGGACTACCTGTTGTGTCGCGACACAGGTCTTGGTATGTCACGATATCGACCCCAAACTTCAACTCTGCATCAAGCAAGGGGCGTTTTTATCTTCACAATGCAACTTAAGCATTAAGGATGTTAGCTGACCTAGGGTTGATGAAAACGATCGGCCAAGAGCTATAAGAGGGCATTTAGCAATAGGGTTTGAGAACCATTCAGTAAATCTTAATTTTTAGTTTTACTTTATATGTTCAGTTTGAAATGAGATTGTAGAAACTTGCATAAACGATCAAAGAATTTTCCCAATAGATTGGCAATACAATTTTAGTTTCTTTTTCATTCTCTTCTTTAATCATATGTTTTCATATATTGTTTTATTGATGATAAAAGAAACCATGAGGAACTAATTCCATTTTGGGGAATTAGGGAGTGGACATATGAATAATTAATTGTTGTTTTGTAGGGATTAAATTTTGGATCAGCTGTTTGGAAAAGGAAGAACATCGAACAAACACTAGGCCTAAAACCTTAGAAAGTCATCTAGGTGGCAATGAACTGAAAATTTGTATTGCCCATCTGTGAACACCTTTCCCCCAAATCGATTTAGATTCTAACATCTAACGATAAGTAATCTTTATCAACTTGCTATGCCAGTGGAAGATCGAGAGATCCAACCGGGTAGTGACTAGTTGATTGCGAAAAATCCCCAAAACCCAACCATTGAAGAAGTCATACGGAAACAACCTAATATCCCTAAAGCTGTTTATAAGAATTTCTACATCTCAAACTTTTACTTTTATTTTCCATTTTATTTTATCTTTTATTTTATGTTCTCAAAATCCACTCTTGATTTCTTGATACTATAATACCTAAAATGAGTATTAATTAATTTTATTCTTTGTAGGGATTTGATTTACTATCGCTTTACGCCTTATTTGGGTACGATCCTTGAAATACTATCAAGTGTTCTGTTGTAACACACTATATTTACAACTTGACTCATATACTTGCGGAAAGTCTAAATCTATACCGAATGAGAGTACGTTCGGGTGCGGTAAATGGTCATGTGCCCTTTACAAAGGATTCTCATCACTCTTGGGCATAGAGTAATAGGTGTGTTCTGAGTATTACTCTGAAGAAATCCTAAAGGTCTATAGGGAGTTCTTCTATAGTCCAGTTGCTTAGAATGCTTCCCGAGGTGCAGGGACGAATAACTGATAAGCTCCCTTCTTCATCTCCTTCTTCAGATATGGCATTAATGCTCAAATTCCTTATTATTCCGTCGGTCTCGACTATCTATTTTTCCCTCTCCTCCAACCTTTGCTTTGAGTTGATTACTCCTCCTGATGTGAATGTTTTAGATATATGGGGAAAGATCATTGGTTACCACTTGATCTCTTCCCTAGTCAGTCTCACTCTCCTCCTTTCTTATTTCCTTTCCAACTCTTTTTTTTGCTTTGCATCTGATTTGTATCCTAAGTTAAAGAAATCTCGCTTTTCTACCAGCATTGGTGCATTGATTCTCCCTTGGAGGTACTTTCCCAATCCTTTTCTCGAAAAATACTCCTCTTCCTACCGTTAATTGCAAGCTTATCATCATGGTTTGAAATATTTTTGGCATAGGGACCTTGCTTCCTTAAGCAATGAAGGTTGTGTTGACAAATTCCAATGACCGGAAAGAGCACTCTATGGCTTATTCATCTTCCCCTATGTAAGGTGTGTCACTTGTTACAGATGTGATAATGTCTTCTTTAGTGTTTACTATGATCAACCGACCTTCAATTACCAGCTTCAGTTTTTGATGCACAGCTGACGGCACTACCCCTACCGAATGGATCCAAGGCCTTCTTAGCAATCAATTGTAGGTAGGTTTGATCTCCATCACCAAAAAGTCCACCTCCTACGTGTTTGGAGCAATAAGGAGTGGTATCACGATACTACCCATCACCCTTCTTTTGATTCCATCAAACGCCCTTACTATGTTGTGGCACGTCTTCATATGGGAGCTATCAACCGGTAGCTTCTTCAATATTGCTAGTGGTAGTATGTTCAGAGCAGAGCCATTTTCAATCAATACCTAGGCAATGTATACCCCTTGCAGCGAGTGGTACTGTGTAAAGCCTTTGTTGACCCCATACCTCCTAGAGGTATTTCATCATCATTAAAGAAGATGAAGTTGCCAGCACTCACATTATTGACCAAATGATCCAGCTTGTTTACTGAGATATCACTAGCTACGTACGTCTCATTTAGCACTTTCATTAACACGTCGCGATGTGCCTCCGAGCTTAATAATAAGGCTAAAATTGATATACAAGTCGACTGTTTGTGAAACTTCTCTACCACATTATATTCACTGTGTTTTAGGAACTTTAAGAATTCGTTGGCTTCCTTCTCTTTTATAAGCTTATTTATTGACGGTTGGGGTCCATTGGTTTTCCTCTCCTCTAGCTCAACCATCAGGGCTTTCCCTTTGTTTGATTTCTTTCCTTCATCTGCTTGGTGGTTATAGTATCTCCCACTACGTGTGATGAGAGTCACATTCTCTTTTGAACCTTCCCCTTTTTGTACCATCACGTTGCAGTCGTAACTCCACAAGACTCTTTTATTATTCTTATAAGGAAATGCCGCAAGCTTCTATATGACTCGTGGTGTCATTCGTTCTCTAACCTCGTTGTCCCTAAGCTTGGATATGATTACCACCGGGTAGTTTACCCCATAGGTTTTCTTTGTTGTTCTCTCCTCAGAAATGTAAACATCCTTCACCTCCTCATCTTCTTTAAAGAACTTCAGCTCTTTGTTGTCCATAAAATCTTGTACTAAGGCTCTAAATTCTACATAATCTTGGATTTTATGCCCCTTAGTGGCATGAAACTCACAATAACTTTCAACTCCTATTACTGTGTCTTCCCCGTCTTGTATAATTAAGTCCATGTTAACCATTTGCTGCCAGACCCATTTTAATGGAGATTTGACCTCTCTAATATAATTTTGGTCCTCTTACTCTTTTCTTTCGCTATTGCGTTCACTTCTTGATAAGATGATTAGGCAAGGGATCTCAAGCTACATTGGGTCTTACTAGTTCGTCGAACCTCACGATTCTTATCTTAATGAGCATTTCAATTAGCTTTTTGAAGGCCATGCAATGCTCAACTGATTGTCCAGCTATTCCTGCATGGTATTCGCATTGAGCATTTGCATTGTACCATCTTGGGAATAGGGGTTGCAATGGCTTCAAATAATGTGAGGTCACACATGAGCATCAAATAGATTTTGGTAGAGCTCATTGTATGTTATCGGGATAGGGGTGAATTGGTCTCTTTCCATGTAAGGTCTTGAGCTTGATTCTTATCTTGGAGCGCTTCGATAATTGGTTGTTGGGGCTTTAGATTGCATTAACATGATCGGTTTTGCATAATTTGGCCTGTATAAGTCTGCATTATTTACTTTGTTATCCTTCCTTCTAAGAGCAAACCTTTTGGTACTTTCTCTAGCATCGATCTTTCCACTTCTGAATGCACTCTCAATCATTTCTCCAAAAATGACCATACCAGAGAAACTCTTGGTGGCGTTCCCCAGCAAAGTGATTAATGTATGATACCTTTAGGGTATTAACAAAGAGCACGGTTGTTTCTTTCTCGGATAATTGTGGCTGTACCTGAATTGCTACATCCCTCCACTTTTGAGCATATTGCTTGAAGCTTTCACTTGGCTTCTTCTCCATATTTTGCAGTGTGATTCTATTAGAGGTCATGTCGGTGACATGGCCGTATTGCTTCATAAAAGCTTGAGCCAAATCCTTCCATGAGCTAATCCTGGCACAGCTTAGTTGATTATACCATCTTGTGGTCAACCCTGTTAGACTGTCCTGGAAAAAGTGAATTAGTGGTTGGTCATTATGGACGTATGTCGTCATCTTCCTGCAAAACATGATGATATGCACCTGGAACAATGAAAATGTACAAGTGTACACAATTGTATTCAGGTAATAAAGTGACAAATAAATGTCGAGTATCGTACCCATAAGGACTGTGCTATGAAAAGTATTTATGAAATATTATTCATCAAATTGGTTAGGAACAAGATAATAATTGTGAAGAATATTAATCTAAAGTATTAATCTAAACTAAATTAATCTAAGTTAAAGCTAAAACTAAATTCCAATGATCGATTTCTAAAGGTTTAATCAAATATGACATAAATGTGTTAGGTAAATTGCTTTAATTACTCAATTAAATCTAAATCATGTTCATGCTTGTTACGAAATAAATTTAGGCAACCCGATACTCTGCTAACTTATGAACAACATCACTTACTAAAATTCATTCATCTCTTGAACATATCTCTATGCTATTCAACCGACTAAATCAATTATAATAAGCAAATGTGTTATTGCACATACATAGTATATGAAAGCTAAAGAATATCTTGAACATATCTCTATGTTAATTCAACTGACTAATTAACAATCATAAGGAAGTAAGGATGAAGTGAAGTAACAATCATATCTCATGTTGAAACAATTTAATCACAAAAATCCTGCAAGTTATGCAAGGCTATGTATTGTTTAATAGCATCACTAATCTAACCTTCAACTCCCATAGAATATTAAACATGCACAAATTAAATAGTGTATCCATTAATCACAATTTCAATATGCTTAAATGGTTAATTCAATAGTTATATCACAAGGGCAATGCAATAATAACTTAGGCATGATAATATTTAATTTAACAGAATATTCAGGGCCTATAACAATATGAACATGAATTAAATATAAAAAAACAATTAAACACAATTAACCCAACCCTTAAAGAATTTAAGCCATTTAAATTAAATAAATAATAGCATTCATAATAGTATTCATCATAATAACAAACAAGAATCTAAAAAAAAGAAAAAAAAAAGATTACATCTATCAATTTCTTAAGAACTACTGTCACGTTGTTCGTCGTTCTTGCTCGATTCTTCTCAGATTGAGGTCTCTAATGAACACTTAACATAGGCAATGGAAGGGCTAAAGAACCACTCTTTCTCAAGAGGGGAAATCGGAAAAGGAAGAAGGGAGAAAATGGATGGAAGGCCTAGAGAGCAGTTGAGAGAAAGAAGAAAGAATTGAGTGAATTGGTTTGGAAAATGAGATAAGTGAGGGTGATATTTATAGGTGAGAGTTGGGGGCTGTATTTAGCAAATAAATATCAGCCACCAACATCCCTTGGCCGGCCATGCATAAGCAAGGTTTGACAAGTTCAAACTTTGCTAAATTTAGCTTGGGGTGAATATTTGAAACCACCAAAAGTGGAGGGGTTTGAATGGGATTTTAGGAAACTTTAGGGGCTGTTTTGCTAGATTGAAACGGTCAACATAATCAGCTGAATTGGTCAGCATATGGACGGCACTTGGATAGTTCAAGTCAGTGTGGTTCGACCCTATGTTGCATTCACTTCGAGCCACTTTGCTTCGGTCTTTATAATTTATTTTTAACCCAACTTAATTGAATTAAACATATAATTATAAAGCATAAATTTGCTTCATATTGGACCAACCTTGGCTAAAAAAATATTCTTCTTAGCTCTTCATTAACTCAGTGTAAAAATTCCCTCAATAGTTCAAGCTGTCGACAGTGTCTGCTAGGCCGAATTTCACCAATTATACAAAGCTGTCAAAAAATCACCAAATTCATACTTAATATTTATAAAAATAATTAAAAATCAATATGTTGGAAATTTTATCACAAATTAATTATTTTATAATTAAATTTTATTTTTCGACCTTAATAACTAAGAATTTGCATGAATTTGAGTTAAAAAGGATATGAAAAAATCTATCGTTCCACACCGCCAAACTTAATTCATTGCTCGTCTAGAGTAATGTAAAAATCACAAAAGAGTTGATCATTTCTCCTCATACTTATGAATTCAAGATAATTAAGCATAAAAACAATAATTTACAAAATATGTAGCTTAAGTATTTTTTATTTAATTACCTTCAATTATCATCATATATATCTCAATAAAGACATATTAAAATCTTGTCACTAAATATTTATTCTTTTAGTTACGACCAAATTGCAATCATTAAGTTTAATTTATGTCTTCATATGTTGAACATAGCAATTTCTCTCCACTAATGTAGGTAGCATTGAAATCTTGAATCAAATAGGTCTTTTGCATAGGTTGTAATGGGGATAGGCTAGGGGTAAGGAAAAGATAGATAAATTTAAGCTAAAAACCTAGACAAAGTTTGTAGTAGACCTTCAATTTCACCAACTTTTATAGAAATTTGAATGCTCATGCTCTTTTCTTTTTCTTTTGAGTACATATGATCTATTTTTTTTTTCTGAGCATCATTTTTGTATGTAATACACTTTTTGTTGAACATTTTGGTACTTCTTCTTAACTCCCCCAAACTTATTTTCAGAACATAATCTTGATAGACTGAGTCTAGTAGTTGGGACAATTTAGAGATAAGCACGAGAGATAGGATTACTAATAATTTGTAAGGTACAAAGAAAATCAGGCCATATAGTCTCAAAGTTGGCTTCAAGGAATAACATTTATTAAGGTTAGCTTGAAAGGCTCAAACGATCCAAACAAATGTTGCCTAAATCATTTTCAAAATTTCACGCTTCCAAGGATTTCGCCTTAAGAAATTACTAAGTCAATTCTAGAGACTTAAACTTTCATGCATATCTAGCTCTATAAGAATTAAGAATTTTATTATATGGTTTCATATTTTATTAAGAGTAGCATTCGTATCATGGTTCAGCTTATCATCATAACCATTAAGATAACTGAATTTTTTTTATACTAAAGCTTAACATAATTAACATAAATTCAAAATTTCAAGCAAAATTATAACTAACTTCATAAAATAAAAAGAAAAAATACTTATTAAGAAGTTTTCAATTTTCAGTCCCCTTTACTTAAGATGAAAAATGTCCCTATTATTAAAAATAACAGAAAAAGTAAAAATAAAAGTGAATAAATATTGTACACCAGGTAGGATCATGGAAGAGGAGGTGAGTCAAACTTGAATGCTTAAGTACCACGCTCTTTCAATGTCAAATCCAAGACATGTACATATTTATTACCACACTCTTATTGTTGTAATTTGTTCAATTATTGCCTTTAACCTCTTAATTTATTATGCAAGAATTGAAGACTAACCTAATGACTAATCGCGCTATGAACGTCACAGCAATGTGCAAGTGTACACTGTCAATGCAAGTATAGTAGATAGATGAAAATCTATCGGATATCGATCCCACAGGGATGGTTGCTTATGTTTATAATTGTCGTTGCAAAGAAAGTTAAAACTAAAGAGATTGTGATGAATAATGTCGGAGCAATAAAATAAGAAAATGTAGTAAAAGTATGAGAATAATTTGTTGAAGCAATTTGAGAAATTTTAATAAGTAAAAACAGTGATAATGAGATGAGATTCCCTGACTTGAAAAGTTGGCAAACAGCTAAATGTGATCACAAGGTAAATGATAAACAAATTGTCACTGCAATTAAGCTCAATGAAATCTTACCAATCTCGACTTCCCTGTTTATTAAAGACTCAAATACTGACACTAACCACACCTTCCAGTGTTGGCAATGCAAAATATTCAAGAACAAGTGGAAAAAATTCCTTCGATCCTCAAGCAACTTCCGTTGACTTTCTTGTTAACTTAATTTGTCGCTGCACTTTCCAGTGATAATGACTACAATTACAGTTCTGTGGCCAAGCAATTAAATTCAAAGATAAGCAATGAAGGAAAGATTAAATAGATATCATACTTGATGTGGAATTAAATTGTACTTCCATTCAAATTCAATTAATCAAAATTCATTAGCGTTTAAAGAGAGAATAAAATAATGAATTGAAACATCCTATTCTTAATCTACTAGAACCATTCCCTTACACTCCTCTTGCGTCGCAATTAGGAATGCTTCTCGTCAAGAGCAGATTTGCCTTCTCGTCACAATCAGGTTGCCCTCAATGAAGTGAAGCTGCTATGGAAGCAAGCTTAGGAAAATGTTGAAGTGAAAATTTTTATGCATTAAAAATCTGGAAGATAAAGCTTGAAGAAGATCCTGTCTCCATAGTATTTATCAACCACTGCCAAGTACAGGTGTCCTCCCTTCCAGATCCAACTTCCTCTAGCTATACACTCACGCAGATCTGGTGTGTTCATCAGACAATTATCGGTTGTAATGACATTTCTAGGTGCAAATTTGGACTCTATTTTGCAACGACAACCTTGGATACCTTCATGAATTGATCTTATCTTTCAGGACAGGTTACTGCACTGAAATCTTTGGATGCAATGCGAAACAACTAATTGTGGCGACATAGTAGCAAAAATGGGATAAAATTAAAGAAAATTAATTCGACCATCATTGATTTAGAAAATACAATCACTAAGTTAAAAATGCTAAAAATGCATGCTAAAAAATGATAAAATGGGAACAAATTATACCTTAAGTAAGGAGAAATAAATGGTCTTTTCTAATCCTATCAATGACCTTATCCTAAATTCATTAAAAGCTTAAAATAACATAAGAAAATAAAGTAAAGAAAGACAATAAATTCCCCCTTTTTATTAATTTGTGTCATCTCCCTTTTTTCGAGATTGTTGCAGCGTTGGGAAGGGGTAGTGAGTGTTGAATATTTTTCTCCTTATCACTGTTCTAGGCCTCGAGCCCAAAACTGCAAAAATTTTATTACCTGCATTGAAATAAAACTTGACAGAACAAACTAATTAAACCTTGGGTCAACTTGACCCTCTTATCGAACATGAAAATAGAAATGAAAATAAACTTGAAATTGAAAACAAAAATTAAAGTTCCTTTTTGGCTACTTAGAAAAATTTTCTCAAAAATTCCATTAAATTAAGTTTCCAGGAAAGGTTGGAGGGTTCACAAATGGTCACGCTTAAGTTCCAATCTCCTTAGACAGAATTAATTTAATGTACTAATTCAAGAAAAATTTTCTAATCATTCCATTTATTCAAATGAAAAAAAAACTAAAAATAAATTAATGTCAGAGAGAGTGAAGAGAACTCCCTTAATATTATTGATGATTGTCATTGACAAAGGAGATGTCGAACGGCCATTTATCATACCATCCATATCCATCTAGAAAAAAAAGATAAGGTTGCCTAACAATTGCATTCAACATTTGATCAATAAGTAGTAGCAAGAGATGGTCTTTCTGTGATGCTTTACTCGGCTTCCTTTCATTAATACAAATCTGCCTACCCGTGATAATCCTAAATGGAGTTAGCTCATTATCTGTGAGATCTTCTTTCTTTGGTACAAGTCCCACCAATTAAATGTCATAGATGGGATCCATGATCCTTGCTTTTGAACCTTGAGTGTAATAGCCCGATTTTCAATGGTGTTGAAAACAGCGATTTCAGAATCACAAATCTGATGAGTTGAGTCATAAATTTATTTATTTTAATAGTTATGATGTTATATGCATCGTATTAAATTTTGATTCAGAAATTTTATTGGATAGTAAGTTAATTGAATAGGAAGGATTAAATCGTAGAAGGTGTAAAAGTTGAATTATTTAGATTAAATGCTGAGTGGAAAGAAAGGAAAAGTCCTTAAATGGTAATTAAACCATTATGAATTTAATTGGATGGTTAAGGGCTTAGGACATGTCAAATTTGCTCATATTTAAGTAAGGGTAAATTAGTGATTTGTTAAATAAATGTTATAATGGAAAAAGGCATTATTTTAGGTTATCTTCTTCATTTTAAACAAAAGAAAAAGGAGAGAAACACTAAAAACCATAGGAGACATTTGGCCAAGCTTGTGCTTGTGATTTGAGTAGGTAAATCTCGTTCGTTTTTAGTAATTTTTATGTTTTCGAGTCCGTTTTAGCTTAATCTAGCTTATGCAAGGACTAATTTGTGAATTTTTCAAACGTTATGAAACTTGCCATTGTTGAAAATGCTTGTTCTCGAAGGCTTTTGATATATTTGAATGTTTGATGGTTGGGTTAAATCTTTTTGTAAAGTGATTTTTGATGAAATTAGGGTTTAAGGACTAAAATGTGAAAATGGTGAAATTACATATGATGTGAAATAAATGTGTGAATTGGTTGGGTAAACATCCAAGAGAATTCGATTATGGTTGGTTGTGTGAGGGAATGGTTATTTTGCATGTTTTGTGTTGAAAGGACTAGATTGAATAAATGAAAACTATTAGGGGTAAAATCATAATTTTCCCAAAAGGACTAGATTTTGTTGAATGATTAAATTATGTGACTTAATGTGAAAATTGAATGATTTATGAATGTAGACTACAATCGTTCTACAGATCGCGAAAAAAGGAAATTGGCAGATTAGTCCTTGAAGTCTTTCCCAAACTGCAATCCAGTCCAGTAAGTTTATAATGTTAAATTCTTATTAATAATTGCTTGAAATTACCTTTCTAATGATTGTTGAACATGAGAAATGATGATTGGAAACGTGGAAGATAGAAACGACGAGATGAGGATTTCCCCGCCTTATGCCAAGGATAGAAAATGGTTCGATGCTTGAGATCCTGCATTTGTTGCGGATTCTCTACAGCATCGTGACTCACCGTAAGGTGAATAGAAATAACATCGTATATTGGTAACAGGCATGATCTCTGGGTCAATAGGGAGTAAATGCGCATCATGACTTTTGAGTGAATAGGGAGTAAACAAATAATTATCTCTGAAGTTCGGTTGCCTGCCTCGATAGATTTATAAAGTTACTTATCACTTCAGACTTGGTAAATTGATGAAACTTGTGAACTTATTAAGCTATATCAATCAACTTGTTGTTGTTTTGTAGATTTCATTTTGTGACTTGAAGATTAGATCATCTTGAAGACATCACACTATCCCGGGAGCTCCTTCGGTAGTATTGACATCACATGGTTATTTGACATATATTAGGATGATATTAACCTTTGTTGGTGTACTAAAGATGTTGAAATCTTACTATGTTGAATGTGTATATGGATGGTGTACTTAAGATGATTGTAAAGACTTAGAAGTTATGTATGTTGTATGATGACCTAATGCATAATTTTTGTTGGATATGTTTGAGATATTAAACTTGTGTCTTGACATAATTCTTGAGATTCTACATACTTTGTTCGATAGAACTTATATATGTATCGGTAGAAGTTCAAGGTAGGAGAAAGGCTGTTCCTTGACTCGAGTTGTATCGGTAGTTAAATTATAAGTATCGGTAGTTTTTAGTATTGATGTACCTGTAGAAATCTGCACAGTTTCTAAATTGTTCACTGACTTGACTACTATTGATACTTGACCATCAAGTACCGGTAGAGGTCTCTTAAAATATTAGAAATGCCATTTTTACCCTTATTACATTGTGTTTATGTTTATGGTGATATATATATGTATGTGTGTGTGTGTGTGTGTGTGTGAAGTGATAACTTTAATAAATAAAGTTGAATAATATGGTGTTAAAGATGAAACAGTGAAAAATGAACAGTAAAACACTGAAAATCCTAATTAGTAACGGTGTTCGGGTTTTGGGTGTTACATTTAGTGGTATTAGAGCTTTAGGTTTAGCCTTTTGTTAGACTATAATGATAGTGTTTTATGTTTTAGAAGTTCATGCCAAATGAACCTATGATAGTGTGATATAGATGGATATGATCTAATCATAGTTCTTACAGATAAACACGAGATGTCTAACTCAGAAAGAGAGGAAATTAATGAAGTGAAAAGAAATGTCCCGACTAATGATTCTAGAGTTAGTCATTGGGCACTGATATTATCGATGACAGAAAACGAAGCAAAGAATATGTTTTTCAGACTAATGGGTCAATGGATCTAGGAGTTCATGAGGAAAAACCCGATGACACCACCTCCTCCACCTCTTGTTGCACAACCTATCGCTCGACCCATAGTACCTCTCGCTCTTCCTCCACCTCATTCAGTGGTGGAACAGAGACATCGTATTCCGACGGACAAGGTTAGAAAATATGGTGTAGAAGAACTTTAAGGAAACATAGAAGATGATCCTTCTAGAGCTGAATACTGGTTAAAAAATAGACTAAGAGTCTTGAACGAGATCGATTATCCTCTAGAAGACTACCTGAGGTGTGTAGCTTTATTGTTGAAGGACGAGGCCTACAATTGGTGGACGACGATTTTAGCAGTGATGCCTAAAAATGAAGTTACCTAGGAATTTTTCCAAGCAAAATTCAAAAAGAAATATGTCAGCAAAGGTACCTGAACAAGAGGAAGAAAGAGTTTTTAGAATTGAGAGAGGGGAACAAAATAATGGCAGAATATGAACGAGAATTCGTACAACTTGGTAAGTACACCTGAGAAATTGTACCGATAGATGAGGCAATGTGCGTCCGTTTCGAAGACGGGCTGAATGACGAAATCAAGATGATGGTAGGAGGGTCTGAGCTGCAACCATTTGTGCTTCTTACGGATAGAGCTCAAAAGATGAAAGAAATTTATCGTAAAAAGAGGCAAAGAGAGAAGATGTTTCGAGAATTTAGAAGAAAGAGCATCACTAGAACTTTTTCTATGTCGTCACCGAAGAAATTTAGAGAAAATGAAACTCGTGGAGGTGTTCCTTCTGGGTTACTAACCAGGAGTAAATCGGGACCACCGAAGTCTAAATTCCAGAACCGTCCTATAACCAATGTAGCTAGTGTCCGAAATGTGCCGAACCCATCATGTGATCATTACGAAAGATACCATGCATGAGAGTGTCGAAAGATAAAAGGGGCTTGTTATCGATGTGGGGTATAGACCATTCCATGCGAAACTGCCCGATGACATCCGAGGTGAAAGAAAATCAAAGTGTGAAAACCCCTATTTCACCGCCAAAAGGTAAATGCCCGGGACATAGCAGCAATAAAGGTAGAAACTAAGGCGACAATAGGGAAAATGTAACCCATTCGGAGGTACGGGCACCTGCACGAACGTATGCCATTAGAACTAGAGAAGAGGTTACCATACCCGATGTTGTGACCAGTATATTTTACCTCTTTAATGATATTGTGTGTGCTCTGGTTGATCCCAGCTTAACTCATTCATATATTTGCACTGCATTAGCAATTGATAAGAAATTGTCAGTAGAGTCGACTGAATTTGATGTGCAAGTCACAAACCTATTGGGTCATAGTGTCATTATTAATTTGATATGCCGTAAATGTCCATTAAAAATCTAGGGCTGTGAATTTTCTGCTAATCTAATGCTATTGCCATTCATCGAATTTGATGTGATCTTGGGTATGGATTGGTTATCCAAGCATGATGTAATAGTAAATTGCAAGCAAAGACGGATTAGTTTGAAATGTCCGACAAGTGAAGTAATTACAGTGGAGTCCGGTAGATTGAACAGTGGAACCAGGGTGATATCGGCTATATCAGCACATAAGATGGTTCGTAAAGGCTGTAAAGCATTCCTTGCATACATACTTGATACACGGGGTTCAAACATAGAGTTTAATCAAGTACCGGTTGTTGAACAATATACAAATGAGTTTTCAGAAGAGTTATCGGGTTTACTACCACTCAGAGAGGTAGAGTTCGGTATTGATTTACTATCTGGTACCGCTCCGATCTTAATTCTACCATATAAAATGGCATCAATCGAATTGAAAGAGTTGAAGGCTTAGCTACAAGAATTGTTAGACAAAGGGTTCATATGACCCAATGTATCACCCTAGGGTGCGCCCATGTTATTCATGAAAAAGAAGGATGGATCGATGCGAATGGGTGTAGATTATAGGCAGCTAAACAAAGCGACTATCAAAAATAAGTACCCGCTGCCACAGATCGATGAGTTATTTGATCACCTAAAGGGTGCAACTGTATTCTCTAAAATAGACCTTCGGTCAGGATACTACCAGATGCAAGTGAAGGATTGTGATATAATGAAATTTACATTCAAAACTTGGTACGATCATTATGAGTTTTTGGTCATGCCATTTGGTTTGACTAACTCCCCCGCAACATTTATGGACTTGATGAACAGAGTATTTCAGCCTCAATTGGATAGGTTTGTGATTGTGTTTATTGATGACATATTGATCTACTCTAAGGCTGAATCGGAACATACTCAACATTTGACAGAAGTGTTACAGATCTTGCAAGAGAAACAGTTGTAGGTGAAGTTTAGCAAGTGTGAGTTCTAGTTGCGGGAAGTGGGTTTCCTAGGTCATGTGGTATTGTCGGAGGGAATCCGGGTTGATCTAAGTAAGGTCTCATCTATCCTTGATTGGTACCAAAGAATGTTTCCAAGGTACGTAATTTCCTAGGATTAGTAAGTTATTATCATCGATTCATGAAGGACTTTTCTATCATAGCCTTGCTGATGACGAGGATGTACAGAAAAATATTCAATTTGTTTCGTTTGTAAGGTGCCAGCAAAGTTTTGATCAGTTGAAAAAGTTACTAACTGAAGCTCCGGTCCTGACGCAGCCAGAGTCGGGAAAAGAGTTCGTCGTTTATAATGATGCATCTTTGAGTGGATTAGGATGTGTTTTGATACAAGATGGGAAAGTAATAGCTTATGCTTCTCGACAGTTAAAACCAAACGAAAAGAATTATCTGACTCATGATCTAGAGTTAGCTGCTATAGTCTTTACGTTAAAGATTTGGTGTCACTACCTTTACAGGGAGAGATGCCATGTTTTCAATGGCCATAAGAATTTGAGGTATCTAATGACACAGAAGGATTTAAATTTGCGACAGCACCGATGGTTGGAGCTGTTAAAAGACTACAACCTTGTGATTGACTACCATCCAGGGAAGGCTAATGTTGTAGCTGATGCCTTGAGTCGGAAGTCAATGTTTGCTTTGAGGGTAATAAATACTCACCTATTATTGGAATGTGATGGTTCTATCACCGTGAAGCTTAAGACGAGATCGTTATTTCTATAACAAATTCAGGAATCTTAGAGGAATGATCCAAAGCTCATAGCTAAAAGGGAGCAGATGCAAAGTGATGCCACTATAGGGTTTATAGTAGATGCCGAGGGAATGTTGTATTTTAGAGGCAAAATATGTGTTTCGAATGATTCAAATTTGAGACGAGACATTTTGACGGAAGCTCATAGCAGCACTTATTCTATTCATCAAGGGAGTGTGAAAATGTATAACGACCTGAAGAGAATGTATTGGTGGCTAGGCATGAAACGGGAAATCTCTGAATTTGTGACTATATGTCTGGTGTGTCAGCAAGTAAAAGCTGAGCATCAAGTACCGTCTAGATTACTACAACCTATTACCATCCGAAGTGAAAATGAGAACGAGTTACTATGGATTTTGTCACAGGGCTTCTGGTAACCCCTAGAAAGAAAGATTCGATCTGAGTAATTATTGACAGATTGACAAAGTCGCTCACTTCATCCCTATTCGGGTAGACTACCCGCTTGAGAGATTAGTTGGGTTATATGTGTCCGAGATCATACGACTACAAGGAGTACCAATCTCTATTATCTCTGATAGAGATCCACGTTTTACCTCGAGGTTCTGGGGTATGTTGCATGAAGCTTTAGGAACCAGACTGAATTTCAGCACTACATATAATCCACAAACGGATGGCCAATTGGAGCGAGTGATTCAGATTCTTGAAGATATACTACGGTGCTGTATACTTGAGTTTGAAGGAAGCTGGGAGAAATATCTGTCGCTATAGAGTTTGCATATAATAACAGTTATCAGTCCAGTATTAAAATGGCACCGGTTGAGGCATTATATGGTAGAAAATGCAGAACACCCCTGTGTTGGTCAGAGTTGAGCGAGCCTAAGTTGATTGAAATCGACTTGGTTCATGAGACTAAGGACAAGGTGAGAATAACTCGTGATTGTTTGAAAGCGACATCCGATCGGCAGAAGTCGTACGCAAATTTTAAAAGAAAATATATAGAATTTGCAGTGGGAGACCGAGTTTTCCTGAGAGTTTTACCTTGGAAAAAGGTACTGCGATTTAGTAGAAAGGGGAAGTTGAGTCTACGGTTTATCGGGCCGTATGAGATCATTGAACAAGTTGGCTCTGTAGCATATAAGATGGCTTTACCATCGGAACTAGACAAGATTCATAATGTATTTCATGTTTCGATGCTGAAGTATAGATCGAATCCTTCCCATGTGATTACACCTTGTGAGGTTGAGATACAAGCCAGATTTGTCATATTCAGAAGAACCGGTTAAGATTCTGGCTCGTGCAGTAAAGGAATTATGAAACAAAAGGGTACCTTTGGTAAATGTATTATGGAATCGACACGGGCTTACAGAAGCTACATGGGAGACAGAAGCTTCAATGAGATACAATATCTTAACCTGTTCAATGGTAAGAAATTTTGGGACGAAATTTCCCTAAGGGGGAGAGTTGTAATAGCCCGATTTTTAGTGGTGTCAGAAATAGTGATTTTGGAATTACAAATCCGATGAGTTGAGTCGTAAATTTATTTATTTTAATAGTTACGATGTTATACGCATCGTATTAAATTTTGATTCAGAAATTTTATTAGATAGTAAGTTAATTGAATAAGGAGGATTAAAATGTAAAAGGTTTAAAAGTTGAATTATTTAGATTAAATGCTGAGTGGAACGAAAAGAGAAGTCCTTAAATGGTAATTAAACCATTATGAATTTAAGTGGACGGTTAAGGGCGTAGGACAAGTCAAATTTGCTCAGATTTAAGTAAGGGTGAATTAGTAATTTGTTAAATAAATGATATAATGGAAAAAGGCATGATTTTAGGTTATCTTCTACATTTTAAACAAAAGAAAAATGAGAGAAACCCTAAAAACCATAGGAGACATTCTGCCAAGCTTGTGCTTGTGATTTAAGTAGGTAAATCTCGTTCGTTTTTAGTAATTTTTATGTTTTCGAGTCCGTATTAGCTTAATCTAGCTTATGAAAGGACTAATTTGTGAATATGTCAAAGGTTATGAAACTTTCCATTGTTGAAAATGCTTGTTCTTGATGGCTTTTGATATATTTGAATGTTTGATGCTTAGGTTAAATCTTTTTGTAAAGGTATTTTTGATGAAATAAGGGTTTAAGGACTAAAATGTGAAAATGGTGAAATTACATGTGTTGTTATGGAAATAAATGTGTGAATGGGTTGGATAGACACCCAAGAAATTCAACTATGGTTGGTTGTGTGAGAGAATGGTTATTTTGCAAGTTTTGTGTTGAAAGGACTAGATCTAATTAAAGGAACCTATTAGGGGTAAAACCATAATTTTCCAAAAAAGAACTAGATTGTGTTGAATGATTAAATTATGTGACTTAATGTGAGAATTGAATGATTTGTGAATGTAGACTACGATCGTGCTACAGATCGCGAAAAAGGGAAATTGGTGGATTAGTCCTTGAAGTCTTTCCCAAATTGCAATCCAATCTGATAAGTTCGTAATGTTAAATTCTTATTAATAACTGCTTAAAATTACCTTTCTAATGATTGTTGAACATGAGGAACAATGATTGGAAACGTGGAAGATAGAAACGATGAGAAGAGGATTTCCCGGCCTTGTGCCATGGATAGAAAATGCTCCGATGCCTGAGATCCTACATTTGTTGCGGATTCTCTACAGTATCGTGAGTCACCATAAGGTGAATAGAATCCAAGAATGGATTATAGGCGCTACGATGGCTAGGATTTATGCTTGATGCATTTTCTCGTCAGCTTAGTGTGAGCATCATCATAAGGAAGAGATATATCGTATCGATGGTTAGAAATAACATCGTATGTGGTAACAAGCATGACCTCTGGGTCAATGGTTAGAAATAACATCGTATGTGGTAACAGGCATGACCTCTGGGTCAATAGGGAGTAAATATGCATCATGACTTTTGAGTCAATAGGGAGTAAATGAATAACAATCTCTGAAGTTCGATTGCCTGACTCGACAGATTTATAAAGTTGCTTATCACTTAAGACTCGGTAAATTGATGAACCTTGCGAACTTATTAAGCTATGAAGATTACTAGTGAACTTGTTGTTGTTTTGTAGATTTCATTTTGTGACTTGAAGATCGGATCGTCTTCAAGACATCACACTATCCCGGGAGCTCGTTCGGCAGTATTTACATCACTTGGTTATTTAGCATGTACTAGGATGATATTAGCCTTTGTTGTTGTACTAAAGATGTTAAATGTGTATATGCATGATGTATAATTTATATGTTTAAGCTTATGATGCTTGTAAAGACTTAGAAGTTATGTATGTCGTATGATGACCTAATGCATAACTTGTGTTGGATGTGTTTGAGATATTAAACTTGTGTCTTGGCATAATTCTTGAGATTTTACATACTTGTTTTGGTAGAACTTATACATGTATCGGTAGAAGAGAGGTTGTTCTCTGACTTGAGTTGTATCGGTAGTTACAAGTATCAGTAGTTTTTAGTATTGATGCATCGATAGTTTTTAGTATTGATGTATCAGTAGTTTGTATGCTTATACCGGTAGAAATTGCAAGGTGAGAATTTTTGCTCCCTAGAATTTTTGGTATCAGTAGTTGCATGACTTGTATCGGTAGAATCCATACTTGTATTAGTAGAGCTAGCACAAGTATCGGTAGAAATATGCATAGTTTCTAAATTGTTCACTAACTTGACTACTACCGATACTTGACCATCAGGTGCCAGTAGAAGTCTCATAAAATATTGGAAATGTCATTTTTACCCTTATTAAATTGTGTTTATGTTTATGGTGATATATATATGTGTGTGTGTGAAGTGATAACTTTAATAAATAAAGTTGAATAATATGGTGTTAAAGATGAAACAGTGAAAAATGAATAGTAAAACACCAGAAATCCTAACTGGCGACAGTGTTCGGGTTTAAGGTGTTACATTGAGGCTCGAGTTTCCTAGGATTAAATACTCGAGATTGACTTACACTTTTCTGTCCTTCGATAGAACTCTTTTCAGTATGACCTTTTCAAAACTGGTCTCGAGTGGCTCTTCTCCTGATGGGTTTGTTTGCTTGTACTTATTTGATGATAACTCTAATGATTCGAACTAAACTCTTGGATTGAATCCTTTCGCGTTAGCTTCTAGACATGTATCATCCTCAGTTTGATGTTGAGAGTCAAATGAAATACCTTTCAATGGATCTTTGTATCTTAATTTTGCATGTGTCAGTGGATCTTCCTTAGGGACAACAGAACAATCTTTAATCTTATCAGGAGATATTACGGCCTTGAGTACATTAAAGATCACCTGTTCATCTTGAACTCGCATGGTGAGTTCACCTTTCTATACATCGATTGTTGTCTTGCCAGTTGCCAAGAAAGGCCTTCCTAGGATGATTGGTACTTTTTTCTCTGCTTCAAAATCTAAGATAATAAAGTCAGAAGGAAATATGAATTTATCAATACATACTGGGACATCCTCAATCTTTCCTTCTTGATATGTCAAAGATTTATCTACCAGCTGGAGTGTAATAGTAGATGGTGTAGCCTTACCAATACCTAATCGTCTAAACAGAGACATAGGCATTAAGTTAATACTTGATCTTAAATCGCACAAAGCTTTACCATAAAAGGTTTCTCTAATATTGCAAGGTATGGTGCAACTTCCTAGATCCTTCAACTTAGGAGGTAACCTATTATGAAAGAATAAGCTACATGTTGTAGTAAGGGCTACAGTTTCAAATTCCCTCAACCTTCTCTTCTTTGACAGAAATTCCTTCATGGCTTTCGAATAATTCTACATTTGCTCGAAAGCTTCTACCAACGGAATGTTGATACGTAGTTGTCTCAATACATAAAAAATTCTCTTATATTGCATATCTTGCTTATGTTGCTGGAGTCTTTGAGGATATAGAGGCTGTGGAAACTTGCCTTGGACTAGACAGCTCTTCCGAAGTAATGTCTCTGCATCTAACATAGATGTAAGATTCTTAAAATTGACAATTTTACGGTTTACCTCATCAAAGTTTCCAAAAGTTTGTTCTTGTGGCATGAGAGTTTCAATTTTCGATTGAATCTCTTCTTTTTCTTGAGCATCAGTGGACTTATCTTTGACCTCGACAACATTATACTCTAGTGTTCTTCCACTTTGTAAGGAGACTGCTTCGCAATTCTCCTTGCTCAGTTTCAATTAGAAGACTCAGCTCGTAGAGGATTTTCTATGTTGCGTGGTACAACACCTTGGGATTTTCTTTTAAGCTCATTAGCTAATTATCCCACTTGATATTCTAGTTTCTCCAATGTTGTTGCTTGACCTCGAATCAAGGCATCATTTTTAGCAACGTATGCCTTCAACAAATTCTCCAAATTATTGGACGATTCAGCTTGTGGTGGCTAAGCTGCAACATGATTAAAACCATTAGTAGTAAACTGTTTCAGCATTGAAGAGATAAAGGATACTTGAGTTGAGAGTGAAGCGAGGGCGTCCACTTCATGCACTCCGACTACTCGTCTTCTTAAAGTTGTTTGATTTGTTTGCCTCTAGTAATTGTTACTAGCGATTCTCTTGATGATTTCGTAAGCCTCATTATAAGGCTTCGACAATAAGGCACCATTAGCAGAAGCATCTACCACAAACCTTGTGTGTACGGTGAGACCATTATAAAATGTCTCCAACTGGATGCAATGTGGAATCCCATGGTGAGGGCATCTACAAAGTAACTCTTGAATCTCTCCCCCATGCCTCATACAATGACTCGTCATCCAATTGTTGGAAAGTAGTGATCTCAATTCGTAACTTAGCATTTTTTCTAAGTGGAAAACACTTTACTAGAAAGCGTTCAACTAATTCTTGCTAAGTTGAAATTGAATTGGGTGGTAACGAATTAAGCCATGCTCGTGCTTGATCTCGCAATGAGTACGGGAACAACTTCAATCTCAATGCATCTTCTATACACCAACCATCTTAAAGGAATCACTCACCTCCATGAACAGTCGAAGGTGATGGTATGAATCTTCTTTGGGCATTCCACTGAACTGGCTTATTGTTTGAAGCATCTGGAACATCACAGGCTTCAATTCAAAATGCGATGCCTTGATCTCCGGTCTTCAAATTCTCGAATTTAATTCGTTAAAAAGTGGCATAGCATACTGCCTTATAGAACGATCCTTACCATCAACAACAAGGATTGAATTTAGAACATTAGTAGCTTGATTCCCTTGAACATCATTTTGATTCTCAAGGTCCATTTCTACAACTTGTCTCTATGCTTGTCTTTCTTGTCTTCTTAGTCTATATGCCCGCTCAATTTCAAGGTTGATAAGGAGTAAATCGATGATTCGATCAATACCAATAACCACATGAAAGACAATAAAAAAAATAAAGAATTTGTTAGTAAATAAAATAATAATAAAAATAGATAAATAAATATAATGAAATGAAAATCAAATTGCAAAGAAAAAAAAGAATAAAATAGTAAGTTAGAAATAAAATAAAACCAAATTGAGAAGAAATAATTTCACAAATAATTTTAACAATCCCCGACAATGACGCCAAAAAATTGGAATGATGAAAATGTGCAAGTGTACATAATCGTATTCAAGTAATAAAGTGACAAAAAATGTCAAATATTGTACCCAAAGAAACTCTACTATGAAAATTATTTACGAAATATTAATAAAAAAATTGGTTAAGAACAAGATAATAATTGTGAAGGATATTAATCTAAAGTGTTAATCTACACTAAATTAATCTAAATTAATCTAACTTAAAGCTAAAACCAAATTCCAATGCTCGATTTCTAAAGGTTTAATCAATATGACATAAATGTGTTAGGTAAATTGCTTTAATTACTCAATTAAATCTAAATCATGTTCATGCTTGTTACGAAATAAATTCATGGCAACCCTACTCGGCTAACTTATGAACAACATCACTTACTAAAATTCATTCATCTCTTGAACATATCTCTATGCCAATTCAACTGACTAAATCAATTTTAATAAGCAAATGTATTATTGCACATACATACTATATGAAAGCTAAAGAATCTCTTGAACATATCTCTATACCAATTCAACCGACTAATTAACAATCATAAGCAAGTAAAGGATCGAGTGAAGTAACAATCATATCTCTATGTTGAAACAATTTAATCAAAAAAATCCTACAAGTTATGCAAGGTTATGTATTGTTTAATACCATCACTAATCTAACCTTCAGCTCCCTTAGAAGATTAGACATGCACAAATTAAATAGTGTGTCCATTAATCACAATTTTAATGCACTTAAATGATTAATTCAATAGTTATATCACAAGGGTAATGCAATAATAACTTAGGCATGATAATATTTAATTTAACAGAATATTCAAAGCATATAACAATATGAACATGAATTAAATATAAGCAAGCAATTAAACACAATCAACCCAACACTTAAAGAATTTTAGTCATTCCAATTAAATAAATAATAGCATTCATAATAATATTCATCATAATAACAAACAAGAATCTAAAATAAAGAAAAAGAATAGGATTAAATCGTCGATTTCTTAAGAACTGTTGTTGCATTCTTCGTCGTTCTTGTTTGATTCTTCTTAGTTCAAGGTCTTTGATAAACACTCAACAAAGGCTATGGAAGGGCTGAAGAACCACTCTTTCTCAAGAGGGGAAATCGTCAAAGGAAGAGAGGAGAAAATGGATGGAAGGCTTAGAGAGCAATTGAGAGAAAGAAGAGAGAATGGAGTGAATTTGTGTGGAAAATGTGGTAAGTGAGGATGGTATTTATAGGTGAGAGTTGGGGCTATATTTAGTAAATAAATATCAGCCACCAACATCCCTTGGCAGGCCATGCATAAGCAAGGTTTGACAAGTTCAAACTTTGCTAAATTTGGCTTGGGGTGAATATTTGAAACCGTCAAAAGTGGAGGGTTGGAATGAGATTTTGAGAAACTTTAGGCGCTATTTTACAAGGTTGAAATGGTCAACATAATCAGCTGAACTGCTCAAAATATGGACACGACACATGGCTAGCTCAAGTCAGTGTGGTTCGACCCTCTGTTGTGTGTACTTCGAGCCACTTTGCTTCGGTCTTTATAATTTATTTTAAACCCAAATTAATTGAATTAAAAATATAATTATAAAGAATAATTTTGCTTCAAATTAGACTGAACTTAGCTGGAAAAATATTCTTCTTAGTTCTTCATTAACTCAATGTAAAAGTTCCCTGAACAATTCAAGCTATCGGTAGTGTCTACTGGGCCGATTTTCACCAATTGTGCAAAACTATCAAAAAATACCCAAATTCATGCTTAATATTTATCAAAATAATTAAAAATCAATATGTTGGAATTTTATCACAAATTAATGATTTTATAATTATATTATATTTTTCGACATTAATTACTAAGAATTTTCATGAATTTGAGTTAAAAATTATATGAAAAAGTCTATATATTTTCATCATTCTAGTGCCTTTGGGCAATTTGTCCCATTATATTTTTCAAATTTCGGGGCCTTGAACATGTGAGGAAGCCCCATATCTGGGACCAAGCTTAATTCCTAGCATTAATCCCGTAGAAGACCTCAGCTCCTTCTATAGCCTTGACTTTTTCCTCTAACCACTTGCAATGCCCTTTCAACTATTTAGGGAACTCCATTCTTGCCTTCACTGCCTCCATCATATCATCAAAGTCGGGGATGATGGGGTTCACAATTTTATCTCCTAGGTTGGAACCTGACCCCATTGGATAGTTGGTTGGCCTTGAAGCGTCGGTTGGGTGTTGTTGTGTTCTTATGGTAATAAGAGCCCCTCGTGAAAATGTTCTGGGTGGAACATGGATGTGCAGAGGAGTATAGCCTAGGGGATACTTGGGATCCTCACCTTCGTTCGTCGCAAGACTCTTTCCTTTGTCAACTCCTCTATTCAGTAGTTGGGTTAACTGGCATATTATGTTCCTTTGTGACTCAATAATCTGGTCTTTCATATCTTGCTGAACTCTTGCCAGTTGGTCTTCCAACTATGTTTGTATTTGTTCTTGCATGTCCCTTTGATTTTGTTTTACTCTCTCTATTCTTTGATCATTGACTTTAGATTTACAACAAGTATGGTAATGATGTAGATTCTTAATGGTTTCCAATGTATCTGTTACAATTATGATTAATTAGGGATATTTTATTGAAATTAGGTGCATGTTATAAGATGTGATGCTTATGAATGCATGTATGCATAACAAAGGTATTGATTCTTAATTCAATTTCATTAAAAAACTTCATTAAATAACAAGTTTCTTTACATAAGGAAAATTTACATATATGACTTTGCCCTAATTCTCAAAGTCTTTATTTTCCTAAGAAGCCAAGCTAATTTTTGACCTCGATCTGATTTCGATTCATACTTCAAACTCAAAACATCTACTTCAATGGCTAACGTTTGCAAGTGATCAACTACTTCTAGCACTTGGGTTAGAGCTTCGCCCATAACATAATCTCTATCACGAACCTTAGTTCATTGTTTTTAAGGTTCTCTCAAGAATCTTAGTTCGTATCTCGCTATTCTTTAGTGAGGCCTCGAGTTCTTTCACTCTCGTCTTCAACTCCTTATTCTTACTCAGGTTGCTTCCAATTTTGTTACCGAGTTATGACTACGATGTCTGTGCAGGGATTCCTCTAACTCCACTATTCGGGCCCTTAACTCAGCTTTCTCAACTTCACTCTCTAGCATCTTACTTTTCATGGCATCCTCTTGGATTTGAGCATCTTGAAACTTTCTTTTCCATTGATCTTTATTCCTTTCATCTCAAATTTTTGTTTCCACTGTTCTGATGTTTTGCCCAACCCGACGGTTCTAATCTACAGGCGGAACTTCTTATAGTCTTTCTTTAAGCTATCTAGGTCCTCCTCGGCCTTATTCTTTCCTTTCCTCAGTTTTTCTACCTTTAACTTTTGGATGTCGACATCCAAACCCAAATGCATCTTCTCCTCTTCTAACATCTCTATCTTTTACCCCAATTCAGAATTCTTCTTCTCAAAGTCTTACTTGATGATCTCTAGTTCTAATGGGACAACTTGTAAGTTCTCCTCGATCGGGCTGATATTTTTTTGATTCGATACGAGAATGTTGTCGTTGATCCTCCTATTCTCCACCAATTATATTCTGAGGTTGTCATAGGATTTGCCGCAAACATCTTCATCTTGTGAACTTAGGCCCATGCATTTGATATTTTTTGAACCCTCTTCTTATAGCTATCCCCTTTGTATGAAAACTCGAATTGAGCCAAATCATGTGTTGTTGGAATGAACTGCCTCGATCTAAATTGTCTCAGCACAAGCAAAAGATCATACCTTATAGCTCTCCATATCCTGAGTAAGGGAACGTAATTGCAATCTCCACATCCAAAAGGATCTCACCAGACACTAACCAAGCTGCTCGCCACTCGATGTCCTCGTCTCGGAGACTTTGAAGTATCACCATCCACATTTCCTCAGAGATGTTTTCTTGCCTTTGCGTAGTTACAAACTCTTTCAAAGGAGAATAACTCTCAAAAAAACTCGATAGTAGACCTTCTCCACCTTTCAAAAGTGGCTATGGAACCAAACCATCAATAACGGTACGCAACCGATGAATCTTCATTCTCCTTCTCTTCGACATGCGTTCAAAGATCTGAAAGTTTCAACCAATATTACTGGGATAGGTGTGAACCTTTTATCCAGCCGGTCGTATAAATCAATAACTGCATCTTCTATCTGCCTCAAAGCCTTGGGAAAAATGACCAACCCGTAAAAATTTAGGGCAAAGATGTCAACTCTATTCCTCGCATCTGTGTACACTAGGATCATATCTCGCAAACTCTTCCAAGTAATGCATTTGTTGTCGCCTGGCACTTTAATCTGAGTTGTGTCCCATTGCTCACTCATTCCCGTGATGTTTATTAATTGTTTGAGAAAGGTTAGGCCACTGATGGCTCTAATGTACGCTTTATCAGCCAAAATCTTCGAGCAACGAAGTAGGGAGGTGTATTCTTCTATCATGGGTGTCATGTCTACGTTTTCGAAAGTGAAGCAACTGTAAGCTGGATTCCAGTGTTGTGCTAGGGCTCGAAAAAGATGCTTGTCTACCTTAAATTCGAGTAGGTATGGTAGATCCCCATACTCGTGGTAGAAGGTTTACTTCATTTCATCACCCCATTGATCCCATATCTCTTTTAGCTTTTACAAACTATTCCAAGTTACGCTTATTCGGGTGTAGTCCCAAAAATTCGATATATGCCCTTCTGCTAAGCTATCACCTTTCTCGTGTTGCCTATCCTCCTACTATGTACGCACGGCCTCATTATCCTCTACCTTATCAAGATACCACTTTTCCATGATCTGTTCTCTATCAATAATTGAGCTTAAATAAATAACTTTCACGAAAACTCCACGAAAACATTGGTATGGATGTATCCCAAAAGCGATTCCCTATCCTGCACAGAGGTGAAAACCTCACGAAGGAGTAGCTTCTCACTTCCACTTAAAGGGTGTAGCAACAAATGCAATTAATACGAATAATCCTATACTAGCAAACACAATATTATCAAAGCAACACATAAAAATAAAATCCAAGGAATCGCACATTAAATTAAACCGAATTTTGAATTTTAAACAAAAAGACCAAAAATAATAAACTTTTGGCTTGACTCTTATTGTCCCTAGTTGAGTCGCCAAGTTGTTGAAACCTTTTTTCTGAAAAAGTCCCGAATTTTATTTTAAAACCGAAAATGGAATCGTCACCAATCATTTTTAATTTGGTGTGATTAGATCACCTTAAAATATTTGAGTTTATTAAAACAAATGTTTTGGTCTTTGTAATCTAGAAAATAGGTTCGGGAGTCGGATACGTGTGAGGAAAGATTAACACCCTCACACGCCTAAAATTGGTATCCAGTCGATTATTTAATGTCTTAATTGTTGAAAATTTGAAAACTCGAGTAAAATTTAAAATACGATCCTTAAATGAATGACATATTTTAACATTGTTTAAAATTTTCAATTTTTACGAAGAGATGCTCTTTTATTTCGAATTAATCGAGAAAAAGTCATATCCAGAATGTTAGGGCACAACATTCTCGAATCTTTGAAAATAAAGGACATTTATTAACCAAACATTATATATTTTGATTTTAAATAGGATATTTAATTATGTAAGTTTAACGAAAAACCATATCCAGTACGTTAAGGCATAATTCCTCGAATCTCTTAAATAAAAGAACATTACCTCGATTTTTGAGATAATTTAGGTATTAGAAAAATGGCATGCAATTTATTTTATTAAAATATTTTACAAGGGATAAATTAATATATTTACAATTTAATTTAGTATTGACAAAAATAAGACATACATGGATAAAATAAATTAATTAAATATACTTGAATACAATTTATACAAACAAAAATAAAAAATAAAATAACGAAAAAAATAATGATATTATTGTAACTAAAATGGTAATGAACATAGATTAATAATGCAATGACAAATATACAAAACTCATTCATAAAATAACGAATCAAACAATATTAAATTAGAAAGAAAATAAAAGCAAGTAGTTAAATGATAGGCAACAATAATAAATAAACAATATAAAATAAATAAATAAATGCAAATCCAATGTCAAAATAAATAAAAAGAATCAAATTAAAAATAGATAGAATAAAAATGGAAAAATTAAAAAAAAATAATGAAGGGATTAAATTTAAATTAAAACAAAATCTAAAGCAAAAATAAATATAAACATAAAGAAATCGGCCAAATTTGAATGTTCGGAGAAACACAGGGACATCATGGGTAATTTGCTCAGGTCTTTCCACGTGTCATCTCCCAACAAAAAAATAGATAGAGGATCTAAATATAAAAAGAAAAAAATTATGTGGTTGAATTGTAATAAATTAAAAAATAAACAAAGAATAAAATTAAAACAACATGCAAATGCGAAAGGACCAGGGGCGTAAATAGCCCATTGGTCCAAAAACACGCAAACCCTAAGCTCTCTAGGTTGGAACTAAGTCATGGCACCTAAACGGCAACATTTTGAAGCCACTGATATAGGCCATAAACAACGTTGTTTAAAGGGTATTATATAAGTAAAAAAAAAAAAAAAGTCATTTTCACACTCTATTAAAAAAAACACTTCAAACCCTCCTTTTTTTTTTCTCCATAACCCTTGTGTCTGGCCTCAGGCTAGGTCCCCGTCCTCTGTGTGTGTCGCTGTAGGCCACCATCATCGGCGGCGGTGACCATCACCTACGATGGTCGAGATTTAAAAAAATGAGAGTTTTTACCCTTTTCATCTCCGAAGTCCGAATATGAGGTCAAAAGCCACCAGATCTAGCTTTAAAACCCCCAAAAGGAGATAAATATTTCATTTTTTGGGTTTTTTATTTTTCGTCTTTGCATCAAGACCTTCTCGAATATTAGAGGTATATGGAGGCCTCTCTCATTGACGACATACCCTTCATCGGGGGTAAGGACCTCAGCCACCAACCAAGGGCGACGGCGGCGGTGTTCAGGTAATAACCTAAACCACCCTTTTTCTTTTACTTTTTTTATTTAATATTTACCTTCAAAATATAAAAAATAAAAATAAAATAGAAAAATATATGTATATGAAGAACATCATACCTTGAAAATTATTTCTTTTTATTTCTTTGTACTTCGTAAAAAAAGAAAACAAGTTACATTGTGGCTTAAATAGCTAATATTCAAATCAATGCTCTGTCTCTCTTTTCTTTACTTTTTGTAGGAAATAACGGCGGTGGCAAAGGGCTTTCGGTCGCCCAATGTGGTGGCTAGTGCCGAAGGCGTGGTGGGTGATCTCGGAAACGCACGACTGACGTGGCATGAGCATGGTTGAGGCGACAGCTGGTGGCTTCCCACCAGATTAGGGTTTTTGCCCTTACATTAGATTTGGGCTTGCATGGGCTCTCGAGTAATTGGGCTTAGTGGGTTTTGGTGATTTGGGCTAAATGATTTAAGGTTTGGATTATTGTAAATTGGGTACTGGGTTTTAGCTTATGTAAATGGGTTTATGTATTTTTTTGGTAATTGAGTTTGTAAATGGACATTTAAAATTAAAATCTTTTTTAAATTTTATTTTGTTTTGTTTTGTTTTGTTTTGTTGATTTTTGTTTTGTTTGCGACCGGGTAAATTGGGCTTATTACGAAATCGATATTTCATCCTTGGAAGGGGAAGTGGAAAGTTTTGTGAAAATTGTGATTGAGCCTCAATCCAATGAAGAATCACTCCCCACAGAGGAAGATGGCGGTTCCCATACCCAAAATTTAGATCTTCAACTAATTATTGTTACAGACACATCGACAAAAGAAATATTAGTTGAACATATTATAGACCAAAGATTCAATTTCCAATGGAAAATGGCTAAAATGTACAATACTTTCCTAGTACAACAAATCCCTAAAGAAATTACTAATGTGAAAATTTTTCAATTTTTGCAGAAAACAAGAAATATTGACAAGGTAAAGTCCCAGTTCTCAGAATGAATAATAATCATATCCGCAGAGAAATAAAGAGTATGTCTATGGGAGAGACAATTATTGCAATGGTACCATCAACCAAAGGATACAGAACAAGGTGATAGAAATTACGAAGGGAAACAGATGGTTGTCACAACACCAATATATAGATATCCAGTAAATCAACTATTTTTATTGAATGGGATAATCGAGCAACTATTAACCCACCACACAAAGGCGTACCAATTCCGTAAGTGTCTCAACAATGAAGGCAATTACGAAAATGGGTGGTGGCAATAAATAATAGCTATTGTGAATAGATATGACTGACGAAAAGTGTTGGTAGTTATCAACGCAGGGAGAAAAGGAAAATTTCAAGAAAGAGATAAATGCCATAGAGTAACTTGGAACGATGGCTACTAGACGAACAATGATAAAATAGACTATTCTCAGATGCTGAAGTGCTCACTAACACTCTTGTCAGACAATTCTGACAAGTACTAACATGCATTTTTATATATATTTATACTAACCTAACTAACTTTTTTATTTTCTTTCTTCTCAAGATTTTCATTGGAACTGACACGTTTGTCACGATACAACCTCTCAATGTCACGACAAAGCAACCAAACTACCCTAAGAACGTCCAGGCAAGCTATGACGCAACATACTCTTGGTATGTTGCGACATAGGGGTCATAGTGGTGTAAAATCAAAACTAATAAGTTCGTCGCAACACAAGAGAGGCTATGTTGTGACATAGAGGACAGTCTGCTAGAAATTCAAGATTGACGAGTTTGTTGGGACACAGGGTGATCTATGCCACGATAAATAGAGTACTGGAAGGTTGGTTGCAGCATACATTGGTTATGACATGAAATCGTCTGCAAAATTTGCAGGGTTGTCCCGACCCGTTTGCGCAACCCAACTATAAAACACACATTTTACTCAACTTTTACACACCAAAACCCTAAAAATCCCTACCCTTATATAAACCAACTTAAATCCCAAAAACCCTCTTAAATCGCTCTCAAATCACTCCTAACTCTCTTAAATCCCTCATTCTTCTCTTCCCCTTCAAACCTAAAACCTTCCATTCTCTAAGAAGGGTACCCTTCATCTTCAAAGAGTCATCCAACCTCTTTGGCAAGGCACACATCAAAGGTATTTTTGGAATTTTACTGTTTCATTCGTTACTATTCACTTTTATTCAAAGATATTGTATATTACAATGCCGCCCCGAAAGAGAACCATGGTGCAAGTTAGTGATAGCTATTCAGATTATGAATGGTTTGCAAACGCTTAACATGAGAAATACTTTTTGGCTTTACAAGGTCGGACTCTCATTCAAGAACAAGGTTTCGAACCCTCGATGATTCTCTACAATGAGGTATAGCTACTGGTGTAGTACCATCAAAGGGAGCAATTTTGTGTTCTTTCGATAGGTAACGTAGTAGTGCCGGTAATCCATGAATTTTATGCATCCTTTAAGGATGACATGATTAAGAGAAAACACTTAGAAGTAGTGGTAGTTAGAGAATGCGATGTTCGTATGTCGCCTAAGGATATCTACCAATATTACAATGTCCTTCATTATGAAAAAGATTATGTAAAGAAAGTAGACTCTTATTTATTTAAAAATGTGGATATGGAGGTGATCATTAGGGTTTTTATAGAGGGGTGAGGTGTTTGGAACTATAGACCTGACATAGGCACACCCTCCAACTTTAACCAAGCTATAATGTTTTTGGTAGCAAAAATGTGGATTCAATTCTTATCTACACGAATTATACCTGCATTAAATGTCTCTAGCATTAACTCTGTGCGAGCATTACTATTATATGGCATTTTGCAGCATGAAAAGATTTGTATTGGCTCTTGGATTTTTTATGAAATGAAACAATGCACTTAAGGCCAAAAGAGTGGTCTCTTTTTCCAACACTTGGTAACAACCTTATGTACAAAAGCGAGCGTACCGATGAAAGAAAATGAACAATTCCTAAAGTCGACTTGGAGCATCATAGGAGATTCATTGTAGAAGCAATATGCCGAGCTTCAGAGGAAGCAAAATCAAGGAGTGGAATCAAAGGAGAAAGGAAAATATGGATATATAGGCTTCATTGAAAATAAATTAGAAAACTAGAAAGAGCCAAGGAAGCATCGAAGCCAAACTCAATGGAATGATATTTTGGATGCAAGAAACTAGACCCTTTCTCCAAGAGTTTACGCGAATTAATGGGTTACTAGTTCCAAATTATCCACCGAGTATGTTTGAGGGAGAAAGAGATGATGAGGAAACTGATTTAGATAATGTGAAGCAAGAAGGCCATGAGACAAAAGATGAGTATGAAGCTATGTTCCAGCCTCAATATTCGACACCCAAAGGGCCAATAATTTAAAGTCCAACAATGCAACAAGGTAGGAGCTCTCCCTAAACATACTCCGACAAAGGCAAAGCTCCCATTGATCCTCAATCTGACTTTAAGGATGATTGAAGTGTTTAGGATTTATTTAAAGACTTGTAACTTGTGGATTATTTTTTGAATTTTGTTTCTTTTAAGACTTATATAATTTGTAGGAGTAGGATTAGGAGTTATTTTGCATATATGCCTTAATTCTTTTTTGTAGGAACCTCACGTTATGAAGACACAACAATTTTAAGCATTCACACCAAAGGGAGAAGGACAACCTCCATGAGAAAAAGAGGACCTTCACGATCAATCGGGTAACTTCTTTCCTCACTACTTATAGGACTACACATTGAGGACAATGTGTTTTCTAATGTGTGAGGGTAACATAGGAATTTATGGCATATAGTTTTCATTTTTTAGTTTATATTTGTCTTTTGATGTGTGCTTGAGCTTGTAGAAATACAAGTGATTGGTTAGGAGCATGTATAATAGATTGATTGTGTTTATTGATAAATCTGGCATGATGATAAGGAATTTTTAATTTTTTAGCGTGAAATTTTTGAAGTTCTATAGGTTACATTATGCATAGATAAGAAGGTATTATTCATTCCAAATGTTGTGCATAATATACAGAAACGAGCATGCTAGTATATATGATAGATGATTATTTTGAGATTAGGTGAGTAAACTGATATTTGTGAATATTGAGGTGTTTAGGGATGACCTAAGGCATTATTGGGACACATCTAGAGCTAAAAAGCAAAACTCTGTTATGAATTTCCAATTAGTACCCATATTTGTGCCTTATGACCCCTTTCTGATGAATCACGCTATAAGCCTTTTTAATCCTTAAATGATGATTTGTATATACTCTTTTCTTTGGTCCTGTTTTTCATCGAAATAGACGTATAACCATTGGTATTGAGGGTAAGTACACACATTAAGGTGGAGGTTACAAAATAAAAATAGGAAAATCAATATAATGAATGAATTTTAGTTTAGCCAAAAAGAGAGAAATAATGAAAAAAAAAAAGGAAAATGAGTAGAAACAAAAGAATCATGAGTAAGAAAACATGTGAATAGTGATAAAATCATAAAAGTCACCAAAAAGAAGAAAAAAAATCTTACTCAAGAAACAAAAATATAAGAATACTCATAGGCTAGCTAAAAATATTACTTTATATTGATTTCCTAAAATGGAGAGACAAGGAAGGTGAGAGAATGAGAAATAAAGAGGTGAGATGGAGTGGGACAAAAAAGGGAAGAATGGGAAACAATACATTGTGCCAAACTGTTTTCATGTTTGTAACCTCTTTTGTGCTTAACTGTTCTTTGAAAATCATACTTATCCTAAGCCTCAACACGTTACAAGTCGAAAAGTCTTATGTGACCTAAATAGCTCCATGCATAGGTAGATGTGAAAATTGCATAATCTCATCATAATTATCTGATTGTACCAGGATAATCAAAATACTTATATTAGGCATTGATGGATATATATCGATAAAACTTTAATATTTTATTTCTTGTAACCTACTGAATTTATATGGTTTCTACTTAAAATTGGTAAAATTTCTAACTCATCATGTTAGAATTATTAAGAAATGCATAAGGCCCAGAGTAGATGTTAGAAAACCTAATCCTTGTATAATACAGTTTCAAGCTCATTTACTTTTCTCTTATTGTTTCTCTTCTTTGTTATTTGATTTTTTTTTCTTGTTTGATTGAGGACAAACAAAGATTTAAGTGTAGAGGAGTTTGATCTGCCGGTTTTATACCTAGCAGATTAAACTAATTTTCATAATTGAAGAGCTTGAAATCAAATATTTTTCCTTATGTTTTCATAGATTTAACTTAGTTTCTATCTTTCGAATAAATTGTGCTAAAAGGTTATTTTAAAGTTTTCAAGGTCAAATGAGGCCTAAAGATTAGCTAACCTAGTTCGTGAATGTGCAGGAGACTCTTAGCAGCTGAGCAAAAGAGAATTTGATCACTTCATCACAACATAGGGAGCTCTATGTCGCAACAAAGGGACCAACAATGAAGATGAAGGGACTGCTTGCTTTGTCGTGACACAGGACTTGGTGTGTTGTGACATCAACTCTAGAACACAAAGTCTGCATCAAACGAAGAGCATTTTCATTTTCACAAGGACTGTAGCTAACCTAGGGTTGATGAAAACAACTGACAAAGGCTATAAATAGAGCCTTTAGCATTAGGTTTAAACACACCGTTTTTTAGTTTTTAGTTTTACTTTGTAATTTTAATTTTAGAAATGAAATTGTAAAACTTGCATAAACATTCAAGGAATTTTTCCTAATAGATTGTCAATACAAATCGAGTTTCTTTCTCATTTGAGTATTCAACTATATGTTTCTATAAATCTTTGTTTCCATTATGATTAAGAACACCATGAGGAACTAATTTCATTTTGGGGAATTAGGGAGTGGAAGTATGATTATTTAATTATTGTTTAAAAAGGATTTTTACATTCGGATCAGTTGTTTAGGAAAGGAATAACATCAAACAAACACTAGGTCTAACAACCCTATAACGTCATTTAGGTGGGAATGAACCCAAAATTGGTATTGCCCATCCGTGAACACCTTTTCCTCAAACTGATTTAAATTGTGACATCTAGCGATAAGTAGTCGCTATCGACTTACTATGCCAACAAAAGATTGAGTGATCCAACTAAGGTAGTGACTAGTTGATTGAAGAAAAATCCCGAAAACCCAATAATTGAAGAACTCATATTGAAGTGACCTAATATCCCCAAAGCTATTTATCGATTTTTACATCTCAAATCTCTTCTCTTTATTTTCTATTTTACTTATGCGTTTAGCAATCAAATCTTTTATTATCTTTCGTACTATAATCCTTAAGGCAAGTACTAATTACTTTTATTCTTTGTAGGGATTTAATTTACTATTTCCTTATGCCTCCTTTAGGTACGATCCTCGGAATACTACCAAGTGTTTCGTTATACATACTATATTTACAACCTGACCCGTATACTTGTGGAAGCCTAAAACCTATATCAAACGAGAGTATGTTTGGAGGCGATCATGGTGTAGATGTTTTGACATCGTCCTTGACAATGTTAGATTCTGTAGACTCAAACTGAGCCTTTTCAGTCTCCTTCTCCACTTCTCATCAATTCATTTTCCTTTCTCCTTAGTAATTCCTTTTCCTTTCTCCTAGTCTCTGGCAATAATAGGGGCTTCAGGGGTTTGTTCTGTATCATTTTCCTTGCCTTCCTCCTCACTCTTGGGATCATATAGTAATTCCTTAGGAAATATCGGGAATACAAACATTGGCTTTGTAAAATTTTTCTGCAGGGAACACCTAAAGGCATTACACCGACACCTAGTATAACCCTAGTATATCTGCAACACTAAAGCTACTTCTGTTAAGTCATGGCCCAACCTCGCTTGTGCCTTAGCCAAACTCCCAATTTGATGTCGCATCGCCCTCATCATCTAGAGTACAGTTCGCTCGAATCCCTATTCGAGGCTTTTTATACTCCAAGCGTTGGTGGCGTTGAGAATGCGAGAGCCTTACCAGTTTGTCATGACCCTTCTTTATCCATAAAATAAAGCATCGTTTACTTTGTTATGGAACAAGAGTTATACATGATATCCTCATTTGGTTGCTTTGGCACCTTAACTTGTTCACATAAAGTATAGAATAATGAAGGGAAAAATAAACTACTTGCATTTCTTTATGTGCATTTGCGATCCATTTTAAAAATGATCCGCCCCGTATTTATCTTCCGTCTTGTTATCTCAGAGTGCAGTAATAACATCCTTTCTTTTGAGATTGCCAAATGATGTGTGCATGGGCACAGACTCGTCTTAATAAAATGGTGTCATACTCTGGAAAATGGTTTCAGAGATTTCCTATGAATGGCATAGCTATCTTGTTTTGACACTATCCATTGTGTACTCGACAAACATAGATCTAGTAAAACTCTCTTCATCCCCTCCTCATTAGTCATTTCAGCAAAAAGAGTGTGGCCCTCTTTTGTATTCTTCAAATAATAGTGTTTGTGATGACATCTTCATCAAATAAAATGGACTTACCCCTAACATAGACAAAGGCATTCTCCGGAGTGGGGAGATTTACGTAAAACTCACGAACCTGCTTAGTGTAGATGTCATCAGCATGAAGGCAAAACATGTCCCAGCCATTCGTTTGGACGATTAACATAATTTCTTCTCCGTAGTTCAGTAATTCATCCTTGAATAAGAAACCTTTCTCCGGCCATAATACTCTCTTGTTGATGTTCTTATCAAACTCTTCTTTAGCAACGCTGCTAAAGAAAGTTCATGCTGGAAGTGATGCACATACTGGCATTCGACGTGCCATTTTTCACAGTTTTGAGAGAGTAAAAATGAAAGCTTTTGAAAAAATGGTTAAATGCTTAGTGAAGAAGACAAAGACAAATTTTGAAATGGCTTATATAGGTAAAAGAACGTCAAACAATTTTAGGTTAAAATAAGGGGTGAGGGTAAATCCAACTATCACATTTTGTCATTATGGTTTGTAAGCCAGGATGTGTGAGCAGTAAAGGGTGCGTCAAATAAGGGAGGCATGGGGAAGGATGAAAAAAACCAGTTGGACTCCTCTTAACTTTATCTAGCCACATTGGCAAATTATTTTCTCCTTGGGTCTTTAGGCTGTAAACCCCATTTGTATATCCTATAAAACAAATCCCCATGACACTTGTAAGCCTTAAAATAAAAGAAAATTTACCTAACTCCTAAGAAATTAAATATCATGAAATAAAATGGAACAAAGTAAAGTAAATATAAAATGAAGTAAAATAAAATGAAATTAATGAAAAAGAGATAATTAAAAAGTTTTGAAAAGCATCAAAATATTATTCCTTAATCAATACAGTATCTCCATAATGTCTTACTTTATGCCCTTGAATTTTTAGTGTGATTCCAATTTTCTAATCCTTCACATCCACAAAATTATGAGAATGAACATGAATAACTACAGAATGTACAGACCAACAAGAATTTGATTTATCCTTAAACAATTTAAATTCTGAATCAATCAACAAAACTTGTTGTCCAAGTTCAAATTGCGTGAAAAAATTCTTTTGTCAAGGCATTTTATAGTCTTACCCTTGTATACTTTGGTGTTCTAATAGGCTAGTGCTTTTAATTCTTTCTTATTGTGTTCATGAACTTAATGTCATGACATTTCTCCTTCTCATTAGAATTCCTTACAGCATCAAAAACATTAATATTTACTTGTTGATCATTAACCCTCATTGTGAGTTCTCCTTGTAAATCTATTAGAGTTCTTCCCGTAGCAAGAAATGGTCTTCCCAAAATGATAGGTACTTTATTGTCAGCCTCGTAATCAAGAATGATAAAATCTATAAGAAATATAAATTTATCTACTCTTACCAAGACATCCTTAATTTTACCTTCTGGATGTGCGTACGATTTGTCTGCAAGTTGCAACATTACTATTTTTAGCCTCGCTTTTCCAATCCCAAGCTTCCTAAAAATAGATATAGGCATTAAATTTATGTTTCCTCTAAGACCACACAATTCTCTGCCAATGTAATGATTGCCTATAGAACAGAGAATAGTAAAACTCCCTGTGTATTTTAATTTTGGTGGCAATTCATTCATCAACATTGTCGTGCACCCTTCAATGAGAGCAACGATATCAAATTCTCCCAGTCACTTTCTCTTTGATAGAATGTCCTTCATAAACTTGACTTAGTTAGGCATCTACTCTAAAGCTTCAACAAGTGGAATGATGATGTGTAGTTGTTTCAAAACATCCAGAAATCTCTTACATTGAAAGTCTTCTTTTGATTTCTGAAATCTTTTGGGGAAAAGGTGGCAGTGACCTTTCTTCTAGTTGTTGGGAATATTTTGTTGTGGCATTTTTATCAACTATAATCTCTAGTTCTACCACTGATTTCTGGTTATCCTTCTCAAACAAAGCCTATTATTTTGATGACTCAACTTCTTCCTCGTGGATATGATCTAAGTTCCCTCCTTTTGCCATGGCATTTTGGGTAGCAACGAGATCTGGAAGTTGCACTCCACTTCTGATTGTAATGGCTTGGTGTTGCTCCTTCCCCTTCGCTCTGGCATTTTTTGTATCGCTAGGTAATGCTCCTTGGGGTCTTGCATTCAACACATTGGCTATCTGGCCCTTTTGATTCTCCAAGGCTCGCAAAGATGCATCTTTGCTCTAAATCACAGCATCATTCTTTGGTATGTATTCTTTCAAAAAATTCTCAATTGATGAAGTTGATGTTGATGTTTGTTGTCGATTTTGTCGTGGCATCACTTGGTTATAACCCTGTGGAGCATTGGTGGCATTTTGGCGCACCATATTGCTTGAGTTTCCTCCTCTTTGATTGTTTTAGCTAAAATTCAGGTGTTACTTCCAGCAAAGATTATACATGTTAGAGTAAGGGTTGTTGTTGCAGTTTAAGTTACTCATGTAACACATAAATTCTGGATTCAAATGGCATTCTTCAAAGTCATGATTGCCTCCACAGTAAACATAGATTGTCTCGGTAATATTCACCTCTTTAGCTGTAACAAGTCTTTGCATAGTCTTAATCATATTGGCAAGAGATGATGCCTGGGCTGTCAGCAATGTTATGCCTGGGCTGTCAGCAATGTTATGGCATCGGTCTCCATTGCTCCTGAAGCTCTTTTGCCACTTCCCAGCCTTGTGGTAGGATATTTATAATTATTGTTTGTTATCCTTTCTAGAATCTCATGTGCCTCATTATAAGACTTGTCTAGCAATGTCCCATTTGTAGACACATCAACCATTATTTGAGTGTGTGCATTTAAAACATTGTAAAACATTTCCATTTGAGTCCAATGCTGAAAACAGTTCATTGCGCATTTCCTTAGGAGATCTTTAAACCACTCTCATGCTTCATATAGAGTCTCATCCTCTGCCTACCTAAAAGATGTAATTTCATTACGTAATTTAGAAGTTATGGTAAAGGGATTATACCTGAACAAAATTTTTTGACAAAGTTCATTCCATGAAGATACTGTTTCGAAGGGCAAAGTATTCAGCCATGCTCTTGCTCTATCCCACAGCGAATATGGAAACAACTTCAATCTTAAGGCATCATCAGGAACACTCTGCTATCTAAATGAATCGCAGACCTCTTAAAATAATCTCAAATGTAGCCTCAAGTCTATCTTCTCATACACTGGAAAACCTGGAAAAATAATATAAATAATTAGTAAACACAACGATTAATACACTTAATAATAATTAAATTAAATTTCATTAAATTGTCGATACCCGGTAACGGTACAAAAAACTTGTTGCGTGTAAATCGTATATGCAATTGTGCAAGTTTACACATCATTCAAGTAATAAAGTAGTAAGTGAGTTATCGTCTCCATAGGGATCAAAATTAATGTAATTCAACTAAGTTAATGTTATGACAAAAGAATAATGTCAAGGTAAAATAATATATCCTAATGTTATGACAAAATAATGATGTTATGACAAATTTGGTATGTATTATGCTATGGCAAAGAAAAATATAAAAGAACTTTAATAAACTAAATACTAAAATATAAACTGTAAGTGGTTGGTGAAGAATGGTGGTGGAATGCTTTAGCAAGTATCAAATGGTAGAATATGTTGAATAATGAAGTTTGGGTTAGTGGGATTCTATTCAAATATTCTAGAATGTCATGGTAAAGTTTTAAAAGGTATACTACTCAGAAGATTCCTTCAGTAGCTTGCCTCGTTCGATAGCTAAGCTTAATGCTTACTCTACCAAGGCATTATATGTCTATAAGACTTGAGAAGTGATCGGTGTTTTTGCGACACAACGATTGTGCAAGTGTACACACGTCGATGCAAGTATAGTTGATAGACAGAGCTATTGGATATCGATCCCGTGAGGAAATGGTTCTCGATGTTTTAATGTCAGAGATATCAATGTTAAAAATCAGTATAATACGAGTAAGAATGTCAGCGCAATTATGTCAGATCTTCACACTAAAATAATCATTACTGTCAACGCAATTAGAGTACAGCCTCTAAGTAATTGCAGATTTCAGCCTTCTTTCTCATATTCAGATCTATATTTTTGCAGCTATCAAAGTTAGTTAGAGTACAATTGTGCACTCACGAAGATTACATGTTTTCTTTAGAAATCTGTAGGTTGTCACTGTACTGTTAGACGTAATTTGATATTGTAATTGCAACGACATCTGTGATATTCTTGCGTTAGTGCTTCCAGTGTAAACTCAGCTTAACTCTACTCATTTGAGGTTCAACTTCAATGTGTCAACATTGCTAGTCGCAATTCCAAGCTGGTCTTGGGGCTGCATTTTGTCAATGTTGATCTTTTGAACTGAGCTTCTGTGCTGGCAATCTTAAGATGCAATATACCAACTACTTGCGTTGACATTAGTACAAAAATAGATAAAAAAAAACAAGAATTTAAATTAACTAGCAATGTATTAAAAAATATGAAAACTGATTATAAAATGCTTATAATGCATGCTAAATGAGATACAAAAGAGACAACAAAAGCACTAAATTAGGGAGAAAATATATGTCATTTGTAATACCATCACACCCCCAAACTTAAGTTTTTACTTGTCCTCAAGTAAACAAAAATTAACAAAGTCACAAGCAAAAATGTCACCGCAATCATTATCCATACAACTTGAATTCTCTAAATTTCTAATGTACAAATTGTATTCATATGATAGGATAATGCACCGACAATTTATAGAAATGAATATTTAAGAACTGTAACCTCATAAATGTTAGTGATATGCATTGAATCCTAATCTTCCTTGAACCAATACAACATAATTTTTTTCTTTTCTCTTTTCTCTTTTCTTTCTTTTTCTCATTTTTTTTCAAGTGACTAAGAGATGTCATTGCATTACTCTACCTTTGTACCTAGGTAGTAACGAAGGGGTGCACTAAACATCCAGGAGGTATGTAATTGCGCCGACACACACTTTTGTAGTGATAGCCTTTTGCTAGATGATTTTTCTAAACCTGCAGCGGAGTTTTCTCCCTTAAAAAGTCATAATGCACTCACATTGGAGTGTTTTTTATTTATATAATGTTGCTGCAGTGGGTCAATCAGTTCAAGATTCAAACATAAACACTAATCATTCATTGCTGAAACAATTTCAATCATTGATTCAAAAATAGCAGACTCATCATTCATTCATATTTATCCAATATATACATTAGCATCCAAATAATTCAAGAATTACGCATTAAGATAAAAATTGTAAGCACATTCAAGTTGAAATTTTGTGAATTTTCATTAACTAAAAAACAAATAAAATTTAAATATGTGGGTGTAATTGCATTTCCATTTCACATTATCTCCCCCCCCCCAAACTTAATGTCTAAATTGTCCCCAATGCACTGACAATAATATAAAGAAATAATGGAAATTCAACTACAATGCAACTAAGTTAACAAAATGATGCAATGACAAAATAAAATGCAATGATAATAAAAATGCATTAAATCTAAAAAATGTACCAAGTCATTCATCAGCAGCTGATGTAGTGGCTGCATTTGATTTCTTCTTTTTCTTATTTGGGTGCTCCCCCTCGTCATGGTTCTTCTTCACTTTCTTGCCCTTTCACCTCTTTCGCTTCTTGTCTTTTGAACCAATCGGTTCGGTAGATTGCTCCCCCTCGGCAAGTTGGGTGACGGATTCATCAGTTGTCACATCAAATGGATGGATTTCGACGAGTAGTGTTATGTATGGTATAATAGCAAGAGGATTCAATTCCTCTATTTCGCGTCTGACAATTTCAACCTGACTCGTAGTAGGTTGAGTCACTTCTAGGCTGGATGCTCCCACATCGTCCTCCACGACCAGTACTGGAGCATCATTAGACTCCTTTTCCTGCACCTCTGCCGGCTCTGTTTCTTCCTTCTTGTTCTCATTTTCTGCCTCCTTCTCTTGCTCATCTCCTTGATTGGCTTCCTCTTCCGCATGGTGTTCATCCTCAATTGGGCCCTTGTCATCGTAGTTGACTGGATCGACATCTTCTTCTGCAATATCTACTCAGTTAGCCATATTTGTGCCTAAACTGTTTGAGAATTCATCCTCGAACAGATCATATATATTGCAATAACAATCCTCCTCGCCTTTTGAATGCCCTTCGTTGTTGTCATCATCCAAGATGTGAACTCTTGTTGGCATTTGATTAGGCCAACCATCAATAGTAGGCTTGTAAGATTAAAATTGTTGCATAAGAAAGAAGATATCAGGGAATTTTGAAAAGTTTGGCAGTGGTCTGGTGCTGATATGACGTAGTGCAGCGACAATGGCCTCATTTCAGGCTTTTGTATATGCATAAAATATATGCTACCTGTAATCCAAATCTTCTAAAATACTCAAAAGGCGAATTGTACGCACATTAACACGGTCAAGAAGAATTTCCAAACTAGCCAATTGTCTTAATATTTGTGGATCAGTGGGTGCATTAATATCTTCTTCTTTCTTTTTCCCTTTTTCTTTGTCGAAGCTTCTTTGGCCACAGGCTTATCTTGGCCTCTTGTCATCCTTTCAACCGATATATCATTGATCGGACCCTTATTTTCCACAACCTTTTCATCATCTTTTGGCACAATTCCCTTATGTTGACACATGAGTATAATAAGAGAAAGGAAAGGGAGAATACCATTTTGTTTTCCAGTAGCTTCCACAATCTGATCATGTATGATCTCCCTAATGTCGATGTGATGATGGTGCGAGATTGAATGCAACAAACACATGCGGTCTAATGTGGCCGTAGTACTATGTGTAGAGGGTATCTCACAACGATTAACAAAGTGAAACCATACCTTACAGAAAGTCGTCAAATAACGCTGATGCATTGTAAAATTGTGAAATATGCTACTTTTCCATGAAGCATTGTCGATGCAAAGGTCATTAATCATCACAGACAGGCTATCTTCATTCATGCTGTGCATGAAGGGTGAATGACAATCTACCTGTTCTGGTATTCGTAGCAAGACATTGATATTTGCCGCACTCCATGGTATAAGCCCTTCTCGAATAAAAACAAATTCTTGTTCCTTGTCTACTGAATTAGCATAAATTTCCCGAACCAAAGTAGGGGAATAACCAGATGGATGGTCGCAGAAAAATTTCCACCCCAAGCGATTAATGGTGCGGTGGACCTGTTTTCCTAGGATCAAGTTTGGTGAAAGTTGGATGCCCTGTTTAGGATGTATATTGCTTTTCAGCATGATGTTGTGGTAATTGTCTTTGGCCGTAGTCTTCAAAAACAAAATCGAGCTTGTGGATGAAGATGGTGGTGTTTCAGACGAAATCTCAATAGGGGTGGTCAAATTATTTTGAGATGAAGGTTTTGGAGTGTTTTTTGATGCACGGGTTTTATCCATGGTGCAAATAACAAAGAGTAAACAAAGATTGCAAAAAAAATTACTTTTGAGTAAGAAAAAGGAAATCAGCAAAGAGGGATGAGTCACAATAATAATGCGATTGTGAAGAAGAAGATAACTGCAGTGGAGGGTTTATAACCTAAATGTAATGAGTGAAAACATATAGGGAAGCGATGCGTCTACAGCCATTAATTGCCAAGCTGTAGATCGTACCAATTTCGTTTAAATCCAACAGCCGGGAAAAGAAAGAATCAATCGACGCGATTCTTGCTGAAAAAGTAATGCTAACTCATCGCCAAATGCACCGACAATCTATACTTTAATGTGTCGACAAAAAGATTATCTTTATTTCTGCTAAGAATATGAAACAACATAACTAAAAGTGAAATAACTGAAAGTAAATAAAGAAATGCGTCGACATTAATTAAATTTCACCAGGTTGATGATTTCGTCTGGTTCTCAAATGTCTGGGCTCACATAGTGTTTAAGACGTTGGCCATTCACTTTGAATTGTTGTCTATCTTGTAAATTTTCGATTGTCACCGTACCACTTTGAAATGCTTTGATAACTTTGAAAGGACCTAACCGCCTTGATTGAAATTTCCCTAGATGAAATTTTAAACATGAATTAAATAAAAGTACCAACTGACCAGGATGAAATTGTCGACGCAAAATGATGTTGTCATGCCATTTCTTTGTATTTTCCTTGTATATGGAAGCATTCTCATAAGCATGGCATCGAATTTCTTCTATTTTCGTGATGCCCAGTAATCTTTTCTTTCCAGTAGCGTCATAATCCATATTTACCTATTTAATTGCCGATATGGCTTTATGTTCAAGTTCGACAGGTAGGTGACAAGATTTTCCAAATACTAGCTGATATGGCGACATTCCCAATGGGGTTTTATAAGCGGTGCGAAGTACCACGATGCATCATGTAACCGCATTGATGAATCCTTTCTAGATGGATTAACCACCTTTTCTAATATACCTTTAATTTGACGATTGGATACTTCAACTTGACCATTAGTTTGATGGTGATACGTGGTAGTCATACGATGCTTCACACCATATCGTTTCAATGCAGTCGTCACTTCATTGTTGTAAAAATGAGTGCCTTGGTTACTTATCAACGCTCTCGAGGTTCCAAACCTTGTGAGGATGTATGTGTGAAAGAATTTCGACACTATTCGAGCGTCGTCTTTCGGTACTGCAATAGCTTCAATCCACTTGGATACATAATCAATAACTACTAGTATATACATATTTCCAAAAGAATTTGGAAATGGTCCCATGAAATCAATACCCCAAACATCAAAAAGTTCTACCTCCACGATAGGTTGTTGGAGCATCTCATTACGGCGAGAAATGGAACCAGTACGTTGACAACGATCACACTGTTACGCGAAATTGTAAGCATCTCGAAACAAATTGGGACAATAGAATCTGAATTGCAGGACCTTTGCAGCAGTCCTTGTTCCACCAAAATGACCTCCATAAAGGGCATCGTGGCAATGTCAAAGTATCGACATCATTTCTTCTTCAAGAACACAACAACGAATTATATTGTCAGCTCATACCTTGAATAAGTATGGCTCGTTCCAATAATATTTAGCAGCATCGCGTATGAACCTAATTTTTTTATGACCAGTTACACTCATGGGTAGCTTTCCACACACAAGATAATTGACTACATCAGCATACCATGGTGATTTGTCAATTTTGAGTAATTGCTTTTCAGGAAATGCTTCAACAATCTAATTCTGTAGTCCATCTTCGCTCCCACTTTTCAGCCGAGACAAATGGTCAACTACCTGATTCTCAAATCTCTTCTTATCTTTGATTTCAACATCAAACTCTTAGAGGAGTAGGATTCATCTAATGAGTCTAGGCTTAGGATCTTTTTTGTTGAAAAGGTGTCTCAAAGCTAAGTGATCCGTGTAGACTGCAATCTTTGAGCCGACAGGATAAGAACGGAAGTTATCAAATGCGAAGACAACTACTAGTAACTTTTTTTCAGTTGTGGTGTAATGAATCTGTGTTTCAGTTAGTGTTTTACTAGCATAATAGATAGCATGAAATACATTTTCTTTCCTTTGTCCGAGAACAGCTCTTACAGCAAAGTCGCTAGCGTCGCACATTAATTCAAATGGTTGCGTCCAATCCGGTGCGATGACAATTGGAGCTTGCACTAACTTTGTCTTTATTGTTGTAAATGCATCCAGACAGATGTCATCGAATACAAACTTTTTATTTTGCTCTAATAAAGAGCATAAAGGTTTAGCTATCTTGGAGAAATCTTTGATAAATCTTCTATAAAAGCCCACAGGTCCAAGAAAGCTTCCTATTGCCTTGATAGTGGTAGGTGGTGGTAATTTTTCGATGATTTCTACCTTTACTCTATCGACTTCAATGCCTTGATATGAGATTCGATGGCCAAGGATAATACCCCCTATCACCATGAAGTGGCGTTTTTCCCAATTTATAACCAAGTTTGTTTCCTCGCATCTTCTTAAAACATTTGCCAGGTTATCAATGCATTGGTCAAAACTCTGTCCATAGACTGAAAAATCATCCATGAATACCTCGAGTGAGTCTTCAATCATATCCAAGAATATCGCCATCATACATTTCTAGAACGTTGCTGGTGCATTACACAAGCTAAACGGTATCCGTTAGAAAGCAAAAGTCCCAAAAGGGCATCTAAACGTGGTTTTTCTTGATCTTCCGGTGTAATAGCTATTTAGTTGTATCTAGAGTAGCCATCAAAAAAGCAATAATAGGCTTTACCAGCTAGCCTATCTAACATTTGATCGATAAAAGGAAGTGGAAATGGTCCTTCTTTGTTGCATTCAATCGTCGGTAATCCATGCACACACTCAATCCGGTTGCAATGCGAGTAGGGATTAACTCGTTTTTATCATTGGTCACAACAGTAAAACCACTTTTTTTGGAACACATTGAACGGGGCTTACCCAATTGCTGTCAGAAATAGGGTATATTATGCCTGAATCCAACCATTTGATGATTTCCTTCTTTACTACTTCTTTCATTTTCTCATTGAGTCATTTTTGTTACTCAAGGGATTGCTTCTCTTCTTCTTCTAACCTTATCTTATGCATGCAAAAAGAGGGACTGACGCCTCTGATGTCTATGATGCTCCAGGTTATGGCTTTCTTGTGTTCTTTTAGGATTGCAATAAGCTCCTCTTCTTGTGTTGTGTTGAGGGATACGTTAACAATGACATGCAATGTCTCATTGTCACCAAGGAATACATATTTCAAATATGTCGGTAAAGGTTTTAACTCCAAGGTAGGAGCTTGCTCTGTAAATAGTTTAAAGACTGGAATTGTCCTGTTAGACAAATCAAACGACTCCATTTGCCAATATCTTCGCAACTCTCAATTGGTCACCTCCTCTTTGTCAATACAGTCTTCTAGGATATCATCAGTTGATGTCGCCGCATCAGTATCACAATGTTGAATTCCTGGCATGAAATTCTTCAAAAATAATTTTGTCTAACACATCAGTGTGGTGACATTGTTCCTTGGGTCCTGACGGTGTTGCTTCAAACACATTGAAGGTTACGTGGTCATTATTATGACGCATCAATAGTTCTCCCTTAAACATGTCGATACGGGTTCGTCCCGTTGCTAAAAATAGCCTTCCCAAGATAATGTGTACCTCCTTATCAGCTTCACAATCTAGGATGATAAAATCAGTTGGGAACACTAACTAATCAACTCGAACAAGAACGTCATTGATTTGTCCCTCCGATTGTGCTAAAGATCTATCCGGTAATTGCAATGTCATCGTAGTGGGCTTCATTGATCCTATTCCTAGCTTCCTGAAAGTAGACAAAGGCATTAGGTTAATGCTAGCTCCTAAACCACATAACATTTTACCTAAGTAATGAACTCCAATGGAGCATGGAATTGTGAAGCTGCTAGGATCTTTCATCTTTGTTGGCAACTTGTTTGTGAGTACAGCGCTACACCCCTCTATGAGCGCTCGATGTCAGATAGTTTCTTTTTCTTTGATAGTAGCTCCTTCATGTATTTCCCATAACTGGGTATCTGCACAAGAGCATCTATTAGAGGTATGTTAATATGCAATTGTTTCAAAGTAGAAACAAACTTGTTGTATTCTTCATCGTGAACTTTTTCTTTGGAACGTTGTGGAAATGGCAAAGGTATGGTTGCAGTAGGTTGTGTCAACAACTTATCTGGACAAACTGTAGGCAGACATGGTACTACAGTTGATTCTTCCACATTCTTTTGTGCTTGACTTTCTTCAATTATAACCTCTTCTTATTGGTGCGAATTGCATGCTTCGACATACTCTTATTCAGAATTACTTAATTCTACCGTCTGTTTTCCACTTCTAAGTGTTATTTCTTTGCAATGCTCCTTCCCTCTTTGCGTTGGATTTTCAGTATCACTAGGTAGAGTACTGGGCGATCTGGTGTTAAGATTAGAGGCCAACTGTCCAAGCTGCGCTTACAATGCTCGAATAGAAGAAGAATTACCTTGCACTATCGCTTCGATTCATGTGATATGTTTGCGCATCATCGCTTCGAGAGTAGCCATAGAAACTACCTTAGCTTGATTAAATTGTTACTGTTGATGTTGATGATGTTGTCCTTGCATTTGTGAGAGAACAGATGATTGTGGTTATAATCGTGATTCTGGTTGCATTTGACTATGTGACTGCATTGGTTTAGTACGGGAATTTACTTGTGAATTCTGATGGTAGTTCTACAATTGGCTGTTGTTGTAACCTTCTTGCCTATAACCTCCTTGGTTCGAAGAGTCCCCATATCGAAATGTGGATGTATTTTGATTTCCCCAAGGTTATTGCGAAAGATTGTTATAGAGTTACCAAATGAACCCCCTCGGATGTTGTTGACAAAATATGCATTTTCTGCATGCTGTGGGTAGTCTTCATAGTTGTGGTTGTCACCGTAAATCTCACACGAAAATATCGACGCATCCGTTTGTTGGGCCATTTGTATCGAAGCAATGTTACTTGTTTCATTCATGTTCTTAATGATGTTGGCCAAGGAAGATACCTGCGCTGACAATGCAGAAATAGCATCTAATTCAAGAACTCCAGGGTTAGATTTCACTTGTGCAAAATGAGAAATTGGATATTGATAATCGTTTTGAGCTATCCTCTCCAGAATTCGAACAACTTTATCATATGTGCAATCCAACAATAGACCATTTGAAGATGCGTCAACAAGATTCCTTGTTTGAGTATTCAAACCATTATAAAAGATTTCAGTCTAAGTCTCTTGTTGAATCTCATTCATTGGGCAGCGTCAAAGCAATGCTTTGTAGCTCTCCCATGTTGTGTGTAAATTCTCGTCATCGAGTTAATGATATGCAGTGATGTCATTTCACAACCTTGCGTTCATTATCGGTGGATTAAATCTTAAGACAAACTGCGTTGCTAACGCATTCCAAGATGTGATAGATCCAGCCGACAATCCTAAAAACCATGTTCTAACTTTCCCTTGCAATGAATAAGAAAATAATTGCATCTTCAAAGCATCATCAGGAACACCATGTTGACTAAAGGATGCACAAATAAGTAAAAATGATTTCAAATGTTCTCGTGCGTCCTCATTTGGAAAATCCGAATACTATCCAGTAGAATTGAGCATCTAAAACATCAACGGTTTCAATTCAAAGTTACCAGCCTGAACTGTTGGTCTCACAACCCCTGGTTGCAGATCATCGAGTAGAGGCACAACAAAATCTCTTATTGGTCTATCCTGTATTTGTTCTTCTTATGGTTGTGGTGGTGGTAAATCTTGTGGCAGCACTGAAGGAATATTATCCTGTGGCAGCAATGGTGGTAGATTATTATTGTTGTTACCAGCCATCTTTTTTTGTTCTTGTCTTCTCCTCCTAAGTGTTCTCTCAAGCTCTGGATCAAGCTTACAATGTCCTTAGGATTTCTCCTTGTGAACATATAATACCTTTAAAATAAGAAAAGAACGATAAACAAATTAATAGAAGTTAAAAATTAAGTAAGTAAAATTGATTGCAATAAAAAAAGCAAACATCGAACAAACGCCAATTTCCCCGGCAACAGCGCCAAAACTTGATTGGTGTTCTTGCGACACAATGATTGTGCAAGCATACAACATCGATGCAAGTATAGTTGATAGACAGAGCTATCGAATATCTATCCCACGAGGAAATGGTTCCCGATATTTTAATGTCAGAGCAATCAATATTAAAAAACAGTATAATGCGAGTAAGAATGTCAACGCAATTATGTCAGATCTGCACACTAAAATAATCATTACTGTCAACGCAATTAGAGTTAAATATCAGAGATTAAATGTCAGTGTACTAAAAATAATTCCAAATGTGTTGAATGTTGAGTGCTAAAAATTTAAATGTAGGAAATATAAAAGTGATCAAGTGTAAAGGGTGGAAATGGTTCACTGATTCTACAGGTTACAACGCTAGATGTGTCGACAAGGTAGAATATAGACGAATTGTCGCAGCAATGAAGTCCCTTCGAGTTCTTACCCACAATAGCTCCCTACTTAATCCCGACTCAAATACATTACTCTGCCTCTCGGTGTGAGCAATGATGTGTATCCAAGAACAAGTAATTGGAGTTTGTCTCAGTCCCGAGCAACTCTTGCCTAACCCACTTGTTAATCTAACCTATCACTGCATCTCTCGATGTCGATGTACTGCAATTTCACTTTTGTGTTTAAAGCGGTTAAATCCAAGAATAAGCGGATAAGTAATGTGAAGTAAGAATCAAAATGATATAATATTAAAGATACTCTCGTATTCATTTAATATCAATAGAATACATCATCGTTTAAGAAGAAAACGAAGCTTACTATCTCTAGACTACTAGGCCTACTCTCTATTGTTCCTCTTGCTCGGCATCAAGCACCTCTCGTCAGAAGCAATTGCAAACTTGATTCATTAGCTCCCTGAATTCCAGCTCAAATCTTTGTTTCACACAAAATTTTTGGAATTTAATCCCCTTGCTCTTGATGATTCTTTTCCTCATTTTTTCATCTATTTACAGCCTCTAAATAATTGCATATTTCAGCCTTCATTCTCAGATTCAGATCTAGATTTTTTAACTGTCAAAGTTAGTTAGAGTACAACTATGCACTCACGCTGATTTCTTTAGAAATCTATAGGTTGTTGCTGTACTGTTAGACGCAATCTGATATTGTAATTGCAACAACATCTGTGATATTCCTGCGCTGGTGCTTCCAGTGTAAATTCAGCTTAACTCTACTCATTTGAGGTTCAACTTCAATGCGTTGACATTGCTGGTCGCAATTCCAAGTTGGTCTTGTGGCTGCATTATGTCAATGTTGATCTTCTGAACTGAGCTCCTGTGCTGGCAATCTTAAGATGCAATATTCCAAGTACTTGCTTCGACATTAGTACAAAAATAGATAAAAAAAACTAGAATTTAAACTAACTAGCAATGTATTAGAAAATATGAAAACTGATTATAAAATGCTTATGATGCATGCTAAATGAGATACAAAAGAGACAATGAAAGCACTAAATTAGGGAGAAAATATATGTCATTTGTAATACCATCAAGAAGTTACTTCAATAAACCATCTTTTGTACAGAACACAATGTTTATGTGTAGGGTTATTATTTGCGTCCGTCGATATCTCGCTTGTATCATTCAATAGAGATCCAATTTAAAATAATACTTGCGGAAATTAAATCTAATCACACACACACCTCCACTATGTCTAAGGTAAACATGCATGTGAATAAGTACCAATTGAATGAAACAATAACACAATTAAATTCAACCAAATAACATTCATAAATATTCCCAAAATAGCATCCACATAATCCTAACCCAATGAGATTTAGCTCATGGGTTTGGGTTTTAAAACCAAGTTTAAATCATTCAACATTTTCTCAACAAAAATCAACATCAAATAAACCGAATTCAAGGATGAAAATGTAGGGGCTACTATCACTAGCCTCTTCCATCACTACAATGCTGCTCAATCTGGAGGGTAAACGCCTTTCTTCCTCATGCTTAGTCCTTCAACGTAACTCATCTTTTTCCCTTGCTTGCTTCAGATCCCACTCGTCATTTACGCAATGTTCTTGTGTGAATTGCTCCCTAATTCTTCATTCTCTTTCCATTTACCCTTTTTTTCCTTCTTTTCCATTAGTATTTATAGATGTTCTCCAAGTCGGTACTTTCACAGCTCATAACTTTCGTACCTGCTTTTGGTAGGTTCTTCCAGTAGGTGCACACCTTTTGACTTGCTTCTGGTATATTCTCAAGCAAGTACAATCTAGTTGGCTACTTTTAGAACTAGCTGTGTCTGCTTAGTCAGCACTCCTAGGATTGCAATGACATCAATACTTTGTCAAGGCAAAATTTTCAATCCTGAATTCTTTCCTTCAGCACCTGCACCTTACATGTCCACCACATTTCTTTTTTTCCAAAATTAGAGTAAAAATTCCTACTATATACGTTCAACCAAGCTTTGTGTGTGCATGAGTGAAAAACACTAATTTTAATCCTAAAATTCTTAAATTTACTTAAATACAAACACTTTCTCAAGGTTTAAAAAGGTATAAAAGATAACTCTTTTCAAGAGTTATCAGGGCTTGAAAGTCCGTGACTATAATTATTTTGTGTTCCTTTACGATTTTTATTAGAAATAATTTGTGAAACACTATTTTATCGTGACACGTTTGTAAATAATTTGGAATTGGAACAATAGTTGGTCCCTAGTTTTATGTTCAAGCAATTGATTTTCTATCCTTGAAGATATTTCTTATTATTCTATGGTGACTCGATAAACAAATACTCATGTTATAAGTTGTTACATGCTTAAATTTGGACAATAAAATATTAATTAATGCCTCAATATGAAGAGGATGAATTTCGAGTATTGTTGTCATTATTAAACGTTAGAAAAGAGGAAGAAAAAAATAGAAAAATTAGAAAGAGAGAAATAATGTAAAAGAAAAAAATATTTTTTTTAAAAAAATTTATATGATGTTGCAGTCTATATTGGATGAATTTTTTTAACAGATATAACATTTTCGTGTAAAATGAGCAACAGAAGAATAATTTAGAGACCACTTACGACAATAGGTATCAACTTGGGGAAAAAGGGTATAACTTATGACCATAGGAATAAAATGTAAGGTCTTTTTCGAGTTTGCAGTGAACGAGATTTTTTCTAATTTTATCTCTTTTTTTTTAACTTTTTTTAATTTTGCACATTATCTAGGTGAACAAGAATTTTTTTTGTAAATTCTTCTTACCACATCATCCATGCTCGTTATTGATTTGAGTAATTTGAATTTTTTATATTCTTAAATGTACCCATTGGCTCTACTCTAAGTTATGAAAATTTTGTAAGTATAAAATTAATTAGCCACATATTACATAGAAGTATTTTTATTGTTGTTATACATTATTAACTCATTTTTTTTTTTGGTTAGCAATATAGGTCATTCCTTCAACGACGATGTCAGTAAATAATATCTATGCATATCCATATCAAAGATTAATGCAATTTTTCAACATGGTAACCACAAGTATATCCATATCATGTTATATCTATATCTTCTTAGAATGCCATGTAAATGAAATTATCTATATCTTCTTAGAATGCCATGTAAATGAAATTATTTGTTTTTTTTTTAAGGCCCCAAGTAGCAGTTAGTGTTTAAGTGATTCAAATTTATCTTATAATAGCATGCAACAAGGTACTGGTGTAATAGCTCCAAATTCGTGTCAGGTATTCATTTTTTATTTTATTTGTAGGTCTATAGTATGTTTGATTTTACATCAAATATTCAAGTGTATTTTTTCGTTAAACAACTCCTTTAAAATTTTCTTTATTAAATTTAATTATTTTAATCAATTAATTATAGGAATCATTTACACGTAATTAGGGATATCCAGACCCTAACCATTAATCTTAGGTTTATTTCATACTAGCGCTTATTCTTTTATCAATGAATTATATTTGTAACATCCTTATTTCAGTGCTGTCAAAAAACAGTGGGTGAGACCACATTTTTCGACAGAAGAATCAGTAAATATTATTAAATTAATATTTACGAGTAAAGAGTTTTGGCATATTAAATTTTAGTCAAGAAATTTAAAAGCTTGGTTAGTTAGTTAAGTGAAGAGGATTAAATTGTAAAAGTTACAAAGGTTAATCTCTATTGGTGAAATGAACCAATAAGTCATAAAAAATAAATTAAATGGACCTAAAAGGTAAAAATACAACATTTAGAAATTAGTGGGAAGGTTAGGTAGCCAACTTTAGATATTTTGATAGAAAAATATTATTAAAATAGTAAAAATGATGATAAGTTAAAGGAAAAAAAAAAAGAAAGAAATTGAACAAAAATTTGTTCAAAGTCTCTTCTCTCCAACGTGAGGGTTCCAAAGGTAGAGCAATAGGGTTTTGGCAAACTCTTCTCTAATTTAGTAAGATTAGAGGCTCTTTCTATGATTTTTCATGTGTTTAAATTTATTCTTAACTTGATTTAACTAACCTAGGGGTTTATTTGTAAAATCTTTAAAAGTTTAGGGTTTTATCATTAATGATTTTGAAGAGTTCTTAACTTTAAAAGATGGAATGTTCAAATTGATTGTGGAGTGCAAATATTTTGTTACATGATTTTTTATTATTTTAAATGTTGAAGACTAAATGACTAGATCATTGTATGTAATGGAGATCATTCTGAATTAGATGAATTGTGGGTTGTTTCTGAAAATATATGATTTTTGGTTAGCATGAATGAGTCTGAAATGTTTTGAATATAGTTGATGGGTAATCAAATTTGATTGCTCAATAATGTTATTTTGTGAAGAGATATTGAGTAGTGCTGATGTTTTAATGTTAAATGAAATTAATTTGCTTAAGTCTTGCTTTAGATCAAGGATCGCAACACATGGAAGAAGTTCGAGGAAAAGGGAAAGTTGTGGAATAGTCCCGGCTATTTGAGTTACGCATGAGGTAAGTTTCTAACTGGAGACTTACTTTATTTTAATAAAATTGCTGATAAATTTAAATATATAAATATATATATATATATATATATACACATGTATAACTTGTATATTGAAAAACATATAACTATGAACGTATAATGAATTATGTGAAGTAAACTTCGATGGATAAAATAAAAGTATTAAACATATTCAAGCTAACAAGTGTAAATGTATAATCAAGCTGATAAGCGTAAACGTATATTCAAGCTGACGAGCATAAACGTATATTCAAGCTGATGAGCATAAATGTATATGCAAGCTGACGAGCGTAAACATATATTCAAGCTGATGAGCGTTAACGTGTATTCAAGCTGACGAGTATAAATGTATATGCACATTGATAAGCATAAACGTATACAAACTAACGAGTGTAAACGTATATAAGATGATGAGCGTAAAAGTAATGAACTTGTGTATTGAATACTTCTATGAGGATCCATCGAAATAATGACAGTTATTTGTTATGGGAGGATATTTCAAAGAAGTGTTAATGCTTCAAAGTAAGAATACTTGGAAGATAAATCATGGGAAATTTGAAGTAATGAAATTATGTCAAATGTTGAAATTGCTTATGGATATGTTAAGTTATATTAAACTCCATGAAAACTTAATAAGTATTATTAATACTTACTTGTTGATATTTCTTTTGTAGATTTTGAACTTTTGTGATTATGTGTGTTGGATCATTGAAGCAGTCATAACTTCTTACACCTCTTTTGCGTAGTCTTTGACGCCCCATCTTTTGGTTAATTATGGAGTGTATTTAGGATGTTTTGTTGTAAAAGTATGAATTAGGCTATGCTTTTGGTTTGTATACCATCTTTACTCTAGTCAGTGTATGTGTTGATATCTTGAGATGGTCTTTTGAAATTGTAGATATATTATTTTAAAATGGATAAATCTTGGTTGATTGGGTATATTTATATGCTTATTGAAATTGGATTATATGTAGCCTTAAATGGATAATTGAATTACGTTTTAGATGTTTTCGAGTGTGTTTTAAGTCATGGTAACATTGTTGTATGAATCGATTTAGGTACCTAGTCAAATATCTTATAATTGAGTTTTGATTTTTAGGAAAACTGAGCACACACGACTTGCACACGGGTGTATGTCCTGAGTGTATTAATTACAGGGTTCACACGGGTTGACAAACGGACAGACAAACGAACATGTGGCCCAAGTCAATATAGACACACAGTCTGGAACATGGCCATGTGCTCCTGTTTCTCAAATTTTTCAATTTTTTATTAAATTTTTTTATTTGGTTAATATTAATTCTAAATTATTTCTAAGTAAATTTTAACGCCTCTAAGGCACGATTTAAGCTCAATGTACATGTACGATATGGGATATGAGATTGTGCATTGTAAGTTGAATTTTTGTACAGTAATATAGGAGTAAGTGTTTCTTTGATTGGTAATGTACTTTAACCTTAATCTGGTAATGAAGTCTGGTTAGGGGTGTTACATTTATTAGTATCAGAGCTATGGTATAGTCGATTCTAAGACTAAACATAGTGTGTGTAGAGTTTAGAATTTACATTTCATATTAACATGTAAGATATATGACGTTGTTTTCCAATCTAACAATGTTTTCTTTTAATAGATTAGAAATGGTAGACAAAAATAATCCTTCGGATAATGATGAAGTTGAAAGTTATGCTCCGATTACTAGTAAGGGTGCAAATCAAGATGTGTTCGGATCTCAAACGATTGGAAGTGGGAATCGTGACACATTCTTTCAAATGAAGAATGAGTGGTTTACCCAATTCATGCAGGACAATTCGATGGCTCCACAACCTCTACCCCCTCCTGTGTCCGTTAACATGCCTACTCGACCTCAAAATAAAGAACATGTACCGATTAATTGCCCTCCTATTGATAAGATACGTAAGCATGGAGTTGAGGAATTTCTTGGACTTTATAATGATGATCCTGATAAATTAGAGTATCGACTATTAAATATACAAGGTGTTTTTGATGAATTAAATTGCTCGCTTGATAATAGTCTAAAGTAGGTTGTTTTGCTTTTGAAAGAAGATGCATATCAGTTGTGGATCACTTTGACCTTTGTGATTTCTCGTAAACGTGGGAATTCTTTCAAAATGAATTTAGAAAAAATATGCCAATCAATTGTACTTAGAAGACAAGAAGCGGGAATTTTTTTATCCGAAGCAAGGGAATATGTCATTGGTAGAGTATGAGCGCAAGTTTATGAACCTAAATAAGTATGCTCGAGAACAATTGACTTCTGAAGCTGAGATATGTGATAGATTCGAAAGAGGACTGAATGAAGACATTCAAGTCATGGTAGGGATACTGGAAATTAAAGAAATTGTAGTGTTATCACAATGGGCTCAGAAAATGGAAGCAATAAGGAAAAAGAAGAAACAAGTCAATACCAAGAAAGGGACTCATAGTAAACGAAGTGAACTTAGAAATTTCTCTACTCCTCCACCAAAGAAGCCGTATGAATTTAGTAGTCACTCCATCCCCACTGTGGGAAATCCAAGAAGAAAATGGTTTAACCAATTTCCTTCGAAGTCCCAAGCTACTTCAATGGCTAGTGCTGGCAGTGTACGCAATACAGATATCCCTATTTGTAAGTAGTATGGAAAATCACATGAGGAAGAGTGTAGAATCAAAACTGAAACTTGTTTTCGTTGTGGGTCATTTGAGTATCGAATAAAAGAGTGTCCATTCAGGGGTGAGTTTGGTTCGGAACTAGTAATGAAGCATGTGACTATCTTCTAGAGAGGTAGAAAATCAAGTTCTGTGAATACTTCTGAGATGAATCCTAATGAATCACGTGATACGACCTTTAGGTTTGAAGGTCGAGCATTGGCAAGAACCTATGCGATTCGAGTTAAGGAAGAGGTTATGACACCGGACATCATTTCTAGTATTTTTACTCTTATTGATACTAGTGTTATTACATTAATTGACCTTAGATCTATGCACTCTTATATATGAACCACATTAGCCTCTGAAAAGAAAATACCAATTGATACTATTAATATGATGTTATACTGTCAAACCCGATAGGCTAGAGTGTGATAGTTAATAAAGTCTGTAAATATTGTCTACTAAAAACTCAAGTTCATGAATTCCCTGCTGATTTGATGTTGTTACCATTTGATGAATTTGATGTCATATTGGGGGTTGATTGGCTAACCGTTCATGATGTAGTGGTTAGTTGCAAGCAAAAATGAATTGTTTTGAAGTGTTTGAATAGGGATTCATTTAGCATTGAAACGGAGTGATCTGATAGCACATCTAACTTGATATCAAATTTAACTACCCAAAGGTTTATTCACAAAGGTGTTGAAGCTTTTCTAGCTTACATTCTGGACACTAGGACATCTAAACCCAAAATAGATTAAGTTTCAATATTACGAGAGTTTATGAATGTTTCCCCGAAGAATTGTCGGGTTTACCGTTTAAAAGAGAAATTGAATTTGTTATTGATGTAGCACCAAATACTACCCCGATATCTATGGCACCGTACAGAATGGCTCCGACCAAGTTAAAAGAACTAAAATCTCAATTACAAGAGTTGATGGATTGTGCATTTATTAGAACGAGTGTGTCACCTTGGGGAGCTTCTGTTTTATTTGTGAAGAAGAAAGACGGTACTTTGAGATTGTGTATAGATTATCGGTAACTGAATAAAGTAACAGTAAAGAATAAGTACTCATTGCCTCGAGTAGATTATTTGTATGATTAGTTGAAGGGAGCGACTGTATCCTCAAAAATTTATTTGTGCTCTGGGTATTATCATTTGCAAGTCAAAGAATTAGACATTCCTAAGACAGCTTTTAGAACTCGATACGGCCGTTACGAATTTTTAGTAATGATGTTTGGTTTGATAAATGCTCTTACCGCATTCATGGATCTTATGAATAGAGTGTTTCAACAACACATATACCGATTTGTGGTGGTGTTTATCAATGATATCTTGATTTATTCTAAGAATGAAATAGAACATGATCAATATTTAAGGATAGTATTACAGATTTTACGAGACAAGCAACTTTGCGCAAAGTCTAGTAAGTGTGAGTTCTTGTTGACTGAGGTTGGATTTTCGAGACATGTGATTTTTGTTAAGGGTACCCGTGTTGACCCAAACAAAAATCTAGGCAATTGTGAACTAGATGCCGCTAAGGACTATCACTAAAGTACGAAGCTTTCAGGTATTAGTAGGTTATTATAGGTGCTTTGAGAAGAGCTTTACGATTATTGCTTCGCCAATGAATAAATTACTACAAAAGGGAGTTCAAATTGTCTAGACTAATAAATGCCAGCAAAGTTTTGAACAACCGAAAAGCATGTTAACTAAAGCTTCGATTTTGACTCAACCTGAATTTGGGAAAGAATTCGTAGTCTTCACTAATGCCTTGTTAAATGGATTGGGTTGTGTACTCATGCAAGAAGGCAAAGTAGTAGCTTATGACTCTCGGCAACTAAAGACTCATGAAAGAAATTATCTGACACACGACTTGGAGTTGGAGGCAATCTTGTTTGCTTTAAAGATTTAGTTACACTATCTATACGACGAGAAGTGTCAAATTTATTCGGATCATAAGAGTTTGAAATATTTAATGACTCAAAAAAACTCAATCCTCGTCAGCAGAGGTGGCTTGAATTATTGAAAGACTACGACTTGATCATAGATTATCATCTGGGAAAAGCAAACGTTATCGCAGATGCATTAAGTCAAAAATAGTTGTTTGCATTGAAAGCATTAAATGCTTGCTTATCAATAAAGACTGATGGTTGCATCATTATTGAGTTAAGGGCTAGACCCCATTACTTCTTCAGAGGATTAAAGAATTGTAAGAAAAAGATCCAAAGTTGATAGTCAAATGAGAGCAAACTCAGAATGATTTATCTACGGTTTTTCAGTAGGAGATGACGGTATGATGTACTTCTGTAATAGGTTGTGTCCCAAATAACCTAGAATCTAAGACGGATATTTTATCTGAGGGTCATAGTAGTTTGTGCTCTATACACCTAAGTAGTACCAAGATGTTTAACGACTTGAAGAAAATGTATTGGTGGTCAAGTATGAAACGCAAAATTTTCGAATTCATAACTAAATGTCTTGTCTGCTAGCAAGTGAAAGCTAAACACCAAGTACCGTCAGGATTACTACAACTTAGCACTATACTTGAATGGAAATGGGAGAGAATCACGATGGATTTTGTTTTGGGATTGCTAGTGACACCAAAGAAGAAGGACTCGATCTCGGTTATTATTGATAGGTTGACAAAGTCTACTCATTTTATTTCAGTTCGTACTAACTATTCACTTGAGAAGTTAGCAAAGTTATACGTGTCAGAGATTGTTAGGTTACATGGACTGCCACTATCTATTATTTTTAATAGGTATCTGAGATTTACCTCAAGATTTTGGGGTAAACTCCATGAAGCTCTTGGCACTAAACTAAATTTTAGTATCGCATATCATCCGCAAACAGATGGAAAATCAGAGCTAGTATTTCAGATTTTGGAAGATATGTTGTGATTTTGCATTTTGGAAATTGAGGGTAATTAGGAAAAGTATTTACCCTTGGCAGAATTTACGTATAATAATAGCTATCAATCTAGCATCAAAATGGCACTATTCGAAGCTCTATACGGTAGAAAGTGTAGGACACCATTATATTGGATAGAATTGAGTGAATCCAAGTTGGTTAGAACTGATTTGATTCATGATACTGAAGATAAAGTTCGGATAATTCGTGACCATTTGAAAGCAAAGCAGCATCAATTCACCAGAAATCATATGCAATTTTAAAAAGAAGGGACATAGAATTAACGGTTGGCGATAAAGTATTCCTAAAAGTCTCATCGTGGAATAAAGTATTGCGATTTGGAAGAAAGGGAAAGTTGAGTCCTAGGTTCATTGGGTCGTATGAGATTACTAAGAGATTGGCCCCGTAGATTACAAGCTAGTGTTGCCTCCAAAACTCGAGAAGATTCATATTGTTTTCCATGTATCGATATTGAGATGGTACCGATCAAATCTTTTGCATGTAATTACTCCTTGTGAAGTTGAGATACTGCCCGACTTATCATATTCTGAAGAACCGATCAGGATTTTAACACGAGAAGTAAAGGAACTTCAAAATAAAAGAGTGCCTTTGGCTAAAGCTTTATGGAATCGGGATGGAGTCGAGGAAGCTACATGGGAACTGAAGACTAAATGATATCACAATACACAAACTTATTTCCTGGTAAGAAATTTAGAGAATGAAATTTCCTAACATGGAAAAGTTGTAACATCTCGATTTCAGTGTTGTTGGAAAACAGTGGATGAGACCTTATTTTTCAACAAAAGAGTCAGTAAATATTATTAAATTAATATTTACGAGTAAAGAATTTTAGCATTTAAATTTTAGTCAAGAAATTTAAATGCTTGGTTAGTTAGTTAAGTGAATAGGACTAAATTGTAAAAGTTACAAAGGTTAATCTGTATTGGTGAAATGAACCAATAAGTCATAGAAATGAAATTAAATGGACCTAAAAGGTAAAAATGCAACATTTAGAAACTAGTGGGAAGGTTAGGTAGCCAACTTTTGATATTTTGATAGAAAAATATTATTAAAATAGTAATAATGATGATAAGTTAAAGGAAAAAGAAAAAAAGAAAGAAATTGAACAAAAAATTGTTCAATTTTTCTTCTCTCCAAGATGAGGGTTCAAAAGGCAAAGTAATAGGGTTTCAGTAAACTCTTCTCTAATTTAGTAAGATTTGAGGTTCTTTCTATGATTTTCCATGTGTTTAAGTTTATTTTTAACTTAATTTAACTAACCTAGGGGTTTATTTGTAAAATCGTTAAAAGTTTAGGGTTTAACCATTAATGATTTTGAAGAGTTCTAAACTTTAAATGATGGAATGTTAAAGTTGATTGTGGAGTATAAATACTTTGTTACATGATTTTTTATTATTTTGAATGTTGGAGACTAAATGACTAGATCATTATATGTAATGGAGATCATTATGAATTAGATGAATTGCGGGTTGTTTGTGAAAATATATGAATTTTGGTTAGCATGAATGAGTTTGAAATGTTTTGAATATAGTTGATGGGTAATCAAATTTGATTGCTCAATAATGTTATTTTGTGAAGAGATATTGAATAGTGTTGATGTTTTAATGTTACATGAAATTAATTTGCTTAAATCTGGCTTTAGATCAAGAATCGTAGTGTGTGGAGGACGTTCGAGGAAAAGGGAAAGTCGTCAAATAATCCCAGCAGTTTGAGTTACGCATGAGGTAAGTTTCTAACTAGAGACTTACTTTATTTTAATAGAGTTGTTGATAAATTTATATATATATATATATACATGTATAACTTGGATATTGAAAAACATATAATTATGAATGTATAATGAATTATGTGAAGTAAACTTTGATGGATCAAATAAAAGTATTAAATGTATTCAAGCTGACAAGCGTAAACGTATAATCAAGCTGATGAGCGTAAACGTATTCAAGCTGACGAGCATAAATGTATTCAAGCTGACCAGCGTAAACGTTTATGCAAGCTAACGAGCGTAAATATATATTTAAGCTGACGAGCGTAAACGTATATAAGCTAACGAGCATAAATGTAATGAACTTGCGTATTGAATACTTTTATGATGATCCATCGAAATAATGAAAGTTATTTGTTATGGGAGGATATTTCAAAGAAATGTTAAATGCTTCTAAGTAGGAATACTTATAAGATAAATGATGGAAAATCTGAAGTAACAAAATTTTGTCAAATGTTGAAATTGCTTATGGATATGTTAAGTTATATTAAACTCCATGAAAACTTACTAAGTATTATTAATACTTACTTGTTGATATTTCTTTTGTAGATTTTGAACTACGTGGGTTGGATCATTGGAGCATTCACAACTTCTTACACCTCATTTTCGTAGTCTTTGATGCCCCATCTTTTGGTTAATTATGGCATGTATTTAGGATGTTTTGTTGTAAAAGCATGAATTAGACTATGCTTTTGGTTTGTATAACATCTTTACTCTAGTCAATGTATGTTGATATCTTGAGATGGTCTTTTGAAATTGTAGGTATATTATTTTGAAACGGATAAATCTTGGTTGATTGGGTATGTTTATATGCTTATTGAAATGTGATTGTATGTAGCCTTAAATGGATAATTGAATCACGTTTTAGATGTTTTCGGATTTTTTTTAAGTCATGGTAACGTTGTGATATGAATCGATTTAGGTACCTAGTTAAATATGTGATGGTTAAGTTTTGATTTTTAGGTAAATTGGGCACACACGGCCCGCACACGGACGTTTGTCCTGAGTGTGTTAGCTACAGGGTTCACACAGGCTAACACAAGGGCAAACACACAAGCGTGTGGCACAAGTCAGTATAAACACACTGTTTGGCACACGGTCGTGTGGATTTTATAATTAGGTGCATTGATCACACAGTCTGGCACACAACTGTGTGTCCCATTTTCACAACCATATATAGGCAAGCACACAAGCTGATACACGGTCGTGTGCCCCTGTTTCTCAAATTTTTTAACTTTTTCTTAAATTTTCTAATTTGATTCAAATTAGTCCTGAATTGTTTCTAAGTAAATTTTAAGACCTCTAAGGCAAGAGTTAAGCTCAATGTACATGTCTGATATGGGATATGAGATTATGCATTGTAAGTTGAATTTTTGTATAGTAATATGGAAGTAAGTGTTTGTTTAACTGGTAATGTACCTTAACCTTAATCGGGTATCAGAGATGGGTTAAGGGTGTTACAATATTTGTATATAATTTTCATAGTATCGCTTATTCTTTTATCAATGAATTATATTTGTGTATAATTTTCATAGTACCGCTTATTCTTTTATCAATGAATTATACTTGTATATATTCTTTTTTTGTATTTGTTCCAATGATGTAGGATAAAACCCTGGATTGTCTTCTTGAAATTTAGAAACATACATCATGGTGAAGATATATTGCTACAACAAAATCTACATTTGGTGCTTAATGACTGTTGATATTAGACTAAATGTTAATTTGCACTTCCTTATTTAGGTTCTTTCATTAAGTGTTGCATTTTTTAGCTATGGTTTTTTGGTGTTAAGATTTAAAATGTTTTTTTGTTTTAAATTCTAATGTTAATTCTTATTTTATATTCTGATGTTATGTCTCATATTTGGATCTTATCAAGATTTTTTTTGATGAGTTATTTTCCTTTTTTATGGAAGATAAAACGTATAATTTCATTAATGAAATCACTACACCATCAAATCAATAGGTAACAATTCTAGAACAATATCAACTATCGAGAACATACAAAACAACAATTAAAAGAAATAATTATAGAAAATATATACTCGTCAAATTCGTACACTTTCTTTAGACAATCAAAGCCAGACTAGTTGAAAACAAAATGGTTAAACATTGTTGAACAATGTCATTGCTTCTAAACAATTTCTTGTCCCCAATGGTACAACTGATCTCACAAAAGTTCTTTAGCTGTGTATACTAGAATATTTAACCAAGCTTTATGTGCAGTCTCTTAAAACATATTCTTATAGACACCAATTTCTGATCCCATAAAAGTTTTAATGGCAAGGTTATGCAGGGATTTACCTTCATAAATCAACAAGAGAATTTCATAAGCTAAAATAACATTCACATGGGTGATAGAATCGCACATAACACCCATTACCTGCCTCATCCAATTAAATGTTGCTAAAGCTTCTCGAAAATGGCCATTATTTGTACAACCAACAATTATAGTGTTCCAATAGGCAATATCCTCTTCGATAGAAATTGTGTCAAACAACATAAAAGCAGCTGATAAGTCCCTAAAATTAATGTACATGAAATTAGGGAATTAACCATAAGAATATTACTTGAAAGCCTTACCTTTTCAAAATGACGGGAATCAGGGGAAATGCAAGACGAAATAATAGCCAGGGCAGTTGAAATACTCAACTGTAAACACTGATGGGTATTGTCTTAAATAAACTTTGAACTTCTTTTGAATACCCATTCCGGCTATAGCCTGAGATCATCACATTCCATGAGACTAAGTCTCTTTTGGGGATAGCATTAAATAAAAGTTCAACCTTGATTATACAATTATATTTTGGGGATAACATTCAAAGAGGCGTTAAGAGATAAAATTATAAAAATTTCTCGATCATCTCAAACTCAAAAAAGACCTTACATTTTCTTCCTTTTCTTTCACTTTCTAATCAACCAAACAGAAATTAAAGTTTCGATCACATGATCCAAACACCCAATTCCTAAAGAAGACAAATTCTAAGTAAACTTGATAATTTTCTTTTTTTTTTCTTGTTGAAAACTTGAAAGTTAGATTTCTCTTTGACTTTATTGATAATTAACAAAAACAACAATTATAAAATCTAAAATTTAGACAAATCAATACCAATATATGTTTCCAATAAAAAGAAATATCCACCCCCAACCTCTCAAGAACAATAAAAAAGGGAAAGAAAAAAAAAACCATTCTTCTCCCTTTCTCTGTTCATTGTCATCCACTAGTTTTATTGTTCACTTATCTTTCAATCTCTCTTCATCAAATGGAAAAAACTTAGAATGATAATCAACCCTCTATATAAAATGCAAAACCCCTATTGACAAAGAGAAAAGATTTGAGATTCAAGAAACTAGTCACTCCCCATTGCGCATAAATTAACAGAAATTTCAAAAGGCCTACTCTTCACAATTTTACTTCAATTTTGCTTTTTTTCCAATAAATAAATAAAAATTATTAGGAACAATAATAGGAACAAACCAGGTTTTCTAATCCCTCTATTTTTTTGCTCAACCTATAATCTTTCCATTGCTAATGTTAAGAAAGAATGAAATCCTAAATCAGGAAAAAGAATGAAATAAAAAAAAATCATCAAAAAATTGAATCTGACGAAAAAAACTAGGAGAAATTGAAATAGACGTGAAAAAAAACCTTCAAAAATTTGAATCTGACATTCTTCTAATAGGAAAAAGAATATTTAAGAAATTTAATCTGACGTGGAAATGAATTGAAAAAATTTGTTGATGTAGCATAGAATAATTGGATAGGACTATATATGAGATTATGAGAGTAGTCCATAAAATAATTTCTCTCATAATACCCTTACCATTATTTTGTGGACATTATAAATGCCACATAATCTCGTAAGTTATTAAATGTGTAAAAGATTAAAAATACAATATGTATACCCTAAAAAATACAATATGTTAAACGTGTCGTCGTATTTACGTAGTATACATATTGGAATTACATTTACATACTGTTCAGTACTATCTTTTCGAAAGGAAAAGTTGGGCTTGTAGATGTTGAAGGATAGCAAGATGAAAGGGCTATACGATTTGGTCTTTAAGCCCAACACATTCACAGTAAGTATTAAACCACAGTGTTCTCTTTCAATTTCATGTTCGTCCTTTTCCTCATCATCCAGGGGCAATCCTAAGGGCCAAGCAAGGTCTTGGCAGTTGCAAAATTAAATTTCATGCAATTTGATTAGAATTGTTCATGGGTCGGATTATTCGTCCACGTCTAAAGGCTATCGAAATTTGAAAGGGTTTGGGTAAAAAAATTAGGCCCATTAAAATATGGGTCGGATTCAGGCTTGAACATTCAAAATTCGAGTTATTTTTCTATATTATGTAATTTAAAACACATAAAAAATATACTAAATATATAATACTACTTTAATGTAAATATTAAAATAATGTTAAGATTACTATAAAAAATTTCAATAAATAAAAAATGTATAAAATTATTAAATATTAAAATGATATGATATAAATATTTTAAAAAAAATTAAAAAACAATATGAGCGGGCATAAAATGGAGTTGGTTAGTATTTTGTAATTATGAGCAGAATTGGACAAAATTTTAAGCCCAAATTTCGGGTCGGGTTGGACTTGAGTAAGCATAAAATATATTAATATCATGCTTAGACTCAACCCAAATCCGATCCGATCCAAGAACACCTTTAAATTTAATTTTCTTTAAAAAATTAAATTAATATATAATAAAATTATATTTTAATCCCTCAAATAAAATTCTTTAATCCTTTTAACAATAATAAAAAAATAAATAATAAATAATAAAATTATATTTTAACATCTTAAAAATATATAATTTAATTCTGATACTTATTAAAAAAAATTTAAATTAACCCTGTCGTCAACCATTTATCCATCAAAATCTCGATTGAAAGCCACATGCACCACTTCGTCTAGCTTAGTTAGCGATGTTATATAACACACTTCAAATACATTACAAGTCAGCTATGAAACTTCAAACCAGTAATTTGAGGTAGATTAACAAAGTTTACATGGGCACAAAAATTTTTGAAAACTTTTTCATTCTTTAATTCAGTTATCAATTATTTCGAATTAAATCTGAAGATAGAAGGGCAAAGCAAGAAGTATAATTAAGGGTATATAACATTTAGACAGTGACGAGTTAAAAAATTATTTTTGGAAGATTAAAATTAAATTATATATTTTTACAATAATAAAAATATAATTTTATTATTTTAATAGTCTATATCTTTATAATTTTTTAGGATTAAATTAAAATTTTTCATCTTAAAGGAGCAGCACCTACCAGCCCCTTAACTTCGCTATTGCACTTAAGTATAAATACTCCCCCAAATCACTCTCAATTTAGAAATTGGATAATTTATCCTCTTGAAAAAAAATAATTAAATCTCTATCAATTTTGAAACGGTAAAAATATTTTTTGTTACTTGAACTAAATTTGAAAATTCAAATTGGTGCCTGAACATTTTTTTATCCAATTAGGCATCTAAATTTAGCATTTTGATTCAAACTAATACATCAACTTGGCTTCATAACTCAAATCGATTTTAATAAGTCATCTACCACAAATATTAATTTGGATTAAAAAGTTAAGTTCAATTACCAATTCAAATCAATAAGCCAAGTTCAAATATCTATTTAAAAAAATGATTAATTAGTAAATTGTATTTTAAACCAAATTCAAGTACCATAAAATGGGTTTTGCACTAATTTAAGTAAAGTCCGAAAAAGGTTTTATAAGATTAAAAAGGTCCGTTGAGCGCCTCATGGATATGTCATAATAGATCCGAACACTTGCCCCGGATCGACTTCCAGATCATAATTGGCTCTTCTAGTCATTACATTTCGAAAGGTTATAAAGATTATTGGTGAAAACAATAATCTTTCATTTTCATTTGGGAAAATCCAATACATGAATGAAAGAAGCAATGTTTTACTAAACACTTATTTTCTTTCTTCTAAAAATTATTACAGATATCAATTGACTCAACAATTGGATCGTATATTCACCCATTGAAAGTGAGCAAAGACATCAATGACAATTCAAAACAAATTCTAAAAATATAAAAAGATATAAAAACAAACTAATATAGATTTTCAAAATTTTGATTTCTTTTTTAAAAATGTCAAGATATTAAAAATTAAAACGAGTAAAATTTCCCAAGTTTAAAAAAAAAATCAAAATATTCTTAAAAATAAAAATAAAAATATTTCATATTTTACTAAAAATTCTGAAAAATATATATAAAATTATGTTTATTAAAAATTTAAAAATTTAATAAATGATGAACCCAACGAGTGGCTCCAGTGGAAAGGGAATGGTGTTCATCTTAGGAGACTCAGGTTCAAGCACATGTGTCTGCAATGTGTGTGTGAATTGTCAAAGGATTAAAAAAATATGAATAAATACTATCATGTAATCACATCAGTATATTAAAAAATCATAAAAATACCAAAAGTTAGTCAAAATTTCAAAATAAATAAAAATAAAATATATTTAAAATACTAAGAAATTTTATTTACTTTATGAATTTTTAATATGTTTTTATATATTTTATCTGTTATAAAATAAATAATAAATAAAGTAAAAGAACAAGAAAATAGAAGAATAAAGGAGAAGTATGTATTTCAATAATCAATAAGATATTTTTAATGCTTTTCCAACTCTTATATTTTTAAATATAAAAAGCAAAAATAATTTGGCTTGTAGATGATATGGAATTAGTATTCTATCTAGATTTGTTCATGGGTGAGGTTATCCGTTTAGGTTCGAAGGCTCGTCTGAAATTTGGGAGGGTTTGGACAAAAATATTAGATCCGAAAATTGGCTTGGACAAAAAAATTAGGCTCATTTAAAATATGGGTTGGGGGTAGGCTTGAACATTCAAAGCTCGAGACCGGCCCGACCCGACCTTTTTTAAATATATAATACTTTATATTATGCTATTTTTATAAATTATGTAATTTAAAATACAAAAAATATACTCATACTAAATATATAATACTACTCTAATGTAAACATTAAAATAATGTTAAGATGACTATATAAAAAATGTGTAAAATTATTAAATATTAAAATAAAATAAATATTTTAAAAAATAATATGGGCGGAGTTAAAATGGGCTTGGGTGTAACCCTCTTTACCAGATCCAGAGTATTCGACCGGATCCAAAAGGCTATTTAAGTAATTTCACTCATACACAACTCGATAGTCCAAAATCATTCATAAATATAAATATAAATATAAAGTCTATTACTAAAATAAAATAACATAATTAATCTTCCAAAATAAAGTATAAAAATTTCTAAAATAGAGTGTACTTACAACCCAAAAATAATAACAAATAACAAGGTATAATAAAAACCCAAAATCGAAATAATAATAAGATAATATATATTAAGTTTATGAAATAAGCCTCCGAGTATCAAGTCATCTAAATCCTGAATACTTGTAAAGAACTGTAAGGATATGAGCTATAAAGCCCAGTGTGTCTCTAAAGCACATACAACCTAACATGTATTAACACAATCATATATAGCTCAAACAGTAACCACAAATCATGTTGCAAACACAAGCATAATGTAAAGCACCCAATACTCCAACATACCAACACAGTGAAAAAGGTTTCCCAAAACCCTTTCCCAACCAATCATCACCAATCGCAGTGTGATTTTAACATCAATCGTTTAAAGGAATGATAACCACTTCTTCCACCGTACAAACCCACCCCATGAACACACAATAGTATGATTGCATTATTATCCCAATTTAATCTCTGTCTCAATCACATAGTAATTCCCAAATATAAACACATATCTCAATGCACAGCAGTATAATTATAACAATTATTCAATCACATGCTCGGTTATATATATATGCATGACACTATCAATATACAATTACACAGCCCAATCTCAATCATATCATTCTCACATCTCAACATAATCAACACAGTGTTAAAATACCACAATACATCATGCAATCACATATAACACGATACTCTACATAATAGGTTAAGTACAGTTAGAAAAACACCTCTAGCAAACAGAACTCTAACGTCGAGGAGGTCGTCCATCACGTACTAATCGAGTACTTGATCTCACAAGATTAGATCCTACAACATAACTAAAATTAATACTATCCTAACCACCACTTAAACATAAAATTAACTAAAATAACTTACGAGCAGCTCTCGAAATCGATACAGAAGTAGGTTACACAGGTGGAGGAGGTGGTAATTCGTCAGCCTCGGAGTCGTGATCACCTACACACGAATATCTAATATTAGTTTTCTCAATTTGAAACTCTAAATAATTCAAAGTATAAAATTAAAGGTAAAATAATCCAAACGAGGCTTTTAGGTTTGAATTTGACAAAACAGACAACAGAAACGGACTCAAGACGTCGAAAAATGGCAGGATAAGGTTTTTTGAAAAAAGTCAACGGTCAACATCAAAGTCAACGATCAATGGTCAATGGTCAATGGTCAACGGTCAACGGGTCGGTTCGAGTTCAGGTCGGGTTTGGCAAATTCGAGTCAAGCCGATAGAAGGGTTTGGGTTAAAGGGTTTAAAGGGTTTTGGGTTTAATGTCGATTTGAGTTTGTTTGGTTTTATTTGGACTAAGGGTTTTGGGTCACACTTGGGCTTGCCATAGTTTGGGTCAACATGGCCTAATTTTGAAACTCAACCACAACCAAATTTAGGGTTTAACACCCCTCATCGATGGTGTCATTTCCCCTTACTACGCACGGCGCTTGACCACTAAAACCACCACAACCAACCTCAAAACGAAGGCTAAAACACATGTTTCCACTCACCTACACCCAAAAATGACGGTTTACGATAAAGAATGGCGGCAAATGAAAATAACACTTGATACCCGAACGGTTTGTAACACCGTTCTCATACACGGAAACGACGAAGGGAAAATTCGAGGGTGTGGGCAGAATCACGAAGGGACGACGATGATTTTGGTTGTGGCAGTGACGACCACAAACGGTTGCAAAGGTGTGAATGGAGGATGATCAAAAAATTTGTAGAAAGAGGGAAGGGAGTTGGAAGTTTCGGTAGAGGAAATTAAAATGGAAGGAGAAAAGATAAAAGCAATGATTAAGGTGATTAAATACCTCATAAAATAGGGTCAATTACGCGAAGGTCCCTAAAGAAGTTAAGGTTTTCAAAAATAACCCAAATTTCCTAAAAATTCTCAATTAAGTCCTTCTAAAAAAACTAGAGTGTTACAACTCTCCCTCCCTTTAAAGAAATTTCATCCTCGAAATTTACCTAGACCAAAAAGATGTGGATATTGAGCCTTGATGACAGCTTTGGGCTCCCTAGTAGCCTCTTCATAACCATGATTACGCCACAAGACTTTAACCATCTTAATGGTTTTCTTCTTAAGAACCTTCTCATCCTGAGCAATGATTTCAATCAATTATTCCTTAAAACTCAAGTCAGGATAAACCTCAATCTCCTCAACAGGCATAACGTGAGCTGAGTCCGATCGGTATCTCCTCAACATGGAGACATGAAAGACATCATGAATCTGCTCAAGCTCAGATATTAAATCAAGCTTATAGGTAATCGGTCTAACACGATAAAGTACCCGATAAAGATCGATAAAATGAAGACTCAACTTGCCTTTCCATCCAAATCTCAACACCTTCTTCCATAGAGACACCTTCAAGAAAACCTCATCACTCACACTGTACTCAATATCCCGACGCTTTAGATCGACATAAGACTTCTGCCTATCAAAAGCAGCCTTAAGCCTCTCATGAATTAATTTAATAGTCTCCTTAGACTCGTGAACTATATATGGTCCCAATAATCGATACTTAGTTAACTCAGTCCAACCGATAGGGGTACGACACTTGTGCCCATACAAAGCCTCATAAGAAGTCATCTTAATACTGGCTTGGTAACTGTTATTGTAAGCAAACTCAGCAAGTGGTAAGAAGTCCTCAAAACTACCTTGATACTCAATCACACAACCCCTCAACATGTCCTCTAAAACTTGAATCACCAACTCGGATTGACCATCACTTTGGGGATGGTAAGCAGTACTGAAGTTTAACCGATACCCAAAGTACGGTGCAAGGATTCCCAAAATCGTGAAGTGAACCTCGGATCTCGATCAGAGATGATAGACAAAGGCACCCTATGAAGGCATACTATCTCAAAAATGTAGAGTCGAGCTAACTTACTCAAAAGATAGTCGACCCTAACTGGAACGAAGTGTGCAGACTTAGTGAGTCGACCCACAATCACCCAAACTGAATCCTTCTTAGACGAAGTTAAGGGAAGACCGCTCACAAAGTCTATAATTACTCTTTCCCATTTCTACTGAGGAATCTCAATCAACTGGAGTAACCCAGAAGGATACTGATGCTCAACCTTGACATTCTGACAAGTCAAACACTTCGACACAAAATCATCAACATCTCTCTTTAAACCCTTCCACCAATACCTATTACGAAGATTCTTATACATCTTATCTCCTCCAAGATGCATGGAATAAGGGCTATCATGAGTCTCACGGAGTACGGTCTGCTTAATCCTAAAATCCTTTGAAACACAGTATCGACCCCTAAAGCACAGTATACCATTCTGATCCACAGAGAAGTTCATTGATGTACCTTCCTCCACCTCTCTCCTATGGTGCTTAAGATACGGATCATTAGCCTGCTCAGCCTTAATCTCTAAGAGTAAAGTAGGAATAACTCGGAGTTCAGATAAAAGACTGCCATCCTCAAACAAGCTCATCCTGGTAAATAAAACCCTCAAGCTCACAGTCATAGTCCTTAAGTAACTCCAACCAACGACGTTGCCTTAAGTTAAGCTCTTTCTGAGTAAGCAAATACTTCAAGCTCTTATGATCAGTGAAGATGTAACACTTCTCCCTATAGAGATAGTATCTCCAAATTTTAAAAGCAAAGATTATCAAAGCAAGTTCAAGGTCATGGGTAGGATAATTAATCTCATGCGGTTTCAATTGCTGAGAGGCATAAGCTACAACCTTTCCCTCTTGCATTAGCACGTATCCCAATCAGGCGTGAGAAGCATCACTGTAGACAGTATAAGCTTTCCCAAGCTTAGGTTGGATCAGAATTGGTGCTTGAGTCAACACAGACTTTAACATCTCAAAACTAGTCTCTTGAGCCTCAATTCAAACAAATAGAACACTTTTCCTCGAAAGCTTAGTCAAAGGTACCGCAATAATTGAAAAACCTTCAACAAACCTCCGGTAATAGTCAGCTAAACCCAAGAAACTACGAACCTCAGAAACATTCTTAGGTTGCTTCCAACCCATAATAGCCTTAATCTTTTTGGGATCCACATGAATTCCCTCAACAGAAACTATATGTCCCAAAAACATAACCTCTGAAAGCCAAAATTCACACTTGCTGAACTTAGCATAAAGTTGCTTCTTTCTTAAAGTTTGTAGAACAACTCTCAAATGCTCCTCATGCTCAGCCTCAAACTTAGAATAAACCAAGATATCATCTATAAACACTATTACAAATTGGTCTAAGTAAAGTTGAAACACCTTATTCATCAGGTCCATAAAAGCAATAAGGGCATTAGTTAACCCAAAAGGCATCACCAAAAACTCATAGTGCCCATAACAAGTTCGGAAGGCTGTCTTGAACACATCGAGTCCATCTTAAGTTGATAATACCCAAATCTCAAGTCAATCTTAGAACATACAGTAGCTCCTCGAAATTGATCGAATAAGTCATCAATACGGGGTAAGGTGTACTTATTCTTAATCATTATCTTTTTTCAGCTTCCGATAATCAATGCACAATCGAAGTGTTCCATCTTTCTTCTTAACAAATAGAATAGGTGCTCCCCAAGGTGAAACACTTGGTCAAATAAATCCCCTATCTAACAGCTCTTGCAACTGTATCTTTAATTTCTTGAGTTCTTTAGGTGTCATTCGATAAGGTGCCATAGACACAGGAGTCATACTGGGACCTCAATGCCAAACTCAATCTCATAACGTTTAGGTAGAATACCAGGCAACTCTCCTGGGAACACATTTGGAAAGTCATTCACCACTCGAATCTTTTCCATCTCAGAATCCAATTGCCTTGGATCCAATATGTAAGCCAAATAAGCCATGGATCCTTTCCTAATAAACTTTTCAGCTTTAAAGGTTGATATCACATTAGATAGAAACCTTTTACGCTCCCCAACTAGGGTTATCTATCGGTCATCAAAAGTTCTCAAAGTTTCCCTCTTCTTCTCACAATCCAGATTAACTCGGTGCTTAGAAAGCCAATTCATTCCAAGTATGATATCAAATTCACTAAATGCTAACTCCAATAAATTAACAAAAAAGATCTCCCCTTGGATCTCTAAGGGACAGTTTTGATATACCTTACTAACCTCTACAGAGATATCCACAGGACTTTGAACAGTAACTGTAGACTCAATATTTTCAGCATCAATCTTTAGACCCTAAGACACAGCACTTGCCACAGAGGAATATGTCGAACCATTATCGAGCAAAGCAAAATAAGGAATAGAATAAACAGAGAAAGTACCTACAATGACGTCAAGCTTATCACGATCCTCATGCCTCCTGGTCACATACACTAACCCACACTGTCTCGCCCGATATCTAGCTACTCCACCACTCTAAACTGGCCTACCTCTAGTAGCTAAACCCGAAGCAACTGGTCTAACCTGCCTTTTACCTCCAGTTGAAGCCTGAACCGAAGCCTGAGACTGACTCTATACAAATGATCCAGTAGGAGGTTGTAGACAATCTCTAAAGAAATGCTACTGTGAACCACACCTAAAACAAGCCCCGATCTTTCTCCAACACTCGCCCCCATGCCTTTTATTACAGTAAGAATAAAGATGTAAGGGATGAGGACTAGTGGAACCACCAACACTACCCATAAGAGCTGCCAAAACTACAGGCCTCACCCTCGGATAACTAGGCTGAACTGCCTCCTCTCTAGGCCTCTTAACAAAAAAACCACTCGAAACAGGCTGAATTGATGTGCCTACTGGCTTCTTACTACGCTCACTATCCAGAACTCACTAAGCCTTAGTTTGAGCCTCTAAACTCTCAGCAGATCTAGCTCGACTAATCACGTCACTAAATACTCTGTCATGATGCATGTTGACCCCAGCCTGAAGTGAGAGTCGAAGTCCTTTCCTAAACTAGTATTTCTCTTTCTCATTTGTCACCAGCCCAGATGCATAACGGACCAACCTCAAAAACTCGATCTCATAATCATTAACAAACATATCCCCCTATCTCAAGTTCATGAAGTCATCCCTACACTTGTCGAGAAACTCCTCACTCACATAATCCCATGTAATCTGACTAGTAGAAGTAGACTCTTCCACAGTATCCTACCGATTTTGGGCCTTACCTCTCAGCAAAGACACAGTAGCCTTAACCTTTTGCCCAACGGGATAGTTCATCTCTACAAATAATCTCTGAAGATCCTTCAACCAATACTCAGCAATAGAAGGATTCGTACCAATCCTACCCTCAAAGAGCTTCATCCCAACAGCTATTAAATCGATAGAAATGGGTTTCCTCAGACCCTCAGATTGACCCCCAACAGATCCATGGAGTAATCTTAATAATTCTCGACTAACCGTAGAACTATCTAACTCTACGATCTCACTATCCCCAATGTCAGGCACATCCTCAACAGGAGTTTCCTCAGTAGGTAAATCTCCCACAACAGTTGGCTGACCCTCAGCACTTACGGGCAGCCCATCCTCATCAACATGAGACAACTCATCCACATTTACTTTTGGCTCAAAAACGGGAGTAGGGTCACTAACGGCCCTAGCAGTACGGTCTCGGCCTCAACCTTGTCCACGACCAGTCGTAAGTGTAGCAGTCTTATGTGACGGCATACTATCTATCTACATCAGTAAAGAATACTAAAGTAAGAATCGATACCGGAGGTTTAGAAAAACTCACACTGTTGTATATATATCCAAAAATTATTTATAACATATTAATTTATTTTAAATCCCCATTTAACCCCAACAATTTTAAAACCAAGTCTAGAGAGTCTCACTATCCGTGGGTTAAACTTAACTTTGATACCACTAAATGTAAACCCTTTTACCAGGTCTAGAGTGTTCGACCGGATCTAGAAGGTTATTTAAGTAATTTTGCCCACACACAACTCGATAGTCCAAAATCATTCATAAATATAAATATAAATATAAAATTTATTACTAAAATAAAATAATATAATTAAACTTCCAAAATAAAGTACCAAAATTCCCAAAATAGAGTGTACTTAACACAAAAATAATAACAAATAACAAGGTATAATAAAAACCCAAAATCGAAATAATAATAAGATAATATATATTAAGTTTATGAAATAAGCCTCCGGGTACCAAGTCATCTAAATCTTGAATACTTGTAAGGAATTGTAAGGATATGAGCTATAAAGCCCAGTGTGTCTCTGAAGCACATACAACCTAACATGTGTTAACACAATCATATATAGCTCAAACAGTAACCAATAATCATGTTGCAAACACAAGCATAATGCAATGCACCCCATACTCCAACACACCAACACAGTGAAAAGGTTCCCCAGAACCCTTTCATAATCAATCGTCATCAATTGCAGTGTGGTTTTAACATCAATCGTTTAAAGGAATGATAATCACTTCTTCTACCATACAAACCCACCCCTTGAACACACAATGGTATGATTGCATTATTATCCCAATTTAATCTCTGTCTCAATCACAAAGTATTTCCCAAATATAAACACATATCTCAATGCACAGTAGAATAATTATACCAATTATTCAATCACATGCTCGGTTATATATATATGCATGACACTATCAACATACAATTACACACCCCAATCTTAATCATATCATTCCCACATCTCAACAAAATCAACACAGTGTCAAAATACCATAATACATCATGCAATCACATATAACACGATACTCTACATAATAGGTTAAGTATAGTTAGAAACACACCTCTAGCAAACAGAACTCTAACGTCGAGGAGGTTGTCCACCACATACTGATCGAGTACTCGATCTCACAGGATTAGATCATACAACATAACTAAAATTAATACTATCCTAACCACCACTTAAACACAAAATTAACTAAAATAACTTACGAGTAGCTCTCGGAATCGATGCAGGAGTAGGTTGCATAGGTAGAAGAGGTGGTAATTCGTCAGCCTCGGAGTCATGATCACCTACACAAAAATATCTAATATTAGTTTTCTCAATTCAAAACTTTAAATAATTCAAAGTACAAAATTAAAGGTAAAGCAGTCGAAACGAGGTTTTTGGGTTTGAATTTGGCAAAACTGATAGTGAAAACGGACTAAGGACGTCGGAAAATTATAGGGTAGGGTTTTTTGGAAAAAGTCAACAATCAACGGTCAACGGTCAATGGTCAACGAGTCGAGTTCGAGTCGAGTTTGGCAGTTTTAGGTCGGGCCGGTAGAAGGGTTTGGGTCAAAGGTTTTAAAGGGTTTTGGGTTTAATGTTGATTTGGGTTTATTTGGTTTTATTTCGACTAAGCTTGCCATAGTTTGGGTCAACATGACCCAATTTTGAAACTCAACCACAACCAAATTTAGGGTTTAACACTCATCATCAGCGGCTCCATTTCCCCCCACTACACACGGCGCTTGGCCACCAAAACCACCACAACCAACCTCAAAACGAAGCCTAAAACACATGTTTCCACACACCTACACCCAAAAGAGACGATTTACGACAAAGAATGACGGGAAACGAAAAGAACACTTGAGACCCGAACGGTTTGTAGTGTCGTTCTCATAGACGACAACGAAGAAGGGAAAATTTGAGGGTGTGGGTAGAATCGCGAAGGGACGACGATGATTTTGGTGGCGGCGGTGACGACCACAAACGGTGGCAAAGGTGCGAACGAAGGATGATCGGAAAATTTCTAAAGGAAAGAAGGAAGGAGCTTGAAGTTTTGGTAGAGGTAATTAAAATGGAAGGAGAAAAGACAAAAACAAAGATTAAGGTGATTAAATATCCCATGGAATTAGGTCAATTACGCGGAGGTCCTTGAAGAAGTTAGGGTTTTCAAAAACAGCCCAAATTTCCCAAAAATTCCCAATTAAGTCCTTCTAAAAAAACTAGAGTGATACATTGGGTTAGTATTTTGCAAATATGGGTGGATTTGGGTAAAATTTTAGGTCCAGATTTCAGGTGGAACCGAGCTTGGACAAGCATAAAACAAGTTAATATCACGCTTAAACCCGACTCAAACCTGGCCCAACCCGACCCATGAGCACCTCTAACTCTATCTGAAACAATTTTCATTATATTAATATCAATATTATTACAATTTTAAAAATTAAATAAATGATTGTTTAATTAATATTTTATTCCCGGGGAAATAATTCTAGTTATTACTATGTCGATCTTCTATTCAAGTAATTTTGCTTTTTGTTAGTCACACTTAGATAAATAAATAAAAATAGCCAAAAAGGTTAATTTACTTAAAAGAATATAATATATATTCATGACTGAAAATGATTAGAGAAAAACTTAAAAATGAAAAAACCTTTAACTTGTTATTGGTTTACCAATTATTTAAGAATTGAAAAGTATAATTATTTTTGTTGAAAAAAAAATTACACTTTTTTAGACAAAAATCTAACATTGAAGTCGTCTTATAATTCATAATAATTTCTTCAAACGTCAAAGATAATAATGTTTGCTTAGTCAAAGAGGTACTTCCTTTGATCTCGTGTTGGATTTCAATTTAACAAAAAGAAAAACAATTGTCACCTAAACAATCTTTTATTTTGGATCTTGGATTCTTCATAACACTTCTATTTAATTAGAATTAATTAAAAAGTTGCAAATATTTATAAATAATCTCGCTATTTGAACTTAATGAGTTATGCTCAATAGTCAATATACCATGTCATGAAAAAAAGGTGGTTAATGTAATCTGAGTTTGGGTTCTCATAATAAATGTTGAAAATAATAATAATAATAATAGAACGATAGTAAAGCAATAAAAAATAAAATAAAACACTCAGATTTCATATGAAAATTTGTCGGAAAAAATCACGTACAGAGAAGGAGAAATATATTAATGTTAAAAATTGAATAATTCAAGAGGAGTTTCAACTGTATCTATTTAAAGGTTAAAAAATCATATTCTAATCAATGTCAAATAGAAGAAGTATAATTCTATACGGACTTTACTTGTGTGGCATGGTAAAACTATATTTTATTTTTCTTTAACAAGTGATTGGATTCGAGTCACACAATTCTAACACGAGTAAAACTTATATTGTTATACATAAGTGATCACCGACCCGGACAGGTCCTACCAGACAAATGAGTATGAGGCGAACCGCGAGAAGATAACAAGGGGAGCTCGCAGACCTAGCTCGCAAGAGGAGCTCACGGATCTAGCTCGCATGAACCAAAGGAAGGTCACAATTTCAGTTCACATATACCCAAGGAGCTCGCAGAAGGGAGACCGTGTGGTTTGGCAGACAACTCAGAGTGGAACACATGTCCAACAACCTGAAGTCCGTTCAGGATGTCAGTCTTAAAAATAGTGGGGTCAAGTCATGAACAGTCGGGTCATGTCGTGAACAGTGATAATATATATAAATACCCGAATATTTCTATTAATAAGATATGAGATAAAATTACTCAATATATATAGGTATGTATATCGAAAGGAAAATAAATATTTATGAAACCTTATTTATTCAAAAAAAGGGGGGGGGGATAACATGTTTTTTGGTCTCAAAATTTCGAGGAAGAGTAGTGGCAGAATATGATGCCGAGATGATGATGATCGATAATAATAAAGATGAACATAATAAATGGAGCATTCATGATCTGAAAATCGCATTAAAAAAGAATTTGATTAACCAATAAAAGGTTAAATTATTGCTAGTCCATGCATGATGAAGGATGTTCATGAGGATCATCATTTTCTCACTACAAATGCAGAATTTTTAGGGTATGATTTGGTCCCTAACTTTTTCGGCATCAAACAGCATCCCAGGAAGATAAATGGGACATAGGAAATGATGACGACGATAATGAAAAAACAAAGTATTGGGGAGGAAATGCTTAATGATTATGTCTAGCAAGAAACATGCAAAGATCCTTCCATGTTCCACCAAGGGGTTTGCAATTTGCATGCATATATGCCCAGGCTGAGCTGCCTCCGCCTTTTCTTTTGCTCTCATCATCTGCCTAAAATCATCAAATAAGCCCCATCATTTGTAAAACTAATCAAATTGCTCTCATCATCTCCAATCATGCATGCAAAATGATTGTATTAAACCATGGGAAACATTTTAATATAGATGTAGATATATTGGCACTCACTATGCCGGTGAGAAAATATATTTTTGGTTATTGAAATAATTGAAATATATATATTTCATTAGTATTTTTTTAGAGTAGGAATTGTATGAAATTGTGATTCCACATCATCCCTATTTCTTTTAAATAGGAGGATGGCAAAACAGATTTTTCTTTTCAATTTTTAGCATTTTTAATTAGATTTGAATTTTTTTCAAGAGGGAAAAGCTGAAAATAGGAGAAAAAATCTAATTTGTCATCTTCCTATTGAAAAGAGATAAGAATGACGTAGAATCACAATTTCATACAATCATTTCTCTTTTTTTTCTAACAGGTGGATCTAAAGCATTGGGTAATTTCTTTTTGAATATTTCTTTAAATTTTTCAAAAATGTCATACATATCTTTGTTAGAGTATAACTTTAATTAGAATAATCCTAAATATGACTCCTAAAAAGTCATATTTAGGCACCTAATACTAACATGCTACATCATTTTTTAAGAATGCATGAATCATAAAATATATTAAGAAACATCAAATTCACTTTTATTATTATTTTTAACTTTAAAGTTAATCTATTTTTTAATAAAATTTTAAAATCCTAAACTTCTTTACACACTAAATCTTAATCTAATGCTTTCCCTAAAATTATAAATCTTAAAATTCAAACGCACAATACCATAAATCATAAATCTAGTTGAAAAAAACATAAACATTGTGTTAATATTATTATTTTTTAATTTTATTTATTTTTTACATTAATTTATGTAATTAATCAAAACTAATTAGGGTTAAATATTATTAGGGAGAATTGATCTAGTGTTAGAAGTGTATCATATTAATTAGAATTCTTTTAAAAAATATTAAGTGATACAATTTTTTGGATGCATACAAAGTTTGGGGCTGTTATTAAGGAGAACTGATATTTCTAATTTCAATCATTAAAGATTATTTTCATTTAATAAGATATGATTAATAGATTTTTTTCATGTGAAAATAAATATTTTATAAAAATAATGTTTTAATTGAGATAAATTTTATTTAGTAAATTATAATTAATGTGCTTATTTATATGAAATATTTATAATTTTACTTGAATTTTAAGCAATATGTTGTTATAAAAGAATTAATTTAATAAAATATGTATTTCATAATTATGTTTGTTGTTGTTATAAGTGTGATGTGTCACGAAACTAACTAAAAATTTGATTAAGATAAGTACACCAATCAATTAATAGTATAACTACGGTGAGTAGAGATATTATTCCCACAATGACTATAAGTACTAGTAATTACCGTATTTCTATTATTTAACTGAATAATTCAGATGATTGATTAAAAGCGAGAATTAACTAACAAACATAGTAAAGAACAAATCACAGAAATAACTTATTAACAACCACGAAGCAAAACAATACTCAAGAAATAATCCGTCTAGATTTCATCTGTTACTATCAATCTAAATTATGCAATTTCTTTACTTTGTAACTTGATCCGTAAAAATCCATAAATTATTCTAATATCTCTTTCAAGAATAACAGCAATTTACTCTATGTCAATTAATTCAATTTTTTTTCTAATTAAAACCCCTATTATCACATTAACTCATGCTATGGATTCCTCTATTACATTTGACTCTAATCTAATAGATTTATGTCATTTTATTTTTAGGATTGCATGAAACGCCACTCAATTGCACAAGATCTACTCTTAAATAGGATTTATTCAACCACTGATTTAGGGCTATTTTAGCATTGCTTTTGAGGAGTGCTTTTAAAAAGTGATTTTGAAAAATACTTTTGAAAAACTTGGTTTAATATTTAAGTGTTTAGTATAGCTATCAAAAGTATTTTTGAGAAATCAAATATCCATTTTAGACATATGCTATAAAATAAGAAATAAACATTTAAATAATGTTCAACTTAGTTAATATTATGACATATTAATAAGAATATAGAAAATAATTTATTATATTTTGTTATTAATATTTTAATATATTAAATATAAATTTTAAATATTTTTTAAGCAATTAATCAAAGAATGGAAAGTACCATGTGTTGGAGGGGTGAAAACGTAATTGAACTGTCAACACTGCTTTTGAGATGAAAAAATTAAAAATTTTAATTTCTCCATATGAGAAAAAATGCTTTTGAAAAGTCAAAAAATTCTTTCAAAAGTTACTTGTTTAGCATTGCTTTTGGTTGAAAACTGTTTTTTATGTCAAAAGTACTTTTAAAAATCACTACTAAACTAAGGCTTTGTTTAGTAATGCTTTTTAAAAGCACTTTTGAACCAAAAGCAATGCTAAATAAGCAACTTTTGAAAGAAATTTTGACTTTTCAAAAACACTTTTCCTGAGATGGAGAAGAAGTTAAAATTTTTAGCTTTTCCATCCCAAAAGCACTTTTGACAGATCAATTACGTTTTCACACCTCCAACACATGATACTTTCCCTTCTTCGATTAATTGCTTAAAAAATATTTAAAATTTTTTTATATATTAAAATATTGTTGAAGCCCAATTTGTCCGGGCCCAAACTGAACCCATTTTTAAATTTATTTTAAAGTTTAAATTTATTTTAAATTTAAATTCATCTTAAGTTTAAATTTATTTTTAAATTTAAACTTATTTTAAATTTAAAATATCAAAGTCCAAAATACAATTCCAAAAATCCAAACACTAAAACCCAAACCAAACCCAAATTACCCATCTTACAAAATCCATTTTTACAAACCCAAAACCCAAGCCCAATTACATCCACTCAAAATAGCCCAAACCTCGAACCTAAAAATTCTGAAAACCCTAAACTTTGCTGCCACCAACTTGTGCTGCTACCACCTCCATCTCAGCCACTCACGTGCTGCCACGTCAGCACCAAGTTGCACCGGCAGTTGCCACTGCCAACACCACTGTCACTACTAAACTTGCACTGCAAAGAAGACAAGACTCACATTTAATTGAGAAAAACAAAATACCATCATTGTAATAAGTCTATAAAGGCCGAAATAATTTCATGTGTAAAGGTTACATATTTTATAGAAATCAAACACTAGCCTTTTGCTAATCATAGAAATCAATACAAAAAAAAAAAAGGCATTCCAAACTAATTGACCAATTTCGAAACCAATACAAGCAGATAGCATTTGAAGTCAAATAGAAAAGCAAGCAATTAATATAAAAATCAAAGGTAGATTCCAAGTATTCAAAGAACGAGTGCACAAGGTATACAACTTCAATAAACATTTATTTACTATTGACCCTTCGAATTTCAAAAACAGTTTATGTTTTAAATATATTAATATATTTATTTATTATGTTATTAAGGTAATCTATTATTTCTAAACTTGCATTTATTGTATATTAAGTATATAAATAAATATATTAAATAATATTAATAATTAAAAAATTTGAAAAGTCAGTTAGGGTTACATTCTCTTGGTGGCGCTGCCGTCGCTTGAAGTCGCGAAGGGATTCTCTCCGAGTGTCGCTCGTGTCTCGTCGTGTGTGGATCTGCAAAGAGAAACACGAAGAAGGTTTAGAAACAAGATGTGAATAATGACAAATTTTGAAAATAAAATAAAAACACAAATAAAAACATAAAACAACGAACACGGATTTGAAGAAATTAAGAATCAAAACTTGGATTTTTGACAAATCGAACCAGATCTTTTTTTGGGTTTTGAAACAGAGGCTTTTAAAGAAAAAAAAAAGAAAAGAAAAACGATTAAAGCCTTTTTTAAGATATGGATTTAGATCCAGATCTGGGAATAAAAGAGATTTCTTTTTACCTTAAGACGCCGCGAACGACGGCGTGTGATGGCAACGGACAATGATCGGCAACGATCGGCAAGGACAGAGATGGAGGATCGACGTTCGGGGTTTGGTCAGCCCTATAAAGCTTTGAGAGAGAGAATGAAAGAAGAGAAAGTTTTTTTTTTTAAACATAGATAACAAATGTTTTTTTTTTCTTAAATTTTAGCCTTTTATAGGCCTTTGAAACAGTGTCATTTTGAGGGTTGAGTTTCAACCCCAAAACAACGTCGTTTTGTGCATATCCCGGATCCGACCCGTTCCTCAACTTAGGATTCGCATGTTTTTAAAAATAGGAATATTTATGCCTTTGGTCCTTTCGTATTTTTTTGATTATTCCAATTTCATCCTTTTCACATTTTTTATTAATTTTAAAACTGCCTATTAATTTTATCTAATTTTCAATTTAGTCCCTTAACCTTTTTGAAGCTTAAGAAGATGCCACGTGTCCTTTCTTTGGTTTATTTATGCAATTAACCCTTTTCATTTTTAATTTGTTTTAATTTTATCCTTAAATCAATTTTTAGTTTATTCTAAATTTACCTAGAAATTTTCAATTGTTTTCAATTTGGTCCTCTCACCTCTAGAAGCTTGAGAAGCTGCCACGTGTCTCATCTTTTTGGTTTTATTACCCAGAAGGTCCCTGAATTGTCTAGAAATCATATTTGGACCCTCAAACTTCTCAAAAATTATATTTTTTTCCCTCAAACTTCCAAAAATCACATTTTTACCCCTAAACTTCTCAAAAATCACATTTTTACCCCTAAACTTCTCAAAAATCACATTTTGTCCCCAAACTTCCAAAAATAGCATTTTTACCCTCAAACTTCTCAAAAATTACATTTTTTCCCCTAAACTTCCAAAAATCACATTTTTAACTTCAAACTTCTCAAAAATTATATTTTTGACTCGGACTTCTCAAAAATCACATTTTTGCCTCGAACTTCTCAAAAATCACAATTTTACCCCGAACTCTCCCAACATGACATTTTTACCCCTAAAATTTCCAAAATTATATTTTAACCTCGAACTCTCGAAAACTTCATTTTCAACCTCAGTTTTTTTCTTTTCTTCGACTTTTCTACATAAGTCTTTAACCTTTTTTTTTAATTAATCTTGTATTTTCTCATATATTTTGATTCATAATTTGTATTTTATTTTTCTTATATTTATTTTCGTATATTTATCCATTCGTGCTTTGTGTTATTTAGCTTTGTCATTAATTGTATAACTCGCATTTAATTTGCATGCTCATTTTTATCTTTATTTTTTAATTAAAGTCATTTTTTTTATTTTTCTGCAAAATAAAAATATTTAAAATCGAGGCAATATTATTTTATTTTGGGTTTTGAAAATTTGTGCCTTAACTTACTAGGCGCGATTTTTCTTCAAACCAGGATAATCGAATACCCTTAAATTGAGGCAATATTCCTTTATCTCGGGTTTTGAAAATTTATGCTTTAACTTACTATGCACGATTTTTCTTCAAACCGGGATAATCGAATACCCTTTTTCAAGGTTTAAAGTTTACAACAAAGGTAAGCTCGTTATTTTCGGATCTCGAAACGTTATGTCCTAACTCACTAGACGTGACTTTCTTCCTCGATCATCTCGAAATAGCGAGACTTCCAAACGAAAATCAATTTCTTTCTTAAACATGACTTATGCATTTAAGGATCGTACATTAAAACTTTATTCGAGTTTGCAAAATTTTATAAACAAAACCCTAAAATAATCAATGTGGTATCAATTTTGAGCGTGTGAGGGTGTTAATCCTTCCTCTCACGTAACTGACTCTCGAACCCATTTTTTGGATTTCGAAGACCAAAACATTTTCCAAAACGGATTTTAAATGTTTTGTGGTGATCCAATCACACCGAATAAAAGATTGGTGGCGACTCATTTTTCGATTTTCAAACAAATATTTTTTCAAGACCTGTTTGTTTTCCCAAAAATAAACGTTTCGACAAATATTAATAATAGAATATAATAAATTATTTTTTATATTTTTATTAAAATATCATAATATTAACTAATTTGAACATTATTTAAATGTTTATTTATTACTTTATAACACATGTCTAAAATGGACATTTTATTTCTCAAAAGCACTTATTAACAATTATACTAAACACTTAAATCTCAACCCAAGTTTTTCAAAAGTTCTTTTCAAAATCTCTTTTTCAAAGCACTTCTCAAAAGCAATGCTAAACTAGCCCAAAGCACATCAAACATGAATTAATAATCTAGAGATATCAAAACAATAATTAACTATAAATAATTGAGAACAAGAAACTAAGTATTTATTTCGTAAAATAAAAATCAAAAGATAGAATTCATCATAGGGTTCTCCCTTAGGTATTTAGAAAATTAGTTCATGCTTAAAAATAAAAACATCCAAGACACAATATAGCTGAAAGAAATAAAGAAACTCATGATAACTTCCTAATAAATCAACTGGGAATATTCAATCTTGACGAATATCTGCTTCAAATTTAGTTTTAAAGGTGTTTTTCGAGTTGTTTTCTTGAGTATTGTATGATGATTCACTCCTATCTTCTTATTTTTGTCATATATACATCTTAGAATGCCCGAAAAACCTAAAAATAACGATTTTCCGCAATTCAACGTTTAATCTCGTGAAATCGACACAACATACCACATGCCCGTGTGGAATGGCTCACCCTGTGTGGCTTCTGTAACTTGCTTTGATGCTCCTTTTGCTCCCAAGTGCTCTATTAAGCATCAAAACATGAATTTAAAAGCCTAAGGGCATAAAATTCACAATTAATATCGAATAATCACCCAAAAACGCATTAAAAATAAAGTCAAAATATATTATTTTTAACATTTATCAAAATAAAATTTATTATAAAAAATTAAAATAAAATATAAAAATTCAATTTTACTAAAAACTCGAATGTTCTAGCGAAATGTTATTAATAACGAGTAGTTGTTGACTGTCTAATTAAACTTTTTTTTTATTATACCTTTTTTTCTTCTTTTTTACTTGGAGAAACTTCAGATAGAATTCTCAACTAAGATTTACCCAATACCAAGTCTATATTATTTCTCATGTTGATAGACTAGTTGCCTACCATTTAGTTAATTGGGCGTTGATTTGTAATGATATTTTATCGTAGTTTTACTACTTTAAGGATGCTGTTTCTTTTTAATGATACGAATTAACCTTTTACCGAAAGAAAAAAAATACTAAATGTGATACATATATTTTGAAAATGTTAAATATGATCTACTAATATATGTTTATGGTACATGTGTTTTTTTATAAAATGTTTAACATAATATTTGTACTCTGAAAACGTTTAATATCATACTGAAATTATTAATATATGATTTATTATGGTACTTTGTGTTTACACTACTAATAAATTGTTAAACAAGTCAATAAATATTTGACACAATTTTTTTTTCTAAATCAGCAAATCTACATGAATAATATATTATTATGTGAAAAAACTAAATAAAAATAAATTAAAAAATAAATAACTAAACATATGGATAATAAAAAGAAATATCAAATATTAAGCTTATATAAACAAAAACGTCAGATCCTCCTCCATTTAAGTAATTTGTCATATTCTTCAAAGAGCTTTTTCATTTGAAGTAATATCTTTAATTGTTTTTTCTAAATAATATTCTTTTAGCATCATGAAAGTATAAGTTTAGTATTTATTTCTTTTTTATTAATCATATATAATAAAATTTGCGAAACATGTTCAAAATTTTCAAATACATATGTATATATGGTATCAGCCTTTTTGTATTTAATTTTATCTCAAAAGAGGTGATCTTACTTATGTCTCAGTGGGGCTTACAATGTTTGGAAATCTAAGTTAAGTAGGGTTTTGATGTTCATAGTCTAAATTAAGATACAATATAATGCCAAATATGTGAATATTTGTGATGAGAGCTTCACCAATTATTATAATGAGCAACAGCAAGACAAGTTCAAGGCAAAATATTTTTGCTTATTGTATTTGAACCGGATCAAATCAATGAAATTGAATAAGTTAATCGATTGATGAACAAATTTTATTGGAACGGTCAATTTTTGTCACTAAATTATTAAGCATTTAAATTTTAATGTGGATTTGGATGGGTGTTATATTTATTTGTGATTAGTGTAAAAACAGTAATGACGGTGAAATTAGATATTGTAGCAATACTGTAGTGTGAGACAAAAAATAAACTAAACATACCGTACCACCCATCCAATAGCCAAATAACCAAGAAATTATTCCTTCGGAGTTTCTTTTGTTTGTGCTTTCAATATTTCTTGTCAATTATTTTTTCGGAGAAATTATTTGTGATCAATTATTAATTCAATATAATTTTAATTGTCATCTACAAATATGATGTATAAAAATATAATGATGAAATTTTTAAATCAAACAACTTATAATTTAGATTTAAAAATTATAATAAACTCAAATAATTATTATCAAAATTAATTATAATAAAATATAATTAAACTAATAATCCGAATAATTTCCAAATTTATATTAAAATAAATCTATTCATATTAACTAAACGAAAATGACATTTGATTTAAAATTCCTACATGATATTTAACTTGAGATTTAAAAATTCTTAAACCACATCACCGTATTATACATGATTACCCATCAGTATATTATACTTTGTGCTGTCTATAAAAAAAAAGTTATTAATATTTCAAAATTTATAAGTGATTTTTATAAAGGAAGAGGATGTGTTATCCAAGGTTTGAATGTAGGATATGATGTCACCCTTCAATGACTTTTTATAAAAGAAGAGGATGGGTAATTATGTAATATTTTGCATTTATAAAAAAATCATTTATAAAAATTAAAATTGTTTATATATTTTTTTAATTATTTATATAATTAATATTTTAACGATTATTGAATTTATCAAAATAATTTTATTTATTATGCATGTAAATTTTTAAATCAATTCAATATTTCTATTATATCGATTTAAAATATTCTATATATTAATATATATTTAACGGATATTTTTTTTATATAAAACAAATATATAAAAATTTTAAATTTACATCAAAATTAATATGGATTATTTACATAAATAGATCGTAAAATATAATTGTTAAATTATTAAAATAGTAATCATATAAATAATTATAAAAATATGTAAAATTACTTTAATTTTTATATTATGTAAATGAATTCATATATAATAATAAATATTTTTTTTTATAAATTACAAGAGAAAGTTAAATGAATTGTTAATTCAATACACAAAGCTTAACGGTGAATTATGTGTTCGAAATTCCAATTACTGATATTTGTATTAATTCCCCACGTCGAAATGATTGGTGATGGTGTCCATAGTCTCCTTAACTCACTGCACTGCTGTCCCCATTGGCCATCGCACAGTACTCGACCCCACCGTTTTGCATCTTCTTCTTCGTTCCAGTTTCATTCATGTTTTTATCCTATTTTCTGATTCTTTTTCTCTTCTTAATTTCTCGCACGTCACTTCTAGTCTGACCAAACCTGCCCAATCATCGTATTCTGATCCTCTCTCACGCTGATCACACGCGACTCATGTTTTTCCTTTTCTTTTGAATTCACCAAATAAGCTCTTGTACTTACCAAATTTTCAGTATTTAAATTTAAACTAATAAGAGTAAAGCCACTGAAACACCTAAAAAAACAACTTTGCATTATACATTTGGGGTGTTTAGGGGATTAATCGACTAATTAATCGATTCGAATTACCATTAAATAAATTAATCGATTCTTTTAAATCTTTAACTATTAATTGAATCGAATTTTTTTAAAAAAATTTAACCAAATCGAAATTTTTCAAAATTTATATGTTTTTTATTTTTGGTTAAAATAAATATAAAACATATTAAAAATTAACCGAACAATTTTTGGATTAATACTTATATATTATAATATTATTTATTAAGCTCAATTAATTCGACTAACCGATCGATTTCGAATCGAATTAACCGTTAACCGAACTTCTAAAAAATTATTAACCGACCCTCGACCGAAATAATTCGATTAACCGAATTCAATCAATTAACCAAATTAATTCGATTTTTCCTAAAATTTAAACAACTCTATTATACATAACATACAAATAAATATAAAACACTATAAGACACCAATATATAAACTTGTCAAGATTTGTATAATACAAATCATTAAGATGTTAAAAGTTATACCAATATAAAATATCATAACTATAATTATAACACGAGAAAATAAAGGAATACAATACGAATGAATACATGAGAAAATAAAAGGCAAATTACACTGATAGTCACTCAACTATTAAATTTTTTTATTATTATTTAACTATTCAATTTTTTTGTCACTTGCATTTAAATGACTAATAGTAACTTTTAAATTTGGTATAATAATAACTTTAATACTCAACATTTATATATTGTGTCAATTCAGTTATAATTCTAACAAATTGAACCTTCAATGTTTATATGTTGTGTAATTTGATCCTTTTGCAATTTTTCTCCTCTTTGTGACCCTTTTCAATGTTGTACCTATGTTTGATTCAATGAAAAAATAAACAACAACGAAAAATAAAATGACCCAAATTTTGAAAAATAGTCAATTCAATATTTTGAAAAAAAAGGATCCAATTCATTAATTCAACCCAATTGTAAGTCGAATAGCTTAAAAAAAAGTGCTTTGATTTGCTTCATTGCAATCAGCTCAAGCTAACAAAAAAGAATTAATTGCCATTGAGAGATATCAAGTTATTAGTCATTTGAACTATAAGGAACGAAATGTATTTGAGGATTGTCTAGTTAAATAATAAACAATTTTTTAATGTTTTTGTTTTTATTTCTACTTTAAACATTGTGTATTGAATTATATTTTCACGTAAAAAAAGGATAAAATTATGCAATGTGTAAACATTTAGGACTATTTTTTTAATTAAGATTAAATTGACATAATATGTAAACGTTGAGAATTAAATTTATTATTATGTCAATTTTAAAAATTATCACGTTATCTTTTTATTAGTCATTCAACGGTGAGTGACTAAAAATAATAATTGGGTTACTACAAATATACTTTATCCTAAACCTAATTTACATTTTATTGGTTAAGCATGCAGATCAAGGATTTGCTTGCAACTTAATTATTCGAACCCCATAAATTATTCGATGAGTAAAATATTTGGTTATATATTTTGTTTTACGTGAAAAAACCATTGAAAACATATCAACATAGAGATGAATGACATTGTTATTTCCATGAAAAATCAATTTGACATTTTCATTAATTTATCAAATATGATAAAATTACTACACTAGAGACACAATAACCAATTTGACATTTCTAAGTAATTATCAAATAATTTTTATAATTTCTATATTTCTATAATTATCTAAAAATCACGTTCAAAATAAACGTAGACAAATGATTGTCTAACTTTAAATGAATTTGGACAACCATTTATCCAAGTTGAATTATATTCTTTTATTTTTTTTTCTTTTAAAGAAAAATTTTGTTCTTCCTCGATTGGATTAGATTCTTTTATTAATTAATTTATTTATTTTCTTATGACACGCCAATTTTTATTATCAATTTTTTTTTTATTAAAGCATCAATTTGTATTTGATAATTTTGAATCAATTGAAAGGATAAGCCTATTTATTTATGGTTCTAAGAGTAGTAGTTCTAGTGATTGACAAGCTTCTTTCAAATTGTTTCTCATTATTAAGAGAGGGAAACAAAGATAAAATATTAGTTTATTTTATAGTAACAGTAATTAGTTGTTGTTTCATGGTCAATCTATTCACTCAATCTAAATAATAATTTCCTTTTCAACTAATACATAGACTAATTAAATTCATTTTCTATAACCAATTCGATCCTCGATTGGATCGGGAGAAAACGCCTAAGAAAAGATCACTTGTCCATCCTAAATGTTGTTTTAACTAATTAGAAATAAGTATTTATTTAATAAGGTTTTTTTAATTTTTAAAATATATGCTAACATAAAATTTTGCACGTCAGCATTAGGTAACATGGCATTCCACGTATCATTATTTTGTTAGACTGTTGGTCACGTCAATAAAAATTAACGATCAAACTTGATCAATGTTAGTTAAGGGCTGTTGAACTTGGTGCCTTTAGTGTAGTATATTCATTTGTAAACTTATAAATTTTTTTGAACATATTGATTAATAAAAAAATTCATTGATTACAATTATTATACTTTGTATTATTGGCCTCAAATGGTTTTTGAACGCAAAGCAAAATGAAAGCAAATGTTACTCATTGGTTGTCTAATGTTTAACTAATAGTAAGCGGTATTATGTGGTCGGATCGTAATACGAAAAGAAATCTTGTATTAGTTGACGAACCAAAACATGTCCTTAGTCTAATCGAAAACAAGCAAATCGAATGAAACACTAATATGTCGTCTGTCAAGTCTAATTGAGGAAATATCTTGTCTTGGGCATCGGAGTGGATGACTCTCATAGAATAGAGACATAGATGTGTCTGATTGAACTGACAGTACATCTGTTAAACTAAGCCTTATTGGATAATATATTTTGATATAACAAATTAAAGTGTTTTTGAATAAAAGCTAAGTGGAAAAGACTCCTGTGAGACTTTTACCGGTAGAACTCCACTTCTACCGATACCTTGAAGACTTCTACCGAAACAAGTCAAGTCAGTAGCTAAAATTCATCCTCCCCTGCACTTCTATCGATACTTTGATGGGTTCTACCAATACCAAATGAAACCCTTAGAGTTCTACCGATATAATGAAGCATCTACCGATATAACGACTCCAACGGTAATATTTTGTAAAGTCGTCTACCTTGGGACTTCTACCTGAAGAACTCCTCTTCTATTGATACAACTACAGTTCTACTGGAACAACTAAGTTGCAGACTGCTTTTAATGCTGGTTTTTATGGCTGCAACGACTACATTACTTTCCCAACAACCACAATGGTTGGAATTCACTTAGAGGGTATAAATACCATTTTCCAAAGGTCTAGCATCAAGAAGAGCAATGTGAAAAGCCTAAAGATCAATCAAAACAATCAAAAGATTAATTTTTTCATGCCTTTTCTTGTAAACACTTGTGAGCTTTCATTGTATTCATTTAGCTCAAGTGTTCTTCTTTGTATTTGTGCTTAATTGGCAAACATCCTAATCTTGCAAGGATTGTTTCTTTGTTTGCTTATTTGTTTCTCTGTGAGAGAGGGTTGATACTTAAGGTTTGGGGAGAAACCTTAAGAGAGTTCTATTTTAAGATTTTGCGGTATAAGTCTTACGAGAGATTGTAAGGTTAAACCTTGTCCTCAAAGGTTATACAAATCTAGTGGATTTGGGAAAATTCTTAGTTGTGGAAAGTTAAGGTAGTAGAGTTGGCATTTGGGGCTGAACACTATAAATCCTTATGTCCTTTGTTGCAAAATTAAATTGCTTTCACAACAACTTTTAAAAGGTCCATTCAACCTCTGTTACTGTCACTATCGAGTTAATCCATCGAGCTAATAATTGGTATCAGAGCTAGAACTCTAGAGACGATTTAACAACCAAGAAAAGATCCTTAAAGAAGCTCAAACGATCAACAAGTCTTCCAACATCAATGACGTCAACTTCCGGGTCAACAATCGTGGGAGAAGGATTTTCCACCGTAAGACCTCCTCTATTCAATGGCTCCGACTATTCTTATTGGAGAACAAGAATGAAGTTATTTATCCGAGCCAATGATTATGAAGTGTGAAGGATAATCACAAACGAGTTATTCATTCCAATAAAGATAGTTGAAGGTGTTAGTGTTCCAAAGGAGGAGAATAAATAGGATGCAAATGACATTAAGAAGGTGCAACTTAATGCAAAAACTATGCACACTCTATTTTATGCTCTTGGTGAAAATGAGTACAATAGAGTCTCCTCGTGCAACGATGCCAAAGAAATATAGGACAAGCTTGAGGTCACCCATGAAGGAATGAATAGAGTCAAGGAATCAAAGCTAAGTATTCTCACCCTTGACTATGAATTATTTAAATGAAAACTGAAGGAAGTAATCAAAGAGATGTTCGATCGATTCACCAATATCATTAATGGTCTAAAAGCCCTTAGGAAGGTTTATCCCAACAAAGAGATGGTGAAAAAGATGTTGAATAGTCTCTAACATCTTGGGAACCAAAGGTGACGACCATAGAAGAATCAAAGGATCTCAGCTCACTCTCCCTTGATGAGCTCATTGTTTCTTTGCTTACATATGAAATGAAACTTAATAAAGAGAGTGAAGAAGAAAGACTTATGAAGAAGAATGTTGGTAGAGCTCTTAAATCCACCACCATTGAAGAAAGTGAATCAAGTGAAGAGGTGGATGAAGATGAAGAGATGGAAAGGTTGGCTAGAAGATTCAAGAGATTCATGAAGTCCAACAAAGAAGGAAAATTTCGAAAGAAGGAAGGACTCAAACTTGAATCAACCAAGGAGAAAGATCTCATTATTTGCAATGAGTGCAACAAGCGGGGACACATCAAGTATGATTGTCCTAAACTTAAAAAGAAGGGGTCTAGCAAACAAAAGACTTATGTTGATTGGAGTAATGACGACTCATCCGATGAAGAAGCCAAATTAATCCTTATGGCAATCGATGATCTTAAGGTAACTTTTAACTCATCTACTTTAAATGATTATTCTTTTGATGAGTTGCAACAAGATTATGATGAATTGATTTTGGAATTAAAAGTCATGATGTAAAAACATAAGAAAAGTGTTTCAAAGTTGAAAAATGAAAATGACTTACTTTCCAAAATCAATCATGAACTTGAAGAGAAAGTAAACAAAATGCAAGAAACCATTAATGATTTTGAAAAGAAAAATTTAGACTTGCATAATATACTTTCAAAAGTTCATGAGGATCATCAAAAGCAACTTGAGTTACTTAAGAGTGAAAAATCTCACTCTAACAAAGTTTTTGAAAAAGAAGAAAGTTCAAAACAAAACTTTGTTAAAAATAGCTTTAATTTCTATAAACATAGAGGTCTCTCAATAATTTACAAGGGAAAACTTGTTAAGAGTGTATGGGTCCCTAAAGAACTTAATGCCACTAAAGACAAGGAGGCTATTTCAAAATGGATACCTAAAGGGACTAAGATATTGAAAATAATGATTATGGACCCAAAAGACATTGGGTACCAAAAACTTAATTCTATGTTTGTAGGTAAGGTGCATTGCTTCAAGGTAAAAAAATGCAAGTTCTATGTGATTGCTCCTTAATATTGATTGGTATGGTAGTTCATTAATTCTTTATATTTAATATCTATATTTAAACTAACCACTTTTTTTTCCTCTTAAGTTTTATTTGTTTATTTTTTATATAACAAAAAGGGGGAGAAGAGAAAGGTAAGTTTTATGGTTGATTGATTGTTTATATTAGTGACAAATTTTTCAAAGAAAAATGAATGTCAAATTTGAACTTATTGGAAATTTATGCTCCAAACCTTTATGTTTTATATTGAAAATAATTTTTATATAAGGGGAGCTTGAATTGAAAATGACTTTTATTAAGGGGGAGAAATCTATTCAAAAACAAATTTACAAAATGTTTTCTTATATCAAAAGGGGAGAGATTGTTGAACTAAGCCTTATTTGATAATATGTTTTGGTATAACAAATTAAAGTGTTTTTGAATAAAAGCTAAGTGAAAAAGACTCTTGTGAGACTTCTACCGGTAGAACTCCACTTCTACCGATACCTTGAAGACTTTTACCGAAACAAGTCAACTTAGTAGCTAAAACTCATCCTCCCTGCACTTCTATTGATACTTTGATTGGTTCTACCGATACCAAATGAATCCTTTAAAGTTTTACCGATACAATGAAGCATCTACCGATATAACGACTCCAACAGTAATATTTTGTAAAGTCGTCTACCTTGCGACTTCTACCTGTAGAACTCCTTTTCTACTGATACAACTATAGTTCTACCGATACAAGTATGCTTCTACCGAAACAACTAAGTTGCAGACTGCTTTTAATGCTGGTTTTTATGGTTGCAACGGCTACATTACTTTCCCAACAACCACAACGGTTGGAATTCACTTAGAGGGTTTAAATACCATCTTCAAAAGGTCTAGCACCAAGAAGAGCAATGTGCAAAGCCTAAAGATCAATCAAAACAACCAAGAGCTTAATTCTTTCATACCTTTTATTGTAAACACTTGTGAGCTTTCATTGTATTCATTTAGCTCAAGTGTTCTTCTTTGTATTTGTGCTTAATTGGCAAACATCCTAATCTTGTAAAGATTGTTTCTTTGTTTGCTTATTTGTTTCTCTTTGAGAGAGGGTTGATACTTAAGGTTTGGGTAGAAACCTTAAGAGAGTTTTATCTTAAGATTTTTGGGTATAAGTCTTAAAAGAGATTGTAAGGTTAAACCTTGTCTTCAAAGGTTATACAAATCTAGTGGATTTGGGAAAATCCTTAGTTGTTGAAAGCTAAGGTTGTGGAGTAGGCATTTGGGGCCAAACCACTATAAATCCTTGTGTCATTTGTTGCAAAATTAAATTGCTTTCACCATAACTTCTAAAAGGTCAATTCAACCTCCGTTACCGTCATTATTGAGTTAATCCATCGAGCTAACAACATCGAACAGGACCCAAGCATAATAGATCTTGAATCTATTTATGGACTTATTCACTTGTGACATTCATAGTATGGCATACCTAAATCTTGAGTGGATAACGGACTATGTATAAGTGACTCATACACTCTGATGTAAGTAAAAGCCTAAGTTCGAATAAATAAGGAACAGACAGCTGGTGCATTGGGTGTATGACTTCTGTAGTACGTAGAATTATTCACAACAGTGGAATTCATAGCCCGAGACATGGGTAAATGATATCCTCTCATTGGCATTACATGGTTGATGAAAAGTAAACGTGGCCACAGGTTGTTCACCTTTATGATGAATGACTTAATCGCTATTTGATAGTGATTGGCTTTTCTTGAAGGAAGATGTAATGGTTGCCATGAGATAAAATAGGATCATATTAGGAGAGCAGATTTATCTCAAAGAGATCAAGGATATCCTATGAGGGTAACACACTTATGACAAAGGTCATTGGACGAGCACTAAGTGATGCTTTCGTAATGGTATGTCGTTAGAGAGAGCTCAGTCACTAAACTATAGTGGAATGATTTCGTGATTAAATGAGTCTATAATTAATAGGTGAAAAGCCGAATGTTAACTATAAATCATTTGATCCTTAATTACATGTCCATCCGTCCCTCCGCTAACTCATTGACACAAAAAATGAATTGCATGTTGAATAAAAAAATAATCAAAATGAATAGAAATGAAGTAATGAAACCATTTGGAAATGAATGTGGTTTCTCAAAATGGAAATGTAGATGAAAGTGAGAGTGTGAAATGATTCATTTGCGAATGTACATGGATTACTAAAAACTGATCGAAAGAATAAGTGTATGTTTTTAGCAGTTTTAAAGCCCGAAAATGAAAATAAATCATTTGGTCATAATGAATAAGTTGAGTTGTGAAATTTTAAATATATTTTCTTGGAAACTTTACTAAGGGTAAAATCGTCATAATTTTACCGCGAGTAAAATTGGAATGAGAAAATTATTTAATTGGCAAATTGATGTTTATTTTGGAAAATAGAAAAATATGTATTGGGAAGGATTAAATTATAAAGTGTTAGATTAAAAGTTCAAAAAGCACATATAATTGGACCCAATAGAATGAGAGTTATGAATCCCCATCATAATTCATTTGTGGTTAAACACACCCTATTGTCCCCTCTCCTTTACCTAGTTGGAATAGGATTTTTCTATTTAAAATAAACCTCTACAATTCAACAATGATTATATTTTGTCTCCCTATAAATAGATGGCATCGGTAGAGCTATTTACACAACTTTGAAAGATTGTTACTCTGCTGAAAAATAGAGATAATTTATTCTCAATTATTAAATATATTTTTTCAGAATAATAATTCTACTAGTTTCTATTAAAGAAGAGAGAATTTTCATTTTCACCACGAAGAGAGAATTTTCATTTTCACCACGAAGAGAAAAGAAAACTTTTTCAACTTTTGTGCTTTGATTCTATTAGTTCGAGCCCACACTCGAAGTAGTTCATGGTACGAGAATAACGAAGAAAATTATTTAGTTGAAAGACGAAAAACACAAAGGATTCGCTTATTTGAAAACATAGGTACGATTTCAATCTCAAGATTATTGCTATAAATATAACAAATCAGGTTAACTTTTTAAAAATTTTAACAATGGCCTAATTGATTGATCTTTTAGCTACAGGCGTTCAATTGGGTGAAAATTTTTCATGAAGGCTTAATTTTTTTTATTGAAGATCTTTTTTACCATTAAGCTTCTAAAATTTAAAGGGGAGATCATTTAAAACACATGCATATACAAATTTCATATTTTTGTCTCCTTTTTGTATATAAAAAGCAATGAAAACAAGATATCAGTAAATGTGAATACTAAATTTTGATAAAAAAACACTTAAAGCATAATGAGAGAGTAAAGACCAAACAAAGGAATTTCAAGGAAAATTATATGTCAAGCAGTCTAAGAAACACTCTTCAAATTCATTTGCAGGGACAACTTTATGCAATATTCAATAGTTCATGCAATGTAATTATAAATGCACGGAAGTTTCATACATAGACATACCTAAGAAACATACGAATTGTTGTCAACATTGTTATCAAGACATGATTCTTATGTAAAAATCGCATAATAAAGATAAATTAAATAAATTCGTACTCAATTTCTATTTTTATTTCTCCCCTTTTCTAGATGTATATTATTAAATATTTTTGCCCTCAAAAGAGTATAAGAGCATGAAAAGCACAAATTGGATATGAAAAGCAATCAAAACTAACCAACAAATTATGGTAAGCAACACTATACTCCTAAAGAGAGAACACAAATTTGAACCTTAGAGATGACATTTGTAACACTCTATACCGAGTCTAGTGGCTGGACCCGAACTATAGGATAATACAATAGTAAATTGGAACATTCACAAGCAATTTATTCAATAATACTCAAATTAAATAAATATAAGTTAATTCCATTTTAAACGTGTATTACTATCAAAATTGAGTCTTAATCAGGCTTAGGAAAGCCTTTGAACAAGTTCAAAACTAAATTGAGACCAGAAACATTTACAAAATAATAGGTAAAATACAAAATAGGGGTCACACGGTCGTGTGGCAAGGCCGTTTAACAGCTTGAGGCCGATGGTGCAAGGCCACATGCTTATGTTCTCAAATTGTGTAACAAACTAATGTTGTGTAATAAAGGGTCACACGGTGGTCTCCTGCACTAGTGTATGGCATATGACCATGTGGCAAACCGTGTGTACCCTAAATAACTTCAAACATAAGCCAATTCACCTACATTTTCTTAGACATCAATCCATAAATTTACCATCACATTAACCTATTCAAAGTGTACCAAATCATGCCAATTCACATTCAACCTATATGCCTAAATAATATGCCCTCATTGGCACCACATTCCAACATGAACAAAAACCATCCAAAACAATACATAATCAATATATTAACCTTATTCAATCATCCAATATTTTCCAACTAACATTTGCTAATAATCAATCATTACACTAAGCCTTCTAATTCAAATTTATCACCAATTAACCTATCATGTATGTAATAATTCAACAAACCAACAAAGCATTTAGTTTCAAGCACACATAAACCATCAATCACCAAACCAACCAAAATACCATTAAGTATTTACATCAATACTCATATTTTATAATTCAAATGACACAAAACATAATTAAATGATCGACAACATGCATATACCAAACTCCTATTTACATGCCACTTATAATCGACCAAAATAAATGTATAGCTACCAAAAAAGTTTATGGATAGTGTGGTCTCAAAAAGCAATCCAACTGACAGCTCGTTTCGAAAGATGTACAAAGAAGAAAAACCAAATAGAGTAAGCTTATGTAAAGCTTTGTAAGTCCGTATTAAACTTAAACTTAAAATTTAGCTTACCGTAAATGTTGTAACTAAGCATTTCGCAATAAAGTTCATAAGCGAGGTCATGAGTTCATTATTAGCCTATACATATCACAAGTCTCACAAGGTTAGCAAGTTCACATATACGAAACTTATAACTTTATCATGTTATAAACATTACAAGTAAACACATTTGGTACACAAATTCACCATCATACATTCCTTTACCATTTCCCATTTACATTTCAAGTATTTATATCCAAAGTTCCATTTCATATAATTATTTCATAACATGAAATATACACAAGTAATCATATCCAAAACTCAATTCAATCATTTCATATTCACATAGCTTTTCACATTTTGATTCAAGTATCCATATCAATAGTCTTTGTTCATATTTCATCCACATTAACTTCACAAATTCACACTATTTATCCTTTGAGTTATCAATTGAACTTCATAAAAGAAACTCAATATATGAGTGCAAATAACATCTAATGCTCATTTGAGCTTATCGTATTCAGATCTATATGTCAGGTTACCTGTCCAGACTAAGCCTTTGACAAAAAAAAAAATAGCCTAGCCAGGGCTATAAATACATGTAAGGTTATCAGTCTAGGCTAAACCTTTAGAACGACAATAGATTACTAGTCCAGGCTAAATCTGTGTCACATGTATATCAGAGTCTGCAACAAATATTGGAGCTCGGTCCATTTAAGAATCAATCTGTAATATTGTATATAAGACTTTTACTAGGTCCATCAAAATTATATCAAAAATCAATTAAATCCAGTTCATTATCAAATAGTTCGATTCCAACTTACAATAGTTTCTACATATAATTAATTAACATAATTTAACAACAATTTAAATTCATGAAAGTTGTATGAACTTACCTAGTAAAAAAATGACTATGAACATGACATCGAGGTTTATTATGCTAAATTTCCTTTGTAACACCCATATCCTGTTTTCATCGCCAGAATAAGGTTACAAAGGGTTACAGTACATATCAAAACTTTACAGATCAATTAACATTGAGAATCTTAAATAAATTGCTTTAATACGAATATAATTCAAAATGAAATGGAGCATACATTTACGGCTTTAAATCAAGCCTCCGAGGCCCTAAAATAGCTTACGGACAATTACGGACCAAATCGAAACAAATCATAGCATTTTAGGCAAACTGAAAAAATTTTAACCTATAGAGGTCACACGACCATGTGGTTCTCCCACATGCCCATGTGGCCCTCTACACGCCCGTGTAGCCAATCGTGTGATCACCCGTGTAACTCATTGACTTGGGTCACAGCCTGTGTGCCTGATTGTGTGAACCCTACACTTAGCATGCCTAACATGCCCGTGTGCATCACATGGTTGTGTGACAGCCTATGTCCCAGGTCGTGTATGCCCAAAAATGACCAAAATCATGCTTAACCTTCACCTAATTGCATATGTACCTAAGTCAATTCATTTCAGAACTTTACAATACTTTAAAACACATAAAAAAAATCTAACATGTGCCATTTATGATCACTTAAACTTATCCAATTCATCATCCAAAAATCACATCACATACAAGCATAACAATACCATGTATCAAGATACATTATGCTACTCTTATAACTCAACATCTAAATATTTCTTCATAAACCACAATGCACTTAACCCTCCCATTTCAACACTTCATGTCAATTTCACATGCCACTTACATTTTCATGTCAATACACAAGCTTACACAAAGTTTACCAAATATACCCCAAGTTTACCATGCTAAGATAAAGTATATCAAACATCACAAAAGGTTATGAAGTATGGCATCAACCATTTGTCCTATTACATGCCATATAAGCCAAATTGTTTACAAAATCCACCAAAAAGTCCTCAAGATAGTGTGATTCTTCGAGGTTGATTCGATCTCTTTACCATAAAACGTAATCTACAAAACAAGGACAAAGCATGAGTAAGCTTAGTTGAAGCTCAGTAAGTTTGTTTGATTAAACAATGAATCTTACAAAATTTAAACATAACAAATCATATTATAAAATTAAATAACAAGTTCTTGTCAATCCCAGCTCAGAACAAGTGAGTATGGTATAGAACATTAATTCAATTCATAATTCAATTAATCGTTTAATAAGATCTCAAGTAACTAAAAACCAGTACGAATTTTTACACTAGCATGAAGCCTGCTAGGCACTAAGCCTGATCAACACACTAGCACAAAGCTTGCTAAGTACTAAGCTTGATAAATACACCGACACGAAGCTTGCTAGGCACAAGGCCCGAAACAATACACCAGCATAAAGTCTGCTAGGCTCAAGGCCTGATACAGTACACCATCGTAAAGCATATTAGGCCTAAGGCCCAATTCAATACACTCACACTTCAATTACACTATTTACCTCCATTAAAATCAAACATTCAATAATCATGAAACACTATAATTACTAAGGCAAAACAAGTATTAAGAAAATTATCTATAACATGCTTACATAAACGAACTTACCGGACTGATTTGTAGTAACGACTCAAGTATAGGGACTACTCCTCAACCTTTTCTTTTCACGATTATCAACACGTTCTTGATCTAAAATAATAATTTCATTCAATTAACTAATTCTACAGCAAAATCAACTCATTTTATCCAATTAAGTCCTTTTTAAAATTTTTACAAAATTACCTCTGACATTTCACTTTATGCAGTTTAGTCCCTTAGTCTAAATAATGCAATTTAACCATTTTCAATTAAATTCAAGCTTAGTCAAATCATATAAAACCTCATTACATCTTAATAATTTATCATAAAACTTCAAGAATATCCTAAACTCATTAATGACACAATTCATAATCTTTAACTATTTTGAAAATGAAGATACATTTTAGTTGGACCTAGTTACAATGATCTTAAAAACATAAAAATTACAAGAAACCGGTTAAAATCGATTTACCAAATTGAAGGACAAGCTGTTCGATGCTTATTCATGAAGAAAAATGTGAAAAATGGTGACTTATTCTTTATTTTATGCTTTTATTTATTTAATATTTACAAATTACTACTTCACCGATTAAAAACAACCGAATGTTCATGAATTTTAACACTTATACCATCCAATATGGGTAATGGTGAGTTATTTACCATCCAAACCCCTTTAATTTATCTCTTAACTAATAAATCCCACTTTTTTTTTCCATATTTATGATTTAGTTCTTTTAACTTAATTAACCATCCAAATGTTAAAACTTCCTAACCAAATTTTAATACGATACTCATGGCCTCGTAAATATTAAATAATTAATATTTACGGCCTGAAACATCAGAGTTATGGCCTTGAAACCACATTTTTGATCATACTGGAAAACAAATTAATTAGTAAATCCTTATTTAATTAGGATCTAATTGCAATTTACCAAAATCTAAAGAATTTCACATCATTTCTATTATTAGGCCACTTAAGGAGGATCCAATTACACAATTGGTCCTTCAGTTATATTAAATTCCAATTAAACAACTTATTTACAATTTAGCCTTAAACTAATTAGGAATAAATGAATATATAACCCAAAAGCTGACTATGGTCTCTTTAGTAATTTAAATTTATAGCAATTAACTTTTATCTCTTTTATAATTTAATCCTTTTTCATAAATTAAGCAATCAATCATCAAAATTACCGGACCAAACTTCAATTCACTTATAATAAGACTTTTTAAATATTTAATAAAAAAATTTACGACTTTAAATTATGGAAACGAGGTATTGATACCTTATTTCTCAAAACCATTTGACTTTTGAATCGAACCACTTATATTAACTTTTAATTCAATAATTAAAATTCATCAATTCAAAATTCAATATAAAAATTATTATTGACTCATATAATTTAAATATTATTTATACAAACTTACTCTTCAAATTTGTGGTCTAAAAACCATTGTTTCCGATACTACTAAAAATTAAACTGCTACATCCTCTTTCACAATTATTGTCTTGTTGATTTGTTTCTTGATCTAAATAATAATTTTAATTCAATTAACCATTTAAAACAATTTAAACAATACAACTTATGCTTATAAGCCCTTTTATTGTCATTTTACCCTTTTATAGTAAACTTTTACCTTTGATTCAATTTAGTCCCTAAACCCAAAACTTTTAAATCTATCACAAGCTAACTAAATACATGTTATTTGATTTCTATAGAGTCCCTATACAGCCCACATTTATTAATGGTTCACAAGAATTTGATGTAACTTTACTATTTTATTAATTTAGTTTTTAAAATTAAAACTAATAAAAAATCACTTTACAAAATAGTCTTATTTAACTATCAAGCTTAATAAAAACTCTAAAAACATCACAAATTCATCAATGACATAAATCAAAATATTTAACAGTTTTACGAATTAGTCCTGAGTTAGCCAGATTAAGCTACAACAATCTCAAAAACATAAAAATCATGAAAAATGGGTGAGAAAATGACTTACATGCATGAATAAAAGAAAGAACAAAGCTTGGAGATGTTGAAACTATGGAGTTTAATTGAGGGAGGCTTCAATTGGGGAAGGTGAAAACAATTCACTTATGTTTTACTTTTTAATATTATTATTATTATATTTAACATTTTTTGCATATATAATTAAAATAAAATGTAATTTAATTAATTTTAATTCATAAACCGTCCATCATGATAAATTATGGTCAAATTACTATGTTAATCGTCCCACTTTGACTATATAAGACATTTAATTAATAAAATTCAATAGCGATTAACTTTTGCAGCTTTTAAAATTTAGTCCTTTTTATTTAATTAACTATCCTAACATCAAAATTTTTAGACCAAATTTTAATAAACCTATATAATCACTCCGTAAATATTGAATAAAAATATTTACGGGCTCAATTTATAGAAACAAGATCTTAATACCTCATTTTCCAAAATCACTTGACTTTAAGGACAAATCACTTGTACTTAACTATTCATTTAATTATCAAATTTATCATATCAAAATTAAATATTATACTATATTAGACTCGTAAATATTAAATAATAATATTTACAAATTCGCTCTTCAGATTTATGATCCAAAACCACCGTTTCCAACACCACTGAAAAACTGGTTGTTATAACTCTCCCCTTTAAAAAAATTTTGCCCTTGAAATTTCTCACCTAATAATAATTTTGATTATTATTTTCTTATAGACTCTTTGATTTTCCAATTTAAATTTACCCGAACTAGTTTGTTCTTGCACAATCAAACTTGATGATAAAACACTATAATATGTTCTCTTGAATTTGAATTACCCGTTTTGATTGGAATAAAATGAGTCGATTTCATTAGTCTGACAATAATAACCTAGATCAAGTCTTTCCTTCCTAATGTCAAAGGTATTTTAGATACGAAATCCATCATGACTCGTCTTCATATCTGATAGAAAATCAAAAAAGCCGTAATAACCCAGACAAAACTTGATATTGAACTTTGACATGTTAATAGACATTGCTATGAACCTCATTTAAAATGTCTCGTATAATCTCATAATTGCTCAACACACATATTCGATTTTAGAAATTTAAACTATTTCCATAATCAATATTGAAATTAGTGATTTGATCATCCTAAATTTGTTCTCGTTTAGCAAACAAATTGGGATATTTTCTTTGCAACTCACAAATTCTCAGAAGAATTAACGGTTCAACTCTCAACTCTATAATAATCGAATCATCATAACAGTCATCTGAGTGAAGCATTAGTGTAAACAATAAATTACTTCTTAGATTCAGGCTAAAGTAGTACAAGAGTTTTTGTTAATTAAGATTACAACTCGTTAAAACTCTGCTGGCACTTATCCGACTGAACAATTTCAGCGCTTGGTCAATGGCAATGTAATTATTGAGAAATTCTTAATAAATTGTCTGTAATACAAATTTTCAACAGCTAAGTGATTTTTTAGTTTTGTACCTAGCAGATTAAACTAGTTTTCACACTTGAGGAGCTTGAAATTAAGCATTTTCTTTATATTTCTTTAGAATTTAACTTAGTTTTTGTATTTGAATAAACTGTGTAAAGAAGTGCAAAAAGGTTGTTTTATTGTCCTTAAGGCTGATTGAGGCCTAAAGGTTAACTAACATACTTCGTGAGTGTGCAAGAGGCCTTTAGACGTTGAACAAATGTGAAGCTGATAATTATGTCACGACATAGACTGCTCCACGTCGCAATAAAGAGATCAGAGTTGAAGAAATGAGGGACTAACTTCTTTGTCGCGACATACATAAATTATGTCGCGCGACATACATAAATTATGTCGCAAAAACGCCTGCACGATGACACCAAATAAGGGATTGATCTCTTCGTCGTGACACAGGTCCTGATATGTCACGACATCGACCTTTAGATGCAGTTTCTACATCGAGTGAAGGGTGTTTCGGTCTTTATAATGCCACTAAAACACGAGAAGCGGTATCTAACCTAGGGTTGAGGAAAACGACCATCCAAGGTTATAAATAGGGCCTCTAACACTAGGGTTTTACATACCTTTTTTTTTAGTTTTCATTTTTTACTTTGTTATTTCGTTTTAGAAACAAGATTGTAAACTTCGCATAAACGATCGTGGAATTATTTCTCGACAGATTACCAATACAATTGAAGTTTCTTTTTCATTTCATTTATTCACTCATATGTTTTTATATATTATTGTTTTTATGATAATTAAGAAAACCATGAGGAACTAAATCCCATTTTGAGGGATTAAGGAGTGGAAATATAAATATTTAATTGTTGTATAAACAGAGATTTTCAATCAGATCATCTGTTTGGGAAAGGAAGAACACGAAACAAACACTAGGTTTGACAACCCTAAAACATCATTTAGATGGGAATGAACCCAAAATTGGTATTGCCTATCCATGAAGACCATTTCCTCAAACCTGTTTAGACTATGACATCTAGCGATAAGTAGTCTTTATTGACTTATTATGTTGGTGGAAAATTGAAAGATTCTGTTAAGGAGCGACTAGTTGATTGAAGTAAAATCCCCAAAATCGATAATTGGAGAATCAATACTGAAGCGACCTAATCTCCTCAAAGCAATTTATCGAATCTACATATCTCGTTCTTTACTTTATTATTTATTTTTATGTTTTTCACAACAACCTTTTTATTCTACTATCGTAATATAATCCTTAAAAATAGTACCAATTAATTCTTTTCTTTGTAGGGATATAATTCACTATTGCTTAAGCCTCTTTTGGGTACAATCCTCGAAAAACTACCAAGTATTTCATTGTACAAACTATATGACAACCTGACACGTATACTTACGGAAGTTGAAAACACATACCGAATGGGAGTATATTCGAAGGCGGTGAAGTTGTTGGCACCATTGTCGGGAAGACAACGATTTAGTGATTTTCTTTTTTATGTCATACTGCCTAAGGAGGTACCGGTAAAAGAGGCATTAGAAAAGAAAAAGGACATGCCTAAAAAAGATAAAGGTACTGCTATTTCATTTCCAAAAAGGTTAGAAGAGAAAAACAAACAAGATGATGACGAATTTGTAAGTTTTTTGAATCTCTTTAAATCTTTAAACGTCAACTTACCTTTGATTGAACTTACAGAGAAGGTAGCAAAGTACGTCAAGTTCTTGAAGGAGATTTTGTCAAAGCGTAGAAAATCAAGGTAAGTGAGAGTGGAAGTGAACGCGTCGTGCAGCGCCATTATTTCTAAAAAAATTCCTAAAAAGCTGAAGGATTCAGATAGTTTTACAATTCGAATCAAGATTGGGAGTATTCAATTTAATAGAGCCTTATGTGATCTCGGTGTAAGCATAAATTTAATGTCTCTATCAATATTTGAAAAACTTGGGAGTATAGATCTAAAAAAAACTCAAGTAACCTTACAACTAGTTGATCGATCATCTGTGAGATTGAAAGGAATTTTAGAAGATGTGTCGGTTCAGGTAAGAAGTTTCATCACCTCTATGGATTTCGTAGAGTTATATTTTGAAGAGGAAAAGGATATACCCATTTTGCGAAGAAGATCATTCTTAGCCACATTTAGATCTACCATTGATCTAAATACCAATGAGTTGATAATGGGAATCAATGGTGATATAAAAACTTTTTAATGTGGAAACAAAATGATGGAACGAAAAAACACAATGAGCGCTGCCACTTGCTTGACTTTGATGGAAGTGAAGGACCGAATAAGATACCTTTTATTAGAAAAGAATGAATCAAAAAATTCAAAGAAAGGGATCTACTAAAGGAAATGGTGAAAACTGATGAGAGATGGATAAAGGCTGAAGAAAATTGGACCCGATCAACAAAGGTAAGCATGCCAGATGTAGTAAGACATAAAGGTAAACATGTAACACCCAAAAACCCAAAATCGTTACTAGTTAAGGTCTCGATGTCTTACTGATCATCTAACACAGATTACCTTTCAATATTGTTTCATTTAATCATATTTTAATAAGGAAATACATAAAGCATGGCATAAACCATTAATTAAAAATCAACATAATTCAATAAGGGTAAAAATGTCATTTCCTTAATTTTTAGAGACTTCTACCAATACATGTTGGGCAAGTATCGATAGTAGTCAAGTTAGTAAACAATTCAGAAACTGTACAAATTTCTACCGGAACTTGTGATACTTCTACTAATACAAGTCATGCTTCTACCGATACTAAAAAATCTAGAGAGCTAAAAGTCTTACCCTACAACTTCTACCGATGCAAGTACCTAAACTACCGATACAATTGTAAATAGAACTATCAATACCTATCATGGTACTACCGATACAATGCAAGTCAGTGGCTAACCTCTCTCCTACCCTGTACTACTACCAAAACAAGTAATGGTTCTACCAAATTTCATATTATGTGTTCCATGAATACATATATCATACATTTTAGTGCATGAAGCTTACTTTCAATACTAAACAAGTGCACACAAAATAGATTCCATTCAAGAAGGGTTTGACAAAGTATCAATAAATTCAAACAGTTATACAAAAGACAAACATCATCCTAATACATGTCATATAACCAAGTGATGTAAAACTACCGAACGAGCTCCCGGGATAGTGTGATGTCTTCGAGGTAATTCGATCTCCAATCAGCAAAACGAAATCTAAAAAATAACAACAAATGCACAAGTAAGCTTTCTAAGCTCAATAAGTTCGCAGTCATTGTAACACAATATAATATTAAACTTGTAACGACATGATCAATCGAGTCATAAGTCTTCCTTTAAACGAAATCTCATGCTTTTCTCGAGTCACGAGTCTTCCTTTAAACATAACCTCATACTCTTCTTAAGTCACGAGTCTTCCTTAAATCAAAATCTCATGCTCTTCTCGAGTCACGAGTCTTCCTTTAATATACCCCTCATGCTCATCTTGAGACATGAGTCTTCCTTTAATACTAATCAATTGTTTCAAGAATCTTCATAATCAGCAATAGGTTGCAGTGCAAGTATGAAATTTAATAAACGAACTTACCGGACAAATTTGCAGTTCTGGAACTTCAGGGGCTATTTTATGACTTTCCCCTTCCCATGATCCGTGCCTCGAACTTGATCTAACACAAAAACTAAATCAATCCTCCCATTAATTCATGTAAATTAATCAATTTACACATATAAATCCTTTTTGAGAAAATTATGAAATTACCCTTAACCTTTGCATTTCTATTCAATTTAGCCCTTTCAACACAAAACATTCAAAGAGTCATTTCTTTCTAAACCTATACTAGCCAAATGCTTTTAACCTTCATCCAAATCCCTATAATTTAAGCATTTCACATCAAGTGCACATAATTCATCATTTTTACATTTGAGTCCTTAAACTCTAATTTTATCAAAAATCACTTTGCATAAATATTAGACCCAACCACCTAGCATACAACTCCACCTTAATCTTTCAAAAATAAGCACATTCAACAATGGTAAGTTTTATAATATTTGACAGATTCACAAATTAGTCTTTAGGTTGGCTAGATTAAACTAATACTGATTCAAAAACATAGAAATTACTAAAAACAATCAATGATTTCTTACCTAATCAAGCTTTAAAAGCTAGAAAAAGAAAACCCTCGTTCTTCCCCTTTGTTTCCGGGAAAAGGATGAAAAAGATGAGAAAAATCATCTTTTCTTTCTAAATTTTACTTATATACTTAATGGTAAAATGGTAAATTTTAAGACTTTCATAATTAACTTAATTAATCACTTGTTTAGCCTTAATTAACCCTATTTATATTTAATCCATCTCACGATAAATCACCCACTAAAATACTTTTGGTAAATTCACTCATTTGGTCTCTCTAGTTAACCTACACAACTTTTGCACCTTTTACAATTTAATCCTTTCTATTCAATTACTATCTAAACATTAAAATTTCCTAACCAAAGTTTAATATAATGCTAACAATGTCGTAATAATTAGAAATAACTAATTTTGTGACTCTATTCGTCAGAGTTGTGGTCCCAAAACACTATTTCGACACCACTGAAAATCAGGTTATTACAAAATAGGTGGTACTAACTTCTGTATATTATTGTATATATTTCTAACAAGTTTTTAATTTAGCAATTAATAGAAAAAAGGGTATGTTGTGACATACCACCTTTTGTGTCGTAACATAGGTGACAGAATGAAGAAAATACAACACTAACGTCGATGTTGCGACAAAGAGGACAGACTGGGTAATCACTTAGACTGAGGACGATGTCGCAACGAAGCCTTGAGTGTGTTGTGACAGAGGACTGATGTGTTTGTCGCGACATAACTTCCCTATGTCATGACATCAATTGTAATTTTTACAAGATCGACCCGACCCTACTGCGCAATTCAACAGCTAAAATACCTATTTTTTCGAATTTTAACACTTGCAAACCCTATTCCCAACCCCTATAAATATTAAAACATTATTCTAACTCTTTTATTTCACTCTAACTCTCTAAAAACTTTTAAAAACCCTAAAAATATTTTCTTTACTTATTTTCTCTTTTCACTTTTCAAGTTTAATCAAACTCACAAGCAAGGACGAGTACAAAGAAAAAGGGGAGCAAAATCAAATCAGGTTGAAAGTTCCTAACATAATATTTTGTCATTGCTTATAATGCCTCCTAGAAAGGTTAGAAGAACCATTGAATCAGAACCATCAATGGGTACAAACCCTTCAATTTTTGTGAATGCAAATGTAGAGAAATATTTTAATGAACTTTAAGGCAAAACATTCATTCAAGAGAGGGGTTTTGATCCTTTGATTGTTTTATGTAAAGAAATCTAACATTTAGTTAGGTACCATATGTGGGAACGATTTTAGACAATCCCAAAAAAAGTTGCAGTTATCCCAGTAGTCTAGGAATTTTATGCTGCCCTAAAAGACTATATCTCTAGAACTAATGATGAAAACACATGGAAAACCTTAGTGATTAGAGAAATTAGTGTTAAGGTAACTCTTAAACTCATGTGCAAATTCTTTAATGCTCTGTATTATGAACAAGATTTCCTAAACCAAACTAGTCTAGAATCTTTTCATGATATAAACATGAAAGAAGTAATTACCTATTTAACTGAGGGAAGGGGGAATGGAAATTTAGGCCAAGCACTAGTATCCTTACTTCGTTTAACCAAGTCATTATGTTCCTAAAAGCCAAGATGTGAATCCAATTTATGTGCACCCATATGACACCTGCTTTAAATGTTTATAACATTAATGTTTTTCGAGCAATGCTATTGTTTGTAATTTTGCAAAAAAAGTAAGTTTGTATTGGGAAGTGAATCAACCAAAACATGAGCCGATGTGTTGGAAGCCAAAAAGTAGGGATTTTCTTTCCTCACTTAATCACGTCTTTGTGTAAGAAGGCGGGAGTGCCAATGGCATCCATTGAGCAAACATTGAAGCCATCAAAGAGCGTCATTGGTGATACACTCTTCCAACAATATGTGGAGCTTTGTGCTAAACAAATAAAAGAAGGGAAGAGAATATCGCGAGATTTGGTGGCTACACCAACTTCATCACAAAGGTTGGCACCAACTCAACAAGAAATTGACGAAGGAAGTCATCCAAAATTCGATCGGATGATACAATGGATGCAAGAATCGAGACCATTATTTCAAGAGTTTTCTCGACAAAACAATATTAGGGTCCCTAACTACATACCAGACATGTTTGGGATGGTAGATGAGGAACCAGAGGAGGAACCAGAGGAAAGGAAAGACAGTGACGAAGAGAAGGAGGAGATGGATGAGGATGAATGAGTGTTTTGAACAATTCTTTTAAGACTTTGAATTTATGTTTGAAACTTGTAATTTTTGGGATAGTTTGACTTATTTAATTTGTAGGAGTAGAATTAGAATTAGAATTTATATTTTACCTATATATGCTTTAATTTTTATATAGGAACCCTATATTCTGGAAACACAACATTTCAAGCATTCACGACAAAAGGAAGAAGGATAACCATCATTAGAGGAGGAGCTTTTACGATAAATTGGGTAACTTCTTTCCTTACTATTTAAAGGGCTGCACATTGAGGACAATGTGTTATTTAAATTGTATGGGGTAACATAAGAATTTTTGCATATAGTTTTTATTTTTAGTTTTTTATGTTTTTCCTTAGTGTGTGCTTGAGCTTGTAGAAATACAAGTGATTGGTTAGGAGCATGTACAATAAGTTGAGTGCATTTGTTGATAAATTTGGCATGATGATGAGAAATTTTTAAATTTTTAAGCATGAAATTATTAAGCTTTATAGGTTACACTAAGTGCAGATAGAAATGTATCGTTGCTATCAAATGATATAAATGATATGAGGAAACAAGCATGCTAGTATATAAGATAGATAGTAACCTTGGGATTATGCGACTAAATTGATATTTGTGCATATTGAGGTGTTTAAGGATGACCTAATGCATTATTTGATTACACCTAAAGCTAAAAAGCTAAACATTATTCTGAATCTCCAATTAGTACCCATCTTTGAGCCTTATGACCCTTCTTGATGAACTATATTACAAGCCTCTAAAGCCTAAAAAGATTATTTTTGTGTATTCTTTTCTTTGGTCCTATTTTGCACGATAAAAGATATATGGTCATATGTATTGAGGGTAAGTTGACACATTATGATGGATGTTATAAAACAAAGAGTGAAATAGGAAAACCAATATGATGTATGAACTTTAGTATAGTTAAAAAGAGAAAATTAGTGAAAAATAAAAAAGAATTGAGTAGAAACAAAAGTGAAAATTCATGAGTGAGAAAGCATATGTAAAAGTGATGAAGTCACAAAAATACCAAAAAGAAGAAAAATCTTACTCAAGAAACAAAAAGAATACTCATAGGCTAGCTAAAAGGATTAAACTATATTGAAATTTCCTGATTGGAGAGAAAAGGAAGGTGAGAGATGGAGAAATAAGGAGGTGAGATGGAATGAGACATTAAGTGGGAGAATAAGGAACAATTCAATGTGCCAAACTGTTTTCATGTTTGTAACCCTTTGTGCTTAACTATTCTTTGAATTTCATACCTATCCTAAGCTTCAACACTTTACAAGTCGAAAAGCCCTATGTGACAAACAAATCTATGCATGAATGAATGTGGAATTGTATGATCTCATTATGACTATCTATATTGTACTAGGATAATTAAAGTACTTGTATTAAGCAATAATCGGGATTTATTAATAAGAATTTGATATTTGTATTTTTTGTAACCTATTGCACTTATATTTTTTTAAACAAGAATGGTAAAGTTACTCACTCATCATGTTAGAATTGTTGAGAAATATATAATGCCTAGAGTAGATGTGACGAACCTAATCTTTGTATAATATAGACTCAAGCTCCTTTATTTATTTTTCTTGCTTTATTTTCTTTTATTTATTTTGCTTGCTTGAGGACAAGCAACGACTTTAGTGTGAGGGAGTTTGATCTGTCTGTTTTGTACCTAGTAGATTGAACTAGTTTTCACAATTGAGGAGCTTGAAATTAAGCATTTTCTTTATATTTTTTTTTAGAATTTAACTTAGTTTTCGTACTTGAATAAATTGTGTAAAGAAGTGCAAAAAGGTTGTTTTATTGACCTTAAGGTCGATTGAGGCCTAAATGTTAGCTAACGTACTTCGTGAGTGTGCAGGAGACCTTTAGAAGTTGAACAAATGTGAAGCTAATCACTATGTCACGACATAGGCTACTCTACGTCGCAACAAAGATATCAGAATTGAAGAAATGAAGGACCGACTTCTTTGTCACGACATACATAAACTATGTCGCGACAACGTCTGCATAATGACACCAAATGAGGGGATTGACACAGGTCTTGATGTGTCATGACATCGACCCCTAGACGCGGTTTTTACATCGAGTGAAGGGCGTTTCGGTCTTTACAATGCCACTTAAACACGAGGAACGATAGATGACCTAGGGTTGAGAAAAACGGTAGTCCAATGCTATAATTAGGGCCTCTAGCACTAGGGTTTTACACACCTTTTTCTTAGTTTTCATTTTTACTTTGTTATTCCGTTTTAGAAACGAGATTATAAACTTCGCATAAATGATCGTGGAATTATTTCCCGACAGATTGCTAATACAATTGAAGTTTCTTTTTCATTTCATTTATTCAATCATATGTTTTTATATATTATTGTTTTTATGATGATTAAAAAAATCATGAGGAACTAAAACCCATTTTGGGGGATTAGGGAATGGAAGTATGGATATTTAATTGTTGTATAAATAGAGATTTTCAATCGAATCAGTTGTTTGGGAAAGGAAGAACATGAAACAAGCACTAGTCTTGACAATCCTAGAACGTCATTTAGGTGGGAATGAACCCAGAATTGATATTGCCTATCTGTGAAGACCTTTTACCCAAACCAATTTAGATTGTGACATCTAGCGATAAGTAGTCTCTATCGACTCGTTATGTTAGTGAAAGATAAGAAGATCCTACTAGGGTAGCGACTGGTTGATTGAAGTAAAATCCTCAAAATCGATAATTGGAGAATTCATACTAAAGCAATCTAATCTCCCCAAAGTCATTTATCGAATCTACATATCTCGTCCTTTACTCTATTTATTTATTTTTATATTTTTCACAACAACCTCTTTATTCTACTATCGTACTATAATCCCTAAAAACAATACTAATTAATTCTTTTCTTTGCAAGGATATAATTCACTATTGCTTAAGCCTCCTTTGGGTATGATCCTCGGAATACTACCAAGTATTTCATTGTACAAATTACATTACAACTTGCCCCATATACTTGCGGAAGTCGAAAACATATACCGAACGGGAGTATGTTCGAAGGCGGTCACTAAGCATGCTCTGAATAAGTTTTTATATAATCAATAAAAACAATAATGAATCTATCAGAATGTGACTGAAAAATCCGATTCATTAGATCCGTAAAAGCTGCAAGGGCATCAATTAATCCAAAAAGTATTATTGGAAACTCGTAATGTCCGTAACGGTTCCTAATCGTTGAAAACACTGTGACACCTTTCAGCGGTTTGAATAAATCATCAAATCGAGACAACAAATATTTACTCTTTATCGAGAACTTATTCAAATGCCAATAATTTATACACAATCTCATCTGCCTATCTTTCTTTTTCACAAACAGAATAGATGCACCCTAAGGAGATATACTTGGTCGAATAAAATCTATGTCGATTAATTCTTACAACTGAACTTTTAAATTTTTTTTTAAAATTTTTTTCGAGCCATTCTGTACGGAATAATCAAAATATATTATCACTATTTTATATATTTATTATATATATATCATTATAGTATTAAAAATATCGTATATTCAATTAATGTTTCTAAAAAAATTGTACGAAAAAATGTTTGTAAAATTTTATTTCACTTTATGTAATGCTTATGAACATGTATTATAAAATAAATAATTTTTGTTTATTTTTATTTTAAGTAATAATTCAAATTCATATTAATTATTAATGTTTATTATGACTACTCAGCTATAAATTTAGGTTTTGGGTTAATTTATTTTGGGCTTTGGCTTGACCGATCTCGAATTCTTATTTATTAGTGTTTTTTTAAGTTCAAATTTTTTTGATCTTGGAGTTTTTTGGACTTAAATTCTCTCAAATTTTTTTAGATTTAAATTTTTTTAAATTCAAATTTATTATAAACTCGAACTTTTTTAAACTCGAATTGTTATGAACTTGGATCAATAAAAACAAACTTTCGAATTTGTGCTGTTTTGCAAAGTTTAATTTCGAGCTACGTTTTGTATTCCTAAATTTAAAAATTACCATTTCCAACGCTCAGTCAAAAATATATTGTATGCTATATTAAAAAGAAGAATATGAAAAAAGGAAAATATATTTTTGGCCAGAAAGGAATAATAAATTCTCTAAGACTAGAATATGGGGAAAATAGAGAACACAAGTCAAAGCAGGCATTGGAAAATGTCAAAATCAGTATACTTTAGAAGAAGATATTATCTTCCTATTTTATTTATGAAATATTAAAAATTCAGTCACGATAATTAAAATACTTCCTTATAAAATTATATATTCAATGCCAATACAAAGTCACAATAAGGCAGTTTCGAAGAAAAATAAAAGAACAATAAGGCAGTTACTATAATAATAAGTTAAAATTAATTTCTTTCCCTGTCAAATAAAACGACCAGCTTTCTAACCAAAATTTCTTCCACCTTCTCCCCGGAAACCGAGTCTAAACAAAATCTATCCAAACCCAAATCTCGTGCCCTCAAATCTATCATTCATAACGGCTTCAAACAAAAAAATAAATCCACCAAACCCCAAAAATATTTACAAAATTTGAATAAAATAAACTGGCCACAACCAACGATTTCATGTGTTTGAAGTAGAGGAGAAAAATGGGTACCCCCCAGTTTTGGCATCGGCGGTGGAGGCTGATGCGTTGGTGGTGGAAGCGGTGGCGACACGCTCACATGAAGGGCACATAGTGAGGGTGGTGGCGGGTAACTGCATGTAAAATGGTTGAGAAGTTTTCAAGGCTCTTAACTCCTGCAGCTCCTTCTGTAATCTTTTATTTTCTTCTGCCAGTGTCTCGCAACATCGCTTTAAATACTCACAATCTACCTCTGTTTGCTTCAATTTTGTCCTGTTTCAAAATATAAATTCTCATACCAAGAAAACGTACGAATATTATTTATTTTTTAAAAAATTGAAAAGTACCTTGCTCTCCTATTCTGAAACCAGACTTCAATTTGGCGAGGACGAAGATTTAATTGCTTAGCCAGTGCAAGTTTTTGCTTCTGATCAAATATTTAAAGTAAATAAATAAAAATTTAAAGCAAAACCCAAGAGGCAAGCAAAGGAAATTTGGATTCTATGTTTGGACTTACGGGATTGAGTGTGCTGTGTTCTTTGAAACTTTCTTCAAGAAAGGCAGACTGTTCCTTAGAAAGCCTGAGTTTCTTCCGAGTTGAACCGTTGTCATCATCATCACTGGCTCTTGTGTTAGTTCTTTCTGTTTCAATTGCTTCCGCCTCCACCTCTCTCTTGCCTCTTCTGCTTCCGTTTGTAATCCCAAAATCCATCGACACAGCGCTGTTAGGAGACGATACAGCCGCCTTTTCCTCAGCTTCATCCGCCACCGCCACCAACGGTAGACGGTTCACGTCTAACCCTCTTCCGAGTCCCTCCAATAGATCCGATTCTATCACCAATAACAGCAATGCAAAAACAGAAAAAGTTGGTAATTTTTCTTCAAGATGATTAAAGAAATATAAAAAAAAGATGAATATCCCAAGAGACCCAGATCTAAATACCCCCATAAAATATCAATTCTGCTTGAAATACTCACGGTTATTTGTGAGCCAAGGAAGGCGAAGCCGAGAAGAACACTGAGGACGAGGAACTGGGGAGAAAGGAAGAAGATCAAGCTGAAGAGGTGGATCTGAAGAAACCCTTTTCTCATCTCCATCAGTACTATTTTTACCTTCAAAAGCATCGTCCCCTTTCTCTTGTGATTTGAACCCACTCCCAAGCCCCATGCAAAACCCTAGATCCTTGCTTGATAACTTTGCGGTTTTGTCAAGAAACGAAAATGGCTTTGAAGGATCACCCAAGCTCAAGGCTAACTCCATTAACCCTTTTTCTTGCAAAGAGAAACCCCAGCGGAAACCAATAACTACTGCAAAGAAGAAGTCTCTGAAGATCTTGACTTTTTGTTTTTTCTTTTGGGTTTCCTTTGATTTGATGAAGAAAGAATTACCCTGGAAAAGAGAGTTAAAAGAGAAACCCTATCCGATCTTATTTAATGGAAACACACAACTCACCCCCCTTCCTCTATGACACGCCTTTTTTATTGGGAGTAAAGATTGACCGACAAATCCAGGTTGAAAAACACACGTGAATCTATATAAATATACACTGTTTCAAACACGAGACAGAGAGAGAGAGAGAGAGAGGATAAGGAGAAGAAGGAGAAGGAGAAAGAGAAAGAGAAAGAGAGTTGAGTTTTTTGATTAAACTAATCTTTAAGCAAATCTTCTGTTTTAGGTTTATGGGATAGAGAACGACGAGTCTTCTCTTTTTCTTGTTTTAAATCAAGAAAGTGTCATTAAATACTTTGATGAGAAGAATTTGTTAATTAATGCAGATATAAATTCACAATGTTTTTGTATTTATTGTGTTCTCACCAAACAATTAGGGCAAGAAAATCATCATTATCGTCATCTCAACACGAGAAAAGGATTTTTCATCCAACGGCAGGGATCATCAGATCTTATATTATTCTAACCCTTGACCCTTTCTAACTAAAATTTCTTTCTATAATGTACACTTATGAATCATGCTGAGGATGATATGAGGAGAATAATGATTAGACTGTGTTGTTTTACCCAACATAATTATACAACATCGGCAGTGTTTGCATCCGGCGGAGCCAAGTAGAAGCTAAGGGATCATGACTCTCTTAAGATTTAAAATTTTTGTAATTTATATTATAGTCCCTTAATAAATTTTTAATTTAAATTTTTATAAATTATAAAATTTTAAATTAATAATGATAAAATTATATTTTAATCTTCTTAAAAATAATAAAATTTAATTTAACTCTTTAAAAATTATAAAAATATAAATTATTAAAATAATAAAACTATATTTATATTATCGTAAAAATATACAATTTAATTCCGAACTTTCAATTTTTTTTTACTCGGCCACCGAGTGTTTGTTTGTTTGCTTTTCTTTTTTGTTTGTTTTCAAATGATAGGAAATTAATCCCGGATTTGCATTGCTGTGAATTCAACAATTATTCCAATGACAAAAATTGAAATGAAGTGTGTAAGCCAGCCTCTGGGAATGTTGACTCACCAACCAAAACAGTGCAGCTTTACCAGTTTCTTCCTATGTGGCATTAACTCATTGATCCAGAAAGCTAAGGCTGATGTGGAAACAGAGAAAAAACCCTGGAAAGGAAAATAAAATTAGAAAACGAAAAGATGGTCAGATTGGAGATTAGTATGAGATTTTGACCAAAAACTGCTTTTTATTATGTTCATTCCAAGCAGACAAGGAGACATCTTTTACTATTTCAAAGAAAGTATTAGTAATATATTTGTATAAATGATAGTAGTAATAATAATAAATAAAGGACAGTGGCAAGACTTGAGGTGCCATATATAAGTTTTCCTTTAAATAATATTGAATTTTGTTAAGTAATTTTTTATTTTATTAATGGATATATTCAGATATTTATATATATTATCAGTATTCATAACATGACTCCATTATTTTTAGGAATGACATTCTGAATTAAACTTGAGCATGCTGGACATCTGTAAGCTCTAGGTCGTCCATTAAACCTCGCAATCTCTATATGCGAACTCCTTGAATATATACAAATTGAGATCGTGAACTCTCCTTGGCTCGTGCGAGCTGATGCTGCGAGCTCCTTTTGTTGTCCTCTCACACTCATCCATCTAATGGGACCTGCTCAAGTCGCGAATAGACGATCTAGATCCTATCTAAATTTTGAATTGATGACTACCGATGTATAACAAATTTAAATTTCGATTTTTTAATTAAAAATTAAATATGTTTCTATGTTTTATATTGAATTAATGCTAATTATTTTATGGAACATATATTATTTGTGAATTTATTTGTATATATAAAGTCTTATAAAATTACTTTTTTATTATTCCAAAAAAGTAAACCATTTATATATTGTTGTATTTTATTATATACTCAATTAAATTTAACATAGTTATACTTAATATTATTTAAATTTTAATATATTCATTTATTTATATTATTTTTCATATTTTTTGGTGAATTAAAAAAATAAAATCCTAACAATAACATGATTGACGCAACTCAAATCTAAATCACACCTGAAACAATAAATATATTTAATTATCATGCCAACACACAAATTTTATTATTTTTTGTATTTAATCATGCATATTAAACTTTTTAAGAAAAAAACAGAAAAAAGAAAAACATAATTATTTATCCAATAAACCTGAGTGCAAGATGCAGTTGGAAAATTTGAAGATGGAAGGGGGATGGGGATTTTGAAGAAAAGAGGGTAATTAAAATAGAGATGGAAAGTAGGTCAGATATGTCATGCGTTTGGGATCTTTGCAATTATTGAAGTCATGCAGGCTTTAATGATAAGTTGGATAAAGAGACAGAAAGTGAGTGATATGATATGACTGAATTATGTGGTTTGGGCACATCAAGTAACCGTGGGATAAATAAAGTGACCCACACAAAAACTACATAAAAATTGGTTATCTTAAACATTATATGTGCTTTAAATTTACATTGTTTAATTTTTGTCACAATAATAAATTTAATTAAATTAAAATTTAATCGATAAAAAATATTTAAATAATATAAAAATAAATATTATTATATCAATTTATATGATGATCAATAGTAGGATAAATATATTTTTTGGTCCTTGAATCTTATAGTTAGTTATAAAGATGTTAATTGGGTAAGACGAGTGCAAGGGTACTCCCTTCGCATCCATTTCCATACAGAATTTTTATCATTATCCTCGCCCCACGATCTACTGCAGGTACAAAACTCAAAACCATTTTTGCTTGTGACTTGCAAGACTAAAACCGCTCACATGGATCCTCAAACCCACTTAATCCCCGTTATATTCGTCTTGTGACCCACTTCATATAATATATTTATAAGTATCAGTCAAAAAAATATAAATCAAATTTTTTATGAAAAAAAATTTAAATACATGTCCCTCGAACTCCTAGCACATATATGACATTATTCCAAATGAAGGAGTGAAGTGTGTTAAAATTGAGTGAGAAACTGTAAAATGTCCTCCTTCTTTTCTAAAAAAAAAAAAGCAATGAATGTGAATTAAGTATTGTTATCAAAGTTCATTTTTTATAAATGTTTATTTTTTAAATATGCTTATTATATTATGTGGGGCGAGCAAGGATGTAGCGTGTACAAAGTCATACTCACGCCTACCTCACAATCCATGGTAGGTCTAATTTTTGTCCCATCCCCCCTTACCACTCGTGAAACTTGTACCTATTCTTGCCTAATTGGGTGCGAAGTAGGGCAGGATTCCGTGAAACCCGTCCCATTAACATCCCTAGCTAGTCACTTTGATACTTGTATTTTTTTTATTTCTCTTTAATACTTGAAGTTGTCCGCTAAATAATTTTGATCTCAAAATTTGAATTTTATTAAGATTTAATGACATTATTCGTCGAGAAGGATTTACTAAATAACATTAAATAATTTTTTTACAAAAATAATATAAAGCGAATTTTATTTACCAAAATTATATGGATTGAACAGTAGAAAGAAATTTTCTTTTGGCATGTCTCAAATCAGCATAGTCGGTGACGATTTAGGCAGGACACAAAAACTAAGCCCTAAATTACCACCACCTATGGTGACTTAAGCATAGGAAAGCAATTTTTTAAAACTTTGTTCCTTAAACCCCACAACCCCAACCAACATAAAATTTAAAACCAACCCAACCCTATTTAATACCCCACCCTAACTACAATATAGAGCCCCAAACCTAAATCCATCTCATATAAATCCTTCACTAAAAATTTTCTGAAAAAAACGAATTCAATCAATTTTAATTTAATAAATTATTAAAAATTTGATTAAACTGATTTTGAACTATTTACCCAAAAATTGATTATTTTTTTATTTAAATCAATATATCAATAATTTTTAGTTAGGCACGTCTTAATAAAAATACTTAATGACTCAGATTGCTGAGCTCTCTCATTTTCGGGCTCCATGCAAATCTTAAAAACTTAAAACATATCATGTTCACAATACGTATGATACATCGTATATCGATAGGACTAAAGAGCCCTTTTCGATCGTGAAGAGCTTATTATCTAGCAATTAGTTCTGGCTTTTATTACCTTTCAGTACTTAAGATAATTTTTATTTTAATTTGCAAATTTGAGTTTATTTTACAATTTTCTAAATAAATTATCGATTACATGTCTTGATAAATTTGATGGTGGCTTAAGATGTTTCAGGGGCTTAGTGGAGGAGAATGAAGAAGAAAATGAGCAAGAAGCAACAACGTTGCAACCTTAAGAGACTGATGTTGCAATTTGAAGTGTTCTAACCCCAAGCTCACGACCTTACTTACAGGGGCGAAGCTAAAAAAAATTTTCAGGGGATCGAAATTAAATTCTTTATATCTTTATAATTTTTAAAAGATTAAATCAAATTTTTATCATTTTTAGGAGGGATCAAAGTGTAATTTTATCTTTACTAATTTTAAATTTTTAAAAATTTAAAAGGTTAAAATGAAAAAAAACCCATTTTAAGGGGGATCGAAGCCCCAGCCAGCCCCTCTGTATCCACCTCTGATTATTTATGAATGTCGCGACATTGCTTACTGATAATACTTAAATATGACATACTTTTAGATATTAATTATATATATTTTGTGAGTGTGATCCTATTAATTTAGGCTATTTGTGATCTTTTTATTTTGCAGGGACTAAATTGAAGACAAAGGACAAATTAGGACAAAAAACATGATTTTGGAAGAAAAAGAGAAGTGAAAAAGTGAAAGACTTGAAGAGAGTTTTTATAGGACAAAAGACTTGATTTTTATTAGGATTAATATTTAGGATATTATTTATATTTAATTTGTATTTAATTTATATTTATCTTTTTAGATTTATCTTTTAGAGTTTAAAATGGATCTAATTAGGGAATTAATGTTTAAATATAATTCTAATTATCTTTAGAATTTAGATTGGATTCAACTAAGGATTTCTATGTATTATAAATAGGGAATGGAGTGATTGAATTATTCACTTTCCAATCATTGAAAAAATCCTCCATCTCCCAAGAACCCTAGTTCAATACAAAACTCTATTTTTTTTATCTTGTGTTCTTCCCCAAAAACATGAGCAACTAAAAACCCTTCTAGTCGAAGGTTATCAAATATTCCTCCAAAGTTCATGAGGCTTAGAATCCGCGCTTAATTCTTTTCACCCGAATATTCATCAATTTTCTGTATTATGAGATTGACGCTTCCGTCCAAAATCCTTACAAAAGTAATCTTTTCATCTTGTGCAAAGACAACCGCTTTGTGTGTTTTGAGAAGGTTGCACAATCGGTTCGCTAACTTACTGCGTCAGAGGTTGCCGAGCCAAAGAGACAAAACGGCGTGACATTCGTCGTTGAGAAAAGGTGATCTAGTGTAAGATAGTCCCATTGAAGCTACAGTTGGCTAGAGTCAGGTTCCTCTAAAAACTATATCTGGAGCTAGTGGTCGTAGGCGTCCTCTTCCACTTTAACTAGCTTATTCAGGCACGAGAAGAACCATCCAAAGTCTATAATTGAACCGAGGAAGGATCAAGATAACCGGAGGCTAGATCTCTAAATATCGATAAAACCCTTCTTCCTTTGACTTTGTTTATTTTATGCAATTTATTTTTATTTTGACACCTCTATTTTCTACTTATTTTAATCCTGTTCTTTTTATTTTTCCCCAGATTTCGTCGCTTTTCTTACTCAAGATTTTGCCAACAATCTCCACAGACAAGATTCTTTACACTCCAGTCCTTAAGGATTAGACCCTACTTCCCTTTACTATTATTTATTTTAATTTTTGGAATATGTTATATTTGGTGTTCCTGACGATACATTACTTACTTCTCATCAGACAAGGAGCTTGCCATTCAAAGTTGCAATGATCAACCTTCGATGTTGCAGAATTGAGTCATCTGAAGTCAAGGTAGCAACATTGATGCTATGAATGTTGTGACATCAGCCAAAGTCCTAGAGTGAAAGAATCAAGTCAAATCAAGAAAGGTCACAACATCCACCTATCACTGTCGCAACCTGGAACCGTTTCTAGTGAGGATATCGTGACATTAGATATGGAGGTTGTGACATTGGGCTAACGGAGTCTAATTCCAAAAAGACAACATGAATAAATTTTGGGTTAAACTTGCCATATTTAAGTTTAATGTTAGGGACATATTTGTAATTGAAGAATTATTGTTATGCTTATAAATACTACCTAAACTCAACTATTTTAGAGGTTGTAGAGACTAGGGTAGGAACCATATTTTTACTTTTAATTTTCTTAGTTTTATGTTTTCATTTTATTTTCCTTTCTCTTTTCTTTTCCTTTAGAATAGAGTTAATTTTTGTTGTTAGTATTTCTTTCTTTTGTGAAGACTTTGTAAAAGAGAGAAGATTAAACTTTTGTTCTATACAAATATCGACATATTTGAATGAGCATCTCTTGAACCATTTACTTTTATATATTGCATATCGTGTGTTTGATGAAATGCCTATTTGATTTTTGAGTTTTAATCATGTTCTAATATCGTTTGTTAGTTGATTGTTAAATTACATTAAATTTTATGCTTGATTAGTTGTTTGTTCAATTATACTGAATTGCTTAATACATTAAAATTAAATGACAAACAATTCAATCAACATAAGTGTTTTAGCTTAGTTAGCGATTAACAAATCAATCTATCATCGTTTTTAGCATTTACAAAGTTTAAGGCAATAGGAAAAAAGTTTAGTTTAAATAGTTTAAGTGATGATTTAGATTTAGTTTCTCTATATTTTCATATTTGGTCTGCATTGACAATTTTGGAATTTATTAGATTAATAATCGCTTAAATCATAATTAACTTGACAATCACATTTACCAATTTGACAATCCCTTGGGTTTGATCATTGGAATATTTTGTGTTATATTATAGTGGTTTTTGATACAACAAGACCTATCACATTAGCAGACATCACACTTCACTTTTATACATCTAATTTTCATTGCTTGGTGCACACACGTCGAGACATTCAAGTTATTGGTGCCATTGTCGAGGATTGTAACAGAGTGAATCTGTTTTGTCAAGTTAATTGGTTGCTAGGAAATATTGATTGAAAGATTAGGGGATTGGATATTGTTTTTATTTTCCTTGTATTTTGTTTTCTTTTTTCTTTTTCTTTTGTTTGACTTGTTGAAAATTGTGTTTAATCATGTCTAACGATGGTTATAGGCGGATGAGTGACCAATTTCGATATGGAAATTGGCTAAGTTCAGCGAATAAAGATTTGCTGGCCAATTGGAGCTATGATGGCGATTATGGAGGTTAAAGATATTTAGATGCTTACGTTTATGGTTCATTTGGATGTGCAAATGAGACGAGTAGCTACAATCATGGGTGGAATGCTAGTTATCCATCATATGACCATATCCTTATAATTACTATCCGAATAAGGGGTGTTACAACACTCCTCACCCATCCCGACGTACGGTATGAATGGAAGGTGCTACCAAAGAGCTAACTATTGGGAAATGTGCCCATATTGTAGTAAGCATGTAATTGTTTTCTATTTATTTGAATGGTTAATAAATAAATAAATAAAGTTAATTTCACATTTCACTATTATGTCTTTTGTATTTTTGTCTTCCATATTTGCATAAATAGCGAAATTGTGACAAACAAATATTAGCTTATTGGTTGTCTAAGTTCAAACTGATGATAAGTTGCACTGTAAGAACATTTACGTTGCGAGAAAGACAACTTACTTCAATAGATAATGTAAACGAGTCCGTAATCCAGTAAAAAAATCAAAGTGAACATTTGATTCAAATACTTAGAATGATACATTGAACTAGACCCAAGATGAATTAATTCTGAATCCATTTGTGAATTAATTCACTTGTGACGTTCATGGTGTGATTTACCTAAATCCTGAGTTAGTCACTTATCATGCATATGTAACTCATGTGCTTTGATATAAGTGGAGGTTTATGCTTTAAAGATGATCAAGCCCATAGCTGGTATGTTGGGTGCATGACTTGTGTATGTCATGGCTTTACTAGCAATAATGGAATTCATAGCTCAATTAAAGAGTTAATGATATCCTCTCATTGACATTGTGTGGATTGATAAATATGGAATGTGGCCATGGGTTGCTTGTTCTCGAATGAGCAATTCACATTCATTTGTTGATGGTGATCATATTAATCATTAAGAAGACATAATGGTGACAATGAGATAAAATAGAATTGTATTGAGTGAACGGATTTAAATCAAAAGAATTAATGATATCGTATGAAGGTAACACACCCATGACGAGGTCATTGAACAAATCTGTTGGATGAATTGTTTTCGTAAAGAGTACACAATAAGGAGTTTTCAATCGTGGTACTTCTTATGGATTGACTCCATGATTATGTAATTGCGAATTATCAGAACAATGTTTCAGGACATAATTGCAATTACTAGAGCCTAATTGTATATGTCTGATTGGTCCCTCCTCTAGCTCAACAAAAGCTCGATTGGACTGTATTTAAAACAAAAGGTAATTCTACGAATTTGGAAATAATTTAATTAAGTAGATTTATTCGAGTGGAATTAAATTAAGTGGTCGTGAGAATTGTTAAACTAGATATTTTGATTAAAGAATTTTTTGAAAAATTAATTTGGAAAATCTAAGTGATTTTTGCGCAAATTAATTTTGATCAAGTAAAATTAAATTAATCAAATTAATTAAAATTAATATGATATTTTTGAAAATTAATTTTCAATTTAAACAATTGGCTCAATGAGTAATTGAACTTGAAAATTGGACCTGAAATAAAAAATTGAGCCTGAGAACCAAAACTCGAGACTGAGACCCAAAATTTGTCGAATTAGGCTTGATATGTGAAACTGGACCGACATCCAATTGGTGGCTAGATAGAACCCATCGGGTTGTCATTGACCCATGCTGAATTGATTCGAGGTTCCATGAAGGTGTCGCACCTACACCACCGGACATGATAGTGCCGACTGTGTTTTAGTGGTCAACGAAGGTGGTTTTTCGATGGTTCAACAGTTGAAGAATTTCACTCCTACTAGGTTTCTAGCAAGGAACTTGATTTCAGATTAACTATTCCAAAAATAATATTATTTTAATAGATTTTATATTAAATTTAATTTAATTTAATACTTATCTTAATAGTATTTTATTAATTTAATATTGAAATGATTATCTTAATATTAAATATAATCTAATATTTATCTTGATAAGTATTATATTAATTTAATATTAAAATGATTAAGTTTAATCATAGTTGAACTCTCTAAACTCTCCCTGTATAAAGAGAGGCTTTGGTTATTATTTTTTTACACACTTGAATTCAAAAGAAGGTTATAGAGAGAAAATTCTGTGAAGTAATTATGTCAGAAAATTTTTATAGATGTTTTTCTTATTTATAACTTAACCTAGTAGTTTAGAGAAATTGCGAATTGCCCTACTAATAATTTTGTGGAAATTTTTTTGATTCGAAGCTAGTCCACACTCGATAGACATGAGTTTGAGGATAACTAAGAAGACTACTTGATTGAAGCGTTCATCCTAGACGAGTAAAAAAGGTACAATATTGATTAAGTGTTTATTACATTAGATATCACAATTAAGTTTTAGTTTTGAAAAATTTTTAAAACTCCAACTTTTTTTTTTTTTGTTGCGTTTTCCAAACCCTTTTTTCCAACACTAACATGACAAATTCCTTTGATTTATTTAAGAAATTTTAAACTTGAAACCATTTTTGTAAAATTATAGAAAATATTTAAATTCTATTCAAAATGAGTTTTATGATTTTCAAAATAGAGTTAAAAATATTATATTGCCCATTTGAAAGGAAAGAACTAAGTAATTTGAAATATATAAGAATGTTAATTTGTTAAACGATACGTAAATCCTTAAGGGATTTTTAATAAATTAAGTAATACCAGCACCAAGTTACCTTCCAAGCGACCAAAGCTATCACACCCCGAAATGTCAAAATGGTGATTGTAGGTACTAAATTGAAAAACTTACAAATTGAGTGGGTTCTAATGGGTATAAGTGGAAATGACGGACTGCTTTTGGAAAGGTTGGAATTCAACCTTGGTTCTATTACATTTAAACTAAAGAGTTATTTAGTGGGAGGCATGATAATTATAGATTTTCACACTTGGCTGTTGAAATTGAGATCGATGAAGAAAGTGCATGAGTATTATATAAGGGAGAGACGTTATTCTCCGATGTAGTTCTCTCTATTCTTTCTTCATCTTCTTCACTGGTTTGGATTGAAAGAAAGATTAAGGAGAGGTCTGCATGGAAAAAGGTAGCTAAAGCTTGTGCATAAGTAACTGATGATTTCTCAATCTGGTAAGCTTCCTAACCTTTCTATGTTCACGGATTTAAGAAAAAGGAAAGCGAGTTAAGGATTTCTATTATATATTGAGTTTGTTTTGGATAAAGTTATGGATAATCATTTTAAATGGCCTCTACATGCAAACAAATTTTGATTTTTATGATAATGAAATATCTTCGTTGGAGATTCTAAAATGGTTGTTATGTTTTATAAGTTGGGAGCTCTGGTTGCAAAGGAAAAAACTAAGTAAAAGGTTTTGGCGTGCAGGTGAGTTCAAAAAATCAGAACTTAAATCAATATCGTATGTTGAGTAGATTGACTAAATGTTGTGCAAAAGTTATGTTGTTCTTGTTGGGTTGTCGGTACGCCACATGATGCAGCGGAAAAATTATCCCGGTGATCCCTAACCCTGGATCCATATACGAGGAACGAATCGAGAAGGATTCAAAATTATACCTTTCAAAATCTAGAAAATCCTTGGAAATGGTGCTGTGAAATCTTCCTCTACATGTTGTCGATCCTAACCTGCAACAAAAATCATCCCGACCTCTACGTCCACCCGATCAAGAACGAACAGAAAAATACCCTCTAAACTTTTTAGAGAATATTTTGATGGCTGCTAAACTTTCTTATTTTTCTCTTTTGATTAAAAAAATCAACAACACAATTCTGCTATCTTTCCTTTTATTTAATATCTCATATTAAAATGGAAATATTCCTTTAAAGAAATATATGGAAGGTTTATTAAAACATTATAGTCCTTCCAAAAGGATATTAACTTCCATGTTTTAATATTTAACGAATTCATTATAATTAATAATTATAATTACATTAAATTATATTCAGTAAGTATTAAACTTTTATATGAATCAAATTCATATATTAATAATAACTATGTACTCTATTCGTATATAACAAGTTTGTACACATAATGTGTTTAATATTTAACTATCAAATTTAATTAATTCAATAATTAATTTAAATCATGTGATAACTAAACATAACACCAATTGTGTTTGAATTCCGTCCGTTTCAACCATAGGGTGTGACCTTGTAGGTTCTTGTAATGTTAGCAACAATATTAGGACAATTCTAATATTACAAACAATGAGTGGCATTTAGCAATGCATCATTGCTACCTAAGTTACAAGAAGTCGTGGTTCGGCATAACCTTTCTGTGATAAATTCGCATGTATTATATCCTTTTGCCCTTTATATCTACATTGGACACAAGTCGTGGAGTAGACACACTGGCATAATCCAATCTCATGTTTCTTGATATCCAAAGTAGACTAAAATAAACAAATAAGTGTAATATCTCATATTAACTTACTTGAGCATGACCATGCATTTCTAGTCTCACTTCATCAAGTGACATAAGATATTGCTCCCATTATGTAGGAGGGAAAAAATCCTATCTTGATCAATCACATCCCACTACATAGATTGTGGCATACCCAACATCAGTTTTTATAGTCAAACTTGTTACAGTAAATGTTTGACTGTATCAAAATATATGATTCACTATGTTGGGACAATGATTATCTCAAGTTTAAGGATTGTATACATAATTATCACATTGAGTAATGTCGTGACTATTACATAATAATCTAAGAAGAATAATCATCGCAAGTTAATCCAATATGTCGTTCTCTAACACAATACGATGGAGCAAACAAAGCATTGTTGACGTACTTCGAACAATTATGCATTGGAGTGACAAACTTTTTTCCTTTCTACATTTTTATGCCTTAACATTCACATTTAAAATTTAGCTAAAAGAAAACCTAAGTCTTATTAAGAAATATTTACTTTAAAATAATCACAAAGATTTCAAAATCAAATTACCTTCAAAAATCAATTTTCAACACTTTCATAATCTGAATTTCCTACTTAACATCTACAAAAATTTAAAGTTTTAAGGTATGATTTCCTCATCGGACATCAACAATATATTTATACTTTCCAATTTCCATAATTTTTTCACAAAAAATTGTCATGGCAATATCTCAATGTGTCAAATAATATGTACTAGCAACCTATACAACAAAACTATAAACTAACAACATATACCTATATACAACTACATGGAATAACCACACCCCCAAACCAAGAGTGTACATTGTCCTCAATGAATGAACACAGTGAAATGCAAACAAAAAAAATCATAAACAAACAAACAACAAAAAACACATATATCACAAAAACAAAACAAATTGGAGCTGCAAAATTTTAAATGTTACCCTTTTCGGTAGAGGCGAAGGGACTTCCTAGTAGGTTTCTTACCTTTCATCTTCCTCTTTCATAGCGTCACTGCCTCCTCCAAATCTTCATCCGATTTTATCATCTCGTCGATCAAGTGATCAACTTTTGCATCTTGGTTAGGTCCTTTGTATGGCATAGCAAACACTTTTAGTGTTACAAGCTTATTAGGTGTCACAGTTTTCGTTGGTGGTGTAGTAGACTTTTCCTTCACAATAGGATTGTCATCAATTTCATCATTTTCAGGGTCTTTTGTCTCTTCTTCCTCATCCTCAATCGGATGGTATTCCTTCCCAAAAGATGACTTTCCAAATGCTGACTGAATCTCTGTGTCAAGGTTGCAATCAATAAATCTGGAATATTGAAGATCTAAATTCTAGATCTATGAATGTCTTAGCAAATATCTGCTTCTACAAAATAACGTAGAATGACTAAGTAATGACGTGCTTGTTTAATGCAACAACATTTTATAATGAACACACGTTATATTCCTATAACATATATCTTCCCAACAAAACTTATCTCATCCTTAATGAATTCAGCTCATTAGAGTTATGACACATATCTTCTGATATATGCTCATTACATTAACTTACGCTCCAGCAAATCCGTCTTGTGTTCAGTCAAGATTATGCACATGCAAAACAAGAGCTTAATCCTAAGATTTTCAGCACGTAGAATTAACAACAACTAAGTCACAAATCAATGAAGAGATTTAATAGAACAATATCAGTAATTCATTCATAAACATAAAACAAAGTTCAGAAATATTCATCCCTTAACTGATCAAAGTAGGTGTGCAAATTTTTGTTCAAACAAAATAACAGATAGATTCAAAGATTAAGAGTACTCCTTGCTAAAACCCAAAAAGAACATCAAGCCCGCATTCTTGATTCTGCTTTGCTTCGCCATAACAACATATATTTGCTTTGGTGGTTTTGCTACAGCATTATCGAGCTCCGCTCCTAGCAACAGTTGACAACTCTGCCTTCTGCACCTCGAATCTGTCGTGTGACCCTCCCAATTTCCCTCCTTTCGGATTCTAATGCAACAGCACTCTAGCCTTACTTGAATAAAATCTTTGATATCTTTTCCTTCATTCGAATGTTCTCTATATAAGATCTTGGCCACACAATACACGTTGTCAGATCTAATTTTCTAAGGGTTCTAAAGCCTCTTAGAGCTTCTAGTGCAGACCACAATAGATCTGGCTTGCTTCAGCAGAATCTTGCGCGCTTGATACTGCCAGAGCATTTAGCAACTGCAAAGTTTTGCTACTTTTGCTTCCCAACAGTGCTTCGTTATTGGGCTTCGTACTCTCATCTTCCTTCACCTTTTACTGCATCATGAAACATGTACCAACAAGCGTAGTTTGCTACAACAAAAAGGGTAAAAACATATATATTTTGCTAATTAACTGCACAACATTTCCAACGACAAAAACTACATAAAAACACTACAAATGTTAAACAATTTTACTCAAGATCAAACAAAATGTTCTAGCAAAAGTATGTAATATAACTCTTTTTTAAGAGTTATCACATCCCCAAACCTGAACTGTTGCTTGTCCTCAAGTAAAATACGCAAATGATTGTATGCGTGAAAGCACAAAGATTATAGCCTTGACATTTTTCAGAAAAATTTTTCCTCCACATTCCAGTATGCATATATTTCAGTTCTCAACAACCTTTATACTTGCAAGATTTTGTAGTAGTGTTGTAGAACAATCAAGAAAATTTAGTGAATAAATTTCAAATTAAAGAATAAAGAAATTTTAAATTCACATGCAATTAGTTTTAAAGCAAATAATTTTCTAAAAACTTGTTTATTTCCTCAGCTAAGTTTTTCAATTACTTTACTTAGGCTTTTTATTTTGCTCTTAAGGAATTCATCTTGTCATGCAACGTTATACTTGATAACTATAGTGGAGAAAACACTTAATTGTCATGCCAACAATTACATCACAATCTGAATTTACACTCATGCAGCTTAAAGTTTTCAACTAAAAAAAATGGATGGAGCAAACAACTAACTCCTTAGCTTAATCTTCTTTTTGCTACAACGGAGTGTTCCTAAAAAAGTATTTTTCTTTATACAATTTTTTCTTCCTTTTTTTTTTCTTTAAATGCTCATACTCAAACATGTTCTTTTCTCATCAACAATACGATGGAGCAAACAAAGTATTGCTAACGTACTTCAAATAGTTAAGCATTGGAGTGACAATTTTTTTTCTTTTCTACATTTTATGCCTTAACATTCACATTTATCACTTAGCTTAAAGGAAACCTAAGTTTTATTTAGAAATATTTACTTTAAAATAATTACAAAGATTTCAAAATCAAATTATCTTTAAAAATCAAATTTCAACATTTTCTTAATCTGAATTTCCTACTTCACTCCTTGTCGCTTGTAAAATAATATTGCAACCGCAAATGTGCAAGTGTATACAACGCAAGTAATATAGTGATAAGTAAAAAATATTGATCCCATAGAGAGATTGGTATTCAGTAGGAAATTGCTAAACTGTTGACAAAAGAATTTGTGCTTAGAAAGTAAAATGTAATAACAATATAGAATGTGTTTGCAAAGTGTGTGTCATAACAAAATGCAAAATAATAAAGTTGATCAAGATTTATCCAAGCAGAGCATCTATTAAGTACTTATTAAGCTTAGCAGAGATGAGTGGCAAAATCTTTAGCATAGGACAAAGTTGCAATCTATAAATTTGGAATATTGCAGATCCAAGTTCTAGATCTATGAATGCTTTAGCAAATATCTACTTCTACAAAATTATCTTAGAATGACTAAGAAATGACTATGCTTGTTTAATGTAGTGACTTTTTACAGTGAACACACATTATATTCCTATAACATGCTTCTACCAACAAAAAGTATCTCATTCTTAATGACGTAACACCTAAGTGTTACTACACATATCTTTCGATATATGCTCATTACATCAACTTATGCTCTAGCAAATCCATCCCGCTGTAGGTCAAGATTATGTACATGCAAAACAAGAGCTTATTCCTAAGATTACCAGCATGTAGAATGATCAACAATTGAGTCAGATCAATGAAGATATCTAACACAACGATATTGGTAAATTCATTCATAAACATAAAAAAAAGTTTCCACAAATATTCACCCCTTAACAAATAAATATAAGGGTAGCAGTTCGTTGTTCACACAAATTAACCAAACAGATTTAAGATAAAGAGTACTCCTTGTTGAGACCCAAAAAGAACATCAAGCCCGCGTTCCTGATTATGCTTTGCTTCACCACAATAACATATCTTTGCTTTGGTGGTTTTGCTACAGCAAGTTGAGCTCCACTCCCAACGTCAGCTAACAATTCTACCTCTGCACCTCAAATCCACTGTGTGACTCTCCTAATATCCTTCATTTTCAATTCTAACGCAATAACACTCAAGCTTTCATTGAATAAAATTCTTCATATCTTTTCCTTCATCTCAATGTTATTTATATAAGAGCTGTGGCCACAAAAATCACATTGTCAGATCAACTTTTCTAGGGGTTCTAGAGCCTCCTAGAGCTTCTAGTGTAGACCATAAATGGATAGGGCCTGCTTCAGCAAAATCTTGTGTGCTTGGTACTGCCAGAGCGTTTAGCATATGCAAATTTTTACTGCTTCTGCTCCCTAACAATGCCAGAGCGTTTAGCATATGCAAATTTTTGCTGCTTCTGCTCCCCAACAATGCTTCGTTATTGGGCCTCGTACTCTCATCTTCCTCCACCTTCACCTACATCCAAAAACATGTACCAGCAAGCGTAGTTTTCTATAACAAAATGGTAAAATGTATATTTTTTCCAGTTTAAGCGCAACACAACTCTAATAACAAAAAAACATAAAAACACTACAAATGTTATAACAAATTTACTTGAAAACAGACAAAATGCTCTAGCAAGAGCATGTAATATAACTCTTTTTCAAGAGTTATCACACCCCAAACTTGAACTTTTGCTTGTCCTCAAGTAAAATATCCAAATGCATGTATGCATGAAAACACAAAGATTAGAGCTTTGACATTTTTCGTAAAAATTTTGCTTCCACATTCAAGTATGCATATATTTCAGTTTTCAACAACCTTTATACTTACAATATTCTGTAGCAGCATTGTAGAATAATCCAGAAAATTCAGTGTATAAATTTCAAATTAAAGAATAAAGTAATTCCAAATTCACATGCAATTAGTTTTAAAGCAAATAATTTCCTAAAAATTTGTTTATTTCTTCAGCTAAGTTTTTCACTTACTTTGCTTAGGCATTTTATTTTACTATTAAGGAATTCATCTTGTCATGTAATGTTATACTTGACAACTACAGTGAAGCAAACAGTTAATTGTCATGCCAGCAATTACATCACAATTCGAATTTACACTTATGCAGCTTAATGTTTTCAACTAAAAAGATGGATGGAGCAAACAACTACCTCCATAGCCTACTCTTCTTTTTGCTATAGCGTAGTGTTCCTAAAAAAATATTTTACAAATTTTTCTTTTAACATGTTTTTGCTTTCTTTTTCTTTTTAAGCACTCATACTCAAACATATTCTTTTCTCATAAACAATACAATAGAGCAAACAAAACATTTCTGACGTACTTCGAGCAGTTAAGCATAAGAGTGACAAAAAAATTATTTTCTACATTTTATGCCTTGAGATTCATATTTATCACTTAGCTAAAAGAAAATATAAGTTTTATTAAGAAATATTTACTTTAAAATATTCACAAAGATTTCAAAATCAAATTACCTTAAAAAATCAATTTTCAACACTTTCCTAATCTGAATTTCCTACTTAACTTCTACAAAAATTTAATGTTTTAAGGTATAATTTCCTCATTGAACATCAACAATATATTTATACTTTCTAGTATCCACAAATTTTTCACAAAAAATTGTCATGGCAATATCTCAATGTGTCAAATGATATGTACTAGCAACCCATAAAACAAAACTATATACTAACAACATATGCCTATATATGCAACTACATGGAACAACCACACCCCCAAACCTAGAGTGTGCATTGTCCTTAATCCATGAACACAATGAAGTGCAAACAAAAAAAAAAAAATGCATGAACAAACAAACAAACAAATAAGCACATATATCACAAAAACAAAAACAAGTTAAAGCTGCAAAATTTTAGATGTTACCCTTTTCAATTGAGGCAGAGGGACTTCTTGGCAGGCTTCTTGCTTTTCATCTTCCTCTTTCGTGGCGTCATTGCCTCCTCCTCATCTTCATCATCCGATTTCATCATCTTCTCGATCAAGCGATCAACTTCTGCATTCTGGTTAGGACCTTTGGATGGCATAGCAAACATTTTTATTGCTACAAGCTTCTTGGGTGTCACAGTTTTTGCTAGTGGTGTAGTAGATTTCTCCTTCACAATAGGGCTGTTGATAATGTCATGAAGTTCAGGGTCTTTCGTCTCTTCTTCTTCATCCTCGATCAGATGGTATTCCTCCCTAGAAGATGACTTTTTAGACGTTGACTGAATCTCGGTGTCACCAGTGTCGTAATTGGGCATCTCATACTCAAACATATTCTTTTCTCATCTACAATACAATGGAGCAAACAACACATTGCTGACATACTTCGAATAGTTAAGCATAGGAGTGACAACAATTTTCTTTTCTACATTTTATGCCTTAACATTCATATTTATCATTTAGCTAAAAGAAAACCTAAGTTTTATTAAGAAATATTTACTTTAAAATAACCACAAAGATTTCAAAATCAATTTTCATCACTTTCCTAATCTGAATTTCCTACTTAACTTCTACAAAAATTTAATTTTTAAGGTTTAATTTCCTCATCGAACATCAACAATATATTTACACTTTCTAGTTTCCACAAATTTTTCACAAAAAATTGTCATGGCAATATCTCAATGTGTCAAATGATATGTACTAGCAACCTATAAAACAAAACTATACTAACAACATATGCCTATATATGCAACTACATGGACCAACCACACTCCCAAACCTAAAGTATGCATTGTCCTTAATGCATGAACACAATGAAATGCAAACACAAAAATGCATGAACAAACAAACAAACAACAAACACATATATCACAAAAATAAAAACAAGTTGGAGTTGTAAAATTTTAGATGTTACCCTTTTCAATTGAGGCGAAGGGACTTCCTAACAGGTTTCTTGCCTTTCATCTTCCTCTTTCGTGGTGTAACTGCATCCTCCTCATCTTCATCATTCAATTGCATCATCTCATCGATCAAGTGAGCAACTTCTGCATCTTGGTTAGAACCTTTGGATGGCGTAGCAAACACTTTTATTATTACAGGCTTCTTAGGTGTCACAATTTTCGCTGGTGGTGTAGTAGATTTCTCCTTCACAATAAGGTTGTCATCAATGTCATCAAGTTCGGGGTCTTTCGTCTCTTCTTCTTCATCCTCGACTGGATGGTATTCCTCCCTAGAAGATTAATTTTTAGACATCGACTGAATCTCGGTGTCGCTAGTGTCCTAATTAGGCATCATATAATTGGGCTACAACAGAACCAAGTCAAAGTCCCAAGGTTCCCAAATTTCCCGAGGATTCTCTACGTTGAACAGAAACAACAAAGAACGACACTAGCGTCCTGTACTGAAGATTTTGCCAATCATCTCTACTAAGCTTGATAAGTACTTAGTCGATTTGATGCTCTACTTGGATAAATCTTGATCTACTTTACTGTTTTGCATTTTGTTATGACATGCACTTTGCAAACACAATCTATCTTGTTATTACATTTAATTTTGTATGCGTAATTCATTTGTTAACAATCTTAACAAATTCTTCGAAATACCAATCTCTTTATGGGTACGATACTTTACTTATCACTTTGTTACTTGAACGTTGTGTTCACTTACTTAAATGATGTAATGTCATTTCTTAACTTTGCATTCATGTTCGGCAGATTATATCGCAGTAAAAATCTTTGACATAATTCATTCTAAGACAAAATTGTACCCGATGGCAAAGCATTCAACCATGCTCTTGCACGATCACGCAAAGAATAAGGAAATAATTTCAATCGAAAGTCATCTTCAGGAACACCTTGTTGTCTAAAAGAATCATATACCTCCAAAAATAATCGCAAATGCATCATTGGATCTTCCATAGGTAAACCACCAAACTGCCCAACGGTTTGTAGCATCTGGAACATAACTGGTTTAAACTCATAATGAGTAGCATAAATTTGTGGCTTGCAAAATACCTAGACCGAGATTATCAAGAACTGGCATTACAGGCTCTCGAATTGGTCTATCTCTATCATCAACTACTTGTGGAGCATTCACAACCTCTGGCTCACGAACAACTGGAACAGAAACTTTAAGATTTTCCCTTCCTTCAATTCTTTCCATTTCTTGCTCTCGCAACTCTCTTCTACGTCTTCTCAACGTTCTTTCTATTTCTGGATCTAACGGCAAATTATCTCCACTCATAAAATTTCTAAAAAAATATACAATAACAAAAATCAAATCAAAATTAAAAATAACCAAATCAAATGTTAGCTCAACAATATAACAAAAATCTTACTGAATTACACCGATCTCCTCGACAGTGGCGCCAAAAACTTGTCACGTGTAAATTAATATTGTTGTAGCATGTGCAAGTGTACACAACGTTCAAGTAATAAAGTGATAAGTAAAGTATCGTACCCACAGAGAGATTGGTATTCAGAAGAAATTGTTAAGACTGTTGAGAAAAGAATTGTGCATACAAAATAAATGTGATAACAAAATAGTTTGTGTTTGCAAAGAGCGTGTCATAAAAAATGCAAAACAATAAAGTTGATCAAGAATTAACCAAGTAGAGCATCAAATCCTCTAAGTACTTATCAAGCTTAGCAGAAATGATTGGCACAATCTTCAGCACAGGACAAGGTTGCAATCAATAAATCTGGAATATTGCATATCCAAATTCTAGATCTATGAATGTCATCGCAAATATTCGCTTCTACAAAATGTCTCAGAATGACTAAGTAATGACGTGCTAATTTTATATAGCAGCTTTTTACAATGAACACACATTATATTTCTATAACATGCATTTTTCGAGTAAAACTTACCTCACCCTTAATGAATGCAGCTCAATAGAGTTATTACATATATCTTCTGATATATGCTTATTACATCGATTTATGCTCCAACAAATCCATTCTGTATTTAGTCGAGATTATGCACATGCAAAACAAGAGCTTATTCCTAAGATTGCCAACATGTAGAATTAACAACAACTTAGTCATAAATCAATGAAGAGATTTAATAGAAAAATATCGATAATTCATTCATAGGAATAAAACAAAGTTCAGAAATATTCATCCCTTAACTGGTAAAAGTAAGGGTGAAAATTGTGCTTAAACAAAATAACAGACAAACTTAAAGATTAAGAGTGATCCTTATTGAGACCCGAAAAGAACCTCAAGCCGCATTCTCGATTTTGCCTCGCTTCACCACAGTAATGTCTCTTTGCTTCGGTTGTTTTGCTACAGCATTGTCGAGCTTCGCTCCCAGCGATGGTTGACAACTCTGCCTTTTGAACCTTGGATCTACCGTGTGACTCTCTCGATTTCCCTCCTTCCGGATTCTAATGCAACAGCACTTTAGGTTTACTTGAATAAATTCTTTGGTATCTTTTTCTTCATCAGAATGTTGTTAATATAGGAGCTTGGCCACACAATACAATTGTCAGATCCGAAATTTTAGGGGTTCTAGAGCCCTCCTAGAGCTTTCTAGTGGAGACCACAATAGATCTGGCTTGCTTCAGCAGAATCCTGTGCATTTGGTACTGCTAGAGCGTTTAGCAACTGGAAAGTTTTGCTACTTCTACTCTTCAATAGTGTTTTGTTATTGGGCCTCGTACTCTTATCTTTTGATAATGCTTAAATATGACATACTTTTGGATATTAATTATATATTTTGTGAGTATGATCCTATTAAATTGGGGTATTTGTGATCCTTTTATTTTGTAAGGACTAAATTGAAGACAAAGGATAAATTGGAGCAAAAAACATGATTTTGGAAGAGAAAGAGAAGTTATGAAAAGGTTGAAGACTTGAAGAGAGTTTTTATAGGACAAAAGACTTGATTTTATTTTAATTTTATTAGGATAATATTTAGGATATTATTTATATTTAATTTGTATTTAATTTATATTTATCTTTTTAGATTTATCTTTTAGACTTTAAATTGGATCCAATTAGAGAATTAATGTTTAGATATAATTCTAATTATCTTTTAGAATTTAGATTGGATTCAACTAGGGGTTTCTATGATTATAAATAGAATTTAAATTGTATTACGGGGTCGATGCTTCCGTCCAAAATCGCTACAAAAGTAATCTTTTCATCTTGTGCAAAGTCGACCACTTTGTGTATTTTGAGAAGGTTGCACAGTCGGTTCACTAACTTACTGCGTCAGAGGTTGCCGAGCCAAAGAGACAAAACGACGTGACATTCGTCGTTGGGAAATGGTTATCTAGTGTAAGATAGTCCGATTAGAGCGACGGTTGGCTAGAGTCAGGTTCCTCTAAAAAACTATATTTGGAGCTAGTAGCCGTAGGCATCCTCTTCCACTATAACTTACTTATTCGGGCATGAGAAGAACCATCCAAAGTCTATGATTGAATCGAGGAGGAATCAAGATAACCAGAGGTTGGATCTCTAAATATTGATAAAACCCTTCTTCATTTGACTTTGTTTATTTTATGCAATTTATTTTTATTTCGACACTTCTATTTTCTACTTCTTTTAATTCTGTTTTTTTATTTTTCCTCATATTCAACTGCTTTTCTTGGGCAAGATTTTTTACACTCCTGTCCTTGAGGATCAGACCCTACTTCCCTTTACTGTTATTTTTTATTTATTTTCGGAATATATTATATTTGGTGTTCCCGACGACACATCATCTTCCTTCACCTTTTCCTGCTTCATGAAACATGTACCAACAAGCATAGTTTGCTACAACAAAAAGATTTATAACGTATAGATTTTTCAAATTAAGTGCACTACAGCTCCGACAACAAAAACACATAAAAACACTACAAATGTTATAACAAATTTACTAAAAATCAAAAAATATTCTAGCTAAAGTATGTAATATAACTCTTTTTCAAGAGTTATCACACCCTCAAACCTAAACTTTTTCTTGTCCTTAAGTAAAATATGCTGATGCATGTATGCATGAAAACAAATATTATGGCCCTGACAATTTTCATAAAAAAATTTGCTTCCTTATTCCAGTATGCATATATTTCAGTTCCAAGCAACCTTTATACTTGCAAGATTTCGTAGCAGCGTTGTAGATTAATCCAGAAAATTCAGTGTATAAATTTCAACTTAAATAAAAAAGAAATTTTAAATTCACATGCAATTATTTTTAAAGCAAATAATTTCCTAAAAACTTGTTTATTTCTTCAGCTAAGTTTTTCAATTTCTTTACTTAGGCATTTTATTTTTTGCTCTTAAAAAATTCATCTTGTCATGCAATGTTATACTTGACAACTACAGTAGAGCGAACACTTAATTGTCATGCCAACAATTACATCACAGTCTGAATTTACACTCATGCAACTTAAAGTTTTCAACTAAAAAGATGGATGGAGCAAACAACTACCTCCTTAGCCTACTCTTCTTTTTGCTACAACGGAGTGTTCCTAAAAAATATTATTTTCTTTCTACAAATTTTTCTTTTAACATTTTTTTCTTTCTTTTTCTTTTCTTTTTAAACACTCATACTCAAACATTTTCTTTTCTCATCAACAATATGATGGAGCAAACAAAGTATTGCTGACGTACTTCGAACAATTAAGCATTGGAGTGACAAAAATTTTCTTTTCTTCCTTTCACGCCTTAACATTTTACATTTAATACTTAGCTTAAAGACAATCTAAGTTTTATTAAGAAATATTTACTTTAAAATAATCACAAAGATTTCAAAATCAAATTATCTTTACAAAAATTAATTTTCAACACTTTCCTAATCTGAATTTCTTACTTCACTCCTACAAAAATTTTAAGTTTTAAGGTTTAATTTCCTCATCGAACATCAATAATATATTTATACTTTATTGTCTTCACAAAGTTTTCACAAAAATATGTCATGGCATAATCTCAATATGACAAATGATATGCAATGACAACCTATAAAACAAAACTATGTACTAACAAATATATACTTATATGTAACTAAATGGAATAACACACCCCCAAACCTAAAGTGTGTATTGTCCTCAATGCATGAACACAATGAATGTAAACACAAAAACATGCAATAACAAAACACATATAGCACAAATCAAATTGGAGCTACAAAAATTAAAATTACCCTTTTAGTTGAGGCGGAGGGACTTTCTAGCAAGCTTATTGCCTTTAAGCTTCCTTTTCCTTGGTGTAACAACCTCCTCCTCATCATCATCATTCGTTTTCGTCATTTCTTCAATCAAGCAATTGACTTCAACATCCTGATCTGGTCCTTCGGATGGTGTAGCAAAAACCTTTGGAGTAATAGGTTACTTTGGTGTTATGCTTTTTGCTAGCGGTGTTGTGGATTTCTCTTTCTCAATAGGACTATCTTTAATATCATCAATCTCGGGGTCTCTTGTCTCTTCTTCATCCTCCTCAGTTGGATGGTATTCTTCATCGAAAGATGGCTTTCTAGATGCCGACTGAATCTTAGTGTCGCCCATATCGTACTTTGTTGCAACCGTCTTATCATAAGGAATTCTTGGAAACTCTATAAACTATGGACTTTGACTTGATTTTGCTGTAGTGCCTGGCGAATAGCATCAACGCGAATACACATATATCCCTACAAGGCCCCCCGATTTTGCAATGAAAATCCTCTAACACTTTATCAATATTCTTAAAATGAGTAATAACATCACAACATTGCTCAGTAACATTTCACAAACAAGATAAAGTAGACAATTTAAAAGGATTACTAGAAGAAGCTTTTGTAAACAATTGTGGCTCAGAACTAAATAGTTGCTTAAGTGGTGTTGAGACAAGTGCATCCTCTTTTTGCTTCCATATCACCGATTGTTTGGTGATTACACCATTATTCGGTAACATATCCTCGTTATCCTCCAAAGTAACACCAACTTGCAAACACAAAGCACAAATCAAGTTAGGACAAATAAGATTACTTGAGTTTTTCTAGGCACATTTGTGAACCTCATCTCGAATAATCTTTCCCACATTTATCTTCCTCCCTGTCATGATAGAATATAACAACAACAATTGTTCTCTTCCAATAGTGGTTGTATGCATCGTGGGCATCAATCTGGATTTCAGAAAACTCATCCAGACAAGACACTCAGGCTTCAAATATTGCCTCTCAATCATAAAGTGATCAGTCTTCGATTTATCCTAGGTAGTTCCCGGAATACATACGTCTCTCAACACCTTCTCCAAACTTCCCTCCAAAATTCCTCACGCAAATCTTGTGTGCTCATCATTTACGTCGTAGAGTCCATAATATTCATTCACCTTATTTGCATCAAACAAAAATGAAATGCCTTGAATGTATACAAACTGGCTATCAATAGTTAAGTGAGAATAGAATTCTCTCACCATCTTCGTGTAAACCTAGTTCGGATGATAACAAAACATTTCCCAACCATAAGACTCGATTACTCTCGCAATACCCTCTTCAAAACCCATAATTTTTTCTTGTTTAAATAAGAAACCTTTCTCCATTAAAGGTTGGCGCTTCAAATAGTTCTCTTGGAACTTTGCCTCTGCATTCCAATTATAAAACTTTCTTGCGGTGATGGGCCTAGGTTGTTGTGGCATCTTCCCCTTGCGTCTCATTTTTTGGACTAACAAACTGTTCAGAGGAAACATAAACTTTCAAAGGAAACTGAACTATCAAATAAGGAAACAATGACTAAATATAAGGAAACAAAAATAAAAGGAATTTAATGTATCAAGAAAAATAAGCTAAAACATGCGACACGTGGGTGGGAAATTTGCACCGATTGCTCTGCCATTTCAGATTCGTTATGACAGAGATGCAATCGCTTCTAATTGGTCCAGCCAAACCCCATGCCGTACTCATTTATTTCTAAAGCTATTGTCATTTCACTAACCTGTAAACTAATTAAAAAATTCAAATTCTAAATTAACGCAAAATCGAAATAAAAACAAAACAATTTCAAACTCTTCTGGCATCACTGATCGTGCTATGAACGTCACAGTAATTTGTGCAAGTGTACACTGTCGATGCAAGTATAGTTGATAAGTTTAAAACTATCAGATATCGATCTTAGAGAGATGTATGCTTATGTTTATAATTGTCGATGCAAAGGAAGTTAAAACAAAAGTGATTGTGATGAATAATGTCAGAGCAAATTAATAAGAAAATGCAGTAAAGGTTTGAGAATAATTTGTTGAAGCAATTTAAGAAAATTTAAGAAATAAAAATAGTTATAATGAGATGGGGTTCTCTGACTTGAAAAGTTGGCTAATAGCTAAATGTGATCACAAGGTAAATGATAAATAAATTGTTGCAGCAATTAAGCTTAATGAAATCTTACCAACCTCGACTTCGTTGTTTATAAAGACTCAAATACTCATACTAACCATAACTTCCAGTGCTGCCAATGCAAAATATTCAAGAACAAGTGGACAGAATTCTTTCGATCCTCAAGCCACTTCAGTTGACTTGCTTGTTAACTTAATTTGTTGCTGCACTTTCCAGTGACAGTGATTGCAATTACAGTTTCATGGTCAAGCAATTAAATCCAAAGATAAACAATGAAGGAAAGATTGAGTAGATATCATACTTGATCTGAAATTAAATTGTACTTCCATACAAATTCAAATAATCAAAATTCATCAGTGTTTAAAGAGAGAATAATAGAATAAATTAAAGCATCCTATTCCTAATCTACTAGAACCATTCCCTTACACTCCTTTTGCGTCGCATTTAGAACTGCTCCTCGTCAGGAGCAGATTTGTCTTCTTGTCATAGTCAGGTTGCCCTCAACGAAGTTAAGCTACCATGGAAGCAAGCCTAAGAAAAATGTTGAAGAAAATGGTTTAATGCTTCAAAAATCTGGAAGATGAAACTTTCAAGAAGATCCTCTCTCATCAATATTTATCAACCACTGCCTAGTACTGGTGTCCTCCCTTTTAGATCCAACTTCCTCTAACTGTAAGTTGGTTATACCAGCTGTACACTCATGCAGGTCTGGTGTGTTCATCAGACAGTTATCGATTGTAGTGACATTTATTGGCACAAATTTAGATTCTATTTTGCGGTGATAACCTTAGATACCTTAATGAGTTGATCTTTCATGATAGATTCCTACACTGACATCTTTGGATGCAATAGTGAACAACTAATTGTGACAACATTAGTAGCAAAAACAAGATAAAATTAAAGAAAATTAAACGGAGTGTCACTGAGTTAGAAAATGCAGTCACTAAGTTAAAAATGCTAAAAATGCATGCTAAAAAATGATAAAATGGGAACAAATTATACCTTAAATAAGGAAAAATCAATGGTCTTTTCTAATGCTATCACACCCCCAAACTTGAATTTTTACTTGTCCTCAAGTAAACAAAAGCTAGCAAAGTCATAGCAAAAAGTTTTGTCAAAGCAATAACCATTCTAGCAACTTGAATATTCTGAAATCCTAATGTATGAATTACACTCACATGATAGAATACTACGATGACAATTTATAGGTATGAATAATCAGAACTGCAACTTCATCAATGCTAGTATCATGCTTTAAATCTTAAATTCTTTCTACCAACACAACATTTATTATATTCATTTATTTATTCTTTTTTTTTATGTGACTGAGGGATGTCGTTGCATTACTATACCCTTGTTCCTAGGAAGTAATGATGGGGTACAACAAACCCCTAGGGAGAACGAAGTTATTCCGACACACACTCTTGCAGTGACAGCCTTTGGCTAGGTTACTTTTTCTAACACTTGCATTGGAGTGTCCCCCCTTGACAGTTCACAATACACCCACATTGGAGTATCTTTTATTAATAACTATACTTATACACAAGTAGTTGTAAATGACAAATTTATTAAAGATTCAAATAATGATACTATTCATTCATTACTAATGCAATCTCAACCATTCATCCAAAAATAGAAGACACAACATTCAATCACATTTATCCAACTCATTCATTAGCATCTCACATGATTCAAGAATTAAGCATCAAATGAAAAAAATTGCAATCACATTTCCCATAATATTGCATGCTTTCATTGAATTCAAAAGGATAAAATTTTTTCAAATATGGGTGCAATTGCATGTCTAATCCATAAAATTTCCACCAAACTTAAAGTATGCATTGTCACCAATGCACTGACATTAATGTACAAATATATATGAAAATGCAATGACAAATGCAGATGCAGTGACAATAAAAATGCAAGGACAAAAGAAATGTGATGAAAATGATATTATAACTACATGATATGCATGAAATCTAAACTAAGTGCTGAAAAATAAAAACTAACTCGTGTGCTGCAGTAGAGGATGTGACTGCATGGGTTTTCTTCTTCTTCTTCTTGCGTTCCTCCTTGCATTTTTTTTTATCCTTGGTGCGCTTTCATTTCCTTTCTTTTGGCTAAGCCAGATCCTAAGATTGCTCCTCCAAATTAGGCTGTGCCCCAATTTCAACAACCATGACGTCAGAAGAGTGTATCTCAGCAAGTGGTGCCACATAAGGCACTATGGCTAGAGGATAGAAATCCTCATCATTGATCGTCATGGCCTCCGCCTAACTCGCATCAGGTGGCGTCAAGTCTTCAACATTTGCACCCATAACTTTGAGTGCGGCAACAGATTCCCCAAATGAATCTGTCGCGACAGTAGGTTCTTCCTTCTTTTCCTTCCTCCTCTCGTTCTTCTTCTTTTTCTTCTTCTTTCTCCTTATCAGTCTCTACAACCACCAAAGGCGTGTTTCCTCCCTCAACATTAGCCTCCTTCTCTACCATATTAGCCTCTAGGCTGGTAGAAAAATCGTCCTCAAACAGGTTGGCAAAATTTTGAAAGCAGTCCTCAACATTCTTCGAGTTCACCTCGTGGTCATCATCAGAGATGTGGACCATCTGCGGAGATGTGACTGAATGGTCCCTTTCCTTTGAGGCAACCCTATCAATTGAAGATGTAGCTTCCTTGATAATTGGAGGGAACACCGGAAACTTTGGTAGAGGCGTTCTATTGAGATTGCGTAATGTCCTCATAATAGCACTATTTCATGCCCTTGTGTAGGCATAGAACAGGTTCTTCGATCGCTCCATATCTTCAATTGTGCTGACAATTTTAATCTGTCAAACATTGATTTTATCAGCAATCTGTTCCACCTCTGTAACCTCATGCCATAACTAAGGGTCTATGGCGACGTGAGTTTGCTTTTCCTCCTTCTTTGCTTTTCCTTTCCCTTTCTTGGTTGTAGCTTCCTTCACAACAAGTGTATCCTTCCCCCTAGTCATGCGCTTAACAAATACATCATTAATTGGCCTTTTGTTGTCCAACAACTCTTCTCCTTCACAAGGCACCACGCCTTATTGTCGGCACAGTTGCATGATGAGTGAAAGGAATGTTAGGATGTCTGTTTGCCTTGCTGCACAGTTAGTAATTTCTTAGTGTAGAATTGCACCGACATCAATACGTCTCCCTTTAATTATTGAATGGATTAAACATATTCAATCTAAGGTAACTATGGTACTATGGGTAGAAGGCATTAGACGACAGTTTATGAAATGGAACCAAACCTTACTCTGTACAGTGAGGAAGCGACGGTGCATGGTATAGTTGTTTGGATTATTTCCTATCCAAACTGCTCCATCAATTCACGGGTCCTACATCAGGATGTCAGCACCTTCTTCAGTGAGTTGCTCGAGGAAGGTGATGTGCTCGTCTTCTTTGACATCGATGTTGTACAAAGCATTGATATGAGAAGTACCCCAGGGCACAACCCTTCTCGAATGAAGATAAATTCTTTGTCCTTGTTGGTCAAATTGGTATAAAATCCCTCACGAGGGATGATGAACCCCTCAGGATGAGTATAGAAGGTTTCCCACCCCATTTGAGCAATGGTCTTGTGAACTTGCTTCCCAAGGTTTAGATGTGGCGATAGTTGAAAGCCCTGTTCTGGGTGACAGTTACACTTCAACATGTTGTCATGGAAGCGATCTTTTGCAACTTTAGTAAAAAACAACACTGGCTCTTTCAACGTCGGCTGCTCTATATCGCGCACCATTGCAGCGGAAGATTTTGCAAGAGATTTGGAAGGAGTTTTGGCACCTCGCGTTCTGGCCATGACTTTGGGATACAAAGAGATAAAAGATAACAGGAAAATGAGAGCTTGAGGAGAAAAATTTGTAGTAACAATGGAGGTTTTGTTTGTGAGGAACACCGTCGGCATAGTAGGGCTCTTTATAGGGAATGAAACATGAAGGTAAAGAGGCGTGTTTTTTGCCATTGTAGAGATAGGACCACTAATTTTGCATCCAATAAATGCAATGACTTGGATTGTCCTTTTTCAGAACTATCCGACGATTTGGGAGAAAGTGAATAAAGCATTGTGATTTCTTTCCTAAAATGTTTCACTGTATGATGAGTCAACATAAAATTACATCGATAAGGAGATTTTCTTGCGTCGACAAAAGTAAGAACTTTATTCCTAAAAAAGACTAATAAACATAACTGAAACAGAAATAAAACAACTAAAAGTAAATGACAGAAATGTAAAGTAAAGTTAGAAAAATGTGACCAGGTTAATGGTCTTTGTCTAATTGTGATCATCCGGACTAAGGTAGTGCTTCAACCGTTGCCATTCACCTTGAATTGGTGCCCATCATTGAGGTCTTTAATTATGACTGCACCATGAGAAAATGCTTCGTCAACCTCGAATGGACCAGACCATCTTGAGTGCTATTTACCTGGATGTAGTTTTAGTCGAGAATTAAATAAAAGCATAGAGCAGTAAATTGTCGCTGCAAAATAATATTGTCATGCCATCTCTTGGTTTTTTCCTTGTTTATTGCAACATTATCATATGCATTGCATCAAATCTCCTCCAACTCAGTAATGTCCAACAGCCTCTTTTGTCCAGTAGCATCATAGCCCATGTTCACTTGCTTGATTGCTCACATGGCTTTATGTTCAAGTTCCACGGGCAAGTGACAAGATTTACCAAACACAAGTTGATACATTGACATTCCCAATGCATTTTATATCCTGTGTGAAGTGCCCACAATGCGTTATTAAGCCTTGAAGACCAATCCCTCCTCGATGGATTTACCACTTTTTCAAGGATATTCTTAATTTGGCGATTGGAAACTTCAGTTTGGTCGTTTGTTTGTGGATGATATGTAGTCATCATTCGATGCTTAACACCATAACTCTTCAATGCAGTCGCAACTTGATTGCAATGGAAGTGAGTGCCTTGATCACTAATTAATTCTTTAGGTGGGTCAAAATGAGTATGTATGTGTGGAAAAATTTCAACTTTGTCATAGTAGCGTCTTTTGGAACAACAATTGCTTCCACCCACTTGGACACATAATCTATAGCAACTAGGATGTAAGCATTTTCAAAAGAACTTGGAAATGGCGCCATGAAATCCATACCCCAGACATCAAAGAGCTCAACCTCCATAATAGGCTGTTGCATCGAGATATCGATCCAATGCGCTGACATTTGTCACATTGTTGAACAAAATTGTAGGCATCTCTAAATAAAGAAGGCCAATAGAATCTTGATTAAAAGACCTTTGCAATAGTCCTTACACCACCAAAATGACCTCCATAGGGAGCATCATGGAAATGCTTCAAGATAGAAAGCATTTCTTCTTCTAGAACATAGCATTGAATAATATTGTCGTTGTATACCTTGAATAGGTATGACTCATTCCAATAGTATTTTGTGATGTCGCGAAGAAATCTTTCCTTTTTGTGGCCTGTTGCACTCAATGGTAATGTTTCATAGACCAAGTAGTTTACGACATCTGATATCATGGGGATGCATCGACAGCAAAAAGTTTCTCATCTGGAAATGCGTTAACAATTTGTGATGTATTTCCATATTCACTTCCTACCTTTAGACGAGATAAATGATCTGCTACTTGGTTCTTTGATCCTTTACGATCCTTAATCTCAATGTCAAATTCTTGTAATAATAGGATCCAACGAATCAATCTTGGTTTGACATCTTTTTTAGCAAAGAGGTACCTTAATGCAGAATGATCAGTATAAACTGTAACTTTTGCGCCGACAAGATATGCACGAAATTTGTCGAAAGCAAAAACTATTGCCACCAACTCTTTTTCTGTGGTTGTATAATTGATATGCGCTTCAATAAGAGTTTTGCTAGCATAATATATTGCATGAAATACCTTTTCTTTGTGTTGACTTAGCACGACACCCATTGCATAATCACTCGCATCACACAAAACCTCAAATGGTTATGACCAGTCCGGTGCAATAACAATAGGTGCCTTTACTAGTTGCTGCTTAATTTGCATAGATGCATCCAGACATGTAGCATCAAACAAAAAAATTTTATTTTGCTCTAACAAGGAGCAGAGAGGTTTTGCAATCTTAGAGAAATCTCGGATGAATTATCAATAGAAGCCCACATGGCCGAGAAAACTCCTAATACCTTTAACATTAGTGGGTGGGGGTAACTTCTCAATGATCTCAACTTTTTCTTTGGCCGCTTTAATGCCCTGGCAGGAGATACAATGACCAAGGACAATGCCTTCTGTGACCATGAAGTGGCATTTCTCACAATTCAGCACTAGATTTGTGTCCTCACATCGCTTTAGAACTCTGGCTAATTTGTTAGCGCATGTATCAAAAGTATTACCATAGACAAAAAAATCGTCCATAAATATCTTCAATGAGTCTTCAATCATATCTGAGAAAATTGTCATCATGCATCTTTGAAATGTGGCCGGCGCATTGCGTAGACCAAATGGCATTTGGCGGAAGGCAAAGGTACTAAAAGGACAAGTGAAAGTTGTCTTTGCTTGGTCCTCCAACGCAATTGCTATCTAATTGTATCCAAAATAGCCATCGAGAAAACAATAATAGGCTTTACCAGCATGCTTGTCTAGCATTTGATCAATGAAGGGAAGTGGAAAATGATCCTTCTTTTGGCTACATTCAAATGACGATAGTCCATACATACCCGCCAACCTGTAGGAATGCGAGTAGGGATTAATTCATCTTTATCGTTACTTACCACCGGGCTACCACTCTTCTTTGAGACACATTGGACTGGGCTTACCCATGTACTATTAGAAATTGGGTAGATGATGCCTGCATCCAACTACTTAATGATCTCCTTTTTGACAACCTCATTCATTTTTTCATTTACTCTTCTTTACTATTCAATGGGCTACTTTCCCTCGTCTTCCAACCGGATCTTGTGCATGCAGAAAGAGTGACTAATGCCTCTAATATCTGCAATACTCTAGGAAATAACACGCTTGTGTTGCTTCAGTATTTGAATTAATTTTTGTTCTTGACTTGCGACGAGAGTTGGAGAGACAATTACTGGATGGGTGTCATTCTCACCAAGGGTAACATACTTCAAATGGGTAGGCAATGGTTTCAACTCTAAGGTAGGAGCTTCTTCAATAGATGGCTTAAGTCCAGGAGCTGTTCTATTGGTCAAATCCAGAGATTCCATCTGCCATATGCGCCTAAGCTCAGCATTATTTACCTCAACCTTATAGTCACAGTTACTTAGAAAATCTTCTTTTATTGTCACCACAAATTCTTCTAGGACTGCTGTACTACGCTCATTAAATTCCTCCTTTATTAATTCATCCAACACATCGATGTGGTGACATTCCTCTTTGTTTTTGCAGGGAATTGCTTAGAAAACACTAAAGGTGACATGTTCGTCGTTATGTCACATTATCAATTCGCCTTTGAACATGTTAATAAGAGTGTAACTAGTGGCAAGAAATAGGCATCTCTTGAACTAGAACATCTTTAATTTGCCCTTCAGGTTGCGCTAATGATCTATCTGCCAACTACAATGTCACTGTAGTGGGCTTCATGTGACTAATCCCCAATTTTTAAAATGTTGATAATGAAATGAGGTTGATACTTTCTCCTAAATCACATAGAGGTTTTCCCAAGTAATTATTTTCAATTAAACATGGAATTGTAAAACTGCCAAGATCCTTCATCTTTGGTCGCAATTTATTTGTTAGGACTGCGCTGCATCCCTCTGTGAGCGCAATTGTCTCAATATCGATTAACTTCTTCTTGGATAGGAGCTCTTTCATGAATTTCCCATAGCTAGGAATCTGTACGAGAGCATTCACAAGAGGTATGTTGACATGCAATTGTTTCAATGTGGCCAGAAACTTTTGATATTCTCTATCGTTCTCCTTCTCCTTAAATATTTGTGAAATGGAAAAGGTGTTGATACATCAGGTTTTCATGACAAAACCGGTTGCATCGACATTGGTAGTTGCATCGACAATTTTGTTGGTCTAATGATACGCATGAGAGTAACAACTGGTGGCTCCTTTTTATTTGGTTAGTCTATTTCTTCTTGAGATACAACTTTTTCTTCTTGATCTGCTTCACTTGTGTCGCATATTAGAGCTGCTAATTGGCTCGACAATTTGCTTCCCACTCCTAAGAGTAATAGGTTTGCAATGCTTCTTCCCTTTTTTATTTCGATCCTCAATGTCACTGGGTAAAGCTCCTATTGGTCTTGTGCTTATATTTGAAGCTAGTTTTCCTACTTTTGCTTCCAATGTTCGTATGGAAGAGATATTTCCTTGCATAATAGCTTTTGTTCTCGTGATATGTTCACGCATAAGGCTTCAAGGGCTACTAATGGATCAGCTCGTGGATGGGAATACTGCTGTTGCTGTTGTTGTCCTTGCATATGCAGATTTGGCATTGAAGATTGTTGTGGCTGGACACAAGTGTGTGGCTGCAACTTATCTTGATGTACATGCATCTTAGGATTGTGGTTGAAATTTTGCTACTGCTGATTATAATTCCCTTGTCAAAAATTTCCTTGGCTCGAGGAATTGCCATATCTAAATGTGGTTGCATATTGATTCCCTCAAGGCTGTTGGTTTCGAGCTGAGCTGTTGTAGGAATTACCATAAGAATTTCCTCTGATATTATTAACATAAAACGCATTCTCTGCATGCTGTGGACAATCTTCATAGCTATGATTGCCGCTGCAAATTTCGCAACAAATTGTCGGGACATCCATTTGTTGGGTAACTTGGATTGGAGCAACTTTACTTGTCCCATTCATGTTCTTTATCATATTTGCTAATGAAAATACCTGTACACTTAGAGCTGATATAGTGTCTAACTCGATAACTCTAAGGTTTGTTTTGACTTGAGCAGCTTGAGAGATCGGTTATTGGTAGTCAGTCTGAGTGATCCTCACTAAAATTCTCATAGCTTTACCATAGGTGCAGTCCAACAAAGGACTATTCGCAGATGCATATTTCTTGTCTGCGCATTCAACCCATTATAAAAGATCTCGATCTACGTTTCCTATTGAATTCCATGAATGGGATAGTGTTGAAGTAAGGTTTTGTAACGCTCCCATGTGGTGTGCAAATTCTTATCATCCAATTGTCGATACGTAGTGATATCATTCCTCAGTCGAGCATTTATCGTTGGTGGATTAAATCGCAAAAAAAACTGAGTCGTAAGTGCATTCCACGATGTAATCAATTCAGCAGGCAATCCAAGGAACTAGGTACGAGCTTGTCCTTGCAATGAGTAATGAGATAGTTGCATCTTCAAGGTATCATCAAGAATGCCATGCTGACTAAAAGAAGCACAAGTTAGTAGAAAAGATTTAAGATGCTCTCTCGTATCCTCATGAGGCAAACCAGCATACTGGCCATTCGAATTTAACATTTACATAACTAACTTTAACTCAAAATTACCAGCTTGAATAGTTGGTCGAAAAACCCCTGGCTGCAAATCATCTAACACAAGAACATCAAAGTCTCAAATCGTTTTATTTTACATTTGTTCTTCTTGTGGCAGCGGTGGATTATTTATATTTTGTGGCTGTATCGGAGGGATAGAATTTTGTGGTGGCAATTGAGGTATGGTTGCATCATTTCCAGGCAAAGCCATATTCCTTTGTTCTTGTCTTCTCCTTCTAATAGTTATTTCAATTTGCGAATCTTAGCCAACAACAATTTCAGGATTACTCATGGTCATAAAACACCTAAAAAAAAGTGAAAAAGAGTAAATAGAAATGAAAACAAGTTAGTAACATGTAAAACTTAAAAAATGAAAAATAATTGCAAGTACAAGAATAAACATTAAACAAACACCATCCTTGACAACGACGGCAAAACTTGATTGCCTTGTGAATGTCACAGTAATTTGTGCAAGTGTACACTGTCGATGCAAGTATAGTAGATAGGTTTAAAACTATCAGATATCGATCCCACAGAGATGACTACTTATGTTTATAATTGTCGATGCAAAGGAAGTTAAAACAAAAGAGATTGTGATGAATAATGTTGGAGCAAATTAATAAGAAAATGCAGTAAAGGTTTGAGAATAATTTGTCGAAGCAATTTAAGAAAATTTAAGAAGTAAAAACAGTAATAATGAGATGGAGTTCCTTGACTTGAAAAGTTGGCAAACAACTAAATGTGATCACAAGGTAAATGATAGATAAATTGTCGCCACAATCAAGCTCAATGAAGTCTACCAACCTCGACTTCCCTGTTTGTCAAAGACTCAAATACTCACACTAACCACACCTTCCAATGTTGGCAATCAAAATATTCAAGAACAGGTGGACAGAATTCCTTCGATCCTCAAGCCACTTCCGTTGACTTGCTTGTTAACTTAATTTGTCGCTGCACTTTCCAATGACAGTGATTGCAATTACACTTTCGTGGTCAAGCAATTAAATCCAAAGATAAACAATGGAGGAAAGATTGGGTAAATATCATACTTGATTTGGAATTAAATTGTACTTCCATACAAATTCAAATAATCAAAATTCATCAGCGTTTAAAGAGAGAATAACAGAATAAATTGAAGCATCCTATTCCTAGTCTACTAGAACTATTCCCTTATACTCCTCTTGCATCACATTTAGGAATGCTCCTTGTCAGGAGCAGATTTGCCTTCTTATCACAATCAGGTTGCCCTTAAGGAAGTTAAGCTGCCATCTTCGCTTCAAACTTCTAATCGAGATAGATTGTCTGTAACTTGATTCTCTGAACCCTTGCGGTCTTTTATTTCTATATCAAATTCTTGCAATAATAGAATCCAGTGTATCAATCTTTGTTTTACATCCTTCTTCGCAAAAAGATATCTCAATGTTGAGTGATCAGTAAATACGGTAACCTTTGTGTCGACAAGATATGAATGAAACTTGTTGAAAGCAAAGATTACAACCAACAATTCTTTCTCTATAGTGGTATAACTGATTTGAGCTTCTGTAAGAGTTTTACTGGCATAATAGATGGCGTGAAATATTTGTCCCTTGCGTTGTCCTAGAACCGTACCCATAGTAAAGTTGCTTGCATCGCACATAACTTCAAAAGGTTGAGACCAATCTGGTGTAACGACAATAAGTGCATTTACTAGCTGCTTCTTTATTTGAATAAATGCATTAAAACATGCATCGTCAAAGAGGAATTTTCGATTTTGTTCCAGCAATGAACATAAGGGCTAAGCAATTTTCAAAAAATCTTTAATAAATCTTTGGTAAAACCCCACATGCCTAAGAAAACTGTGAATGCCTTTCATATTTGTCGGTGGAGGTAATTTCTCAATGATTTCCACTTTATCTTTATCTACTTCAATACCTTGACTAGAGATGCGATGACCTAACCTAATGCCTTCAGTTGCCATGAAATGACTTTTTTCCCAATTTAGGATAAGATGTGTGTCTTCACACCGCTTCAATAATTTATCCAAATTGTCAGCGCAATGATCAAAATCATTTTCATAGACTAAGAAATCATCCATAAAAACCTGTAAAGAATCTTCAATCATATCTAAGAATATAGCCATCATGCGCCTTTGAAATGTGGCTGGTGTGTTACAAAGACCGAAAGGCATACGGCGAAAAGCAAAAGTACCAAAGGGGCAGGTGAAAGTTGTTTTGGCCTGATCCTCCAACGCAATGAAAATTTGATTGTACCAAGAATAACCGTCTAAAAAGAAATAGTAGGCTCTTTTAGCAAGCCTATCCAACATCTAGTCAATGAAAGGAAGTGGGAAATGGACCTTCCTTGTGGCAACATTAAGTTTGCAATAATCCATATAAACTCGTCATCCCGTAGAAATACGTGTAGGAATTAACTCATCTTTATCGTTGTTAACCACAATGATGTCACTCTTTTTAGGTATGCATTGCACTGGACTTACCCAATTTCTATAAAGAATAGGGTAAATAATTCCAGTAACAAGCCATTTTATAATTTCCTTCTTAACAACTTTATTCATCTTCTCATTTAATCTTCTTTGTTACTCAATCGATTGCTTGCCTTCATCTTTCAACTTAATCTTGTGCATGCAAAAAAGATGGGCTAATGCCTCGGATATCAGCAATAATCCAAGCAATAGCTCGTTTATGTTGCTTAAGAATATGAACCAATTTCTCTTCTTGAGTCACATCTAGTGTTGCGGAGACAATAATTGGGAGAGTATTGTTATCGCCAAGAAAAACATATTTAAGGTGAGCAGGTAGTGGCTTCAATTCAGAGTAGGAGCTTCTTCATTAAATGACTTGAAAATTAGAGTCTTTTTATTGGCTAAGTCTAAGGATTCAATATGCCATCCATGCCTGAGTTCAATGTTATTAGCTTCAACCATGCTGTCACAATCAGCTAAAAATTCATCATAAAATGTCACTACAAACTCCTCAAAAAGTAATGTGCTTTGATCATTGAATTCTTCATCAATTAGATCCTTTAACACATCGATAGTATGACATTCTTCTTTATCCTTGCCTTGAATAGATTCAAAAACACTGAAGGTAACAGGCTTATCATTGAGTCGCATGGTCAGTTCACCTTTGTAAACATTAATAAGAGTTCGTCCGGTAGCTTAAAATGGTCGTCCCAAGATTATGGGAACCTCCTTGTTTGCCTCACAGTCAAGTATAATAAAATTAGTTGGAAAAATGAATTTATCCACTTAAACCAAGACATGTTTGATTTGCCCTTCAAGTTGAGCCAAGGATTGATCCGTTATTTGTACTGTCACTGCAATAGGTTTCATGTGACCAATTCCCAACTTTTTGAAAGTAGATAGTGGCATTAGGTTGATGCTAGCTCCCAAATCGCATAAAGCCTTGCCCAAATAATGGTTTCCAATTAAACATGGGATACTAAAGCTCCCAAGATCTTTCATTTTGGGTGGCAACTATTTATCGAAACGGTACTACAGTCTTCTGTGAGTGTAATAGTTTCAATATCACTAAGCTTCTTCTTCTTGGAAAAGAGGTCCCTCATAAATTTCCCATAACTAGGAATTTGCACAAGAGCGTCCACTAAAGGTATATTGACATGAAATTGTTCCAGTGTGTTCAGGAACTACTGATACTGCTTACCATGCTCATTCTCTCTAAATCTTTGTGGAAAAGGTAAAGTTGGAGATACCTTATGTTGAACTGATATCTTCGATTGAGTCGACAGTTTCGAGGGTCAAACATTAGGCATACGAGTGAAAATTTGTGGAACTTCTTTGTCTGGTGCATCGACAGACCCTTGAGATTCAATCTTCTCACTAGGAATCACTTCACTAGTATCTTGAGGTGCTACAGTAGAGTCGGTATTCGGCTCGCCAGTTTGTTTACCACTCTTAAGAGTGATAGCTTTGCAGTGTTCTTTCCCTTTCGGATTGGGATTTTTTGTGTCACTAGGTGTGTGCCCGGTGGTCGAGTATTCAAATTCGAAGCAAGTTGTCCTAATTGTACCTCCAACTCCCGAATAAAAGATGAATTCTCTTGCACAATAACATCCGTGCGCGTAATATGCTCCTGTATTAAAGATTCAAGAGCTACTAACAGATCAGATGGGGAAGCTTGTGTGTACTGTTGTTGTCGATGTCCTTGAAATGCTGATTTTGTATTGAAGAGTGTTATGGCTGCATCTAATTCTAGTGTGGCTGCATCTGAGTATGCTGATTGTAGTTCTGCTATTGTTGATTATAATTCCCTTGCCTTGGGTTATAATTTGCCTTGAGTAGATGTTTTCCCATATCGGAATGTCGCAACATTGTGTCCAGCATTCTGAGTTCCCTAAGACTATTGATTACATACAGAATTATTGTAAGACTTGCCATAAGAATTGCTGCGGATGTTATTGACATAAAAGACATTCTCTGCATGTTGTGGACAATTTTCATAGCTATGGTTGTCACCGTAAATCTCACAACAAAAGGTAGGAACATCAACCTGTTGAGCGACTTGTATAGGTGCAACGTCACTAGTCCCTTTCATATTTTTTATCCTATTCGCAGGAGAAGAAAGTTGAGCACTAAGTGTATATATTACGTCCAATTCAATAGCTCTCGGAGTAGCTTTTGCTTGTGCAGCTCTTGAGATAGGATATTGATAATCATTCTGAGCAATTCTCTCAAGAATTCTAACAGCTTCATCATACGTACAATCCAACAAAAGACCATTGGCTGATGTGTCAACAAGATTCCTTATTTGTGAATTCAGCCCATTCTAGAAAATCTCAATCTGTGTTTCCTGTTGAATGCCATGCATGGGGCAACGTAGAAGCAAAGATTTATAACATTCTCATGTGGTGTGAAGATTCTCATCATCCAGCTGATAATAAGTTGTAATTTCATTTCGGAGACGAGCATTCATTATTAGTGGGTTAAAGCACAGAACAAACTATGTTACTAGTGCATTCCAAGAAGTAATTAAGCCTGGAGGTAGTCCAAGGAACCAAGTACGAGCTCTTCCTTGCAAAGAATAAGGAAAAAACTACATTTTTACAGCATCATCAGGAATGCCTTGTTGACAAAAGGAAGCACAAATTAATAAAAATGATTTAAGATGTTCTCGTGCATCTTCATATGACAGTCCAACATATTGTCCATTAGAATTCAACATTTGAAACATTACTGGTTTGAGTTCAAAATTCCGAACTTGGATTGTTGGCTTAATAACTCTCGAATGTAAATCATCCAAAATAGGTACTACAAAATCTCGTATAGTCTTGTTTTGTATTTGATCATTTTGTGACGGTATCGAGGGTATAGTAGGATTTTGTCATTGCAACGAGGGTATGGCTGCACCATTTCTTGGTAAAGTCATATTTTTTGTTCTTAAAGTCTCTTTTGAACGGTTCTTTCAATCTCTGGATTAAAATCAACAATAAACTCTAAATTGCTACATGTCATAAAACACCTAAAATAAAATGTTCAAGTAGTGACAGAAAGAAAATAAGTTAGTAACAACTAAATATTAGATAATAAAAATAAAGTGCAAAAATAAAAACAGAAATAAACATCAAACAAACGTCATTCCCAGCAACGACGCCAAAACTTGATCGGCTGCTTAACATCACAACAATATTGTGCAAGTGTACACTGTCGATACAAGTATAGTATACAGATGCGAGTCTGTCGGATATCGATCCCACGAGGATGGTTATCTTTTGTTTATTAATGTCAGTGCAATGAACAAATAAAAGAAAGATAAATTGTGAGAATAGTTGTCGGAGCAATAACTAAAAAATAAGGATGAAATATAATAATGATAAAATGGGATCCCCAACGTGAATATTCAATAGAATACTAAGTGTCGCTCACAAGATATGAAGGGATAGGTGATTGTCGCTGGAAAGAAGTGCAATGAATATCTAACCAAACTTAACTTCTATATTTGATCTAAGACTTAAACATGCACATTAATCACACTTTCCGATGATGACAATGCAACACAGTTAAGAACAAATGGATTAAAGTCTTCTAATCCCCAAGCAACTCCCATTGTCAATGCTTGTTAGCTTAAATTGTCACTGCACCTTCTAATGACAGTGACCGCAATAACACTTCCATGCTAAAAACATTCAAACCTAAAGATTAAAAAGTAGAAGTAAGGTTGAATAAAATAACATTTAGTCTAGAAATCATGTGTACGTCATACAAACATGAAGTAAACAGTAACCACTAGCGTTTAGAGAAGAAATGTAAAAGAAACAAGTGGAGAATACTATTCCTAGACAACTCGACTTGCTCTCTAACTTCCCTCTTGTGTCGTACTTAAGGCTCCTCAATAGGAGCTGGTCTGCATCTCTTCGCGTTAGTTCACTCGAGGGAGCTTAAGCCTCCATAGCCGAAAGCTTCAAAGATAAGTTGAAGAAATTTTACTCCAACAAGGATCAGAGAGGTTTCGCAATTTTAGAGAAGTCTCAAATAAATCTATGATAAAAACCTGCGTGCCGGAGAAAACTCCGAATACCCTTTACATTAGTTCGAAAAACTCCGAATACCCTTTACATTAGTTAGTGGAGGCAACTTTTCAATAATTTCAACCTTCGCTTTATCCACTTCAATGCCCTGACTGGAAATGCGATGGCCTAGGACAATGCCTTCTGTTGCCATGAAGTAGCATTTCTCCTAATTCAGCACTAGATTTATGTCTTCACATCGCTTTAAAACCCTGACCAAGTTGTTAGCTCATTTATCAAAAGTATTTCCATAAACAGAATAATCATCCATAAATATATCTAATGAGTCCTTGATCATGTCTAAAAATATTGCCATCATGCACCTTTGAAATGTGGTCGGTGCATTGCAGAGACCAAACGACTTTCGACGGAAGGCAAAAGTGCCAAAAGGACAAGTAAAAGTCATTTTTGCTTGATCTTCCAATGCAATAGCCATCTGATTGTAGCCAGAATAACCATCGAGGAAGTAATAGTAGGCTTTTCTAGCAAGCCTGTCTAGCATTTGATCAATGAAGGGGAGTGGAAAGTAATCCTTCTTTGTGGCTACATTCAATCGGTGATAATCTATGCACACTCGCCGGCCCGTAGGAATGCGAGTAGGGATTTGCTCATCCTTACCATTACTTACCACCATGATACCACTTTTTTTAGGACACATTGAACTGGGCTAACCCAAGTGCTATTAGAAATTGGGTAGATAATGCCTTCATCCTGCCACTTAATAATTTCCTTTTTAAACACTTTCTTCATTTTCTCATTTAATCTCCTTTGCTGTTCAATTGATGGCTTTCCTTCATCTTCCAACCAAAATTTATTCATGTAGTAAGAGGGAGTAATGCCTCTAATATCAGCAATACTCCAAGCAATAGCACACTTATGCTGCAACAATAAATGGATCAATTTTTCTTCCTGAGTTGCGTCGAGGGTTGCAAAGACAATAACTGGTAGTGTATCATTATCACCAAGAAAAAACATACTATAGATGGGTGGGCAATGGCTTTAACTCCTGAGTAGGAGCTTCTTCAATAGATGACTTAAAGACTAGAGTCGTTCTATAGGTCAAATCTAAAGATTCCATTTGTCATCCATACCTAAGCTTAATATTATTTGCCTCAACCTTGCTCTCACAGTCAACTAGAAAATCCTCATCCGATGTCATCGCAAATTCTTTTGTAATTATTTTATATCACTCATTGAATTCCTCCTCAATTAATGTGTCCAGCACATCAATGTGGTGACATTCTTCATTGTCTTTACAAGGAATGTCTTAAAAAACACTGAAGGTGACGTGTTCATTATTATGTCGCATTGTCAATTCTCTGTTATATACGTCGATGAAAGTGCGTCCAGTAGCTAAGAATGGGCGTCCTAAGATTATGGGCACCTCTTTGTCTGCTTCATAATTGATGATAATGAAATCCATTGGGAACACAAATTTATCTACGTGAAATATGATATCTTTAATTTGTCCTTTAGGTTACGCCAATGATCTATCTGCCAATTGCAATGTCACTACAGTGGGCTTCATATAACCAATCCCTAATTTTCTAAATATAGATAGCGAAATAAAGTTGATAATCGTGCCTAAATCACATAAAGCTTTTCCTAAGTAATGATTTCCAATCGAGCATTGGATTGTAAAGTTTCCAAGGTCTTTCATCTTAGGTGGCAATTTATTTGTCAGGATTACACTGCATCCTTCTGTGAGCGCAATTATCTCAGTATTAGTCAGCTTCTTCTTCTTGAATAGGAGTTCTTTCATGAATTTCCCATAACTGGGAATCTGTATTAGAGTGTCCACAAGAGGAATATTGACATGCAGTTGTTTTGATGTGGTAAGAAATTGCTGATATTGTTTATCAGGCTCCTTCTTTTTAAATCGCTGTGGAAATGACAAAGGTATGGATACATCAAGTTGCCTTGACATAGCTAGTTGTGTCGACATCAATAGTTGCGTCGACAATTTTGTCGATCTGATAGTAGGCATGAGGGTAACAATTTGTGGAGCCTTTTTATTTGGTTCTTCTATAAATTCCTCAGATGCAACATCCTTACCTTGATTTATATCACCAGTGATGATAGGTGCTACGTTAGAGCTAATAGTTGGCTTGATAGTTTGTTTCCCACTTCAAAGAGTGATAACCTTGCAGTGCTACTTCCCTTTTGAACTTGGGTTCTTTGTATCATTGGGTAGAGCACCTAGTGGTCTTGTGTTCAAATTTGAAGCTAGTTGCCCAATTGTGCTTCCAATGCTTGGATAGAAGGTGAATTTCCCTGCACAATGGCTTTTGTTCACGTTATATGTTCATGCATCAGAGCTTCAAGGGCTACTAAAGGATCAGCTAGTGTGTTTACTACTACTGTTGTTGTGCTTGAGCATTCAGATGAGGCATTGAAGGTTGTTGTGGCTATACACGATTGTGTCTGGATGAAATTTTGCTACTATTGATTGTAATTCCCTTATCGAAAATTGCCTTGACTAGATGAATTTTCATATCTGAATGTTGTCGCATTCTGACTTCCTCAAGGCTGTTGATTTCTCGTAGAATTATTATAAGAATTACCATAAGAGTTTCCACGGATGTTATTGACGTAAAAAACATTCTCCGTGTACTTTGGAAAATCTTCATAATTGTGATTGTCGTCGCAAATTCATAACAAATGTAGGGACATCAATTTGTTGAGCAACTTGAATGGGCTCAACTTCACTAGTCCCTTTCATGTTCTTTATCATGTTTGCTAGCGAAGACACTTATGCACTCAAAGCAGATCTAACATCTAATTCAATAACTCTGAGATTTGCTTTAACTTTAACAGCTCAAGAGATTGGATATTGATAATTGTTTTGAGCGATTCTCTCTAGAATTCTAATAGCTTCCTTGTAAGTACAATCCAACAAAGGACTATTAGCTGATGCGTCAACAAGATTTCTTATCTGTTCATTCATCCCATTGTAAAAGATTTCAATCTGCGTCTCTTGTTAAATTCCATGCATGGGACAGCATCGAAGAAGAGTTTCGTAGTGCTCCCACGTAGTATGCAAATTTTCATCATCTAGCTGATGATACGCAATGATGTCATTCTTAAGACGAGCATTCATCGTTGGTGGATTACATCGCAAAATGAATTGAGTTGCAAGCGCATTCCATGAAGTGATTGATCCAGCAAGAAATCTAAGAAACTAGGTATGAGCCTGTCCTTGCAGTGAATAAGGGAATAGCTACATCTTCAAGGCATCATCAGGAATGCCATGCTGATTGAAAGAAGCACAAATCAGTAGGAAAGATTTAAGGTGCTCTCTCGCAACTTGATGAGGCAATCCAACATACTGCCCATTAGAATTCGGTATCTGGAACATGACTAGCTTTAATTCAAAATTTCTAGCTTGAATAGCTGGTCGAACAACTCCTAGCCACAAGTCGTCGAAAATTGGAACAACAAAATCTCAAATAGTTCGATTTTGTATCTGATCTTCTTTGACAGTGGTGGATTATTGATAATTTTTGGCTGTATCGAAGGGATAGGATTTTGTGGCGGTAATTGTGGTATGGCTGCATCATTTCCAAGCAGAGCCATATTTCTTTGTTCTTATCTTCACCTTCTAATAATGCATTCAATTTTAGGATCTAAGCCAACAACAAATTCAAGATTGCTCTTGGTCATAAAATACCTATGAATAAAATTATAAAAGTAGTCAACAAAAAAGAAAGCAAGTTAGTAAAAAGGAAAGATTAGAAAATAAAGAATGAATGCAAAAACAAGAATAAACATCAAACTAACGCCATCCCTGGCAACAACGTCAAAACTTAATCGTGTTATGAACATCACAACAATAATGTGCTAGCGTACACTGTCAATACAAGTATAGTAGACAGATGTGCAAGCTGTCGGATATCGATCCCACGAGGATGGATGTTTGTGATTATAATTATCGATGCAATTAACAGGTAAAACAAGATAAATGGTGATAATAATTGTCAAAGCATTGGACAAATAAATGCAATAAAATTGTGAGGTTGATTTGTTGAAGCAATAATGTAAAATTAAAGATAAAATGCAATGATAATAAGATGGGGTTCCTGACGCGAAAAGTTAATAGAACACTAAGTGTAACTCACAAGGTTAAAATATCAGGTAATTTGTCGCTGAAAATAAGCACAATGAAAATCTTACCAAACTTGACTCTCCTATTAGATCTAAGACTCAAACATGCACACTAACTAAACCTTCTAGTGTTGGCAATGCAACATATTCAAGAATAAGTGGATTAAATTCCTTCAATCCCCAAGCAACTTTCGTTGTCTTGCTTGTTAACTTAATTTGTCGTTGCACCTTTTAGTGATAGTGACTACAATCACACTTCCATGGTCAAACAATTAAATCTAAAGATTAACAGTAAAGGCAAGATTGAAATAGATATGCAAAATTTTGAATTTTTGAATTAGTTGCAAGTTAGTGAAACGATGTTAGACGTTAGCAATAAATGAGTTCAGCGTGAGGTTTTGCTGGAAAATTGAGAGGCGATTGCATCTCTATCATAACAAAGCTAAAATGGCAGAGCAGTCGGCGCAAATTTCACTCCCACGTGCCATACATTTTGATAATTTTTTGTGAATTTAAATTCTTTTATTTTAGCCCTTTATTTTTGTTTCCTTATATATAGCATTTGTTTCTTTATTTGCTAGGGTTAATTTTCTTTTAAACATTTAATGTTCCCTTTGAATAGTTTGCTGGTACAAAAGATGAGGCGTAAAGGAAAGATGCCATACCAACTGATGCCCATCATTGCAAGGAAGTTCTATAATCGGAATGCTGAATCAAAATTTCAAGAGAACTATTTGAAACGTCAACCACTGCTGGAGAAAGGGTTTGCGTTTACTTAAGAGAAGTATATGGGTTTTGATGAAGACATTGCGTGGGTGATTGAAACTCATGGATGGGATATGTTCTGCTACCATCCGGATGAAGTTTATCCTAAAATGGTAAGAGAGTTTTACTCCCATTTAACTACTGATAGCCCATTCATATACATTCGAGGCATTTCGATTCTTTTTGATGCAAATAAAATCAACGCTTATTATGGTCTTAATGACGTTAAAGACGAGCATACGAGATTTGCGCATGGGATTTCGGAGGAAAATATAGAGAAAGTATTAAGAGAGGTGTGTGTTCTAGGAACCATATGGGGGAAGTCAAAGACGGATCTATTTACGATTGAGAAGCAATACTTAAAGCCTAAGTGTAAAATTTGGATGAGTTTTTTGAACACCAGATTAATGCCTACTGTGCACACAACCACCATTAAAAGGGAGAGGTTATTGCTGCTAGATTCTATCATGTCTAGGAGGAAGATTGATGTAGGACAGATCACTCATGATGAAGTCCATAAACGTGCCCAAAAGAATTAAGGTAATTTGATATGTCCTAATCTGATTTGTGCATTGTGTCTACAAGCAGGTGTTGCTTTAAAGGAGAATGAAGATAGGTTGCCAAACAAAGATGCCATCACTAAGCAAACGGTAATATGGCAACAAAAGGAAGATGTGCTTACATCTACACCATTTAAGCAGCACATTAGTTAAGAGCCACCAGTGTTTGTGAAAGCATCATCTAGTAACCCTTTTGAACTATCTGCTTTATCTTGTTTGGGTTTTGTTGATGATAAATGTTTTGATGTTACTAATCGTATCAAGAAAATTGATAAGGTTTTAAAGGATTTTCATTGCAAGACCAAGGCCTTGTGGTGTTACATGCGTATTTGTGAAGAAGTAATATGCCAAGCGCTACAGCGAAACCAAGTCAAAGTCCTAACGTTCCCAGATTTCTCGAGGATTCTCTACGATGAAATAGAAATGACAAAGTATGATGCTGACGACACCGAGATTTAGTTGGCATCTGGAAAGTCATCTTTTGGGGAGGAAAACCATCTGATCGAGGATAAAGAAGAAGAGAAGAAAAAACCTGAACTTGATGATATTGATGACAACCCTATTGTGAAGGAGAAATCTACTACACCACCAGCGAAAACCGTGACACCCAAGAAGCCTGTAACACCAAAAGTGTTTGCTACACCATCCAAAGGTCCTAACCAAGATGTAGAAGTTGATCACTTGATCGACGAGATGACGAAATCGAATGATGAAGATGAGGAGGAGGTAATGACTGTAACAACGCAGTTTTCAGTGGTATCAAAAACAATGATTTCAGGATCACAACTCTGACAAGTATAGTAAAAAAATTATTTATTTTAATATTTATCACGTCGTTGACATCATATTAAAATTTGGGTATGAAATTTTAACGTTTAGATGGCGAATTGAGTAAAGAAGTTTAAATCGTAAAAAGGTGTAAAAGTATAATTTAATTGATTTAATGCATTACATGATAATTGGAAGATAGGTTAATGCATCAAAATGGTAATTAGACCATTATCTATGTTAGTAGATGAATTTGGGTTTAAAATAAGGGAAAATACGTGTTAATTAAAAGGGTAAAATAGTAAATGTAAAGGAAATGATTTTTAACTTAAAATCATAATAGATTAATTATTTTTCTTCATCTTCTTCACTAAACAAACAAAAGAAACCCTAGAAACCTTAAGGGAATTTCGGTCAAGCTTAAAGCTTCATTAGGTAAGTGATTTCTCACTCGTTTTTAGTGATTTATATAACTTTGAGTTCTTATTAGCTTAGTCTAGCTAATCTAGCGACTAATTTGTGATTTTGTCACAAGTTGAATATTTTACCATTGTTGAAAACACTTATTTTTGGAAGTTCATGGTAGATTTGTATGCTTGATGTTATGGTTTGATATTTTTGTAAAGTGATTTTTGTTGAAATTAGGGTTTGAGGACTAAAATGTTAAAATGATGAAAATATGGGTATTTGGTGTGAAATGGCTAAATTGTAGGGACTTGTATGGAAGCTTGGAGCAATCGACTGGTATGAGTTTAGTAAGAAAGGGGTTATTTTACATGTTTAGTGTTTAGGGACTAAATTGAATAAAAGTGAAATGTTAGGGGTAATTTCATAAATTCCCAAAAAGGATCAAAATGTTTTAAATGATTTAATACATGATTTAATGTGAGAAATTGGATGATTGTTATGCTAGATTACAATTGAGCCATAGATCGTGGGAAAGGAAAGGTTGCGGATTAGTCCTAGTAGTCTATCCAACAACTACAATCCAGTCCGGTAAGTTCATATTATTAAATCCCAATTTAAATTGTATATTTTTGTTTCGTAAACAATTTCTTTGAGTTGGAATGATGATCGAAAGTGTGGAAGAAGGGAACAAAGGAAAGGAAAGGCTAACGAGTTTTGAGTCGTAAATGAAAATGGTCTGATGACTATGTGTTTCTGTGAGTATGTGGATCCTTTACGGATTATGAGGTCCGATGACTATGTTCATCATGAGCATATGAATCCTTTACGAATTATGAGGTTCTATGACTGTGTATCATCGTGAGTATATGAATCCTTTACGGATTAAGAGGTCCGATGACTATGTGTCATCGTGAGTATTAAATGAAATGAATCCCATTACGGATTAAAGGTCCGATGACTCTATGTCATCGTGAGTATCAAATGCAAGTTGAAACCAACCTCAGATGTATACAGCTTACTCAATTTGGTTGATTAGATTTTACAACTCTTGAAGTTTGGTAAATCTATTTAACTTTATGAACTTAATAAGCTTTGAAATGCTTACTTGTTGAAATTGTTGTTGTTTTGTAGATTCAATTTTGTTATTCGAAGATTGGATCATCTTGGAGCATCACATTATCCCTAAGTTTGTTCGGTCGTAATTATATTATTTGGTCATACAACATGTACTAGGATGAATTGACTCGTACTTCTTGTATGGATAAATGAATCTTTTTGTTGTAAATTCTTAATAAATGTTGGTCAAGTTGGTATGTTAGTTAAATGTTATATACATACTATATTTTGTTGTATGCAAGGTCTTGAAACCATGTACAATGTATTAGTATATTTCATTTGAAGTTATGAAGTGATGAATGGTTGATAAACTTGTTGTTTATGCTTGATTTATTGATTTTTGTGTACTTGTTTCGATAGAACTCATGCATGTATCGGTAAAAGTACAGGGTGGAGAGAGGTTGTTTATTGACATGAGTTTTATCGATAGTTAGGATACATGTATCAGTAGTTAGGATACTTGTATCGGTAGAAGTTGTAGGGTAGGACTTCTTAGCTTTTAGTATCGGTAGAAGCATGACTTGTTTCGGTCGAAGTTACACTTGTATCGGTAGAACTTTTCCAAGTATAGGTAGAAGTCTGCACTATTTTTGAATTTCTTACTGACTTGACTACTACCGATACTTGTCCAACAGGTATCAGTAAAAGTCTCCAAAAATCATGAAAATGACATTTTTACCCTTTTCGAGTTACGCTGACATTCAATTGACGATTCATGTTGTGTACTTTGAACTATTTTATTAAAATATGATTAAACAAAACAGAAATATGAACGGACATTAGAACCCTAACCGATGATGATGTCAGATTTTAGGAGTTACATTTAATGGTATCAAAGCTTTCGGTTTAGCCATTTCTTGGACTGTATTGACTGTGTTTAATGATTTAGAATTACATGCCATATGAACTTGTAATAGTGTGATATAGATGAATCCGATCTAACTATGGTTTTTGCAGATAAATACAGGATGCCTGATTCAGAAAAAGATGAAACTAATGAGGTAAACAACAATGTTCCGACTAACAACTCTTGGTCTAGTCATAGTGCTTCGATACTACCGATGACAAAAAATGAGGCAAAGAACATGTTGTTCTGTTTAATATGGTAGTGGTTCTCGAAATTTATGAGAAATAAACCGATGGTACAACCTCCTCCACCCCTTGTTACACAGTCATCCGCCTAACCTGTAGCACCTCTAGTTAGGCCTCCACCACCTCTAGTGGTAGAACAGAGGCAACGCATCCTGACAGATAGGGTTAGAAAATATAGAGCTGATGATTTTTGGGGAAGTGTAGAAGATGATCCCTCTAAGGCTGAGTACTGGTTGGAAAACACACTGAGATTTTTGAATGAGATGACTTGTCCTCTAGAAGACTATGTGAGGTGTGCTTCTTCACTTCTGAAAGATGAGGCTTACAATTGGTGGGCAATGATTGTAGCAATGATGCCTGAAAATGAAGTTACCTGGAATTCTTCCAAACGAAGTTTAAAAGAAATATGTCAGCAAGAGATACTTGGATAAGAAGAAGAATGATTTTTTAGTGCTTAGACAGGGGAACAAAACAGTGGAAGAGTATGAAAGAGAATTTGTTCAGCTCAGCAAGTATGCCAAATAGATAGTGCCAACGAATGAGGCCATGTGTATCCGTTTTGAAGATGGGCTAAACGACGAGATCAAGATGATGGTATGAGGTTCTTAAATACGATCGCTGGTGGTTCTAGCAGATAGAGCTCAAAAGATGGAAGAAATCTACAATAGTAAGAGATTGAGAGAAAAGAGGTTTCAGGAATCTGGAAAGAAGAATATTGCTAGGACCTTTTTATATCGCCACCGAAGAGATTCAAAGAAGAGGTTAGTCGAGGGCCAGTTTCGTCGAGATTTTTGAGCAGGAGTAAGTCAGGACCACTGAAATCTAAATTCCAAAATCGGCCCACAAATAGTGTAGCCAGCATGCGCAATGCACCTAGTCCGATATATGGGTATTGTAAAAGAAGTCACGCAAGCGAGTGTCGAAAGATGAAAGGGACCTACTACCGATGTGAAAGTACAGACCATTTTTTAAGAAATAGTCAGATGAAATCTAAAGTAAAAGAGGATCAAAGTGTAAAACCTCTTGCTACACCACAAAAGAGTAGGCGCTCCGAAAAAAGTAGCGGTATAGGTGGAAACTGCGAGGATATCAGGGAAAATGTAGCAAAATTGAAAGTCCGGGCGCTCGTATGGACTTATGCCATTCGAGCTAGAGAAAATGCTACTGCTCTTGATGTTGTGACTGATATATTTTATATTTTTAATGATATTGTGTGTACATTGATTGACTCCGGATCGACTAAATCATATATTTGTACTGCATTAGCTACGGAAAAGAAATTATCTATTGAGTCGACTGAATTTGATTTACAAGTCACAAACCCGTTGGGTCATATTTTCCTTGTAAATATGACATGTCGTAAGTGTCCACTGAAAGTTAAAGGATGTGAATTTCCTGCCGACCTGATGTTATTGCCGTTCATCGAGTTCGATGTAATTCTGGGAATGGACTGGTTAACTGAGAATGATGTGGTGGTTAATTGTAAACGAAGACAGATTAATCTAAAATTCCCGATAGGCGAGGTAATTACAGTCGAGTTTGGGAAGTTGAACAGTGATACCAGGGTAATCTAAGCCATATCTGCGCAGAAGATGGTTCGTAAGGGTTGCGAGGCATTTTTGGCTTATATATTGGATACCCGGGGTATAGGAATAGAGTTGGAACAAGTACCGATCATAAAAGAATTTACAGATGTATTTTCGGAAGAGTTACCTGGTTTACCGCCGATCAGAGAGGTATAATTTGGCATTGATTTAGTACTTGGCACTACAATGATATCAATTACACCATACAGAATGGCACCAACTGAGCTGAAGGAGTTAAAAGTGCAATTGTTAGACATAGAGGTTTTATCCGACCGAGCGTATCACCTTGGCGCACACCTGTGTTGTTTGTGAAAAAGAAAGATGGTTCGATGAGAATGTGTATAGATTACAAACACCTGAATAAGGTAACGATCAAAAATAAATATTCGTTGCTTCATATTGATGAGTTCTTTGATCAATTGAGGGGTGTGACAATTTTCTCTAAAATAGATCTCTGATCGGGTTATTATCAGATGCGAGTAAAGGACTATGATGTGCCAAAGACATCATTCAGGATCCGATATGGGCATTATGAGTTTTTGGTGATGCCGTTCGAATTTACTAACGCTCCAGCAACATTCATGGATTTGATGAACCGAGTCTTTAAGCCTCAATTGGATAGATTTGTAGTAGTGTTCATAGATGTTATACTAGTTTATTCTAGGACAGAGTCAGAGCACACTCAGCATTTGAGAGAGACCTTACTGATTTCGTGAGAAAAGCAGCTATATGCAAAGTTTAGAAAATGTAAGTTCTAACTACGAGAAGTGGAATTTCTGGGTCATGTAGTATCGTTGGAGGGAATCCGGGTGGATCCGAGTAAAGTTTCAGCTATTCTTGATTGGTGGGTACCAAAAAATGTTTTTGGGGTACGTAGCTTTTTGGGATTAGCAAGCTTTTACCATTGGTTTGTGAAGAATTTTTCTATCGTAGCCTTGCCAATGACAAAGTTGCTACAAAAGAATACCCAGTTTCTATGGTCAGAAAAGTGTTAGCAGAGTTTTGATCAGTTGAAGAAATTGACAGAAGCTTCGGTATCGATGCAACCTGAATCGGGTAAAGAGTTTGTCGTATACAATGATGCATCTCTGAATGGCTTGGGTTGTGTTTTGATGCAAGCTAAAAAGGTGATAGCTTAAGCCTCTCGACAATTAAAGCCGTAGGAACGAAACTATCCGACCCACGATTTAGAGTTAGCTACTATTGTCTTTGCCTTGAAGATTAGCAACATTATTTTTATGGTGAGAGGTGTCACATATTCACAAATCATAAAATTATTTGTATGCTGAGACGATATAGGTTAGATCCTTCCCATGTAATTACACCTTGTGAGATTGAGATACAGTCGGATTTGACGTATTCAGAGGAATCAGTTAGAATACTGGCTTGCGAGATAAAATAATTACGGAACAAAAGAGTACCATTGGTGAAAGTATTGTGGAAGCATCACGGGTTAAAGGATGCCACATAAGAGACAGAGGCTTCGATGAAATCATAATACCCTAACCTGTTTTCTAGTAAGAAATTTCGGACGAAATTTCCCCAAGGGGGAGAGTTGTAATAGCATAGTTTTCAATGGTTTCGAAAACAATGATTTCGAGACCACAACTCTAAAAAGTCGAGTCAAAAAATTATTTATTTTAATAATTATGATGTCATTGACATCATATTAAAATATGGTTATGAAATTTTAACGTTTAGATGGCGAATTAAGTAAAAAGGATTAAATCGTAAAAAGGTGTAAAAGTAGAATTTCATTGATTTAATGCATTACATGATAATTGGAAGATTGGCTAAGGTGTCAAAATGGTAATTAGACCATTATCTATGTGAGTAGATGAATTTGGGTTTAAAATAAGGGAAAATACTTGTTAATTAAAATGGTAAAATAGTAAATGTAAAGGAAATGATTTTTAACCTAAAATCATAACAAATTAATTATTTTTCTTCCTCTTCTTCACTAAAAAAACAAAAGTAACCCTAGAAACCTTAAGGAAAGTTTCGGCCAAGTTTAAAGCTTCATTAGATTAGTGATTTCTCACTCGTTTTTAGTGATTTCTATGACTTTTAGTTCGTATTAGCTTAGTCTAGCTAATCTAGGGACTAATTTATAATTCTGTCAACAGTTTAATTATAACACCTCTTAACCCTAAATCGTCGTCGAAACAGGGTTACGGGGAATTACCAGACATATCGGACAATTTACAAATAATAAATAAATAATTAATGAACATATTATAAAATAATAATAAAGTCCCTTAATTGGACCCTCGAAGTTCAAAATACGTATTATAAAGGGAATTGGGACTTGTTTTGGTGCTCCGCAGATTTTTTGTAAATTTTTTTTTCGAACTCGATATAACCCCCTTTATAAACGTCTAACCTTCCCTACAATTTCAACCCGCAACCAAAACAATTTATACTCAAACTCACCTAAATCATATTCAATTCATTAACATATTAATTTAATAATTAAACATTCTTAATATTACTTAAAATTTACTAATAACTTTATTCATTTTTCATTCAAACTTAATGCCGACTTTTATAATATACTCTTTACCATTTTATTAAACTAATATAAAAATATAGTAATTTTTTTTTTACAACCAACATTACAAGCATATACATGTAACCTATACAACACTACATGTCACTTTTACCAAAAGGGGAAAAATTACATCACCGAATTTATAATAAGGTCGGGATTGATCTGGACGTTGAACTAGAACCTTAATTTCTATTAACCTACACACGGAAACAACCGTACGCTGAGTATTTCATACTCAGTGGTATTGCTATAATTCAAATTATAAATAACCAAATAAATTTCACATAATCAATCATATAATACATGAACACATATTATCTTAATTTATACACCACTTTCATTCCATATCAATATCAAATCAATTTAACCAAATAACAACCAAATATCATAAATAATTAGATACTAATAACTTTTGAAACCTTTGATTTATCCATTTCATTCTCTTTTCTCAATTTCATCACATGTCACTTTATATGCATCAAATTTTCATTTCTATTCAATTTTTTTTTTCACATTGTTTACCTCTATTAACAAGACTCAGACCTTGGCGGATACACGGATCCAACCAAACACACCAAAATGGCACTCAGTGCCTCATCAAATAGTTCGAAGCAATAAAGTGACACCCAGTGTCTCATCGGCCTAGCCGAAGTAAAGTGGTACTCAATACCTCATCGAATCTATCTAAAGTAAAATAATGACACCTAGTGTCTCATCGAATAAAGGTAGAAGTGTCCCTGAACTCTTCCAATCCTATGGCATGCCAACTATATCTGACTCAGTCCGACTAGTTAATAGAGATTTTCAATTTACAATTCATATCACTTTCAATTCCAATTTCACTTTCACTTTCAATTTTGATCACAAATCATTCAAATTCAATTCAAATATACTATTAATTCAATATAAATTTTCATTCATCTCAATATTAACACTTACCTCATATTCACTTAATAAATATAAATATCGAAATAAATATTAAATAATGAAGAATTCAGATTATAGTAATGCAAACTCGGATTTCGCGATTACTCCACGATTACTTTCTCCTTTCTTTTTTGTGCCGATGCTTCGAGTTCTTTGTTTGCTATGAAAATAATAATAATTTACGCTATTAATTACAGCACCAATTTATAATAATAATTGAATTTCTATCCAATTTATACCCTAATTCCAATGTAATCCTAATTAACTCATTTATTTTTCTAACTCAATGCATACTTTATTTTTATTCAATTTTCTTTCACATTCTACTTAACTATCTAATGTTCATAATAAAACCCTAATTTAAAATTTCTTTCAATTTAATCCCTCTATCACAAAACTTATAGCTTCTTTAACAATTTAATATCTTTATAAATTCTAACTTGAAATTCATTCAATTAATTCCCTAATTCACTATTTTGTTCAACATGAACTATGTTCAAAAACCTTAAAACTTCCAAGACCTCAACTTAATTTCATCAAAATTTTGTCCTAAAGCTTCTAAAACATCTAATTTAAGAAAAAAAAAGGCTTAATTGACTTACAAATTAAAGCTTAAAGCTTTAAAATTCTAGTTTCCCCTTTTTTCTTTTTCCTTCCCTTTTCTCCCTTCCATTTTCGTTTAAGCTTCTGTTCTTCTATTCCTTCTTTTGTTTCTTTTTCTTTTCTTTATTCTTTTATGTCTTATATATATATATATATATATTAGTTAGTAATAATATTAATAAATTCTAAATATCTATTTGCTTAAATAATAAGTAAATTAATATTTATTTTACAAATATACAAATATAATTTTTACACATGTATATTTTATTACCATACATTTGGCTTAATATATATATATATATATTTCATTAATCTAATAAGATAATATCAATTAAATAATAATTTATACTATTATATTCTGTTATTAATTAATAATAACTTAAATCATTAAAAATCTTTAGATTTTTCTCATTGTTTTGCCATCTCAAATTATGAAATAGGAATAATTATCATTTTAGTCCCTCTTTATTTCTTTTAATCTATAATTAGGCTTTCACCCCTTATTCAATTTAGTCCTTTTTACTAATTACTCTAAATTAAATAAAATTCACCTAATCAGAGCCTAATTAAACACACTACTAGACTCATAATTACTCATAATAATTATTTACGAACTCGATTTACTTAGACGAAGGCCCTATAACTCACTTTTTCGATGCCCGTGAATTTAGGTCATTACATTTCTCCCCCCTTAGTAAATTTCGTCCTCGAAATTTACTTGAATATAAATGGGGGTACTGTGCTCTCATAGTTTCTTCTGGTTCCTAAGTCAGCTTCTTCCATACTATGACTTCTCCATAAGACTTTTACTAAGGAAACTCGTTTATTTCTTAATTCCTTTACCTCTCGTGCTAAAATTTGAACCGGCTCTTCTTCGTAGGACAAATCAGGTCGAACTTCAATGTCTTTAGTAGAAACAATATGAGAAGGATCTGATCTATCTTTTCGTAGCATAAAAACATGAAAAACATCGTGAATCTTCTGCAATTCCGGAGGTAAAGCTAACCGATAAGCGATTGACCCGATACTTTCTACAATTTCATATGACCCAATATAACGAGGACTTAACTTTCCTTTTCGGCCAAATCTCAACACTTCCTTCCAAGGAGAGACTTTGAGAAATACTTTGTCCCCGATTGAATACTCAATGTCCCGACGCTTCAAATCGACATAAGATTTCTGTCAATCAAAGGCTGCTTTTAATCTATCTTTAATCTTCTTAATTGTTTCTTCTATCTCTTGAATTAATTTTGTCCCAATCACCTTTTTTTCATTCAATTCTGTCCAACACACTTGTGATCTACATCTTTGACCATATAATGCTTCATACGGGGCCATTTGTATACTAGATTAGACATTATTATTGTAGACAAACTCAACTAATGGCAAATAATGTTCCCAACCTGATTCAAAATCGATGATACAAGCCTGAAGCATATCTTCTAATATCTGAATTACCTGTTTGGACTGTCCATTTGTTTGTAGATGAAAAGCCGTACTAAAGTTAAGTTTAGTACCCAGAGAATCATGCAATTGCTTCCAAAATCTTGATGTAAATTGAGGATCCCGATCGAAAATTATTAATACCGGAATACCATGTAATCTTACAACTTCTCGGATATAAACCTCAGGAAGCTTCTGCAATGACCAGTCGGTTCTAACTACTATAAAATGCGTTGACTTGGTAAGTCTATCAACTATCACCCAAATGACATTCTTTTTACTTACTGACAACAGTAATCCTGTAACAAAATCCATCGTGATGCAATCCCATTTCCACTCAGGAATATCGATAGGCTGAAGTAGTCTAGTAAGAACCTAATGTTCTGCTTTTACCAGTTGACAAGTTAAACATTTACTCACAAATTCAACTGTCTCTTTTCATTCCTGGCCACCAATATAGTTCTCGTAAATTTCGGTACATCTTCGTACCTCCGGGGTGCAAAGCGAATGGACTGTCTTGAGCTTCTCGAAGAATCGATTTCTTCAACTCAGAATTAGTTGGAACACAAATCAAATTTTGATATCTCAAACATCCACAATCATCAATACTAAAACTCTCTGCTGTACCATTCTGTACCATCTCTCTTTTCTTCAACAATTTGTCGTCTCTTAATTGTGCTGATCTGATCTGATCAAACATTACCGGCTTTACTCTCAACTCGGCCAAAAGACTCCCATCATTAATGATACTAAGCCGTGCAAACATCACTCTCAATTCAATTGCAGCTTTTCTACTTAGTGCATCAACTACAAAATTAGCTTTTCTCGAATGGAACACAGTCATAATCTTTTAGGAGCTCTATCCACCGTCTTTGTCTCAAGTTCAATTCTTTTTGAGAAAGAAGATATTTGAAACTTTTATGATCGATATAGATGTAGCATTTCTCACCATATAAATAATGTCTCAAAATCTTCAGAGCAAAAATCACAGCTGCTAGTTCCAAATCATGAGTCGGATAGTTATGTTCGTGTGGCTTCAATTGACGAGATGCATAGGCTATTACTTTTCCATCCTGCATTAATACACAACCCAAACTATTCAAAGAAGCATCACTATACACTACAAAATTTTTCCTCGACTCTAGTAATGTCAGAATTGGTGCTTCTGTCAGCATTTGCTTCAACATTTCAAAACTTCTCTGGCACTGATCATCCCAGATAAAAGGAACATTCTTCTGTAGTAATTTAGTCATCGGCAAAGCTATCTTCGAAAATCCATTTACAAATCTTCTATAATACCTAGCTAAACCAAGAAAACTTCTCACTTCAGATACATTCTTCGGTACTCTCCACTGATCAATTGCTTCAATCTTTTTCGAATCAACTCTGATTCCATCTGTCGATACCACATGTCCCAAAAATACAACTTCTGAAAGCCAGAACTCACATTAGCTAAGCTTTCCATACAACTGCTTCTCCCGTAATATCTGTAATACCATTCTAAGATGCTGATCATGTTCTGACTCTGACTTTGAATAAACCAGTATATCATCAATAAAAACCACGACAAACTGGTCTAAATACGACTGAAAGATAAGATTTGTGAGATCCATAAAAGTAGCTGGGCCATTAGTCAATCCGAATGGCATTACCAAGAACTCGTAGTGACCATACCTCGTACGAAAAGTTATCTTCGAAACATCGCTTTCTTTTACTTTCAACTAGTAGTAGCCTGACCTTAAGTCAATCTTCGAAAATACAGAAGCTCCTCTCAACTGATCAAACAAATCATCAATGTGAGGTAGTGGATACTTATTATTGATTGTTACCTTATTCAACTGTCGGTAATCAATACAAAGTCGCATCGAGCCATCTTTCTTCTTAACAAATAACACTAGAGCTTCCCACGATGATATGCTCGGTCGAATAAAACCATGATCTAATAAGTCTTGCAATTGTATCTTCAGCTCCTTTAACTCTGTAGGTGACATTCAGTATAGGGGTATGGATATTGGAGTTGTACCCAGATAAACCTCTATAGCAAACTTAACCTCTCTGTCTGGTAGCAAACCTGGAAGTTATTCGGGAAATACATCAGGAAACTCACAATCTGAATTAATGACATAGGCCAAATATGCTGAACAACCCTGCTGAAGTAACTTATTAACCTCTATTGTTGAAATAAGACGTACTGGCCCATTAGTACGGATGCCATTTACCTTAATCCGACATCCATCTTCTATCTGAATACTAAATTTCTTTTTATAGCAATCCAAAATCACTCCATATTTAGATAACCTATCCATTCCCAGTATTATATCAAAGTCCCCAAATGGCATGATCAACAAGTCGACAGGAAAAGTTTTATTTTGTATAATCAACGGGCATCTCGGACACACTTGATTTCCCCAATGGACTCGACACCTCTATTGACACTCTAGACACCACGGACTTTAATTTCCCCAACTCAGCTAGTTTTAAATTTATATAGGAATGTGAAGATCCAGGATCAATCAAAGCATAAACAGGCTCAGATGACAATAAAAATATACCTGTTACTACATCGTGGGTATCGCTTTCTTCCCGTGTCCTGACCATATAGGCTTTGGTCGGTACTTTAGCTTCAAACTGTTGGGTAACAATATCACTGCTTCTTTTAACACCTCCTCCTCTGAAAACCGAACCACCTCTACCAGATCCTCTGCCTCTAGCTGTAGATACTAATCTCTATGATGTTACCGGTGCAGCACTATCAGTTTTTGGGTAATCTCTAATGAAATGATCTGTAAAACCACATCAAAAGCAGCCCCTAATTAATTTCCAGCATTCCCCTCTGTGTTTCTTCCCACAGTGGTGTCAATTTGGAATTTCTATTTCCCGAGATGAACCTCTCACACTGCCAGTGGATACCGTCATTTGTTTACCCTTACTTCTTTCACTTCTATCCGATCCAAAATTGGAACTTCATCCACCTTGAGATTCCTTTGATCTTTTTGGCTGAGGATTCAAATTAGTAGTTCCTGTATGCTTCCCAATTGGTCTAACACTTTCAATCTTTTTATCGAGGTCTAGAACTTGCTCTACCATTTTGGCCTGTTTAATCAAATCTATAAACTCAGTAATATGGTGAGATACCAACTATACCTTGATCTCGTCTCACAAACCCTGTAAAAATCTTTTGCAACTATCAACTTTTGTTGGTATAAATCCTGAGGCGTATCTGTTGAGTCTCGAGAATTCCCTCTCATAATCTAGTTTTGACATGTCACCCTATTGCAGCATTAAAAACTCTTACTTCTTGTCTTCAATATGCATTTCTCCGATATATTTCTTTTGAAATTCTTTCTGAAGTAGGTCCCATGTTATATGATCCTCTAGTAGATATCGAACCACTGATTCCCACCATAAATAAGCTTCCCCTTGTAACAACGAACAGCACAAATCAAGCATTCCCGGGGGTACATTCCAATTGCTGTAAAATTTTTTTGGTCGACTCCATCCAATTTTCAACTATTGATAGATTAACTCCATTCAGACCCACAAATTCAGTGGCACCATATTTTCTCAATTCTTTTATCGAGGCTCGACTTTGAGTTGGTACTAAAGTCGTAGCAGGAGCAGTCCTCGCTACTTTTTGTAATGCATTGACAATTACTCGTAATATATTAGAATCATCTCTATCATTTCTTCTATTTACTCTAGGAGGTGGATTTCTTACTGGATTTACGCTAGGTGTTACTAACTCCATTTCATCTAACCCATACGACTCTTCGTCTCCAGTGTACATTTCTTGATCAGTATCATCTATTCTTTCATCTAACATCTTTAATCTATAAAACAAAAACAAAAAAATAGGTCAGCATCCAAAGATCCCGACTTAGTTTCAACCCAACAGTAGCATGTACTTTTAGACTCAATTTCTGAGCTCGAATTAGTTCGAGAATCGCCTAAACCTGATAGCTTTGATACCAATAATTGTAACACCTCTTAACCCTATACCGTTGCCAAAACAGGGTTACAAAGTATTACCAGACATATTAGACAATTTACAAATAATAAATAAATAATTAATGAACATATTATAAATTAATCATAAAGTCCCTTAATTGGACCCTCGAGGTTCAAAATACGTATTAGAAAGGGAATTGGGACTTGTTCTGTTGCTCCGCAGATTTTTCGTAAATTTTTTTTTCGAACTTGATATAACCCCCTTTATAAACGTCTAACCTTCCCTGCAATTTCAACCTGCAATCGAACCAATTTATACTCAAATTCACCTAAATCATAATCAATTCATTAACATATTAATTTAATAATTAAACATTCTTAATATTACTTAAAATTTACTAATAACTTTATTCATTTTTCATTCAAACTTAATGCCAAATTTTATAATATACTCTTTACCATTTTATTAAACTAATATAAAAATATAATATACTTTTTTTTTACAACCAACATTACAAGCATATACATGTAACCTAAACAACACTTAGTACATGCCACTTTTACAAAAAAGGGAAAAATTACATCATCGAATTTATACTGAGGTCGGGATTGATCTGGATGCTGAACCAAGACATTAATTTCTACTAACCTGGACAAGAAAACAACCGTACGCTGAGTATTTCATACTCAGTGGTATTACTATAATTCAAATTATAAATAACCAAATAAATTTCACATAATCAATCATATAATACATGAACACATATTATCTTAATTTATACACCACTTTCATTCCATATCAATAACAAATCAATTTAACCAAATATCATAAACAATTAGCTACTAATAACTTTTGAAACCTTTGATTTATCCGTTTCATTCTCTTTTCACAATTTCATCACATATCACTTTATATGCATCAAATTTTCATTTCTATTCAATTTTTCTTTTTTCACATTGTTTACCTCTACTAACAAGACTCGGACCTTGGTGGATACACGGATCCAACCAAACACACTAGATTAGCACTCAATGCCTTATCGACTAATTCGAAGCAATAAAGTGACACCCAGTGTCTCATCGGCCTAGCCAAAGTAAAGTGGTACCCAGTACCATCGAATCTATCTAAAGTAAAATAATGACACCTAGTGTCTCATTGACTAAAGGGCGAAGTATCCCTGGACTCTTCCAATCCTATGGCATGCCAACTATATCCTACTCAGCCCAACTAGTTAATAGAGATTTTCAATTTACAATTCATATCACTTTCAATTCCAATTTCACTTTCACTTTCAATTTTGATCACAAGTCATTCAAATTCAATTCAAATCAAATATACTCTTAATTAAATATAAATTTTCATTCGTCTCAATATTAATGCTTACCTCATATTCACTTAATAAATATAAATATCGAAATAAATATTAAATAATGGATAATTCAGATTATAGTAATACAAACCCGGATTTCGCGATTACTCTTCAATAACTTTCTCCTTTCCTTTTTGTGCTGATGTTTCGAGTTCTTTGCTAGCTACGAAAATAATAATAATTTACGCTATTAATTACAACACTAATTTATAATAATAATTGAATTTCTATGAATTTATACCTTAATTCCAATTTAATCCCAATTAACTCATTTATTTTTCTAACTTAATTCATACTTTATTTTTATTCAATTTCCTTCCACATTCTACTTAACTATCTAATGTTCATAATAAAACCCTAATTTAATATTTCTTTCAATTTAATCCCTCTATCACAAAACTTATAGCTTCTTTTACAATTTAATCTCTTTATCAATTCTAACTTGAAATTCATTCAATTAATTCCCTAATTCACTATTTTGTTCAACATGAACTATGTTCAAAAACCTTAAAACTTCCAAGACCTCAACTTTATTTCATCAAAACTTTATTCTAAAGCTTCTAAAACATCTAATTTAAGAAAAAAAGGGCTTAATTGACTTATCAATTAAAGCTTAAAGCTTCAAAATTCTAGTTTCCCCTTTTTTCTTTTTTCCTTCATTTTCTCCCTTCCTTTTTCGTTTAAGCTTCTATCATTCTATTCCTTCTTTTGTTTCTTTTTCTTTTCTTTATTCTTTTACGTCTTATATATATATTAGTTAGTAATAATATTAATAAATTATAAATATCTATTTGCTTAAATAATAAATAAATAAATATTTATTTTACAAATATACAATTATAATTTTTACACATATATATTTTGTTACCATACATTTGGCTTAATATATATATATATATATATATATATATTTCATTAATCTAATAAGATAATATCAATTAAATAATAATTTATACTATTATATTCTATTATTAATTAATAATAACTTAAATCATTAACAATGTTTAGATTTTTTTCATTGTTTTACCGCCTCAAATTATGAAATAGGCATAATTGCCATTTTAGTCCCCCTTTCTTTCTTTTAATCTATAATTAGGCTTTCACCCCTTATTCAATTTAGTCCTTTTTACTAATTACTCTAAATTAAACTAAATTCACCTAATCAAAGCCTAATTAAATACACTACTAGACTCATAATTACTCCTAATAATTATTTACGAACTCGGTTTACTAAGACGGAGGCCCTATAACTCACTTTTTCGATGTCCGTGAATTTAGGTCATTACATGAATATTTTACCATTGTTGAAAATACTTATTTTTGGAAGTTCATGGTAGATTTGTATGTTTTATGTTTGGGTTTAATACTTTTGTAAAGTGTTTTTTGATGAAATTAGGGTTTGAGGATTAAAATGTTAAAATGATGAAAATGTGGGTATTTGGTGTGAAATCGCTAAATTGAATAAAAGTGAAATGGTAGGAGTAATTTCGTAAATTTCCCAAAAAGGATTAAAATATTTTAAATGATTTAATACATGATTTAATGTGAGAAATTGAATGATTGTTGTGTTAGATTACGGTCGAGCCATAGATCGTGGGAAAGGAAAGGTTGCGGATTAGTCTTAGAAGTCTATCAAACAACTACAATCCAATCCGGTAAGTTTGTATTATTAAATACTAATTTAAATTAAATATTATTGTTTCGTAAACAATTGATGTGAGTTGGAATGATGATCAGAGGTGTGGAAGACGGGAACAAAAGAAAGGAAAGGCTAACAGGCTTTAAGTCGTAAATGAAAAAGGTCCGATAACTATGTGTCATCGTATGTTGATCCTTTACGGATTATGAGGTCCGATGACTTTGTGTCATCGTGAGTATATGAATCCTTTATGGATTACGAGGTCTGATGACTATGTGTAATCATGAGTATATGAATCCTTTACGGAATAAGAGGTCCGATGACTATGTGTCATCTTGAGTATTAAATGAAATAAATCCCATTACGGATTAAAGGTCTGATGACTCTATGTCATCGTGAGTATCAAATGCAAGTTGAAACCAACCTCGGATTTATACAGCTTACTCAATTTGGTTGATTAGATTGTACAACTGTTGAGTATATTTCATTTGAAGTTATGAAGTGATGAATGGTTGATAACCTTGTAGTTTATGCTTGATTTATTGATTTCTTTGTACTTGTTTCGGTAGAACTCATGCATGTATCGATAGAAGTACAAGGTACGAGAAAGGTTGTTTACTGACATGGGTTGTATCGGTAGTTAGGATACTTGTATCGATAGAAGTTGTAGGGTAGGACTTCCTAGCTCTCTGGAATTTTTAGTATCAGTAGAAGCATGACTGTTTCGGTAGAAGTTACACTTGTATTGGTAGAACTTTTCCAAGTATCGGTAAAAGTCTGCACTGTTTCTAAATTGCTTATTGACTTGACTACTATTGATACTTGTCTAACAGGTATCGATAGAAGTCTCAAAAAATCATGAAAATAACATTTTTACCCTTTTCGAGTTATGCTAACATTCAATTGATGATTCATGTTGTGTACTTTTACTACTCTATTAAAATATGATTAAATAAAATAGTAATGAGAGATTAAATGCAATCTAAGATCTAACGGACATCAAAACCATAACCGATGATGGTGTCATGTTTTGGGTGTTACATTTAGTGGTATCAAAGCTTTCGATTTAGCCATTTCTTGGGCTATATTGACTGTGTTTAATGATTTAGAAGTACATCCATATGAACCTGTGATAGAGTGATATAGATGAATCCAATCTAAATATGGTTTTTACAGATAAATATAGGATGCCTGATTTAGAAAAAGATGAAACTAGTGAGGTAAACAACAATGTTCAGACTAACAACTCTTGGTCTAGTCATAGTGCATCGATACTACTGATGACTGAAAATGAGGCAAAGAACATGTTTTTCTGTTTAATGGGGTAGTGCTTCTCGAAATTTATGAGAAACAATCCGCTCCACCCCTTGTTACACAACCATCCGCCTAACCTGTAGCACCTCTAGTTAGGCCTCCACCACCTCCAGTAGTAGAACAGAGGCGACGCATCCTAACGAATACGGTTAGAAAATACGAAGCTAAATATTTTCAAGGAAGCATAGAAGATGATCCCTCTAGGGTTGAGTACTAGTTGGAAAACTCACTGAGAGTTTTGAATGAGATGGCTTGTCCTCTAAAAAACTATGTAAGGTGTGCTGCTTCACTACTGAAAGATGAGGCGTACAACTGGTGGGCGATGATTATAACAATGATGCTTGAAAATGAAGTTACCTAGGAATTCTTCCAAATGGAGTTTAAAAAGAAATATGTCAGCAAGAGATACCTGGATAAGAAGAAGAAGGAATTTTTAGAGCTTAGACAAGGGAACAAAACAGTGGCATAGTATGAATGAGAATTTGTTCAGCTTAGCAAGTATGCTAGAGAGATCGTATCGACGGATGAGGCCATGTGTGTCCATTTCGATGATGGGCTAAACGACGAGATCAATATAATGGTAGGTTGTTCTAAAATACGACCGTTGATGGTTTTAGTAGACAGAGCTCAAAAGATGTAAGAAATCTACAATAGTAAGAGATAGAGAGAAAACAGGTTTCAAGAATATGGAAAGAAGAAAATTTCCAAGACCTTCTCTATGCCGCCGTCAAAGAGATTCAAAAAAAGGTTAGTCGGAGGCTAGTTTCTTTGGGATTTTTTAGCAAGAGTAAGTCAGGACCACTGGAATCTAAATTCCAGAATCGACTCGCAGATAGTGTAGCTAGTGTTCGTAATGCACCAAGTCCGATATGTGGGTATTGTAAAAGGAGTCACATAAGCAAGTGTCGAAAGATGAAATGGACCTACTATTGATGCGAAAGTGTAGATAATTTTCTAAGAAATTGTCCGATGAAATCTGAAGCGAAAGAAGATCAAAGTGTAAAACGTCCTACTACATCACAAAAAAGTAGACACCCCGGATAGAGTAACGATATAGGTGGAAACTACAGGGATATCAGGGATAATGTAGCTAGATCGGAAGTTCGAGCACCCGCACGGACTTATGCCATTCAAGCTAGAGAAGAAGCTACTGCTCCTGATGTTGTGATTGATACATTTTATGTTTTTAATGATATTGTGTGTGCATTGATTGACCTGAGATCAACTCATTAATATATTTGTAATGCATTAGCTACAGAAAAGAAATTGTATGTTGACTTGACTGAATTTGATGTACAAGTCACAAACCCATTGGTTCATATTGTCCTTATAAATATGACGTGTCGTAAGTGTCCACTGAAAGTCCAAAATTGTGAATTTCCTAACGACCTAATGTTATTGTCGATCACTGAGTTCGATGTAATTTTGGGAATAGACTGATTAACTGAGAATGCTGTGGTGATTAATTGAAACCGAAGACGAATTAATCTAAAATGCCTGACAGGCGAGGTAATTACAGTCGAGTCTGAGAAGTTGAACAGTGATACCAAGGTAATCTTAACCATATCTTTGCAGAAGATTGTTTGTAAGGACTGCGAGGCATTTTTGGCTTATATACTAGATACTTGGGGTACGGGAATAGAGTTGGAACAGGTACCGATCATAAAAGAATTTAAAAATGTATTTCCGAAAGAGTTACTAGGTTTACTACCGATCAGAAAGGTAGAATTTGACATTGATTTAGTACTTGGCACTACACTGATATCGATTCCACCATATAGAATGGTACCAATTGAGCTAAAGGAGTTAAAAGCACAGCTGCAAGGTTTGCTAGAAAGAGATTCTATCCGACCGAGCGTATCGCCTTGGGGCGCACCTATGTTGTTTGTGAAAAAGAAAGATGGTTCGATAAGAATGTGTATAGATTAAAAAAAGCTTAATAAGGTAACAATCAAAAATAAATATCCATTACCTCGTATTGATGAGTTGTTTGATTAGTTGTGGGGTGCGACAGTTTTCTCTAAAATAAATCTCAGATCGGGTTATTATCAGATGGGAGTAAAGGACTATGATGTACCGAAGACAACAATCAGGACCCGATATGGGCATTATGAGTTTTTAGTGATGTCATTCGGTTTGACTAATGCTTCAGCAATATTCATGGATTTAATGAACCGAGTCTTTAAGTCTCACTGGATAGATTTGTAGTAGTGTTCATTGATGATATACTAGTTTATTCCAGGAAGGAGTCAGAGCACACCCAACATTTGTGAGAGACCTTACAGATTTTGCGAGAAAGTAACTATATGCAAAGTTTAACAAATGTGAGTTCTGACTACGGGAAGTGGGATTTCTGGGTCATGTAGTATCGTCAAAGGGAATCCGGGTGGATCCGAATAAAGTTTTAGCTATTCTCAATTGGAGGGTACCAAAGAATGTTTCTAAGGTATGCAGCTTTCTGGGATTAGCAGGTTATTACTGTCAGTTTGTGAAGAATTTTTATATCAAAGCCTTGCCGATGACGAAGTTGCTACAAAAGAATACCAAGTTTATATGGTTAGAAAGTGTCAGTACAGTTTTGATTAGTTGAAGAAATTATTGATAAAAGCTCCGATATTGACTCAACCTAAATCGGGTAAATAGTTTGTCATATACAATTATTAATCTCTAAATGGCTTGGGTTGTGTTTCGATGCAAGCTGGAAAGGTGATAGCTTATGCCTCTTGATAATTGAACTCGCATGAACGAAACTATCCGACCCACAATTTAGAGTTAGCTGCCATTGTCTTTTCCTTGAAGAGTTGGTCACATTATTTGTATGGTGAGAGGTGCCTCTTATTAACAGATCATAAAAGCCTAAAGAATCTGATGACTTAGAAGGAATTGAATTTGAGGTAACGTTAGTGGTTGGAACTATTGAAAGACTATGATTTGGTAATTGAATATCATCTGGAAAAGGCTTATGTTGTCGCTGATACATTGAGCCGAAAATCATTGTTTGCTTTGACGGTAATGAATGCCCATTTGTCACTAGAGAGTGATGGTTCTGTTACAACTTAACTTTGGATGAAACCACTATTCCTACAGTGGATACGAAAGCTATAAGAAGATGACTCAAAGCTTAAGGCTAAGAAGGAATAGATGCAGAATGATGCCACTTCTAGATTTACTATTGATAAGGATGGTATGTTGTATTTTTGAGGTAGAGTGTGTATTCTTGATAATTTTAATTTGTGATGACACATTCTATCGGAGGCTTATAGCAGTACTTACTCTATTCATTCGAGTAGTGTGAAAATGTATAATGATCTGAAGAAGATGTATTGGTGGCTAGGCATGAAGCGAGAAATCTCTGAGTTCATGACTAGATATATGGTGTGATGATCGGTGTCTTTACGACACAGCAATTGTGCAAGCATACACACATCGATGCAAGTATAGTTGATAGACAAATCTATCGGATATCGATCCCTCGAGGAATGGGTTCTTAATGTCTAAATTTCGGAGCAATCAATATTGAAATTAAGTGTAATATGAGTAATGATTTCGGTGCAATATGTCAAATCTGATCACTAAAATTAGATATTAATGTCAACGCAATTATAGTTAAATATCAGGTGTTAAAAGTCAATGTACTGAAAGTAAATCAAATGTATTGAGTGTTGGGTGCTGAATATTTAAATTGCATAAAATTTAAAAGTGATCAAGTGTAAAGGGTAGAAATGGTTCACTGATTCTGCTAACTTGCAATGCTGGATGCGTCGACAAGGTAAAGTATAGATGAATTGTCGCTACAATGAAGTCCTTTTGAGTTCTTACCAACAACAGCTCCCTCCTTAATCCTAACTTAAATACCCACAATCACTCCATCTCTGGGTGCGAGCAATGATGTGTATCCAAGAACAAGTAACTGGTTCTTATCCCAGTCTTGAGCAACTCTCGCTTAACCCACTTGTTAACTTAACCTGTCACCGTATCTCTCGATGTCGGCGCACTGCAATTTCACTCTCGAGCTTAAAGCGGTTAAATCCAAGAATAAACATATAAGTAGTGTAAAATAAGAATCAAAATGATATAACATTAAAAGACACTCTCATTTTCATTTAATATCATAAAAATCCATCATCGTTTAAGAAGAATTAAAGAGTACAACTAACCTTACTATCTCTAGACTACTAGGCCTACTCCCTAATTGTTCCTCTTGCCTTGCATCAAACACCTTCTCGTCAGAAGTGATTGCAGACTTGCTTCATCAACTTCTAATTCCCAGCTCAAATCTCCAAAATCACACAGAAATTGTAGAATTTAATCCCTTAGCTCTCAATGATTTCTTCATTCTTTGTTTATCTATTTATAACCTCTAAAATGTTGCAAGTTTTAGCCTTCATTCCTAGATCCAAATCTAGATTTTTACAGTTGCCAAAATTAGTTAGAGTACAGTTGTGCACTCACGCAGTTCTAGAATATTCTTCAGAGATTTGTAGATTGTCGCTGTATTACTAGACGTATTCTGAAATCATAATTGCAGCGACATCTATGAAATTCCTGCATTGGTGCTTCCAGCTGTGGATTCAGCTTGATTCTACTCATTCCAAGTTTAGTTGTAATGCAACGACATCTCTTGGTCGTAATTACCAGCTGATCTTGTGGTTGCATTCATCTTTTATTAAGCTTTTAGACTGAGTTCCTGCGCTAACAATATTAAGACGCAATATATCAGCTACTTGCGTCAACATTAGTACAAAAAATGGATAAAAATAACAAGAATTTAAACTAACTAACTAACAATGAGTTGGAAAATATGAAAATTAAATATAAAATGCTAATGATGCATGCTAAATGAAATACAAAAGAGACAATTAAGACACTAAATTAGGGAGAAAATCTATGTAATTTGTAATACCATCATGTGTCAGCAAGTAAAAGATGAACATCAGGTACCGTTTGGACTATTACAGTCTATTACCATTCTAGAGTGGAAATAGGAGTAGGTCACCATGGATTTTGTTACAGGACTACAAGTGATGCCGAGGAAGAAAGACTCGATTTGGGTTATAATGGATAGACTGATGAGATCAGCTCATTTTATTCCTATCCGAGTGGACTTTCCGTTAGAGAAGTTGGCTGAACTGTATGTATTAGAGATTGTATGGTTACATGGAGTGTTGGCACCTATTATTTCTGATAGAGATCCGTGTTACCTCAAAATTTTGGGGTAAGCTACACGAAGCATGGGGAGCCAGGTTAAATTTTAGCACCACATACCATCCGCAATCAGACGGTTAGTCCGAGCGGGTGATACAAATTTTGGAGGATATGCTGCGATGCTGTATACTCGAGTTCGAGGGTAGTTGGGAGAGGTACCTACCGTTAGTGGAATTTTCTTATAATAATAGCTATTAGTCCAGCATTAAAATTACACCATTTGAGGCATTATACAGTAGGAAATACAAAACACCTTTATACTGGTCAGAGTTGAGCAAGCATAAGCTGGTAGAACTGACTTGATACATGAAACTGAAGACAAGGTATGGGTGATTCGGGGCTATTTGAAAGCAGCGTCAGATCAATAGAAGTCTTATGCAGATCTAAAGAGAAAAGATATAGAGTTTGTCGTCAGGGATCGAGTATTCCTAAGGGTTTCACATTGGAAGATGGTTTTGCGCTTTGGTAGAAAGGGCAAGCTAAGTCTGCGGTTTATTGAGTCGTATGAGGTTCTCGAGACGGTTGGCCCTATAGCTTATAAGCTAGCTTTACCACCGAAACTTGAGAAGATAATGTATTTCATGTTTCTATGCTGAGATGATACAAGTTAGACCCTTTCCATGTAATCACACCTTTTAAGGTTGAGATACAGTCAGATTTGACGTATTCAAAGGAGCCGGTTAGAATACTAGCTCGCGAGGTAAAAGAACTACGGAACAAAAGAGTATCGTTGGTGAAAGTATTGTGAAAGCTTCATGGTTAGAGGAAGCCACATAAGAGACAGAGGCTTTGATGAAATCCCAGTACCCTAACCTGTTCTTTGATAAGAAATTTCGGGACGAAATTTCCCTAATAAGAAGAGTTGTAACAGCCCAATTTTCAATGGTGTCAGAAACAGTGATTTTGGTATTACAACTCTGACAATTAAAGTAAAAAAATTATTTATTTTAATATTTATGACGTCGTTGACATCAAATTAAAATTTGGTTATGAAATTTTAACGTTTAGATGATGAATTGAGTAAAAAGGACTAAATCGTAAAAGGTGTAAAAGTAGAATTTCATTGGTTTAATGCATTACATGATAATTGAAAGATAAGTTAAGGTATCAAAATGATAATTAGACTATTATCTATGTGAGTGGACAAATTTGGGTTGAAAATAAGGGAAAATACTTGTTAATTGAAAGGATAAAATAGTAATGTAAAGGAAATGATTTTTAACCAAATATCATAACAAATTAATTATTTTTCTTCATCTTCTTCACTAAACAAACAAAAGAAACCCTAAAAATCTTAAGGGAAGTTTCGACCAAGCTTAAAGCTTCGTTAGGTGAGTGATTTCTCACCCGTTTTTAGTGATTTCTATGACTTTGAGTTCGTATTAGCTTAGTCTAGCTAATCTAGGGATTAATTTGTGATTCTGTCCAAAGTTGAGTATTTTATCATTGTTGAAAATACTTATTTTTGGAAGGTCATGGTAGATTTGTATGCTTGATATTTGGGTTTGATATTTTTGTAAAGTGATTTTTGATGAAATTAGGGTTTAAGGACTAAAATGTTAAAATGATGAAAATGTGGGTATTTGGTGTGAAATGGCTAAATTTTAGGGACTTATACGGAAGCTTGGAGCAATTGGCTGCTATGGGTTTAGTGAGAAAGAGGTTATTTTACATGTTTTATGTTTAGAGACTAAATTGAATGAAAGTGAAATGCTAAGGGTAATTTCGTAAATTTCCCAAAAAAGATCTAAATGTTTTAAATTATTTAATACATGATTTAATGTGAGAAATTGGATGATAGTTGCGTTAGATTACGATCGAGTGTAGATCATGGAAAAGGAAAGGTTATGGATTAGTCTTAGAAGTCTATCTAACAACTACAATCTAGTTCGGTAAGTTCGTATTAGTAAATCCCAATTTAAATTGCATATTGTTGTTTCGTAAACAATTGCTGTGATTTGGAATAGTGATCGGAAGTGTGAAGATGGGAACAAAGGAAAGGAAAGGCTAACGGACTTTGAGTCGACAATGAAAAAGGTCCAATGACTATGTGTCATCGTGAGTATATGGATCATTTACGAATTATGAGGTTTGATGACTTTGTGTCATCGTGAGTATAGAAATCCTTTACGGATTATGATGTCTGATGACTATGTGTCATCGTGAGTATTAAATGAAATGAATCCCATTACGAATTAAAGGTCCAATGACTCTATGTCATTGTGAGTATCAAATGCAAGTTGAAACCAGCCTCGGATGTATACAGCTTACACAATTTGGTTGATAAGATTTTACAACTCTTGAAGTTTGGTAAATCCATTTAACTTTATGAACTTACTAAGTTTTGAAATGCTTACCTATGCAAATTTTTGTTGCTTTGTAGATTCAATTTTGCTGTTCGAAGATCAAATTATCTTGGCGCATCACACTATCCCGGAGTTTGTTCGGTGATAATTATTTCATTTGGTCTTATGGCATGTACTAGGATGAATTGACTCATACTTCTTGTATAGATAAATGAATATTTTTGTTGTGAATTCTTGATAAATGTTGGTCAAGTTGGTATGTTAGTTAAATGTGATATACATACTATATTGTGTTGTACGCAAGGTCTTGAAACCATGTACAATGTATTGGTATATTTCATTTGAAGTTATGAAGTGATGAATGGTTGATAAACTTGTAGTTTATGCTTGATTTATTGATTTTTGTGTACTTGTTTTGGTAGAACTCATGCATGTATTGGTAGAAGTATAAGGTAGGAGAGAGGTTGTTTAATGACATGGGTTGTATCGGTAGTTCTGTGTATGCTTGTATCTATAGTTAAGATACTTGTATTGGTAGAAGTTGTAGGGTAAGACTTCCTAGCTCTATGGAGTTTTTAGTATTGCTAGAAACATTACTTGTTTGGGTAGAAGTTACACTTGTATCGGTAGAACTTTTCCAAGTATTGGTAGAAGTCTGCACTATTTCTAAATTGCTTACTGACTTGACTACTATCGATACTTGTCCAACAGGTATCGATAGAAGTCTCCAAAAATCATGGAAATGACATTTTTTCCCTTTTCCAGTTATGCTAGCATTCAATGATGATTCATGTTGTTGCTTTGAATTACTCTATTAAAAATGATTAAACGAAATAATAACGAGAGATTAAATGCAATATAAGATCGAACGGACATAAGAACCCTAACTGACAACGGTGTCGAGTTTTGGGTGTTATAGTGACGCCACGAAAGAGGAAGCTGAAAGGCAAGAAACCTGTCAGGAAGTCCCTCCGCCTCAACTAATAAGGGTAACATCTAAAATTTTACAGCTCCAACTACTTTTTGTTTTTGTGATATATGTGTTTATTGTTTATTTGTTTATTTATGCATAATTTTTGTGTTTGCATTTCATTGTGTTCATGCATTGAGGACAATGCACACTTTAGGTTTGGGGGTGTTGTTGTTCCATGTAGTTGAATATATAGGCATATGTTGTTAGTATATAGTTTTGTTTTATAGGTTGCTAGTACATATCATTTAACACATTGAGATATTGCCATGACAATTTTTTGTGAAAACTTTGTTGAAACTAGAAAGTATAAATATATTGTTGATGTTCGATGAGGAAATTATACCTTAAAACTTTATATTTTTGTATAAGTTAAGTAGGAAATTCATATTAGGAAAATGTTGAAAATTGATTTTTGATGGTAATTTGATTTTGAAATCTTTGTGATTATTTTAGCTAAGTGATAAATATGAATGTTAAGGCATAAAATGTAAAAAAATAAAATTTTTATCACTCCTATGCTTAACTGTTCAAAGTACGTCATTGCTCTATTGTATTATTGATGAGAAAAGAATATGTTTGAGAATGAGTGCTTAAAAAGAAAAGGAAATATAAAAAATGTTAAAGGAAAAATTTGTAAAATATTTTTTTTAGGAGCACTTCGCTGTAGCAAAAAGAAGAGTAGGATAAGCAGGTAGTTGTCTGCTCCACCAATCTTTTTAGTTGAAAGCTTTTAAGCTGCATGAGTGTAAATTCAGATTGTGATGTAATTGCTGGCATGGCAATTACGTGTTTGCTCCACTGTAGTTGTCAAGTATAACATTGGATGACAAGATGAATTCCTTAAGAGTAAAATAAGATGCCTAAGCAAAGTAAGTGAAAAACTTAGTTGAAGAAATAAACAAGTTTTTAAGAAATTATTTGCTTTAAAACTAATTGCATGTGAATTTGGAATTACTTTATTCTTTAATTTGAAATTTATACACTGAATTTTCTAGTTTATTCTACAATGCTGCTACAAAATATTGTAAGTATAAAGGTTGCTGAGAACTGAAATATATGCATACTGGAATGTGGAAGCAAAATTTTTACGAAAAATGTCAAGGTTGTATTCTTTGTGTTTTCATGCATACATGCATTTGCATATTTTACTTGAGGACAAGCAAAAGTTTAAGTTTTGGGGTGTGATAACTCTTGATAAAGAATTATACTACATACTCTTGCTAGAGCATTTTGTCTATTTTCAAGTAAATTTGTTATAACATTTGTAGTGTTTTTATGTGTTTTTGTTAGTGGAGTTGTGTTGCGCTTGTTGGTACATGTTTTTGGATGCAAGTGAAGGTAAATGAAGATGAAAATACAAGGCCCAATAAGGAAGCACTATTAGGGAGTGGAAGCAGTAAACCTTTGTAGTTGTTAAACACTCTTGTAGTACCAAGCAAGCAAGATTCTACTGAAGCAAGCCCAATCCATTTATGGTCTACACTAAAAGCTCTAGGAGGGTCTAGAACCCCTAGAAAAGCTGATCTGACAACGTGATTTGTGTGGCCAAAGCTCTTATATAAACAGCATTGGGATGAAGGAAAAGATATCAAGAATTTTATTCAAGGAAAGCTTGAGTGCTATTGTGTTAGAATCCAGAATGAGGGAAATTAGCAGTCACACGACAGACCCGAAGTGCAAAGGCAGAGTTGTCAGCCGACTCTGGGAGCGGAACTCGACTTTGTTGTAGCAAAACCACCAAAGCAAAGATATGTTGTTGTGGCGAAGCAAAGCATAATCGGGAAAGCGAGCCAGATGTTCTTTCTGGGTCTCAACAAGGAGTACTCTTTATCTTTGAATCTACATGGTTAATTTGTGTGAACAACGAATTGTTGCTCTTACATTTATTTGTTAAGGGGTGAATATTTGTGGAAACTTTGTTTTATGTTTATGAATGAATTTACTGATATCATTCTATTAAATATCTTCATTGATTTGTGACTTAGTTATTGATCATTCTACATGCTGGCAATCTTAGGAATAAGCTCTTGTTTTGCATGTGCATAATCTTGACCTACAAGCGGGATGGATTTGCTGAAGCATAAGTTGATGTAATGAGCCTATATAGAAAGATATGTGTAGTAACACTTAGGCGTTGCGTTCATTAAGAATGGGATAAAATTTGTTGGTAGAAGTATGCTATAGGAATATAATGTGTGTTCGCTGTCAAAAGTCACTGCATTAAACAAGCACAATCATTGCTTAGTCATTCTGAGATAATTTTGTAGAAGCAGATATTTGTTAAGACATTCATAGATCTAGAACTTGGATATGCAATCTTCCAGATTTATAGCTTGCAACTTTGTCTTGTGCTAAAGATTTTGCCACTAATCTCTGCTAAGCTTGATAAGTACTTAGTAGATTTGATGCTCTACTTGGATAAATCTTAATCAACTTTATTGTTTTGCATTTTGTTATGACACGCACTTTGTAAACACATTCTATCTTGTTAGTACATTTTACTTTCTAAGCACAAATTTTTTTGTCAACTATTTAGCAATTTCCTACTGAATACCAATCTCTCTCTGGGATCGATACTTTACTTATCACTGTATTACTTGTGTTATGTACACTTGCACATTTACGATTGCAATATTATTTTACAAGCGATAGTACAATACTTTACTTATCACTGTATTACTTGTGTTGTGTACACTTGCACATTTGAGATTGCAATATTATTTTACACATGACAATTAGCCAACGAAGATACTTGTGCTATAAGTGATGTAATTGCATCCAACTCCATTGTACCCGTATTTCTTCTACCAGAATTCATTCTTTCTATTGGATATTAATAATCATTATTTACAATTCTCTCCAATATTTCATACGCCTCATTGTACGTCTTATCCAGCAACATACCATTTGTTGACTCATCAACTACCATTCTTGTGTGCGCATTCAACACATTATAAAACATCTCCATTTGCATCCAATGCGGAAAACCATGCATTGGACATTTCCGAAGCAAATCCTTATATCTCTCCCAAGCCTCATCAAGTGTTTCATCATCCAATTGCTTAACTCATTCCAAGATGAAATTGTACCCGATGGCAAAGAATTTAACTATGCTCTTGCACGATCACGCAAAGAATAAGGAAATGGTTTCAATCGCAAGGCATCTTCGAGAACACCTTATTATTTAAAAGATTCACATACCTCCAAATATAATCGCAAGTGCATCCTTGGATCTTCTGTAGGGAAACCACCAAACTACCCAACAATTTGTAACATCTGGAACATAACTGGTTTAAGCTCAAGATGAGTAGGATCAATTTGTGGCCAAAAAATAATTGGACCGAGATTATCAAGGACTGGCACTACATGCTCTCGAATTGGTCTATCTCTATCATCAATTACTTATGGAACATTCACAACCTCTGGCTCACGAACTACTGAAATAGGAACTTCAAGATTTTTTTTTCCTTCAATTCTCTCCATTTCTTGCTCTCGCAACTCTCTTCTGCGTCTTCTTAACGTTCTTTCTACTTCTAGATCTAATGGGAAATTATCTCTAATTATTCTCATTAAATTATTACAAAAATCTACAACAACAAAAATAATAACAAAATTATAAAAAAAACCAAATCAAATATTAGCTCAACAATATAACAAAAATTTTACTGAATTACACTGAACTCCCTGGCAACGGCGCCAAAAACTTGTCGCGTGTAAGTTAATATTGCTGCAGCATGTGCAAGTGTACACAATGTTCAAGTAATAAAGTGATAAGTAAAGTATCGTACCCACAGAGAGATTGGTATTCAGAAGAAATTGCTAATATTGTTGACAAAAGAATTGTGCATACAAAATTAAATGTGATAACAAGATTGATTGTGTTTGCAAAGTACGTGTCATAAAAAAGATGCAAACCAGTAAAGTTGATCAAGAAGTATCCAAGCAGAGCATCAAATCCACTAAGTACTTATCAAGCTTAGCAGAAATGATTGGCAAAATATTCAGTACAAGACAAGGCTGCAATCAATAAATCTAGAATATTTCGGATCAAAGTTCTAGATCTACAAATGACTTAGCAAATATCTACTTCTACAAAATATCTCAAAATGACTAAGTAATGATGTGCTAATTTAATGTAGCAACATTTTACAATAAATACACATTATATTCCTATAACATGCATTTTCCTAACAAAACTTATCTCACCCTTAATGAATGCAACTGAAAAGAGTTATGATCGTGCTATGAATGTCACAGCAGTTTCTGCAAGCGTACACTGTCGATGCAAGTATAGTAGATAGGTTCAAAACTATCAGACATTGATCCCAAAGAGATGGTTGCTTATGTTTATAATTGTGGATGTAAAGGAAGTTAAAACAAAAGAGATTGTGATGAATAATGTTGGAGAAAATTAATAAGAAAATGCAGTAAAAGTTTGAGAATAATTTGTCAAAGCAATTTAACAAAATTTAAGAAGTAAAAATAGTGGTAATGAGATGGGGTTCCCTGATTTGAAAAGTTGACAAACAGCTAAATGTGATCACAAGGTAAATGATAGATAAATTGTCGCCATAATTAAGCTCAATGAAATCTTACGAACCTCGACTTCTCTGTTTATCAAAGACTCAAATACTCACACTAACCACACTTTTCAGTGCTGGAAATGCAAAATATTTAATAAAAAGTGGACAGAATTCCTTCGATCCTCAAGCAACTTTCATTGAGTTGCTTGTTAACTTAATTTGTCGCTACACTTTCCAGTGACAATGACTGCAATTACACTTTTGTGGTCAAGCAATTAAATCAAAAGATAAACAATGAAGGAAAGATTGATTAAGTATCATACTTGATCTGAAATTAAATTGTACTTCCATACAAATTCAAATAATCAAAATTCATCAGCGTTTAAAGAGAGAATAATAGAATAAATTGAAGCATCCTATTCCTAGTCTACTATAACCATTCCCTTACACTTCTCTTGCGTCGCATTTAGGAATGCTCCTCGTCAGGAGCAAATTTTCCTTCCAATCACAGTAAAGTTACCCTCAAGGAAGTTAAGTTGTCATGGAAGCAAGCTTAAGAAAAATGTTGAAGAAAAAATTTTAATGCGTAAAAAATTTGGAAGATGAAGCTGTAAGAAGATCCTCTCTCATCAGTATTTATCAACCACTGCCCAATACAAGTGTCCTCCCTTTTAGATCCAACTTCCTCTAGCTGTACAAGTTGGTTATACCAGCTGTACACTCACACAAATCTAGTGTGTTCATCAAACAATTGTCGGTTGTAGCGACATTTTTGGGCGTAAATCTGGATTCTATTTTGCGGTGACAACCCTAGATACCTTCATGTGTTGATCTTTCAGGATAGATTCCTGCACTAACATTTTTGGATGTAGTACTGAACAACTAATTGTGGCGACATTAGTAGTAAAAACAAGATAAAATTAAAGAAAATTAAATCGAGCATCACTGATTTAGAAAATGCAGTCACTAAGTTAAAAATGCTAAAAATGCATGCTAAAAAATGATAAAATGGGAACAAATTATACCCTAAATAAGGAGAAATTAACGGTCTTTTCTAATGCTATCGCACCCCCAAACTTGAATTTTTACTTGTCCTTAAGTAAACAAAGGCTAGCAAAGTCATAGCAAAAGGTTTTGTATGAATTACACTCGCATGACAGAATATTGCGCCCACAATTTATAGGTATGAATAATCAGAACTGCAACTCCATCAATGCTAGTATCATGCTTTAAATCTTAAATTCTTTCAACCAACATAACATTTATTATATACATTATTTTTTTATTCTTTTTTATTATTTTTTTTATTTGATTGAGGGATGTCGTTGCATTACTATACCCTTGTTCCTGGGAAGTAACGATGGGGTGCAACAAACCCTCAGGGAGTATGTCATTGCGCTGACACACACTCTTACAATGACAACCTTTGGCTAGGTTACTTTTTCTAACACATGCATTGGAGTGTTCCCCCTTGATAGTTCACAATACACCCATATTAGAGTGTCTTTTATTTATAACTATACTTATATACAAGTAGATGTAAATGGAAATTTTATTAAAGATTCAAATAATGATACTATTCATTCATTACTAATGCAATCTCAACCAATTATCCAAAAATAAAAGACACAACATTCAATCACATTTATCCAACTAATTTATTAGCATCTCACATGATTCAAGAATTACACATCGAACGAAAAAAAATTGCAATCACATTTCCCATAATATTGCATGCCTTCATTAAATTCAAAAGGACAAAATTTTTTCAAATGTTCATTGGTCTAGTATAGACCACAATCGCCTAAGGGCTTTCATCAGCAACTTTCGCTTGACTCGCTCCAGCTGACTCCAAATTTTCAAGAGTTGCACCCACATTCTTGGGTGCAGTGACAAAATCTTCAGTCGATTCTCCTTTAACATCTTCTTTCATTTCCTTCTTTTTTTTTCTTCTTCCACAAGAACTTATTTTTCAGCATTAAGTTAGCAGATGAGTTGTGTCAACAAGGAGTTTTTCATGTGTCGATAAAAGGAAGAACTTTAATCTTGCAAAAGACTAATAAACATAATTGAAACATAAATAAAACAACTAAAAGTAAATGACACAAATGTAAAGAAAAGTTAGAAAAATTTTACTAGGTTAATGGTCTCTTTCTGATTATGATCATCCGGGCTAAGGTAGTGCTTCAACCGTTGCCCATTCACCTTGAATTGGTGTCCATCATTGAGGTATTTAATTCTGATCGCACCATGAGGAAATGCTTCGACAACCTCGAATGGACCAGACCATCTTGACGCAATTCACCTGGATGTAGTATTAGTCGCGAATTAAATAAAAGCACTAGATAACCTGCAGTAAATTATCGCTGCAAGATAATATTGTCATATCATCTCTTGGTTTTTTCCTTGTATATTGCAGCATTCTCATATGCATTTCGTCGAATCTCCTCCAACTCAGTAATGTCCAACAACCTCTTTTGTCCAGCAGCATCATAGTCCAAGTTCACTTGCTTGATTGCCCACATGCCTTTATGTTCAATTCCACGGGTAAGTGACATGATTTACCAAACACAAATTGATATGGTGACATTCCCAATGGTGTTTTATATGTTGTGTGAAGCGCCCACAATGTGTTATTAAGCCTTGATGACCAATCCCTCCTTGATGGGTTCACCACTTTTTCAGGGATACTCTTAATTTGGCGATTGGAAACTTTAGTTTGGCTGTTTGTTTGTGGATGATATGTAGTCGCCATTCGATGCTTAACACCATAATGCTTCAATGCAGCCGCAACTTGATTGCAATGGAAGTGAGTGCCTTGATCACTAATTAATACTTTAGGTATGTTGAAACGTATGTATGTGTGGAAAATTTTCAACATTATCCTAGCATCGTCTTTTGAAACAACAATGGCTTCCACCCACTTGGACACATAATCTACAACGACTAGGATGTAACCATTTCCAAAAGAACTTGGAAATGGCCCCATCAAATCCATACCTCAGACATCAAAGAGCTCAATCTCCATAATAGGCTGTTACAACATCTCGTTACGTTGAGATATCGATCTAGTGCGCTGACGTTTGTCACATTATTGACAAAATTGTGGGCATCTCTAAATAATGAAGGCTAATAGAATCCTGATTGAAGGACCTTTACAGCAGTCCTTACACCACCAAAATGACCTCCATAGGGAGCATCATGACAATGCTTCAGGATAGGAAGCATTTCTTCTTTTGGAATGCAGCGTCAAATAATATTGTTGTTGGATACCTTGAATAGGTACGACTCATTCCAGTAGTATTTTGTGATGTCGCGAAGAAATCTTTCCTTTTTGTAGCCTATTGCATTCAATGGTAATCTTCCATAGAACAAGTAGTTTACGACATTCGCATACCATGGGGATGCATTGACAATAAAAAGTTCCTCGTATTGAAATGTGTCAACAATTTGTGACGTATTTCCATCTTCACTTCCTACCTTCAGACGAGATAAATAATCTGCTACTTGGTTCTCTGATCTTTTGCGATCCTTAATCTCAATATCAAATTATTGTAATAACAAGATCCAGCAAATCAATCTTGGTTTGGCATCTTTTTAGCTAAGAGGTACCTCAATGCAGAATGATTAGTATAAACTATAACTTTTGCGCCGACAAGATATGCACGAAATTTGTCGAAAGAAAAAATACTACCAACAGCTCCTTTTTTGTGGTTGTATAATTGATCTGCGCTTCAATAAGAGTTTTGCTAGCATAATATATTGTTGAGATACATTTTCTTTATGTTGACCTAGCACTACACCCACTGCATAATCACTCGCATCACACATAACCTCAAATGGTTGTGACTAGTTCGATGCAACAATAATAGGTACCTTCACTAGTTGCTGCTTAATTTGCATGAATGCGTCCAGACATGCAGCATCAAACATAAATTTTTATTTTGCTCCAACAAGGAACAGAGAGGTTTTGCAATCTTAGAGAAATCTCGGATGAATCGTCGATAGAAGCCCACATGGCCGAGAAAACTCCTAATACCTTTTACATTAATGGGCTGGGGTAACTTCTCAATGATCTCAAATTTTGCTCTTTCCACTTCAATACCCTAACAGGAGATACGATGACCAAGGACAATGCCTTTTGTTGCCATGAAGTGGCATTTCTCCCAATTCAACACTAGATTTGTGTCCTCATATCGCTTTAAAACTATGGCTTTAAAACTTTAGCTAAATTGTCAGCGTATTTATCAAAAGTATTACCATAGACAGAAAAATCATCCATAAATACCTCCAATGAGTCTTCAATTATATCTGAGAAAATTTTCATCATGCATCTTTGAAATGTGGCTGATGCATTATATAGACCAAATGGCATTCGACGGAAGGCAAAGGTACCAAAAGGACAAGTGAAAGCAGTTTTTGGTTGGTCCTTCGGCGCTATTGCTATCTGATTGTAGCTAGAATAGCCATTGAGAAAACAATAATAGGCTTTACCAACAAGACTGTCCAGCATTTGATCAATGAAGGGAAATGGAAAATGATCCTTCTTTGTGGTTGCGTCCAAACGACGATATCCATGCATACTTACCAGTCTGAAGGAATACGAGTAGGGATTAATTCATCTTTGTCATTACTTACCTGCATGATACCACTCTTCTTCGAAACACATTGGACTAGGCTCACCCATGTACTATCAAAAATTGGGTAGATGATGCCCACATCCAACCACTTAATGATCTCCTTTTTAACAACCTCCTTCATTTTTTCATTTACTCTTCTTTGTTGTTCAATGGACTGCTTTCCCTCATCTTCCAACCAGATCTTGTGCATGCACAAAGAGGGACTAATGCCTCTAATATCTTCAATACTCCAGGCAATTGCATGCTTGTGTTGCTTCAGTATCTGGATTAATTTTTCTTTCTAACTTGCGTCTAGAGTTGCAGAGACAATTACTGGCAGGGTGTCATTCTCACCAAGGAAAACATACTTCAAATGGGTAGGCAACAATTTCAACTCCAGGGTAGGTGCTTCTTCAATAGATGGCTTAAATACAGGAGTCGTTCTATTGGTCAAATCCAGAGATTCCATCTGTCATTCGCGCCTAAGCTCAACATTATTTGCCTCAACCTTGTAATCAGTCACTTAGAAAATCTTCTTCAGTTGTCACCACAAATTCTTCTGGGACTGCTGTGGTACGCTCATTAAATTCCTCCTCTATTAATTCGTCCAACACATCGATGTGGTGACATTCCTCTTCATTTCTACAGGGCTTCGAAAATACTAAAGGTGACATGTTCATCGTTATGTCACATTATCAATTCACCTTTGATAACGTCGATAAGAGTGTGACCAGTGGCAAGAAATGGGCATCCCAAGATTATGAGCACCTCTTTATCAGCTTCACAATCAAGGATAATAAAATTCGATGGAAACACAAACATATCTACTTGAACTAGAACGTCTTTAATTTTCCCTTCAAGTTGCGCTAATGATCTATCCGCTAGCTGCAATGTTATTGCAGTGGGCTTCATGTGACTAATCCCCAATTTTTGAAATGTTGATAATGTTATGAGGTTGATACTTGCTCCTAAATCATAAAGAATTTTTACCAAGTAATGATTTCCAATAGAACATGGAATTGTAAAACTACCAGGATCCCTCATCTTTGGTGGTAATTTATTTGTCATGACTGTGCTACATCCCTTTGTGAGCGCAATTGTCTCAATATCGGTCAACTTCTTCTTCTTGGATAGGAGCTCCTTCATGAATTTCCAATAGCTAGGAATCTATATGAGAGCATCCACAAGAGGTATGTTGACATGCAATTGTTTCAATGTGGCCAGAAACTTTTGATATTCTCTATTGTTCTCCTTCTCCTTAAATCTTCATGGAAATGACAAAGGTATTGGTACATCAACTTGTCGTGACAAAACCGGTTGCATCGACATCACTAGTTATGTCGATAATTTTGTTGGTCTAATGGTAGGCATGGGAGTAACAACTGGTGGCTCCTCTTTATTTGGTTCATCTGTTTCTTCTTCAGATATAACTTTTTCTTCTTGATCTACTTCACTTGCGTTGAAAAGTGTTGCATTAGAGCTTCTAATTGGCTCGACAGTATGCTTTCCACTCCTAAGAGTAATAGCTTTGTAATGCTCCTTCCCCTTTTGATTTAGATTCTCAATGTCACTGGGTAAAGCACCTGGTGGTCTTGTGCTCATATTTCAAGCTAGTTGTCCTACTTGTGCTTCCAAAGCTCGTTTGGAAAAGGAATTTCCTTGCAGAATAGCTTCTGTTCTCATGATGTGTTCACGCATCAAGGCTTCAAGGGCTGCTAATGGATCAGCTCGTGGTTGGGAATACTACTGTTGTTGTTGTTGTTGTTGTTGTTGTTGTTATCGTTGTATATGCAGATTTGGCATTGATGATTGTTATGGTTGCAATTGATCTTGATGTACATGCATTTGAGTACTTTGGTTGAAATTTTGCTGCTACTGATTATAATTCCCTTATCAAAAATTTCCTTAGCTCGAGGAATTGCCATATCTAAATATGGTTGCATTTTGATTCCCCCAAGGTTGTTGGTTTCAAGCTGAGTTGTTGTAGGAATTACCATAAGAATTTCCTATGATATTATTAACATAAAATGCATTCTCTTCATGTTGTACACTATTTTCATAGATATGATTGTCATCGTAAATTTCGCAACAAAATGTCTGGACATCCATTTTTTGGGCAACTTAGATGGGAGTAACTTCATTTGTCCCATTCATGTTCTTTATCAAATTTGCTAATGAAGATACATGTGCACTCAAAGTTGATATAGCGTTTAACTCGATAACTCTAGGGTTTTTTTTACTTGAGTAGCTCGAGAGATCGAAAATTGGTAGTCATTCTGAGCGACCCTCTCTAAAATTCTCACAGCTTCACCATAGTTGCAGTCCAACAAAGGACCATTCACAGATGCATTGACAAGATTTCTTGTCTACGTATTCAACCATTGTAAAAGATCTCGATCTACGTTCCTATTGATTTCCATGCATGGGACAGCGTCGAAGCAAGGTTTTGTAATGCTTCCATATGGTGTGCAAATTCTCATCATCCAATTGATGATACGCAATGATATCATTCCTCAGTCGAGCATTCATCATTGGTGGATTAAACCGCAAAAACAAACTGAATCGCAAGTGAATTCCACGATGTAATCGATCCAGCAGACGATCCAAGGAACCAGGTACTAGTCCATCCTTGCAATGAGTAAGGAAACAATTGCATCTTCAAGGCATCATCAAGAACGCCATGCTAACTAAAAGAAGAACGAACTAGTATAAAATATTTAAGATGCTCTCACACATCCTCAAGAGGCAAATCAGCATACTGCCCATTCGAATTTAACATTTGAAACATAACCGACTTTAACTCAAAATTGTCAACTTGAATAGTAGGTCGAACAACCTATGGCTCAAATCATCCAACACAGGAATGACAAAGTCTTGAATCATTCTATTTTGCATTTGTTCTTCGTGTGGCAGCGATGGATTATTTATATTTTGTGGTTGTATCGGAGGGACAAGATTTTATGGTGGCAATTGAGGTATGGCTTCATCATTTCTAAGAAAAGTCATATTCCTTTGTTCTTGTCTTCTCCTACTAATAGTTCTTTCAATTTTCAGATCTAAGCCAACAACAATTTCAAGATTGCTCCTGGTCATAAAACACCTAAAAAAATTGAGAAAGAGTCAACAAAAAGGAAAACAAGTTAGTAATAGGTAAAACTTAAAAAATGAAAAATAATTTCAAGTACAAGAATAAATATTAAACAAACGTCATCCTTGGAAATGGTGCCAAAACTTGATCGCGCTATGAACGTCATAGTAATTTGTACAAGCGTACACTGTCAATGTAAGTATAGTAGATAGGTATAGAAAAATTAGATATTGATCCCACAGAGATGGCTGCTTATGTTTATATTTGTCGATGTAAGGGAAGTTAAAACAAAAGAGATTATAATTAATAATGTCGGAGCAAATTAATAAGAAAATGCAGTAAAAGTTTGAGAATAATTTGTCGAAGCAATTTAAGAAAATTTAAGAAGTAAAAACAGTGATAATGAGATGGGGGTTTCTTTACTTGAAAAGTTGGCAAATAGCTAAATGTGATCACAAGGTAAATGATAGATAAATTATTGTTGTAATTAAGCTCAATGAATTCTTACCAACCTCGACTTCCCTGTTTATCAAAGACTCAAACACTCACACTAACCACACCATTGACATGCTTGTTAACTATTCAAGAACAAGTGGATAGAATTCCTTCGATCCTCAAGCAACTTCCGTTGACTTACTTGTTAACTTAATTTGTCGCTGCACTTTCCAGTGACAGTGACTGCAATTACACATTCGTGGTCAAGCAATTAAATCTAAAGATAAACAATGAAGGAAAGATTGAGTAGATATCGTACTTGATCTGAAATTAAATTGTACTTCCATACAAATTCAAATAATCAAAATTCATCAGCATTTAAAGAGAGATTAACAGAATAAATTAAAGCATCCTATTCCTAGTCTACTAGAACCATTCCCTTAAACTCCTCTTGCATCGCATTCAAGAATGCTCCTCATCAGGAGAAGATTTGCCTTCTCATCACAATCAGGTTGACCTCAAGGAAGTTAAGCTACCATGGAAGCAAGCTTAAGAAAAATGTTGAAGCAAAAGTTTTAACGCGTCAAAAATTTTGAAGATGAATCTATAAGAAGATCCTCTCTCATTAGTATTTATCAACCACTGCCCAGTACAGGTGTCCTCCCTTTCAGATCCAACTTCCTCTAGCTGTACAAGTTGGTTATACCAGCTGTACACTCACACAGATCTAGTGTGTTCATCAAACAATTGTCGGTTGTAGCGACATTTTTGGGCGCAAATTTGAATTCTATTTTGCGGTGACAACCCTGGATACCTTTATGTGTTGATCTTTCAGGATAGATTCCTATAATGACATCTTTCGATGCAATACTGAACAACTAATTGTGGTGACATTAGTAGCAAAAACAGGATAAAATTAAAGAAAATTAAATCGAGTATCACTGAGTTAGAAAATGCAGTCACTAAGTTAAAAAATGCTAAAAATGCATGCTAAAAAATGATAAAATGGGAACAAATTATTACCTAAGTAAGGAGAAATCAATGGTCTTCTCTAATGTTATCAAGTTACAACATTTATCTTTCGATACATGTTCATTACATCGATTTATGCTCTAACAAATCCTTCCTGTGTTCAGTCAAGATTATGCACAAGCAAAACAAGAACTTATTCCTAAGATTGTCAACATGTAGAATTAACAACAACTGAGTCAAAAATCAATGAAGATATTTAATAGAAAGATACTTGTAATTCATTCATAGAAATAAAACAAAGTTAAAAAATATTCATCCCTTAACTGGTCAGAGTAAGGGTGCAAATTGTTGCTTAAAAAATATCACAGACAGACTTAAAGATTAAGAGTACTCCTTGTTGAGACACAAAAACAACATCAGGCCAATATTCCTAATTATGCTTTGCTTCAGCACAGTAACGTCTCTTTACTTTGGTGGTTTCATTACAGCATTATCGAGCTCCGCTCCCAGCGATAGTTGACAACTCTACCTTCTGCACCTTGGATCTGTCGTGTGACTCTCCCAATTTCCCTCTTTCTGAAATCTAATGCATCAACACTCTAGCCTTGAATAAATTCTTTGATATCTTTTTCTTCATCAGAATGTTATTTATATAGGAGCTTGGCCACACAATACACATTGTTCAGATCCATATTTCTAGGGGTTCTAGAGCCTTCCTAGAGCTTTCTAGTACAGACCACAATAGATCTATCCTACTTCAGCAGAATTGATATTGTTAAAAAGAACTATTGTTTTCTCCCTACTTATTGGTTAAGTTGTTCCCATTTTGTTATTTTTATCATATATTTTAGCATTTTTTAGTTTTGAAATTTGTATTTTCTAAGTCAATGGACATTAGCCTAGTTACCTTTAATTTTGTTATGTTTTGGTACTAATATCACTGCATAAGTATTTTCAGATTGCGTCCAGGATTGTCGCCACACTTGAAAGCTATCCGGATAAGAATAAAAATGTGTGAGTTGTTCGGTATGGTATAACCAACTTGTACGACCAGCGACAGCTTGGTTTTGATGAAAGGACACCTGCACAATACAAGGAAAGAGAAAATTGAGGTATTTTGAGGGGGTTGCCTTAAAAAAAATTCCTATTTGATGATGCATGTGTGGATGCATTTATGCAAATAAAGAAACAGCTCGTGAAGGTACCCATTGTCGTTACACCAGATTGGCCGCAACCATTTGAAGCAATATGTGATGCAAGTGATTTTATAGTGGGTGTAGTATTAGGACAACACATGGAAAGAGTATTTCATGCTATATATTAAGCCAGTAAGACTGTCACAGAAGCTCAGATTAATTACACAACCACAGAAAAAGAGTTATTGGCTGTAGTCTTTGCTTTTGACAAATTTCGTTCATATCTTGTCGGCGCAAAGGTTACAGTATTCACTGATCATTCCGCGTTAAGATACCTTTTTGCAAAGAAGAACGCTAAACCAAGGTTGACACAATGGATCCTGCTACTGCAAGAGTTTGATATAGAGATAAAGGATCGAAAGGGATTGAAAAACCAAGTAGCAGATCACTTGTCTCATCTGAAAGTTGGTAGTGAAGATGGAAATACATTTCAAATTATCGATGCATTTCCTGACGAGAAGCTATTTGCTATCACCACAACCCCATGGTATGCGGATGTGGTCAGTTACTTGGTGTGTGAAAGGTTACCTTTGGCTGCAACAGGCCACAAGAAAGAAAGAATTCTTCTCGACATAGAAAAATACTACTAGAACGAGTGATACCTATTTAGGCGTTATGTTCCAAAGGAAGAAATGCTTTCAATCCTGAAGCATTGTCACGATGCCCCTTATAGAGGTAATTTTGGTGGTATAAAGATGGCTGCAAAGGTTCTTCAGTTTGGATTTTATTGGCCCTCATTCTTTAAAGACGCCCAAAACTTTGTGCATCCAAGTGATAAATGTTAGTGCACTGGATCAATATCTCGACGTAACGAGATGATATAAAATCCAATCATGGAAGTTGAACTCCTTGACATTTGGGGCATGGACTTCATGGGACCATTTCCAAGTTTATTTGGAAATGTTTATATCCTGGTTGCAATTGACTATGTATGAAAGTGGGTGGAGGCTATTGCAGTCCCAAAAGAAGATGCAAGGTAAGTGCTAAAGGTTTTCCACAAGCATATACTTACTCGCTTTGGCACGCCTAAGGCCTTGATTAGCGACCAAGGCACTCACTTCCACTACAATCAGGTAGCAGCCGCACTGAAGCGATATGAAGTAAACCATAGAATGGTGACCACATATCATCCACAAACTAACGGGCAAGCTGAAGTCTCTAATCGACAGATCAAAAATATTCTCGAGAAGGTGGTGAATACATCAAGGAAAGATTGTCCTTCTAGGCTTGACGATGTGTTATGGGCATTATGGATAGTGTACAAAACCCTGCTTGGGATGTCGTCGTATCAGCTTGTCTTTGGTAAAGCATGTCACTTGCTTGTGGAATTGGAACATAAAGCAATGTGGGCAATCAAGAAAGTTAACATGGATTACGATGCTATTGGGAAGAAAAGGATGTTGGACATCATTGAACTTGAGAAAATTAGGCGCAATGCCTATGAAAATGTCGCAATCTATAAGGAAAAGCCACGCGATGGCATGGAAAAATTATTTTATAGCGACAATGTACTGCATGATAACAGGTGCTATTATTTAATTCTCGACTAAAATTGCACCTAGGTAAATTGCGCTCACGTTGGTCTGAACCATTTGAAGTTGTCGAAGCATTTTCTCATGGTGCAGTCACAATTAAAGATATACATGATGGACATCAATTTAAGGTGACTGGAAAATGGCTGAAGCATTATCTTGGCCATGATGATCACAAACAGAAGAAGACCATTAATTTGGTCACATTTTTCTAACCTCTTTTTACATTTTTACCATGTAATTTTAGTTTATTTGGTTTTTGTTTCGGTTTATCTTCCTTAGTATTTTTGCAGGAATAAAGCTCTTTCTTTTGTCAATGCATGCAAAGCACCTTGTAGACGCATCTCATTTGCTGACTCACCAGAAAATTGAAGCATATCATGCCAAAGATAATAAGTGCTGCAAGGAAGAAAAAAAGTGCAAGAAGAAGAAACATCATGCAGCCACATCTACAACTACTGCAAATTGAGTTAGTTTCTATTTTAGTTCTTAGTTTTAGTTTTCATGCATAACATGTAGTTGTAATTTAATTTTCACCAGATTTCCTTTGTCATTGCATTTTAATTGTCACTGGATCTGCATTGTCATTGCATTTCCATGTGTCATTGTAAATTAATGTCAGTGCATTGGAGACAATGCAGACTTTAAGTTTGGGGGGAATGTATATAGGGCTGGAAATGCAATTGCACCCGCATTTCAAAAATTTTTACTTTTGAGTTTAATGAAGCATGCATTGTTATTTAAAATGTACTTGAAATTTTTTCATTTGATGCTTAATTCTTGAATCATGTGAACAGTTAATTAATTAGTTGGATGAATTTGATTGAATGTTGTATCTTCAATTGTTGGATGAATGACTTAGATTGTGTTAGTAATTGATGAATAGTATCACTCTTTGAATCTTGAATGAATTTGTCGTTTATAGCTACTTGTATATAGGTATAGTTATAAATAAAATACACTCCAATGTGGGTGTATTGTGAATTGTCAAGGGGGAACACTCCAATGCAAGTGTTAGAAAAAGTAATCTAGCCGAAGATTGTCACTACAAGAGTGTGTGTCGATGCAATTACATACTCCTTGTGGGTTTGTTCCACCCCATAGTTACTTCCCAAGAACAAGAGTATAGAAATGCAACGACATCGCTCAGTCATAAAAAAATATCTATATATATATATATATTTTTTTTTGTATAATAAATGTTGTTTTGGTAGAAAGAATTTAAGATTTAAAGCATAATGCTAACATTGATGAAGTTGCATTTTTAATTGTTCATACTTATGAATTGTCGACGCAATATTATGTCATTTTAATGTGATTCATTCATTAGGATTTTAGATGATTCAAGTTGCTAGAATGATCATTGCCTTGATAAAATTTTTGATATAACATTGCTAGTTTTTGTTTTACTTGAGGACAAGTAAAAACTCAAGTTTAAGGGTGTGATAGTATTAGAAAGAACCATTCATTTCTCGCTACTTATTGTATAATTTGTTCTCATTTGGTCATTTTTAGCATACATTTTTAGTATTTTTAATGTAGTTATTGCATTTTCTAACTTAATGAAACTCAACATAATTTCCTTTGAATTTATGATATTTTTTACTACTAATGTCGCTGCATAGTCTGTTTAGCATAGCGCCCAGAGATGTCACTACAGGAACCTGTCCAGAAGTATCGATGCATGAATGTGTCTAGAGTTGTCGCTACATAAAAGGATCCAAAATTGCGCCCAAAATTGTCGCAACATCTGATAGCTATCTGGTTAATACACCAGAAATGTGTGAGTTTTGCAACTGGTATAACCAACTAGTATGACCAAAGAATTCTAGATCTAAAAGGAAGGACACCAGTACTGTGAAGTTACTGTTAAATGCTAAAGAGAAGGAGAGAGAAGGATCTTCTTCGGGGGCCAGATTTGATTTTCTTTTTCATAATTTCTTGAAGCTTGCATCCATGGCAGCTTAACTTCCCAAGGGTGACCTGATGAAGAAGAAAAGGCTGAACTACTCTTGACAAGGAGCATCCTAAGTGCGTCACAAGAGGAGAGTAAGGGAGCAATTTGAGTAGACAAGGAATTGAATGCCTCAATTGTTTTGTTATTTCTCTTTCTTAAATGCTAGTAATTCTTGTTATTTCAAGTTGTATGAAAGTACATTTGAAATTTAAAACTGAATGATATCTATTTCAATCTTGCCTTTACTGTTAATTTTGAATTTAATTGTTTGACCACGAAAGTGTGATAGCAGTCACTGTCACTAGAAGGTGCAAGCGACAAATTAAGTTAACAAGTAAGACAACAGAAGTTGCTTGGGGATTGAAGGGATTTAATCCACTTGTTCTTGAATATGTTGCATTGCCAACAGTAGAAGGTGTGGTTAGTGTGCATGTTTGAGTCTTAGATCCAATAGGAGAGTCAAGTTCGGTAAGATTTTTATTGTGCTTATTTGTAGCGACAAATTACCTGATATTTTAACCTTGTGAGTTACACTTAGTGTTCTGTCAACTTTTCACGTCAAGAACCCTATCTCATTATTGTTGCTATTTATCTTTAATTTTACATCATTTCTTCAACAAATCAACCTCACAATTTTATGGCATTTATTTGTCCATTGCTTCAACAATTATTATCACCATTTATCTTGTTTTACCTGTTAATTTCATCAATAATTATAAACACAAACATCCATCCTCGTGGGATCAATATCCGACAGGTTACACATCTATCTACTATACTTGCATCGACAGTGTACGCTTGCACATTATTACTGTGACATTCATAGCGCGATCACTTTGTTAAGTTTCCTATAGTCCATGAAAACTCTTCATCTTGCGACAGTTCTAGTAGGAATCAACTTTATATTGTCATTACGTATAACCGTAATTCCACATTTTTTTGGGGACACATTGTATTGGACTAACCCAAGAACTATCAGATATTGAATAGATTATTCCAGCATCCAGCCATTTTATTACCTCCTTCTAAACAACTTCTTTCATAATTGGATTCTGCCTCCTTTTATGCTCTATCGAATTGCTATGACAATCTTCTAGCAAAGATTTGTGCTTGCAAAACGCAGGACCGATTCCTTTTAATATAAGGCATAGTCCAACCTATTGCCTTTTTACCAATAGCACAAGGATCTTTTAACTTTAGTGGCAACTTATTCACCAACATCACCGTGCACCCTTCAGTAAGTGCGATGATCTCGAACTCACCCAATCTTTTCTTTTTAGACAAAATTTCTTTGATTAACTTCACGTAATTGGGCATCTGCTCTGATGTTTTCATAAGAAGGATATTAATGTGCAACTATTTTAGAACTTCCAAAAATTTCTTGAAACGTACATTTTTCACGATGTAGGAAAAGGTGAAGGAAGAAGAGAGTACGAAGCCTAATAACGAAGCACCATTAGGGAGCAGAAGTAACAAAACTTTGTAGCTGCTAAACGTTCTTGCAGTACCAGGTGCGCAAGATTCTACTGAAGCAAGCCAGTTCCATTGTGGTCTACACTAGAAAGCTCTAGGAGGGCTCTAGAACCCCTAGAAATCCTGATTTGAACAATGTGTATTATGTGGCCAAGCTCCTATATAAACAACATTCTAATGAAGAAAAAGATATCAAAGAATTTATTCAAGGCTAAAGTGTTGTTGCATTAGATTCCAGAAGAAGGGAAATTGGGAGAGTCACATGGCAAATCTGAGGTGTAGTAGGCAGAGTTGTCAGCCATCGCTGGGAGCGGAGCTTGATAATGCTGTAGCAAAACCACCAAAGCAAAGAGACGTTGTTGTGGCGAAGCAAAGAAGAATTGGGAATGCGGGCCTGATGTTCTTTTTCGGTCTCAACAAGGAGTACTCTTAATCTTTAAGCCTATCTGTTATTTTGTTTGAACAACAATTTACACCATTACTTTGACCAGTTAAGGGATGAATATTTCTGAACTTTCTTTTATTTCTATGAATGAATTACCGATATCATTCTATTAAATCTCTTCATTGATTTGTGACTCAATTGTTGTTAATTCTACATGCTGGCAATCTTAGGAATAAGCTCTTGTTTTGCGTGTGCATAATCTCGACTGAACACAGGAAGGATTTGCTGGAGCATAAATCAATGTAATGAACATGTATCAGATGATATATGTAGTAACTCTTTTGAGTTGCATTCATTAAGGGTGAGATAAGTTTTGTTAGGAAAATGCATGTTATAGGAATATAATGTGTGTTTACTATAAAGTGTTGCTACATTAAATTAGCACGTTATTACTTAGTCATTCTAGGATATTTTGTAGAGGTAGATATTTGCTAAGTCAATTGTAGATCTAGAACTTGGATCCACAATATTCCAGATTTATTGATTGTAACCTTGTCCTGTACTAAATATTTTGCCAATCATTTCTGCTAAGCTTGATAAGTACTTAGTGGATTTGATGCTTTGCTTGGATAATTCTTGATCAAATTTACTGTTTTGCATTTTGTTATGACACGCACTTTACAAACACAATCAATCTTGTTATCACATTTAATTTTGTATGCACAATTCTTTTGTTAATAGTATTAGGAATTTCTTTTGAATACCAATCTCTCTATGGGTATAATACTTTACTTATCACTTTATTACTTGAACGTTGTGTACAATTGCACATGCTATAGCAATATTAATTTACACGAAACAAGTTTTTGGCGCCGCCGAGGAGATTGGTGTAATTCAGTAAGATTTTTTTTATTTTATTGAGCAAATATTTGATTTGGTTATTTTTAATTTTTTTTGTTGTAGATTTTGTAAGAATTTTATGAGAAGAAGTGGAAATAATTTGCCGTTAGATCCAAAAATAGAAAGAACGTTTAGAAGACGTTGAAGAGAATTGCTAGAGCAAGAAATGGAGAGAATTGAAGGAAGGGAAAATCTTGAAGTTCATGTTCCAGTAGTTCGTGAGCCAGAGGTTGTGAATGTTCCACAAGTAATTGATGATAGAGATAGACCAATTCGAGTGCATGTAGTGCCAGTTCTTGATAATCTCCGTCCAGGTATTTTGCGGCTACAAATTGATGCTACTCATCTTGAGCTTAAACCAATTATGTTCCAGATGTTACAAACTATTGGGTAGTTTGGTGGTTTGCCTATGGAAGATCCAAGGATGGACTTGCTATTATTTTTGGAGGTATATGATTCTTTTAGATGACAAGGTGTTCCTCAAGATGCCTTACGATTGAAACTATTTCATTATTCTTTGCGTGATCGTGCAAGAGCATAGTTAAATGCTTTGCCATCAGTTATGATTTCTTCTTGGAATGAGTTATGCCAAAGATTTTTGCTGTGATATAATCCGCCAAATATAAATGCATAGCTGAGAAATGATATTACATCATTTAAGCAATTGGATGATGAAACACTTTATAAGGGGAGAGATATAAGGATTTGCTTAGGAAATGTCTTATGCATGGTTTTCCGCATTGGACGCAAATGGAGATGTTTTAGAATGCACACACAAGAATGGTAGTTGATGCGTCAACAAATGGTACGTTGTTGGATAAGACGTATAATGAGGAGTATGAAATAGTGGAGAGAATTGCATATAATGATTATTAATATCCAACAGCAAGAATGAATTCTAGTACAATGGAGTTGGATGCAATTACATCACTTACAGCACAAGTATCTTTGTTGGCTAATTGTCACGTGTAAAATAATATTGCAATCGCAAATGTGCAAGTGTACACAACACAAGTAATAGAGTGATAAGTAAAGTATCGTACTATCACGTGTAAAATAATATTGCAATCGCAATTATGCAAGTGTACACAACGCAAGTAATACAGTGATAAGTAAAGTATCGATCCCACAGAGAGAGTGGTATTCAGTAGGAAATTGTTAAACTGTTGACAAAAGAATTTGTGCTTAAAAAGTAAAATGTAATTAGAAGATAGAATGTGTTTACAAAGTGTGTGTCATAACAAATGCAAAAAAATAAAGTTGATCAAGATTTATCCAAGCAGAGCATCAAAACTACTAAATACTTATCAAGCTTAGCAGAGATGAGTAGCAAAATCTTTAGCACAAGACAAAGTTGCAATTTATAAATCTGGAATATTATAGATCCAAGTTCTAGATCTATGAATGCCTTAGCAAATATTTGCTTCTACAAAATTATCTCAGAATGACTAAGCAATGATTGTGCTTGTTTGATGTAGTGACTTTTTACAACAAACACACATTATATTCCTATAACATGCTTCTACCAATAAAACTTATCTCATTCTTAAGAACGCAACGCCTAAGTGTTACTACACATATATTCCGATATATGCTCATTACATCAACTTATGCTCTAGCAAATCCATCCCGCTGTAGGTCAAGATCATGCACATGCAAAACAAGAGCTTATTCCTAAGATTGTCAGCATGTAGAATGATCAAAAACTGAGTCACAAATCAATGAAGATATTTAATAGAATGATATCAGTAAATTCATTCATAAACATAAAAAAAAGTTTCCACAAATATTCACCCCTTAACAAATAAATGTAAGGGTAGCAATTCATTGTTCATACAAATTAACCAAATAGATTCAAAGATAAAGTGTACTCCTTGTTGAGACCTAAAAAGAACATCAGGCCTGCATCCCGATTTTTCTTTGCTTCGCTACAGCAACATATCTTTGCTTTGGTGGTTTTGCTCTAGCAAAGTCGAGCTCCTCTTCCAGCATCGGCTAACAACTCTACCTCTACACTTCGGATCCGTCGTGTGACTCTCCTAATTTCCCTCCTTTCGGATTCTAACACAACAACACTCAAGCTTTCCTTGAATAAAATTTTTGATATCTTTTCCTTCATCCCAATGTTGTTTATATAGGAGCCTTGGCCACAAAAATCACGTTGACAGATCCGCATTTCTTGGGGTTTTAGAGCCTCCTAGAGCTTCTAATACAGACCACAAATGGATCGAGCTTGATTTAGAAAAATATTGCACAACTGGTACTGCCAGAGCATTTAGCAGCTGCAAAGTTTTGCTACTTCCGCTTCCCAACAGTGCTTTGTTATTAAGCCCCATACTCTCATCTTCCTCCACCTTCACTGCATCCAAAAACATGTACCAACAAGCGTAGTTCGCTACAACAAAAATGGTAAAATGTTTATATTTTGCTAGTTTAAGCACAACACAGTTCCAATGAAAAAAAAAACATAAAACACTAAATGTTATAACAGATTTACTCGAAAATAGAAAAAATGCGCTAGCAAGAGTATGTAATATAATTCTTTTTCAAGAATTTTCACATACCCGCAGAGATTGGTATTTAGAAGGAATTGTTAAACTATTGACAAAATAATTTGTCTTAGATAATAAAATGTTATAACAAGATAAAGTGTGTTTGCAAAGTGCGTGTCATAACAAAATGCAAAACAAATAAAGTTGATCAAGATTTATCCAAGCAGAGCATCAAATCTACTATGTACTTATCAAGCTTAGCAAAGATGAGTGGCAAAATCTTTAGCACATGACAAAGTTACAATCTATAAATCTGGAATATTGCATATCCAAGTTCTAGATCTATGAATGCTTTGACAAATATCTTCTTCTACAAAATTATCTTAGAATGACTAAGCAATGATGTGCTTGTTTAATGCAACAACTTTTTACAATGAACAAACATTATATTCCTATAACATGCTTCAACCAACAAAACTTGTATCATTCTTAATGAATGCAACGCTTAAGTGTTAGTACACATATATTCCGATATATGTTCATTACATCGACTTATGCTCCAACAAATCCATCCCGCTGTAGGTCAAGATTATGCACATGCAAAACAAGAGCTTATTCTTAAGATTGCCAACATGTAGATTGATCAACAACTGAGTCACAAATAAATGAATATATTTAATAGAATGTTATCGGTAAATTCATTCATAAACATAAAACAAAGTTTCAACAATATTCATTCCTTAACAAATAAATGTAAGGGCACAAATTTGTTGTTCACACAAATTAAACGAATAAATTTAAAGATAAAGAGTACTCCTTGTTGTGACACAAAAAGAACATCAGGTCCGTATTCCTGATTCTACTTTGCTTCGCCATAGCAACCTATCTTTGCTTTGGTGGTTTCGCTACAGCAAAGTCGAGCTCCACCCCCAGCGACGGCTAACAACTCTGCCTTTGCACTTCGGATCCGCCGCGTGACTCTCCTAATTTCCCTCATTCATGATTCTAACGCAACATCACTAAAGCTGTCCTTGAATTAAATTCTTGATATCATTTCCTTCACCCAAATGTTATTTATGTAAGAGCTTTGGCCACACAAATCATGTTGTAAGATCCACTTTTTCAACGGTTCTAGATCCTCCTAGAGCTTCTAGAGCAATCCACAAATGGATCGGGCTTGCTTCAGCAGAATTTTGCGCACCTGGTACTGCTAGAGCATTTAGTAGCTGCAAAGTTTTGCTGCTTCGACTCCCCAACAGTGCTTCGTTATTGAACCTCATACTCTCATCGTCCTCCACCTTCACCTACATCCAGAAACATGTACCAACAAGCGTAGTTTGCTACAACAGAAAGGGTAAATTGTATATGTCTATGCAGTTTAAGCGCAACACAGCTCCAATGACAAAAACACATAAAAACACTATAAATGTCATAAAAAGTTTACTTGAAAATAGAAAAAAATGCTCTAGTAAGAGTATGTAATATAACTCTTTTTCAAGAGTTATCACAACCCCAAACCTGAACTTTTTCTTGTCCTCAAGTAAAATATGCTAATGCATGTATGCATGAAAACACAGAGATTACAACCTTGACATTTTTCGTAAAAAATTTGCTTACACATTCCAGTATGCATATATTTCAGTTCTCAGCAACCTTTATACTAGCAATATTCTGTAGCAGAATTGTAGAATAATCTAGAAAATTTATTGTATAAATTTCAAATTAAAGAATAAAGAAATTCTAAATTCATATGCAACTAGTTTTTAAAGCAAATAACTTCCTAAAAACTTTTTGTTTCTTCAGCTAAGTTTTTTACTTACTGTACTTTGGCATTTTATTTTGCTCTTAAGGAATTCATCTTGTCATGCAATGTTATACTTGACAACTACAGTGGAGCAAACACTTAATTGTCATGCCAACAATTACATCACAATCTGAATTTATACTCATGCAGCTTAAAGTTTTCAACTGAAAAGATGGATGGAGTAAACAACTGCCTCCTTAGTCTATTCTTCTTTTTGCTACAGCAGAGTGTTCCTAAAAAATATTTTTCTTTTTACAAATTTTTCTTTTAACGTTTTTTCTTTCTTTTTAAGCACTCATACTTAAACATATTATTTTCTCATCAACAATACAATAGAGCAAACAAAAAAATTGCTGATGTACTTTGAACAGTTAAGCATTGGAGTGACATTTCTTTTCTATATTTTATGCCTTAACATTCACATTTATCACTTAGCTAAAAGAAAACCTAAGTTTTATTAAGAAATATTTACTTTAAAATAATCACGAAGATTTCAAAATCAAATTATCTTCGAAAATCAATTTCATCACTTTCCTAATCTGAATTTCCTACTTAACTCCTACAAAAATTTTAAGTTCTAAGGTATAACTTCCTCATCGAACATCAATAATATATTTATACTTTCCAGTTTTCACAAATTTTTCCCAAAAAATTGTCATGGCAATATCTCAATGTGTCAAATGATATTTAATAGCAACCTATAAAACAAAACTATATACTAACAACATATACTTATATGCAACTACATGGAACAACCACACCCCCAAACCTAGAGTGTGCATTGTCCTCAATGCACGAACAGAATGAAATGCAAGCACAAAAATATGCATGAACAAACAAACAAACACATATATCACAATAACAAACAAATTGGAGATGCAAAAATTTAAAGCTACCCTTTTCAGTTGAGGCAAAAGGACTTCCTGGCAGATTTCTTGCCTTTCATCTTCCTCTTTCGTGATGTAATTGCCTCCTCCTCATATTCATCATCCGATTTCATCATCTTGTCGATCAAGGGATCAACTTTTGCATCTTGGTTATGTCCTTTGGATGGCGTAGCAAACACTTTTGGTGTTACAGGCTTCTTGGGTGTCAGAGTTTTCGCTCACGGTGTTGTAGATTTCTCCTTCACAATGGAACTTTCATCAATATCATCAAGTTCATGGTCTTTCGTCTCTTTTTCCTCATCCTCGACCGGATCGTATTCTTCCTTGGAAGACGACTTTCTAGATGCCGACTGAATTTTGGTCTCGCCAGCATCGTTCTTTGTTGTTACCATTTCATCATAGAGAATCCTTGAAAAGCTAGGAACCTTGGGACGTTGACTTGATTTTGTCGTAGCACCTGGCGTATCGCTTCATCACGAATACGCATGTAACCTTACAAGTCCTTAATCTTGCAATGAGAATCCTATAAAACCTTATCAATTTTCATGAGACAATTAATAACATCCAAACATTTATCATCAACATGACCTAAACGAGATAAAGCAGATAGTTCGAAAGAGTTACTAGACAATGCTTTCACAAACACCGGTGGCTCCAAACTAACTTGTTGCTTAAACGGTGTAGATGTAAGCACATCCTCCTTTTGTTGTCCCATCACTGATTGGTTGGTGATGGCACCTTTGTTTCGCAACATATCTTTATTCTCTTTTAAAGCAACACCTGCTTCTAGACACAATGTACAAATCAAATTAGGACATAATTCTTTTGTGCACATTTATGGACTTCATCGTGAATAATCTGCCCCAGATCAATATTCCTACCAGTCATGATAGAATGCAACAACAACAACCTTTCCTTTCCAATGGTGGTTATGTATAATAGGCATCAATCTAGTCTTCAAAAACTCATCCAAATTTTACACTCAGGCATTAAATATTGCTTCTCAATCGTAAATCGATCCATCTTTGACTTATCCCATATGGTTCCTAGAACACACACGTCTCTTAACACTTTCTCCAGATTTTCCTATGAAATCCCACGCGCGAATCTCGTATAATCGTCTTTCATGTCATCAAGTCTATAATAAACATTGATTTTATCTGCATCAGAAAGAACCGAAATGCCCCAAAAATATATGAATGGGCTATCAGTAGTTAAATAGGAATAAAACTCCCTTACCATTTCATGATATACTTCATTCGAATGGAAATAAAACATATCTCATCCATGAGTTTCAATCACCCTCGCAATGTCTTCGTTAAAACCCATATATTTCTCTTAAGTAAACGCAAACCCTTTCTCCAACAGTGGTTGACGCCGACAAAGCTTCATCTAACCTTGACGCCTAATCCTTTTACGTTGGATCAACAACCTTTTCTAAAATCGATTTAATCTCCCTATTTGATATCTTCGCTTGTCTATTCGTTTGGGGATGATATGCGGTTGCAATTTTATGGTTTATCCCATACCTTGTTAACGCATCTTCGATGTAACAAAAATCGAAGTGTGAACCTTTATCGCTGATAATCGCTCTTGGCGTTCCAAATCTTGTGAAAATATGCTTGTGCAAAAACTTCAGCACTAACTTTGCATAATTAGTGGGGAGTTCAACTACCTCAACCCACTTTGACACACAGTCAACAACGACCAATATGTAAATATTTCCCCATGATGGCGGAAATGGTCTCATAAAATCCATACCCCATACATCAAATAGTTCAACCTCAACAATGTTTTGCAAAGGCATCTCATTCCTTCTCGAAATGTTACCTGTCTATTGACACCTATCACAAGAACGAAAAAAAATTATGTGCATCTTTAAATTATGTCCGTTGACAATGTTGTAAAATGCTATGGCATTCATCATTTGGAACATATCGCCTTATGATTTGATCTGCACAATTCTCAAACAAAAATGGCTCATCCCAATAATAGAATTTAAAATCATGCAAAAACTTTTTCTTCCCCTTGTAACCTCCCTAACCCGACCTATACGTTATGGTCGAATCATGGAAGCCACATGGGACACCTAAGTGTTGACCCTAACCTAAGACATTCAAGCCTTCACATATTTCCTTTTGATAAAATCATAGTTTTTGTTTGTTATCTTTTGAAAACATTCATCTAATTAATCCTATCAAATCTAAGTCATTTTGACAATTTAGGCATACCTTTAGTAAATGTCTATCATACAATCATAAAGTATTCTTAATCGATTTCTTAGCAGCGAAACTGATCAATATTAACTAATAATTCATACTTAGCCATTTAGCATGCATAGCCCAATTCATTAAATCCAATCCATGTATATATGTATAACTAGCATGTAATATCCAACCTAAGTATGAATGTCATGCATGCGTGATAAACCCAAAGCAAAATAGTCCCAAACCATAGTCTTAAATAAGTTTATAGTCCAAAACAAAATAATAAAATTTAAAACAAAAAACAAATAGAATCCAAAATGATGTCCAAAGTCCGCCATACGTCCGTATGCCAATGACGATCATATGTCTGTTCATTACCTGAAATGTTGAAGTAATGGGGTGAGCTTAACATGCTCAGTGTGAGACTAAACAATCAAGCACCAAATACAACAATCTTACACATAACAATTTCATATAACATTCATATTCATAATTGATTATAAGTAAACATGTCAATAGTAATGGGTATGGTTATGTAATGATGCAAATGCATGATCCTACCTATACCATCCGCTACACACCACGAGTTCCCCAAAACTCGTCTGCCAAACTCCAACGAATGCGACCATAGCTCGATGTGGTAAAACCACCAAATCAAAATAATGCAAAAAATCTGTCGATTAACGAATAATGCGATAGAGATCACCAATGACAATAATGTGATAAAGACCGCCAATCCCCTCGATACTCCAGATGTAGTGTATGGATAACGAATAATATGAACTTAGTATGCCGCCAGTAGTCTACGAAACCCCTCCTTCGATCACAAATAATCTATCGCAATGCATATGTAGGATGTCATGCAAAGACATATATGGTTTCATTTAATCACTTTTCACATATGTTTTTCATGTTTATCATGCTCTCAATCAATCACGTACTATCAATATTAGGAAACAATGTTCCAATCATTTATTCACATACTTTCAATAATAGGAACCAGTGTTCCACACAAACAATCTAATACTTTCAATTTTAGGAAGCAATGTTCCTCTCAATGTCATTTAATTTCACACCCTTTTACGATTCTCAGTGTATGCCATAGTAAATTTGTCATGCAATTACTCAATATATTAGCATATAATGCTATTCAAACATTCACTCAAACACCATATATCACATTTATGCATTCAAAACTCAATAAGAAAATTCACATAGTCAAACTCACACATTGCCATCACAACAAACTTTTAGGGCTCCAAAACTACCTGTTTCGACCACCCACAAATTTAATAAATTGGCTAATAAGACAACCTAATCAACAATCCAAATATCACTTTTAATATGGCAATAAACAATTCCAAACAAGCTTAAGCGTTTAGAACCCACACCTTAGTTTTGGTACTTTCGTGATACACTAGCAAATCTTGCCCTTTTTCTTTGTAACACTTCTAGATGAACCTATGCCAAAATTTAGTATAGATTCATTCAATTAACCACCTAACCAGCAACAAACTTCCATTTAAAGTTCCAAACCAATAGTCAATTTTACTATCAATTTACAAAACAAAATTAGTCGAATTCCTTACCTATCTCTGACACGAACCGCACTAGCGAGCGTCCTATGATTTTACGGTTGATGTGAGGCATCTAACTCAGTAGACAACACAATTATATACTGAAAAACCAGTAGCCAATATTGATTAAATTCCCTTATTTAATCAATTCCAAATCTTTACCCAACAACTATGTCGAATCAACCAACTAGTTAACGTTTAATTGCACTTACGCTTTCCGATTTTAGTGATCCGACTGTGCATTTGATCATGAACGAATTTTCCCTAATTAAAACATGATTAGGGACTGATTAGGAATGTTCAAAAACTCAAATTGGAGCTGGGATTATTAATTGGATAAAAATTTAGAAACAAAACAGCTCCCTTTCTTGCACCTAGGCACAAACAGCTCTTCATGGTGACCAAGATTAGGGTTTATTCTTCAAAATAATTTGAGATATATTAAAATCTGGAAAAATACTTTAAAAAACATAAAATTGTCCCTAATTTATAGAATTAAAAATTAGGGTTTTAATTGGCTCAATTAATCAAGAATTTGATAGAATAGATGGAGTTACACAAGCCAGTAGTGAAAATCGGCAATGGCTCTTTCTTCGAAACTCTTGGACCAATCTTGGTTGCTTAAAAATTTCAAATTTGAAGTTGTTTTACATTGGATTAAATGGCAGCAAGGTATGAAATTAATTGGTAGTGATTCTTGGTAGCAAAAAGAAGAGAAATTAATGGGAACAATGGTGGTAAGGGCGACGACACAAGGAGAATAAGAAGAAAAGAAAAGAAAATAAAGATTAAGAGAGGGAGAAGAGGTTGGGGACAACTCAAGGGAAGAAAATAATGATTATTTGATTAAAACATGTATTTATAGTTAGATTAAAATTAAGCTTAAAATAAATTTAATTAGAAAAAAAACAAGTGATTTTGCTAAAATTCATTTATTTTGCAAAACATGAGACTTGAACTTGGGACCTCATTTATTAATATACTCTATCATTGATCAATTAGCCATTGGACCATCATCACTTCTTGTTTTTATTTTATAGTCCTATTAAGCTAAATTTTGTGATGTTACACCCCTAGTTAGTTAAATTATGGGGTAACAATCCACTAACTAAGAAATTGACAATATAAGCGTACCATGGCAATGCTGTCACAATAAATAATTACTCATCTGGAAACTCCTCTTTTATGAATCTAGCATCACCATCAACAATATCCACCTCTATCCTTGATAAATGATCCACAACCTAATTCTTTGAACCTTTTCTATCCTTCATCTCCAAGTCAAACTCTTGTAACAACAAAATCCATCGAATCAATCTTGGCTTAGCATCCTTCTTTGCTATCAAGTATTTTATGGCAGCATGACACGTATAAACTATTACTTTTGTGCCAAACAAATATGAACGATATTTATCAAATGCGAAGACCACTACCAACAACTCCTTTGTTGTTGTCTAGTTAATCTGAGAATAATTAGGGGTCCAGTTCGCATAATAAATTACGTGAAACACCTCTTTTCTTTGGCCTAGCACTGCTCCTACAGCAAAATCACTTGCACTGCACATTAACTCAAATGGAAAATTCCAATTAGAGGCAATTACTATTAGCTCAACAATTAATTGCTTCTTCAAAAATTTAAAAGCTTTTAAACATTCATCATTAAAAACAAAAGCTTTATCATGTTACAACAATTCGCATAAAGGCTAAGATATTTTTGAAAAATCTTTTATAAATCACCTATAAAAACCTGCATGCCAGAGAAAACTACGAATACCTTTCATTGAAATAGGTGGCAGAAGCTACTCAATTACCTCAATTTTTGCTTTGTCAACTGCTAACCCTTGCTTCGAAATTTTGTGACCAAGCACAATGCCTTCACAAACCATAAAGTGACATTTTTCCCAATTTAAGACCAAGTTTGTTTCTTCACAATGTTTTAGAACAACCTTAAAACTCTTCAAGCAATCCTCAAATGTACCTCAAAAATCATCCATGAAGACTTCTAAGAAATTCTCCACCATGTCCGAAAAAATTGCCATCATACAACGTTGAAAAGTTGTTGGCGCATTACACAGTTCAAATGGCATTCTTCTAAAAGCAAAAGTTTCATACAGACACGTGAATGTAGTCTTTTCTTGATGTTCAAGTGCTATGGCAATTCTATTGTAACCTGAATGACCATCAAGGAAACAATAATATGTCTTACCTGTAAGTCTATCCAACATTTGATCTATAAACGACAAAGGAAAATGCTCTTTCCTCGTAGCTTTGTTGAGTTTCTGATAGTCCATGCAAACTCTCCATCCTATCATAGTCCTAGTACGAATAGACTCATTATCGTCATTATGTACAACCATAATTCCTCCTTTTTTGGGGACATTGACCTTGACTAACCCAAGAACTATTAGATATTACGTAGATTATTCCAGCATCCAGCCATTTTATTACCTCTTTCTTGACAACTTCTTTCACAATCGAATTCAGCTTCCTTTGCTGCTCTATCGAATTGGTAAGAAAATCTTCCAGCAAAATTTTGTGCATGCAAAATGCAGGACTGATTCCTTTACTATCAGCTATAGTCCAACTTATTCCCTTTCTAAACTTCTGCAAAACTCCCAATAGTTGCTCTTCTTGCTCTTTCCCCAAACCTATAGAAATATTAATGGCAAAGTTTCTTTATCACATAAAAATGCATATTTTAAATGTACTGGCAAAGGCTTCAACTCAAGTGTTAGGGGTTCAATAATAGAAGGCTTTGGTACTTTGAAAGCACAATTAGATAAATCTAAAGATTCAAATGTTCTCCCTAACCTTTCTACAAAATGCTTGACATCACAAATTTCTTAAACTTCAGCTTCAATATCTTCACAAAATTCTGTAACAACATCAGTATTGCTACAACAAAAATTTGCTAAATTTTCTTCCGCAACTACCTCTTCTACATCGATCATGTGGCATTCTTCAGCATCATATGCATACCTTAATGCATTAAACACATTAAATGTAACTTGATGCTCATTAACTCTCATAGTTAATTCTCCTTTTTGTACATCTATTAAAGCTCTACCTGTAGCTAAAATTATCTACCCAAAATTATGGTAACTTCTTTATCAGCCTCAAACTCCAAAATAATTAAATCCGCAAGGAAAATAAATTCATAAACTCTTACTAACACATCTTCAACCTTACCCTCCTGATGTGCGAATGATTGATCTACTAATTGTAACGTCACCGTCGTAGGTGTCGCTCTTCCAATTCCAATTTTTCTAAAAACTGATATTAGCATTAGATTAATACTAGCACCTAAATCACATAATGCATTACCAATGTAGTTATTATCAATAGCACAGAAAATAGTGAAAGTCCTTGGATCTTTTAACTTTGGTGACAACTTATTCACTAACATTATCGTGCACCCTTCAGTAAGCTCGACGGTCTCATACTCGCCCAATCTTTTCTTTTTAGAGAAAATGTCTTTCACAAATTTCACGTAATTAGGAATCTGCTCCAATGCTTTTACAAGAGGGATATTAAAATGTAATTGTTTCAGCACTTCCAAAAACTTCTTAAATTAAACATCTTGATTTGACTATTCAAATCTTTGTGGAAATGGTGGCGCAATCTTCTCTTTTGCCTGATGGCAAGATTTTGTCTTAACATTTTCCTTGACATCAACAATATCACATTTTTCTTCTTTACTTGACTCTACCTCTTTTCGAACACTTTCTTTTTCAACTTCCAAAATAACATATCCTATCTCTCTTTTTGCTTCAGCATTACTTCTTGGTCCAGCATCTAATTTTGGACTTACTTCATCATCTGTTATAGCAAATTTGTTATCATAAACATCATCAACAAATAATTGATTACCTGTAAGTGAAATGACTTTGCAATGCTCTTTTCCTTGCAACCTCGAATTCTCAGTATCACTTGGCAACGCTCCTTGCGAACGTGAACTCATTGCATTAGCATTTTACCCAACTTGATTTTCTAAAGCCCTTAACGAAGCAGCTTGACTCTAAACATATATTCTTTCAACAAATTTTCTATTGACGACAAACCTCCACTTTGCTGCTAATTTTACTTCGAAAAATTAGGCTCAAATCCAAGCGCTCCGTTAATATTTTGGCAAATAGCATTGCTCGAACTAGCACCTTGATTATTGCTCCAACTAAAATTTGGATGTTTTCTCTAACCTACATTATATGTGTTAGAATAAGGATTATGATTACCTCTATTGAAATTCCCCATGTAACAAACAAATGCGAGATTAGATGGACACTCTTAAAAAATATGATCGTCTCCACAATACACACATTTTGCTTCAGCAACTTGCATTTCTCTTGCCATACTTTGTTTCTACATAATTTTGATCATATTAGCCAACGAAGATACTTGTGTTGTAAGTGATGTAATTGCATCCAACTCCATTGTACCAACATTCCTTCTACCAGAATTCATTCTTTCTATTGGATATTGGTAATCATTATTCGTAATCCTCTCCAATATTTCATACACTTTATTCTACATCTTGTCCAACAATGCACAATTTGTTGACGCATCAACTACCAAGTTGTGTGCGCATTCAAGCCATTATAGAACAATTCCATTTGCGTGTAATGCGAAAAACCATGCATAGGGCATTTCCTAAAAAAATCATTATATCTCTCCGACGCCTTATAAAGTGTTTCATCATCCAATTGCTTAAATTATGCAATATCATTTCTCAGCTTTGCATTCATATTTGGTAGATTATATCATAGCAAAAATCTTTGGCATAACTCATTCCAAGTCAAAATTGTACCCAATGGTAAAGCATTTAATCATGCTCTTGCACGATCATGCAAAGAATAAGGAAACAGTTTCAATTGTAAGGCATCTTCAGGAACACCTAGTTGTCTAAAAGAATCACATACCTCCAAAAAAATCTCAAATGCATCCTTGGATCTTTTGTAGGCGATCCTCCAAACTGCCCAATAGTTTGTAACATCTAGAACATAACTGGTTTAAGCTCAAAATGAGTAGCATCAATTTGTGGCCGTAAAATACCTGGACCGAGATCATCAAGAACTAGCACTACATGCTCTCGAATTGGTCTATCTCTATCATCAATTACTTGTGGAATATTAACAACTTCTGGCTCATGAACAATTGGAATAGGAACTTCAAGATTCCCTCCTTCAATTCTATCCATTTCTTGCTCTCAGAACTCTCTTCTATGTCTTCTCAAGATTCTCTAAATTTTTAGATCTAACGGCAAACTATCTCCACTTCTTCTCATAAAATTCCTACAAAAATTTGTAACAACAAAAACACAAACAAAATTAAAATAAATTAAATTAAATGTTAGCCCAACAATATAAAAAAACTCACTAAATTACTCCGATCTCCCCAGCAACAATGCCAAAAACTTGTCCCGTGTAAAATAATATTGTAATCGCAAATGTGCAAGTGTACACAACGCAAGCAATACAGTGATAAGTAAAGTATTGTACCCACAGAGGGACTGGTATTCAATAGGAATTGTTAAATTGTTGACAAAAGAATTTGTGCTTAGAAAATAAAATGTGATAACAAGATAAAATGTGTTTGCAAAGTGTGTGTCATAACAAAATGAAAAACAAACCAAGTTGACCAAGATTTATCCAAGCAGAGCATCAAATCTACTAAGTACTTATCAAGCTTAGCAAAGATGAGTGGCAAACTCTTTAGCACATGACAAAGTTGAAATCTTCAAATATGGAATATTGCAGATCCAAGTTCTAGATCTATGAATGCTTTGACAAATATCTGCTTCTACAAAATAATCTCAAAATGACTAAGCAATGATCTGCTCGTTTAATGCAGTAAATTTTTACGGTGAACACACATTATATTCCTATAACATGCTTCTACAACCAAAACTTGCATCATTCTTAATGAATGCAATGCATAAGTGCTACTACACATATCTTCCGATATATGTTCATTACATCGACTTATGCTCCAGCAAATCCATCCCGCTGTAAGTCAAGATTATGCACATGAAAAACAAGAGCTTATTCCTAAGATTGCCAGCATGTAGAATGATCAACAACTAAGTCACAAATAAATGAAGACATTTAATAGAACGATATACGTAAATTCATTCATAAACATAAAACAAGGTTTCAACAATATTCATTCTTTAACAAATAAATGTAAGGGCACAAATTTGTTGTTCACACAAATCAAATGAATAGGTTTAAAGATAAAGAGTACTTCTTGTTAAGTCCAAAAAAGAACATCAGGCCTGCATTCTCGAGTCTACTATGCTTCGTTACAATAACATATCTTTGCTTTGGTAGTTTTGCTACAGAAAAGTCGAGCTCCACTCATAGTAACTACTAACAACTCTACCTCTGCATTTCGAATCTGCTTGTGACTCTCCTAATTTACCTCCTTTCTGATTCTTACGCAACAGCACTAAAGCTTTACTTGAATAAAGTTCTTGATATTTTTCCTTCATCCAAATGTTATTTATATAAGAGCTTTAGCCACGCAAATCACGTTGTAAGATCCGCTTTTCTAGGGGTTCTAGAGACTCCTAGAGCTTCTAGTGCAAACCATAAATGGATCAAGTTTGCTTTACTAGAATCTTGCACGCCTTGTACTGCAATAGCGTTTAGCAGCTGCAAAGTTTTTGCTGCTTCTTCTCCCCAACAGTGCTTCGTTGTTGGGCTTGATACTTTTATCTTCCTCCACCTTCACTTACATCCATAAACATGTACCAACAAGCTTAGTTTACTATAACAAAAAGGGTAACATTTATATGTTTTGCCAGTTAAAGCGCAACACAGCTCCAATGACAAAAACACATAAAAACACTTTAAACGTTATAACAAATTTACTTGAAAATAGACTAAATGCTCTAGCAAGAGTATGTTATACAACTCTTTTTCAAGTGTTATCACTAATATGATCAAAACTATTCAGAAACCGAGAATGGCTAGAGAAGTGAAAGTTGCTAAAGCAAAATGTGTGTATTATGGAGATGATCATATTTTTGAATAATGTCCATCCAATCCAACATCTGTTTGTTACATTGGGAATTTTAATAGAGGTAATCATAATCCTTATTCTAACACATATAATTCAGGTTGGAGACAACATCCAAATTCTAGTTGGAGCAATAATCAAGGAGCTAGTTCGGGCAATGTTGTTCGACAATATACTGACAGAGCACTTGGATTTGAGCCTACTTTGCCAAAGAAAAATCAGTAGCAAAATGAAGGTTTGTCGTCGATGGAAAATTTGCTGAAAGAATATATGTTTAAAAATGATACAATTATTTAGAGTCAAGCTGCATCATTGAGAGCATTGGAAAATCATGTTGGGCAAATTGCTAATGTAATGAGTTCACGTCGGCAAGGAACGTTGCCAAGTGATACTGAGAATGCAAGATTGCAAGGAAAAGAGCATTGCAAAGCCATTTCACTTACAGGTAATTAATTATTTCTTGATGATGTTTATGATAATGAATTAGCTGTAACAGATGATGAATGAAGTCCAGACTTAGATGTTGGAGTAAGAAGTAATGTTGAAGCAAAAAGAGATATAGAAGATGTTATGTTGGAAGCTGAAAAGAAAAGTGTCCAGAAAAAGGTTGAGTCAAGCAAAAAAGAAAAGCATGATATTGGTGATGTAAAGGAAAATGTCATGACAAAATCTTGTTATCAAACAAAAGAAAAGATTACGCCACCATTTTCACAAAGATTTGAACAGTCGAAGCAAGATGTTCAGTTTAAGAAGTTATTGGAAGTACTGAAACAACTACATATTAATATCCCTCTCGTAAAAGCATTGGAGCAGATGCCAAATTACGTGAAATTTAGAAAGACATTTTGTCCAAAAAGAAGAGATTGAGTGAGTTTAAGATCGTCGCGCTTACTAAAGGGTGCACGACAATATTGGTGAATAAATTGCCACCAAAGTTAAAAGATCCAGGGAGTTTTACAATTCCCTGTGCTATTGGGAACAACTACTTTAGTAAAGCATTATGTGATTTAGGTGCTAGTATTAACTTGATGCCAATGTCATTTTTCAGGAAATTTGGAATTGGAAGATCGAGACCTACGACAGTGATGCTACAATTAGCAGATCGCTCATTCGCGCATCCGAAGGGTAAGATTGAAGATGTGTTGGTAAGAGTAGATGAATTTATTTTCCCTACGAAATTCATAATTTTAGAATTTGAGGCTGATAAAGAAGTCCCCATAATTTTGGGAAGATCGTTTCTAGCTACGGGTAGAGCTTTAATAGATTTGTAAAAAGGAGAATTAACTTTGAGAGTTAATGAGCAGCAAGTTACATTTAATGTGTTTAATGTGTTAAAGTATGCAAATGATGCTGAAGAATGCCACATGATTAATGTAGAAGAGGTTGTTGTGGAAGAAAATTTAGCAGACTTTTGCTGTAGAAATACTGATGTTGTTACAGGAATTTGTGAAGACATTGAAGTTGATGTTTCAAAAAATTTTGATATCAAGCATTTTGTAGAAAGTCCAAGAAGAAGGTTTGAATCTTTAGATTTATTTGATCTTGCTTTCAAAGTAGTGAAACCTTTTATCATAAAACCCTCGACACTTGAGTTAAAACATTTGCTAGTAGTTATTTCTACAGGTTTGGAGAAAGAGTACGAAGAGAAACTATTGGGAGTTTTAAGAAAATTCAAAAAGGTAATAGGTTGGATGATAGCTGATATTAAAGGAATCAGTCCTGCATTTTGCATGCATAAAATTTTGCTGAAAGATTGCCATAACAATTCGATAGAGCAGCAAAGGGGGCTGAACCCAATTATGAAAGAAGTTGTCAAGAAAGAGGTGATAAAATGGTTGGATGCTTGTATAATCTACCCAATATCTGATAGTTCTTGGGCTAGTCCGATTCAGTATGTCCCTAAAAAAGGAGGAATTACGGTTGTACGTAATAACAATAATGAGTTGATTCCTACTAGGACTGTCACAAGGTGGAGAGTTTGCATGGACTATAGGAAACTTAACAAAGCTACGAGAAAAGACCATTTTCCTTTTCTGTTTATAGATTAAATGTTGGATTGACTTGCAAGTAAGGTATATTATAGTTTCCTTGATGTTTATTCAGGTTACAATCAAATAGCCATAGCACCTAAAGATCAAGAAAAGACTAGATTCACATGTTCGTATGGAACTTTTGCTTTTAGAAGAATGTCATTAGGATTGTGTAATGTGCCAACAACTTTTCAACGTTATATGATGGCAATTTTTTCAAACATGGTGGAGAAATTTTTAAAAGTCATTATGGATGATTTTTCAGTTTTTGGAGATACATTTGAAGATTGTTTGAAGAACTTGGAGGTTGTGCTAAAGCACTATGAAGAAACCAACTTGGTTTTAAATTGGGAGAAACCATTTTGTGGTTTGTGAAGGCATTATGCTTGGTCACAAAATTTTGAAGCCATGGATAACAGTTGACAAAGCAAAAATTGAGGTAATTGAGAAGCTTTTGCCACCTACTTCGGTGAAAGGTATTCATAGTTTTCTAAGGCATGTAGGTATTTATAGACGATTTATAGAAGATTTTTCACAAATATCTTTGCCCTTGTGTGAATTGCTGCAACATGATAAAGCTTTTGTTTTTAATGATGAATATTTGAAAGCTTTTGAATTTTTTAAGAAGAAATTAGTTGTTACGCCAATAGTAATTGTTCCTGACTGGAATTTTTCATTTGAATTAATGTGTGATGCTAGGGATTTTGCTGTCAGAGCAGTGCTAGGAAAAAGGAAAGAGAAGGTGTTTCACGCTATTTATTATTCAAGCAGGACCCTTAATGATTCACAGATCAACTACACAGCAACAAAGAAGGAGTTCTTGGCAGTGGGTCTTCACATTTGATAAATTTAGGTCATCTTTGATTGGCACAACAATAACAGTTGATAGCAAAGAAGGATGCTAAGTCACACTTGATTCGATGGATTTTGTTATTGCAAGAGTTTGACTTGGAGATAAAAAATAGAAAAGGTTCAGAGAATCAAGTTGTGGATCATTTATCAAGGTTAGAAGTGGATATTGGAGACAGTGGTGCTAGGTTTGTAATGGTGGAATTTCCAGACGAGCAATTATTTGTTGTGATAGCATTGTCTGGTACGTTGATATTGTCAATTTCTTAGTCACTAGAATGTTACCCCTGAGTTAACTAACTGATAGCATTAGAAATAACATTAGCTTCTTCCTAAATCTATGTATTAATTGTCTCTTTTGTATCATATTTAGCATGCATAATAGGCATTTCATACTTAGTATTTACATTTTTTAACTCAGTATTGTGTGGCTTAAATTCTCTTCATTTTATCTCTTTTGTGTACTAATATTGGTGCATGCAGCATATGTTCATAATTGTCCGCGCAGTGATCCACCTCGGAATATCGATGCTAGAAAAAGTTTAAAGAATGCATCTGCAAATTGAACTTGGAATTACGGCCAGAAATGTCCCCGCATAGAAACCTTTACTTTGTATGGTGAATTCACGCTGCAAACACACCTGGAAGCACCAGCGCAGGAGAATAACATGTTGTCACCATAATTAAAGATTATAGATTGCACTCGGAGATGTCACGAAAATCTGTAGATTTCTGAAGAACACAGTAGATATGCGTGAGTGCATAGCTGGATTTTAACAAACTTTACAGCTACAAAAGGAGTTGGATCTGAATAGGGATAAGATCTATAAAACTTTTCTTAGATGTTGCCTTATGCATGGAACTCAGCAAGAGACTCAAATCGAGATTTTTTACAACGGATTGAATGCCCAGAAAAGGAATCTTGTCCATGCATCTGCAAATGGTCCCTTGTTGGATTACACTTATAATTAAGCTATACGAATTCTAGAGAGAATTGCACAAAATGATTATCAATACCCGGTCTCTCGTTCTGCTCAGGTAAAAACTAATCTTGGTGTTCTTGAATTATATGCAATTTCAGCCTTAAGTGCATAGGTATCCTCTTTGGCCAACATTATAAAAAACATGATGGGGACAAGTGAAGTTGCCCCTATTCAAGTGGCCCAACAGATGGATGTCTCAACATTCTTTTGTGAAATTTACGGTGACAACCACAGTTATGAGGATTGCCCACAACATGCTGAGAACGCATTCTACGTCAACAACATCTGAGGAAATTCTAATGGTAACTCGTACAATAATAGAACTCAACAGTCGTGGGGAAATCATAATGCATCCACATAAAGATATGGAAGTTTCTCACATCAAGGGAGTTATAGACAAGGGAGTCACAACAACAATCAACAGCAGAACTATAATCATAATGCTCAGGTAAATTCGCATCCTGATCAAATGCTGGCACATAGCCAGACGCAATCACAAGCTAGAATGCAACCACAATAGATTGCGCTACCACATATGCAAGGACAGTATCAGCAACAATAGCAATAGTTTTCTCAACAAAGATCAGATCCTATGGCTGCTCTTGAAGCGCTGATGCGGGAGCATATTATTCAAACTAAAGCAATCGTTCAAGGTAATTCTTCCTCTATTCATGTGTTGGAAGCTCAACTAGGATAATTGGCTTCTAATCTGAGTACAAGATCTCCAGGCACTTTGCCTAGCAACACTAAAAATCTGACAATGAAGAGGAAGGAGCATTGTAAGGTTATCATGCTGCGGAGCGAAAAACAAAGTACTGAACCAAGAAGAAATTTCAACCAAGAACATGTCGATGCATCTGAGCCACATCAACAAGGAGAAGTTGAATCTAACGGGAATCTAGTAGAAATAAATGAGGAGGAGTCATCTGTAGTGACCTTTATGCCTACAATTCGCCCAACAAAGATGGCGATGCAACTGATTATTCCATAACAACACACTGACACTATACCTTTTTCCATTTCCACTAAGATTTAAAGAGAAAGACCACGATAAGGATTATCAGAAGTTTGTTTCTACTTTGAAGCAATTACACATTAACATACCTCTTGTAGATGCTCTTGTGCAGATACCCAGCTATGGGAAATTCATGAAAGAGTTGCTATCAAATAAGAAAAAGTTGTTTGAAATCGAGACGATTGCGCTCACAGAGGGGCGCAGCGCTGTGCTAACAAATAAGTTGCCACAAAAGATGAAAGACCCTAATAGCTTTACAATCCTATGCTCCATTAGAAATCATTATCTAGGTAAAGCCTTATGCGATCTAGGAGATAGTATTAACCTCATGCCTTTGTCCACATTCAGAAAGTTAGGAATTGGATCGATGAAGCCCACTGCGGTGACATTATAGCTTGCAGACAGATCTCTAGCACAACCTGAAGGTCAGATCAAAGATGTCCTTGTTCAAGTTGATAAGCTCGTGTTCCCTGCTGATTTCATCCACCTTGATTACGAAGCAGATAAAAAGGTGCCCATCATTTCGGGACAACCATTCTTAGCAACGGGACGCACTCTTATTGATGTTTTTAAAGGCGAGCTCATTATGCGTGATAATGACGAACATGTCACCTTTAGTGTATTTGAAGCATCTCCATTTAAAAGTAACGAGCAATGTAATCACATTGATTTGCTGGAAGAGATAATTATGGAAGAATTTAACGCACGAAGTTCAACAGTTCCAAATGAAGATGCAGTGACACTCACCGATGATATCCTAGCTGAATGCAACCACAGACTTGAGGCCAATAGTTATGAGCTGAGATAGGATTGGCAATTGGAATCCTTGGATTTGTCTAACAGGACGGTCCTTGTGTTTAAACCATCAATCGAGTGAGCTCCAACCTTGGAGTTAAAGCTTTTGCCAACGAATTTGAACTATGTCTTTTTAGGTGACAATGACATATTACCCGTAATTGTTAACGCAAGCCTCAACGCAATGAAAGAAGAAATGCTCAACGCAATTTTAAAGGAGCACAAAAGAGTCATTGCCTAGAGCATTGCAAACATCAGAGGTATTAGTCCCTCTTTTTGCATGCACAATGAAGGGAAGCAATCCATTGAGCAACAACGAAGACTTAACGAAAAAATGAAAGAGGTAGTGAAGAAGGAGATTATTAAGTGGTTAGATGTAGGCATCATTTACCCCATTTCAGATAGCACATCGGTAAGCCTTGTCCAATGTGTGCCAAAGAAAAGAAGCATCATAGTGGTAAGTAATGATAAGAATGACCTATTCCCTACTCATATACTACTGGGTGGCGAGTGTGTATAGATTATCGTCGTCTCAATGCGGGCACAAAGAAATATCACTTCTCATTACCATTCATTGATCATATGCTGGATAGGCTAGCTGGTAAAGCCTACAATTGCTTCCTAGATGACTACTCTAGATATAATCAAATTGCCATTGTGTCGGAAGATCAAGCAAAGACCACGTTCACATGCCCATTTAGAACATTTGCCTTCCGACGAATGGCATTTGGATTATGCAATGTACTAGCCACATTCCAGAGATGCATGATCGCTATCTTCTCAGACATGATTGAAGATTCATTAGAGGAATTCATGGATTATGTCTCTGTTTATGGGCAGAGTTTTGACCAATGCACTGACAATTTAGCAAAAGTTTTGAACAGAAGTGAGGAAACAAATCTAGTACTGAACTAGGAAAAATGCCATTTCATGACAACTAAAGGCATTGTCCTAGGCCATCGTATATCATGTCAGGGCATTAAAGTAGACAAAGCAAAGGTTGAAATTATTGAGAAATTACCACCACCCGCAAATGTCAAAGGAATAAGAAGCTTTCTTGGTCATGCTGGATTCTATAGGAGATTCATTCGAGATTTTTCCAAGATTGCCAAACCATTATGCTCATTGCTAGAGCAAAATAAGAAGTTTTTGTTTGATGGTACGTGTCTGGATGCATTTGCTACAAGAAAGAAGCAGCTAAAGCAAACTCCAATTGTCGTCACACCAGATTGGACACAACTATTTGAATTAATGTGTGACGCGAATGATTTTTCTGTAGGAGTTATGCTGGGACAACGCAAAGAGAAAGTATTTCACTCAATTTACTTTGCTACTAAACCTTAACTGAAGCACATGTGAACTATACAACTACTGGAAAGGAATTATTAGCAGTAGTTTTTGCATTCGACAAGTTTCGTTCATACCTTGTCAGCATAAAAATTACAGTGTACACAAAGCGTTCAGCATTGAGATACTTTTTTGCGAAGAAAGACGTAAAATCGAGATTGATCAGATGAATCCTGCTTTTACAAGAGTTTGATATTGAAATTAGAGATAGGAAAGGATCTGAGAATCAAGTAGTTGACCACTTGTCTCGCCTGGAAGTTGGAAGTGAGGATGGGAATAAATCCTAAATTATCGATGCATTTCCAGACGAGCAATTATTCTTTGTCGACGCATCTCCTTGGTATGCGGAAATTGTCAACTATCTTGTTTGTGGGAAGCTACCCTTGAGTGTCACTGGTCACAAGAAGATCGGATTTATGTGCGACGCTGCAAAGTTTCATTGGAATGAGCCATACTTATTCAAGGTATGCACCAACAACATTATCCGTCGCTGGGTTCCTAAGGTAAAGATGACTTCCATCCTGAGACATTGTCATGATGCTCCCTATGGGGGCCATTTTGGCAGTGTGAGGACTGTTGCAAAGGTCCTACAGTTAGGATTGTTCTAGCTCACATTGTTTCGAGATGCCCACAATTTTGGACAATAATGTGATAGATGTCAACGCATGGGTTCTATATCTCGCCACAACGAAATGCTCCAACAACCTATTATGGAGGTGGAGTTATTCGACGTCTGGGGTATAGACTTCATGGGACCATTTCCAAACTCTTTTGGGAATGTGTATATTCTAGTTGCTGTTGACTACGCCTCTAAGTTGATCGAGGTAATTGCGGTTCCAAAAGATGATGCTCGAATGATGTTGAAGTTCTTCCACACGTATAGGGCATTGATAAGTGATCAAGGTACTCATTTTCATAATAATCAAGTGGCAACAGCCTTGAAACGATATGGTGTGAAGCATCGTATGGCCACAACATACCATCCATAGATGAATGACCAAGCGGAGGTTTCCAATCAACAGATTAAAAACATCCTTAAGAAGGTGGTTAACCCATCTAAGAGAGATTGGTCTTCGTGGCTACACGATTCATTGTGGGCACTTCGCACTGCGTATAGGACGCCATTGGGGATGTTACCATATCAATTGGTGTTTGGTAAATCTTGCCACCTACCAGTTGAACTTGAACATAAAGCCATGTGGGCGATCAAGCAGGTGAATATAGAATACAACACTGCTGACGGAAAAGGTTATTAGACACTATTGAGCTGGAAGAAATTCGACGTAATGTCTATGAGAATGCAGCAATATACAAAGAAAAGACTAAGAGATGGCACGACAATATCATCTTGTGGCGACAATTTATCTCGGGTCAGTCAGTACTCTTATTTAACTCACATTTAAAACTGCATCTAGGTAAATTACGTTCGAGGTGGTCAGGCCCTTTCAGAGTTGTCGAAGCATTCCAGAATGGTGCAGTGACAATTGAAGGTCTGAAGGATGGTCACCAGTTTAAAGTAAATGGCCAACGACTAAAGCATTACGTGAGCCCAGATATCAAAGAATAAAACAAGACCATAAATCAGGTCAAATTTAAATAATGTCATTGCATTTATACATTTATTTTTTATTTTTACTTTTATTTGTTTCCTTTTAAATTCGATGTAGGAATAAAATTCGCCTTTTTGTCGATGCATCATAAAGCACTACTTTTCAACGCATTCTGTGATGACTTAGTAAAGCTTTTTCATCAAAAATCGCGTCGATTGATCTTCATCCATCCCTAGCTGTTAGATCAAATCAAGAGGTACAATCTACAGCCTGACATTTATTGGCTACAAACGCAACGTTTCCCAAGCCTAATTGCAAAAATCACGTCTCTTCCATTAAAAAATTATAAAACCCTTTTTTCTATTGCTTCTCTTCTCCTACTCACAACTTTCATTGCTGCTGCAACCATATTCTTTCTTGTCTTCAAATTTTTCTACCAGTTCCTTCTCTCTCTTTATTCAACTATTATGGCAAGATCACGAGGAGCAAAAAGCCACTTCGAAATCCCCTACTGACTTCTCAACTTTTATGGTTTGGAATGTCGGCCAACTCTCACAGAAAGAACCAGTTCTATTCCTTTCCAAGGTGACGAAGGACCGCTACCACGACGTCATGCTAAAGAGAAACTGTCATCCTGAGTAAGGTTTCCAATTGTCCCCATATCAGACGTTGGGGAAGCAAGTTACCAGAATGATCGCTCGCCTTGGTTGGGAGTTTTTTTGTGACCATCCGGTCAATTATTCCCTTACTATGGTAAGGGAATTTTATGCTAACCTGGTGGACTCTGAACAGAAGTTTATTTTTGTAAGTGAAGGCTTGGTACCTTGGAGTGTTGTTCACATTAACACCCTTTTCCGCATTGCTGAACGAGAAGATACACATACTACATTTTTGGAGGAGTTAACCGATGAAGGTGCTGACTTGGTAATACGAGATCTCTGTGTTGAAGGCGTTATGTGGACTAGAAACGGTCCGCATAATTACACTATGCACCAACGTTATCTCACCACTCAAAGCAAAGGTTGCACTTTGTTAACAGTCGACTTTTACCCACAACCTATAGTACCAATGCGACGCTGGATCGCAAGTGCCTCCTACACTCCATCTTGAAGGGACGCCACATCAATGTCGGGGAAATTTTACATGACCAGATTACTGAAGCTGCGAATAAGCAAACAGGTATCTTACATTTCCCTTCTTTAATTATGATGCTCTACAAACAAAAGGGTATTGTGCCCTGTGATGGTGAGGAGATACTGGACAACAAAGGGCCAATAAATGATATCTCAGTGGAGCGAATGACTAGGGGCCAAGAAACCCCTCTGGTGAAATAGGTGCCTAAGAAGAAGCAGAAAGGGAAAGGAAAGAAAAAGGAAAAGCAAGAAAATGCCCCCACAGACCCTCAGGTTGGGAAAAAGCTAGTTGCAATTGAACTAAACATTAGTCGCATTGGATATATGCCAGATTCATCTTATCAGCGTGTTGAAGGATATGGATTATAGGAAGAATCTCTTTTATGTGTACACAAGGGCGTGGAATAATGCCATTGTCGCTACATTGCGCAGTCTGAGCCTAACACCTACGCCAGAATTCCCCGCCTTCCCACCTATTGTTTGGTAAGCCCCATCGTCCTCAAACCAACCTACTCCTAACAACAGGCCTCAACCTGTCCCATCCCCAACGAGGATTCATATCTCAGATGATGAGGAGAGCGAGGAACATTCCAACGCCATGAAGGACTGTTTCAGAACAATTGCTAGCATGTTCGAGGACAAAATTAACATGGCTGAAAGGGAGGCTGTTGTTGAGAAGATGCATAACCGATCATATCTGTGGGTTTGGAAGCAGAGGAAGGCACTGTAAGAGACACAACTAAGCAGGAAAAGCCTGAGGATGAAGAAGTATAGAAAGAGAATGAAGGAGAAAAAGAAGGACCTGAAGAGAAGGACCTTGAAGAAGAGAAGTAAGAGGAGAAGAACGATGCCTCGATAAATTTCGAGGAAGAATTTACCGATGCACCCACAAGTGTGGGGGCATCCAGTGAAGACGTGGCTTAAAGTGAGCCAAGCTGAGGCAGTCACTAGCAACACTGAGGATCTCAATCCTCTGGCCATTGTGCCCTACGTGGCACCAGTTGTTGAAGTCTATCCATTTGATGTGATTGTTGATGAAGCCTTCACTCAACTTGCTGTGGAGGAGCAATCCACTGCTCCAGTTGATTCCAAGGAAAAAAAGAGAAAGCGCAAGGACAAGAAAAAGAGGCGCAAAGAGGAAGGAGAGCGCCCAAAGAAAAAGAAGAAGAAAACCAAGGTATCCACTTCATCGGTTACTGAACAATGAGTTAGTTTACTTTTCAATAGTTAGTTGCATGCATCTCATTGTCATTGCATTTTTATTTGTCACTGCATTTATTCATTAGTACATCTGCATTGTAGTTGCATTTCAATTTTTATATATATCGTATTGTCAGTGCATTGGGGACAATGCAGACATTAAGTTTAGGGGGATCTTGTGTGAAATGGAAATGCGATTGCACCCACATATATGAAAATTACTTATTTCTTTAGTTCAATGAAAGCATGTGAAGTTTCAATAAAAATGTAACCAAAATTTTTATTTTATGCGTAAAACTTGAATTGCTTGGGATGCTGATATGTGAATTGAATGAATATGAATGAATATTAAGCTCTTCTATTTTTGAATGAATGATGGGAATTGTACTAGTAATGGATGGATAGTATAAATTTTTGAGTTTTGAACTAACTTACCAATTGCAGCGACATTGTACTAATAAAAGACACTCTAATGTGAAAACATTATGACTTATCAAGGGAGAACACTCCGCTGCGTGTGCTAGAAAAGTCATCTAGCCAAAGGTTGTCACTGCAAGAGTGCATGTCAACACAATTACATACCTCTTGGGGGTTTGTTCACCCCATCGTTACTGCCCAGTAACAAAGGTAGAGTAATACAATGACATCTCTCAATCACTTAAAAAAAAGGTAAAGAGAAAAGAAGGAAAAAGAAGTATATTGTTGTATTGGGTAAGAAAAGTTAAGATTCGAAGCATGTTACTAACATTAGTGAAAGTGTAATTTTAATTATTCATGTCTATCAATTGTCAGCGCAATAATCTATCATGTGAATATAATTTGTATAATAGGATTCCAAAGACTTCAAGTTGCTAGAATGATGATTGCGGTGACATGTTTTGTTTGTGACTTTATTTACCTTTGTTTACTTGAGGACAAGTAAAAACTAAAGTTTGGGGGTGTGATAGCATTAGAAATAACACTTAGTTTCTCCCTAAATCTGTGTATTAATTATCTCTTTTGTATCATATTTAGCATGCATAATAGGCATTTCATACTTAGTATTTACATTTTCTAACTCGATGTTGTATGGCTTAAATTGTCTTTATTTTATCTCTTTTGTGTACTAATATCGGCGCATACAGCATATGTTTACAATTTTCGACGCAGGGATCCACCTCGAAAGATCGATGCTAGAAAAAGTTTAAAGAATACAGCCACAAATTAAACTTGGAATTACAGCCAGAAATGTCAACGCATATAAACCTTTACTTTGCATGGGTGAATTCATGCTGCAAACACACCTGGAAGGACCAGCGCATGAGAATAACATGTTGTCGCTGCAATTAAAGATTATAGATTGTGCACAGAGATGTCACAACAATCTATAGATTTATGAAGAACACACCAAATCTATGTGAGTGCAAAGCTGGATTTTAACAAACTTTATAGCTACAAAAGGATTTGGATCTGAAAAGGGATGAGATCTACAATTCTCAAAACTTATAAATAGAGGAGAGAAGAAGGAGAAGGATATCAAGGGGTAAAGAAAGAAAAATTTACAATTTCTCTAAATTGTTGAAGCTTTGTTTTGGAGATCGATGAGTTGATCGATCAAGTGAACAACAACTTCTAATGAGGAGTGCTTGGTGTGATACAAGAGGAGTGGTTAAGGGATAATCCTAGTAGCCTAGGAATAGTATGCTTCGATATATTTGTTAATCCCTCTTTTAATGCTGATAAATTCTTATTGACAATTGATTGTATGTGGAAATATCTTTCAATGTTAGATTACTTTGATTCTTATTCAATTCTTCTCATATGTTTTCCCTTGGATTTAACTGTTTTGACCATGGAAGTGCAATTGCAGTCTACCAACATTAGAAAGTGCGGTGACAAGTTAGGTTAACAAGCAAGTAAGCGGAAGTTGCTTGAGACTAGGAGGAATTTTGGTCACTTGTTCTTGAGTGCAAGGCATTGCCAACACTGGAAGGTGGGGTAAATGTGGGCACTTAAGTCTTGGTTAAACAGAGAGTTGTTATTGGTATGATTCATTGGAACCTTACTATTGCGATAGTTCATCTATAAAATACCTTGTCATCACATCTGGCATTTCTACTTAGTGAAGTCAGTGATCCATTCCAGGCTTTGCACTTAATCACACTTTTACTTTTTTGCATTCAATTTCTCAAAGCATCAACAACAATTTTTTTACTTTAGTTGCTCTGACAATTTACTTTTACAGTTGCATTGACAATTTTAACTACCTTAATTGTGCAGATCTGATTTAATTGCACTAACATCCTTACTATCATTTTCTCTATTTTTAACTTAGTTGCTTCGACAATTAAACATCAAGAACTCTATCCTCGTGGGATCGATATTCGATAGAGAAAATCTATCAACTATACTTGCATCGACAGTGTCTACTTGCACTTAAATGTCATGGCATTTTACAGCGCTGCCATGCTGCGCCTTATGGAGAACATTTTGGAGGACAAAGAACTCCTGCCAAAGTTTTACAATCAGGTTTCTTTTGGCCTACTTTTTTTAAAGATGCACATAAGTTTTTTCGTTCTTGTAATAGGCGTCAAAGAACAGGTAATATTTCGAGAAGGAATGAGATGCCATTGCGAAACATTGTTGAAGTCCAATTATTTGATGTTTGGGGTATGGATTTTATGGGACCATTTCCGCCATCATTAGGAAATATCTACATTTTAGTCTTTGTTGATTATGTTTCAAAGTGGGTTGAGGTAGTTGCACTCCTTACTAATGATGCAAAATCGGTGCTGAAGTTTTTGCACAAGCATATTTTACACGATTTGGAATGGCAAGAGCGATTATCAGCAATGAAGGTTCACGCTTGAGTTGTCATAATATCGAGGATGCTTTAACAAGGTATGGGATAAATCATAAAATTGCAACCACATATCATCCTCAGACGAACGGACAAGCGGAGATATCGAATAGAGAGATTAAACTGATTTTAGAAAAGGTTGTTAATCCTACACGCAAGGATTAGGCGTTGAGCTTAGACGAAGCTTTGTGGGCATATAGGACTACCTTTAAAATGCCTTTAGGGATATCACCGTTTAAGCTTGCCTGTGAAAGTCTTGTCATTTACCTATTGAGTTGGAGCATAGAGCTTTTTAGGCGATTAAAAAGATAAATGTTGATTGGTTGGTTTCAGGAGAGAAAAGGATGATGGATTTAAATGAGATAAAGGAGTTAGATTGCAGGCATATGAAAATGCTAGGATTTATAAAGAAAAAATGAAAAGATGGCATGATAGCAAGATTTTGCCGAAGCATTTTGAACCATGACAACAAGTTTTATAGTTTGATTCGAAGCTCAGATTATTCCCAGGAAAGTTGATGTCTAAGTGGGTAGGGCCATTTGAGGAAGTTTTTGCTTACCCACATGGTGCTATTGATATTAAAAATGTCATGACAGGGAATGTGCTCAAAGTCAATGGACAACATATGAAGTGCTTTTACAATTATCCGTTGCTGCAACGGAATTTTGCTATTACATTGCGTGATGTCAGAAGAGTTTGAAATTGTTATTTTTTTTGTTTCGGTTTTGTCTTAACTTTGATTTTGAATTTTTGAATTAGTTTGTAGGTTAGTGAAACGAAATTAGCTTTAGCAATAAATGAGTACGGCATGGGGTTTTGGTGGACCAATCAGAAGTGATTATGTCTCAGTCATAACAAAGCTGAAATGGCAGAGCAATCGGTACAAATTTCGCACCCACGTGCCACACATTTTAGCTTATTTCTTGTGATATTAAATTCCTTTTATTTTTGTTTCCTTATATTTAGCCTTTGTTTCTTTATTTGTTAGGTTATTTTTCTTTGAGAGTTTATTTTTCCTCTGAACAGTTTGCTAGTCCAAAAAATGAGACGCAAGGGGAAGATGGCGCAACAACCAATGCCCATCGTCGTAAGAAATTTTTATGATCGAAATGCGGGGGCGAAGTTCCAAGAGAACTATCTGAAGCTCTAACCTTTATTGGAGAAAGGTTTTATGTTTAAAGAAGAAAAATATATGGGTTTTGATAAAGATATTGCGCGCGTAATTGAATCTCATGGATGGTAAATGTTTTGTTGTCATTCGGATGAGGTATATCCAAAGATGGTAAGAGAGTTCTATTCACACTTAACTACTAATAGCCCATTTGTATACATTCAGGGCATTTCTATTGTATTTGATGCAGATAAAGTGAATGACTATTATGGACTCTAGACGTAAAAGATGAGCAAACAAGATTTGTGCAAGGAATTTTGGAGGAGAGTTTGGAGAAGGTGTTGAGCGACGTATGTATTCCAAGAACTACCTGGGATAAATCGAAGACTTATCGCTTTACGATTGAGAAGCAATATTTGAAGCCTGAGTGTCGAATCTGGATGAGTTTTCTTAAATCCAGATTGATGCCTACAGTTCATACAACCACTATTGGAAGAGAACGATTGTTGTTGTTACATTCTATCATGACTAGGAGGAAGATTATATGGGGCAGATTATTCGAGATGAGGTTCACAAATGTGCCCAAAAAAATTCAGGTAATCTTGTCTGTCCTAACTTGATATGTGCTTTGTGTTTGCAAGTAGGTGTTACTTTGGAGGATACAAGGATTTGTTGCCAAACAAAGGTGCCATAACCAAACAACCAGTGATTCGACAACAAAAGGAGGATGCGCTTGCATCAACACCACTTAAGCAAGCTTCCAGTTCTAAGCCACCACTATTTGCTAAAGCTTCTTCTAGTAACCCTTTTGAACTGTCTTCTTTAGCTTGTTTGGGAAATGTTGATGAAAAATTTTATAATGTTATTAATAGTCTTAAGAAAATTGATAAAGTGTTAGAGGATTTTCACTGCAAAACTGAGGCATTGTGGGGATATATGCGCATTTGCGATAATGCGATTCGTCAGGTGTTGCAGCAAAATCAAGTCAAAATTTCACGATTCCCAGAGTTTTCGAGAATCCTTTATGATGAAACAATTGTGACAAAGTACAATGCGGGCGACATTGAGATTTAGTCGGCATCTAGAAAGTCTTCTTTTGGTGAACAGTACCATCCAGCTGAGGAGAATTAACAAGAGATGAGAGATCTCGAGATTGTTGATATTGAAGATAGTCCCGTTGAGAAAGAGAAATCTACAACACTGCCAGCAAAGAACATAACACCAAAAGAAACTTGTAACTCCAAAGGTTTTTGCTACGCCATCCGAAGGACCTGACCAAGAAGCAGAAGTCGATCGCTTGATTGACGAGATGACAAAAATTGATGAAGATGATAAGGAGGAGACTGTTACACCATGAAAAAGGAAGCTTAAAGGCGAGAAGCCTGCTAGAAAATCCCTCCGCTTTAACTAAAAGGGTAAATTTAAATTTTTGCAACTTCAATTTGTTTTTGTTTTGTGATATATGTGTTTGTTATTACATGTTTTGTATTTACATTTCATTTTGTTCATGCATTGAGGACACTGTACACTTTAGGTTTGGGGTGTGTTGTTCCATTTAGTTGCATATAGGTATATATTTGTTACTACATAGTGTTGATTTATAGGTTGTCACTGCATATTATTTTTCATATTGAGATTTATGCCATGACATATTTTTGTGAAAATTTTGTGAAGATAGGAAAGTATAAATATATTGTTGATGTTCAATGAGGAAATTATACCTTAAAACTTAAAATTTTTGTAGGACTGAAGTAGGAAATTCAGATTAGGAAAGTGTCGAAAACTGATTTTTAAAGATAATTTGATTTTGAAATCTTTGTGAATATTTCAAAGTAGGTATTTCTTAATAAAACTTAGGTTTACTTTAAGCTAAGTATTAAATGTGAATGTTAAGGCAAGAAATGTAGAAAAGAAAAATTTTGTCACTCCAATGCTTAACTGTTCGAAGTACGTCAGCAATGCTTTGTTTGCTCCATCGTATTGTTGATGAGAAAAGAATATGTTTGAGTGTTTAAAACGAAAAAAGAAAGAAAAAAAATGTTAAAAGAAAAATTTGTAAAAAGAAAATTATTTTTTTAGGAACACCCCGCTGTAGCAAAAAGAATAGTAGGCTAAAGAGGTAGTTGTTTGCTCCATCCACCTTTTTAGTTGAAAACTTTAAGTTGCATGAGTGTAAATTCATATTGTGATGTAATTGTTTGCATGGCAATTAAGTGTTTGCTCCACTGTGATTGTCAAGTATAACATTGCATGACAAGATGAATTCCTTAAAGAGCAAAAATAAAATGCCTAAGTAAAGTAATTAAAAAACTTACCTAAAGAAATAAACATGTTTTTAGGAAATTCTAATTACATGTGAATTTAAAATTTCTTTATTCTCTAAATTGAAGTTCATACACTAAAATTTCTAAATTGATTTACAACACTATTGAAAAATCTTGCAAGTATAAAGGTTGCTGAGAATTGAAATATATGTGTACTGAAATATGAAAGCACAAATTTTACGAAAAATGTCAAGGCTGTAATCTTTGTGTTTTCATGCATACATGCATTTGCATATTTTACTTGAGGACAAGAAAAAGTTCAGGTTTGGGGGTGTGATAACTCTTGAAAAAAGAGCATTTTGTCTGTTTTCAAGTAAATTTGTTATAACATTTGTAGTGTTTTTACGTGTTTTTGTCGTTGGAGTTGTGTTGCGCTTAAACTGGCAAAATATATACATTTTGCACTTTTTGTTGTAGCAAACTACGCTTGTTGGTACATGTTTCTGGATGTAGGTGAAGGTAGAGGAAGATGAGAGTACGAATCCTAATAATGAAGCATTGTTGGGGAGCGAAAGCAATAAAACTTTGTAGCTGCTAAATGCTCTAGTAGTACCAAGCGCGCAAGATTCTGCTGAAGCAAGCTCGATCCATTTGTGGTTTGCACTAGAAAGCTCTAGGAGGGCTCTAGAACCCCTAGAAATTTGGATCTGAACAACATGTATTGTGTGGCCAAGCTCTTATAGAAATAGCATTTTGATGAAGAAAAAGATATCACAGAATTTATTCAAGGCTACCGTGCTATTGCATTAAATTCCAAAAGGAGGGAAATCGGGAGTCACACGGAAAATCCGAGGTGTAGAAGGCAAAGTTGTCAGTCATCGCGTGGAGCTCGACAATGTTGTAGCAAAACCACCAAAGCAAAGAGACGTTGTTATGGCAAAGCAAAGAAGAATCGGGAATACAGGCCTAATGTTCTTTTTGGGTCTCAACAAGGAGTACTCTTAATCTTTAAGTCTGTCATTTTGTTTGAACAACAATTTGCACCCTTACTCTGCCCAGTTAAGAGATGAATATTTCTTAACTTTGCTTTATTTCTATGAATGAATTACTGATATCTTTTTATTAAATCTCTTCATTGATTTGTGACTCAGTTGTTATCAATTCTACGTGCTGGCAATCTTAGGAATAAGCTCTTGTTTTGCATCTGCATAACCTTGACTGAACACAGGAAGGATTTGCTAGAGCATAAATCGATGTAATGAACATGTATCAGAAGATATATATATATAGTAACTCTTTTGAGCTGCATTCATTAAGGGTGAGATAAGTTTTGTTGGGAAAATGCATGTTATAGGAATATAATGTGTGTTTACTGTAAAATGTTGCTACATTAAATTAGCACGTCATTTCTTAGTCATTCAGAGATATTTTGTAGAAGAAGATTTTTGCTAAGTCATTCATAGATCTAGAACTTGGATCCACAATATTCCAGACTATTGATTGCAACCTTGTCCTGTACTAAAGATTTTGTCAATGATTTCTGCTAAGCTTAAGAAGTACTTAGTGGATTTGATGCTCTGCTTGGATAATTCTTGATCAATTTTACTGTTTTGCATTTTGTTATGACACGCACTTTGCAAACACAATCAATCTTTTTATCACATTTAATTTTGTATGCATAATTCTTTTGTCAACAGTATTAGCAATTTCTTCTGAATACCAATCTCTCTATGGGTACGACACTTTGCTTATCACTTTATTACTTAAACGTTGGGTACACTTGCACATGCTACAGGAATATTAATTTACACACGATAACTCCATCATCCTTTTCTCTTCTGAAACCAACCAATCAACATTTATCTTTTTAACCACCCAAAAAGCTCTATGCTCCAACTCAACAGGTAAATGACAAGGCTTTCCAAAGACAAGCTTAAATGGTGACATCCCTAAAGGCATTTTAAAGGTAGTCCTATACACCCACAAAGCTTCATCTAATCTCAACTCCCAGTCCTTAAGTCTAGGATCAACAGCCTTCTCTAAAATTGATTTAATCTCCTTATTTGATATCTCAACTTGTCCATTCGCTTGGGATGATATCCAGTCGCAATTTTATGATTTATCCCATACCTTGTTAAAGCATCCTCAATGTATCAACAATAGAAGTGTGAACCTTCATCATTGATAATTGTTCTTGGCGTTCCAAATATCGTAAAAAATGCTTGTGCAAAAACTTCAGCACCAACTTTTCATCGTTAGTAGGGTCTGCTACTGCCTCAACCAAATTCGAGACAAAATAAACAGCGACAAAAATGTAGATACTTCCCCATGATGGCCGAAATGGTCCCATAAAATCCATACACCATACATCAAATAACTCCACTTTAACAATGTTTTCCAACGGCATCTCATTCCTTCTCGAAATGTTACCAGTTCTTTGACACCTATCACAGGAACGACAAAAATTATCTGCATCTTTAAAGAAAGTAGGCCAAAAGAAACCTGATTGCGAAACTTTGGCAGCGGTTGTTTATCCTTCAAAATGTTCTCCGTAAGGCAGAGCATGACAGTGCTGTAAAATGCTATGACATTCATCAACTGGAACATATCGCCTTATGGTTTGATCTGCACAATTCTTAAACAGAAATGGCTCATCCCAATAATATAATTTAACATCATGCAAAAAAAAATTCTTCCTATGGTTAGTTAAATAAGGGGGAAACAATCCACTCACTATGAAATTGACAATATCAGTATATCATGGCAATGTTGTCACAGAAAATAATTGCTTGTCTGGAAATTCTTCTTTTATAAACCTAGCATAACCATCTCTAATATCCACTTCTAACATTGGTAAATTATCCACAACTTTATTCTCAGAACCTTTTCTATCTTTTATCTCCAAGTCAAACTCTTGCAACAACAAAATTCAATGAATCAAGCGTGGCTTAGCATCCTTCTTTCTTATCAAGTATTTTATGGGAGCATGATCTGTATAAACTGTTACTTTTGTGCCAGTCAAATATGACCAAAATTATCAAAAGCGAAGACCACAACAAACAACTCCTTCTCCATTGTTGTGTAGTTGATCTGTGGATCATTAAGGGTCTTGCTCACATAATAAATTTTGTGAAACACCTTCTCTTTCCTTTGTCCTAGCACTACTCCCACAGTAAAATCACTAGCATTGCTCATTAATTCAAATGGCCAATTCCAGTCAAGAGCAATTACTATTGGCGCAGTAACTAATTGCTTCTTCAAAAATTCAAAAGCTTTCAAACATTCATCATTAAAAACAAAAACTTTATCATGTTACAGCAATTCACATAAGGGTTTAGATATTTTTGAAAAATCTTTTATGAATCGTTTATAAAAACCTACATGCTCTAGAAAACTACGAATACCTTTAACTGAAGTAGGCAGCGGAATCTTCTTAATTACCTCAATTTTTTCTTTGCTAACTACTATCCCTTTCTTCGAAATTTTGTGATCAAGCACAATACCTTCAACAAAACATAAAATCCATACCCCATACATCAAATAATTCGACTTCAACAATGTTTTGCTATGGCATCTCATTCCTTCTCGAAATATTACCAATTCTTTGACATCTATCATAGGAACGACAAAAATTATGTGCATCTTTTAACAAACTAGGCCAAAAGAAACCTGATTGCAAAACTTTGGCAGCGGTTCTTTGTCCCCCAAAACGTTCTTCGTAAGGCGGAGCATGACAGTGTTGTAAAATGCTTCGACATTCATCATCTGGAACACATCGCCTTATGATTTTATTTGCACAATTCTTAAACAAAAATGGCTCATCCCAATAATAGAATTTAACATCATGCAAGAATTTCCTCTTCCTATGGTTAGTTAAATTAGGGGGAAACAATCCACTCACTAAGAAATTGACAATATCAACATACCATGGAAATGCTGTCACAGAAAATAATTGCTCGTCTGAAAATTCTTCTTTTATAAACCTAGCATAACCATATCTAATATCCACTTCTAACCTTGATAAATGATTCGCAACTTGATTCTCAAAACCTTTTTTATCTTTTATATCTAAGTCAAACTCTTGCAACAGCAAAATCCAATGAATCAAGCATGGCTTAGCATCCTTCTTTCCAATCATGTATTTTATGGTAGCATGATTTGTTTAAACTGTTACTTTTGTGCCAGTCAAATATGATCGATATTTATCAAATGCGAAGACCACAGCAAACAACTCCTTCTCCAATGTTGTGTAGTTGATCTATGAATCATTAAGGGTCTTGCTCGCATAATAAATTACGTGAAACACCTTATCTTTTCTTTGTCCTAGCACTACTCCTACAGCAAAATCACTAACATCGCACATTAATTCAAATGGAAAATTCTAGTTAATTCTCCTTTTTGCACATCTATTAAAGCTCTACCCATAGCGAGGAATGGTCTTCCCAAAAATATGAGGACTTCTTTATCAGCCTCAAATTCTAGAATTATGAAATCCGTAGGGAAAATAAATTCATCTATTCTTACCAACACAACTTTAATCTTACCCTCCAAATGTGCAAATGAACGATCTACTAATTGTAGCGTTACCGTCGTAGGTCTTGCTCTTCCAATAGTTTCCTGAAAACTGACATTGGCATCAGATTAATACTAGCACCTAAATCACATTATGCTTTACCAATGTAGTTGTTACTAATAGCACAGGGAATAGTAAAACTCCCTGGATAATTTAACTTTGGTGGCAACTTATTCACCAACATCGTCGTACACCCTTCAGTAAGCACGACGGTCTCCAACTCACCCAATCTCTTCTTTTTGGACAAAATGCCTTTCATAAATTTCACGTAATTGAGCATATGCTCCAATGCTTTTACAAGAGGTGACACGAGTAGCAAGGCCCAAATTCAAGCTTATAAATGTGATGGGATCAAAGTTTCTCAAGGCCCAATAACGAGGTCGAAGGCCAAGCAAATTCGAGCAAGATTGAACAAGACCATCCAAGACTTCGTTACCAAGGCCTTAAATGCGTACATGGCCAAAAAAGAAAATCAAGATTCACTTTCTTGTTTTCAAGAAAATCAAGAAACCGAATCTTGGTCCAATTTTTTCATTCCAAACAATTTCAAGATCAAGAAAATCAAGATTTCAAATCTTGGAAATCTTGGTCCAAGAAACCGAAGCTGCCAATTTTCAAGTTGGGGAAATCAGTAGGCTTGCGACGACTTTTTTGTTTGGATCCAGGAATTTATGGGTTAAGATATCTGCATGGATTTCGAATATCTATCTCTTATCTTCGAAACGCACTTCGAATCACTCGATTTCAAGTTCGGGAGCTCAAGTTATGATCATTTTAATAAAGACTGCGCAAGCAGAATTTCTGGACGTGATTATAACGGGAATTACGAGTTTCGGGCTTTTAATTCGAGTTTAAATCATATTGGGTTCAGGTTTTAGGTTTAATATTTATTATATATGAGCCCAATATTGTATTATCAGCTCTTATTATTTTATTGTTATTTTTTATTCCGAATTTTTAAATAATTATTAAGTAGTTTAAGTTTGTAGGAGTTTTATGTCAACAAGAAAGTTTCTTATTTAGATTAGTTAGAGTTCTAGTTTAATTAAGAGTTTTTTAGCTTGCCTATATATAGGCCTTAGAATTGTAAACAAAAACACTTGATTTTGATTATTTTGAGTTAATAATAATTCTCTTTGAGTTTTTCTTCAAGAATTGCTCTTGAGATTTTTTTAGAAGTTGTTTTAACAATCTTTCAGGTTGTGGGAATCATCTTCAAGCTTTTTCTTGCCAAGATCACTTTCTTGGAGGAGAAATTAGAGCTTTTGAAGGGAGTTGTGGATTCTTATTGTTTCCAAGGTTTCTTAGGACGTTATCTTCTCTTTTCTATCCTTAATCTATCGTTCTAGCTTGATCTAGTTTATTTCTTGCTGTTTAGGGTTACTGATTTAGTTGTTTTCGTTCTAGGTTGAAATTGCTTCAAGAGGGACATTCTCCTACCTTGATCCATCAAGGAACACATTAAAAATTAGGAGATTCAATCTTTTCTTGCTATTTCAAACGTTCTTGCCTAAACAATTTGCTTTCATCTTTTAAATCACTTCTAACGAATCTGTTTTGTGTTTTTATTTTCAGATCTGGTTGGGACGTTTTCTTGAGGTCCAGGGACGGTTTCTTTCATCCAAGAAACCCTAATTTCATTCTCCATTGGATCTTTTACCAGCCATTAATCTTTCTTGTGTTTTAATTTTCGTTTGATTATTCTTCTTGTCATCTAATTTGTTTTCTTTGTTTTCATTTCATATTACTTTTGTCTAGGACTTTAGGGTAGATCCGCAACTTGACAACTTTACGATCCTCTTTCGCCTGCTTTTCATATCATTTGGTATCAGATTTTGGGCGTTTTGGGTGTTTTTCGTTGCTTTCTACACTGATTTTCATTACAAACAGCCAACAAGCAGTTTTTACCCAGTAATTTTTTTCGGAAAAAAATATTTTTGACTAGGTAAACGTTTTTTAATTGTTCTAAAATTTTATAAACTGATTCTTGGAACTATATTACAATATAAAAAATATTTCCCACAAAAAAAAATGATCAAAAAGTCGAGAAAAAAAGAAAAATACGAGAAAAATAAAAAAATAAAAAAATATTTTGTAGGCTGAATTTTGTGCCAAAAATTTCCAGATCAAAAACACATTATTTGGAGAGGTTCCAATTTAAATTTCGTGATTTTTGAAAATCGAGAACACCTCGAACGAAGTTTGTCAAGTTGCTTCACAGTTTTTGGGTTTTAAGGTTTCTGCAATTTTATTTATTCTTAGTTTTAGGTTTCATTTGTTTTTGTTTTTTATTGTTTCTTTTACACATTCTAACACCTTCTTATTTCTTGTGTTAGTAGGATTAACGAACGTTGCACCTTCCTTCCTCAGTGCAACACAATTCTTTGGTGTCTAGCTGATTTTGGATTCATAGTGCTATTAGGATTACTTTGTTATTTTGATTCTAATACATCCTGATTGATTGATATAAATACTTCTAAAGGACTCACAAGATTAATTCTCACCTCACTGAGAATTTAATTTTTCTTTTTGAGTGCATAACGGTGAGGTTTGTTTAATTTTTTCTTTTTGAGTGTTGTGTTTTTTTTTCCAGATTTGCCACAATGTCTCATAGTAGAAAAGGGAGTGATGACCAGAGTGACAAACCGCTCGTTAACATCGAAAATCTTGTTGGTGTCGCAACAAAGTTAGATCTCCATGTCATCACTGATAAGTTCAAAACTATGTTCAATCAGTTGAACAATACCTTAAATCAGTTGCGAACTGAGCAAATGACTCAATGTTGGGGTGCTAATGATGATGATGGGTTTGAACAACCTTGTGCTCATAGACATCAAGCTAGACGTGTCCCTCATGTGGATGAAGATCCTTTATTTCCCAACGATCGTGGACAGCCTTCGTTGGCAAAGATGAAGTTCACAATTCCTCGATTTCGTGGAAAGAATGATCCCGAAGCATACTGTGAGTGGGAATCAAAAATAGAGCTTATGTTTCGTTACTATAAATGCCCAGAAGATGAGAAAGTTTCATTGGCGACCCTTGAGTTTTCAGACTATGCGTTGAGTTGGTGGACTCAACTTGGTATAAGTCGCAAATGAAATTACGAGAGAGAAATTACCACATGGGATGAGTTTAAACAAGTTATGCAAAAACGTTTTATCCCAACAAATTATTATAGGGAGGTCAAAACCAGACTTCGACGATTTGGTCAAGGAAGTAGATCAATTGATGAGTACTTCACAAAGAGATGGCCAAAAGAAAGAAGGATTCCAAGTGATCTCTCAAATTTTGAGCAATGTTATTGATGTAGTTCAAAATATCATGAGAGTTCTCGATGTCCAATCCAATATCCAACTAGAGAAGAAAGTAAGTATGACTTTGTGTCTTTTGTTGACTCTTACTCTAGTGAAAAAAAGATTAGTTGTGATGGTGAACTTTGTGAACCAGAAAAGGATGATAATGAGAAATCTTCCCTTGAATCTATATATGAAGTAGAAACGTCATGTTCTCCTACTGAGATGCCTTGTATCGAATTGAATACTCAAAATACTTGTGAGGGGGATATGGGAAGTGAGGAAAAAATATGTGAAAAGGCCGAGAGAAAAGAGACCATGAGTGATAAAAGTCTACTTGATGGTCCAAATTTGGTGAGTGAAAATCCATATGAAGTAAAATTTGAGAGTTCTCAAGAGGAAAAAGAAAATGAAAAACAAGAAGATACCCATACAAAAGTAAGGAATGATTATGTTTAAACTAACCATAACTCGAATTTGTTTAGTGGTGTTTCCTTGTTACAAGATTTTAAAGATCCATTGGCGGACTTCCAATTACATTACTCTACCATCAATTGGCACTTTTACTTGTGGGAGAGAGCTAAAGATTTGAGGACGAATCTTCTTGAGGAAGTGGGGAATGATACGAGTCGCAAGGCCCAAATTCAAGCTTATAAATGTGATGGGATCAAAGTTTCTCAAGGCCCAATAACGAGGTCGAAGGCCAAGCAAATTCGAGCAAGATTGAACAAGACCATCCAAGACTTCGTTACCAAGGCCCTAAATGCACACATGGCCGAAAAAGAAAATCAAGATTCACTTTCTCGTTTTCAAGAAAATCAAGAAACCGAATCTTGGTCCAATTTTTTCATTCCAAACAATTTCAAGAATCAAGAAAATCAAGATTTCAAATCTTGGAAATCTTGGTCCAAGAAACCGAAGCTGCCAATTTTCAAGTTGGGGAAATCAGTAGGCGGCTTGCGATGACTTTTTGGTTGGGATCCAGGAATTAATGGGTTGAGATGTCTGCATAGATTTCAAATATCTATCTCTTATCTTCGAAACGCACTTTGAATCACTCGATTTCAAGTTCGGGAGCTCAAGTTATGATCATTTTAATAAAGACTGCGCAAGTAGAATTTCTGGACGTGATTATAACGAGAATCACGAGTTTCGGGCTTTTAATTCGAGTTTAAATCATATTGGGTTCAGGTTTTAAGTTTAATTTTTATTATATATGAGCTCAATATTGTATTATCAGCTCTTATTATTTTATTGTTATTTTTTATTCCGAATTTTTAAATAATTATTAAGTAGTTTAAGTTTGTAGGAGTTTTATGTCAACAAGAAAGTTTCTTGTTTAGATTAGTTAAGAGTTCTAGTTTAATTAAGAGTTTTTTAGCTTGCCTATATATAAGCCTTGAAATTGTAAAAAAAAAACACTTGATTTTGATTATTTTGAGTTAATAATAATTCTCTTTGAGTTTTTTCTTCAAGAATTGCTCTTGAGTTTTTTTTAGAAGTTGTTTTAACAATCTTTCAGGTTGTGGGAATCATCTTCAAGTTTTTCTTGCCAAGATCACTTTCTTGGAGGGGAAATTAGAACCTTTGAAGGAAGTTGTGGATTCTTATTGTTTCCAAGGCTTCTTAGGACGTTATCTTCTCTTTTCTATCCTTAATCTACCGTTCTAGTTTGATCTAGTTTATTTCTTGTTGTTTAGGGTTTAATTTAGTTGTTTTCGTTCTAGGTTGAAATTGCTTCAAGAGGGACATTCTCCTACCTTGATTCATTAAGTAACACATCAAAAATTAGGAGATTCAATCTTTTCTTGCTATTTCAAACGTTCTTGCCTAAACAATTTGCTTTCATCTTTTAAATCACTTCTAACGAATCTGTTTTGTGTTTTTATTTTCAGTTCTAGTTGGGACGTTTTCTTGAGGTCCAATGATGGTTTCTTTCATCCAAGAAACCCTAATTTCGTTCTCTATTGGATCTTTACCAGCCATTCATCTTTCTTGTGTTTTAATTTTCGTTTGATTAGTCTTCTTGTTAACTAATCTGTTGTCTTTGTTTTCATTTCAGATTACTTTTGTCTAGAGTTTTAGGGTAGATCTGCGACTTGAAAACTTTATGATCCTCTTCTGCATGCGTCTCATATCAAGAGGGATATTAATATGCAATTGTTTCAATACGTCCAAAAACTTTTTAAACTGAACATCTTGCTTCGATTGTTCAAATCTTTGCAGAAATGGTGGCAAAATCTTTTCTTTTGTCTGATGACAAGATTTTGTCATAACATTTTCCTTCACATCACCAATATCATGCTTTTCTTCTTTGCTTGACTTAACCTCTTTTGAACACTTTTCTTTTCAGCTTCCAACATAATGTCTTCCATCTCTCTTTTTGCTTTAACATTACTTTTTGCTCCAACATCCAACTTTGGACTTCATCATCTGTTACAGCAAATTCGTTATCATAAACATCATCAAAAAATAATTGATTACCTATAAATGAAATGGCTTTGCAATGCTCTTTTCCTTGCAATCTCGTATTCTCAGTATCGCTTGGAAATGTTCCTTGCGAACATGAACTCATTGCATTAGCAATTTGCCAACTTGATTTATTAATGCCCTTAATGACGCAACTTGACTCTAAGTAATTGCTTCATTTTTAGACATATACTCTTTCATAAAATTTCTACTGATGAAAAACCTCCATTTTTCTCCTGATTCTTCTTTGGATAATTAGGCTCAAATCCAGGCACTCGGCCATTATTTTGTTGAATAGCATTGCTCGAACTGACTCCTTGATTGTTACTCCAACTAAAATTTGGGTGTTGTCTCCAACCTGCATTATATGTATTAGAATAAGGATTATGATTACCTCTATTGAAATTCCCTATGTAACAAATAGATGCTGGATTGGATGGACATGCTTCAAAAATATGATCATCTTCACAATACACATATTTTGCTTCAGCAACTTTCACTCCTCTAGTCATGCTCGGTTTCTGTATAGTTTTGATCATATTAGCCAACGAAGATACTTCTGTTGTAAGTGATGTAATTGCATTGAACTCCATTGTACCAGCATTTGTTCTACCAGAATTCATTCTTGTTGTTGGATATTGATAATCATTATTCATAATTCTCTCCAATATTTCATACACTTCATTGTAAGTATTATCCAGCAACGTACCAGTTGCTGAAGCATCCACTACCATTCTTGTGTACACATTTAACCCATTGTAAAACATCTCTATTTGCATCCAATGTGGAAAACCATGCATTGGACATTTCCTAAGCAAATCCTTATATCTCCCCCATGCATCATAGAGTGTCTCATCATCTAATTGCTTAAATGATGTAATGTCATTTCTTAACTTTACATTCATATTCGATGGATTATATCACAGCAAAAATCTTTGACATAACTCATTCCAAGACGAAATCATACTCGATGGTAAAACATTCAACCATGCTATTGCATTATCAAGCAAAGAATAAGGAAACAATTTTAATCGCAAGGCATCTTTAGGAACACCTTGTTGTCTAAAAGAATCACATACCTCTGAAAATAATCGCAAATGCATCCTTGGATCTTCCGTAGGTAAACCACCAAGCTGTCCAACAGTTTGTAGCATCTGGAACATAATTGGTTTAAGCTCAAAATGAGTAGCATCAATTTGTGCCCGCAAAATACCTGGACAGAGATTATCAAGAATTGGCATTACATGCTCTCGAATTGGTCAATCTCTATCATCAATTACTTGTGGAACATTCACAACCACTAGCTCACGAACAACTAGAACTAGAACATCAAGATTTTTCCTTCCTTCAATTCTATCTATTTCTTACTCTTGCAACTCTCTTCTACGTCTTCTCATATTCTTTTTATTTTTGGATCTAACGGCATATTATCTCCACTCCTTCTCAAAAAATTTCTACAAAAATCAAAACAAAATTAAAAATAACCAAATCAAATGTTAGCAAAACAATATAACAAAAATCTTAGTAAATTACACTGATCTCCCCGACAACGACGCCAAGAACTTGTCACTTGTAAAATAATATTGTGAAGCATGTGCAAGTGTACACAAAGCTCAAGTAATAAAGTGATAAGTAGAGTATCGTACCCACAAAGATATTGGAATTCAAGAGAAATTGTTAAGACTGTTGACAAAAGAATTGTACATACAAAATAAATGTGATAACAAAATAATTTGTGTTTGCAAAGTGCGTGTCATAACAAAAATCAAAACAATAAAGTTAATCAAGAATTAACCAATCAGAGCATCAAATCCACTAAGTACTTATCAAGCTTAGCAAAAATGATTGGCACAATCTTCAGCACAAGATAAGGTTGCAATCAACAAATCTGGAATATTGCATATCCAAATTCTAGATCTATGAATGTCTTTGCAAATATCCGCTTTTACAAAAAGTCTCAAAATGACTAAGTAATGTCATGCTAATTTTATGTAGCATCTTTTTACAGTGATCACACATTATATTCCTATAACATGCATTTTTCCAACAAAACTTATCTCACCCTTAATGAATGCAACTCAACAGAGTTACTACATATATCTTTTGATATATGCTCATTACATCGATTTATGCTCCAACAAATTCGTCCTGTGTTTAGTCGAGATTATGTACATCCAAAACAAGAGCTTATTCCTAAGATTGCCAGCACATAGAATTAACAACAACTAAGTCATAAATCAATAAAGAAATTTAATAAAAAGATATTGGTAATTCATTCATAGGAATAAAACAAAGTTTGAAATATTCATCCCTTAACTGGTCAGAGTAAAGGTGCAAATTGTTGCTTAAACAAAATAACAGACAGACTTAAAGATTTAGAGTACTCCTTGTTTAGACCCAAAAAGAACATCAAGTCGTATTCCCGATTCTACCTCGCTTCACGATAATAACTTCTCTTTGCTTCGATGGTTTTGCTACAGCATTGTTGAGCTCCACTTCCAGCGAGGGCTGACAACTCTGCCTTCTGCACTTTGGATCTACCATGTGACTCTCCCAATTTCCCTCCTTCCGGATTCTAATGCAATAGCACTCTAGCTTTACTTGAATAAATTTTTTAATTACCTTTTCTTCATCAAAATGTTGTTTATATAGGAGCTTGGCGACACAATACATGTTGTCAAATCCAAATTTCTAGGGGTTCTAGAGCCCTCCTAAAGCTTTTTAGTGCAGACAATAATAGATCTGGCTTACTTCAGCAGAATCCTGCGCGCTTGGTACAGCCAGAGCGTTTAGCACCTCCAAAGTTTTGCTACTTTCGCTCCCCAACAGTGCTTCGTTATTAAGCCTCGTACTCTTATCTTCCTTCACCTTTTCCTGTATCATGAAACATGTACCAATAAACGTAGTTTGCTACAACAAAAAGGGTAAAAACGTATAGATTTTTCCAATTAAGTACACTACAACTCCGACAACAAAAATACATAAAAACACTACAAATGTTATAAAAAATTTACTAAAGATCAAACAAAATGTTCTAGCTAAAGTATGTAATATAACTCTTTTTCAATAGTTATCACTAATCATGTCTATCCTAACTTGATTTGTGCTTTATGTTTGCAAGCAGGAGTTGCATTGGAGGAAAATGAAGACATGTTTCCAAATAAATGCGCAATCACCAAACAATAAATGATATGGCAGCAAAAAGACGATGTGCTTGTGTTGACACCACTTAAACAACCATCCAATTTAGAGCCACCACTGTTTGCAAAAGCTTCTTCTAGTAATCCTTTTAAACTGTCATCTTTATCTTGTTTGGGAAATATTGTTGATAAATGTTGTGATGTTTTTACTCGTATTAAGAAAATTGATAAAATGTTAGAGGATTTTCACTGTAAAACTGAGGCCTTGAGGGGATATATGCACATTCGCGATGATGCTATTCGCTAGGTGCTGCAACAAAATCAAGTTAATGTCCCACGGTTTCTAGAATTTGCACGAATCCTTTACGATGAGACAATTACGACAAAGTATGATGCAAGCGACACTGAGATTCAGTTAGCATCAGGAAAGTCATCATCTAGTGAAGAGTATCATCCAACTAAGGATGAAGAAGACACGAGATAACCCGAGGTTGATGACATTGAGGACAGTCCTATTGAGAAAGAGAAAACCGTGACACCACTAGCAAAAAGATAACACCAAAGAAACCTGTTACTCCAAAGATTTTTGTTACACCATCCAAAGGACCAGATCAGGAAGCAGAAGTCAACCGTTTGATTGATGAAATGATGAAGACGGATGACGACGATGAGGAGGAGGCTGTTACACCAAGGGAAAGGAAGCTTAAAGGTAGGAAACCTACCAAAAAATCCCTCTACCTCAACTAAAGGGTAATTTTTCATTTTTGCAGCTCCAATTTGTTTTTGTGATATATGTGCTTGTTATTGCATGATTTTGTGTTTACATTCATTATGTTCATGCATTGAGGACAATGCACACTTTAGGTTTGGGGGTGTGTTGTTCCATTTAGTTTCATATAGGTACATATTTGTTAGTGCATAGTTCTGTTTTATAGGTTGTCACTGCATATCATTTTTCATTCTAAGATTTATGCTATGAAATACTTTTGTAGAAAGTTTGTGAAGATAGGAAAGTATTAATATATTGTTGATGTTCGATGAGGAAATTAAACCTTAAAATTTTAAATTTTGTTGTAAGAGTGAAGTAGGAAATTCAAATTAGGAAAGTGTTGAAAATTTAGTTTTAAAGATAATTTGATTTTAACGTCTTTGTAATTATTTTAAAGTAAATATTTCTTAATGGAACTTAGATTTTCTTTAAGTATTAAATAAGAAATGTTGAGGCACAAAATAAAGAAAAGAAAAATTTTGTCACTCCAATGCTTAACTGTTCTAAGTACATCAGCAATACTTTGTTTGCTCCATCGTATTGTTGATGAGAAAAGAATATGTTTGAGTATGAATGTTTATAAAGAAAAGAAAAGAAAGAATAAAATGTTAAAAGAGAAATGTGTAAAAAGAAAAATATTTTTTTAGGAACACTCTGCTATAGCAAAAAGAAGAGTACGCTAAGGAGGTAGGCGTTTGCTGCATCTATCTTTTTAGTTGAAAACTTTAAGGTGTATGAGTGTAAATTCAGATTGTGATGTGATTGTTGGCATGGCAATTAAGTGTTTGCTCCACTGTAGTTGTCAAGTATAACATCGCATGACAAAATGAATTCCTTAAGAGCAAAAATAAAATGCCTAAGTAAAATAATTGAAAAACTTAGCTGAAGAAATAAACAAGTTTTTAGGAAATTATTTCCTTTAAAACTAATTGCAGGTGAATTTAAAATTTCTTTATTAATTTATACATTGAATTTTCTGGATTGATCTACAACGCTGCTGCACAATTTTACAAGTATAAAGGTTACTGAGAATTGAAATATATGCGTACTGGAATGTGGAAGCAAAATTTTTATGAAAATTATCAAGGTTGTAATCTTTGTTTTCATGCATACATGCATCAACATATTTTACTTAAGGACAAGCAAAAATTCAGGTTTGGGGGTGTGGTAACTCTTGAAAATAATTTATATTACATACTTTTGCTAGAACATTTTTTTTGATCTTTAGTAAATTTGTTATAACATTAGTAGTATTTTTATGTGTTTTTTTTGTCGAAGCTACAGTGCACTTAATTGGCAAAATCTATACATTTTTTACCTTTTTGCTGTAGCAAACTACACTTGTTGGTATGTGTTTTCATGATGCAGGAATAGGTGAAGAAAGAGAAGAGTATAAGGCCCAATAACGAAGCATTGTTGAGGAGCAGAAGTAGCAAAACTTTGCAGCTACTAAACGCTCTGGCAGTACCAAGCTCGCAGGATTCTGCTGAAGGAAGCCAGATCTATTGTGGTCTGCACTAGAAAGCTCTTGGAGGGCATTAGAGCCCTTAGAAATTCAAATGTGAAGAACTTGTATTGTGTGGCCAAGCTCATATATAAGTAGCATTCTGGTGAAGGAAAAAGATATTAAAGATTTTAATTAATTAAAGCTAGAGTGCTGTTGCATTATATTTCGAAAGGAGGAAAATTGGGAGAGTCGCATAGCAGATCTGAAGTGTAGAAGGCAGAGTTGTCAACCATCATTGGGAGTGAAGCTCAAAATTTCTATAGCAAAACCATCGAACCAAAGAGACGTTGCTATGGCAAAGTGAGGCAGAATCGGGAATGCGGCCTGATGTTCTTTTTGGGTCTCAACAAGGAGTACTCTTGATCTTTAACTGTGTGTCTTATTTTGTTTAAGCAACAATTTGCACGCTTATTCTGACCAATTAAGGGTTGAATATTTCTAAACTTTGTTTTGTTTCTATGAATGAATTACTGATATATTTTTATTAAATCTCTTCATTTGTAACACCCAAAATCCATACCATCACGTGTTAAGGATCTTAGGGGTTTACAGAACTTTACAATTTTTTTCATTACACACAAATCAATAAAATTTGTCAAGAAAGAATCAATACTCATACCACACATCAAGATATCTATAATCCACATTAAACCATAATACCACAGCTATAAACCAGGTTATATCAATTATTCTCACCACGAGGCCTTTCATTTCATTTACAACCGGAACCATTAGAATTCAAAACATCATTTCAAATAGTTGTACTCATTAAACTAGTTTACAATTCAACTAAATTTTTGTTCTCTTTTACAACATTTCAATTTACTAGAGGCCTAATTGAACTGTGATTAACATCAAATTTCCAACAACAAGGGTCACACAATTTTTATTCTCAAACACATGCCCGTGTACCTTATCATATACGCCTGTGTCATAAATCGTGGGCACACTCGAACCACCTTCACACGATCGTGTCACAAACCGTGTACCAGGCCCTGTGAGCATGCGAAATTACCTCACACACCCGTGTACGAGACCGTGTGTTGGGCCGTCTGTGATTTTGAAATAGGGTCACACGACCATGTCCCAGCCCATGTGTAGCCCGTGTGGAACCTGCACTTATTCTACTCAAGGCACACGCCCGTGTAATGACTTGTGTTCCAAGCCGTGTATACCTACGAAATGTCCAGTTTAACATGTAAAATTTCATACAATTAACTGAACATGTACTTAGCTTATTGATGGTATTACAAATGACATATATTTTCTCTCTAACTTAGTGTTTTAATTGTCTCTTTTATCTCTCATTTAGCATGCATCATAAGCATTTTATACTTAGTTTTCATATTTTCTAATTCGTTGCTAGTTAGTTTAAATTCTAGTTATTTTTATCTATTTTTGTACTAATTTTGACGCAAGCAGTCGATATATTGCGTCTTAGAATTGTCAGCACAGAAGCTCAGCCCAGAAAATCAATATTGGCAGAATGCAGCCATAAGATCAGCTTGGGATTGCGACCAAGAAATGTCTCCACATTAAATTTGAACCTCAAATGAGTAGACTCAAGCTGAATTTACATCTGGAAGCAACAACGTAGGAATATCACAGGTGTCGCCACAATTACAACCTCAGATTGCGACCAGCAATACAGCGACGACCTGCAGATCTCTGAAGAACACATTAGATCTGCATGAGTGCACAGCTGTACTCTAACCAACTTTGACATGACAGCTACAAAAATCTAACTCTGGATCAGAGAATGGAGGCTGAAACCTATAACATTTTGAAGGCTAAAAATAGACGAACAAAGAATGAATAAATCATCAAGAATTAAGGGATTGAATTCTACAAGTTCTGTGTGATTTTGGAGATTTAACTGGAAATTGGGAAGTTGATGAAGGAAGTCTGTAGCCACTTCTGACGAGAGGTGCTTGATGGAAGGTAAGAGGAAAAATTAGGGAGTAGTCTTAGTAGTCTAGAGATAGTAAGCTTTGATTGTACTCTTTAATTCTTCTTTAACGATGATGGATTTTGATAACATTAAATGAAAACGAGAGTGTCTTTTAATGCTAGATCGTTTTGATTCTTATTTTATTCTACTTAATTGTTTATTCTTGGATCTAACCACTTTAAGCACGAGAGTGAAATTGCAATCTACCGACATCGAGAGATGCAGTGACAAGTTGGGTTAACAAGTAAGTTAGGCGAGAGCTGCTTGAGATTGGACTCCAATCACTTGTTCTTGAATGCACAACAATGCTCACACCGAGAGGTGGAGTGATTATGGATATTTAAGTCTGGATGAAACAAAGAGCTGTTATTGGTAAGAACTCAAAAGAACTTTATTGTTGCGACAATCCATCTATACTTTACCTTGTCGACGCATCCAGCATTGCAACGTAGCAGAATCAGTGAACCATTTCTACCCTTTTACACTTGATTATTTTTACATTTCATGCATTTAAATACTCATCACTCAACACTCAACACATTTGATTTACTTTCAGTACATTAACATTTAATCTCTGATGTTAAACTCTGATTACATTGACAATATTAACTATTTTAATTTGTAGATTTTACGTAATTGAACAGACATCCTTACTCACAGTTTACTCATTTTTAGTATTAATTGCTCCAACAGTTAACATCAAGAACTCATTTCCTTGTGGGATTGATATTTGATAGAATTGTCTATCAACTATACTTGCATCGACGTGTGTACACTTGCACAATCACTGTGACATTTCAGACGCGATCAAGTTTTGGCACCGTTGCCGAGGAAATTGCCGTTTGTTTGATGTTTACTTTTGTATATGCAATTAATTCTACTTACTTAACTTTTAATCTTTACTAATCTAATTATTTTTCTATTGTTTTCTTTTCCAATTTTGTAAGTGTTGCATGTCCACAAGGAGAAATCCTAAAGACACTTTGGGCTTTGATCTAGAGCTTGAGAGAACACTTATGAGGAGAAGACAAGAATAAAGGAAAATGGCTAGTAACGAAAACAACAATAATTTACCACAATTGCTGCCACAAGATGAAGTTCCTCTAGTGTTGTCACAAATTGTTAATGATACACCACCACCACATCCACAAGAAGAATAAGTGCAAAATAGGACAATAAGAGATTTTGTTGTACCTATACTTGATGATTTACAACTAGGGGTTGTGAGACCAGCTATCCAAACTGAAAATTTCGAGCTAAAACCGGTGATCTTTCAAATGTTAAATTCTAATGGGCAATATTCTGGTTTTCCTTATGAAGACGCAAGAGAACACTTAAAATCATTTTTGCTTATTTATGCATCCTCTAGTCAACATGGTGTCCCTGATGATGCCTTGAAAATGCAATTATTTTCTTATTCGTTGCAGGGTAAAGCAAGAACATGGTTTTCAGGATTTTCGGCTGGATCAATCACATCTTGGAATGCGTTAGCAAAATAGTTTGCTTTGCGTTTCAATCCGTCGACAATGAACGCAAGGTTGCGAAATGATATTACTGCATATCATCAACTGGATGATGAGAATTTACATACAACATGGGAGCATTATAAAACATTGCTTCGACACTGCCCAATGCATGGAATTCAGCAAGAAACCCAAATAGAAATTTTCTACAATGGTTTAAATGCTCAGACAAGGAATCTTGTCGACGCATCAACAAATGGTCCCTTGTTGGATTGTACATACAATGAAGTCGTAAGAATTCTAGAGAGGATTGCTCAGAAAGATTATCAATATTCGATCTCTCGTTTTGCGCAGGTAAAAACTAACCCTGGAGTTCTTGAGTTAGATGCTATTTTTGCTTTGTCAGTGCAGGTATCCTCATTGGCCAATATCATAAAGAATATGAAGGGAACAAATGGTGTTGCTCCTATTCAAGTGGCACAACAATTGGATGCGCCAATATTTTCTTGTGAAATTTACGGTGACAATCATAGTTATGAGGACTGCCCACAACATGTAGAAAATGCTTTTTACATAACATTAGAAAGGGTTCATTTGGTAACTCATACAATAATCGATCTCAACAACCTTGAGGGAATCAAAATGCTTCTACATTCAGATATGAAAATTCCTCAAATCAAGGGGTTATAGACAAGAGGGTTAAAATAGCAATCCACAGTAGAATTATAATCAGAATTCGCAAATAATTTCTCGATCTGAACAGATGCAGTCACATAGTCAGATGCAACCACAATCTCGATTATAGCGACAACAGTCTGTGCTACCACATATGCAAGGACAACATCATCAACATCAACAATAGCAGTTTTCTCAACCAAAGTCAAATCCTACGACTGCTCTTGAGGCAATGATGCACGAGCATATCACACGAACTGAAGAAATAGTGCAAGGGAACTCTTCTTCCATTCGAGCATTGGAAGCACAGCTAGGGTAGTTGGTTTCTAATCTCAGCACCAGATCACCGGGTACTCTGCCTAGTGATACTGAGAATCCTACGCAAAAAGGGAATGAGCATTGCAAAGCAATCACGTTGAGGAGTGGGAAGCAGACGGTTGAACCAAGTAGTTCTAATCAAGACCATGTCGACGCATTTGAACCAAAATAACAGGAAGAGGATGCATGATCTGTGTTTTTACGACGCAACAATTGTGCAAGCGTACACACGTCGATGCAAGTATAGTTGATAGACAAATCTATCAGATATCGATCCCTCGAGGAATGGGTTCTTGATGTCTAAATGTCGGAGCAATCAATATTGAAATTAAGTGTAATGTGAGTACTGATGTTAATGCAATATGTCAGATCTTCACACTAAAATTAGATATCAGTGTCAACGGAATCAAAGTCAAATGTCAGGTGTTAAATGTCAATGTGCTGAAAGTAAATCAAATGTGTTGAGTGTTAAGTGCTAAATATTTAAATTTCATAAAATCTAAAAGTGATCAAGTGTAAAGGGTACAAATGGTTCACTGATTCTGCTAAGTTGTAACGCTCAATGCATTGACAAGGTAGAGTATGCAATTAAGTCCCTTTGAGTTCTTACCAACAATAGCTCCCTACTTAATCCCGACTTAAATACCCACAATCACTCCACCTCTCAGTGCGAGCAATGATGTGTATCCAAGAACAAGTAACTAGTTCTTATCCCAGTCCTGAGCAGCTCTCGCCTAACCCACTTGTTAACCTAACCTATCATCACATCTCTCAATGTCGGCACACTATAATTTCACTCTCGTGCTTAAAGTAGTTAAATCCAAGAATAAACAAATAAGCAGTGTAAAATAAGAATCAAAATGATATAACATTAAAAGACACTCTCGTATTCATTTAATATCATCAAAATCCATCATCGTTTAAGAAGAATTAAAGAGTACAACGAAGCTTACTATCTCTAGACTACTAGGCCTAGTCCCTAATTGTTCCTCTTGCCTTGCATCAAACACCTTCTCACTAGAAGTGACTGCAGACTTGCTTCATCAGCTTCCCAATTCCCAGTTCAAATCTCCAAAATCACACAGAAATTGTAGAATTTAATCCCTTAGCTCTTGATGATTTATTCATTCTTTGTTCGTCTATTTATAACCTCCAAAATGTTTCATGTTTCAGCCTTCATTTCCAGATCCAGATCTAGATTTTTGCAGCTATCAAAATTAGTTAGAGTATAGATGTGCCCTCACGCAATTCTAGTATGTTCTTCATAGATATGCAAATTGTCACTATATCACTAGATGCATTTTGAAATCACAATTGCAGCGACATTTGTGAAATTCCTGCGTTGGTGCTTCCAACGGTAGATCTAACTTGATTCTACTCATTCAAGGTTTAGTTGTAATGCGACGACATCTCTTAGTCATAATTACCAGCTGATCTTGTGGTTGCATTCGTCCAGTATTAAGGTTTTAGACTGAGTTCCTACCTGACAATATTAAGACACAATATATCGGCTGCTTGCGTTGACATTAATACAAAAAATGGATAAAAATAACAAGAATTTAAACTAACTAACAATGAGTTGGAAAATATGAAAATTAAACAAAAAATGCTAATGATGCATGCTAAATGAAATACCAAAGAGACAATTAAGACACTAAATTATGGAGGAAATCTATGTCATTTGTAATACCATCACACTCCCAAACTTGAGTTTTTTACTTTTCCTCAAGTAAACAAAAATTAACAAAGTAACAATTAGAAATGTCACTGCAATTATTATTCATACAACTTGAATCCTTTAAATTCCTAATGTGTAAATTGCATTCATATAATAGAATAATGCGCTGACAATTTATAACTATGAACAACTTAAAACTGGAACTTCATCAATGTTAGTATCATGCATTGAATCTTAACATTTCTTGAACTATTTCAGCAATTTATTCTTTTTTCTTTTTCTTTCTTCTTTTTCTCATGTTTTTTCTTTTTCAAGTGACTGAGAGATGTCATTGCATTACTCTACCATTATTCCTGGGCAATAACGATGGGGTTCTGCCAACACACACTCTTGAAGTGACATCCTTTTGCTAGATGATTTTTCTAATTCTGCAACGGAGTGTTCTCCCTTGAAAAGTCACAATGCACTCACATTGGAGTGTCTTTTATTCATACAATGTCACTGCAACGGCCAGTTAGTTAAAGATTCAAACATTCATACTATCCATTCATTACTGACACAATTTTAATTATTCATTCAAAAATAGCAAACTCATCATTCATTCATATTCATCCAATTTCCACATCAGCATTCAAACAATTCTAGAATTACGCATCAAAATAAAAATTGTGGGCACATTTTTGTTGAAATTTTGTAAATTTTCATTAACTAAAGAAACAAAATAAATGTAAAACATGAAGGTGTAGTTGCATTTACAATTCACATTAGCTTCCCCCCCAAACTTAATGTCTGCATTGTCCCCAATGCACTGACAATAGTTATACATATATAATGGAAATGTAGCTACAATGTACTAAACTAAAATGAATGCAACAACAATTAAAATGCAAGCACACTAAGAATGCATGAAAACTAACTAAAAAGATATGTACCAAATTATTCAGCAGCAGCCGATGCAGAGGCTTCTTTGGTTTTATTTTTCTTCTTTTTCGGGCGCTCTTCCTTGTCATGGTGTTTCTTCTTTTTCTTATCCTTTCGCCTCTTTCGCTTCTTATCCTTTGAACCAATCGGCTCGGCAGATTGCTCCTCCTCAGTGGGTTAGGTGATGGCCTCATCAGTAGTCACCTCTGATGGGTGGATTTTGGCGAGTGGTGCTATGTAGCGCACAATAGCCAGAGGATTCATTTCGTCTACCTTGCCAGTGACAACCTCAGCCTGGCTCGTAATCGGTAGAGCCTCCTCTGAGCTGGATGCTCCCACAATATCCTCAACGATCATTGTTGGGGCATCAATTTCTTTCTCTGTCTGCACCTCGATAGGTTCTTCTTCTTCTTTCTCTTTTTCTTTCTTTTCCTCATCTTGATTCTTCTCCTGATTACCTTCTTGATTTGCCTCTTCTTTTACACTCGACTCATTTTCAATTAGATCAATGTTAGCGTAATCTACTGCATCAACATCTTCTTCCAAAACATCTGCCCTCTCTACCATATTTGCACCCAAACTATTTGAGAATTCATCTTCGAATAAGTGGGAGATATTGCGATGAAAATCATCATCAGCCTGTGACTGCCTGCCATCCTTCTCTTCATCAGAAATATGAATCCGGGTTGGTGCAGGGGCAAGCTTACCATTAGGGTTAGGTTGCTTGGAAGATGAATACTTCATTGGGTAGTGGATGGATAGGAAAGTTGGGAAATCTGTTAAAAGAAAAGGGTGGTTTGGAGCTTGGAGAACTCAACAATGGTGGAGCACACAAAGGGAATAAAAGAAAAGTTTTGGTGAAGGCTTTTGGTGTTTTTACGTTTGGGTGATGGAAAATGATGATATAATTTCATCTCTTCTAAATTTTTCTACACTTTTCTAACAAAATATCTCACCTTTTTAATTAGAAGGTAAAAATGTTAAAAACTCACTTAGCCATCCATCTTTATACTTTTACCCCTAATCATTACACCTAAAATATCTACTCACTATTTACCCTTTTATTCTTCCCTAATTTTCATAATTCCTATCATGACTCATGCTTTACTTTGACTAATTTCTCTCTTAATCCCTCCTTTCTTTTCACTACTACTAATTATCATCTAACACTTTTATTTTATTTTTTATTATTTTTTCTAATTTCCATACTAGTACTAAATACTTCCTAATTTATTTCTCACAATTCTCATTTATTCGATTTCGACCATGTGCTCAAATTCTTGACCCGATCCGTTACTATTTTTAACTCCGGGTAAAAACGCGGATGTTACATAATTTCCCTCAAACTTGAGTATACAACATCGTAACATATCCTCCAAAATCTGTATTACTCGCTCAAAATGGTCATATGTTTATAGATGGTATGTATTGCTAAAATTCAATCTAGTACCCAATGCATCATGTAACTTACCCTAGAATCTCGATGTAAAACGTAGGTCTCTGTTAGAGATAATAGTTACTGGTAACCTGTGCAATCGCACAATCTCTGATACATACAACTCTGCTAACTTCTCTGGAGTGAAATTCGCAGGAACAAGGATGAACTAAGCTAATTTAGTCAATCTATCAACAATAACCCAGATAGCATCTTTCTTTTTGGACGTCACTGGCAATTCTATAACAAAATGCATAGTAACTCGTTCCAACTTCCACTCAGGAATGGAAATAATTGTAGTAAACCAGGCGATACCTGATGCTCAGCTTTTACCTACTGACACACCAAACATTTAATTACAAACTCAAAAATCTCACATTTCATACCTGGCCACCAGTACATTTTCTTCTGGTCATTGTACATTTTCACACTCCCTAGATGAATGGAGTAACTACTGCTATGAGCCTAAGTTAGGATATCCTGTTTCAAATTCGGATCATCAAGAATACATACTCTATTTCGGTAATACATACATCATACAATCAACATCTATAATGAATTCGGTAGTGGAATAACTCTAAATTTGTTCTTTCTTGGCAACTACTTTAGGGTCATCTTTTTGCAGTTTTGAATACTTTACATAAATAGTGGTCTCATTCTAAGTCCAGCTGTCACAGAACCATCATTTTTTAGAGATAAATTTGTGTTCAACGCCCTAAATGCGAACAATGATTTCTGGCTCAAAGCATCTACAATAATATTAGCTTTTTCGGGATGATAATCAATCACAAGATCATAATCTTTTAGCAGTTCTAACCATCATCACTGTCTCCAATTCAGCTCCTTTTAAGTTATCAAATACTTTAAACTCTTATGATCTATAAATATGTGACATCTCTCACCGTATAGATAATGTCGCAAGATCTTCAATGCAAAGACAATAGCTGCTAACTCCAAATCGTGGGACGGATAACTCCTCTCATGTGGCTTCAACTGTTGAGAGGCATGTGCTATCACTTTCCCAGCTTGCATTAGCATTCATCCCAACCCATTCAATGACGCATCACTGTAAATAATAAATACCTTCCCTGTCTCAGGTTGTGTCAATACTGGAGTTTCTGTTAACATTTTCTTCAATTAATCAAAACCTTGCTGACAGCACTTTGACCAAACAAACTGAACATTATTCTGAAGTAACTTTGTCATCGACAAAGCTATGATGGAGAAGTCTTTAACAAATAGGCCATAATAACTAGTTAATCTCAAGAAACTACGTACCTCTGAAACATTCTTTGGAACTTTCCAACTGAAAATGCCAAAAACTTTACTTGAATAAACCCGTATTCCTTCAGAAGATACAACATGACCCAAAAATCCAACCTCTCTAAGTTAAAACTTGCATTTACTGAATTTTGCGTACAACTATTTTTCTCGCAAAATCTGTAACACCTCTCTCAAATGCTGAGTATGCTCCGACTCTGTCTTGGAATAGATCAGAATATTATCAATAAACACCACTACAAATCTATCCAACTAGGGCTGGAAGACTCTGTTCATTAAATCCATAAATGCTAGTAGAGCGTTAGTCAACCCAAACAGCATCACCAAAAATTCATAATGCCTGTATCGAGTCCTAAATACAGTCTTTGGCACATCACAATCCTTTACCTGCATTTGATAGTAGCCCAATCTAAAGTCTATTTTAGAAAATACGGTTGCACCTTTCAACTAATCAAATAGCTCATCAATACGAGGTAACAGATACTTATTCTTTACTATAACCTTGTTCAGTTGGCGATAGTCAATGCACATTCTCACCGAACCATCTTTTTTCTTCACAAGTAACACCGATCACAACCCAAAGTGATACACTCGGGCGGATAAAACCTCTATCCAGTAATTCTTGCAATCGTGCCATAAGTTCTTTCAACTTAATCAGTGTCATTGTGTATGGTGGAATCGATATAGAAGTAATACCATATATCAAATAAATGCCAAACTCTACCTCTCTAATCGGTGGCAGTCCTGGTAATTCCTCAGGAAATACATTAGTATACTCATTAACAACGAAAACCTCATTCAGTTTTGCCCCTAACCCTCGAGTGTCAAGTATATAGGCTAGAAAGGCCTCGCAACCCTTATGAACTATTTTTCATACAGAAATAGCTGAAATTACCCAAGCATCACTATTCAATCTACCAGACTCAACCGTGATCACTTCGTCTGTCGGGTAACCCTTATGAACCATTTTTCGTGCAAAAATAGCTGAAATTAACCACCGCATCATGCTCAGATAACCAATCTGTACCCAAAATCACATAAAACTTGAAAAAGGGAAGCAACATCAGATCAGCAGGGAACTCACAGCCCTGGACTTTCAGTGTATATTTATGACACACCAAATTAACAATGACACTATGACCCAAAGGGTTCGTAACTTGAACATCAAATTCAGTTGACTCAATAGATAAATTTTTATCAGTTGCCAAAGCAAAACTAAAATAAGAATGAGTCGATCTTCGATCAATCAAGGCACACACAGTTACATAAAAAAGATAGAATATGTCAGTCATAACATCAAGTGTAGTAGCCTCCTCTCTGGCTCGAATAGTGTATGTCTTGGCAGGTGCTCGAGCCTCAGACCTATTTGCATTATCTTTATTATCTCCCCTGTTACCACATGCATTATTGCTCTGTTCCAAATGTCTCCCCATTTGGGGTGTGATTGAAGGTTTTACACTCTGATCTTTCTTTCCTTCAAGTGTTACCGAGCAGTTTTGAATAAGGTGGTCAGTCGCTCCACACATGTAACATGCTCCCTTTTTAACCCAACATTCACCAAAAGGGAATCTCCCAAAGTCCGTACATATAGGATTCAGTCAATTACGGACACTAGTCACACTATCTGCAGGTCGTTTATCTTAACTGTCCAGATCTACTTCTACTATGAAAACCAGATGAAGCAGCTAACCAATTCTCATCTTCTCTGAACTTCTTTGGCGATGGCATAAAGAAGGCTTCGGAAGAAGTATCTTTTAATGAACTCTCTGAATCTCTTCTCTCTCTATCTCTTATGATTATAAATTTCTTCCATTTTCTGAGCTTGATCTGTCAAAATCATAAATGGTCGTAATTCTGAACCACCTGCCATCATCTTGATTTCATCATTTAATCCATTTTTAAAACTAACACACATAGCTTCATCTGTTGGCACGATCTCCCGAGCATACTAGCTGAGATATACAATTTTTTGTTCATATTCAACAACTAACTTGTTTCCTTGCTTTAATTCTAGAAACTCTTTCTTCTTTTAGTCTAGGTACTATTGCTAATGTATTTCTTTTTGAATTCAGCTTGAAAGAATTCCCAAATAATTTCATTTTCAGAAACCACTGCCAGCATTGTCGTTCACCAGCTATAAGTCTTATCTTTTAGCAGTGATGCGGAACACCTCAAATAGTCTTCATAAGGATAGGTAATTTCATTCAAAACTCTCAAGGTATTTTCCATCCAGAACTCAGCTCTAGACGGATCATCCTTAGTACTTCCTCGAAATTTCTAAGCTTCGTATTTTCTGACCTTGTCTGTAAGAATACGACATCTCTATTCTACTATGGGAGGAGGTGGAGGCACAACTGGTGGTACTACAGGTCATACAACAGGTTGCATAGGAGGAGGTGGTGGTTGTGAAGCTGTCTGATTATTTCTCATAAATTCAGAAAACCATTGGCCCATTAGGCTAAACAAAATACTTTTTGCCTCCTTTTCAGTCATCGGTATAACTGATACACCTTGGCTTGCACCTAAATCAGAAGTCGAGATATTTCTATTTACCTCATTGATTTCCCCTCGTTCCGAATCAGAAATTTTCACTTATCTGCAAAAATTTAAGGTCAAATCGTATTTATCGTAATCACCAGGTTTATATGACATGTAGTCTAAGTTTTAAATTCATAATTTCAGTCTAAAAATCAACTAATCTGTAAGCTCTGATACCATTAAATGTAACACCCTAAACTTATTACCATCGATTGCCGTTGAATAAATTCCTAATATCTCATCATTTTAATATCATAGAAATAACATGTAGGAAGTTATTTATAACCTTATATAATAATACAAATCATTAAGGGCGAAAATGTCATTTTACAAGAATGGGGGACTTCTACCGGCACCTATTGGACAAGTATTGGTAGAAGTTAAGTCAGTAAACAATTCAAAAATAACTACAATTTCTTACCAATAATTGAGAATGTTCTACCGATACAAGTAAGGCTTCTACCAAAACAATTCATACAACTACTAATACATCAAACGCCAAATAGCTAAGAAGTTTTACCCTGCAACTTCTACTAAAACAAGTATTCGAACTGCTGATACTACTATAACCCGAACTACTCATAATTGCAATCGATATAATGCGAGTCAGTAACCAAAGTCTCAATTACCCTGTACTTTTACCAATACATGCAAGAGTACTACCAAAACAAGTATGCAGATTACCAAAAATGCACATAATTCATCTAAGTTTGTAAGTATCAATACCAAAACATTTCATGGGCATTTCCATTATAAGTTGATCACTCAAAATTAATCCTATGTGGACTATAACATTTTAATACTTAGTTCATCACAACCACAAAATATATTTCAGAGCCAATATCAAGTTTGAATACCATTCTAATTAACATTATACATCAAAACATTTCAAGTTCACAATCCTACTATATGTCATATAAGTCAAGTGATACGAAGACTACCGAACGAGCTCCCGAGATAGTTTGATTCTTAAAGGTGATCTGATATTCAAACAGTAAAATGAAATCTACAAAACAACAACAGATACATGGGATAAGCTTACAAATATTTCTAAGTTCATTCGAGCAATTAACTTTCATAATAGAATATTTTGAACGAAGAGAGTAAATAAACGTTTTCATTATTTCCACATTCGTATCTCAATGATCTCTTCTTTCCCAGTAATTCAGCTCATAAAGCCCTTCAAGTATCCTATTAGTTTCAACTCATACGAGCTCTTCAAGATTCATAGTAAATTTAACGCATACGAGTTCTTCAAGATTCCCAATAATATTTTGCTTATACGAGCTCAGTTACTAAAACTCTCTTGCGAGCCAGTGTTGCTCTTACGAACCAGTTTAATATATCATTCTTCAACATTCTTCAACTCATTCCATTTATCAGAATAAAGACAAGACAATTCAAGTTTAGAGTAATAGTAGAAATATATATACACGAACTTACCAGATGAAATTGTAGTCCCAACAAAACTTTAAGGACTATTCTACAATTTTCCCTTTTCCACGATCGGTGGCACGATCTTGATCTAACACAATAAATCAATCAATTCTCTCATTAACTCATGTAATTGAACCAATTTATACATGTAAGTCCTTTTTGGGAAATTTACAAAATTATCCTTAACATTTTACTTTTATTTAATTTAGCCCTTAGACCTAAAACATGCAAAGTAACCATTCTTTTCCAAACCGCATGCCAGTCGAATATTCATAACTTCCATACAAGTCCTTACAACCAATTATTTCACAACAAATATAAGTAATTTCATCCTTTTAGCATTTTAGTCCCTAAACCCTAAAATCATCAAAAATCACTTTATAAAATCAACCAAGCTTCCAAAACTTTCATAAACTATCAAGAATAATTCAAAAACATAAAAATTACTAAAAACGGATGAGATTTCACTCACTAAATCAAAGTACTAAGCTTGGTCGAATGCTTCTCTTTTCCTTTAGGGTTTCTTTTTTTCATATGATGAAGATGATAAGAAATTATGTTTTATTTCATCAAATTATTACTCAATTCATTAATTTACTATTTACTATTTTACCCTTAATTCTTTTAACCAATTTCACTCATTTTTAATGCCCAAACCATCCACCTACAGTGAATGGTCAAATTATCCCTTAAGGCCCTAACTTTCATCTTCAATTATCAATTAATGCTTTTAACCAATAGCATTTCACTTTCTCACCTTTCGCGATTTAGTCCTTTTTACTCAATTAATGATCTAAACGATAAAATTTCTTAACCAAAATTTAATACGATACTCATGACACCATATATATTAAATAAATAATATTTATGACTCGACTCGTTAGAGTTGTGGCTCCAAAACCACTATTTTCAGTAACACTAAAAATCGAGATGTTACAACTCTCCTCCTTAGGGAAATTTCGTCCTAAAATTTCTTACCAGTAAACAGATTAGGGTACTGCGATCTCATTGAAGCCTCTATTTTCCATGTGTCCAGTTCTAATCTGTGTCGATTTCAAAAAATCGACACCATTGGAACTCTCTTGTTTCGTAATTTTGTCACTTCACAAGATAGAATCTTGACCAGTTCTTCTGAATACGACAAATCTGACTGTATCTCAACCTCATAGGGAGTGATCACATAAGAAGGATCTGGTCTGTACCGTCTCAGCATCAAAACATGAAATACATTATGAATCTTTTAAAGTTTCAGAGATAAAGCTAATTTGTAGGCTATAGGACCTACTCTCTTAATAATCTCATACAGCCTAATAAACCACAAACTGCAAAAATGTAACACCATCTTCTAAGGTGAAACTCTAAAAAAAACTTGATCTCTCACAGTAAACTCTATATCCTTTCTCTTGAGATATATATATGATTTTTGACGATCAGAGGCTACTTTTAAATAGTCATAGACTATCTGAACTTTATCTTCTATCTCATGAATCAAATCAGTCCCAACTAACTTAGATTCACTCAATTTTGACCAATACAGCGGTGTTTTGCATTTTCTTCCATACAAAGCTTTAAACAATGTCATCTTTTTACTTGGCTGGTAATTGTTATTATAGCAAACTCTACCAACAGTAAATATCTCTCCCTACTACCCTCAAACTCGAGTATAAAAATCGTAACATATCCTCCAGAATCTGTATTACTCGCGCAGACTGACCATCTGTCTTTGGATGGTATATAGTGCAAAAATTCAATATGGTACCCAATGCCTCATGTAACTTACCCCAAAATCTCGATGTAAATTGTGGGTCTTTATCAGAGATAATAGATATTGATACCCCGTGCAATCCCACAATCTCTATTACATACAACTCTACTAACTTCCCTAGTGTGAAATCCACAAGAACAAGGATAAAATAAGCTGATTTAGTCAATCTATCAACAATAACCCAGATAACATCTTTCTTTTTTGGCGTCACTAGCAATCCTGTAACAAAATCCATAGTAACTCGTTCTCACTTCCACTCAGGAATGGAAATAGGCTGTAGTAAACTAGACGGTACCTGAGGCTTAGCTTTTACCTGCTGACATACCAAACATTTAGTTACAAACTCAGAAATCTCACGTTTCATAACTAGCCACCAGTACATTTTCTTCAAGTCATTGTACATTTTCACACTCCCTGGATGAATGGAGTAAGTACTGCTATGAACCTTGGTCAGGATATCCAGTTTCAAATCCGGATAATCAGGAATACATACTTTATTTCGGTAATACATCATACCTTCAGCATCTACAATGAATTCGACAGTGGAATCACTCTGAATCTATTCTTTCTAGGCCACTAGTTTTGGGTCATCTTTTTGCAGTTATTGAATTATTTATAGAAATAATGGTCTGGTTCTAAGTTTAGTTATCACAGAACCATCATTTTTTAGGGATAAATGTGTGTTCAACGCTCTCAATGCAAACTATGATTTTCGACTCAAAGCATCTATAACAACAATAGCTTTTCTCAGATGATAATCAATCACAAGATCATAATCTTTAAATAGTTCTAACCATCGTCGCTGTCTCAAATTTAGCTCCTTCTGAGTCATCAAATACTTCAAACTCTTATGATATGTAAATATGTGACATCTCTCACCGTATAGGTAATGTCGCCAGATATTTAATGTAAAGACAATAGCTGCTAACTCTAAATCATGGGTCGAATAATTCCCCTCATGTGGCTTCAACTATCGAGAGGCATATGCTATCACTTTCTCGTCTTGCATCAGCACACATCCCAACCCATTCAATGACGCATCACCATAAATAACAAATTCCTTCCCTATCTCAGGCTGTGTCAATACTGAAGCTTCTATTAACATTTTCTTCAATTGATCAAAACTTTGCTGACACCGCTCTGACCAAACAAACTGAACATTCTTCTAAAGTAACTTTGTCATCGACAAAGCTATGATGGAGAAGCCTTTAACAAATAGGCGGTAATAACCTGCTAATCCCAAGAAACTACACACCTCTGAAACATTCTTTAGAACTTTCCAATTGAGAATGGAAGAAACTTTACTTGGATCAACCTGTATTCATTTAGAAGATACAACATGACCCAGAAATTCAACCTCTCTAAGCCAGAACTTACATTTGTTGAATTTCGTGTACAAACTATTTTTCTTGCAAAATCTGCAACACCTCTCTCAAATGTTGAGTATCCTTCGACTCTGTCTTGTACTAGATCAGTATATCATTAATAAACACCAATAAAAATCTATCCAACTGGGGCTGGAAGACTTTGTTCCTTAAATCCATAAATGTTATCGGAGCGTTAGTTAACCCAAACGACATCATCAGAAATTCATAATGCCCATATCGAGTCTTGAATGCAGTCTTTGGCACATCACAATCCTTTACTCACATATGATAGTAGTCGAATTTGAGGTCTATTTTAGAAAATATGGTTGCACCTTTCAACTAATCAAATAGCTCATTAATACGAGGTAACAGATACTTATTCTTTATCATAACCTTGTTCAGTTTCCAATAGTCAATGCACATTCTCATCAAACCATCTTTTTTATTCACAAACAAAATGGGTGCACTCCAGGGTGATACACTCAGGCAGATAAAACCTCTGTCCAATAATTCTTGCAACTATGCTATAAGTTCTTTCAACTCAGTCGGTGTCATTCTGTATGGTGGAATCCAAATTGGAGTAGTACCAAGTATCAAATCAATGCCAAACTCTACCTCTCTAATCGGTGACAGTCTTGGTAATTCCTTAAGAAACACATCAGTATACTCATTAACAATTGAAACCTAATTCAGTTCTGCCCCTGACCCTCGAGTATCAATTATATAGGCTAAAAAGGCCTTCAACCCTTACGAACCATTTTTCGTGCAAAAATAGTTGAAATTACCCTAGCATCACTATTTATTCTACCAAACTCAACCATGATCATCTCACCTATCGGGTATTTTAAATCGATTCGTCTATGTTTACAATTAACCATCGCATCATGCTCAAATAACCAATCCATACTCAAAATCACATCAAACTCGAAAAAGGGAAGCAACATCAAATTAGTAGGGAACTCATAGCCCTGGACTTTCAGTGGACATTTACGACACACCAAATTAACAATGACACTATGACCCAAAGGGTTTGTAACTTGAACATCAAATTCAATAGATTCAATAGACAAATTTTTATCAGTTGCCAAAGCAGTACAAATATAAGAATGAATTGATCTTGGATCAATCGACGCACACACAATTACATTAAAAAGATAAAATATACAAGTCATAACATCAGGTGCAGTAGCCTTCTCTCTGGCTCGAATAGCATATGTCTTGGTAGGTGATCGAGCCTCAGACCTATTTGCATTATCTTTATTATCTCCCGTGATACCACCTGCGTTGCTGCTCTATCCCGAATGTCTCCCCTTTTGAGGCATGATTGGAGGTTTTACACTCCGATCTTCCTTTTCTTCAAGTGTTACCGGGTAGTTTTGGATAAGGTGGTCATTCACTCCATACCTGTAACATGCTCCCTTTTTAACCCAACCTTCACCAAAATGGAATCTCTCATAGTGCTCACACGCAGGATTCAGTGCATTACGGACACTGGCCACACTATTTGCATGTCAGTTTTGGAATCTCGATCCCGATTGCCTTGATCTACTCCTGCTATGAAAACCAGATGAAATAGGCAATCGATTCTCATCTTCTTTGAACTTTTTTGGCGGTAGCATAGAGAAGGCTTTGGAAGGAATATCTTTTACTGAACTCTTTGAATCTCTTCTCTCTCTATCTCTTATGATTATAAATTTCTTCCATTTTTTGAGCTCGATTTGTCAAAACCATAAATGGTCCTAATTCTGGACCACCTACCATCACCTTGATTTCATCATTTAATTTGTCATCAAAACAGACACACCTAGCTTCATTTGTCGGCACGATCTCCTGATCATACTTGTTGAGATATACAATTTCACGTTCATATTCGATGACTGACTTTTTTCCTTATTTTAATTCCAAAAACTCTTTCTTATTTCGGTCCAGATACCATTTGTTGATGTATTTCTTTTTTAATTCAACTTGGAAGAATTCCCAATTAATTTCATCTTCAGGAACCACTGCCAGCATTATCATCCACCAGCTATAAGCCTCATCTTTTAGCAATGATGCGGCACACCTCAAATAGTCTTCAGGAGGGCAAGTCATTTCATTCAAAATTCCTCAGCCTCGTATTTCCTGACCTTTTCTATAGGAATACGACATCTTTGTTCTACTATGAGAGGAGGCAGAGGCACAACTGGTGGTACTAGAGGTCGTATAATAGGTTGCATAGGAGGAGGTGGAAGCTGCGGAGTTGTCTGATTATTTCTCATAAATTTAGAAAACCATTGGCCCATCAGGCCAAACAAAATACTTTTCGCCTCATTTTCAATCATCAGTATAATTGATACACCTTGGCTTGCACCTGAATCATAAGTCGGGATATTTCTGTTTACCTCATTGGTTTCCCCTCCTTCCGAATCAGACATTTTCACTTATCTACAAAAATTTAAGTTCAGATCGGATGTATCATAATCACACTATCATAAGTTTATATGACATGTAATTTAAGTTTTAAATTTATAATTTTAGTCTAAGAATCAGCTAATCTGTAAGCTTTGATACCACTAAATGTAGCACCTTAAACTCGTTACTGTCATTGGTTAGGGTTCTGGGGTCTTTCCGATCAATTACCGTTGAATAAATTTACAATATCTCATCATTTCAATATTATAGAAATAACATGCATGAAGTTATTTATAACCTTAAATAACAATACAAATCATTAAGGGCTAAAATGTCATTTTACAAGACTTGGAGACTTCTATCGGTACCTGTTGGAAAAGTATCAGTAGAAGTCAAGTCAGTAAACAATTTAAAAATAACTGTTGTTTTCTATCGATAGTTGAGAAGGTTCTACTGATACAAGTAAGGTTTCTACCGAAACAAGTCATACAACTACTGATACATCAAACTTTAGAGAGCTAAGAAGTTTTACCCTGCAACTTCTACCGAAACAAGTATTCAAACTACCAATACTACTATGACCCGAACTACCGATACTTCAAAATTACTAACGATACAATGCAAGTCAATAACCAATGTCTCAATTACCCTATACTTCTACCGATACATGCAAGAGTACTACCAAAACAAGTATGCAGATTACCAAAAATGCACATAATTCATCTAAGTTTGTAACTATCAATACCAAAACATTTCATGGGCATTTCCATTATAAGTTGATTACTCAAAATTAGTCCTGTGGACTATAACATGTTAATAGTTAGTTCATCACAACCGTAAAATACACAATCCTACTACATGGCATATAAATCAAGTGATATGTAGACTACCGAACGAGCTTTTGAGATAGTGTGATTCTTCAAGGTGATCCTATCATCAAACAGCAAAATGAAATCTACAAAACAACAATGGATACACAGGATAAGCTTACAGAGCTTAGTACGTTTGTTCAAGCAATTAACTTGCATAATAGTATATTCTGAACGATGAGAGTAAATAAATGTTTTAATTATTTCCACATTCGTATCTCAATGATCTCTTCAAGTTTCCCAGTAATTTAGCTCATATGAGCCCTTCAAGTTTCCAAGTAATTTCAACTCATACGAGCTCCTCAAGATTCCCAGTAAATTTAAGGCATAATTGTAAAAAAAATCCTAAACTTTGAGGGCTTCTGGATATATACCCCTACCCTTTTTTTCTGATTTCCACCCTCAACGTATTGGAATTTTGTAGAACGAACCTTGTTAAAACGGTAACCGCCAACTGACCGTTAGTCAATAGCCAGTCAACAAATATTGTACATGTGGTATTCCAAGTGATCGGATGACATGGCATCAATTTAAAAAATAATGCTGACGTGGCAAAAAATTAAACAAAATTAATAAATATAAAACAAAAACCCCTAAATCCCTAAATAATCTCAAAACCCCAAACATAATTCTTTCCCCAAATTCTTTCTTCTTTCTTCTACCCTCTTTCTCTTCCCTCCACTTTTTTCTCTTATTTTCTCTCTTGCCAAACATCATTTTTCTTCTTCAAAACTTCCCCCATTACCCAAAGTTATTGTTAGCAACAATTTTTTCTTCTATAACAAAGATTAAAGTAATTACAGGTTCCCACCTCCAAGGAATTTGGTTCATTGCAATAAACAACCCTTCTGCAATCAAAAAATCAAAAAATTAATTACCTTTTTGCTCAAAGAGAAAAATCAGAAAATGGAAAAGCCCAAAATCTTTTGGGTATTCAGAAATTACAATGGCAAAATGAAAGAAAGAAAGTAATCGAGGAAGTGGAATGCCTAAAATAACCTGCAGATCCTTTTTACTTCTTTTTCTCTAGGATTAGAATTTGCTAAAAGAACTAATTGTGTTTCTTCAAGCCTCCTCGTTGCAGGTGAGTCCATCCCAACTTCTTTTTCTTTGACCCCACGCCTCAATTTTATCTCTAAGATTACTCTCAACCACTTTAAATCAGTACTCATTTACAATTTCATACCTCATAAATACATGTGGGTTGTCGCCAAAATCGACTTCCTCCGCCTCAAATCGTCGACTTCGAAACCCTAGATAAACTCGACTCTATTATTGCCTTCTTCAAGAGCTACGATTTCTCATACCCCCAAATCACACCCCTCATCAAGAGTCACCCCGAAATGCTTTTATTTGATGTCCACAATACCCTTTTTGCTCAAACTAGAGGTCGTATATGTACTTCTGACCCTTTGATTCTAAATTTGTTGGTGACACGGTTTGGTTAATACGAGATTTCCAAGGTTGTTTATTGCAATGAACCAAACTCTAATCTTTCTTATAAAAGAAAAAATTATTGCTAACAATAACTTTGGGTAATGGGGGAGTTTTGAAGAAGAAAAATGGTGCTTGGTAAGAGAGAAAATGAGAGAAAAAAATAAGGGGGGAAGAGAAAGAGGAAAGAATTTGGGGAAAAAATTAGTTTGGGATTTTGAGATTATTTAGGGATTTAGGGTTTTATTTTTATTTTATATTTATTAATTTTGTTTAATTTTTTGTCACGCCAGCATTATTTTTTAAATTGATGCCATGTCATCCGATCACTTGAAATGCCACATGTACAACATTTGTTGATCGGCTGTTGACTAACGGTCAGCTGACTGTTACCATTTCAACAGGATTCGTTCTACAAAATTTCGATACGCTGAGTGTGGAAATAAAAAAAAAGGATATGGGCATATATCTAAAAGCCCCCAAAGTTCGGGGGCTTTTTTTACAATTATGCTTAAATTTAACTCATACAAGTTCTTCAAGAGCTCCAGTAATATTTTGCTCATACGAGCTCAGTCAGTAAAATGCTCTTCCGAGCTAGTATCACTCTTACGAGCCATTACAATATATCGCTCCCAGTACAATATAACACTCTTGCGAGCCAATATTACTCTTACAACCAGTTCAATATATCGTTCTTCAACATTCTTCAACTCGTTCCATTTATCAGAATAAAGACAAGACAATTCAAGGTTAGAGTAATAAGTAGAAATATAGTTACACGAACTTACCAGACGAAATTAAAGTTCTAACAAAACTTTAGGGACTTTTCTGCAGTTTTCCTTTTTTCACGATCAGTGGCACGATCTTGATCTAACACAATAAATCAATCAATTCTCTCATTAACTCACGTAATTGAACCAATTTATACATATAAGTCCTTTTTGGGATATTTACAAAATTACCCTTAACATTTCACTTTTATTCAATTTAGTCCTTAGTCCTAAAACATGCAAAGTAACCATTCTTTTCCAAACCACATACCATCTAAATATTCATAGCATCTATACAAGTCCTTACAACCAATTATTTCATAACAAATACAAGTAATTTCATCCTTTTAGCATTTTAGTCCTTTAACCCTAAAATCATAAAAAATCACTTAACAAAATCAATCAATCTATCAACCAAGCTTCCAAAACTTTCATAAACTATCAAGAATAAGTCCATTCATTATTGCAAAAATATTTAACTTTTGACAGAATCACAAATTAGTCCTTGGGTTAGCTAGATTAAGCTAATACGGACTCAAAAACATAAAAATTACTAAAAACGGGTGAGATTTCACTCACCAAATCAAATGACTAAGCTTGGTCGAATGTTCCTCTTATTCCTTTAGGGTATCTTTTGTTTTCAAAGGTTGAAGAAGATAAGAAATTATGGTTTATTTCATCAAATTATTACTTAATTCATTAATTCACTATTTACTATTTTACCTTTAATTCTTTTAACCAAATTAACTCATTTTTAATGCCCAAACCATCTACCTATCACTGAATGGTCAAATTATCCCTTAAGGCCCTACTTTCATCTTCAATTATCAATTAATGCTTTTAATTAATAGCATTTCACTTTCTCAGCTTTCGCGATTTACTCCTTTTTACTTAATTAATGATCTAAATGATAAAATTTCTTAACCAAAATCTAATACGATACTCATGATGCTACAAATATTAAATAAATAATATTTATGACTCGAATCATCAGAGTTGTGGTCTCGAAACCACTATTTTTGACACTACTAAAAATCAGGCTGTTACATCTTTATTAGTCTCAATTCATTTTGGGCAATCTCTCTTGAAATGAGCAGGTGAGCCGCAGATAAAACAAGTCCTGTTATTCAATCTACACACTCCAAGATGATAGCAGCCACATTGATTACATTTTTTCTTACCAATATTTCATACACTACCTACACTAACCACTGACAGAGTTGGAGATCTCACATAACTCTACTTGAAGCCATTTTTCTTTGTAAATCCTAAAGGTTCTGGAAATTTGCTGCTCATCTCTTTCATCTTCTTCTGTGGAAAACTGAAGTAAGATTTTGGTACACCCCACTTGCCAAACTCACGAGTTCTCATCTCGTTTTGCCTCCTACTAATGCATATTTCTTCCATTTCTGAGCTTGGTCCGTAAGGATAGCAAATTCACGAATTTCTAATGCTTCCACCAACATTTTTATCTCATCATTTAGCTTATCCTCAAAATGAACACACATAACTTCCTCGATAGCCTACAATCTCTCTAGCATACTTAGTTGCACAAATAGTATTTCATACTCAGCCATTAATTGGTTACCTTGTTTTAACTCCAAAAACTTTTTCTTCTTCCTTTCTATATATCATTTGTTGATGTACTTTTTCCTAAACTCAATTTTAAAGAATTCCCATGTGATTCTCTTTGTTTGAATTATTGCCGTCAATATGGACCACCACTAAAACGCTTCCTCCGTTAAGAGTGACACCATGCACCTCAAATAATCCTCTGGTGAGCACAATATTTCATTGAGTATTCTCTGTTTATGCTCTAGCCAGTATTCAACATTTGTCAGATCATCACTCACACTTCCACTAAACTTTGTTGCTCCACACTTTCTAACTTTATCAATTGTAATTCTTTTATCATTTGAATGGTTCGAACCTAAAGGTTGTAGAGGACGAGGATGTCTAATCGTGAGATTTGCACGTACATAAGTCTTGAACATATCTTGCATCATATTAAGAAATGAATGAGGAGCCTCTTCTATAGTCTCTCGATTTTTAGGTGGATTGTTTCTAACCCTTTGAACATTGGCAGGGGTACTACTTTGAGCGTTATCGGATATCATTCGATCAAAATCAATAAACATCTTTTTAATCTATAAGAAAATCAGTTAATCGATCAGGAGCAATCACACTATCATTGGCTAATCGATGGCATGTATTACTAAACTATACACGTACTATTTTCTCGTCCTAAAATCGATTAAACCATGCTTTATACCACTAAATGTAAAACCCTAAATTCATAACTGACACCGATCTAAGGTCCCGGAGTATTACAAGACATTTTATAATCATTAATACACCTCAAACAATTATAAACACATGTTACTCACAAATATATAATAAATCATGCTTATAACCTTGTATTTTAAATCAATTTAAATCATACATGGTCATATACAAGCATTACAAGCATCAATTATAAGATAAAAACATCATTAACTTATGTCTAACCAATATGTCATTCAAAGGCACCTCAATCAAATGTTAACAATTAAATAGTTATCTTCATGAAATGAACTATTTATAACTACCATTTAACACTCCCATTCATTTCATAACAATTCATTTGAAGTTTACAATCAATAAACTATACATGACAGTAGTACCTAGTCCAATCCTGATTTCATGATGCATTTAAGTAAAGCAATTCATTATTGAGTCCAAGGAGTATGCCAAAGCTAGAGTATGAACATCAATAAAGCATTCACCAAACGCTTCATTAGATTTCATGAAAAGTTCATCACAAAATTATATATTCACAATTTTCCCAAAATAACCCAAAAGATAACACCATCCTATTCTTAAGTATTTATTAAAGAGTTAACTCCAGATTTAGACAAAAAGTCCTATGTACATACCACCTATAACCAAAAGATGAGAATTAAAAGCTACTCAAAAGAAGTTGATAGCGTGACCTTCCAATCCGTCCGATAACCTGTACAAGAAACAAAAACCACCACAAAGTAAGTCATTATATAACTTAATAAATTCGTAATTTTTAGTAACTCCATCCCTCAATAATATTAATACAACAAGGCAATTAATTCTATAATGTTGTACTCTCATTTTTTTTCTTTTCATACTCAATGTACTCTAGATACAATCCGTTCCATTAAACATCCTTAATTTACATCATAATGCAATTACTCAAAATTATCTACCTTTTTCCTTTAAATTTTCTCTTTTCATCTTTCCGAAACCATTACACCTATGCTTAATTTAACATTCTAGATATACCATATCAATTGTATGACATCACCGACTAAAGTCTACCAAGTCATAACCTGAATCTTCTCACCGGCTTAAAGCTTGCTAAGCAATAGCTTGAATTACATCACTAGCTCAAAACCTGCTAAGTCGTAGCTTGAATCACATCACTGGCTCAAAGCCTGCTAATCTCTAGTATTTCAATTCTATTTCCCTAAAATCCTCAAACAACCATGTTTATACTTTAACTAACATTAACATATTCATTAAGAAAATAATTAAGAAGAAATTTAACTAAAAGTAAGTACTATTAAATTATGAACTTACCTTTGCAGAAATTACCGATATCTGACAATATTTATTTGAAGGTTTTTCCCTTCCCACGATTGTTAACCGATCTACTTTCTTCTTGGTCTAAATACAACAACTTAATTCAAGTATTCCCACTAAATGTTTTTTCTTTTCTTTTAAACATGAAAATTCATATAATAAACTCATGAATATTAATTTACATTTTCGCTCAATTTTTACTTCCATGCATACACGTTTCTTAATTCATACTTCCAATTCAGCAAGAACTAATTCTATTCAAGTCTAACCGAACTTAATAGGGTCTTGAAACAGTCCCTTAATATTATCTTTTCTAAAGATTTCATACCAACTATTCTATTTTTACAAATGGGTCTTTAAACTAATAACCATTCAAAATTTCCTTTCAAACTAATACAACCCAACAACAAATTTAAATGGAAAATTACTTAATACCAAAACACATTCAAAACCCAAAACTTCCACTTCAAAAAATTTTGAACAAATTCATAATCTAAACCTTGAGTTTACTTCCTTGAACTAAAATAATCTCAAAAACATGAAAATCACAAAAAATAGGCAACATTTGACTTACATGCAAGTGTCGAATGTCCTTAAAGCTTGAAGCTTTTGTTTTTCTCCAACTATGGTGTTTTCTAATCGGTGGAAGAAGATGACCCCAAACAATATTTTATTATGTTTTAACTATAATGGGTCTTTATTTATTTACTTATTTACCCTTTTATTTAAGCCATTCCATTAACTAATTTGCATGTACTTAACCGTCCACAACTTTTCATTATGGTCAAATTATCATACCAAGCCCTCATTTCATGATTTCTTCTTATTTTTATGAAATTCATTCATAACTTTAAACTTTTGTAACTTCCACAGACTAGTCCCTTTCTAGTTAAATATCCACATGACCAAATTAACATACCAAAATTTTATACAACAATACCATAACCCTCTAGTTATTAATTAATTTAATAAAAAAATAACTTACTAATTAGAGTTATAATCTCGAATTACTAATTCTAACACCACTAAAAACAGGGTGTTACAACAAATGACTTGAGTGAAAAAGAGAATGTTATTCATCCTAGGGGTCCCGGATTCAGCACCTGTGTGTGCAAGGTGTGTGCGTTGTCAAAAGGTTAAGAAAGTATGAACAGATACTACCATGTAATCACACCAGTATATTCAAAAAAAAATAGGGTGTTACAAATACAAATTAGATATAAGATTAAATAAAATAACTAAAAATATTTTCATAATTAATTAATAGAAAAGTTCAAGTTCAAGACCACGAACTTACAATTGCAGACGATTATTCGACAACCTTCTCTCTTTCACGATAAAAAACGGGTCTCTCGTTTCCTGATATGCAAGCAGTTTTCTAACCGAACCTCACTCTCCTCTTCAATGGTGATTTTTCGGTGGAAACAAACATGTGGGGAAGATTACTCAATTAATTTTTTTTACTTACTTTAAATCTTTAATTACTAATTTAACCTTGCTACCTAAAGAATTTATCTTAATAACTAAGCCCACTACCGTCCATTCAACTCCAAATGGTCAAATTACAATATAAATCCACTCAATCATAATCAATTAATCATTTAATACTTTTAAGTAGGCATAAAGTCAAAATTAGCCCCTAACATTTGGTGGTTTTGTCATTTTGGTCCTTATCCTTTTTTTGGGTCATTTTCATACACAATCTTTTTTTTTTGTCAAATTGATCATTTTTTAACGGTTTTGCTGACGTGGTCATTAAAGAGTTAACGATGCTGACGTGAAATTTTTTTTTCCAGCTGGATTAGTACACGTAAGCATATGCTGACGTGGCATATAAGACAAAAATGCCACAACAGCAAAAAAAATTTAAATTTAAAACATAAATTAAATTAAAAAAAATAAAATATTTACCCAAAATTAAAAGAATTAAGAAAAGTAAAAAAACTAAACGGTTAACTGTAATGAAAAACCCAAACAAAAGTAAAAAAGAAAAACAATCGATCAAATTAAGTTTTCAATCAAAACTTTGTTTAGAACCCTAACCTAAATTGAGAAAGGAAAATTTTGAGGTATGTTTCTATAATTTTTATTTTCGGTTAAGTTTTAGGGTTATTGGGTTTGGATATTTTTGTTTAGGTTTAAAAATGTGGGGTATTTCTAGTTTTAGATTTCAAAATTTTTGGGAATTTGAGGATTTAGGTTTTTAAAAATTTAGGGATTTTTAGGATTTTTAGGGTTGTGGGTTTTGGGGAATTTGATTTAGGTTTAAGAAATTTGGGGATATCGAGATTTTTGGGGTTGTTAGGTTTGGGGAATTTTGTTCAAGTTTTAAAATTTTGGGGATTTTCGGGACTTAAGTTTCAAATATTTTGGAGATTTTTAGTGCTCTTCATTTTCTAACGTGTTTTCCCAATTTTACAGTAAGGAATGGTGAAGATTGATGCTCAAAATTATAGAGAAGAAGAGGTACAAACTATTCAACTTGGTAATTTGCTTTATTTTTATGATTCTTTCTTTTTTTATTTGTTGGGATTTGTTTTGGTTTTTTATTTTACTACAAATTTTTCATGTATTTGAAGTTAAATTGAAGAAAGACTCCACTGGATAATTAGTTTATATAAGCTTTCGAACCTCAAAAAACTTGTCTGTATCTTGTCTTTTTCTGTATATTTCTGGTTTGTTAATGCTATATGCTGGTTGACAGAAAGTTGGGTTGAAGCTATAATGTAAAAAAAGTAAAGTATTGTGTAGAGACTAGAGATGAATAAATGAAATTTTGGAATTTGTTTTGAACCCATCAATCACATATTGTCCATTAATGAATACAATTTGGAGATTTCTCACAACCATCGCCCAAGAAAAAAGATAAAGTAAAATCAAAATTATACCTTTGAATGCAACTGAAAAGCAAAAAGAAGTAAGGCCACTTGTTTGACACATCCATGTCTATGGTGGGTGACAACCAAATTCTCATTTGGAGATTTCTTGACTATCTTACCTGAAAACTAAAGGGTCCCAATTACTTTTATGGGTTCATTCAAAATCAATAATTCACACTACAAGCTTGGGAATCTCTTTATACTATCATGACTGAATTTGTCATCTACTAACCACCGTTAATTCGATTCAAATTAAACTAATAACCCTTTTGAATAAGTAGTAAACTTAGCAGAAACCAGAATCAAAAACACAGATTGTTGTTCTAGTGCAATATTCCACATGAAGACCACTCCATGGACTGCCGTACAATCTATATTATAAAAAGGAAATTACATGTGATCCAAGATATGTCCATCTCTTCTTTCTTTTCGATAAAATATTAGGTTGCTCCTCGTAGGCATGTGCATTTGTTCTGTATTCAACAGTTGCTTAGCAATTCTGCATTCTAACAAATTAAAGGACATATCCTAAGTCTTCTTAACACAATCTACAGTATTTTCATTGATGCACTTTGTGGGTATTTATTTATTTATTTTGTAACATTTTTATTTTATTTTATCTTGTTTCCGAAAGAGTTTAGTTTGTTCCAACTACTTTGAGTGATAATGATGTTAAGAGATAGGTTTTTGTTGTCTATATCAAATTGAGATTGATTCATAATTATTTTGGAAAGTAAATATTTGACAAGTATTTTTGTTCTGTAATAAATTTTTGAATGAAACTGGATACAAAGTTTTGTTGTTAGCTAAATGAAATTGGATCTTAGTATGCAATAGCGGTTACATAAGTTCAATGGTGATGTGAGCCTTTATCCTAAATAGCTATGTTTTTCTTTTAGCTCTTTATGAGGCTTGGGATACTTTTTAGCTGCTTAAAGAATATGCTTTCTAGAAAATATATTTGACATGTTGATAATTTATTGAATCATATTGATTTCAAACTTGGTAATTTATATATTTGACATGTTGATAATTGATTGAATCGTATTAATTTAAAACTTGGTAATTTATATATTTGACATGTCTGCTGGTTGCTATTTTTGTTTGTTGTTGTTGATACTTTTGGTGGGGGCAATAATTTTAAATGTTTGCTAGTTCACTCACTGCATGAGGAAGGGAAGTGGTCCCTTTATGTTTTATTGTTGTGCTGTTTCTGTTTGCTTTTTTGTATGCACATTGTTTGTCATTATTCTTATGACATATATATGTTATTTTTTATTCTTTTAACTGCAGATGTCTAAGGAAGAATACCACATCAATTTGATGTTGGGGGTAAATTTGTACGTGATCCTTATGTTAGGTATTTAAGTGGTGAGGTTGTGAGGCTTAAGGAGGATCCAGATACAATATCATATTTTGAGTTGTGTAAAATAGTTAAAGATGGGTTAGGGTTTAATACAGTGCAACTAATTTATTTTCACGTACCTGGCGGTAGCACTTTACAGGATAACCTTAGGGTTTTATGGAATGATAGTAGCACTATTGACATGATAAATTACTGGGTTAAGCATAAGGAGATAGACTTATATGTAGAACATAAGATTGACACTATTGTTTTTATCGATGATGAAACAATATTAGCTATAGCATGTTTGGAATTTTATGATGATGGTAATAAAGGTGGTGAGGGTGATGGTGGTGGTGAGGGTTCGGGTTCAGGTGTTGAGGGTGTGGGAGGTGGTGAGGGTGAGGGTTTAGATGATGGCAGTAAGGGTGGTGAGGGTTTGAGAGGTGGTGAGCGTGAGGGTAAGGGTAAAGGTGCTGTTAGTGAAGGTGTTGAGGGTGTTGAGGGTGAGGGAAGTGGTGAGGGTTCGGGTAAGGGTGCTGTTAATGAAGGTGTTAAGGGTGAGGGAGGTGGTGAGGGTTCGGGTAAGGGTGTTATTAGTGAAGGTGTTGAGGGTGAAGGAGGTGGTGAGGGTGAAGGAGGTGGTGAGGGTTCGGGTAAAGGTGTTGTTAGTGAAGGTGTTGAGTGTCAAGGTAAGGTTGATGTTGCTGTTAGTGATGGAGGTAGTGGTAGTGATGAGAAGGAGGAGCTTCAAGATGATATTTACTTATCAAATGGTGATGATGATGATGATGAGCTTCAAGAAGCTAGGCAAAAGGTGAGGGAAGTGGAGGGGAAAATCAGTGGGGAAGGTAAAGAAAAAGTGCTTGATAAGATTGAAAGTGAAAGCAATGGAGAGCAGTTTGAGGCTGAGGTCCCTGAAGATGGAAATGAGACTGAATATTTTGATTGTGATGATCACGGGAGCATACTTGGGTCAAAAGATGATGATGATGATAATACTAATGTTTGTAGAAGAAGAAGTAGGTTCCCCACATACAATCCAAAGTCAACAACTCCACACTTCTGTATTGGGATGTTGTTTAAAGATGGTTAGCAATTCAAGTCCGCAATTCGTAAGTACTCAATGTGTTGTAGAAGGGAACTTAAGATAATCAGGAATGAACCAAATAGGGTTAGACTTAAGTTTATTGCATCAAAAAAGTGTCAATGGGTAATATTTGCTAGTTATAGTAAAATGGCCAGATGCATGCAGGTGAAAAGTTTTCATGATGAGCACAATTGTTGTGTTAGTTTTAGAAACAAAATGGTTAATGTGAAAGTTATTGCCGAACATTTTGAAGCTACTATTGTTGACCACCCAAAAATGAAGTTAAGGGAGATACAAAGAAGGGTAGCTTCAGAATTGCATGTCAATGCTAATATGACAAAGTGTAAAAGGGCCAAGAAAATGGTGAAGGATAAGTTGGCAGGGAACTTCATAGATGAATTTACTATGTTGTGGGATTATGCTGATGAGTTAAGAGTAAAGAATCCTGGAAGTACTATAAAGATGGCATAGAGTCACACCTGAATCTCCACTACATTTCAAGAGATTTTATGTCAGTTTTGAAGCACTGAAAAGAGGTTGGAAAGAAGGGTGCAAATCGATACTAGGTTTGGATGGTTGCTTTTTAAAAGGTCCATTTAAGGGTGAGCTGTTGGCTGCTATTGGGAAAGATGGAAACAATCAGATGTACCTAGTTGACTAGGTAATTGTTGAGGGGGAATGCACTAATTCTTGGGCATGGTTTCTTAGTTTATTGACAGCAGACTTAGGAATGGAATATGGTTTTGGGTATACCATCATTATTGACCAAGGTAAAATTTTTATTTTGCATTTCTTTATTACTAATACTGTTAATTTAAAATATGGCAGCTACTTATAGTCCTCTATGTTGTGTCATCTGATTAAGTGTGAGACAGAAATAGTAATTCTTAACTTTGTTTTTAAAATATATTATTATTTTTGTTTTTGGGGTGTGTGTTGTTTGTGTGGCTGTAGGACAAATGGTAATCATATGTTTGATACTAAATTATTTTTAATTGAACACTCCGGTTATACAGTTTTATAATATGCTAGCGATCTCTTGCCTAGAAGTTGTTGCAGATTTTTTTGGAGTCAACCTACACTGCCCTGTGAGTTATACACTTTTATAATATGCTAGCGATCTCTTGCCTATATTTCTACTGATGTGCATGCTTTTTGTTCTAAAAATATTACATGCAATTGGTTGGGTGTTATTTTTCAAGTATTTAATTAGTGTAGCTTGTGAAGCTTGTCTACAATTGACTATTTTTTGCCCTGCAAAGTTCATGGATCAAATTCTTGTGGTGTCACTTATGTGTCAGCTCAGTTACTGTAAAATGTTTATAGTGGAGAAATCTAACTTCTTCATGTGTACATGGTTGTATTAATATTGGTGTGGAGGCTATCATGCATGGTTATTAAGGTGTACTTAATGTAAAAAATTACTTCATGCTACATTGAGGCTCTTGTGCATGGTCATTAATGAATAAAAACTAGCTGAATCGGAGTGTTCAATTAAAAATAATTTAGTATTAAACATATGTCTTATTTATGTAATATTTAACTGTTTGAATCGGAGTGTTCAATTAAAAATAATTTAGTATTAAACATATGTCTGCATACTCATGTTGCAAATGGCATTTAGTCAACATAATCAATTACCGATGTCTTACTTATTGTAAAATAATTAGTATAATGTTGTGGGGGTTACAATACTACTGTTGTTCAGCACTTGATTGTGAGAGAAATGCTGCAATCTAGGAGCATATAATCAATAAGGTTACTTGATATTTTCCAATATTCTTTACTTGCCTCTATATTTATATATATATATAAACTCATCATGAATTTTGACTTAATTCCAATATTTTTACCTTTTAAATCCTTTCATGCCTCGTACTGAAAAGAATATACATGTGAAAAGGTAAGTGTTCAATATTCTTTGATTGTTGGGATTTAATTATCATGTGATTACGATTTAATTCTAGTGTTTTGTTTTTAATTTAAAATTGACAGCAAACATACTTATGTTTTTAAATTTAAAATTGATAGCATACTTACTTATGTTTTTTAATTTAAATTGTAGGGTCTCGAAATAGCTATTAATGACGTTTTGCCTAGAGTAAAACATAGAAATTGTGCGAGGCATGTCTTCTCAAACTGGTCTGGTAGAAAGAAAGCAAAGACATTCGAATTTGCTTTTTGGAAAGTTGTGAAGTCTACAACAGAGAGGGAGTGAGAACAAAACAAAGAAGACTTGTATAAGCTTGATGAAGGTGTTGCAAAGGAGTTGTTCTCTAAGAATTCGAAAGCTTGGACCAAGGCCTTCTAAGGGTTACACTCAGTGTCAGATATTGTAGACAATAACCTCCGTTAAGCATTTAACTCCAGCATCGTGGAGTCTAGATTTAAGAGCATAATAACCAAGTTGGAGGAAATTAGAGTTAATATGATGACTAGAATAGTGGCTAAGAGGAAGCAATGTAGTTCATGGAATTACAATTATGGTCCACTAATAAAGAAGAAATTTGATGAGATCAAGAAGGAAGGTGTTGATTGGAAGATGATTTGGAATAGGGAAAATAGGTGTGAAGTTAAGAAAGGTAGAAAAAAGTACGTAGTTAATATAGAGCATAAAACCTGCAGTTGTTGAAGTTGGCAATTATCTGGAATCCCTTGTCCTCATGTCTGCTATGCTATATGGCATCTTGAAAAAGATCCTGATGACTGCTTGCATAGGTACTGCTAGAAGGACATGTATTTGAAAGCATATTCATATGCTTTGCAACCCATAAATGGGTCACATGAGTGGGCAAAATTTGGTATTGAGCCCGTGCTTCCACCAATCGAGAAAACAATATCCGGTAGGCCAAAGAAGAATAGAAGAAAGGCAAATAATGAACCGAAAAAAGTGAAGCCCGGACACCTCAGTAGGGTTGGTCTAATTATGATATGCAAGAAATGTGGTGGTGAGGGTCACAACAAAAGATCATGCAAACAAGATCTTGACACAACGGGAACACAGGTATATTGTAAACACTTTCTCATTGTCAATTCCAAATTATAATAATCTAATTTCGGTTTTATTTTTTGTGTCTTAGTTTGGTACGAGTACGAGAACTACAACCCAAAAAAAGAACGACAAAACACCACCATGCATTTAGCCTAACATAACGGGAACACAGGTATATTGTAAACACTTTCTCATTGTCAATTCCAAATTATAATAATCTAATTTCTGTTTTGATTTTTGTGTCTTAATCTGGTACAAGTACGAGAACTACAACCCAAAGAAAGAACGACAAAACACCACCATGCATTCATCCTAACACAACTAGATCACAGGTATCTCGTAAACACTTTCTCATTGTCAATTCCAAATTATTTAAATTTAATTTGGGTTCTGATTGTTGTTCTCAGTTGGGTACGAGTATGAGAACTAGAAGCCAAAAAAGGATGGCATTTTAGGAACCTATCAGCACACAAGAATCCACTGCAACAAAGAAGCTGAAGAAATGATTTCAGATTGTTTCGAATTTTTTTTGTTAGTTTTTTTAGAAGTTGTTTTCTCTTTTTATTTCCATTGCCTTTGCAGTATTTCATCTATGCTTCAAATCTATATTTTTATCATAAGAATTCTCTAAATACATGAAAAAAAATTGGAACATAAATGTTGGCTACCTACAAGTAGCCACGCTTACAATGGAATGTGATTTTGTGAATCAAGTTGAAGATTTATCAATCTGTGCACTTTCAATTTCAACATTTTTTTCTATCAACCCTTCAAAAAGAAATCTCCTTTGAGGATTGACTAGAATATATTCCATTGCATTGACAGCTACAAGATACAAAAATTAGATGATAATTAACAGTGTCAACCTTTTAGAAATCTATAAATACCAAACATTGTCTTCACCATTAGTGTGCCTAAAAACTGAGAAGGAGAGAGGTCTTAGATGATGAAAAGAGTCGTGTTTGGTAGCCAAGGATGACTTGTCTGCATCTTTCTAAGAGGTTTAAAATCTCTGTATCAACCATGAATTTTTTTCATGGTTCCAGCTAGTCACATTGGCTAATCTAACAGCTTCTTTTCCTTCATGTTAGACTTTCTCTTCTTTGTCAATCGTCTATCTCAACTTATTATTTGTTTAGGAATAAATTGTTCAGATAAATTGACATTTGAAAATGTTTCAAATTTACAATTTGAATCAGATATACCGAATTTATGCATTTAATTACTGTATCCATAAAATTTATGGAGCAAAATGCAAGCAATTCAATTTTAGAGAGGCTTAAAGCTTTGCTAATTCCTAAGATATCAAAATTACATTGATAGAGAATATTTATTATACAAATCATCCACAAGCCTAAAATATTACTACTTAAGCCTACCAAAGCCTAAAAACATTAAAAATGTTTGCAATCCCCGAACATTTAGTACATAAAAATAGGTCAAAATATAACATTCCTAAATAATGTGACAAATAAGATCAGCAATATACTACAAATAAACATTTTTCTTATAAAACTCGTTCTCATTCTTGAGTGATTTACAATTTTTCTTAAACCTCTTAATTTTTGTGTTTAATTCAATGTGATCCACCTCTTTTGTTTGGTTGTCCTTACCCATATTTTGCACACTGCCACTCTCAGACATCTCAACATTATTGCTTCCACTGCCAATCTCAAACATCTCACCACTTCCACACTTCATTATTTCCTTCCTAAGTCTCGTATTCTCTTTTGCAAGTTTTCTTTCGCGTAATTCACGTATTAGTTCATTCACCCTATTACACAACGTATCATCATACCACTTAAAAAATCCGCATCCACCAACCTACATTTCACACAAAAAAGTCAAGTCTTTATTATATAAACTATACAATCTACATTCTACAACTGAGTTCATATACAGTTAATACTCTCGATAAAACAGCAACATCGATTAAACAAAACAACAACACCGATTAAACATTATTAAACAATCGAAATAAGCTTCTTTAAAACTTTTTGATCTAACGATATGCTTACCCGAAAATTTGAACAGCCATAATACCTTCTGCCCACTCCACGATGTTTCTTTCGGAGCTAACTTGTTACAAAAACATCTTATTTTCTCTTCATCATAAACGAACTCCCCTCGTGATGATGAAACCAACTTCGAATAAGCTAACTTCTCCATTGATTGCTTTCACTAAAACCAATCCCTGACAAGACAAACACTACCTACTTATGCAGCATACCAATCAAACACAAGACAAAAACAAAACTGCTAAGCTTAGAGGCAAAAGTAAGTCTCAAATTTGACAAATGTTTTTCTTCAAGGCTATTTTCTATATAACAGCACGGTGCTTGTCTTTTATAATGTCTACTCTAAAGACAATTTCAACCAAATTACTATTTTATACTTGTTAAAAAGAACAGTTCGTTATATCAGACAACAGTTCATTACCAAAAACAAACAACAGAACAAATGCACATGCCTATGAGGAGCAACCTTATTTTATCGAAAAGAAAGAAGAGATGGACATATCTTGGGTCACATGCAATTTCCTTTTTATAATATAGATTGTACGGCAGTCTATGGAGTGGTCTTCATGTTGAATATTACACTAGCAATCAATAGAGTGGTCTTCATGTATTCATTAATGGACAATATTTTATTAATGGGTTCAAAATAAATTCCAAAATTTCATTTATTCATCTCTAGTCTCTACACAACACATTACTTTTTTTTACGTTATAGCTTCAACCCAACTTCTTGTCCTCCAGCATATAGCATTGACAAACCAAAAATATACAGAAAAAGAAAAAACACAGACAAGTTTTTTGGGGTTCGAAAGCTTACATAAACAAATTATCCAGGGGAATCTTTCTTTAATTTAACTTCAAATACATGAAAATTTTGCAGTAAAATAAAAAACCAAAACAAATCCCAACAAATAAAAAAAGAAAGAATCATACAAAATAAAGCAATTTGCCAAGTCGAATAGTTTGTACCTTTTCTTCTCCATGATTTTGAGCATCAATCTTCACCAATCCTATATGCAAAATTAGGAAAACACGTTAGAAAAAAAACACTAAAAATCTCCAAAATATTTGAAACCTAAGGCTCGAAAATACCCAAATTTTTAAACTTAAACCAATTTCCCCAAACCCAACAACCCCAAAATCTTAAAATCCCCAAATTTCTTAAACCTAAACCAAATTCCCAAAACCCAACAACCCTAAAAATTCTAAAAATCCCTAAATTTTTAAAACCTAAATCCCTAAATTCCCAAAAATTTTGAAATCTAAAACCCAAATACCCCATATTTTTTAAACCTAAACCAAAATCCCCAAACCTAATAACCCTAAAACATAATCGAAAGTAAAAATTATAGAAACATACCTCAAAAGTTTCCTTTCTCAGTTTAGGCTAAGGTTCTAAACAAAGTTTTGATGGAAAACTTACGTTCTCTGATCTGAGACTATTTCTCTTTTTTATTTTTGTTTGGGTTTGGTTTAAAGTTAATTGTTTAATCTGGGTAAATATTTTATTATTTTTTAATTTAATTTATGTTTTAACTTTAAATTTTTTTTGCTGACGTGGTATTTTTGTCTTATATATCACGTCAGCATATGTTTACGTGTACTAATCCAGCTGGATAAAAAAATTCTACATCAGCGTCGTTAACTCTTTAACAGCCACGTCAGCAAAACCGTTAAAAATTGATCAATTTGACAAAAAAAATAAAAGTTGTATATGAAAATGACTCAAAAAAAAACCAATAAGTGTCAAAATGATAAAACCACCAAATATTAGGGGCTAATTTTGACTTTATGCCTTTTAAGTATTATATACTAACTTTTCAAGTTTTTATAATTAATCTTTTTTAATTTAAATAAATAAAAATTTCTAGCCAAAATTTTTTTATTACAACCTTCATAAACTCTGTAATCATTAATTAATTAATAAAACACTAACTTATTTTTGGAGATCTCAAACTTCTATTTTCGTTATTACCAAAACGTGTCGTTACAACTAATATATTAAATGATATCAATCATAATCTTCCACTATTAACAACTTATAACAATAATGGTTTATTTATTTAAAAAGTCCTTTACTCTAGTTTCACTATGTAATTTAATATTAATCGCTACTTTTTCACATACTTAATTTAGTTCTCGTACTTTAATTGAACACTCAATCAACAAAAATTATTTAACTAAAATTCAATTCATTTAAAAAAATAACATCATAAATATTAATTAAAAATATTTACGAGTCCGGTTTACGAAAACGGAATCTTGAAATCACACTCTCCAATACCACTGAGTTTCGAGTTGTTGCATAATTTGTAGCTCTCGACTCAACAATGTTTGTATAATCTCTTTTTCATTTTGGCTTATGGCATGTACCTAGGGTTTTAGAGTCAGATTTTGTTTTGAATTGGTCATTTTGATGTCCAAGTTGGCAATATGGTTTGAGTCATGTATATAACTTTTTTAAAGTTCTTTTATGAAAATGACATAGGAGTGAAGATGACTTAAATGGTTGAACTTGTAGTAATTGTCAATTGTATTGATGGTGAAATGATAATTTGCGTTATATAAATGAATATATGTTGTCAAAGGTTAGAAATGAGCATATTGGAATGGTATTATTGCTGAAATGTTTGCAATTGAGATACGTGATCGTTTGTTTAGGTGATACAATTTGGTACCATTTAAATTATTAAGAAACAGGCGATCACATTATGACGTCAAACTCTTTTACGTAACGACGAGATCAAGTTAGTAAGTCGTACCACGATAAAAAACTCTTAAAATCATATTATCAACCTGATAATTTGTATATTTTATAATTTAATTCTAATTCAACTTTTGTTTAGTAAAAGAGATTTTGTAATTTTATATAAGACTCGAAAATAATTGTATAATATCTTTTAAAGGAATAATATAAATATTAGTATATTTCATGATTGTATTAAATTGTATTTAATTATAATTATTCCGATAATAAATGTGACATATTATAAGTTGAACCTATGATCAAAATATGGAGTGTTACAAATTAAGTTGAATGAAGTAATCTTACTTGGTTTTAGTAAGAAAGTAAGGCGGGTAATGAGATTTTTGGATGGATTTAAAGAAGAAAAATGAAAAGAAAATATATTTTCCTCTTTTAAGAGAGGGAATAATTGAACAGGGGAGTAAGCGTCCTTTTTAGTTAGCCCAAATTGACTAAGTCAAAGTTAAAGTACAACCCTTTTTTAAAATGTGTGGCCCACATTTATTCTTCGAGTAATAGCCCATCAATGGCTCCAAATTGTTTTAATGATTTAATATCTCAAAATATAATATATCTAATATAATTTCTATGTAGAATGACTAAAATGTATTTTATATGGTAAAATTTTACATTAGTCCCTTCTGTCTCATCGTTGTTTTATCTATTCAATGCATTTAAAAGCTCAAATTTTCCATAATTAATAATCCGTACATAAAATTTTCATTTATGACCATTCTTGACAAAAATAGAAACTTTATGATTTAGTATCTAATATTTTTATTCAATTCAATCCCAAAATCATTGAGCAATTTACACTTTAGGTTCTCACACTTTTCAAAATTTGTAGTTTATTCCCTAGGGTGACTTCCATTATATAATATTCATTCCAAGGTCTTCAAGCCCAACGATCATTATCCATTTCTAATTCTTCAATTCGATCAAATCGCATTTTAATCTTTCAATTTTTTAAAATTTACAAATTGATCACTTTTTACCAAAATCTCTTAGTCAGATTCTCTCAAAATTGCTTTTGCAAGTCAAAACGTTTTTTTTACTATTTCATTTATTACACTTTCAAATTTTCTACAAAATTTGAGTGTATCGAATCTTGGATTTAAAATTTGAAGAGTTTCTGTATAAAACACCGTTATCAATTTCTCATGTCATCAGTAGCCAAAATAGAAAATTTTGGAAGGAATAAAAATTAAATTATATTTTTTACGAAAGTAAAAATATAATCTTACTATTTTAATGGTCTATATCTTTATAATTTTTAAAAATTAAATCAAATTTTTATTATTTTTAAAAAGTCAAAATGTAATTTTATCATTACAAATTTAAAATTTTAATGATCCTAAAGTAAAAAGATCTATTTTAAAAAGGATCGAAGCTCTATCAACCCTTAAATTTGTCACTACATGCCATTAATCTACTTTCTTACAATGTACCAAAAGAAAATATAAGAATGATAACCGGTCTAATATTTAATTCTTGTAACATTTAAATTCAATTTTGCATGATTGTTTTAAAATATGATTATAGATTACATGTATTAAATTCAAATATTATTATTTGGATACCTTTCTAAATTAAATAAATTATCAATTAGATACTTTAATAACAAGTAAAAGGCAAGTGATTAATGTAAATTTCAACTACTAAGTATTAATTACATCTCCTCGTTCCTACTAAACGTCCGTCTGAGACTTTTTTTCTCTTTTCCGAGTAATAGTGGCTATTTCTGTTTGTACCAAGCTCTGCACAACATCAACAAAAACCCTAACCTTGTAGTGAAGTCTCTAGATCCTTCCAAAGATAATTAATTTTATATATCTATCCCACATTTCTGGATTCTTCCACCTCCCCGCCCGAACCCTCCAGAGCAGTCCCTCCCAATTGCTTCTTTTACGCTTTCCCTCACATCTCTCTCAATCCCTAATACACTCTCGTCTTGAATTTTCGATCAATGGCCAAGTACGGCGAAGGCGACAAGCGATGGATCGTGGAGGAAAGACCCGACGGTGCTAATGTCCACAACTGGCACTGGGCTGAAACCGATTGCCTCCCTTGGTTGAAAGCGTTCTTCACCAAATCGCTTTCGGATCTCACCATCCTTGACGGCCAAGGCAATCTCAGCATCAAGACCAAGAAGGTCGAAAAGGTCGACGGCGAAGCATATGTTAATGTTCGCAAGGGTAAAATCATTCCCGGATATGAAATCAGTTTGAGTTTATCCTGGGAAGGCGAAGCCAAAGATGGGGAAGGGAAGACGCTGTTGAAAGCTGAAGGTAACCTCGAGATTCCGTACATTTCGGATGAGAATGCTGACGAGGATCCGGAAGTTAAGGTGACGATTAAAGACGAAGGACCCGTGGGTAAAGCCTTGAAGGAAGCGATGCTGGCCAAAGGGAAGCCTTTGGTTTTGGAGAAAGTGAGGGATTTTGTTAAAGCTATGGCGAAAGGTGGCCCCGTTAAAGATGAACTGGAAGCCAAGAAATCGGCTCCCAAAACTAATACTATTACTAGTAATAGTAACTCAGCTGCGGTGTCTAAGGAGAAAGTTGGGGTGGAGAAGAAAGTCAAAAAGGAAGTGAAGAAGGAAGGGAAGAAAGGGTTTAAGACGATTACAATGTCGGAGAAGTTTAATTGTAGAGCTAAGGATATGTATGAGATTTTGATGGATGAGAATAGATGGAAAGGTTTTACTCAGAGTAATGCTAGGATAAGTAAAGAAGTCGGTGGCCAATTTAGTATTTTCGATGGATCGGTTACTGGAATTAACTTGGAGTTGCAAGAAGGGAAGTTGATTGCTCAGAGATGGAGATTTGGGAGTTGGCCCGACGGGATTGATTCTACAGTAAGTTTAATGGATTCCGCTTTTGCCTGTTCTCCAGGTTTTTGGGAATACAGTGTGGTCGGATGGTGGCTTATCTTTGCTGGGTGGTGGTTGTTGCAGGTAAGACTTGTTTTCAATGAGACTGAGCCTGGGGTTATAGTAATCAAACTCACGCATTCAGATGTTCCCGAGGAGGACAGGTTGGTTTTTATTTGTTTTATTGCGTAACATGGCTAATTTCTTACTTTCTGAATTGGGTTATCGATTCTATGTTTGTTTTTGCTTTGATTTGTGATGCAGACATGGGAATGCAACTGTTGTGGAGAACACTGAGAGAGGTTGGAGAGACCTTATTTTCAATAAGATACGGGCAGTATTTGGTTTTGGAATATGATTTATTTTATTCCAAAACGAGGATCTTTTTTAGGTTTGAATTGTTGGAACTTTATGAAGACTTCTTCTTTCAACTATTTTGTTGTGAAAGATTTATAAGACTTTGCAAGTCTGATCTTGGTCTACTGGTTCATGTTTTTAAAGTTGAAACTTGGACTGAGTGTCTCTGTTGTCTTGTTTGCCAATATCCAAATTATCCCTTTAGACTTATAATAATGACAATGATGAAAATGTTGCCTTACAGCAACTTAAAGTCTGTCGGGGTTCATAGTGTCTCCTTGAGGATGTATATCCTTTGTGTACATATTAATGTTATGATGCTATTTGAGAGCGAAAATTCGTTTGGGTTGCTGGTTTAATTTTCTGCCGCTTTAATGTATTGATCTTGATGATACTGAAAAAAAGCTCAAATTGAATTGTTCTCTTTCTTCTGTCGGAAGCATACCGACTTTTTTGGCATTGGGTCTTTAGAATGATCAATCACTCACAGGCAAGGTAAAGTTTGTGGGTTGCTTCACTAGAGTGTCCATGGTTTTACATTAAAATTAGTTATATCATACAATTTTGTCTTCATAGTTTTTGATTATGTATTTTGAAGTTAAATGATAATCTAGTTAATTAGGTTTTGGATTATCCATTGCTTTTGAAAGATTTTTAATGGTTTACATCATATCTGGTGCTTAGACCATGGTTAACTTAGCTACCGATTCTATAGTTTGTTGTTTTTTGAGAATATAAGTGGAAACATGATTTTGTTTGTGTTATCAGAGTGGGCACGATAATCTAGCATCCTGACATACTGCTGTTTATTTGTTTAGTTGTTCAAAATGAAGCGCTAGTAGTGTTGGCCTTGGGAAGAGCAGGAATCATCTTTGGTCCACTTAATTCAGAGTGTGCATAGGTACAACGAAAATCATTAGGTTAGAAGAGGAAATATTCAAATTGTTGTTCCTTAATTGATAGCATATGGCTAACTGTTGTTTGGATATATGTATGCATCTCATTGCAACTGTCTTTGTACTAAAAGATTTAAAGAGAGCTTCATACACGGATTAAGATGTGTTTTTAGTGCTATAAGGTGCATGTCTCCAACTAGATATTGGATGGGTTTGGATAGGCGGTGGTACGATGCGTTTAGTTTATGTTTTTTGTTTTATGCTACATATCGTTATAATATTTAATCTCATCGTCATCGTTATTTTTATATTAACCGTGGGTAAATGCACCATTTATTTAAACTCACCCTTAGTGGAGAACGTTTCAAGATGTAATTTTGTGAAGATAGATAAATCATTTAGTACTACTATTAGTAGCAGATATGCCATTATATGTGTTTTATGTGTACATAACAGCTCTTTTAGGTAACATGTTAAGGATTCTTTGATTGGACATGATTAAAGTTCATTTTGCAATCAGAAACTTCAACTCATTCCTTTAGGCCTTTTAGCTTTATCAAGGTTTGTGTACTTTTGTGTTCTCTTGCGTATTTTTGCATATAGCAGAGGGTCCAAGCTCTTTATGTACAGGCATGATTGATGTTTCGTCGAGAAAATCAAATATAATTTATTTCGAAAATAAATAAATAAAAATAATAATAAAGAAAAGTAAGGTTTGATCTTCAAGGATTGAAGTGTAAAAAATATTATTTGTTGAAATCATGAGCGAAATTGTGCACAAAAAAAATGGTGTGATTTGAGGAAAAACAAAAACAAAAGAAAATAGAATTAAAAGAAATAGAAAATAAGAGTGTCAAAATAAAAATAAATATTATAAAATAAATAAGTTGAAAGAACAAGAGTTTTATTAATATTTAAAAATTTAATTTTTTATTATCTTGATTCTTTTTTGATACAATCATAAATTTTGGATGATATTTTTCATGCTCGAATAAATTAGTTATAGTAGAATATGACATCTATAATCATTAATTTTGGATATAGTTTTTAGAAGAATTTGATTTTAGTCGACCGTCTCTCAAAAGAGATCGTTTTACATTAGATCACTTTTTTTCAACGATGAATGTCATGCTGTTTTATCTTTTTGTCTTGGTAATTTTTGATGCAGTAAGTTAGCAAATCGATTATACAACTGTCTCAAAACACACAAAGCGATCATTTTTGCAAAAGATGAAAAATTACTTTTATAGGATTTTGGACGGAAGCATTAATTTCGTAATACATAGAATTGATGAATATTAGGGTGAGAAGAATTAGACGCAGATTTTAAGTTTCATGAACTTTGAAAGAATATTTAATAATTTTCGGCTATAAATGATTTTTTTAATTGCTCATGATTTTGAGAAAAAACACAAGATAAAAATAGAATTTTTATTGAAATAGGATTTTTGGGAGATAGAGGATTTTTTTTAAAGAATAGGGAATGAATAATTCAATAACTCTACTCTTTTTATAGTACAAAAAATTTCCAGTTGAATCTAATATAAATTTTAAATATAATTAGAGTTATATCTAACATTTAATTCTTTTAATTAAATCTAATTTAAACCCTAAAAAAATAAATACAAAAAGATAAACATGAATTAAATATAAATTTAAATAATAAATAATATCTTAAATATTAAATCCTAAAAACAATATTATTTTAAAATAAAATAAAATCAAATCAAATCTTTTTGTCCTATAATTTCTCTCTTTAAATATTCCACCTTCACACAACTTCACTTTTCCTTTTAAAATCATGCTTCTTGTCTCAAATTTGTCTTCTGTCATTACTAGAGTCCTTAAATAGCCCAAATTAATAAGATCATACTCTTAAAATATATACAATTAATATCCAAAAGTATGTCATATTTAAATATTATCAATGATGAAATCTTTCACCTAGAAAAATTTTGCCATAGATGTTTAGCGGGGAGCCTCTGCTTGGACACAATATGAGATTGAGTTCATTTGCCCCGTTAGAGCTATAGGTGTACTAACATATTAATGATGAAAATTTTTAACTCTACAAGTGAGGTTAATATTGTCTCATGTTTTATTTATTTATTAACCTTTAAATAGAACTTAAAAATAAATGGTAAAATCTTAAACTCGTTTGTGGGTAGAAAATTTTTAACCTCGATGTACTAAATAATCATCTTTGTTTCTCCATACTCAAGGTAGGTGGGTTCTTTGTTCTTTCCATTTGAACCTTCCAACGTAGTTCTTGTTGTAATGTGATGTGTTTGTGGGGTTCACAATTTTCATGACTATGGTAACTTAGTTTCCTTAACCCTTTTGATTCTCGTGACTAGGATTTTCTCTCTCATCACAAATGTAAGTTTTATCGATTATGGTAATTTAATTCCAGTCTAATTAATTCTTTAAATAATTTTCATTAGATAAACTAAATTATCCAACAAGAATAATAAAATAATAAATAGTTCTTATAAATTAAGGATTTAGCCCAGACATTTAACAATTGGTGTGCCGTATACTCTATAAGAGAGTCCATCAAACCACTAAGTTTGCTAAACATCAACTTCACCCATAGACGTATTATTATATATTTAATAAAAATTATTACCTTACTTAGAATTTACTCTAAATGTCATATTTCAATTAAACAATAATCGAATGTTAGGATTTCATCAAACGGGATTTTATAAATCAAAGTAAAATGTAAAGTGAATTTAATAATGTTATAATTGTTCAAGTAGACAAGACGTGAATTATTGGGATGTAGATGTCATGTCATTAAAAAGTGATAGTCACTTTTTAGAGCATTTCAATGATTCAACACTTTGGTACATTATCCTATAAGCACTTTAATGCTAATACTTTAGCGATTTTCGCATATCATGCATGTTCTATTGAGTTTACTATGGGTTATAAAGTGGTAAGTGAAAATAAAAGTGAAATAGGAAGTGAATTAGTAGTGAAAAAGTAAATGGTTTTTAATGGAATTACTTGAAAACTTTAAGGCTAAATGCCCTTTTCCAACAAAATTTTATTTAAATGTTCAATATTGATTAATGTAGAGGTAAGTTCAATTATTAATGTACTTATTAAGGTTTTACAAGCTTAACGCGTTATTTGTCAACACATAGGTAAAGGTTCAACTTGAAGCTCAAGAGTGAAATTAGAACCTCAACTCATCTTATCACATCTTAAGGCTAGAAAGAGGGTACGAATTCAATCTTTTGGTATTAGTTTATGACATGTAAATTGTAACATCTTGTCCGATGAATTATTAGTATTTGAATATTTTTAAAGAATTAAGAAGGATACAATGAATATAGAAATGTATAATGTTAGAGTTGTATAAGAACTATTTGAGTGTACCTGTGATGCCTTGATATTTACGAGTATTAGGTTAGCACATAGTGATCATGAAGTATGCCAGATAAGGGAGAATTCGCTCCCAAAAGCCTTTGTTGGCGTGTATAGGGTAGGTGGATTCCATTATGTGTAATAGGGAAATTAACCTTGAAATCTGAAGCTTATGTCAATAATAAAGAGCATCCTGTAATGTTAGTCTTGAGTCAGTTAAGTTATAAAGAAAGGATAGTTAGGGATTAACCGAATGTTTTCCAAGATAGTTAAGAACCAAAGGAAAACACTAAATCAGTTTTCTTGAAAATTGTAGATTTGGATAAGATCACCAAATGATTAATGTGATGTTTATTAAGTTTCAATAAGAACTTGGGTTGAGGCAAGAGTTTAAGATAAGTTAAGAAAAAGAAAATATCTTCTCTCTTTTCCTCTCATCGGGGGAATAGGGCTAAAATAAGATAGGAAAACTCCTCTGAGCTAAGTACGAGGCCCGATAATTAGACGAGAACAATGTAAGATAACGCCCAATATATGGGTGAGCTTTGAAATTTACGAGTAAACTAAATGTCATTCGCTCCACTCAAACTCTTGGCATATACGTGGGTGTGTAATTAATATTGAAATATGATACGAAATTCCCTTAGAAATGAATGAATCAATAAAAAAGGAACTCTAGCATGGTATTGAGGAAACACAAATAATAGGTTTGTCACTAAGAAGGCATGATACGCCAAATGCGACTAGCTGAATTATTAGCTACGCTCGAATGAAGGATATGCTATGACCTAAGGGTATATTATGTAAAAGTATGTATACTCGTACAAATTTTTTACATCTGTCGTGCATTTACTTGGTGAATCATAAGGATTGAGATGCGTGTCAAACATATAAAGAGATAAAGACAAATATCTAAGTAACCCAAGTAAGTGAAGGGGATTATTCTCCTACTTTTTCAAGAAGTAGTCTATATTTATATAGGGGTAAATCGAGAGAAATTTCCTTTCATCGTTTAAGAAAAGGTTGAGAAATGGATCTAAGCTTAGAAATGCCTCTTGTCAAAATAAGATTTACAACCTTACATGCTATGCTACCAAAGAACAGATCTGTTTAGTTTAGAACAACAAGCATGGCAAAATTTTTCCTATGAGATTTTGGTATTCAGAGTGAAAGGAAGAATGAGTTAAATGGAAAAATCTTGATGAGTTATTGTGATATGCCATTTAAAGGTTATCGATCTATTCGATGAAAGCTCGAATATGATGTTTGAAGCTGTTTAAGGTTTGTCAGGCGAGAATCTCGTAAAGGTCTTTTGAGTATTGATAAGTGCTAAAAGTAACATGTTTTAATCTCATTCGTAATGTGTTTTTGGATGATTATTTGATTTAAATGATGAATTTTATGCTCTTAATCTTTTAAATTCATGGTTTAATACTTAAGAGATCATTTAAAAGAAAAAGGAGTGAAAAATGAGTAAAAATAAAAAAATCGGAGTGACCTACAAGAGCCACATAGGTTGATCCCATCCACAAGGCCGTGTGAGCCACACGGGCTGCCACATGGTTATGTGGAAGCTTGTGTCGTTTACATGTGATTGCATACCAAACTTTGCAAAATAGCCTTTTTTAGGTTTTCAGACATTTTAAGAAGTATAAATGACAAAAATAAGAAGATAGGAGAGAGTCATCATAAAATATTTAAGAAAACAACTCGAAAAATACCATTGAAGCCGATTCTGAAGTAGATTTTCGTCAAGATTGAAGATTTGCATTTGATTTTTTAGTAAGTCATCATGAGTTTCTTTGTTTCTTGTGTTTATAATGTGTCTTGGATGTTTTATTTTTGAGTATGAACTAATTTTTAAATACCTAGAGAAAATGAACCCTATGATAGTTTTTGTATTTTAACTTTTATTTTACACATTAAATACTTAAATCCTTTTCTCAATTATAAGTGTTTAATTCTTGGTTTGATATTTCTAGAGTATTAATTCATGTTTGATGTGCTTAAATCAGAGTACGAATAGACCCGATGTAAGAGTAGATCTAACGTAATTGAGTGGAGTTGCATGTAATCCTAGAAATAGGATGACATAAATTTATAGGATTAGAATCAAATCTAATAAAGGAATCCATAGATTGAGTTAATGCGATAATAGGAGTTTTAATTAAAAAAAATTTAATTAATCAACCTAGAGTCAGTTGCTCTTACTCTCAAAAGAGATATTAGAATAATTTAGGGATTTCTACGGATCAAGATACTAAGTAACGAAATTGCGTAATTTAGATTGATAATGACAGATAAAATTTAGGTGGATTCTTTCTTCGTTATCATTTCGTTTCTTGGTTGTTTATTCGATTATTTTCCTGATTTATTATTATCGTGTTCTTTAGTTAATTTAATTAGTTGCTTTTAATATTTAATCAATTAGTCGAATTTGTCAATTAAATAATAGAAAGTAATTACTAGTACTTGTAGTCCTCGTGAGAACGATATCTTTGCTCACCATAACTATATTATTAATTGATAGGTGCACCTGTCTTAGTCGATTTTTTAGTTGGTTAACGACTGCAATCAAGTTTTTGGTGACGTTGTTGGGGACTAAAATATTAGGAAAACTTTATTTCAATTGATTTAGCCATTTTTTGTTTTTGTTTTTGTTTTTAATTTAATTTTTACATTTTTTTGTTTGATTCGTATAGATTCTTTTAGTTTATGATTAGAGGTAATCCGTTAGTACCAATAATTTTTAACAGTGAGATTGAGAAAATTGCTCGCAAAAATCATAGAGAGTTTAGAGAAGCAAGACAAGGTAAACAGGTTTTAATAGACGATTAAGAGGAAAAAGACATTATTATAGAGATGAAAGATAATCAAAATAATTCGGAGCTTCCTGTAGGTCATGCTCTTTGAACTATGTATGATTATGCTAAGCCTACTCTGATTGGGGTTGAATCAAGTATTGTCAGACCGACTATTGTTGCAAATAATTTTGAGTTGAAGTCGAACACAATTCAGATGGTACAACAATATGTTCAGTTTGATGAGTTGCAAGATAAAGATTTGAATACTCATTTGAATAACTTTCTAGAGATTTGTAATACATTTAAGATTAATGGTGTTACTGATGATGCCAAGATTAATGGTGTTACTGATGATGCCATACATTTGCGGTTGTTCCCATCCTCTTTAAAGAGTAAGACAAAATAAGGGTTGAATTCACTTTTACGGATTTTATCACGACTTGGGATCAGATGACTAAGAAGTTTCTTTTGAAGTACTTTTCATCGGCTAAAACAACTAAGTGAGGAACGAAATCTTTTCTTTTTCTCAAATTCAGTTGGAGACATTATATGATGTATGAGAGGGATATAAAGATCTTTTGAGAAGGTGCACTCATCATGGGTTACTTTTGTGGTTATAAGTTGAAACCTTTTACAACGATTTGGATCCCTCGACTAGGCAACTGATTGATGTAGCAATTGGCAGAACATTTAATAATAAGACACCTGAGGTAGCTCAAGAATTTATTAAGGAGATGACACTGAATAACTATCAGTGGCAAGTCATGAAAACAAAGCCGATTAAAGCAGCCAATGTTTTTAATATAGATGCAGTTGCTATGTTGGCAAGTCAGGTGGAAGCACTGAGTAAGAAGATTGATGGTTTGAGTTGTAATAAATAGGTAAATCTGGTAATGCAATGTGATGCAACTAAAGCAGGGATGAGAAATCCGAAATATTTGCCTTTCAATTCTAACATGGAGTATGAGCAAGTCAACTTTATGGGTAATAATTTTAGACCTTAAATCAATCTTTATAACAATAATTATAATCCAGGATGGAGGAATCATCAAATTTCTCTTGAGGTGGTCAAAGTAATCAAAGGTCACAACCCCCTCCGGGGTTTCAACAACCTTATCAACAAGAAAAGAAATCAAATCTTGACGAGATGTTAGCTAAATTTATTTCGGTGTTTGAAACTAGATTTTAGAACAATAAGACAACTATGAAAAATCAACAAGCATCAATTGAAGGGATTGAAAATTAGATTGGATAGGTTGCTAAACTTATTTCGGAGAGACAACAAGATAGCTTACCTAGTAACATTAAAATCAACCCAAAGGAGCAAGTCCATGCAATTATTGTTCGAAGCATAGAAAGGTTAGTCGAACTTGAAAAGAAGGTAAATCTAGAAGCTGTTAAGAAAAATAATGGGTTGAGGAAAGCAAGAAAGAGTATAAGCTGGTGGTCAGAGAATACAACCTATGAATTCCATAACTGGAAAAAGTGAAGTAAGACCACATAAATGAACAATATTGTAAATTTCTTAAGCTGTTGAAAAAAAAAATGCTTATTAACTTAGATTTTGTTAAAGCTCTTTCGCAGATGTCCAAATATGCAAAATTTTTAAAGGAGCTTGTTAATAAATAAAAGGAAGTTAGACGACTTGTTAATTGTGGAGCTCAATGAGGATTACTCGACCATTCTCCAAAACAAACGACCCATCAAGCTTAAAAATCCAATGAGTTACTATTTCTTGTTTGATTGGTAGCTTACATTTATAAAAAACTTTGGCTGATTTGGGTGCTAGTATAAATCTTATGCCTTATAAACTGTTCGAACAACTTGGTCTTGGGGAACCAAAACCCACTAGGATGAGTATTCAATTAGTTGACAGATCAATTAAGTATTATATGGTTATTATTGAAGATGTAATTGTTAAAGTTGATAAATTTATATTCCTTGTTGATTTCATTATATAGGACATGGGTGAGTATATTAAGGTACCTTTGATCTTGGGTTGATCTTTTTTAGCCACTGCTAGAACAGTTATTGATGTGGGTAGTGGTGAACTGGTGTTGAGAGTAGGTGATAGAAATGTTACTCTTCAAGCACGTGATTTTGTGAGAGCTTTTAGTGAGCGAGATGATACTCATTATTTTGTTAATGTTAGTAATTATACGGCTCGACATTTTTGCAGGAAATCACTAATGAGTATGTGTTAGAATAGTATTCGTTTCAAGGTGACATAAATTGAGTGACAAGTGCAGCTCGATGAAGTAGATGAGTGGGGTGAAAAGGCTAATGAGAACCGAGAAAACACAAGGAAATAACTAAGCAATGCCATAGTGTGCATGTAAAGAAGACGAACCAATTCAAAGTTGGTGATAAAGCGCTACTACACAAGTCAGATCCATGAATGTTACCTTCAGAGCTTAAGTCAAGAGGGTTGAACCCATTTACGGTACAAAACATTTTCTCATATGAAATCATTGAGGTAACACACCCTGATTACGACACATTCAAGATAAACAATCATCGTCTCAAACTTTAATTTGGTGGTAATACTGATAACGAAATAAAGGAGCTTCGGCTCAAAGATCCACCTTAATCATTAGCTTAAAAAGGGAAGTCAAGCTTATAATCTGAATAAGTGCTTCTGGGGAGGCAACTGAGTATTTTTTCATTTTATTTATTTATTTATTTTACTTTCATGTTATTTTAAAAAATAAAAATATAGAATATGTATTTTTATTACTTAAAAATCGTAAAAAATTAGAAAAAAAAGAAAAAAAGAAAAAAAATTGAAAAAAGGTACCACACAGTCTGGGGTGATCTATATGGCCATGTGTGACACACGACCTAGACACACGGGTGTGTCCCAAGTCGTGTGCATACTAGAGCTAATTTTTTAAATTTTATTTTAACCTACATGAGCACAAAGAGTTACACGGCCATGTGAGACACACTACCTAACACACGTGCATGTGCTAGACCATGTGACCCACACAACCTCGCTCACGGACGTGTCCTAGGCCGTGTGGATACTGGGCTTATTTTTACGTATTTTCAGAGCTTGAAGTAGACCACACAATCGTGTGGATATTGGACATATTTTTTTTGCTATTTTTCGAATCACACGGGCTAAGTGGCCTAGACACATGGCTGTGTACCTTATTTCAAATTTAAGGCTTCTTTTCATTTGGTTTCCCTTGTCCTCTTCAAACTGAATGAACCACAAACCCTTACATCCCTTGTTGTTGGTCATGTCACATCGTTTTTCTCCTCATTCCTCCTTCACCGTCGTTCAATTTTTTCGTTTCCCTTTTCCACGCCATTTTCTAGCCTTCGTTGACCAATTTCCTAAGCCACTATCCTTTGAACCGGACACTAATTTCCCATAGTCACCCGCGATCTCCCCTTGCTCACCTCGTTTTTTCCCTTCTTTCCCTTTCCCCTTTCACTGTCGAACCTTCCCTACCTCCATTCATTGGTCCTCTTTCCCCATTTTCTTTTCCTCTTTCCCTTCTTCCTACTTCCCAACTTCCTTGAACCCTCTTAGATCTCCACCTCTGAATCTCCCTTTCCCACCATGAACAACACTCTTCCCTCTCACTTTTTAAATCATCTTTTCCCTTTCCTTCCACTCCCCTTCCGTCAACCAGTCCTCGTCGAATCCCTACCATTTTTGTGTCGCTGTTGATCGGTGTTTTTACGTCACAATAATGTGCAAGCGGACGCACGTCGATGCAAGTATAGTTGATAGACAATTCTATCGAATATCGATCCCGTGAGGAATGAGTTCTTGATGTTTAAATGTCGAAGCAATTAATATTGTAATCAGGTAAGATGTGAGTAAGGATGTCAGTACAATTATGTTAGATCTGTACACTAAGATAATCAGGAATGTCAACGCAATGAGAGTTAAACTTCAAAGGTTAAATGTCAGTGTACTGAAAATAAATCCAATTGTGTTGAGTGTTGAGTGCTGAATATTTAAATGCATAAAATGTAAATATGATCAAGTGTAGAAGGGCGAAAATGGTTCACTGATTCTGCTAAATCACTACACTGGATGCGTCGACAAGGTAAAATATAGATGAAATGTTGCTGCAATGAAGTCCCTTTGAGTTCTTACCAACAACAACTTTCTACTTAATCCCGACTTGAATATCCACAATCACTCCACCTCTTGGTGCGAGCAACAATGTGTATTTAAGAATAAGTAACTGGAGTTTGTCCCATTCCCAAGCAGCTCTCGCCTAACTTGTTAACCCAACCTGTCACTGCATCTCTCGTTGTCGGCATACTACAATATAACTCTTGTGCTTAAAGTGGTTAGATCCAAGAATAAACAAATAAGTAGTGTAAAATAAGAATCAAAATGATTTAACATTAAAAAACACTCTTGTATTCATTTAATATCATCAAAATTCATCATCGTTTAAGAAGAATTAAAGAGTACAAAGAAGCTTACTATCTCTAGACTACTAGGCCTGTAACACCCCTATACCCGATTCCTATATATAAATCTGGTGTAGAAGCATTACATTAAGGTTCGGTACAAAAAAAATCAAGTAACAGAAAGTTTTTTGTTTAGTAATTCATTTTTAAGTTTATTTAGGTCAAAATATCATTTAATAACATCCATTAAGGATACATATATGAACCATTGTACATGCTATTTTTACCAAAAGTAAAGTAACTAAACTTGAGCACCAATGATGGTATGAAGTGATGAGAGGTCCCTAGCTCGATCTTAACTTCTTGTAACCGTTGTACCTACGCATTAAAAATAAATGTGTTAAACCGGTGAAGGCTTAGTAAGTACTACAAAAGATAATAAATAAACATTTAAATGATTACATTCATAATTCTCTTGCATCACTCACATGAATCATATAACTTATCACATTGGCTAATTTCACATTTGTGTCACCTTTCACAATTTGGCCCACTGTAGACTATTATAGAACCTATTGGATAAACGAAACTAACAGAAAGTACCGAAGTACTTAACAGAGGGCACATAAGTGCTGGGTAACAGAGGGCACATAAAGTGCTAATCAAAGGGCACACGAAGTGCTAATAACAGAGGGCACACACATTGCTGAACAGAGGGCATGAAACGTGCTAAACAGAGGGCGCGCTAGTGTTCCTTAATGGCATGCCACCATTATCACAACGGTTTTAATTCGTCTACATGGGCATAATCTCTCATATTCATCATTTCTCATTATTTCACATGTCACATTTACATTTCTATTCACATATACATAATCATCATATACCTCCTTACTCTTATTTTCACATTAATTTTTAAAGTTGTCCATTTGAGTCACAGTCACTAAATTATTTATATCTTGAGCTATAGAATTCAAAATGCATATCCGCTTAATGTTTTTGAAACTAGACTTAAATATCTTTTTACCATAAAATTTCCAGAATTTTTACTTTAACCAATTTGTACAGTAAATTCTTTCAATTTACCCCTTCTCTGTTGTCTGACAGTTTCAACCTTTCTTCACTAATATTTAATTATCTTTTAGTACAGAGATGTAATGATTTCCCGTCTATTTCTTTTGAAAATATACTCATTAAGGATTTATCCATATAAATTTTAGTCTCTAATGATTTTCCTACATTTTTATAACTCTGTACAGGAAAACTCGAACCTACTCTTACCTTGTTACACAAAATCAGTTATACCTTAGAATATACAGATTCATTTCCATCACCATTTCTTCCATGTGAAACTACACTCAATAAGCTTTAATTCCATATTCAATTTGATCCTTAAATCTTTATATACAATTTCTGGTGAATTTTGGAAGTTAGTCCTCTGATTTTGTTCAAACTGTTTCAAAGAAAACATTTCCTTTCTCATGTTCCTTTACACTAAACTCATTCAATCATCTTTATAACACATAACTAAACAAAAATTTTCATGCTAACAATTCAAATATATTATGGAAAATAGACTATAAACTAAATTTTTTGTAGTACTTAGGCTGATTTTCTTCTTTTTTCACTCTTTGCTCTTCTCTTTTCACTTGTCTTCAATTTGGTCCTTTGACTTGTTTCTCTCCCCTTCAATTTCACATAGACACATGTAAGCTAAATGCTATAATTCAATGATTTTCATGTTAAATAACATAAAAATACATGTATGTCATGAAAATTGAACCATCTCTTACCTTAGCTCTTGAAATCACAATTTGCTAACTTAGTCTCTCTTCTCTTTAACACCTCAAAATGAATTCTATGAGAATATTGAGGTGTCTACTAACTCTCTTTTATAACTTTCTTTAAGAAATTTCAAAGAAAATGGAAGGTTTAGGAACTTGGAAGGCTTAAAAATGGTGGAAGGACCTAATTGAAATAAAAGCAAAAGTTTGAAATGGGAGATTAAGGCTTGGACGGCTAGCTTATGATTGAAAAGATGATGTTTTCATATTTTAATTACCTTTTCTTCTTAAAATTCTCTAGATTTCTCCACTAAAATATCTCACTTAATAAAAACGGTAAAGTTGCACTTTTAGTCCTTAAGCCTTCCACCTTTACCCTTTGGCCCCAAAACTTTGCCTCCAAAATATCTTCCAGCAAATTACTCTTTTGCCCCTCCTCAATCAATCTAATTCACATGTTGACTCAAAATTCAATTTGGATAATTTGCTATTTAGTCCTTCCTATTTTCCCACCTTTACTAATACATCCTTAATTTCTCCAAACCTTTCTAAATTCAACCATATATTCTAATTCTCAATTCTACTCTATCACTGTTCCAAATCTGGTTCAAGTGCGCGGATGTTACAATTCTCCCCCTTAAAATAAATTTCGTCCTCGAAATTTACTTGTACTGAATAACTGTGGATATTGCTGTTTCGTCGTTTCCTCTCTTTCTCATGTAGCTTCCTCTGAGTTATGATGTCTCCGAAATATTTTTACCAGAGGGACCCTTTATTTCTCAAATCTTTTACTTCCAAAGCTAATATCTCTATCAACTCTTCTTTATAAGTCAGATCGGATTGTATTTCTATGACTTCTGGAGTAATCACATGAGACGGATCAGACCGACACTTTCTCAACATAGACACATGAAAAACATTATGAATCTTGTCTAACTCTGGAGGAAGTGCTATTCGATAAGCAATTGAACCAACTCTTTCCAAAATCTCATATGGCCCGATAAACCTTGGGCTCAATTTTCCCTTTTTAACAAACCGAATAACCTTTTTCCATGGAGATACTTTTAAGAAAACTTTTTCACACACATTGAATTCAATATCTGTTCTTTTTAGATCAGCATAGGACTTTTGTCTATCTGAAGCATTCTTTAATCGATCTCTGATCAACTTTACTTTCTCCTCGATTTCTCGAATCAGATCAAGACCCATTAGCTTCTGTTCACTCAACTCTGTCCAACATATAGGAGTCCTATATTTTCTCCCGTACAATGCTTCGTATGGTGCCATCTGAATACTTGACTGATAACTATTGTTACAAGTGAATTCAATCAATGGCAAATACTTTTCCCAATTACCTTCAAATTCAATTATACAGCTTCTCAACATATCCTCCAAAATCTGAATAATTCGTTCTGACTGCCCATCTGTCTATGGATGATACGCTGTACTAAAATTTAGTCGAGTGCCCAAAGCATCATGTAATCTTTCCCAAAGCTTTGAGGCAAACCCTGGATCTCGATCAGAAATAATAGATACAGGCACACCATGTAATCTAACTATCTCATCTATATACAATTGAGCATACTTTTCCATTGAAAAGTCAATTCTTATCGGGAGAAAATGAGCCGACTTAGTTAGTCGATCAACGATCACCCAAATGACATTTTTCTTTTTCGGGGAGGGTGGCAATCCCGTGACAAAATCCATTGTAATTCTTTCCCATTTCCACTCTAGTATGGTGATTGATTGAAGCAATCCCGGTGGCACTTGATGTTCTGCTTTTACCTTCTGACATGTCAAATACTTGGAAACATACTCAATTATATCCCATTTCATCCTTTTCCACCAATAGAATGACTTTAGATCATGATACATTTTGTTACTCCCCGAATGTATAGCAAATGAACTATGATGAGCTTCATCCAAAATTCTCCGTTTCAAATTTTCTTTATTAGGCACACATAGCCTATTATTGAACCTCAAATTTCATTCATTATCAATTTTAAATTCACCATTTTTACCTTCTTCAACTTGCTTCTTTATCATCATCAACTTTCATCGTCTTTTTGTGCATATTTCACTTCTTGTAACAAAGTTGGCTTCACTCTTAACTCAACTGATAACTCACCACCTGATTGCATTTCCAAGTTTGCATTCATCGCCTTCAATGTTGCTATGGATTTTCTACTTAGAGCACCAGCTACAATATTCGCTTTCCCGGGATGATAATCAATAATGCAGTCATAATCTTTGATCAATTCAATCCATCTTCTTTGTCTCAAGTTCAGCTCTTTTTGAGTCAGCAAGTACTTTAAACTTTTGTGATCAGTATAAACATAGCATTTTTCTCCATATAAGTAATGTCTCCATATTTTCAATGCAAACACCATAACAACTAGCTCAAGATCATGTGTCGGATAATTTCTCTCATGTGTCTTCAATTGCCTTGATGCATATGCAACCACATTTCCATCTTGCATCAACACACAACCCAAACCATTATAAGAAGCATCAATATAAATCACAAATTTCTTACCAGATTCTGGTTGAATTAACACCGGAGCTTCAGTCAATACTGCATTCAATCTATCAAAACTCTGTTGGCACTTTTCATCACATTCAAACTTCACATCTTTTTGCAATAGCCTCGTTAAAGGCAATGCAATCATGGAAAATCCTTGAACAAATCTTTTATAATAACTGGACAAACCCAGAAAACTTCTTACCTCAGTCACATTATTTGGCGGTTTCCATTCGAGTATAGCTTCAACCTTCTTCGGATCCACTCGAATTCCAGCTTCAGACACAATGTGGCCTACCAAAAGTAACCTTTTTCAACCAAAATTCACATTTACTCAATTTGGCAAATAATTTCTTTTCTCTCAAAGTCTGTAATACAATTCGAAGATGCTTCTCATGTTCTTCTTCTCCTTTCGAATATACCAAAATATCATCAATAAATACCACCACAAACTAATCTGAATATGGCTGGAAAATTCTATTCATAAGATCCATAAAAGTAGTTGGAGCATTAGTCAATCCAAATGGCATGACCAAAAACTCATAATGACCATATCGGGTTCTGAAAGCAGTCTTTGGCACATCTGACTCTTTTACTTTCAACTAGTGGTATCCAAATCTGAGATCAATCTTTGAAAACATGCTTGCTCCTTTCAGTTGATCAAATAAATCATCAATTTTAGGCAATGAATACTTATTCTTTATCATCACTTTGTTCAGCTAACGATAATCTATACACAACCTTAAAGACCTATCTTTCTTCTTTACAAACAACATCGGAGCTCCCCACGGTGATACACTTGGACGTATGAATCCTTTATCCAACAAATCTTGTAACTGAGTCTTCAATTCTTTCAACTTTGTCGGTTCCATTCTATACGGTGCTATCGAAATTGGTGTAGTTCTCGGAACTAATTCAATTCCAAATTCAACTTCTCTTTCAGGAGGTAAACCCGACAACTCTTTAGGAAAGACATCAAGAAATTCTTGTACCACGTATCTTTTCAATTTCATTTCCTTCTACCCGAGTATCCAAAACATAAGCAAGGAAAGCATCATACCCTTTCTTAATCATTTTACAAGCTTTGATTGCAGAAACCACATTTGACATAGCACTAAAATTCTCACCAGTTACAATCATCTCATTTCCATCTACAGTTCTCAAAGAAATTCTTTTTCTTCTACAATCAACCACGGCCCCATATTCAGACAACCAATCCATTCCTAGTATCACTTCAAATTCATTAAATGAAAAAGCCATAAAATTTACTAGAAATTCACATTCCTGAATATTTAGAGGACACCTATTACACACTTTATTGGCTCTCTCACTTTGTCCAAAAGGGTTTGTAACTATCACCTCATGTTCTGTAGGTTCTACAACTAATTCTCTATCTTTTACTAATGAGATGCATATGTATGAATGCGTAGAACCTAGATCTATTAATGCAATAACCGGAGAGTAAAATAAAGAAAATTTACCAGTGATCACATCTGGAGCATCTTCTTCTTCTCTTATTCTGATGGCATACATTCGTGGCTTTCGAGACTCTAACCTAGCTGTTTCATCTCTTGCCGACCTCATGCCAACATTTCCTGAATTCCCGGGCACTTTACTTTTTTATGAAGCTAAACTCCCTCTTGCGGACTGCTCTGTAGTATTTTCCATTAGTCTCGGGCAATCTCTTATGAAATGATCTCTAGATCCGCATCTAAAACAAGCTCGAGTATTCAACCGACATTCTCCTCTATGGAGCTTTCCACAATATTCACATGATGACTGCAATTGTGATGGCCTTCTTCTAGTGCCACCTGTACTGATTGTGGAAGTTTCCTGTTGAGCCTGTCGTGGTTGATTTTGAGTTCTCTAACCAAATGGAAAAGAAACATATCTATAGTCTCTGTAATCTCTCATTTTCTTCGAAGAAGGGGGAGGAGCAGAACTTGTTGCTAATCTTTTTCCAACACTCTTTTCTTTTGACGAGTCAATCCTTCTTCTAGCCTTTGAGCTCGATCCACCAAAACAGAGAATTCTTACAAATGGAATGGTAGAAGTGGAACATATATTTCTTCATTTAATCCCTATTCAAATCTTCTACACATGTCAGCTTCATTGGCTATCAATTCATTGGCATACCTGCTTAATCTAATAAATTCACATTCATATTCAGCTACCGACATATTTCCTTGTTTCAGATCTAAAAATACTCTTTTCTTCTTTTCCAGGTAGAGTTCACTGATGTACTTCTTCTTGAACTCATATACAAAGAAATTCCAATTAATTCTCTCTACAGGATGAATATTTATTACCGTAGTCCACCATTGATAGGCTTCACCTTTCAACAATGACACATAACATCTCAACTTTTCTTCTTCAGTACATTACAGTTCTTCAAATACCCGTTAACTATCCTCAAGCCATTCCTCGGCTTCCACCGAATCATCATCTTTTCTCCCCTTAAACTCTTCAGCCCCATGTTTTTTTAATCTATCTAAAGGGGATCGATGACTGGATACAGAAGGTTGCAGCTGAGGGGCACTAGTAGGGGGTGGCGGAGACACATTTTGTACAATACTATTTCTTACTACTTGTTGTAATAACTGATTCATTGTTTGCAATAAGGTTGCAATCGAGATTTCTTACTGAGAAGGCACCGACTCACTTATAGGTTGAGTTCTTTCTTCACTTATAGATTCTCTTCGATCTCGGATCCTATGTGGATCTTCTTCTCTATTAGGGTTCGGGACCCTACTTTTAACCTCTTCATAAGATTCTTCTCGTCTATCGAACATCTTTACTTTCTACAATATTCACAATTCAATCAATTAAATAACTATATAACCTCTTATCACATCAACAAATAAAATGACATGTATACATGGACTCATTTTCAACCTTAGACATCAGAAAACCTTTACTTTGATACCAACAAATGTAACACCCCTATACCCGATTCCCGTATATAAATCTGGTGTAGAAGCATTACATTAAGGTTCAGTATAAAAAAAATCAAGTAACAGGAAATTTTTTATTTAGTAATTCATTTCTAAGTTTATTTGGGTCAAAATATCATTTAATAACATCCATTAAGGATACATATATGAACCATTGTACACGCCATTCTTATTAAAAGTAAAGTAACTAAACTTGAGCACCAATGATGGTATGATGTGACGAGAGGTCCCTAGCTCGATCTTAACTTCTTGTAACCTTTGTACTTACGCGTTAAAAATAAATGCGTTAAGCCAGTGAAGGCTTAGCAAGTACTACAAAAGATAATAAATAAACATTTAAACGATTACATTCATAATTCTCTTGCATCACTCACATGAATCATATAACTTACCACATTGGCTAATTCCACATTTGTGTCACCTTTCACAATTTGGCCCACTGTAGACTATTATAGAACCTATTGGATAAACGAAACTAACAGAAAGTACCGAAGTACTTAACAGAGGGCACATAAGTGCTGGGTAACAGAAGGCATACAAAGTGCTAATCAGAGGGTAGACAAAGTGCTAATAACAGAGGGCACACATAGTGCTGAACAGAGGGCACGAAACGTTCTAAACAGAGGGCGCGCTAGTGTTCCTTAATGGCATGCCACTATTATCACAATGGTTCTAATTCGCTCATATTCATCATTTCTCATTATTTCACGTAGCACATTTACATTTTTATTCACATATACATAATCATCATATACCTCCTTACTCTTATTTTCACATTAATTTTCAATGTTGTCCATTTGAGTCACAGTCACTAAATTATTTATATCTTGAGCTACAGAATTCAAAATTCATATCCTCTTAATGTTTCTGAAACTAGTCTTAAATACCTTTTTACCATAAAATTTCCATAATTTTTACTTTAACCAATTTGTATAATAAATTCTTTCAATTTACCCCTTCTCTGTTGTCTTATAGTTTCAACCTTTCTTCACTAACATTTAATTTTCTTTTAGTACAGAGATCTAATGATGTTTTTGTCTATTTCTTTTGAAAATAGATTCATTAAGGATTTATCCCTATAAATTTCAGTATCTAATGATTTTCCTACATTTTTCTATGATTTTTCAAATTCAGAACAGGGGAACTCGAACCCACTCTGACCTTGGTACACAAAATCAATTATAACTCAGAATATACAGATCCATTTCCATCACCGTTTCTTCCATGTGAAACTACACTCAATAAGATTTAACTAAATATTTAATTTGACCCTTAAATATTTATATAAAATTTTTCGTGAATTTTCAATGTTAGTCCTCTGATTTTGTTCAAACTGTTTCAATTAAAACATCTCCTTTCTCATGTTCCTTTACACTAACCTCATTCAATCATCTTTATAACACATAACTAAACAACAATTTACATGCTAAAAATTCAAATATATTATGGAAAGTAGACTATAAACTAAAATTTTTGTAGTACTTATAACGAAAAAGGCTGATTTTCTTCTCTTTTCACTCTTTGCTCTTCTCTTTTCCCTTGTCTTCAATTTGGTCCTTTGACTTGTTTCTCACCTCTTCAATTTCACATAGACACATGTAAGCTAAATGCTATAATTCAATGATTTTCATGTTAAATAACAGAAAAATACATGTATGTCATGAAAATTGAACCATCTCTTACCTTAGCTCTTGAAATCACAATTTGCTAACTTAGTCCCTATGCTCTTGAACACCTCAAATTGAATTCTATGAGAAGATTGAGGTATCGACTAACTCTCTTTTATGACTTTCTTTAAGAAATTTCAAAGAAAATGGAAGGTTTAGAAACTTGGAAGGCTTAAAAATGGTGGAAGGACCTAATTGGAATAAAAGTAAAAGTTTGAAATGGGAGATGAAGGCTTGGACGGCTAGCTTATGATGGAAGAGATGATATTTTCATCTTTTAATTACTTTTTCTTCTCTAAAATTCTCTAGATTTCTCCACTAAAATATCTCACTTAATAAAAATGGTAAACTTGCACTTTTAGTCCTTTGGCCCCAAAACTTTGCCTCCAAAAATATCTTCCACCAAATTACTATTTTTACCCTCCCTAATCAATCTAATTCACATGTTGACTCAAAATTCAATTTGGATAATTTGCTATTTAGTCCTTCCTATTTTCCCACCTTTACTAATACATGATTAATTTCTCCAAACCTTTCTAAATTCAACCATATATTCTAATTCTCAATTCTACTCTATCACTGTTCCAAATCCGGTTCAAACACGCGGATGTTACAAGGCCTACTCCCTAATTGTTCCTCTTGCTTTGCATCAAGCACATCTCGTCATAAGTGGTTGCAGACTTGCTTCATCAGCTCCCCGATTTCTAGCTCAAATCTCTATTTCACACATAATTTTCAGAATTAAATCCCTTCGCTCTTGATATTTATCTCCTTTTCCTTTCCTCTATTTATAAGCTCAAGAAATTATAGATTTTCTCCATTCTTCGATCCAACAACTTTGTACAGTTGTAAAAGTTTGTTATTGACAGCTATGCAAATCTGATTTGTTTACTGGAATGTTGCAGAATGTCACCGTATTTCTGGACATCTCTTCTCAGATCCAGATTTAATTACAGCTGTCACAATTAGTTAAATTCCAGCTGTGCACTCACGTAGATTTAGTGTGATCTTTATAACTCTGCAAATTGTCGCCGCATCTTTGGTTGCGATTTGAAATCTTTAATTGCGGTGACAACGTTTGAAATTCCTGCGCTGGTGCTTCCAGATGTGCTTTTTGCTTGAATTCACTCAAACAAAGTAAAGCTTTCAATGCGTCGACATCTTTAATCGCAATTCCAAGCTACTTGTAGCTACATTCTTCTTCCAGCATTGATCTTTTGAGATGAGTTCCTGCGCTGATAATTCTAAGGCGCAATATATCGACTGTTTGTAGCGACATTAGTACAAAAAGAGATAAAAATAACCATAATTATTAACCAACTAGCAATGAGTTAGAAAATATAAAAACTAAGTATGAAATGCTTATGATGCATGCAAAATAAGATACAAAAGAGACAAATAAAACACTAATTTAGGGAGAAAATATATGTCATTTGTAATACTATCAACTGTCGTCCAACACCACCACCATTTGTGGCCTTTTTTTTTCTTTATTATTATTATTATTATTATCATTAGTATTTTTGTGTTATATTACTGTTACCTTTATATTTATTAGGTGTAGTTATATTTTTATTATTAATATTGTTCTTATTGTCTTTAGTTTGTTTATATGTGTGTTAAATTATTATTAGATTTGTTGTTAGGTCTTTTGATTTAGATTTTAGTTTTGATTCGGTGTTTGTTGTGTGGTTTATTGGACTGGGGTCATTGTGTTAATTCATCCATTTGCTTCATTTTATGCTGATATTTGGTTATTATATTTTATTTAAGGTACATCAGGACAGACACAAAAGGCAAATCTAAGTTTGTTGTCCTTGCTTCAAAGAAGCGAAAGACACGGGTGCAACCTCGTCTTTGACCCCTACTCTAGTCACGAGACACCCGTGTCTCCAATTATTTTCGAGTACACATGAGAGTCAATGTCACAACCCAAAAATCGGGTTAGTAGAAATTGGGTTAATGAATCAAGAATGGTGATGTCCAAATTTTTTTTAGATGACCTTAGCACATTTGATAATAAATAAATATAAATTATAGTGATTGAGTAGTGGTGGAGCTTTCCTTGATGATATGAGTTCGAATCTCTTCCCTATCGTTAATTTTTATTTGGTGCAAATTTGTTTTAAGCCTTTAGTAAAGGTCATCCCAAGTTTTTATATATTTTCTTGCTAAAATAAAAATAAAGAAGTAAGTGGTAAAGTGGTTAAGAGCTTCAAAAGTTTCCTAATGATCTTAAGTTCAAGTCACTACTTTCTTCATATATTTATTTATTTTTTTGACAATTTTAGCTAATGTGAACACTCCTTGCTGTCCAACCTAGTTACCATGCATGGAGAAAGATTCTTTCCTTATGTGTGAGTTAACCTTCCCTTATTAAGACCCTTTTTTACATCTTTGATCTTCTTTTTGCTCCTTTGTCCCCTCAACATACCATTCTCTTCACCCTTACTTTATGTGATGTTCATTGAACCTAGACAAGATGAAGAGCACTCTTTTGTTCTATCTTTTCATTCTTTTCCTTTTCATTGCCATTCCCCTCTTTTGTTCCTCTCTTTTCTCTCCTCTTCCCTTTTTAGCACCATCTTGAACCACCATTATTTCGATTTTGGCCTCATTTCCTCCACCGTTAGCCACCACTATTCAATCTAAACACCATTACTTCATCACCATCCTCCTTTTCTCTTCTTTTTTTTTGTTCCACCGTCACCCTTAGCGTCACTATCCACCACCGTGCGTTATTGTGCATCTTTACTATTTTTCTTTATTTTTCTTTCTTCTCTTCTCTCTCCTCTAACCGTGAAACAAAACCCATATCTTCTTTTCTTTTGCTCTGTCGAACCTCGCCTTTGTCTTTGGACTGTCGCTGTCATAGCACCAGCACCAATGGTTGAGATTCTTCCTCCTTTCTTCTTAAATTTTCAACCTTTGTTATTCTTTGTAGTCATGATTTTTTTTTTGCATTATTTATTTTAAATTAGTTTTTAATCCTAAACTTTTTCATGGATTTATTTTCAAAAATAGTCCTCTTCTTTCGATCCTCTTTTCCTCTCCAATTTTTGTTCAAGATGATCTATTGGTCCTTCCGTTCCAATTGTGATTGTGTAAGTGTACAGGTTGTGTAAAAATATTTTTCTCCTCCCTATTTTATTCCCTTGGCTGAATGCTTTTGAGGGTCTTAGTGAATTATTTCTCAAGTATTAACATCTTGTATGTCATGTTTATTGAAAACCCGATCGACTCCAACCCAAGAGATCATTAACGTGGGAATTGAGATAACTAATCCAAGTGATTATTTTCTAAGAGTAAGTGTTAATGGGAAAATCGATACTAATTATCGTATCAACCTTATTAACAATCGTCATTAAGGAAAGATAGCCAAGTGTTATGATTAGGCAATCTAATTGTTAGATCCACGAGTAGGTATTCTTAGAGAGTGGTTGCATATCGGATCTACGATCAGGTGTGGGTTTTAACATTAAACAAATAAATCTCTATTTTATATTGTTAAAATCATTATTATTTAAATTATGATTAAATGAGGATACTAAGTATCCATAAAGAGAGATAAAATCCATTGTTATGTACTATGTCAAGTAAGTGATTTTTAACCATTGATTTTGGTGATATGTATGACGTGTGATTTGTTGATTATTAATGATATGAAAATTATGAAAATTTCATTCATGTTATGTGATCTTATGACATATGTGATTTTCACATGATTTATAAAATGTGAAATTTTGGTACCATGTGTACATATATGATTTGCAAGTTAAGCATGTCTATGTGGTTTAAAACAAAGTGATTTTGTGGCCATATCACATGCATGGTATGGAATATGTAAAAGATGGAAGAATGTGGCAGTTTATCTGCATTAATGTGACATTATTCACAAATTGATTATGTGGCATTTTATTTGCAAATGTGGTGGCTTATCCACGATTTTGGTTATTGGCAATATATTTGCAATTTTGGTGGCTTGTCCACAATTTTGATTATGGCAATTTACCTACGTTACTGTGACACTGTTCACAATTTGGTGTGTTTTTGGATGGACGAGTTCAGGGGAACTCGATTATGGTGTGTAACGGAGATGGGTAGGATCGTTTTCACAAAATCTGCATCGTTTTACAAAATGTGCATTGACATGATTATGCATAGTATAAGTATGAAATATTGGGTTATATGAAACTCATATGATCATTATGATTTTATAATGTATATTTTTATATGTTTGTGATTGTGTTTATGTTAATCTCAGACTAAGCTTTATAGCTCACCCCCTTTTAGTTTTTTGATTTTACAATAATCTCAAGGTTAAGATTCGATGACGACATTTGGAGGAGTTTCTCAGATATCTTTTAAATTAAAATAATTAAATTTTATTTTGATATTTTGGGTTTGTAATAAGTTTTGAGTATGGACTGCAACATGGAACTTTATTTTAGGGATTTTTAATTCTAATTTGCATGAATTGCTGCATAAATTAGTATTTGATAAGATTATGCATGAAACTGAATTTTTATTAAAAACTTGACAAAATCACTCTTTTCTACTTCGATAATGAAAATGGCTTTTAGACAAAATATGACTTGGTTTTTGAGGTTTTAAATTGTTTATTGATATTTTATTGAATTTACATGAAATATCAATTTTTAACAAAATACGGTTTTAGTAGAATTTTTCGTTGAGATTCTTATAAAAATATGTCAATATTACAATTTTTCGCTGCAATGCTGAGAGACGAGTTTTTAATAAACTTAGACTTTATTTTCAAAATTACTAATGATTACAAACAAGATTTCTAAAGATATATGATTTCTAAAATTTAACATGTTTTTTAATAGTGATGAATAGTCAAGTTCGTTAGTTTTGATTAAATAAATGAATGATTTTGAAATATGATTGTAATTATAAAAGTTTTTGAATAGCCATCAAAATTTTACAAATACATAAAATATCAAAATCATTGATTTCTAAAATTCTCGATTCCACTAGTTGTGAATGATTTACGCAAATGGTTTAAAAAGTATGTTTGAAAACTATGAAAGATTTTCTGGGCAATTTTGATGGTCAGTTTAGCTTTCCGAATTCGACTGTATCATCTAGGTCAGGTTTGGGATGTTACAACCAATATCAGCACCTAAAGGAGCGACGCTTGTGTTTGGGTTGTTGTATCGACTGGGAGGCACTATAGGCGTTTCACTTAGCTGACAGAGTTCAGACACTGATCGACACAACTCTATGGGATCAAATTTTCTCTATCATGGAGCGTACTATTTCAGAACTCACACTGGAGTTTTGTTCGACATTCTTTTTACAGTAGACTATGTCACAATGGGATGAGCCGTGCATTATTTCTTTCAAACTCGAGGGTACGACACGTTATCTGAGCGTCTCTGGCTTTGGAGCTTCCCTTGGAAGGAGGGAAAGTACGAGGGTTGTTGGTATGTATGATGCTTATTACCTTTGGAGTATGGCGATGCGACACCCCATCGATGTTGCCTATTTTGTAGCCCTTTTTGTCACCAATAGTCCGACCGAAGCAAAAAAAGTCCTATCTGTTTGGGCCCTTATGTGACTCAACTGGTGAGATATATTGGACTGCTTAACACCCTAGAGCAAATTTCCTCATTTACATTGGTTAGTTGTTGCACTTGATAATATTTTCGAGCAGTTTAACCACTTTGATCAGCGACACTTTCATCAGATTGACCTCTTCGAGTGGCGACAGTCAGAGCGGATTGATCACATTAAGGCGTATCTGCAATGGATATGCTAGCATTTCCATATCTCTCCACCTGTTGTCGATACCATTTGTTTTTGAAAAAGTCCTGACTTATATTTTGAAAAACGAAAATGGAGTCGCCACCAATCTTTTTAAATAGGCGTGATTGGATCACATTGTAAAATTTAAAATCATTAAAACAATAATTGTGGTCTTTGAAACCATAAAATGGGTTTGGGAGTTAATTACGTGTGAGGAAAGATTATTTAAAAAGATTATTTATTGTTTTAGTTGTTGAAAATCAAAATTATAAAAAATAAGATAGAAATTGGTACCTAGTCGATTATTTATTTTTTTAGTTGTTGAAAATAAAAATCTCGAGAAAAATTTATATTGCGATCCTTAAATGCATGAATGGTATGTTTCAATATTTTTTAAAAATTAAATTTTACAAAGAAAGCTCGGTATCTCGAGTTAATCGAGAAGAAAAGTCATGTCCAGTAAGTTAGGGCACAACACTTCGAATCTTCAACAATGACGAACGTTTTTAATTATTATCTCAAATCTCATATGTTTTAATTTTAAAAATAAGGTGTTTGATTATCTCGGTTCAAAGAGAAAATCACACCCAGTGAGTTAGGGCATAATTCTCGCGAATTCACGAAATAAAGAACATTGCCTCGATTTTTGAAAATGATTTATGTATTTTTTAAAAGAATTAAAATGTCATGCAATTTATTTATTAAAATATTATACAAAAAATGTAAATGAGTATGTATAAATATAATTCACAAATTGGTAATGACAAAAAATAAAATGCATACATGAACAATATAAGATAAATAAAATAAAATAAATAAGAAATAACATGAACAAAATAAAAAATAAAATAAAAATAATTATAATTATCATGACAATAAACATTAATTAATTAATTAATAACATAAATAATAATAAATATAGAAAATAAGATCATAAAAAATGATTGAATAACAATATAATTAAATAAAAGGGAAAAATAAAACAATAATGAAAGGGCATGAAATTAAGTAAAAAAAATAAAACGATAAATAATGCAAATTAAATAAAAGGCAAAAAAGATGAAATAAAAAAAGCATAAAATAACAATATATAAGTAAATAAAAATAAATAAAGAATAAATAAATAAAATAAACACTAATATAAACAAATAAATACAAATAATAAAAGTAACACAGACTAAATTAAATAAAAAAAAAGACAATAAGGTCAAAATTATAAAAAAAATAGAAATAAATGGGAAAAAATAAATAAAGGACCAAATTGTAAGTGCGAACAAATTAAGGATGTGAATTAGAAACAAAAACAAATTAAAATTAAACTAATTTAAAATAAAATACCAATTACAAGGACCAAAGGGATAAATATCCCCCCTCTATACATGTGTCATTCCCTAAAATGGTCCACTATTGGTCAAAGGATCAAATTGAAAAGCAATTAAAATTACTAAACTAAATTAAAATAAATAAAAATGAAAAAGGACTAAGTTAAAACACCTTAAAGGTATGGAAGGGCCAAATGGGCAATTAGCCCATTTGCATGAAAACACGCGGACCTTAGAGTCCGAATTGGTTGGGTCTCAGGTCATGGCACAAAACAGCGTCGTTTAGGGCTATTAGGAAGGAGCCCAAAATGATGTTGTTCCAAGGTCCTATATAAGTTAATTTTTGTTTTGAAAATTTTCATTTCCTTCATTGTTTTTTAAACAAATTCCTCTCTTCTCGCTTTCTTTGCTCGCAAGAGGAGCCCTTCGCTGTATCATCCGCCATGGGCCACCATTCATTGACGGCAACGACTGCCACCTACTGTAGCTGGAGAAAAAGAAGCAGACCTTTTTTGAGTCTTTTCAACGCCCCAGACTCGGATCTAAGGCCGAAAACACCTAAATCCTCACCAAAAATCCACAAACAACCAAGAACTTTTTGGTTTTTGATATTTTATTTTTTTAAAAGAAATCTTTCTCTTTCTCTCCGACGTCCCATGAGCCCAAAGAGGCTTTTTGAGTCTCGGGTCCTCGAACAAATGCTCACGGAGGCTGCCAAGGATGAATCAACACTAAAAAGGTAAAAAAAACCTAGATTTAAATTTACTTTTTTAGTTTCGAAAAAAATAGAAATAAAAATACAAATTGCTTCTTTGAAAAATAACTTTGATTACTATTGAGTGCGTGTAATGCCTATTTCGATTACTTAAAATAATCCCTTTTTTACATTCGAGTTCGTGTTTTTATAACACAAATATTACATATCTTTTTTATTTTGTTTCTTTTTTTTTTTCAATTTTGCAGATCTAAAAGATTCTTGGGCAAGGCAGGGGCAGCGGCGGCGGTTGGAGAATCCAAGGGTAGCTGCTAGGGGGTTTTTTGTGTTCATTTTTTAGTTTAGGGCTTTTGGGCTCTATAAAAAAATTAGGCTTGTATTTTTTGGGTATTTTAGGTTAATTTTGGATTGTAATTTAATGGACATTAGAGGATAAAAATTTTGTCTTATTTATTTAACGGGCTGGACGAATTTGGGCTCTTACAACTACCCCTCTTTGCCTTTTGTCATGTAATGGGAAAGGCGAAAAGACTCCAAGGAGGACAAATTTCATTTGGTCCTGCTGAATCTCGGCTTCTGGTGCCTCTCTTTGTCAAGTAACCCATTCCTGCATTTCGTTGGTTACTCTACTCCATTGTATTCGCTTCACTACAACTTTAGGAAGACAATATTTAGTGTTACAGCTTCATCTTTCTCCATTGTAACTTCAAGGTGATAACGTTTGCTGTTGTAGTTTCATTTTGAACTGCTGAAACTTCAGAGTGATTGCTACTTGATCCACTTCACTGCAACTTCTGGAATATAGGATTTGCTTTTGTAAATTCAATTTGACCTACTACAATTTCAGGGGTATGAGATTTGGTGTGGTAGCTTTATCTTGCTCTATTGCAACTTCAAAGAGATAAAGATTTACTATTTTATCTTTAATTCGATTCTTGTAACTTCAAGGATATAGAATTTGGGCTTGTAACTTCACTCCATTCCACTGCAACTTTAGTGGAGATTGAGGTCTACTACTGTGAGTTTTAATTTGCTCCTTTACAACTTTAGGGGTATAGGATTTGGTGTGGCTTCACTCCATTCCACTACAACTTTAGTGGAGATTAAGATCTGCTACTACTGTTTTAATCTGACCCACTGTAACTTCAGGGGTATAGGATTTGGGGTTGTAACTTCGCTCTATTCCACTGCAACTTCAAGGAGATTGAGGTCCGTTACTACTATTTTACTCCATTCCCCTGCAACTTCAGGGATATAGGAGTTGTCGTTTCACTGATCTATCACGCCAATCTTTGGAGGATATAACCTATAAATCTATTTTATAGGCCTCTATCTAGGCCATGCAACTAGGATGCCATGATTTGAATGAATCAAATGCTCATAACTATATGCATAGGATTATGAATGCAAAGATGTCATATTTTAGAATGATTATGTTTTTTAGTCCTTAGGTCAATATTGATTGTCTTTTGCCTAAGTTCCATCACTGATGTGTCACCATGTCTTCTTTTCAAGTCTAGTGTCCTCAATATGAAATCCAAAAAGGTAGTCATACTCTGAGGTACTTGTTTCAAGATCCTTTAGACCCTCAGATTTAGTTATTTCCAACTACTAGTCCTGTTTCAGGTCCCTGTACTATTTTAAAAATTTACCAGAGCAATATGCAGAAATCCTTTTGTACCTTATATTGTCAAGTCCACTAACCATTATTTCAATGCAAAGAATGCCTTGAATAGGGTTATGAAAAATGGATAAAATTGAAGTTATTGGAGAAAAAACTTAAATGAAAATGAATGATAGCAAACATTGGTTAATAATATCAACATCAATCAAAAAGTGGAAAAAATTAAATAATGGCCAAAGATTACAAACATTGGTAAAAAATAGCAAATGTTGGTAAAAAATAGCAAACATCAATCAAAAGTTGCTAAAGTGAGCAAAAGGAATACAACCAGATGCCTCAGATATCAACGTATGAGTTTCTTCGAGCAAACTTGATTAGGACCATTTTGAGCTTGATGTGTACCCATGAAAACTGTTGTACTTCATCGATGCCCAAGATGTAACATCTCTCCATCCTGTTATTTTTGAGAGAGAAGACTATTTTGTGTCCAATCTTTGATCCAAATCTGAGCTGCCCTTTCGGGTTTTCAAATCAAATCTCCTTAGGCTTTAAGATGCCCTTTGCGGGTTTTATCTCGTCCCCTTCTTTTTTTTTTTGAGTTTGAGCCACCCTTTCATGTTTTCAACTCAAACTTTTGGGTTTCAAGACCTTTTTTTCTTTTTGTTTTTAGGCAAAATATTTCTTCACCGAATCCGAATTCACGGGGTTCGACAAATCTTTGTTATCCACCTCAATTAAAATTAAAGCTCCCCCAAAAAAAACTTTCTTTTCCTCGGAAGTCCTTTTGTATAAGAAGGATCTTTTTCAAAACTAGATCTCCCTCATGGAATTTTCTAGAGCAAACCTTTTTGTCATAAGCCCGCATCATTCACTTTTGGTACATCTAACCATGCCGGATAGCTTCAACCTCTTTTCCTCAATCAGGTTTAACTGGTCATATCTTCACTGGATCCATTCTGCCTCCTCTAACTTTACTTATGATAAAATTCAAAGGGAAGAAATCTCGACTTTAATGGGAAGAATTGCCTCCATTCCATATACCAATGAAAAAGGTGTTGCCCCAGTAGAAGTTCTGACATACGTTCGATAGGCGTAAAGAGCAAATTGTAACTTGTCATGCCAATCTATGTAGGTCTTTGTTATTTTCCCAACGATCTTCTTGATGTTCTTATTAGCTGCCTCCACTGCCCCATTCATTTTCGAACGATATGGTACTGATGCTTGATCTTGAACTGACTACAGACCTCTACTATCGTGCTGTTGTTCAAATTCAAAGCGTTGAAAGATATGTTCTTTTTTGGCATTCCATACTGACATATGATTTCTTTCTTTAAGAATTTGCTGACTGCTGATTTTGTAACATTAGCATAAGAAGCAGCTTCTACCCATTTTGTGAAGTAACCGATTACCACAAAAATGAATCTATGCCCAATAGAAGCCATTGGCAAGATTGGCTCAATGACGTCCATGCCCATATAGAAAAAGGCCACGAGGAAGTCATAACGTGTAGAGGTGAAGGAGGCACATGAATTTTGTGCCCATAGATTTAACATTTTGTGACATCTCTTGGCATATCTAATGCAATCTCCTTCCACAGTTGACCAATAATATTTGAATCTCATGATCTGTCTGGCCATTTTCAAACCATTGACATGCGTACCAGAAACACCCTCATGGACTTCTTCTTGAATTTTCTTGGCCTCAACAGCGTCGACTCACCTTAACAAAACCTGATCTTTCCTCTTTTTGTATAGAATATCCCCATCAAGGACATAATCAGTTGCGAGCCTTCTCAATGTCCTTTTATCATTCTCAGTGGCTTACTCAGGGTGTTTTTTGTCTTTTACGTATTGTAATATTTCTTGGTACCAAGGAGTATTATTCCTTTCTTCCCCTTCAATGTTGAAGCAATGAGTTGGAACCTCATAGATGTTCATCTGAATGAGCTTTACATCTTTTTGCTTATTGACCTTAACGATGAAGGCAAGGGTAGCCAAAGCATCAACCATCTGATTTTCGCCTCGCGAGAGGTAATGGAAGGTGATGTCCTCAAATTCTTTAATTAACTCGAGAACCAACTTTTGTTAATCAATCAACTTGGAGTCTCTCATTTCTCATTCACCATTGAGTTGATAAATTACCAACGCAGAATCTCCATACACCACCAAAACTTTGATCTTGCGTTTTATAGCTGCGCGGACACCCATGATACATGCTTCATAGTCCGCCATGTTATTTGTGTAATCGAAGTCAAGTTTGCTTGTGAGAGGGTAATGATCACCTTTTGGGGATACCAGAATTGCTCTAATTCCTTTACTAGTGGAATTTGAAGCGCCATCAAAATTCTTTTTCTAAGGGTGTTGTTCTAGAGTTCCTTTTTCGGTGACTGTAATGTACATTGGATCTTCATCCGGGAAATCGAAACTTAATGGCTCATAGTCTTCGAGAGCTCTGCTAGCCAAAAAGTCTGCTATTGCACTCCCTTTTATCGCCTTCTGATTCACATAAACTATGTCGAATTCGAAGAGCAGCCATCTATCCATTCTTCCATTCAATGTAGTCGACCCCATCATGAAGGATCCAATTTTGAATCAGCCAAGTTGTATGGTATAACATGTACTGCCTCAACCTTCGAGTAGTCCAGACCAGATCGCAACACAGTTTCTCAATTGGTGAATATCTTATCTCGCATTTAATGAATTTCCTGCTGAGATAATAGATTGCTCTTTCTTTCTTTCCTGACTCATCATGTTAGCCTAGTACGCATCCCATAGAATTTTTAAATATAGCCAAGTACAGGATCAAAGATTTATCTGGATTCGGAGGCATCAAACTGGAGCATTGGACAAGTAATGTTTAACTTGGTCGAAAGTCTTTTGGCATTCATCATCCTACACTCCTAGGTTATTCTTCTTGAAAAGATGGAAGATAAGATCACATTTCTCGATTAGTTATGAGATGACCTGAGTGATGTAATTCAATCTCCCTAGGAACCCTCGAACTTCCTTTTGAGTACGTAGAGGTGGTAACTCCTGTATAGCTCTGACTTTATTCGGATCGATCTCAATTCCCCTTCTATTGACCACAAAGCCTAACAACTTGCCTAAAGTAGCCTCCGAAAGTACATTTGTTTGGGTTCAACTTTAACTGGAATTTTCTCAATCTCAAGAAAAAATTTTCTCAAAACGTTCACATGTTCTTCTCTTGTTCGACACTTTGCGATCATATCGTCGACATAGACCTCAATCTCCTTGTACATCATATCATGGAACAGAGTCACCAAAGCCCTTTGATATGTTGCCCTTGCATTCTTTAGTCCAAATGACATAACTTTGTAGCAAAAGGTTCACCACATGTTAACGAATGTGGTTTTATCCATATCCTCAGGATGCATCTTTATTTGATCGTATCCTAAAAAACCATTCATAAAGGAGAACAAAGAATGACTTGCTGTGTTATCCACCAAGGTGTCAATATAAGGTAGCTGGAAATTATCCTTCAAGCTAGCTTTGCTTAGGTCCCAATAATCCACGCACATTCGTACCTTCTCATCATTCTTAGGAATTGACACTATGTTGGCTACTCATTCTGAGTATTTAACCACTTGTAGGAAACCAACATCGAACTGTTTTCTGACCTCTTCTTTTATCTTAAACAGTACATCAGGCCTCATTCTTCGAAGCTTCTGTTACACCGGTTTACATTCTTCTCTTATGGGGAGCTTGTGCACCACAATATTAGGACTTAGACTAGGCATGTCTTGATATAACCATACAAATACATCTTTGAACTCTCGAAGTAATTCAATGAGATCTCGCCTCATTTCTATAGAGATGCAGGTCCCAATCTTCACCTCTTTCTTCAGTTTCATCCCCTAAACTCACAACTTCTATTGATTCTTTGTGAGGTAGGATCTATTTCTCGTCTTGCTCAACCATCCATAGTAGATTGGGAAATAAATTACAATCTTAAGCATCTTCGAAATCCTGAGAATCTTTTGAACTCACATCCTGCTCAAAATGAGGCTCTAGGTAGGTAACAACATCACTCACATCATTGATATCAAGGGACCTGACATATGTATTAAAGGGATCTAAAGACTACATGAATTTCAGAATGATTTATTACGGTGTGAAACAAATGAAAAGAATAATTTTTACAAGAATGTTTGCCAATTGGGATAAAAAATGCATCATTTTTATTCAAATAAAAGATAACAGTCATGTGCCCTTTACAAAAAGATCCCTATTGCTCTCGGGCTTAGAGCAATAAGGGTGTTCTGAACATTACTCTAGAAAAGTCCTAAAAACTATAGGGAGCTCTTCCGTAGTCCAGTTATCTAAAACACTCCCAAGGGAGTAAGGATGAATTCCTGAAAAGTTTATTTCTTCACTCTTCTCCTTAGAAATATCATTGATGCTCAGGCTTTCCATTATTCCCACAATATTATTTTCTATCAGCTTTCATTTAGGGTTGATAATACCCCCCGACATGAATGTTTCCAATATGTACGGAAAAACCATTGGTTCCCATTTGATTTCTTCCTCACTTATTCACGCTCTTACTTTTTCCTACCTTTTTTTCAATTATTTTCTTCTTTGTCTCCTATCTGGATTGAATCCCAAGCCAAAGAAGTCTCATTTTTCTGCCAATACTGGTGCAGTGACCCTTCCCTAGAGATATTTCCCCAATCCTCTTCCAGGTAAAGCTCCTCTTCCATCTGTCATCTTTAGACACATCAGGTAGTTGCAGACATATTTGGTGTAGGGATCTTATTTCCTTTAGTAATGAAGGTAGCATTTACAAATTCCAATGATCTGGAAGAGCATTCCATGGCTTCCTTATTTGTCCCAATGTAAGGTGCATCAATGATGTCCTCCTCAGCATTTATTATGATTAATCGACCCTCTATCACCAATTTTAGCTTCTGATGCAGTGATGAGGGCACTACCTTAGTCGAATGGATCAACGGTCTTCCCAATAGACAATTATATGTGGGCTTCATGTCCATGACCAAAAAGTCCACTCCATATGTGTTCGGACCAATTTTGAGTGGTATCTCTATTCTCCCCATCACCCCTCTTTCGATTCCATTAAATGCCCTTACTATGTTATAGCATGTCTTCATGCGGGAACTATCGATCGGCAACCTGTTTAATATCGTCAATGGTAGCACATTCAAGACAGAACCATTTTTTATCAATACTCCTGGTAACGTGTATCCTTTGCATCGAGTCGTGATGTGTAGAGCTTTTGTTAAGCCCATGCCTTTCAAAGGTATTTCAGCATCATTGAAGAAGATGAAATTATCCGCACTCAGGTTATTAACCAGTCGATCCAGCTTGTTTACTGAGATATCTTCAGCAACATATATCTCATTTAACACTTTCATTAACGTGCTGCGATAGGTTTCTGAACTTAGCAACGGGGCTAAAACTGATATGCAAGCTGGTTGCTTATGTAACTGTTCCACCACGCTATACTCGTTATGCTTTAGAAATTTCAAGAATTCCTTGGCTTCCTTCTCAGTTATCAGCTCATTCACCAGTAATTTAGGTTTATTAGCCTTCTATGTTTAGGCTTAACCATCAGGGCTTTTCCTTTGTTTGCTTCATTTTTTACATCTGCCTGGTTATAGCATCTCCCACTATGTGTAACGAGACTTACATCTTTCTTTGATCCCTCCCCTTTCGGCACCATCATATTGCAGTCATAGCTTCATGGGACCCTTTTACTTTCCTTATAATGAAATGTCGCAGGTTTTTGAATGATGACTCGTGGTGTCATTCGTTCTCCAACCTCAATGCCCTTGGGCCTGGATATAATTACCATCAGTAGTTTGGCTTTGTAAGCTTTCTTCGGTGTCCTTTCTTTAGAAGCACAAATATTTTTTCCCTTTATATCCTCTATCTCCTCAACAAACTCGAGCTCCTTATTATCCATCATTTTTTGTACCAAGACTCTAAATTCGACACACTCTTGGATTCTATGCCCCTTAGTGGCATGAAACTCATAGTAATTTTTAGCTTTTATTACTTCTTCTTCCACATCTTGTACGATCAAGCCCATGTTGACCATCTGCTGCCTGACCCATTTTAATGGAGATTTGACCTCCCTAATATCATTTTTAATCCTCTTATTCTTTCCCTCCGCTATCACATTCACTCCCTGATTAGGATGATTAACTTTTTGAAGGTGGTGCAATTATCAATTGATTGTCCAGTTATTCCTTCATGGTACTCACATGAGCATTTGCATCGTACCATTTTAGGAATGGGGGTTGCATTGGCTTCAAATAGTAAGGGGACATTACACGAGCATCGAATATATTTTGGTAGAGCTCTTTATATGACATTGAAATAAGGGTAAATTGGACTTTTTCAATGTTCGGCCTCGAGCTTGATTCTTGTCTTGGAATGCTTTGAAAATTGGCTATCGGGGCTTTAGATTGTTTCATCATGACTAGCTTTGCATAATTTAGCCTATATAAGCCTGTATTGTTCACTTTATTATCCTTCCTTCTAGGTGCAGACCTCTTGACACTCTTTCCAGCATCAATCTTCCCACTTTTGATTACGTTCTCAATCATTTCTCCAAACATCACCATATCGGAGAAACTTTTGGTAGCGTTTCCCAGCAAATTATTAACATATGGCGCCTTCAAGGTATTAACAAAGAGAATGGTTATCTTCTTTTCAAATAGTGGTGGCTACACCTGAGTGGCCATATCTCTCTACCTTTGGGCGTACTGCCTGAAGCTTTCGCTCGATTTCTTCTCTGTATTTTGTAATGTGATCCTATCAAGAGTCATGTCGGTGATGTGACTATATTGTTTCATGAAAGCCTGTGCCAAATCCTTCTAAGAATTGATCCTAGCACGACTTACTTGATTATACCACTTTGCAGTCGATCCCGTCAGACTGTCCTGGAAATAGTGCATTAACAGTTGATCATTATGGACATACCCCGTCATCTTTCTACAAAACATGGTGATATGCGCTTTTGGAAAACTCATCCCATTTAATTTTTAAACTCCGGAGCTTTAAACTTGAGGCGAAGTACTAGATTCGAGACCAAACTCAGTTCCTTAGTGTCAATCCCATAGAAAACCTCAGCTCTTTTCATCGCTCTGAATCTTTCCTCCAACCATTTATAGCACTCCTCCAGTTGATTCAAAAGTTCGGCTCTTGTTTCCTCTGTCTCTATTACCTCATCAAAATATGGTATGGCAGGATTGAATAGGTTATGTACTGGGTTAAAACCAGAGCCCATTGGGTAATTTGCTAGTTTTGATATGCCAGTCAGGTACGGCTGTGGTCTGATGGTGACGAATGCTCCTTGCGCACATGTGTCCCGCTAAGCCTGAACATGCATCGGGGTAAGACCCACAGGATATGGAAGATCTTCACTTTCTTCCCTAAGGTTTACTACAAGACTTTTCCCTTTATCAGCTTGATAGCATTAGGAAAGACCATTGAGTTCTCCTTACTTAGAGTATGACTTGTTCCCATTTCATCATTTTTAGCATGCATTTTTAGCCTTTTTAGCCTTTTTAACTTAGTGATTGCATTTTCTTCTTTGTGATGTTTGGTTTAATTTTCTTTAATTTTATCCTGTTTTGCTATTAATGTCGACACAATTAGTGTTCAGTATTGCATCAAAAGATGTCAGTGCAGGAGACTATTCGGAAAGATCAACGCATAAAGTTATCTAGGGTTGTCACCGCAAAATAGAATCCAAATTTACGCCCAGAAATATCACCACAACCGATAATTGTTTGATGAATACACCAGATCTGCATGAGTGCACAACTGGTATAACCAACTTGTACAGCTAGAGGAAGTTGGATCTGAAAGAAAGGACACCTGCACTTGGCAATGGTTGATAAAGGACACCTGCACTTGGTAATGGTTGATAAATACTGATGAGGGAGTATCTTCTTAGGGCATCATCTTCCAGATTTGTGACGCATCAATTCTCTTCTCTTCAACATTTTCTTAAGCTTGCTTCCATGGCAGCTTAACTTCATTGGGGGTGACCTGACTGTGATGAGAAGGTAAATCTGCTCCTGACAAGGAGCATGCTTAATTACGATGCAAAAGGAGTGTAAGGGAATAGTTCTAGTAGACTAGGAATAGGATGCTTCAATTCATTCTTTTAGTCTCTCTTCAAACGCTGATGAATTTTGATTAATTGAATTTGTATGGAAGTAGAGCTTAATTTCAGATCAAGTTTGATATCTATTCAATCTTTCCTTCATTGTTTATCTTTGGATTTAGTTGTTTGACCACGAAAGTGTAATTACAGTCACTGTCACTGGAAAGTGCAGCCACAAATTAAGTTAACAAGCATGTCAATGGAAGTTGCTTGAGGATCGAAGGAATTCAATCCACTTGTTCTTGAATTCTTTGCATTGCTAGCATTGGAAGGTGTGGTTAGTATGAGTTTTTAAGTCTTTGATAAAAAGGGAAGTCGAGGTTGGTAAGATCTCATTGAGCTTAATTACAGCGATAATTTATTTGTCATTTACCTTGTGATCACATTTAGCTATTTTCCAACTTATCAAGTCAGGGAACCCCATCTCATTATCATTGTTTTTACTTCTTTAGTTTTCTTAAATTGCCTTGACAAATTATCCTTAGACTTTTATTGCATTTCCCTATTAAATTGCCTTGACATATTTCATCAAAATCCCTTAACAATTGCTCTGACAAATTACATTCATTCATTACTGCACTCTTTATTTTAATTGCTCTGACATTATTTAATCACAATCTCTTTAGTCTTAACTTTAATTGCATCGACAAATTTAAGAAAAAAACACCATCCTCGTGGGATCGATATCCGATAGACTCACATCTGTCTACTATACTTGCATCGATAGTGTCCGCTTGCACATTATTGCTGTGACGTTTATAGCTCGATCAAGTTTTGGCGTCGTTGCCAGGGAAGACATTTGTTTGATGTTTATATTTGTCTCTCCAGTTATTTGTTATTTCTTAATCTTTATTTGTTACTGATTTATTTTCTGTTGTTACTGTTTTTCACTTGTTTTATTTTAGGTGTAGACTAGGAGAAATCCTGAAAATATTGTTGACTTAGATCCAGAGATCGATCGAACCATTAGAAGGAGAAGACAAGAACAAAGAAACATGACTTTTCCAGGAATCAATGCTGAAATACCACCGCTGCAGCTAGAGAATCCTCCAATACAACCACAAGTTATCAATAATCCACCACTGCAACAAGAAGATCAAATGCAAAATCGAACCATCTAATGTTTCATTGTTCCAGTTTTGGATGATTTGCAGCCAGATGCAAGAGAGCATATTAAATCTTTTTTATTGATTTGTACTTCTTTTAGTCAGCAGGGTGTTCTTGAGGATGCCTTGCGAATGCAACTATTTCCTTACTCATTTTAAGGACGTGCTCGAACTTGGACCTACTGGATCAATCACATCGTGGAATACACTTGCAACTCAGTTTGTTTTACGTTTCAATCCACCGACAATGAATGTTAAGCTCAGAAATGATATCATTGCATACCATCAACTCGATGATGAGAATCTTCATACAACATGGGAGCACTGCAAATCTCTTCTTAGACAATGTCCCATGCATGAAATTCAACAAGAGACACAGATTAAAATTTTTTACAATAGGCTGAATGCACAGACAAGAAATCTTGTTGATGCATCTGCTAATGGTCCTTTATTTGACTATACTTATGTTGAAGTTATCCGAATTTTAGAGAGAATTGCTTAGAACGATTATCAATATCTGGTCTCTAGAGTTGCTCAAGTGAAGGCAAATCCTGGAGTTATTAAGTTGGATGCTATATCTGCTCTAAGTGCACAAGTTTCTTCGCTCGCAAATTTGATAAAGAACATGAAGGGGACTAGTGAAATCACACCTATCCAAGTTGCCCAACAAATGGATGTCTCGACATTTTGTTACGAAATTTACGACGATAATTATAGATATGAAGATTGTCCACAGCATGCAGAGAATGTGTTTTATGTTAATAATATCGGAGGAAATTCTTATAGTAATTCCTACAATAGCTTAGCTTGAAACCAACAGTCTTAGGGAAATAAAAATGCAACCACATTTAGATATGGAAATTCTTCGAGCCAAGGAAATTTTCAACAAGGGAATTATAATCAGTAGCAGCAAAATTCAATCAAAGTCCTCAAATGCATGTACATCAAGATTAGTTGTAGCAAGATACTCGTGTGTAGCCACCACAATCTTCAATGCAAAACCTGTATATGCAAGGACATCAATAGCAACAACAGTATTCCCAACCACAAGCTGATCAATTAACAGCTCTTGAAGCCTTGATGCGTGAATACATCATGAGAATAGAAGCTATTTTGCAAGGGAATTCCTCTTCCATACTAGCATTGGAATCACAAGTAGGACAACTAGCTTCAAATATGAGCACAAGACCACCAAGTGTTTTACCCAGTGACACTGAGAATCCAAGAAGGAGCATTGCAAAGCTATTACTGTTAGGAGTGGAAAGCAAACTGTCGAGCCAAGTAGCAGCTCTAGTATAGCACCTGTCGACGCAAGTGAAGCAGATCAAAAAGAAAAAGTTGTATTTGAAGAAGAAACAGATGAACCTAATAAAGAGGAGCCACCAGTTGTTACTCCCATGCCTACCATTAGACCAACAAAATTGTTGAAGCAATTACCAATGTCGACGCAACCAGTTTTGTCACGACAACCTGATGTCTCAATACCTTTGCCATTTCCACAAAGATTTAAGGAGAAGGAGAACAATAGAGAATATAAAAAATTTCTAGCCACATTGTAACAATTGCATGTCAACATACCTCTTGTGGAAGCTCTCATATAGATTCTTAGCTATGAGAAATTCATGAAGGAGCTCTTATCCAAGAAGAAGAAGTTGATCGATATTGAGACAATGCACTCACAGAGGGATGCAGCACAGTCCTAATAAATAAAGTACCACCGAAGATAAAGGATCCTACTAGTTTTACAATTCCATGTTCTATTGGAAATCATTACTTGAAAAAAGATCTCTGTGATTTAGGAGCAAGTATCAACCTCAAGCCATTATCAACATTTTGAAAATTGGGGATTGATCATATGAAGCCCACTGCAGTGACATTGCAATTGGCAGATAGATCTTTAGAACAACCTGAAGGGCAAATTAAAGATGTTCTAGTTCGAGTAGATAAGTTTGTGTTCCTAGTGGATTTTATTATCCTTGATTGTGAAGCTGATAAGAAAGTTCCCATTAGGGCACCCATTTCTTACCACTAGCTGCACTCTTATAGATGTATTCAAAGAGGAATGTCACCACATCGATGTGTTGGACGAATTAATAGAGGAGGAATTTAATAAGCATAGAACAGCAGTCCCAAAAGAATTTGTGGTAACAACTGAAGAAGAAGTTTTAAGTGATTGTAACTACAAGGTTGAGGCAAATAATGTTAAGCTTAGGTGCGAAAGGTAGATGGAATCTCTGGATTTGACTCATAGAATAACTCTTGTACTTAAGCCATCCATTGAAGAAGCTCCTACTTTGGAGTGAAACCATTACCTACCCATTTGAAGTATGTTTTCCTTGGTAAGAATGACATGTTGCCAGTAATTGTCTCTATAACTCTTGATGCAAGTCGGGACGAAAAAATAATCCAAATATTGAAGCAACACAAGCGTGCTATTGCTTGGAGTATTATGGATATTAGAGGCATTTGTCCTTCTTTTTGTATGCACAAGATCCAACTGGAAGATGAGGGAAAACAGTCCATTGAACAGTAAAGAAGATTAAATGAAAAAAATGAATGAGGTTGTTAAAAAGAGTGGTATTAAGTGGTTGGATGCCAGCATCATCTACCCAATTTCTGATAGTACGTAGGTGAGCCCAATCTAATGTGTCCCAAAAAAGAGTGGTATCACGGTGGTAAGTAACGACAAAGATGAATTAATCCCTACTCGCATTCCTATAGGTTGGCGAGTATGCATGGATTATCGCCATTTGTATGCAGCCACAAAGAAGGATCATTTTCCACTTCCCTTTATTGATCAAATGCTAGACAAGCTTGCTAGTAAAGCCTATTATTATTTTCTCGATGGCTATTCTGGCTACAATCAAATAGAAATTGCGTAGGAGGACCAAGCAAAAACGACTTTCACTTGTTCTTTTGGAACCTTTGTTTTCCTTCGAATGCCATTTGATCTATGCAACGCACCAGCTACATTTCAAAGATGCATGATGTAAATTTTCTCAGATATGATTGAAGACTCATTGGAGGTATTTTTGGATGATTTTTCTGTATATGGTAATACTTTTGATAAATGCATTGACAATTTAGCTAGAGTTCTGCGAGGACACAAATCTACTGTTGAATTGGGAGAAACGCCACTTCATGGCAATAAAAGGCATTGTCCTTGGTCATCGTATCTCTTGTCAGGGCATTGAAGTGGACAAAGTGAAAGTTGAGATCATTGAGAAGTTACCTCCACCCATAAATGTAAAAGGTATTAGTAGTTTTCTAGGTCATGTGGGTTTCTATCGACGATTCATTTGAGATTTCTCTAAGATTGCAAAACTTCTCTGCTCCTTGTTAGAACAAAATAAAAAATGTCTATTTGATGCTACATGTCTAGCCGCATTTCTTGAAGGCACCTATTATTGTTGCGCCTGACTAGTCATAACCATTTGAGGTTATGTGTGATGCAAGTGACTATGCAGTGGGTGTCGTGCTAGGTCAACGCAAAGAAAAGATATTTCATGCAATATATTACACTAGTAAAACTCTTACTGAAGCGCAGATCAATTATACAACCACAAAAAGGAGCTGTTGGCAATACTTTTTACTTTCAACAAATTTCGATCATATCTTGTCGGCATAAAAGTTACAGTTTATACTGATCATTCTGCATTGTGGTACCTCTTTGCTAAAAAAGAAGCCAAACCAAGATTGTTTCACTGGATCCTGCTATTACAAGAATTTGACATTGAGATTAAGGATTGCAAACGATTAGAAAACCAAATGGCAGATCATTTATCTCATCTGGAGGTAAGAAGTGAAGATGGAAATACATCACAAATTATCGACGCATTTTCGGATGAGAAACTTTTTGCTGTCGATGCATCCCCATGGTATGCAGATGTTGTAAACTACTTGGTGTGTGGAAGATTACCAATGGATGCAACAGGCCATAGAAAGGAAAGATTTCTTTGCGACATCGAAAAATATTACTGGAATGAGCCTTACCTATTCAAGGTATGCAAGGACAATATTATTCGACGCTGTGTTCTAGAAGAAGATATGCTTCCTATCCTGAAACATAGTCATGATGCTCCCTATGAAGGTCATTTTGGTGGTGTAAGGACTGCTGCAAAGGCCCTTCAATTAGGATTCTACTAGCCTTCATTGTTTAGAGATGCCAAAATTTTTATGCAACAATGTGACAAATGTCAGCGCACTAGATCGATATCTCGATGCAACGAGATGCTACAATAGCCTATTATGGAGGTTGAGCTCTTTTATGCTTGGGGTATGGATTTCATGGGGCCTTTTCGAATTTCTTTTGGTAATGCTTACATCTTGGTCATTACAGATTATGTGTCCAAGTGGGTGGAAGCAATTGCTGTTCCAAAAGACGATGCTTAAATTTTTCCACACATACATACTCACTCATTTTGGCACACCTAAAGTATTAATTAGTGATCAAGGCACTCATTTCCATTGTAATAAAGTTGCGATCGCATTGAGGCATTATGGTGTTAAGCATTGAATGGAGACTACATATCAACCATAAACCAATGGCCAAATAAAGTTTCAATCGCCAAATTAAGAATATCCTTGAAAAAGTGGTAAACCCATCGAGGAAAGATTGGTCTTCAAGGCTTAATGACGCATTGTGGGCACTTCGCACATCATATAAAATGCCATTAGGATGTTTTCGTATCAACTTGTGTTCGATAAATCATGTCACTTACCTGTGGAACTTGAACATAAAGCCATGTGGGCAACAAGCAGGTGAACATGGATTATGATGCTGCTGGAAAAAAGAGGTTATTGGACATTACTAAGTTGGAGGAGATTCGATGCAATGCATATGAGAATGCTGCAATATACAAGGAAAAAACCAAGAGATGGCATGACAATATTATCTTGCAGCGACAGTTTACTACAGGTCAGCTGGTGCTTTTATTTAATTCGCGACTTCAACTGCATCCAGGTAAATTGTGCTCAAGTTGGTCTGGTCCATTCGAGGTTGTCAAAGCATTTCCTCATGGTGCAGTCACAATTAAAGACCTTAATGATGGGCATCAATTCAAGGTAAATGGGCAACAGTTGAAGAACTACATTAGTCCAGATGATCACAATCATAAAGAGACCATTAACCTGGTTATATTTTTCTAATCTTTCTTTACATTCGTATTATTTACTTTTCGTTGTTTTATTTATATTTCAGTTCTGTTTAATAGTCTTTTACAGGAATAAAGTTCTTACTTTTATCGATGCATGAAAATGTCCTTGTCGATGCAATTTTCTGCTGACTCATCATACAGTGAAACGTTTTAGGAAAGAAATCATAATGTTTTATTCACTTTCTCCCCAACCTTCGGATCGTTATAAAAAAGGACTATCTAAGTCATTGCATTTATTGGATGGAGACTCAATGTCTTATCTCTGCAGTGGCAAAGAACACGCCTCTTCACCTTCATGTTTCATTCCCTATAAAAAACCTTACTGTGCCAACGGTGTTCCTAACAAACAAAACCTCCATTGTCATTACAAAATTTTCTCTTCAAGCTCTCATTTTACAGTTATCTTTGGTCCCAGAGCCATGGCCAAAACAAGAGGTGCCAAAACTCCTTCCAAATCTCCTGCTAAATCCTCCGCTGCAATGGTACGTGATACAGAGCAGTCATCGTTGAAAGAGCCAGTGCTATTTTTGACTAAAGCTGCTAAAGACCGCTTCTATGACAACTTGTTAAAGCGTAATTTCCACTTAGAACAGGGCTTCCAACTGTCAACACATCTAAACCTAGGAAGTAAGTTCATAAGACCATTGTGAGATTGGGGTGGGAAACCTTCTGTACTCATCCTGAGGTGTATTCATCATCCCTTGTGAGGGAATTTTATGCCAATTTAACCGATAAGGACCAAGAATTTATCATCATTCGAGAAGGGCTAGTACCCTAGGATGCTTCGTATATCAACACGCTGTACAACATCGATATCGAAGAAGATGAGCACATTGCTTTTCTCGAGCAATTCATTGAAGAAGGTGCTGAAACCTTACTACAGGACTTGTGTACTGATGTAGCAATTTGGATAGGTAATAATCCAAACAACTATACCATACATCACCATTTCCTCACTGTCCAAAGTAAGGTTTGGTTCCATTTCATAAACTGTCGTTTAATGCCTTCTACCCATACTAACACAATTACCTTGGATCGAATGTGTTTGGTTTGGTTCCATTTCATAAACTGTCGTTTAATGCCTTCTACCCGTAGCAACACAATTACCTTGGATCGAATGTGTTTAACTCATTCGATAATTAAAGGGAGACATATTGATGTAGGTGCAATTCTGCACTAAGAAGTTGTTTACTGTGCGACAAAGCAAATAGACATTTTGGCATTCCCTTCACTCATCATGCAATTGTGCCGACAACGAGACGTGATGCCTCGTGAAGGAGAAGAGTTCTTGGACAACAAAGGGCCAATTAATGATGTATCTGTTGAGCGCATGTCAAGGGGAAAGGATACTCTTGTAGTAAAAGACACTGCAACCAAGAAAGGGAAAGGCAAAGAAAAAAAGGAGGAACAACGAACTCATGTCGCCACAGACCCTCAGTTATGGCACAAAATTACAGAGGTGGAACAGATTGCTGATAAAATCAATATTCGACAGATCAAAATTATCAGCACAATTGATGAGATGGAGCGATCACAGAATCTGTTCTATGCCTACACAAGGGCATGAAATAGTGCTATTATGACGACGTTACACAATCTCAGCAAAAAGCCTCTACTAGAGTTTTTGGTGTTCCCTCCAATTATCAGGGAAGCTACACCTTCAATTGAGAGGGCTACATCAAAGGAAAGGCATCATTCAGTCGCATCTCCGCAGATGGTCAATATCTCTGATGATGATCGTGAGGTAAACTCTAAGGATGTTGAAGACTGTTTCTGAAATTTTTCCAACCTATTCGAAGATGATTCTTTTACCAGCCTAGGGGCTAATACGGCTGTAGAGAAAGCTAATGTTGAGGGGGGAAACACACCTTTGGAGGCTGTGGAAACTGATAAGGAGAAAGAGGAAGAAAAAGAAGAAAAGCGAGAGAAGAAAGGAAAAGAAGGAAGAAAGGAAGGACTTATTATCGTGACAGATTCATCAGAGGAATTTGTCGCCACACCCGAAGTTGTGGGTGCACATGTTGAAGACTTGATGCAACTTGAGTCGAGTCAAGCGGAGGCCATGACGATCAGTAATGAGGATTCTAATCCTCTGGCTATAGTGCCTTATGTGGCATTACTTGCTGAGTTACACCCTTCTGACATCACGGTCGATGAAGCTAGAGCACAACTTGATTTGGAAGAGCAATCTGTGGGTCTGACTAAACCAAAAGAAAGGAAATGAAAGTCCGCCAAGTATAAAAATAAATGCAAAGAGGAACGCAAGAAGAGGAAGAAGAAAACCCATGCAGCCACATCTTCGACTGCAGCACACTAAGTTAGTTTTTATTTTTAGCACTTAGTTTATTTTTCATGCATATCAAGCAGTTGTAGTATAATTGTCCCTGCATTTTTATTATCACTGCATTTGCATTTGTCATTGCATTTCCATATATATATTTGTATATTAATGTCAGTGCATTTGGGACAATGCAGACTTTAAGTTTGAGGGGAATGTCTATGGGCTAGAAATGCAAGTGCACCCACATTTTAAAAATTTGTCCTTTTGAGTTTAATGAAAGCATGCAATGTTATTAGAAATGTGATTACAGACCTTTCTCATTTGATGGTTAATTCTTGAATCATGTGAGATGCTAATGAATGAATTGGATGAATGCGATTGAATGTTGTATCTTCTATTTTTGGATGAATGGTTGAGATAGCATTAGTAATGAATGAATAGTATCATTATTTGAATTTTGAATAAATTTTTCATTTATAGCTATTTGTATATAAATATTGTTATAAATAAAAGACACTCCGATGTGGGTGTATTGTGAACTATCAAGGGGGAACACACCGATGTAGGTGTTAGAAAAAAGTAATCTAACTGAAGGCTGTCACTGCAAGAGTGTATGTCGGTGCAATTACATAATCCCTGAGGGTTTGTTGCACCCCATCATTACTTCCTAGGAACACGGGTATAGTAATGCAATGACATCCCTCAGTCACATAAAAAAAAAAGAAGATGAAAATAATAGAAAAGAAAAAGAAATATATTTATATTAGTGTATAATAAATGTTGTATTGGTAGATAGAATTCAAGATTTGAAGCATGATGCTAGCATTGATAAAGTTACAGTTTTGATTTTTCATACCTATAAATTATTGGCGCAATTTTCTGTCATATGAATGTAATTCATACATTAGGATCTCAGAAGATTCAAGTTGTTAGAATGACTTTTTCTTTGACAAAAATTTTTTGCTATAACTTTGCTAGCTTTTTGTTTACTTTAGGACAAGTAAAAATTTAAGTTTGAGGGTGTGATAGCATTAGAAAAGACCATTGATTTCTCCTTAGGGTATGATTTGGTCCCATTTCATCATTTTTAGCATGCATTTTTAGCCTTTTTAACTTAGTGATTGCATTCTCTTACTTAGTCATGCTTGGTTTAATTTTCTTTAATTTTATCTTGTTTTTGCTATTAATGCCGCCACAATTAGTGTTCAGTATGTCATCCAAAGATGTTAGTGCAGGAGTCTGTCTGGAAAGATCAACGCATGGAGGTATTCAGGGTTGTCGCCGCAAAATAGAATCCAAATTTGCGCCCAAAAATGTCACCACAATCGACAACTGTCTGATGAACACACCAGATCTGTATGAGTGTACAGCTGGTATAACCAACTTGTACAGCTGGAGGAAGTCGAATCTGAAAGAAAGGACACTTGTACTTGGCAATGTTTGATAAATACTGATGAGGGAGGATCTTCTTAGGGCATCATCTTCCAAATTTGTGACGTATCAATTCTCTTCTCTTCAGCATTTTCTTAAGCTTGCTTCCATGGTAGCCTAACTTCATTGAGGGCAACCTAACTGTGATGAGAAGGTAAATCTGCTCCTGACAAGGATCATGCTTAATTGTGACGCAAGAGGAGTGTAAGGGAATGGTTCTAGTAGACTAGGAATACGATGCTTCAATTCATTCTTTTATTCTCTCTTCAAATGCTGATGAATTTTGATTAATTGAATTTGCATGGAAGTACAGTTTAATTTCAGATCAAGTTTGATATCTAATCAATCTTTCCTTCATTGTTTATTTTTGGATTTAGTTGCTTGACCACGTAAGTGTAATTGCAGTCATTGTCACTAGAAAGTGCAGTGACAAATTAAGTTAACAGAAGTTGCTTGAGGATCGGAGGAATTCAATCCACTTGTTCTTGAATACTTTGCATTACCAGCACTAGAAGGTGTGGTTAGTGTGAGTATTTAAGTCATTGATAAACAAGGAAGTCGAGGTTGGTAAGATCTCATTAAGCTTAATTGTAGCGACAATTTATTTGTCATTTACCTTGTGATCACATTTAGTTGTTTCCAACTTATCAAGTCAGGAACCCCCATCTCATTATCATTGTTTTTACTTCTTTAATTTTCTTAAATTGCTTTGACAAATTATCCTCAGACTTTTATTGCATTTCCTAATTAAATTGCCTAGACATATTTCATCAAAATCCCTTAACAATTACTTCGACAAATTACATTCATTCATTATTGCATTCCTTATTTTAAATGCCTCGACATTATTTCATCATAATATCTTTAGTCTTAACTTTAATTGCATCGACAAATTTAAGCAACAAAAATACCATCCTCATGGGAATGATATCCGACAGACTCACATCTGTCTACTATACTTGCATCGACAGTGTCCGTTTGCATATTATTGCTGTGAAGTTCATAGCGTGATCACAGCTAACCCAACCAGTAATTGGGTCAACTGATTGATTATATCCCTTTAAGACTTGATTTGATTTTTCATGTATTGTTGTACTTTATCCAGTTAATCATGTACCTAAGCTTTCAACTGATCTTGCATGTCCTTTTAAATTTGTTCCAATCTTTCTAATCTCTGATCCATTAATCTAGACTTAGTACGAGCACCATAAAGGTGTTGGGTTTGTTGTTTTTCCAAAGTAACTATCATAATTTTAATTAATAAGGGAATTTTTCTTAAAATTTTAATGCGTGAAATGAAAACGCAATTCTAATGAATGCATGAATGCATGAATGCATATGCAAGAAAGGTATTGATTCTTTGTCAAATTATGATATAATAACTTTACTAGAAAATGAATGTCTTTACATATGATAATTACATATAAAGTCTTGCCATAATGCTTAGAGTCTTAATCTTTCAAAGGAGCCCATCTAAATTTTGACCCTTATCAGACTCAAATTCATAATTTAAACTTAAAGCATCGACTTGAACAACTAATGTCTGCAAGTGTTCTGCCACTTCTCTCACTTGAGTCAATGCTTCACCCATGACATAGTCTTAATCTCTAACTTTCCTTTGAAAGTGTTGAAGTTTCCTATCACTTGTCTCCTAGGTTCTTTTGAGGAACTCAATCCGAATCTCACAATTTTACAAATAAGTTTCAATTTCTTCTACTCTCTTTTTCATTCTCAGCCTGGCTTGCCCTCAATTCTGTTGCAGAGTTATGACTGTGGTGCTTATGTAAAGACTCCTCTAACTCAACTATTCGGGCTCTCAACTTAGCTTTCTCAACCTAGCTCTCTAACAGCTTTCTCTTTATGGCATCTCCTTGGACTTGAGCATCTTGAAACTTACCTCTTGGATTTCTTACTGCCACTATTCTGATGTCTTGCCTAACCCGACAGTTCTCATCTATAGATGGAGCTTCTTATAGTGTTTCTTCAAACTATCCAAATCCTCCTCAGTCTTATTCTTTCCTTTCCTCAACTGCTCTGCCTCTAACCTTTGGATGTCAACATCCAATCCCAATTGCATCTTTTCTTCTTCTAATTTCTCTATCTTCTACCCCAATTCAAAATTTTTCCTTTCAAAATCTTTCTTTATGAGCTCTAGTTCTGATAGGACTACTTGCAAATACTCCTCAATTGAGCAGACATTTTTTGGATTTGGCACAGGGATGTTGTCGTTGACTCTCTTATTCCTCCACCAATCATACTCTTGGGTTGCTATGGGATTTGTAGCAAATATCTTCATTCTACGAACTTGATTCCAAGCATTCGATATCTCTCGAACATTCTTCTTATTATTCTCACCCTTGTATGCAAACTCGCACTGAGCCAAACCCTGTGTCGCTGGGTTGAACTGCTTTGATCTATATTATCTCATCACTAACAAAGGGGCATATCTTTCAGCTCCCCATATCCCAAGTAATGGAACCCAATCAAAATCTCCACATCGATAAAGAGTTTTATCAAGAATTAACCATGGTGCTTGCCATTTGATGTCTTTGTCTCAGAGACTTTGGAGTATCGCCATCCACTTCTTCTCAGAGATGTTCTCTTACCTTTGCGTAGTCAAAAATTCTTTCAAAGGGGAGTAACTCTCGGAACATACCCAATAGGAAACCTTTTCCACTTTCTAGAAGTGACTATGAAACCATACCATCAATAGTGGTGTGCAGTTGATGAATCTCCCTTCGCCTTCTCATTGACACGCGTTTAATGATCTAAAGGTCTAGGCCAAAATCGCTGGAATAGGTGTGACCCTCTTATCAAGCCAATCGAATAGATCAGTGACCGCATCTTCTATATGCCCCAACGCCTTAGGAAAGATAACCAATCCATACACACTTAGAGCAAAGATATCAACCCTTTTTCTTACATCTGGATGCACTAAGATCAAATCTCGTAGGCTCTTCCAAGTGATGCATTTGTTGTTGCCCTTTACCTTAATTCGAGCTGTAACCCACTATTCGCTCATCCCCGTGTTATTCATCAATTGTTTAAGAAAGGTTGGGACATTAGCAGCTCCCGAGTAGGCCTTGTTTACTTGAATCTTTAGGCAATGAAGAAAAGTAGTATACTCCTCAATTGTGGACACCATGTCCACGTTTCTGAAGGTGAAGCAACTATAGGCCGAGTTCTAGTGTTGTGCAAGGGCTTAAAAGAGATACTTGTCCACCTTAACTTCGAGTAAATACTGTAGATCCCCATACTCACGGTAGAAAGTTTGTTTCATTCCAGCGTCCCACTAATCCTATAACACCCAAAACTCGTTACCGTCGTCGGTTAGGGTCCTGAGGTTTTTCCAATCATTCAACGTTGACAAATTTCTAGTATTCTTCATTTTAATATGACTAAATATATTAATAATCAAATATGGTGTAAATTATCAAATTATATAACAATGTAATCCATTTAGGGTAAGAAGGTCATTTCCATAATTTTGGGAGACTTTTACCGGTACTTGTTGGACAAGTATCGGTAGAAGTCAAGTCAGTAATCAATTCAAAAATAACTACAGTTTTCTACCGATAGTTGTGATGGTTCTACCGATACAAGGGTGGCTTCTACCAAAACAAAGCATGCTACTACCGATACTTCAAACTCCAAAGAGCTAAGAAGTTTTACCCTGTACCTTCTACCGACACAAGTACTCAGACTATCGATATTACCATGTACAAAAGTACCGATATTTCTTACGTTACTACCGATACAATGCAAGTCAATAACCAACCTCTCTCCTACTTTGTACTTCTAGCGATACATGAAAGGGTTTTACCGTAACAAGTATGCAAAATTCAATTATTCACACAAGTTCTCAAGTTCATCGAACAATCTTCATTTCAAAATCATAAGGCACAATAGAAACCACTCAAGTTTCATGAATACACATATCATTACTCTTTAATACATAGTGTCTATTTTCAACATTTAAGCATGCATACAAATAAGTTCAACATCCATCTATGGTTTCAACATTTTACCAACCAAACCAAATTTGAAGCATTACAGAAGAGAACATCACCCTAGTACATGCCATATAACCAAGTGATGTAAATACTATCGAACGAGCTCCTGAGATAGTATGATTCGTCAAGGTGATCCGATCTTCAAACAACAAAATTAATTTACAAAATAACAATAATACACAAGTAAGCTTACTAGGCTTAGTAAGTTTACAATTAATTATTTACAGAATAACCAATTCAATTGTAAGAAAATAAAGTATATGTCTTCATAATCCCGTGATAACAGTGTTAGATTAATCTCTTCAGGTCTTCAAGAAATTTAGCTCATAAAAGCCCAAATAAAGTTAATTCATACGAGCCCAGATAGAGTTTAACCAGTATACAATGCTACTCACACAAGCTGATGAGAATCCGCAACATATGGAGAAACTTAGCCATCAATACGGTCTAGATTACCCACTCCCGATGCTTCTCACACAAGCTGATGAGAATCCACAACGTATGTAGAGACTCAACCATCGTAGGGGTCCATATAATCAATATTCATTCAGAATCTGTTGACTCATGATGCTGCTCACACAAGCTATCAAGAAACTGCAACATATGCAGAATCCCAACCATCGCTTCGAATTAGATAACCGGCTCCAAGCCTGACATCTCGTTCCTTCATTCAGTTCTAAATCTTCTCGAACATTTAATCTCCTTGAGTTGCTACAACAATAGTAAATATACAAAGAAGCATCTAATGAATATAAACTGACATTATGAACTTACCAAACGAAATCGTAGTTTGAGTAAAACTTTAGGGACTATTCTGAAATTTTCCTTTTTTACGATCAGTGGCTCGATCTCGATCTAACATAATAAATCAACCCATTCTCTCATTAAATCTTGTAATTTAAATAAATTTATGCATATAAGTCATTTTCAAGAAAATTATGAAATTACCCCTAACCTTTACATTTTTATTCAATTTAGTCCTTAAGTACAAAACATGCAAAATAGCCATTTAACACTCCAAATTGTACCAGCAGAATATCAATGTGTGTTCACCCAACACCTATATACAATTATTTCACAACAAGAACATGTATTTTCACCATTTTCTTAATATAGTCCTCAAACTCTAATTTCATAAAAAATCACTTTATAAAGTCATTACATCTAATCATCAAGCATACAAATCCATCAAAAACTTTCAAGAACAAGCATAGCAAAAAATGGTAAGATTTGAAACATTTGAAAGATTCACAAATTAGTCCTTAGGTTAGCTAGATTAAGCTAATACGGACCCAGAAACATAGAAATTACTAAAAAGGGGTGAAAAATCACTCTCTCAAAGGAAAAATTAGCTTGGCCGAACCTTGGAAGCTTTCAACTAGGGTTTTCTTCTTTTTCTTTAATGAACAAGATGATGAAATTTGATTAATGTTTTGTTATATTACATTATTAACAAATTACCTTTTTGCCCTTAAGTAATTTCATTCATTTTCAACAAAAATTAAAGGTTAAATCATCCACTTACCTAATCAAGGGTTTAATTACCCTATAAGGACCTTCCTAGGTCTTCCCCTTTCAATTTGGCATGTTGAATCAATAATTCCTGCCTTTTTACAACTTTACAATTCAATCTTTTATTTAATTAACTATTTAAACGATAAAATCTTTTAACCAAAATTTAATACGATGCAAACGACATCATAAATTTTAAAATAAAGAAATTTATGACTCGATTCGTTGGAGTTGTGATCTCAAAATCACTGCTTCCGACGCCTCTGAAAATCGGGCTGTTATAGATCCCATATCTCCTTTAGCTCTTGTAGACTATTCTAGGTCACACCTATCTAAGTAAAATCCAAGAAATCTGATACATGTCCTTCATCTAGGCTATCACCCTTATCGCGCTGCTTATCCTCTAACCACATACGCACGACCACATTATCCTCTACCTTATCAAGATACCTATAACAACCCGATTTTTAATGGTGCTAGAAATAGTGGTTCAGGACTACAACTCTGACGAGTCAGATCTTAAATATTAATCATTTAATATTTATGATGTCATTAGTTTCTTATTAAATTTTGGTTAAGAAATTTTATCATTTAGATAATTAATTAAGTAGAAAGGATTAAATCGTAAAAGGTGTAAAAGTTGAATTCTATTAGTTAAAGGCATTAGATGCTAATTGAAAGGTAAGTTAAGGTACTTGAGTGGTAATTATATCATTGGAAGAGTAAGTGGATGGTTTAGCCTTTGAAATGTGTTGAAATTGAAAGAATTACTTCAAGGCAAATAAGTAATATAAACAAAATAAGATGAAATTATATCATCTTCTTCATGGAAAAAGTTTAACCAAACCCTAAAAAGAGAGATTAGACATACGATTGAGCTTTAATCTTTGATAGGTATGTGAAATCTCGTCCGTTTTTAGTAATTTTTATGTTTTTGAGCTCGTATTAGGTTAATCTAGCTAACCTGGGGATTAATTTGTGAATCTGTCAAATGTTATAAAATTTTTCATTGATGAATAAACTAGTTCTTGGAAATTTATGGAAGTTTTATAAGCTTGGTTGTTCAATTTGAAGATTTTAAGGTTTAAGGACTAGATTATAAAAAAATAAAAATACGTGTAATTAATATGAAAATAATTGCATGTGGGGAGCTTTTGAGAGACCTTGAATATTCGGCTGGGTTGTTTGTGGAAGAAAAGTGGTCATTTTTCATGTTTAAGGTTCAAAGACTAAATTGAATAAAAGTGGAAAGTTTAGGGCAATTTCATAAATTATCAAAAAGGACTTAAATGCATCAAATGATTTAAATTTCATGATTTTATGAGATAATTGAATTAATTATTGTAATAGATCAAGAACGTGCGACGAATCGCGATAAAGGAAAAATTACAAAATAGTCCTTGGAGTTAAATTATAACTTCAAACCAGTTCGGTAAGTTCGTACTACTAAATTTCCAATTTGATAACTGCAATTATGTATATATTTGTCTTCAATATACTCTTGATTGCGAGTCGAGATTGAAGGCTTTAGGAGTAATCGATTCTAGCTCGAAAGAGTGTTATTTTGATTCTGGCTCGAAACAGCGTTATTTTGATTCTGGCTCGAAAGAGAGTTATTCTGATTCTGAGCTCGAATGAGCTTAAATCTGTTCTGGGCTCGAATGAGCTAAATTCTATTCCAAGCTTGTATGAGCTAAAAACTATTACGGAATACAAATTAATAATGATAAATTTAATTAACTCTACGAACTTAATAAGCTTTGTAAGCTTACCAATGAATTTATTGTTGTCTTGTAGATTTTTTTTTTTTTTTATCAAAAACGGGCCAAAGGCCACTACCTCATATTATTAAAGAGAATCTGAAAGTACAATGTTTTGAATCTCAGTCGGAAATTCCAAGTTAAAATACATATTACAATGCCACCTAAGAGCTAACTCACTTGCCCACCGCCTTATTACACGTGCGGGGAACCGAACTTAATTTTATAATATTCAAATTGCACCAGCTTGTTCTTTCAATCTTTCAACACAAATCCGGTCAAAGTGATGTCATCCCTCGCACTATTCAACCTATTAATTATGTTCGTGTAATCACCTTTAAAAACAACCTTGGACACGTCAGTCTATCTCGCCCACGTGAGGCTCTGCATGAGACCCTCAGCTTCCCCCCATGCAGGACAAGCCATGTACTGTTTGAAAATCGTAGCACCCCCATGCACGAAACCATCCTCATCATGAGCAATCAACCCTATAACAATAATCCTGTTCTCTCAAGCAACATCAAAATTTATTTTCATAATTCTTATAAGAGGCTTCTCCCATCGACTTTGCCTCACTGTCCTTGGAATTAAAGCAGGCTAACACAAATTATGGATTCTAAAGTCGTTACAAAAATTCAAAGCATGATCCCACACACCTTTGGAGTCCTCCACCAAGCCTTTGATAACCCTGTTGTTTCGCAAGTTTCAGATATTCCACAAGGCCATAGTTAAACACTCGAAAGCTTTTTTATCGAGGGATCTCATCACCTCTTCCAACCAATCAATAAATTTGTGCTAGTTAGAACCAAGGAGATGATCATCAAAGCCCCCATTCATAAGAACCTCCTTAGAATTAATACAATCTTTAAGAGCATGGATAAGGGTTTCATCACTGCTATTCCATCGCGGGCAGCTCAAATTATGCCCAAGATTTAGATACTTTATCTTAACGTTGGTGGGCAATAAGTTATGACCCACCCTCCATAAGAATATACGAACCTTCCAGGGGAGCTTGAGCTTCCAAATCATACGCCAGAAGATTCTATGAGGACCATAACCAGCTTTCCTAAGAATGAGCTAGGAGTATCTAGACTTTATAGTATAGATCAAATTAGGAGAGTGATACCAAACCTTTATATCATCTAGGCCCTCCCTTAGCAAAGGTAAGTCACATATCTTGTCTCCCATATTAACCCCGTAGATATCCACCACCTTGGCTCTATCCCACTTCATTTTAGTGCCAGAGGTCACGAACAACATTCCAAGGCACCCCCTCAAAGTTCTTAATGATTGAATGCCTTCCGAAACCCTCAAAACCCCAGTTAGCCTCTTTCATACGAATCTCCTTACCCGTGCCTACTTGCCAACTGAAACCATCCGAGAGAGCACTAGCTGCCACCCTTGTCCACAAACTTTGGATTTAAAAGGTCCTCATCAGGGAAATATTTTGAGGAAAATACTTTAAAACAAAAGGTGTCTTTGTTATTTATTAAACGCCAAAGTTGTCTTCCCAACATATCTATATTTTAAACGCCAAAGTTGGCATACATACCTTATCCCACTGGAGCATGGCCCAACCCTTCCCCTTATGCTTACTGCTCCACCAAAAGCTATGCATTTTAGCTTCCAAAGCTTCCGCAATAACTTTAGGAAGGAGATAATCGAAAAGGTGTACGTGGGCAAAGTTTGGATCACCGCCTTAGAGAAAACTTCCTTCCTCCATAGGAAAGCAACCTCTTAGACTAACCTTTGATAGGGTTTGAAAATCTATTAATGAGGAACCGAAACACATTGGTCTTGTACTTGCCCATAATCAAAGGGAGACCTAGATAGTTGTCAAAATCTTCCACGACCATCATCCCTATAATGCTTCCGAAAGCATCTCTTTGATCCCTAGGTGTATTGGGACTAAAATACAGAAAGGATTTAGACATTAATTTTTCGGCCCGATACTCTTTCAAAATCTCCTAATATAGTCCTCACAATCTCCATGTCTCCACGTTTGTTCCTAATGAATAACAGTGCGTCATCAGCAAAATATAAATGATTAATACGGATACTATTTTGACTCACCCTAATAACCCTCATTAATCCATTATTTTTTGTATTTAAAAGCATTCTCAATAACGCCTCCGTACAAAATAAAAATAAGTACGGGGATAAAAGGTCTCCTTGTCGAAGTCCTTTTTTCAAGGTGATAGTATCTGAAAGAATAGAGTTGCATTTCACCACATGTTAACAGTTCGAACGCAATCCATGATTTCATCATTCCAACTTCCAGCGAAGCCCATCTAACGCAACACATGTTCGAGAAAATTCCACTCGACACTATCATAAGCTTTACTCATATCGAGCTTAGCCACAAAACCTTTATTTGGACCATTTTTGGCACTCTAGAGGTAATGCATGAGCTCGTGTGCTATTAGAATGTTATCATGTATCATACGATCGAGAATGAAAGCACTTTGATTCTGACATATACACCTAGACAAAACACATTTCAACCGATTAGCCCATACTTTTGCTATAATTTTGTAAAGTACCCTACATAAACTTATATGCCGATAATGAGTTAAGTCCTTAGGCTCAGAACCTGACACTTCGGTTTCCATTTAACATATCATTACAATATTTTAGCACATCGGGCCCAATTACACCCCAATTTTCTTTAAAAAATAACCCACATAGGCCATCTATCCCGAGGGCCTTCTTGGAGTCAATATGATCCAATGCATCCTGAATCTCCTTGATATCCACAAGCGTCGTTAATCCCTCATTCATCTCGTTGGTAACACAATTAGGGATCAAAGTCAACACATGGTCCATGTTGTTACTCCCCTTTTCATGGAATGAACCCAAAAAATATTCCTTAGCCACCCTAGTCATACCCTTGCTGTCGTCAATCTAATTTCCAACCCTATCTAGTAAGCCAGCCATGTGATTTTTCTTGGCTCTGAACGTGGCCCGCACATGGAAATAGCGCGTGTTCCAATCTCCCTCCCTTAGCCATTTGACCCTCAAACGTTGGGCCCAATAAACCTCTTCAGCGTTATACAAACGAGTCAGCTCCCCTCGGGCAGTACCTAGATCAGCAGTATTTGAGTCAATGCCATGCACGTTCATGAGTCTGTCGATCTCTTTTTGTAAAAGCTCCATCCGATCTTTCCTATAGTTATACCTTTGAAACTGCCATCTCCCAAAAGCAACCCGCACATTCTCAGTCCTCACCAAGACATTCCCCTAGCCCTCAGTCCAGGCCCTCTTTTTCATGCACTTAGCTTCATCTTCCTTAGTCTAGCAGCTTTCATAGCGAAAGAAAAGCCTGGGATCTTTCCGATCATTCGTCAACTTTCTACCCATAGTATCCAAAACCACCAAATCATGGTCAAAATTAGCTTGGCGCACCACAGATGAAGCTAAAAAGGCACCCTATCTAACCAGTAGGTAAAAACTAGGAATCTATCAAGACACTCCCTAACCAACCCTCTTTCCACCCGATTATTCGACCATGTAAACCAGCCCTTATCGGGTTTAATGTCAGTAAGAGCCAGATCTTCAGAGACCTTACAGAACTCCTCCATAGCAACCTGTGCTTTCCTACGCCCCCACTCTTTTTTTACTCATCCATAATTTTGTTAAAATCTCCCCCCACCACCCAATCCTCCTGCACCCCGACTCCTAATGTTCCGTAAGAGCTCCCACGACAATCACCTATTTGTTAACTCAACAAAACCATAGAAACCAGTGAACCGGATGCTCCCTTCATTGCCTACTTTGACCAATGAGTCCACATGACTTGATAAGAAGGTCTGAACGTCCATGTTACAATCTTCAGTCCACATCAAAGATAAGCCACCCCATCGACCGTTTAGCGTCCACAATAAAACACCCACTCATATTACTCTTTTGTCTAACATGACCAAACTCACTCCCACGAAGGTTAGTCTCGCTCAGAAAAATGATGTCGGGATGATGAACAACGAGAAGTTGTCGTAACTCACTAACCGTCGTGGGGTTCCCTAACCCACGATAGTTCCTTAGCGGGGCTACTCACCAGCCTCGGTCTTGGAAGGTGACATCCCTTCCATCAACTTGTGATGCACCATTCGAACTAGACTATTTTCAAGACCTTCACCAAATCCCTTTCCTTTCTTTCTCTTTCCCATATTTTGTCCCTCCATGTCCTTCAGTAGTAACTGCGCCTTTTTATGGCTTGGAGAGCATGAGGCTGAAGTCTCCTCCGAGGATCGGGCAACATCTGGTTGTTATTGCTTGGCACAGTATCTTTGTACCCATCGTAACTGGCTAATCCTTGTCCCTCTTCCTTTTCCTCCACTTCATCTAAAACTTCCACCTCATTCCTCCATCTGCCTTCCCCTTGACCAGGTTGTGGACCCTAAACTCTTAGCCACTATCTAAATTGAAGATCCGCCAGATTTGTAGATAAAGAATAGCTGTTGCACTTTTTAGTGAAGTGACCAATACATCCACACAAATAACAGAAAATCGGCAACCTTTCATATTTCACAACACAAGTGAATTCCTCCCTCTCCCCCTCCACCCTTTCTACCCTTCGTAAAGGTTTAGATGTATCTTCCCTCACCCGAATTCTCATATACTGTACCCATCCCCCTTTTCTATCTTTCCAATCAATAGCCAACATCCTACCCATCGCAGTCCCAACTTTCAGAGCCAAATTTCCATCCATCATCTCTATGGGAATGTTCGAATCAATAATCCAAAAAGGCACCATCTGAAAGTTGTAAGAACTCACCTCCTTCCCTTTTTCATACTGGACCAAAGATAAGATGTGTTGGTCAAACATCCATCGGGTGAGATTCATGATCCTCTCTCTATCCTCTACAGTGCCAAATTTGATCAAGAACGTGCCCACATCGACCTCAACAAATTTAACCCAATCTTTCGTGTACCAGAGGGACCTTAGTACCCTATACATTAATTTTTTGTGAATCCTCTCCTTTGTAAGAAGTTTGCCTACTGCCATGCTTCCCATCCTTGTAGGATCGTCTCCATTTTGCTCTGACTAACAATCGTTTTAGCCTCTTCTTTAGAAAACTTTAATTTGGCTAACAACACACCGACCTCCTCTTCCATGGTAGCCGTTTCCCCCTCCATCAAGAAAACAAAAGCAAAACCTAGCCTCCACGTGCCACTCCGCCGTAACCTAGCAAACAAATAGGACCAGACAAGCCTTGCAAAAACAAACCCCCACCATACAACACGCAAACCAAAGCCATGAAAAAAGAGAAACATAATAATAGGGATAAACCCAAGAATGAACGTTGCCAAGAAGCTGTGAAAACTAAGGAAAAGATGAAATCAAGTAAAAACTACCCAAAGAAATGTTATACAACAGTAGTTAAGACTTGAACGAGAAAATAAAAAAACTGAGAAATTATCATAAATCACAAGTGACCCTTAAAACATGCAAAAACCATGTAATGTACGTAAAACATAGGAAATATTAAAACCGTATATTTTTAAAATCAGGAAAATAATCTAAACAAAGAAAATAGGATAACTCTGAAAGAAAGATGCACTACACAAATCACTGAAAAGCCTATGTCAGATTTCTAGCAATCAATCACATCGACCACACAGACGTCCCTTGGCTAGAGCGCCCTTACCACCAACGTTTAGACAGAAGAATACGAAAAACATCACCAAAATTAAGTCAAAATATTAAAATAAAGAAACACAAAGTTAAAATTCATAGGAAAGCTTTTCATCCACGCACCCAAATTCCTACAAGATTCATGGCGAATCTGCAAAAGTCATTAGAAAATCAACAAAACAGTATTATGAAAACTAAAGAATTCAGAACACACCATCGTCAAGTGGACACCACTAAACAAAACCCCTCGTTCAATCAGCAAAAGAGAACGAACGCCTAAGGAACAAAAAAGATGATCGTTGAAATCTTAGAGAGAAAACATGTGCTCGCTCACTTCTATTCGAAAATCGGTAAGTAATTATGTGATAATAATATTGATTGTAGATTTTATTTTTGTCATTAAAAGATCGGATCATCTCGAAGAATCACACTATATCGGGAGCATCTTCGGTAGATTTGTCTCACTTGACTTATATGACACGTATAGGATGAATGTTGTTTGACTTATCTTTTGCTTGCTAAGTGTAATGTGTTAGTAATTGAATGAGTAAGAACAAATGTGAGGAAATACATTAAACTTGTATGAAAATTTGGTTGGTATTTTGAGTAAAGAATGGGCTAAGTACCTTGTTTATTGTATGTTATGTTCTATGTTATGCTTGGAAAAGTTTTATGAGATGATTTGGAAAGTTAGAAGATTTGCATTTCTTGATATTTTGGTACTTCATACTTGTTTCGGTAGAACTCTTGTTTGTATTGGTAGAAGTACAATGTATTTTGAACTTTGACTACTGACTTGTGTTGTATCGGTATAAAATTTTCAAAGTATCGGTAGTTCATGGTAGTTTTTGTAGTCTGATTACTTGTATCGGTAGAAGTTATAAGAAAAATTTAACTAGCTGTCTAGTACTTGTTGTATCGATAATAGTGTGGGTTATATTGGTAGTATATATACTTGTATCAGTAGAGCTATCACTTTTACCGATAAAAATCTGCAGTTATTTTCCAAAGCTTACTAACTTGACTTCGACCAATAATTTTCCATCAGGTACCAGTAGAAGTCCCTCAAAATTTATAAAATGATATATTTAAACCGAATTAAAATGAAATGACATTAAATCTCAATAATTAGTGCATGATTATTTATGTGATACTATATTGTCGAAATATGGAAACTTAAGTAGTTGTAAAAGGTTTGAAAGACCTCGGGACCTTAAATTAGTGATGGTTATAGGTTTTGGGTGTTACATTTAGTGGTATCAGAGCTACGGTTTAGTCAATTCTTGGACTACTTTTAATTTGTTTAAAGGTTTAGAAGTACATGCCATATAAACCTGTGATAATGTGATATTATTTGATCTAATCTAACCTCAGTTTTTGTAGATAATTAAAAATGTCTGATTCTAAACGAGGTAAGACAAATGAGGTGAACAGTAATATTTTGACTAATGATTCTGGTGCAAGTCACATGTGACAATTCTGCCAATGATGTAAAATGAAGCTAAGAATATGTTTCCCGACTTGATGAGTCAATGGTTTTTCGAATTTATGAGAAATAATCCAATGACTTTGCAACCTCCAACTCCTGTTACACAACCTGCTGCACGACTTGTGTTACCTCTTGTTATGCCTCTACCTCCTCCAATAATTGAGCAGAGGCGATGCATCTCGACTGATAAGATAAGAAAGTACAGAGCGAAAGAATTCTGAGGGAGTATAGAAGATGATCCGTCCAAAGCTGAATATTGGTTGGAGAATACTTTGAAAGTTCTCAATGAAATAACCTTTCCTCTTGAAGATTATTTGAGATGTGCTGTACATCAGAAAATGAAGATATGTTTGTTCGTTTCGAAGATGGGCTGAATGACGAAATTAAAATAATGGTTGGCGATTCAGAATTATGATCATTCGTTGTTTTAATTGATCGTGTTGAGAAAATGGAAGAAATTTATGATCATAAAAGATAGGGGAAATGAGAATCTAGGAATTTGGTAAGAAGAATCCTTTAAGATCTCTCTCTATACCACCGCCGAAGAAATTCAGAGAAAATGATAATCGAGTGGCTGTATTGTTGGGATTTTTGAGAAGGAGCAGATTTGGGCAACCTGAATCTAGATTTCAAAATCAGCTTGCGGATAGTGTGGCAAGTGTCCGTAATGCACCGAACCCTATGTGTGAGCATTATGGGAAATTTCACCTTAGGGAGTGTTGACTGAAGAAGGGAGCATGTTTCAAGTGTGGAGCTATCGATCATTTTGTACGAAATTGTCTGATGGCACCTGAGGAAAAAGAAGATCGGAGTGTAAAACCCCCAATCACACCGTAAAATGGTAAACGTTCGGGTCCAAGCAGCAATGTCGGTGGAAACCGTGGTGATAATAAGGACAGTGCAAAGAAGTTTGAGGCTCGAGCACCTACACGAATATATGCCATCTGAGCTGGAGAAGAGGCTACCGCACCTAATGTTGTTACTGGTATATTCTATTTTTTTAATGATACTGTGTGTGCTTTAATTGACCCAGGGTCAACTCATTCATATATCTGTACTACATTGGCAATTGATAAGAACTTGTCTGTTGAGTCAACTGAGTTTGATGTCCAAGTTACAAGCTCATTGGGTCATAGTGTCATAGTTAATTTGGTGTATCGTAAATGTCCACTAAAAGTACATGATTGTGAATTTCCTACTGATCTGATGTTATTACCTTTCTATGAGTCCTATGTGATCTTGGGTATGGATTGGTTATCTAAGCATGATACGGTGGTTAACTGCAAACAAAGATGGATTGATTTAAAATGCCTGATAAGCGAAATAATCATAGTTGAGTATTGTAGATTGAAAAGTGATACTAGAGTCATTTCAGCTATTTTTGTACAGAAAATGGTTTGTAAGGGTTGTGAAGCCTTTCTACCCTATTTACTTGATATACGAGATTCATGAACAGAATTGAATTAGGTATCGCTTGTTAATGAATTCACAAATGTGTTTCCTGAAGAGTTACCTAGATTTCCACCGAACAAAGAAGTGGAATTTGTTATTGATTTGGTATTGAGGACTACACCGATATCGATTCCACCGTATAGAATGGCACCAACTGCGTTGAAAGAGCTTAAGGCACAGTTGCAAGAGTTACTGGACCGAGGTTTTATCCGTCCGAGCGTATCACCTTGGGGTGCATTTGTGTTGCTCGTGAAGAAAAAAGATGGGTCTATGAGATTGTGTATTGATTACTGTAATATTCCTAAACCGAGTCTAGTAGTTTCAGGTATATTTTTTTGGGTTCCGAGCATGAATTTAGGAATTTATCGGGTTAATAGTAATTTTTAATTTAATTTAAGAGGTCTATTTCATTTAAAATCGATAAAATAATAATCCGAAAAAAATAAAATATTTTTAAAAAAATTAATTTTAAAGTAATTAAATAATTATTAGTGAAAATAATTAATTTGGGTTGAAAAATAATTTTAAAATAATTTTTATTGGACGTTAATCAGAGTTAAATTTAAATATTAATTAAATTGGATTTAATTGTAAAATAAGGGAAAGTTTGGAGTATTTATTTGGTGAATAAACCTTTAAATTCAAAATTTTGGAGGGAAAGGATCACATGGGTGAGCCCAGTCTAATGTGTGCCCAAGAAGAGTGGCATCACGGTGGTAAGTAACGATAAAAATGAGCTAATCTCTACTCGTATTGCTAGAGGTTGGCGAGTATGTATGGATTACGGTCGTTTAAATGTGACGACAAAGAAGGATCATTTCCCACTACCATTTATTTATCAAATGTTGGATAGGCTAGATGGTAAGGCCTACTACTGTTTCCTTGATGGCTACTCTAGATACAATCAAATCGCAATCGTGCCGGAAGATCAAGCAAAGACTACGTTCAAATGCCCATTTGGAACCTTTGCTTTTCGGCGAATGCCATTTGGATTGTGCAACTCCCAAGCTACATTTCATAGGTGCATGATGGCTATCTTCTCTGACATGATTGAAGATTCATTGGAGGTATTCGTGGATGATTTCATTGTATATGGGCACAATTTTGATCAATGCGCTGACAATCTGACGAAAGTATTAAAGAGATGCGAGGACATAAATCTAGTGCTAAACTGGGAAAAGTGTCATTTCATGGCAACTGAAGGCATTATCCTTGGCCATCGCATATCATGTCAGGGCATTGAAGTAGACAAAGTAAAGGTGGAAATCATTGAGAAGCTACCTCCACCCAATAATGTGAAGGAATAAGGAGTTTTCTTAGTCATGCTGGATTTTATAGAAGATTCATTCGAGAATTCTCCAAGATAGCAAAACCCCTATGCTCTTTGTTGGACCAGAACAAAAAGTTTGTGTTTGATGACGCGTGTCTGGATGCATTTGTTACAATTAAAAAGCAACTAGTACAAGCTCTTATTATCGTCGCACCAGATTAGTCGTAACCATTTGTGGTAATGTAAGATGCAAGCGACTTTGCTTTGGGGGCTATGCTTGGTCAATGCAAGGAGAAGGTATTTCATTCCATTTATTATGCTAGTAAAACCCTGACTGAAGCACAGGTGAATTACACGACTAATGAGAAGGAATTACTAGCATTAGTTTTTGCATTTGACAAGTTTCGTTCATATCTTTTCGACGAAAAAATTACAGTTTACATAGATCACTCTGCCTTGAGATACCTTTTTGCGAAGAAAGATGCCAAAACAAGACTGATCAGATGGATCTTGCTTTTACAAGAATTTGATATTGAAATCAATGATAGGAAAGGATCTGAAAACAAAGTAGCAGATGAGAAACTATTCTTTGTCGACGCATCTCCATGGTATGTAGATGTCGTTAATTATCTTGTTTTTGGGAAACTACCATTGAGTGTCACTAGCCAGAAGAAGGTCAGATTTATGCGCAATGCTGCAAAATATCATTGGAATAAGCCATACTTGTTCAAGGTATGCGCTGACAACATTATACGTCGCTGTGTTCCTAAGGAGAAATGTCTTCTATCTTGAAGCATTGTCACGATGATCCTTATAGAGGTCATTTTGGAGGTGTTAGGACTGCTGCAAAGGTCCTACAATCAGGATTCTACTGGCCCACATTATTTCAAGGCGCCCACAATTTTGCGCAACAATGTGATAAATGTCGCACAGGTTCCATATCTCGACGCAACAAGATGCTCCAACAACTTATCATGGAGGTGAAGTTATTCGATGTTTGAGGTATAAACTTCATGGGAACATTTTCAAACTCTTTTGGGAATGTGTATATTTTAGTTACTGTTGACTACGTCTCCAAGTGGATCGTGGTAATTATGATTCCGAAAGTCGATGCTCGAACGGTGTTAAAGTTCTTCCACACATACATCCTTACAAGATTTGGAACACCTCGAGCATTAATAAGTGACCAAGGCACCCATTTCCATAACAATCATGTGGCGACAACTTTAAAGTGCTACGGTGTGAAGCATCATATGGCAACAACATACCATTCGCAAACGAATGGCCAAGCGAAGGTTTCCAATCGATAAATTAAAAGCATTCTTGAAAACGTGGTTAACCCATCTAGAAGAGATTGGTCTTCGCGGCTACATGATGCGTTGTGGGCACTTCTCATTACATATAAAACTCCATTGGGGATGTTACCGTATCAGTTGGTGTTTGATAAATCCTGTCACTTGCCAGTTGAGCATGAACATAAAGTCATGTGGGCAATTAAACAAGTGAACATGAATTATGATGCTACTGGACAGAAACGGTTGTTGGACATTTTCGAGCTGGAAGAAATTCGATGCAATGCGTAAGAAAATGCAGCCATATATAAGGAAAAAACCAAGAGATGGCATGACAATATCATCATGCGACAATAATTTTTCCCTAGTCAGTTGGTACTTTTATTTAACTCACGTTTGAAATTGCATCCAGGAAAATTGCCCTCAAGTTGGTCAGGCCCTTTCAGAGTTTTCGAAGCATTCCAGCATGGTGCAGTGACAATTGAAGATATGAAAGATGGTCACCAATTTAAAGTAAATAACGTCTGAAGCACTAGTTAAGCCCAAATGTCAAAGAAAAAAGTGAGACCATTAATCTGGTCACATTTATTTAATGTCATTGCAATTCTTACTTTTACTTTTTTCTTTTTATTTTCATTCGTTTCCTTTGAAGTTTTATGCAGGAATAAAAAATCTCCTTTTTCATATTGCGAGAGGAGTAGATGCACATACTGAGTTCCTAGAGAACTTAACTGATGAAGGTGCCGACATTGTGATGAGAGATTTATGCATTGAAGGCGTAGTGTGGATTGGAAACTGTTCAAATAACTACACTATGCACTGACGTTATCTAACCATACAAAGCAAGGTGTGTTTCCATTTCGTTAACTGCCGACTTTTACCGTCTACCCACAGCACCACTATAATGATGGATCACATGTGCCTCTTACATTCTATACTGAAAGGACGTCACATTGATGTTGGCACAATCTTGCATAATGAAATTGCTAAGGTGCAAGCAAGCAAACAGGTATCTTACCTTTTCCCTCTCTAATAATGATGTTATGCAAGCAAAGGGACATTATGCCTCTTAATGATGAAGAAGTTTTGGAGAATAAGGGGCCCATTAATGACATCTCGGTGGAAAGGATGACCAGAGGGAAAGACACACCTTTGGTGAAGGAAGTGCCTAAAAAGGATGAGAAAGGCAAGGGGAAGAAGAAGGAGAAACAAACAACTGCGCCCACAGTTCCTCAGATGGGGAAGAAGCTGACTGCGATAGAACAACTCATTGACCGTATTGATATGTGAAAAATACGACTTGTCAGCATACTAGAAGAGATAAATTACCGGTAAAATCTCTTCTATGCTTATACAAGGGCGTGGAGTAATGCTATTGTAACCACATTAAGAAGTCTAAGCCCAAACCCCATGCCAGAGTTCCATGCATTTCCCATATTGTTAGGGAAGCGCCATCATCATCCGAGTAATCTACTTTTAAAGGTAGGCCTCAACCCATTCCATCCCTAACTAGGATCCACATTTCTAATGATGAGGATCATGGGAGACACTCCAAGGTTATGGAGGATTGTTTCAGAAATATAGCCAACCTTTTTGAGGATGAATTTTCAACAGTGTTAGGGCTAACATGGCAGAATGGGAGGCTACTGCTGAGGAAGTATGCACACCAGTCATTTTTTGGGGTTTAAAAGTATAAGTAAGAGAAGAAAAGATGAAGAAGGCACAACAGAGAAGGAAACTGCAACAGAGAAGGAAAACCCTGAGGAAGAGAAAGGAGCTGAAGAGGAGAAGGAGGAAGAGAAGAAGGATGAAAGGATGTAGATGAGAAATTTGTCGATGCACCCACCAATGTTGAGGGCATCCGTTGAAGACTTGGCTACACCTGAAGCGAGCCAGGCCGAGGTCGTTGCATCCGAAAATGAGGATTCTAATCCTCTAGCTATTGTGTCCTATGAGGCACTACTTGCTGAAATCCATCCTTCAGATGTCACGGTCGATGAAGCCAATAATCAACCAGTTGTGGAGGAGCAATCAACTCCAATGGTTAAACCACAAGTGAAGCGGGGCAAAAGAAAAGTAAAGAAGAAATCCAAAGAGGAGTGCCCAAAGAAGAAGAAAAAGAAAGCCAAAGCAGCCACATCATCAGCTGCTGAACGCTGAGTTAGTTTACTTTTCCGTAGTTAGTTGTATGCATCTCATTTAATTGTCATTGCATTTTAGTTGTCGTTGCATTTTACTTGTTAGTTCATTTGCATTGTCGTTGCATTTCCATTCTTATTTGTCTAATATTGTTAGTGCATTGGGGACAATGCAGACATCAAGTTTGAGGGAATTTGTGTGAAATAGAAATGCAATTGCACCCACATATTTGAAGAATTTACTTTTCTCTTTAGTTTAATGAAAGTATGCAGAGTTACAATAAAAATGTGATCACAATTTTTGTTTTATGCTTAAATCTTGAATTATTTGGAATGGTGATATGTGAATTGGATGAATGTGAAAGAATATTAAGTCCTTCTATTTTTTAATGAATAATTGGAATTGCACTAGTAATAAATGGGTAGTATCAATATTTGAATCTTGAATTAACTTACCAATTGCAGTGATATTTACCAATAAAAAGACAGTCCAATGTGAGTGCATTGTGACTTATCAAGGGAGGACACTCCACTGCATGTGTTAGAAAAATTATCTAACAAAGGCTGTCACTACAAGAGTGTGTTGGTGCAATTACATACTCCCTGGGGGATTGTTGCACCCTATCGTTACTACCCAAGAATAAGGGTATAGTAATGCAATGACATCTCTCAATCACATATAAAAAAAAGGGAAGAAGAAAAAGAAAGCAAAGAAAAAGAAAAAAAAGAGAAGAAAAAAATATATATTGTAATAAATACTATATTGTTTAAGAAAGGTTAAGATTCAAAGCATGATGCTAACATCAGTGAAGTTGCAATCTTGATTATTCATGCCTATAAATTGTAGGCACATTATTTTATTATATGAATGCAATTTATACATTAGGATTCCAGAGAACTTAAGTTGCTAGAATGATGATTGCTATGACAAGTTTGATTGTGATTTTGCTAACTTTTATTTACTTGAGAACAAGTAAAAACTCAAGTTTGGGGGTGTGATAGCATTAAAAATGACACTTATTTTCTCCCTAAAACTTGTTCATTAATTGTTCCTTTGGTATCATTTTTAGTTTACATGTTAAACATTTTATATTTAGTGTTTGCATTTTCTAACTTAGTGTTGTATGACTTTAATTCTTTTCATTTTAGCCTCTTTTCTCATACTAATGTCACCATATATAGCATAAGTTTTGCGTCTGGAATTGTTAGCGTAAAAATTCATCTCAAAAGATTAATGCTAGAAAGTGTTCAAAGATGAAGCCACAAAATTTAACCTGGAATTGCGACCACAGATGTCACCGAAAAGATACCTTCACCTCGTACAAGTGAATTCACGCTACAAACATACTTGGAAGCACCAGCCAAGGGAATGCTAAGTTGTCGCCACAAGTAAAGATTATAGATTGCGTCCAAAGATGCGGTGACAACCTGCAGATGCCTGATGAACACACCAGATCTACGTGAGTGCACAGTTGGAATTAACCAACTTGTACAACTGCGAAAATGGTTAGATCTGAGAAGGAAGGAGAGCTACAAATTTCGAGAGCTTATAAATAGGAGAGAAAGGAAGAAATAGATATCAAGTGGTGAAGAATTAAACTCTGTAAAATTTCTCAAATCTCTAAACGAGCTGCCATGAAAGTTTGAGTTTTGGAGGAAAGTGATTTGACGAGCAAATGAGCAAGACTTCTGATGAGAAGTGCCTATCTGCGATGCAGGAGGAGCTATCACGGAATAGTTCTTGTAAACTAGGAATAGGATGCTTCGACTTTTTTCTTTGATACCTCTTAATTATTGATGAATACTGTTGATTATCAATTGAGTATGGAAGTACCATTTGAAGTTAGATCTTATTTGATTTCTACTCTACTTTCCTTAACTGTTTATATCTGGATTTAACTACTTTGACCACGAAAGTGCAATTGCAATCACAGTCTCTGGAAGGTGCGGTGACAAGTTAAATCAACAAGTAAGACAGCGGAAGTAGCTTGAGGCTAAGAAGGAATTTTAGCTACTTGTTCTTAAGTGCAAGGCATTACCAGCACTAGAAGGTGTGGTAATTACTAGCATTTGGGTCTTTATTAAATGGAGGAAGTGATAGTAGTAAGATTTCACTGAAGTAATTTGTCTATTTGTTACCTTGTAATCACATTTAGCATTGCAACTTGTGAAATCAGTGATCCTCTCCACTTCTTTACACTTGATCCATTTATTTTAAGTTCTAAATTTACATTTACAAACATCCCAACAACTATTCATTTTATCTTAATTTTCTTTGACAATTTATTTTATATTTATGTTGACAAACTAACTCTTTTTAGCTGTGCAGATCTAACTCAGTTGCGCTGACATTCTTAGTAACAATTCTTAAAATTTTAACTTTAGTTCTTTCAATAATTAAACATCAAGAACTCTATCCTCGTGGGATCGATATCCGATAGAGAAAATCTATCAACTATAGTTGCATCAACGAGTGTCCGCTTGCGCTTAAATGATGTGACGTTTACAGGCCGATCAATAATATTATTTTGCAGTGACAGCTTACTGCAGGTCAACTGGTGCTTTTATTTAATTTGCGACTAAAATTGCACCCAAGTAAATACGCTCAAGATGGTCTAGTCCATTCGAGGTTATCGAAGCATTTCCTCACGGTGTGGTCATAATTAAAGACATAAATGATGGGCACCAATGTAAGGTGAATGGCCAACGGCTGAAGCACTACTTTATCCAGGAATATCATAACCAGAAAGAGACCATTAACCTGGTCACATTTTTCTAACCTTTCTTTACATTTATATCATTTACTTTTAGTTATTTTGTTTATGTTTCAGTTATCTTTCTTAGTTTTTTTGCAGGAATAAAGTTCTTCCTTTTGTCAACGCATGAAAAAATCCTTGTTGACGCAACTTATTTGCTGACTCATCACAAAATTGAAACATTTCAGGAAAGGAATCATGATGCTTCAAGCACTTATTCCCTAACCATTAGATTGGTTTGAAAAAGGACAATCCGAGTGGATGCATTTATTGGATGCAGACTGACTATCCCCTCTTTGCAATGAAAAAAACACGACTCTACATCTCCATTTTTCATTCCGTATAAAGCGATCCACTGTGCCGATGGTGTTCCTCAGAAAAACCTCCATTGCTTCTTAAAATTTTATTCTAAGCTCTCACCTTTCCTGCTCTTCAATACCTTTATTACCAAAAAGATATGGCCAGAACTTGAGGTGCAAAAACACAGTCCAATTTTACCTCCACCGTAGTGGTGCGAGAAACAGAGCAGCACCCAATGAAAGAACCAATGATGTTTTTGACCCAGGCTGCGAAGGACCACTTCCAAGATGACATGCTGATGTGCGATTGTCACCCTGAACAAGGCGTTCAGTTGTTGAAGCATCAAGACCTGAGGAAACAAGTCAATAAAACTATTGCGAGAATGGGTTGGGAAACCTTCTGCACCCATCCTAGGGGATATTCACCATCACTTGTGAGAGAGTTCTATGCAAACCTGACTAATAAAGAACATGACTTCATCTTCATTCATGAAGGATTGGTGCCTTGGGGTAACTCCCACATTAATGCTCTTTACAATATAACTGGTCTTCCTGGAACAACTCACAGAAGAGGGGGCTGACATCCTGATGTAGGATCTTTGCATTAACGGAGCTGTGTGGACGGGCAACAATCCGACAACTACACCATGCACCTTTTACTCATAGCATAACAGTCACTTTGGACCAGATGTGTTTAATCCATTCAATCATCAAAGCAAGACAAATTGATGTCGGTACAATTTTGCACCAAGAAATTACAGACTATGCTACAAGGAAAACGGGTATTAATCATGCAGCTGTGCCAACAATGAGGAGTGATGTCTCGTGAGGGAGAAGAAATGTTGGGCAACAAAGGCCTTATCAATGATGCCTCCATTGAGCGCATGACTAGGAGGAAGGATACTCCTGTTGTGAAGGAAGCTGAAGCTAAGAAGAGGAAATGCAAGGCGAAGATGGAAGAAAAGAAGACTCATGTCGCCACAGATCCTAACTTATGGCATAAGGTTAAAGAGGTAGAAAAGATTGCTGATACAATTAACATTCGATAGATAAAACTTGTCGGCTTAATCGAGGAAATGGAAAGATCTTAGAACCTTTTCTATGCCTACACAAGGGCATAGAATAGTGCCATTGTGACCACATTACGCTATATGAGCAAAACACCTTTGGCTGAGTTCCCTGTGTTCCCTCCAATCATCAGAGAAGCTACGCCTTCAACTGAGAGGGTTGCAACAGAAGGAAAGGACCAATCAATAGCATCTCCGCAAATGCTCCATATTTCTGTTGATGAACGCGAGGTGAATTCGAAGGAAGTCGAAGATTACCTCTAAAACATTGCCAGCCTTTTTTAGGATGATTTTTCAACCAGCCCAGAGGCTACTATGGATGAGAAGGAAGCCAATATTGATGAAGGAAACACACCTTTAGAACTTGTGGAGACAAAAGAGGAAAAAGAAGAGGAAGGAAAAGAGATAAGAAGAGAAGAACCTTATGTCGCGACAAATTCGTCTGAGGAATTTGTCACCACACCTGAACTTATGGGTGCATCATTTGATGACTTGGTGCCACCTGAAGCAAGTTAGACGGAGGCCGTGACTATCAATAATGAGGATTCCAACCCTCTAGCCATGGTGCTTTATGTTGCACCGCTTGCTGAAATACACTCATCTGATGTCACGGTCAATGATGTCGGGGCGCAGCCTGATGCGGAGGAGCAATCTGAGGATCCAACCAAGCCAAAAGAAAGGAAGAGAAAGCACACCAAGGACAAAAAGTGATGCAAGGAGGAGCCCAAACGAAAGAAGAAGAAGACCCATGCAACCACATCTTCTGGCTACAGCACACTGAGTTAGTTTTTTTATTTTTCGCACTTAGTTTAGTTTCCATGTATATCATGTAGCTTTAGTATAATTATCACTGCATTTTTATTGTCACTGCATCAACATTTTCATTGCATTTCCATATATATTTGAAAATTAATGTCAGTGCATTGGGGACAATGCAAACTTTAAGTTTGGGGGAATGTATATAGGATGGAAATGCAAATGCACCCACATTTTAAAAATTTGTCCTTTTAAGTTTAATGGAAGCATGCAAAGTTATTGTAAATATGCTTGAAATTTTTTTCATTTGATGCTTAATTCTTGAATCATGTGAGATGCTAATGAATGAGTTGGATGAATGTGATTGAATTATGTATCTTCAATTTTTGGATGAATGATTTAGATTGCATTAGTAAAGGATGAATAGTATCATTATTTGAATCTTGAATAAATTTTCCATTTACAGCTGTATATTGTGAACTATCAAGGGGAAACACTCCAATGCAAGTGTTAGAAAAAGTAATCTAGTCAAAGGCTGTCACTACAAGTAAAGAAGTGGAGAGGATCACTGATTTCACAAGTTGCAATGCTAAATATGGCTGCAAGGTAACAAATAGAAGAATTGTCGCTGCAATTACACTTCAATGAAATCTTACTACTATCACTTCCTCTGTTTAACAAAGACCCAAATGCTAGTAATTACCACACTTTCCAGTGCTGGTAATGTCTTGCACTTAAGAACAAGTGGCTAGAATTCCTTCTTAGCCTCAAGCAACTTCTGTTGTCTTGCTTGTTGATTTAACTTGTCACTGCACCTTCTAGTGACTGTGAATGCAATTGCACTTCCATGGTCAAAACAGTTAAATCCAAAAATAAACAGTTAAGGAAAGTAGAGTAGAAATCAAATAAGATCTAACTTCAAATGGTACTTCCATACTCAATTGATAATCAACAGTATTCATCAACAATTAAGAGGTATCAAAGAAAAAAGTTGAAGCATCCTATTCCTAGTTTACTAGAACTATTCCGTGATAGCTCCTCCTGCATCGTAGATAGGCACTTCTCATCAGAAGTTTTGTTCCTTTAATTGTCAGATCACCTTCCTCCGAAACTCAAACTTTCATGGCAGCTCGTTTAGAGATTTGAGAAATTTTGCAGAGTTTATTTCTTCACCACTTGATATCTATTTTCTTCCTTTCTCTCTTATTTATAAGCTCTCGAAATTTGCAGCTCTCCTTCCTTCTCAAATCTAACCATTTTGGCAGCTGTACAAGTTGGTTAATTCCAATTGTGCACTCACGCAAGTCTGGTGTGCTCATTAGGCATCTTTGGCACAATCTATAATCTTTACTTGTGGCGACAACTTAGCATTCCCCTGCGCTGGTGCTTCCAAGTATGTTTGTAGCGTGAATTCACTTGTACGAGGTGAAGGTATCTTTGCTGTGACATCTGTGGCCGCAATTCTAGGTTAAATTTGTGGCTACATCTTTGAAAACTTTCCAACATTGATCTTTCGAGATGGATTTCTACGCTAACAATTCTAGACGCAAAACTTATGCTGCATATGGCGACATTAGTAGGATAAAAGAGGCTAAAATGAAAAGAATTAAAGTCATACAACACTAAGTTAGACAATGCAAACACTAAATATGAAATGTTTAACATGTATACTAAAAATGATACCAAAGGAACAATTAATACACAAGTTTTAGGGAGAAAATAAGTGTCATTTCTAATGCTATAAATTTTTGTGCCATCTCTTAGTCATTTCCTTATATATTGCAACATTCTCATATGCATTGCGTCGAATTTCCTCCAATTCAGTGATGTCCAACAACCTTTTCTGTCCAGCAGCTTCATAATCCATGTTTACTTGCTTGATTACCCACATGACTTTATGTTCTAATTCCACGGGCAAGTGACATGCTTTACCAAACACTAGTTTATACGGCAACATTCCAAGTGGCATTTTATATGCTGTGCATAACGCCCATAATGCATCATCAAGCCTTGAAGACCAATCTCTCCTCGATGGGTTCACCACCTTTTCAAGGATATTCTTAAGTTAGCGATTGGAAACTTTAGCTTGACCATTGGTTTGTGGATGATATATGGTCGCCATTCTATGTTTAACGTCATACCGCTTCAGTGTGGCCGTAACTTGACTGCAATGGAAATGAGTGTCTTGATCACTAATCAATGCCTTAAATGTGTCGAAACGAGTGAGTATGTACTTGTGAAAAATTTTCAGCACTGTCCTAGCGTCATCCTCTGGAATAGCAATTGCTTCCACCCACTTGGACACATAATCAACAGCGACCAGGATGTAAACATTTCCAAACGAACTTAGAAATGGTCCCATGAAGTCCATACCCCAGACATCAAAGAGCTCAACCTCCACAATTGGCTGTTACAGCATCTCATTACATCGAGATATTGATCCAGTGCACTGACATTTGTCACATTGTTGCACAAAATTGTGGGTATCTTTAAACAACGAAGGCCAATAGAATCCTGACTGAAGGACCTTTGTAGCAGTCCTTACACCACCAAAATGACCTCCATAAGGGGCATCACGACAATGCTTCAAGATAGAAAGCATTTCTTCTTCTAGAACACAGTGTCGAATAATATTGTCGTTGCATACCTTGAATAGGCATGGCTCATTCTAGTAGTATTTTGTGATGTCGCAAAGAAACCTTTCCTTTTTTGTGGCCTGTTGTACTCAAGGGTAACCTTCCACACACCAAGTAGTTGATTACATCTGCATACCATGGGATGCGTCGACAACAAATAGCATCTCGTCAGGATATGCGTAAACAATTTGAAATGTATTTCCATCTTCACTTCCTACTACCAGACGAGACAAATGATCTGCTACTTGATTCTCCGATCCTTTACGATCATTTATCTCAATTTTAAATTCTTGTAGTAACAAGATCTATCAAATTAATCTTGGTTTGGCATCTTTCTTAGCAAAGAGGTATCTCAATGCAGAATGATCAATGAATACTATAACCTTTGCGTCGACAAGATATGAACGAAATTTATCGAAGGCAAAGACTACTGCCAACAGCTCTTTTTTTGTGGTTGTATAATTAACCCACGCTTTAGTGAGAATCTTGCTGGCATAATATATTGCATGAAATACTCTTTCTTTGCGTTGTCCTAGCACGACACCCATAACATAATCACTCACATCATACATTACTTCGAACGGTTGTGACCAATTTGATGCAACGACAATAGGTGCCTTCACCAGCTGTTGCATAATTTGCATAAATGCGTCCAAACATGCATCATCAAACAAATTTTTTTTATTTTTCTCTAACAAGGAGCAGAGAGGTTTTGTAATCTTGGAGAAATCCTGGATAAATCTTCGATAAAAACTCTGAATACCTTTTAAATTTATTAGAGAGGGTAACATCTAAATAATCTCAACTCTTACTTTGTCCACTTCAATGCCCTAACAAGAGATTTGATGACCGAGGAAAATGCCTTCTATTATCATGAAGTGACATTTCTCCCAATTCAGCACTAGTTTTGTGTCCTCACATCACTTTAGAACTTGGCCAAATTGTCAACGCATTTATCAAAAGTATTGTCATAGATAGAGAAAATCATCCATAATTACCTCCAATGAGTCCTCAATCATGTCTAAGAAGATTTTCATCATACACCTTTAAAATATGGTCGGTGCATTGCATAGACCAAATGGAATTCGACGGAAGGTAAAGGTGCCAAAAGGACAAGTAAAAGTTGTCTTTGCTTAATCCTCCGGCGTAATTATTGTTTGATTGTAGCCATAATAGCCATCGATAAAGCAATAATAGGCTTTGCCAACAAGCCTATCCAATATTTGATCTATGAAGGGAAGTGAGAAGTGATCCTTCTTTGTGGCTGCATCCAAAAGGTGATAGTCTATGCATACTCGCCAGCATGTAGGAATGTGAGTGGGGATTAATTCATCATTGTTGTTACTTACCACCGTGATACCACTCTTTTTTGGAACACATTGGACTGGGCTCACCCACATACTATCAGAAATTGGGTTGATGATGCCCGCATCTAACCAGTTAATGATCTCCTTCTTAACAACCTCCTTCATTTTTTCATTATCTTCTCTGCTGTTTAATGGACTGCTTTCCCTCATCTTCTAATCGGATTTTGTGCATGTAGAAAGAGGAACTAATACCTTTAATATCCGTAATACTCCGAGCAATTTCACGCTTGTGTTGCTTCAGTATGTGGATTAATTTTTTCTCCTATCTTGCATCAAGAGTAGTAGAGATAATTACTGGAAGTGTGTCATTCTCACCAAGGAAAACATACTTCATATGGGTAGGTAATGGATTCAACTCCAAAGTAGGAGCTTCTTCAATAGATGGCTTAAATATAAGAGACGTTCTATTTGTCAAATCCAAAGATTTCATCTGCCATTCATGCCTAAGCTCCACATTTTTTGCCTCAACCTTGCAATCATAATCACTTAGAAAATTTTCTCCAGTTGTCACCGTAAATTCTTTTGGGACTGTTGTTCTATGCTCATTAAATTCCTCTTCAATTAATTCATCCAGCACATCGATGTGAAGACATTCCTCTTTATTTCTACAAGAAATTGCTTCAAAAACACTAAAGGTGACATGTTCATCGTTATGTAGCATTATTAGTTCACCTTTGAACACGTCGATAAGAGTGCGGCCAGTGGCAAGAAATGGACGTCCCAAGATTATGATCACCTCTTTATCAACTTCACAATCTAGGATAATAAAATCCGCTGGGAACACAAACTTATCTACTTGAACTAGGATGTCTTTAATTTGCCCTTCAGGTTACACTAATGATCTATCTGCCAACTGTAATGTCACTGTAGTGGGCTTCACGTGACCAATCCCTAATTTTCAAAATGTTGATAATGACATGAGGTTGATACTTGCTCTTAAATCACAGAGAGCTTTTCCTAAGTAATGATTTCCAATTAAACATGAAATTGTAAAATTGCCAAGCTCCTTCATCTTTGGTGGTAATTTATTTGTCAAGACTACGCTGCATCCCTCTGTGAGCACAATTGTCTCGATATCAGTCAACTTCTTCTTCTTGGATAGGAGCTCTTTTATGAATTTCCCATAGCTAGGAATCTGTACGAGAGCATCCACAAGAGGTATGTTGACATGAAATTGTTTCAATGTTGCCAGAAAATTTTGATATTCTCTATTATTCTCCTTCTCCTTAAATCTTTGTGGAAATGAAAAAGGTATTGATACAAGTTGTCGTGACAAAATCGGTTGCATCGACATCGACAGTTGCATCGATAATTTTGTTGGTCTAATGGTAGGCATGAGAGCAACAATTGGTGGATCCTCTTTATTTGGTTCATCTGCTTCTTCATCAGATACAACTTTTTCTCCTTGATCTGCTTCACTTGCGTAGACAGGTGCTATATTAGAGTTTCTAGTTGGCTCAATAGTTTGCTTCCCACTCCGAAGAGTAACAACTTTGATAGCTTTTGTTCTCGTGATATGCTCTCGCATTAGGGCTTCAATGGCTGCTAATGAATAAGCTCGTGATTAGGAATACTGCTTTTGCAGTTGTTGTCCTTGCATATGCAGATTTATCATTGAAGATTGTTGTGGCTACACACGAGTGTGTGGTTGCAATTGATCTTAATGTACATGCAACTGAGGACTTTGATTGAAATTTTGCTATTGTTGATTGTAATTCCCTTGTTGAAAATTGCCTTGACTAGAGAAATTACCATATCTAAATGTGGTCGCATTTTGATTTCCCCAAAGCTACTGATTTCGAGCAGAGCTGTTGTAGGAGTTACCATAGGAATTTCCTCGGATATTATTAACATAGAACATGTTTTTTGCATGCTGAGCACAATCCTCTTAGCTATGATAGTCGCCACAAATTTCGCAACAAAATGTTAGGATATCCAGTTGTTGGACAACTTGAATGGGAGCAACTTCACTGGTCCTGTTCATGTCCTTTATCATATTTTCTAATGAAGATACTTGTACACTTAGAGCTGATATAGCATCTAATTCAATAACTCTAAGGTTTGCTTTGACTTGTGCAGCACGAGAGATTAGATATTGGTAGTCATTCTGAGCGATCCTCTCTAAAATTCTTACAGCTTCATTATAAGTGCAGTCCAACAAAGGATCATTTGCAGATGCATCGATAAGATTTCTTATCTGTGCATTCAACCCATTGTAAAAGATCTCAATCTACGTTTCCTGCTGAACTCCATGCATGGCACAGCATCGAAGCAAGGTTTTGTAACGCTCCCATGTAGTATGCAAGTTCTCATCATCCAGCTCGCAGTAATGTCATTCCTCAATCGAGCATTCATTATTGATGGATTAAATCACAAAATGAGTTGAGTTGCAAGTGCATTCCATGATGTAATCGATCCAGCAAGCAATCCAAGGAACTAGGTACGAGCCCGTCCTTTCAATGAGTAAGAAAATAGTTGCATCTTTAAGGCATCATCAGGAACCCCATGCTAACTAAAAGAAGCACAAATTAATAGAAAAGATTTAAGATGCTCTCTCGCATCCTCATGAGGCAATCCAGCATACTGCCCATTTGAATTTAGCATCTGAAACATAACCAGTTTTAACTCAAAATTGCTAGCTTAAATAGCTAGTCAAACAACCCCTGGCTGTAAATCATCTAACACAAGAACAACGAAGTCTCGAATAGTTCTATTTTGTATCTGATCATCTTACAGTAGCGGTAGATTATTAATGATTTGTGGTTGTCTAGGAGGTATAATAGGATTTTGTGGCGCAATGTGGTATGGCTGCATCGTTCCCTGGTAGGGCCATGTTTCTTTGTTCTTGTCTTCTTCTTCTAATGGTTCTCTCAATTTCAGGATCTAAGCCAACAACAAATTCAGTATTTCTCCTAGTCATAAACACCTAGAAAGAAAATTGAAAAATAGTTGACCAAAAACAAAAACAAGTTAGTAACAAGTGAAGATTAAGAAATAAAAAATAATTGCAAATATAAGAATAAACATCAAATAGGCGCCATCCCCGGTAACGGCGCCAAAACTTGATCACGCTGTGAACGCCACAGCAAATATGTGCAAGCATACACTGTCAATGCAAGTATAGTAGATAGATGTAAATCTATCAGATATCAATCCCATAGGGATGGCTGCTTATGTTTATAATTGTCAATGCAAAGAAAGTTAAAACTGAAGCGATTGTGATGAATAATGTCGGAGCAATAAAATAATAAAATGTAGTAAAAGTATGAGAATAATTTGTCAAGCAATTTAAGAAAATTTAAAAAGTAAAACAATGATAATGAGATGAGGTTCCCTAACTTGAAAATTTGGCAAAAAGCTAAATGTGATCACAAGGTTAATAACAGATAAATTGTTGCCACAATTAAGTACAATGAAATCTTACCAACCTTGACTTCCCTATTTATCAAAGACTCAAATACTCACACTAACCACACCTTCCAGTGTTGGCAATGTTACACATTCAAGAACAAGTGAACTGAATTCCTTCAACCCTCAAGCAACTTTCGTTGACTTGCTTGTTAACTTAATTTGCCGCTTCACTTTCCAGTAATAGTGACTTGCAATCACACTTCCATGGTCAAACAATTAAATCCAAAGATAAACAATGAAGGAAAGGTTTAAATAGATATCAAACTTGATCTGAAATTAAATTGTATTTTCATACAACTTCAAATTATCAAAACTTATTAGCATTTAAGCAAGAGAATAATAGAATAAATTAAAGTATCCAAGTCCTAGTCTACTTTAATCATTCCCTTACACTCCTCTTGCATCGTAATTAGGATGCTCCTCATTAGGAGCAGTGTTGCTATCTCCTCAATGTCTGGTTTCCCTCAGGGAATTTAAGCTGCCATGGATGCAAGCTTGGAAAAATGTTCAAGAAGAAATTTTATCCACCGAAAAGTCAAGAAGAAGATGAAGAAAATCTTTTCTCCTCAGTATTTAACATCCACTGCCAATTACAGGTGTCCTCCCTTTCAGATCTAACTTCCTCTAGCTGTACAAGTTGGTTATGTCAATTGTACTCTCACGCAAATCTGGTGTGTTCATTAGATAGTTGTCAGTTGCAGCTACAGTTCTGGGTGCGAATTTGGATATTATTTTGCAGCGAAAACTCTATACACCTTTATGCATTGATCTTTCAAGTGACATTTTTGGGCGCAATACTGAACAACTAATGTAGCGATATTATTAGTAAAAACATGATAAAATTTAAGAAATTAGGCCAAGCTTCATGATCGCGCTATAAATGTCACAGCAATTATGTGCAAGCGGATACTGTCGATGCAAGTATAATAGACAAATGTGAGTCTGTCGGATATCGATCCCACGAGGATGGTGTTCTTGTTGCTTAAATTTTTCGAAGCAAATGAAATTAAAATAAGAAATATTGTTAGGAATAATGTCAATGCAATTAAGTCAAAACTGCAAAAATATTAAAATTAAATTTGTCAACACAAATACTATAAACTGTGACATAAAATTTCAAGGCAATTTAATAGAAAAATGAATTCAATATTTGAAGGTGTTTTATGAATGTAAATTCAGAAAATTCAAAGAAGTAGATCAAGTGTAAAGAAATGGCAGGATCCTTGACTTGGCAAGTTAGCAGACACTAAATGTGACTACAAGGTAACTGGTAGATAAGTTATCTCCGCAATTAAGTTCTAATGAAATCTCACTACTATCAACTTCTCTGTTTAGCAAAGACCCAATCACTCATAATTACCACACCTTCCAGTGTTGGTAATGCTTTGCACTTCAGAATAAGTGGCTAGAATTCCTTCTTGCCTCAAGCAACTTTTGTTGTCTTGCTTGTTAATATAACTTTGTCATCGTACCTTCCAATGACTATGACTGTAATCGCACTTCTATGGTCAAAATAGTTAAATTCAAAGATAACAAATGAGAAGAATTTAGTAGAAATCAAAATAGATCTAACATTAATAAGTATTTCCAAACACAATTAATGTCAACAAAATTCATCAAAATTCAAGAGGAATTAAAAAAGAAATTGAAGCATGCTATTCCTAGTCTACTAGAATCCTTCCGTAATTGCTCCTCTTGCGTCGCACTTAGGCACTCCTCATCAGAAGTAGTCGCCTCCTCATCGCATCAAATCACCCTCCTGAGAAGTTAAGCTTCCATGGTAGCTCACTTTAAAAGAGAATCAGAAAATGTGGAATTAATTTCTTCACGAGCTTGATGATGATCTTTTCTCTCTCCCCTCTATTTATAATCATTAGAAGGTACAGGTTTCTTCCCCTTCTCAGATCTAACTCCCTTTTGTAGCTGTACAAGTTGGTTATTTCCAGCTGTACACTCACGCAGACCTGGTTTGTGCATTACTTGCAGGTTGTCGTGACATTGCTGGACACAAATTAAGATTTTTATTTGTTGCGACAGCTTGACATTCTCCTACGCTGGTGCTTCTGGATATGTTAGCAACATAAAGTCCCTGGTCTAATGTAGAAATATTCATGTGGTGACATATTTGGCTACAATTCTACACGAAACTTGTGGCGACAACTCTGAATGCTTTCCTGCTCCGATATTCTAAGGTGGATTCCTACGCTGACAACTTTAGATACAAAAATTAATTCTGAATGCAGTGACATTAGTACAAATGAGATAAAATGAAAGAAAGTAAGATCATACAACACTGATTTAGAAAATGCAAATACTAAGTATAAAATGATGAAAATGAATGCTAAATGTAATATAAAGGAAACAAAGTATACACTAATCAGGGAGATTTTAATGATCATTTCTAATGCCATCACCCCCTCAAACTTGAGTTTTTACTTGTCCTCAAGTAAATAAAAGCTAGCAAAGTCATATCAAAATTCCTATCACCGCAATAATTATTCTAGCAACTTAAATTCTCTGAGATCCTAATGTATAAATTACATTCATATGATAAAACATTGCACTGACTATTTATAGGCATGAATAATCAAAATTGCAACTTCACTAATGCTAGCATCATGCTTTAAATCTTAAATCTTCTTAACCAATACAACATTTATTGTCATATACATATATATATATTCTTTTTATCAACTTTTCTTTCTTTTTCTCTTTTTTTTATGCGATTAAGAGATGTCATTGCATTACTATACTCTTGTTCCTGGGTAATAACAATGGGGTGCAACAAACCCTCAAGGAGCATGTAATTGCACCGACACACACTCTTGCAGTGACAGCCTTTGGCTAGATAATTTTTCTAACACTTGTAGTGGAGTGTTCCCTCTTATTAAGTCACAATGCATCCACATTGGAGTGTCTTTTATTAGTAGATATAATATATACATAGTTGCAAGATGGTAAGTTAATTCAAGATTCAAAGAATGATATTACTCATTAATTACTAATGCAATTTCAATCATTCATCCAAAAATAAAAGGATACAATATTCAATCATATTCATCCAATTCATACATTATCATCTAACATTATTCTAGATTTATGCATTAAAATAAAAAAAATCATGGTCACACATTTTTCATAATTTTGCATACTTTCATTTAACTCAAAAAGACAAATAAAATCTTAAACTTGTGGGCGCAGATGCATTTCCATTCCATATATTCCCCCCCCAAAACTTAGTGTCTACATTGTCCCCAATGCATTGACAATACCATACAAAATATATGGAAATGCAACTACAATGCAAATGTGTTAACAAATAAAATGCATAAACAAATAAAATACAATGACAACTATATGAAATACATGCAACTAAACTAAGTAATGAAAAAGAAAAACTAACTCAGTGTATCGCAGTCAAGGATGTGGCTGCTTTGGACTTCTTCTTTTTGGGTCGATCCTCTTTGTGCTTCTTTTTTTCCTTGCGTTTGCGCTTTTTCTCCTTTGGGTCAACCGATGTGGTGGATTGCTCCTCTATGGTCGGTTGGATACTAGCTTTATCAACAGTAACTTCCGACAGATGAATCTCAGCAAGTAGTGCCACATATGGCACAATAGCTAGACGATTAGAATCCTCATTGCTGGATGTTACGGCATCTGCCTGGCTTGCCCCAGATGGTGCTAAGTTTTCAACAAAAGCACCCACTCTAGCAGGTGCGGCGACAAATTCCTCCAATAAATTTATCGGCAAAAATATTCTTTATTTTCTTTTTCCTTTTCTTCTCTTCCTTCTTCTTCTCTTTTCTCTTTTTCCTCTCTAACACCCATAGAGGCAATAGTTGTCTGCTCCTCTTCTGCAGCAACATCTTCTCTTTTCGCCATATTGGCCCCCAAACTGTTTGAAAACTCGTCCTCAAAAAGGCTAGCGATGTTGTGGAAGCAATCTTCCATATCCCTGGAGTGCACCTCCTATTCCTTATCGTCAGAGGTGGATTCTGTGCGGGGACGGGACAGACTGAGTCTTTCATTCTAAAGCATTTTGATCTATTGATGGTGTAACCGCCCTGATGATAGAGGAAACACAGGGAACTACGGTAACGGTTGCTTACTCATGTTACTTAATGTGCTGATAATGGCAGTATTCCATGCCTTGGTATATGCAGAGAATAGGCTCTAGCACTTCTCCATGTCAACCACTGCGGTGATAAGTTTAATTTGTCGCATAACCATACGGTCAGCAATCTATTTAATCTTAGTAAGCTTCCTCCACATTTGAGGATCTGTGGGTGCATAGGTTTGTTTGTCCTTCTTTTTCCCTTTTCCTTTCTCCTTCTTCGACGGCACTTCCTTCACAATAGGGGTTTCCTGCCCCCTCGTCATTCTTTCCATCGAAACATCATTTATCTGACCTTTTTTCTTCAAAAACTCTTCCCCTTCACGAGGCACAACGCCCCTCTGTTTACACAACAACAAGATTAGAGAAGGGAAAGGCAAGATACCTGTTTGTTTGACGGAAGATTTAGCGATTTCCTGGTGAAGGATTGCCCCGACATCAATCCTTCGACCCTTGATAATAGAATGTATCAGACACATTTTATCTACTATAACAATAGTGCTGTGAGTGGATGGCAGGAGTTGGCAGTTGATAAAGTGAAACCACACCTTGCTCTGGACGGTGAGGTAACGACGATGCATCATATAATTGTTCGGATTATTTCCAGTCCAAACAGTGTCGTCGACGCATAAGTCATTCAATAGTAAATCAACGCCTTCCTCTATCAAGTTCTCTAAAAACTTGACATGTTCTTCTTCTCCCTCGACAATGTGGAAGAGAGCATTGATATGGTCAACGCCCCACGGCACCAGACCTTCACGGACGAAGATGAACTCTTACTCCGGATCAACTAAGTTAGCATAAAATTTTCTTACCATGGATGGGAAGTACCCTTCCGTAGGATCACAAAATTTCTCCCAACCCAAAGTATAAAATCATTCTAGCCACTTGTTTCCCCAATGTCAGTAATGGGGACATTTAAAATCCCTGCTCGGGATGGGAGTTTCATTTCAGCATCATATCATGGAAACAATCCTTTGCCATTTTTGTTAAAGATAAGACAGGCTCTTTGGATGGTGGTTGGTCATCATTTCGAACCATCGTTGCCGATGATCCAGCAACTAGTTTCAACAGGGTTTTAGCACCACGAGTTCTTGCCATATCTAAATGAGAGAAATACAGTGAAGATTTTGCAGAAAAACTAAAAGTTGAAGAAAAGCAACATTACAACAACAATGGCGGATGTGAGTGTGAAGACATAGTTGGCACAAATAGGGTATTTTATAGAAAATGAAGGTGAAGAGGCATAATGATTGCTACTACCATGAGAGTACATTGTGCCTGCAGCCAATAAATACTAGGACACAAATCGTATTTTTTCGGATTGATCCAATGGTTAGGTATCAGGGTGAATTAACCGACGTGATTCTTTCCTGAAATGATTTGATGAGTTAAGAATTAGATGCGTCGACAAATCGTGCTTTCGTGTGCGTTGATAAAAAAAAGAACTTTTATTCCTATAAAAACTAAAGCAACGAATTAAAGGAAAATAAAAGACAAGAAGTAAATAGAAAAATTGCAATGACATTCTAAGAAAATGTGACTAGGTTAATGGTCTCATTTTGTTCGTTAACGTCTAGGCTTAGGTAGTGCTTTAATTGTTAGCCATTCATTTTGAATTGGTGCCCATCGTTCAAATCTTTGATTGTCACCGCATCATGTGGAAATGCTTCGACATCTTCAAAAGGGCCTGATCATCTGGAGCGCAATTTTCTTGGTTGCAATTCTAAAAGTGAGTTAAATAAAAGCACTAATTGACTTGTGGAAAATTGTCATCGTAAAATGATGTTGTCATGCTATCTCTTAGTTTTTTCCTTGTAAATGGCAGCATTTTCATAAGCATTGCATCGAATTTCTTCTAATTCTGAAATGTTCAACAATCTTTTCTGCCTAGCAGAATCATAGTCCATGTTCACTTGCTTGATTGCCCACATGGCCTTATGTTCAAGTTCGACGGGCAAGTGACAGGATTTACCAAACACCAACTGATATGGGGACATCCATAACGGTGTTTTGTATTTATTGTGAAGCGCCCACAATGCGTCATTTAATCACGAAGACCAATCACATCTAGATGGATTAATTAGCTTCTCAAGAATACCTTTTATTTGCCATTGGATACTTCCGTTTGTCCATTTGATTGCGAATGATATGTGGTTACCATGCGATGCTTCACACCATAACATTTTAAAGCTGTCACCACTTGGTTACAATGGAAATGAGTGCCTTGATCACTTATTAAAGCTCGAGGTGTTCCGAATCGTGTAAGGATGTATGTGTGAAAGAACTTTAACACCGTCTGAGCATCGTCCTTTGAAACAGCTATCGCTTTGATCCACTTTGAAACATAGTCAACAGCGACCAGAATATACACATTTCCAAAAAAATTTGGAAATGGTCCCATAAAGTCTATACGGTAAACATCGAAGAGCTCAACCTCCATGATAAGCTATTGTAACATCTAGTTGCGTCGAGATATTGATTCAGTGAGATGACATTTGTCACATTGTTGAGCAAAAGTGTGGGCATCTCGAAACAATGTAGGCCAATAAAATCCTGACTGTAAGACCTTTGCAGCAGTCCTAACACCACCGAAATGGCCTCCATAAGGAGCATCGTGGCAATGCTTCAGGATAAAGAGCATTTCCTCCTCAAGAACACAACGACGAATGATGTTGTCAGTGCATACCTTGAACAAGTATGGCTCATTCCAATGATACTTCGCAGCATCTCAAAGAAATCTGACCTTCCGATGACCAGTTGCACTCAACAGTAGCTTTCTACAGGCTAAATAATTGACAACATCTGTATACCATGGAGATGTGCCGACAAAGAATAACTTCTCATCTGGAAATGCGTAGATAATTTGTGAACCATCTTCACTTTTAGATTACAATCGAGATAAGTGGTTTGCTACCTGATTTTTTTATCCTTTTTTGTCTTTAATCTCAATATCAAATTCTTGTAATAATAGGATCCATCCAATCGCCTAGGTTTGACATCTTTTTTAGCAAAAAGGTATCTCAAACCAGAATGGTCAGTATAAACTGTAATTTTTACACCGACAAGATACGAGCGAAACTTGTCAAATGCAAAAACTACTGCCAGCAACTCTTTCTCTATAGTTGTATAACTTACTTTTGCTTTAGTTAGAGTTTTGCTAGCATAATATATTGTATGAAATACCTTATCTTTGCGTTGTCCAAGTAAAGCGGCAATAGCATAGTCACTTGCATCACACATCACTTCGAACGGTTGAGAACAATCCTGTGCGACGATAATAGGTGCTTACACTAACTGCTGCTTAATTTTAACGAATGCTTCCAGAAAAGCATCATCAGGCAAAAACTTTTTATTTTGCTCCAACAAGGAGCAGAGAGGTTTCTTTATTTTGGAGAAATCTCGGATAAAACGATGATAAAATCTGACATGGACGAGAAAACTCCTTATTCCTTTTACGTTGGTAGGTGGAGGTAGCTTTTCAATGATTTCTACCTTTTCCTTATCAACTTCAATGCCCTGACAAGAAATACGATGGCCAAGAACAATGCCCTCAGTTGCCATGAAATGGCATTTTTCCCAGTTAAGCACCAGATTGGTGTCCTCACATCACTTCAACACTTTCGCTCAATTGTCAGCGTATTTATCAAAATTGTGACCATAAACAGAGAAATCATCCATAAATACCTCCAACGAATCCTCGATCATATTAGAAAAGATGGCCATCATGCACCTTTGGAATATGGCTAGTACATTACATAAACCAAATGGTATCCGAAGGAAAGTAAAGGTTCCAAACAGGCAAGTAAAAGTTGTCTTTGCTTCATCCTCCAATGCGATTGCTATCTAGTTGTAACCAGAGTATCGATCGAGAAAATAGTAATAGTCCTTACCAGCGAGTCTATCCAGCATTGAATCAATGAATGAAAGTGCAAAGTGATCCTTCTTTGTGGCAGTATTTAAACGACGATAATCCACACACACTTGCCAACCTATAGCAATGCGAGTAGGGATTAGTCCATTTTTATCATTACTTACCACCGTGATGTCGGTCTTCTTTGGCACACATTAGATCGAGCTCACCCATGTACTGTCCGAGATTGGATAGATTATGCCAGTGTCCAGCCATTTGATGACTTCTTTCTTCACGACTTCCTTCATTTTTTCATTTATTCAACATTGCTGTTTAATTAACTATTTTCCCTCATCTTCTAGCCTAATTTTATGCATGCAGAAAGAGGGACTAATGCCTTTGATATTTGCAATACTCCAGGTGATGGCTCTCTTATACTGCTTCAATATTCCAATTAGCTTCTCTTCTTAGCTTGCATCGAGACTTACGCTGACAATTACTGGCAATGTATCATTATCACCAAGGAAAACATATTTCAGATGCGTTGGCAATGGTTTCAACTCTAGTTTCGAAGCTTCTTCAACCAATGGCTTGAAAATAGGTATCGTCCTATTCGTTAAATCCAAAGATTCCATTTTCCATCCATGTCTGAACTCACAAACATTAGCCTCAACCTTGTGGTCACATTCTGGTAGGAAATTGTCTCCAAATGTCACTGCATATTCTTCTGTCACTATTGAACTACGTTCATGAAATTCCTCTGTAATTAACTAGTCTAGAATATCAATATGGTGACATTGTTCCTTACTCCTAGAAGGAGTTGCTTCAAAAACACTGAAGGTAACATGTTCATCGTTATATCGCATGATCAACTCGCACTTGAAAACATCTATAAGAGTGCGCCCCGTTGCAAGAAATGGGTGTCCCAAAATAATAGGCACCTTCTTATCAGCTTCGCAATCAAGTATGATGAAATCTATTGGGAACACAAACTTATTGACTTGAACAAGAGCATCTTTAATCTGTCCTTCAGGTTGTGCCAAAGATCTGTCCGCAAGTTGTAATGTCACCATAGTGGACTTCATATAACCAATTCCTAATTCCCTGAATATTGACAACGGCATAAGATTGATGCTAGCTCCTAGATCACATAGAGTCTTTTCTAAATAATTGTTTCCAATGGAGCATGGAATTGTGAAACTGCCAGGATCTTTCATTTTAGGTGGCAGTTTATTTGTCAATACAGCGCTACACCTTTCTGTGAGCGCAATTGTCTCGATATTAGATAACTTCTTCTTCTTTGATAAAAGCTCCTTCATAAATTTCTCATAGTTGGGAATCTACATAAGAGCATCAATAAGAGGTATATTAATATGTAATTGTTTCAAAGTATATACAAACCTTTGATAGTCTCTGTCATGTTCCTTCTCCTTGAATCGCTATGGAAATGGAAAAGGTATATTAACAGTAGGTTGCTGTGATACACTCGGTTGTGTCGACATTGGTAATTGCTTTGACAACTTCATAGGTCGAATGGTAGGCATAGGTGTGATTACTGGTGGTTCTTCCTTATTTATTTCAACTGCTTCTTCTTCAGATGCAACTTCTCCCTATTGCTTTGCTACATTTGTGTCGACATGTACTACATTGAAGCTATTGCTTTCTTCGATAATTTGCTTTCCACTTCACAAAGTAATAGCCTTGCTATGCTCCTTCCCCTTTTGATTTGGATTTTTCATGTCACTAGGTAAAGCACCTGGTGGTCTTATGCTCATATTATAAGTCAGTTGTCCTAGTTGTGGTTTCAACGCACGGATGGAAGAAGAATTTCCTTAGACGATAGCTTCAGTTCTGGTAATATGCTCACGCATCAAAGCTTCAAGAGTAGCTAATGGATCTGATCTTTGTAGAGAGTACTATTGTTGTTGTTGTTGATATTGTCCTTGCATATTTAACATTGCATTATATTGTGGCAGCATGCGAGCACGTGATTGCATCTAATTCTGTGACTGTATCTAATCAAGATGTGAATGTACTTGAAGATTATGGTTGTAACTCCCTTGTCGAAACTTCCCTTGACTTGAGGAATTTCCATATCTAAATGTAGATGTATTTTGATTCCCCCAAGGTTGTTGGGTCCTAGTTGAACTGTTATATGAGTTACCATATGAATTCCCTCTAATATTATTGACATAAAATGCATTATCAGCATGCTGTGGACAATCCTCATAGCTATGGTTGTCGCCAAAAATTGCATAATAAAATGTTGAGATATCCATTTGCTGGGCTACTTGAATAGGGGCAACCTCACTCGTCCCCTTCATGTTTTTGATCATGTTCGCTAGTGAGGATACTTGTGCACTTAGGGTTGAAATGGAATCTAACTCAATAACTCCAGGACTTGAGCAAATCAATAAATCGAGTACTAATAATCATTTTGCACAATTCTCTCCAAGATTCGCATGGCTTCATCATAAGTGCAATCTAACAAAGGACCATATGCAGATGCATCAACAAGATTTCTTGTCTGTGCATTTAATCCATTGTATAAGATTTCGATTTGTGTCTCCTGCTAAATTTCGTGCATGGGACAACGTTTAAGTAGAGTTTTGTAATGCTCTCACGTATTGTGCAGGTTTTCATCATCCAATTGATAGCACGTCGTGATATCATTCTATAGTCTAGCATTCATTGTGAGTGGATTGAATCGCAGAACAAATTGAGTTGCTAGTGCATTCCATGAAGTAATAGATCTAGCCAGTAAACCAAGAAACCATGAATGTGCTCTTCCTTTCAAAGAATAAGGAAACAATTGCATTTTCAAGGCATCGTCAGGAACACCGTGTTGACTAAAAGAAGAACATATTAACAGAAAAGATTTGATATGCTCCCTCGCATCTTCATGAGGCAAACCAGCATATTGTCCATTCGAGTTTAGCATATGGAACATCACCGGTTTCAATTCAAAATTCCTAGCTTCTATTGCTAGTCTAACAACCCCTAGTTGCAGATCATCGAGGACAGGAACAACAAAGTCTCTAATTATCCTGTTTGGAATTTGCTCTTCTTGTGGCAGCGGTATATTGTTGAATTGTTGTGGCTGCACTAGAGGAATAGGGTTTTGTGGCGGCAATTGTGAAACATCGTTATTATTTCCAGCCATATTTCTTTGCTATTGTCTCTTCCTCCGAATAGTTCTTTCAATTTCTAAATCGAAACTGACAATGTTGTTAGGATTTCTCCTTGTGGACATAAAACACCTAAAAAGAATTGAAAAGAATCAACAAATAAATAAAACAAATTAGCAACAAATAGAAGTCAGAAAAGAAAGAATAATTGCAACTACAAAAATAAACATCAAACAAATACCATCCCTGGTAACGGTGCCAAAACTTGATCGCGCTATAAATGTACAGAAATTATGTTCAAGCAGACACTGTCGATACAATTATAATAGATAGATGTGAGTCTGTTGGATATCGATCCCACAAGGATGGTGTTCTTGTTGCTTAAAATTGTCGAAGCAAATGAAATTAAAATAAGGAAAATTGTTAGAAATAATGTCAATGCAATTAAGTCAAAACTGCACAAAGATTAGAATTGAATCTATCAACGCAAATACTATAAACTGTAACATAAAATATAAAGGAAATTTAATCGAAAAATGAATTGAATATTTGAAGATCTTTTATGAATGTAAATTCATAAAATTAAAAAAAGTAGATCAAGTGTAAAGAAATGGGGGGATCCCTGACTTGGCAAGTTGGCAGACGCTAAATGTGACTACAAGGTAACTGGTAGATAAATTGTCTCCTCAATTAAGTTCTAATGAAATCTCACTTCTATCAACTTCTCTGTTTAGGAAAAACCTAAGCACTCACAATTACCACACCTTCTAGTACTGGTAATGCTTTGTATTTGAGAACAAGTGGCTAGAATTCCTTCTTGCCTCAAGCAACTTCCATTGTCTTACTTGTTAATTTACGTTACAGCAATGTGCAAGTAGACACACGTCGATGCAAGTATAGTTGATAAACAATTCTATCGAATATCGATCACACGAGGAATGGGCTCTTGATATCTAAATGTCGAAGCAATTAATATTGTAATCAGGAAAGATATGAGTAAGGATGTTAGTGCAATTATGTTAGATCTGTACACTAAGATAATCAGGAATGTCAATGCAATTAGAATTAAACTTCAGAGGTTAAATGTCAGTGTACTGAAAATAAATCCAATTGTGTTTAGTGATGAATATTTAAATGCATAAAATGTAAATATGATCAAGTGTAGAAGGGAAAAAATGGTTCACTAATTCTGCTAAATCATAATGTTGGATGCATCGACAAGGTAAAATATAGATGGATTGTTGCTACAATGAAGTCCCTTTGAGTTCTTACTAACAACAACTTTCTACTTAATCTCGACTTGAATATCCACAATCACTCCACCTCTCGGTGTGAGCAATGATGTGTAACTAGAGTTTGTCCCAGTCCCAAGCAGCTCTCGCCTAACTTACTTGTTAACCCAACCTATCATAACATCTCTCGATGTCGGTGCACTGCAATTTCACTCTCGTTCTTAAAGCAGTTAGATTTAAGAATAAATAGATAAGCAATGTAAAATAAGAATCAAAATGATTTAACATTAAAAGACACTCTCGTATTCATTTAATATCATCAAAATCCATCATCGTTTAAGAAGAATTAAAGACTGCAACAAAGCTTACTATCTCTAAACTACTAGGCCTACTCCCTAATTGTTCCTCTTGCTTTGCATCAAGCACCTCTCGTCAGAAGTGGTTACAGACTTGCTTCATCAGCTCCCCGATTTCCAGCTTAAATCTCCAATTCACACAGAATTTTTAGAATTAAATCCCTTCGCTCTTGATGATTTCTTCATTCTTTGTTCTTCTATTTATAGGCTCAAGAAATTGTAGATTTCATCCTCCCATTCTCAGATCCAGATCTAGATTTTACAACTGTCAAAGTTAGTTAGAGTACAACTGTGCACTCACGTAGTTTTAATGTTTTCTTCAAAGATCTGCAGATTGTCGTTGTATTGCTGGACGCAATCTGAAACCATAATTACAGCGACATCTGTGATTTTCCTGCGTTGGTGCTTCCAAATGTTAATTCAACTTGAATTTACCAATTCGGAGTTCATGTTCAGTGCAGCGACATCGCTGGTCATAGCTCCAAGCTGATCTTGTGGCTGCATTCGTCCAGCATTAAGCTTCTAGACTGAGTTCCTGTGCTGACAATATTAAGACGTAATATATCGACTACTTGCATCGACATTAGTACAAAAATAGATAAAAATAACAAGAAATTAAACTAACTAACAATGAGTTGGAAAATATGGAAACTAAGTATAAAATGCTAATGATGCATGCTAAATGAAATACAAAAGAGACACTTAAAACATTAAATTGGGGAGAAAATATATGTCATTTGTAATACCATTACACCCCCAAACTTGAGTTTTTACTTGTCCTCAAGTAAACAAAAATTAACAAAGTCACAAGTAGAAATGTCACCGCAATCATTAGTCATACAACTTGAATTCTCTGAAGTCCTAATGTACAATTTGTATTCATATGATAGAAAAATGCACCGACAATTTATAGGCATGAATAATTAAAAATTGCAACTTCATAAATGTTAGTGATATGTATTGAATCCTAATCTTCTTGAACTAATACAGCATTTTTCAAAAAAAAAATTCTTTTTCTTCTTCTTTCTTTTTCTCATTTTGTTTCTTTTTCAAATGACTGAGAGATGTCATTGCATTACTATACCTTTGTTCCTGGGTAGTAACGATGGGGTGCAACAAACCCTCAAGAGGTATGTAATTGCGCTGGCACACATTCTTGCAGTGACAGCCTTTGACTATATGATTTTTCTAAACCTGTAGCGGAGTGTTCTCCCTTGGATACTCATAATGCACTCACATTAGAGTGTCTTTTATTCATATAATATCGCTGCAACTGGTTAGTTAGCTTAAGATTCAACATCAAAACTATCATTTTATTATTAAACCAATTCTAATCATTCATTCAAAAATAGTAGACTCGTCATTCATTCATATTCATCCAATTTCCACATAACATCCAAATAATTCAAGAATTACACATAAAAATAAAAATTGTGGTCACATTTTTGTTGAAATTTTGTCAATTCTCATTAACCAAAGGGATAAGTAAAATTCAAATATGTGGGTGTAATTGCATTTTCATTTCACATTATGTCCCCCCAAACTTAATGTCTGTATTGTCCCCAATGCACTAATAATATGTATACAGAAATAATGAAAATGCAACTACAATGTAATTAAACTAACAAAAGGAATGCAGTGATAGTAACAATGCATGAAAACTAACTAAAAAGAAATATACTAACTTACTCGTCAGCAGTCGATGCAATGGTTGCCTTTGTTTTCCTTTTCTTCTTCTTTGGGTGCTCACCCTCATCATGGTGCTTCTTCTTCTTGTCCTTGCACCTTTTTCTCTTACTATCTTTTGTGTCAACCGGTTCGATGGATTGCTCCTCCTTTATAGGTTGGGTGGCGTCCTCATCAATTGTCACTTCTAATGGGTGGATTTCTGCTAGCGATGCCACATAAGGCACGATAGCAAAAGGATTCAGTTTCTCTATCTCGCCAGTGACAACCTGAGCTTGGCTTACAGTAGGTAGAGCCTCATTTGAGCTGGATGCCCCCACAACATCCTCAATGATCATTGTTGGGGCATTGGTTTCCTTCTCCTCCTGCACCTCGATAGGTTCTTTTTCTTCCTTCTCTTCTTCCTTTCCTTCTTCTTCTTCTTCTTAAAATTTCTCCTTCAACTGATCCTCCCCCTGGTTCGCATCCTTATCCACCTGCTGCTCAGGTTCGACTGGGCCAGTGTGGGCACAATCCACTACGTCGACATCCTTCCTTACAACCGCTGCTTGTTCAACCATATTTATGCCCAGATTGTTGGAAAATTCATCTTCAAATAAGTGGGTGATGTGGCGGCGATAATCTTCATCAGTCTGCGAGTGCCCGTCATCCTTCTCATCATCGAAAATATGAATCCGGATTAGTGTAGATACAGGTATAGGCCTACCTTCAGAAGTAGGTTGCTCAAAAGATGAGTACTTCATTGGGCAATATATTGATGGGAAGGTTGGGAAGTCTAGTAATGGAGTCTTGCTAATCTGGCTTAATACAACGACAATGGCTTTATTCCATGCTTTAGTGTAGGCATAAAACTTGTGGAGCCGAAGATCCATGTCGTCCACTATACTATCAGTGTGGATGGATCGAATGTCGATGTGGTCCAAGTGTAGTTCCATCAATGCCAGCTTATTTTCCATTTAGGACTCTGTCGGCGCATCAGATTGGTCAGCCTTATTCTTACCCTTTCCTCTATCCCTTTTCTTAAAGGTTTCCTTGGCCACTAGTGTATCTTGGCCTCGTGTCATCCTCTCAACCGAGATATCATTGATTGGGCCTTTGTTATCCGAAACCTCCTTACCATCTTTGGGCACAATATCCTTATGTTGACAAAGCAGCATAATGAGAGAGGGAAAAGGAAGGATACCAGTTTGCTTTCCTGCAGCATCTGCGATATAGGCGTGTATGAGCTCACCGATGTCAATGTGTCGATGGTGCAGAATGGAATGCAAAAGACACATACGGTTCAATTTGGCCGTAATGCTGTGAATTGAAGGCATAACATGGCTGTTGATAAAATGAAACCATACCTTGCAAAAAATTGTAAGGTACCGTCTGTGCATTGTAAAGTTGTGAAATCCATTGCCTGTCCATGTAGCGCCATCGATGCTGAGATCTTTCATCATCTAGGTCATACAATCATCATCCAAACGATCAAAAAGGGTGCATGGTCAGTCACCCGTTCTGGAATCCTTAGCAATGCGTGATCTGTGCAACACTCCATGGAATAAGCCCCTCTCACACAAAGACAAACTCCTGCTCCTAATCTACCAGATTTTGATAAAACTCCCTAACCAATGTGGGGGAGTAGCCAGAAGGATGGTCGCAGAAATATTCCCACCCGAGATGGTTGATGGTACGGTGAACTTACTTTCCCAAGGTCTAGTGTGGAGAAAGTTGGAGTCCTTGTTCAGGATGGATGTTGTGTTTTAAAATGATATTGTGGAAACGGTCTTTGGTCGCAATCGTTAGAAATAAGACTGGGCTTGTGGATGAGGGTGATGGTACTATGGACGGAGCCACAGTAGAAGTGGTTGGGGTGTTCTCTGAAGGGGTTTTGAGGGTGTTTCTTGAAGCACGAGTTTTTGCCATGGTGAGAAATTCAAGAAGTTTTATATAAAAGGATTGCTTTATGATTAGAAAAGAAAATACGCAGACAATGGAGAAGATGAAATGCAGTAACAATGGCGGATGTAAAGAGAAAAAGTAACTGCAAAGGGGAGACTTTATAACCTAAGCGTGATGATTGGAAAAATACGAGGAAACGTTGCGTCTGCGGCCATTAATTGTCAGGTTGCAGATCTTACCGATTTGTTTTGATCCAACGATTGGGAGAGAAAGAAATAAATCGACGTAATTTTTGCTGAAAAAGTAATGCTGACTCATCGCAGAATGCACCAACAATCTATGCTTAAATGCATCGACAAAAAGAGGATTTTTATTTCTGCTAAGAATCTGAAACAACACAACAAAAAGTGAAATAAATAAAAGGAAATAAAGAAATGCGTTGACATTATTTAAATGTCACCAGGTTGACAACTTCGTCTAGTTCTCGAAAATCTGGGCTCACATAATGTTTAAGACGTTGTCCATTTACTTTAAATTGTTATCCATCCTTTAGGTTTTCGATTGTTACCGCACCACTTTGGAATGCTTTGACTACTTTGAATGAACTTGACCACCTTGATTGCAATTTTCCTCGATGCAATTTCAAACATGAGTTAAATAAAAGTACCAGTTGACCAGGATGAAATTGTCGACGCAAGATAATTTGTCATGCCATCTCTTTGTCTTTTCCTTGTATATCACAGCATTCTCATAAGCATGGCATTGAATTTCTTCTAATTCTATGATGTCTAACAGTCTTTTCTTTCCAGCAGCATCATGGTCCAAATTCACCTGCTTAATTGCCCACATGGCCTTATGTTCAAGTTCAACGGGCATATGACAAGACTTTCCAAACACTAGTTGATATGGCGACTTGGTTACTTCGGCTTGACCATTGGTTTGTGAGTGATATGTGGTAGTCATACGATGCTTCACACCATATTATTTTAATACAGTCGCTACTTGGTTATTATAGAAATCCTTGGTCACTTATCAACGCTTTCGGTGTTCCAAATCTCGTGAGGATGTATGTATGAAAGAACTTCAACACCGTCCGAGTGTCGTCTTTTGGCACTTCAATAGCTTCAATCCACTTTGAGACGTAGTCAACAACCACTAATATATACACATTTCCAAAAGAATTTGGAAATGGTCCCATAAAGTCTATACCCCAGACATCGAAGAGCTCTACCTCCATGATTGGTTGTTGGAGTATCTTGTTACGTCGAGATATAGAACCAGTGCGTTGACAACGATCACATTGTTGTGTGAAATTGTGGGCGTCTCGAAACAGTGTGGGCCAATAAAATCCTAACTGTAAGACTTTAGTAGCAGTCCTTGGTCCCACCAAAATGTCCTTCATAAGGGGCATCATGGCAGTGTCGCAAGATTGACATCATTTCTTCTTCAGGCACACAACGACGAATGATATTGTCGGTGCATACCTTGAATAGGTATGGCTCATTGTAGTGGTATTTGGCAGCATTGCGTATGAACCTGATCTTCTTGTGACTAGTAACACTCATGGGTAGTTTCCCATATACAAGGTAATTGACAACATCACATACCATGGTGATGCGTCGACAAAGAATAATTACTCGTCAGGAAATGCTTCGATAATCTGGGACATTTGCCCATCTTCACTTCCTACATCTAGTCGAGATAAATGGTCAGCTACCTAATTCTTAGATCCTTTCCTATCTCTAATTTCAACGTCAAATTCTTGAAGGAGTAGGATCCATCTGATGAGTCTAGGTTTAGCGTCTTTTTTGTTGAAAAGGTATCTCAATGCTAAGTAGTTCGTGTAAACTGTAGTCTTTACACCGATAATATAAGAACGAAACTCGTCAAATATGAAGACTACTGCTAGCAACTCCTTCTCAGTCATGGTATAATTAACCTGCGTTTCAGTTAGGGTTTTACTAGCATAGTAAATAGAATGAAATACCTTTTCTTTTCTTTGGCCTAGGATAGCTCCTATAACAAAGTAGCTTGCATTGCACATTAGTTCAAACGGTTGTGTTCAATCCGGTGCAATGATAATTGGGGCTTGTACTAGCTGCTTCTTTATTGTTATGAATGCGTCCAAACAAATGTCATCAAACACAAACTTTTTATTTTGCTCCAGCAATGAGCATAATGGTTTAGCTATCTTGGAGAAATCTCGGATGAATCTTCTATAAAAGTCAACGTGCCCAAGAAAGCTTCTTATTGCTTTGACGTTGGTGGACGGTGATAGTTTTTTGATGATTTCTACCTTTTCTTTATCAACTTCAATACCTTGACAAGATATCCGATGCCCGAGAACAATGCCTTTAGTTGCCATGAAGTGGCATTTCTCTCAATTTAGAACTAGATTTATGTCCTCATATCTCTTCAAGACTCTCGCCATATTATCAACGCATTGGTCGAAATTTTATCCATAGACAGAGAAATCATCCATAAATACCTCTAAGGAGTCCTCAATCATGTCCGAAAATATTGCCATCATACACCTCTGGAATGTTGTTGGCGCATTACACAACCCAAATGACATACTTCCAAAAGCAAATGTTCCAAAAGGGCATGTGGACGTTATCTTTGCTTGATCCACCAGTGCAATAGCAATTTGGTTGTGTCCAAAGTAACCATCTAAGAAACAATAATAGGCTTTACCAACTAGCCTATCCAGTATCTGATCGATGAAAGGTAGTGGAAAATGGTCCTTCTTTGTGGCCGCATTCAGTCGTCAGTAATCCATGTATACTCACTATTTCGTTACAATGCGAGTAGGGATTAACTCGTTCTTGTCGTTGGTCACAACTGTGAAACCACTCTTTTTAGGCACACATTGAACGGGGTTTACCCAATCACTATCGAAAATAAGGTATATAATGCCTGCATCTAACCATTTGATAATTTCCTTCTTTACTACTTCTTTCATCTTTTCATTGAGTCTTTATTGCTGCTCAATTAATTGCTTATTCTCATCTTCTAGCCTAATCTTGTGCATGCAAAAAGAGGGACTGATGCCTTTGATATCTGCGATGCTGTAGGCTATGGCTCTTTTGTGTTCTTTCAAAATCACGATGAGCTTTTCTTCTTGCATTGCGTCAAGGGATGCATTGACAATAATAGGTAGTATCTCATTGTCACCAAGAAAAACATACTTTAAATGTGTTGGCAATTGCTTCAACTCCAAGGTAAGAGCTTGCTCGATAGATGGTTTAAACACTGGGATTGTCCTGTTAGACAAATCCAAAGATTCCAATTACCAATTCTGCCTTAGCTCACAATTGTTAACCTCCTCTTTGTCACTACAATCAGTTAGGATTTTCTCAATGAATGTCGTCGCATCTTTATCCGATATTGCTAAATTCCTTGCATTGAATTTTTCTGAAATGATTTCATCCAACACATCGATGTAGTGACATTGCTCTTTACTCCTGCATGGAGATGCCTCAAACACACTAAAGGTCACATGCTCGTCGTTATGTCGCATGATAAGTTCTCCCTTAAACACGTAGATAAGTGTGCGTCCCATTGCTAGAAATGATCACCCTAAGATAATGGGCACTTCCTTATCTGCTTTGCAGTCTAGGATTATAAAATCAGTAGGGAACACAAGTTTATCAACCTGGATAAGGATGTCTTTGATTTGGCCTTCTAATTGTGCTAAGGATCTATCCGCAAGTTGTAATGTTATCGCAGTGGGCTTCATCGAACCTATTCCTAATTTCTTGCAAGTAGAAAAATGAATAAGATTAATACTTGCTCCCAAATCACATAAAGCTGTACTAAATAATGATTCCTAATGGAATATGGGATTGTGAAGCTACCAGGATCTTTCATCTTGGTTGGTAACTTATTTGTAAGCACAGTGCTGCATCGATTTCTTTTTCTTTGATAACAGCTTCTTCATGTATTTCCCATAACTGGGTATCTGCACAAGAGCATCTATTAGAGGTATATTAATGTGCAATTGTTTCAAAGTAGAAACAAACTTTTGGTATTCTTTGTCATGGACTCTCTCTTTAAATCTTTGCGAAAATGGTAAAGGTATTGTAACATTGGGTTGTTATGGAAAACTCGATGGTGTCAACATTGGTAGTTGCATCGACAACTTAGTTGGGCAAACTGCAGGCATAGATAGCACTATAGTTGGTTCCTCTTTATTTTCTTTTGCTTGACTTTCTTAAGCTGCATCTTTTTCCTATTGCTGTGATTTAGATGAGTCGACATGGTCTTGGCCAGAAATGCTTGGTCCCATCATTTGCTTGCCACTCTTCAACGTGATTGCTTTGCAATGCTCCTTCCCTTTCTACGTAGGATTCTCAATATCACTAGGCAGAGTGTCTGGTGACCTTGTACTTAAATTAGAAGCCAACTGCCCCAACTAGGTTTCCAATGGTCTAATGGAATAAGAGTTGCCTTGCACTATTGCTTTAGTTCGTGTGATATGCTCACTCATCATTGCCTCAAGAGCAACTATAGGATCTGACTTAGGTTAAGAAAATTACTGCTGTTGATGTTGATGATGTTGTCCTTGCATATGTGACAGCACAGACTGTTGTGGCTGTAATTGAGATTGTGGCTGCATCTAGGTATGTAACTGCATTTGTTCAGATCGAGAATTTACTTGCGAATTCTGATTATAATTCTATTGTGGATTGTTATTGCAATTCCCTTGTCTATAACTCCCTTGCTTTGAGGAATTTTCATATCTGAATGTAGAAGCATTTTGATTCCCCCAAAGTTGTTGAGATCGATTGTTGTATGAGTTACCAAATGAACCTCCCCTGATGTTATTAACGTAGAAAGCATTTTCTGCATGTTGTGGGCAGTTCTCATAACTATGATTGTCACTGCAAATCTCATAAGAAAATATCGACGCATCCAATTGCTGGGCCATTTGAATAGGAACAACGTCCTTTATAATATTGGCTAATAAGGATACCTGCACTGACAAAGCAGAAATAGCATCTAACTCAAGAAATCTAGGTTAGTTTTTACCTGTACAGAATGAGAAATAGGGCATTGATAATCATTTTGAACAATCCTCTCTAGAATTCTTACAGCTTCATTGTATGTACAATCTAACAAGGGACCATTAGCTGATGCGTCGACAAGGTTCCTTGTCTGAGAATTCAAACCACGGTAAAATATTTCAATCTGGGTCTCCTGCTGAATTCCATGCATTGGGCAAAGTCGAAACAATGTTTTATAACGTTCCCAAGTTGTATGTAAATTCTCATCATCCAACTGATGATATAAAATAATGTCATTTCGCAACCTTGCGTTCATTGTCAACGGATTGAAATGCAAAACGAACTCCGTTGCTAACGCATTTTAAGATGTAATTGATCCTACCGGTAATCCCAAGAATCATGTTCTTGCTTTCCCTGCAACGAATAAGGAAATAATTGCATTTTTAAGGCATCATCAAGGACACCATGTTGACTGAAGGATGCACAAATAAGCAAAAATGATTTCAAATTTTCTCGTGCGTTTTCATGCGAAAAAATTGAATATTGCCCATTCGAGTTGAGCATCTAAAATATCACCGATTTTAATTCAAAATTACCAGCTTGAATAGTCGGTCTTACAACCCCTAGCTGTAAATCATCGAGTATAAGTACAACAAAATCTCTTATTATCCTGTTTTTCACTTGTTCTTCTTGTGGACGTGGTGGTGGTATATCGTTAACAATTTGTGTAGGCACTGGAGGAATTCCATCTTGTGGCAGCAATGGTGGCAAATTATTATTGTGGTTGTTACTAGCCATTTTCCGTTGTTCTTGCCTTCTCCTCCTAAGTGCCCTCTCAAGCTCCGAATCAAAGCTTACAATGTCCTTAGGATTTCTCCTTGTGGACATACAACAATTAACAATCTGAAAAAGAAAAAAATTAGAGAAATAATAACAGATTAGTAAAGATTAAAAGTTAAATAAGTAGAATTAATTGCAACTACAAAGGTAAAGATCAAACAAATGTCATTCCCCGACAACAACGCCAAAACTTGATCGGTTTTTTTACGTCACAGCAATGTGCAAGCGAACACATGTCAATGCAAGTATAGTTGATAGACAATTCTATCGAATATCGATCCCACAAGGAATGGGTTCTTGATGTCTAAATGTCGAAGCAATTAACTGTAATCAGGTAAGATATGAGTAAGGATGTCAGTGCAATTATGTCAGATTTGTACACTAAGATAATCAGGAATGTTAATGTATTTAAAGTTAAACTTCAGAGGTTAAATATCATTGTACTGAAAATAAATCCAATTGTGTTGAGTGCTGAATATTTAAATGCATAAAATGTAAATATGATCAAGTGTAGAAGGGCAGAAATGTTCATTGATTCTACTAAATCACAACATTGGATGCGTTGACAAGGTAAAATATAGATGGAATGTTGCTACAATGAAGTCCCTTTGAGTTCTTACAACAACAACTTTCTACTTAATCCCGACTTGAATATCCACAATCACTCCACCTCTCGGTGTGAGCAACGATGTCTAACTGGAGTTTGTCCCAGTCCCAAGCAGCTCTTGCCTAACTTACTTGTTAACCCAACCTGTCCCAGTATCTCTCGATGTCGACGCACTACAATTTTACTCTCGTGCTTAAAGCAGTTAGATCCAAGAATAAATAGATAAGTAGTGTAAAATAATAATCAAAATAATTTAACATTAAAAGACACTCTCGTATTCATTTAATATCATCAAAATCCATCATCGTTTAAGAAGAATTAAAGAGTACAACAAAGCTTACTATCTCTAGACTACTAGGCCTACTCCTTAATTGTTCCTCTTACTTTGTATCAAGCACCTCTCGTCAGAAGTGGTTGTAGACTTGCTTCATCAGCTCCTCGATTTCCAGCTCAAATCTCCAATTCACACAGAATTTTTAGAATTAAATCCCTTCACTCTTGATGATTTCTTCATTCTTTGTTCTTCTATTTATAGGCTCAAGAAATTGTAGATTTCATCCTCTCATTCTCAAATCTAGATCTAGATTTTAGAGCTTTCAAAGTTAGTTAGAGTACAACTGTGCACTCACATAGTTTTAATGTTTTCTTCAAAGATCTATAAATTGTCCCTGCATTGTTGGACGCAATCTAAAACCATAATTACGGCGACATTTGAGATGTTCTTGTGCTGGTGCTTCCAAATGTTAATTCATCTTGAGTTTACCAATTCGAAGTTCATGTTCAATGCGACAACATTGCTGGTCACAACTCCAAGTTGATCTTGTGGCTGCATTCGTCCAGCATTAAGCTTCTAGATTGAGTTCTTACGCTGACAATATTAAGACGCAATAGATCGGCTGCTTGCGTCAACATTAGTACAAAAATAGATAAAAATAACAAGAATTTAAACTAACTAACAATGAGTTGGAAAATATGAAAACTAATTATAAAATGCTAATGATGCATGCTAAATGAAATACAAAAGGGACAATTAGAACATTAAATTGGGAGAAAATACATGTCATTTGTAGTACCATCATTAATCTAACTTTGTCACCGTACCTTCCAATGACTATGACTGCAATCGTACTTCCATGGTCAAAACAGTTAAATCCAAAGATAAACAGATGAGAAGAATTTAGTAAAAATCAAAATAGATCTAACATTAATAGGTACTTCCATACACAATTAAAGTCAACAGAATTCATTAACATTAAAGAGGAATTAAAGAAGAAATTAAAGCATTCTATTCCTAGTCTACTAGAATCCTTCTGTAATTGCTCCCCTTGCGTCGCACTTAGGCACTCCTCGTTAGAAGTAGTTGCCTCCTCGTCGTGTCAGATCACCTCCTAAGAAGTTAAGCTTCCATGGCAGCTAACTTTAAAAGAGAATCAGAAAATGTGAAATTAATTTCATCACGAGCTTGATGATGATCTTTTCTCTCTCCCCCTCTATTTATAATCACTAGAAGGTACAGGTTTCTTCCCCTTCTCAAATCTAACTCCCTTTTGTAGCTGTACAAGTTGGTTATTTCCAGTTGTACACTCATGCAAATCTGGTTTGTGCATTAGGTAGTTGCAGGTTGTCGCGACATTGCTGGATGCAAATTAAGATTTTTATTTTCTACGACAACTTGACATTCTCTTGCGCTGGTGCTTATAGATATGTTAGCACCATAAAGTCCCTGGTGTAATGTAGAAATATTCATGTGGTGACATAGTTGGCTGCAATTCTACACCAAACTTGTGGCGACAACTCTGAATGCTTTCTTGCTCCGATCTTCTAAGGTGGATTCTTACGCTAACAACTTTAGACGCAAAACTAATGCTGAATTCAGCGACATTAGTAGCATAAATGAGATAAAATGAAAGAAAGTAAGATCATACAACACTGATTTAGAAAATGAAAATACTAAGTATAAAATATTGAAAATGAATGCTAAATATAATACAAAAGAAACAAAGTATACACTAATCAGAGAGATTTTAATGGTCATTTGTAATGTCATCTGTTCACCAAGTTAGAAAATGTGCATTCTAAAGATGATCAAATGAGAACAAATTATACCATAAGTAAGGAGAAATCAGTAGTCTTTTCTAATTGTATCAATCGTCTATAGTGATGCTTCTTATACGGGTCTGGGTTGTGTGCTGATGTAGGAGGGTAGCGTAGTTGCTTATGCATCAAGGCAGTTGAGGCTGCATTAGTGTAACTATCCAACTCATGATTTGGACTTGGCTGCCGTAGTCTTTGAACTCAAGATTAGGTGTCACTATCTGTACGGTGAGAGGTGTGTGATTTACACCGATCACAAAAGTTTTAGTATCTCCTAACCTAGAAAGAGTTGAACTTGATACAGAGGCGTTGGATCAAGTTACTAAAGGACTATGATTGTGTGATCGAGTACCATCCGGGTAAAATGAATGTCGTCGCAGATGCTTAGAGTCACAAGTCTTTGGTCAATTTGAAGGCTATGTTTACGAGGTTATCTGTTTTGAAAGATGGTAGCTTCTTGGCTGAACTTCAAGTGAGGTCGGTTCTTTCATAATAGATTCGTGAGCATTAACCTTTTGATGAGAGTTTGGCCCATCAGATTCATCAAGTTCAGTCGAGAGTTCAGGGAGATTTTGATCCCAACTTTGATGGTGTTCTTTGTTTTCGATGTCATTTGTGCATTTCGGTGGACAAGGATCTAAGGTGCTTGATTCTTTTTGAGGCACATACAGTCCTTATGCTATGCATCCCGAAGGGAACAAGATGTATCAGGATCTTTGAGTTCTATATTGGTGGCCTGTGTTGAATAAGGATTTTGTCGACTTTGTAGCGAGATGTTTGGTTTGTTAGAGAGTGAAGGTTATTGACTTTTGAGGTAGCTGGGATCGTCACTTGTCATTAGTCGAATTTGCTTATAATACTAGCTTCCATAAGAGTATTCATATGGCACCGTTCAAGGCTTCGTATGGTCGGAGGTGTAGGACTCCTCTGTGTTGGTCCGATGTGAAGAAGAAGAGAAGCTTGGGTCCGGAGTTGGTTCAAAAAATTGAGGATAAGGCGAGACTTGTTTGTGATTGGTTAAAAGCTACTTCTGATCAACATAAGTCCTACGCTAACTTGAGACGTTGAGACATCGAGTATCAGGTCGGGGATAAGGTTTTCTTGAAGGTTTCATCGTGAAAGAAAGTTTTGATGTTCGGGATAAAAGGTAAGATCAATCCGAGATTCATTGGCCCTTATGAGGTTACCGAGAGGATTGAACTGATTGCTTATCGTCTGTTGCTGTCGCCTGAGTTGGATCGAATTCATGAGTCTTCCATGTCTCCATGTTATGCAAGTAACGATCTAATCCTTCTCACGTTGTGCTAGTTGAGGAAATGGAGGCTAGTTTGATCTTTCGTACGAGGAGGAATCGGTTACAATCCTAGATCGTGAGGTCAAGGTGCTACAAACCTTGTGTGTGAGCACTATGGGAAATTTCACCCTGAGGAGTATCGGTTGAAGAGGGAAGCATGTTTCAGGTGTAGAGCTGCTGATCATTCTGCACGAAATTGTCCGATGGCATCTGAGGAAAAAGAAGATCGAAGTGTAAAACCTCCAATCACACCGCAAAAGGGTAAACGTTTGGGTCTGAGCAGTAATATGGGTGGAAATCGTGGTGATAATAAGGACAGTGCAAATAGGCCTGAGGCTCGAGCACCTGCACGAACATATGCCATCCGAGTAGAGAAGAGGCTACAGCAACTGATATTGTTACTAGTATATTCTATCTTTTTGATGTTACTGTGTGTGTTTTGATTGACCTAGGGTCGACTCATTCATATATTTGTACTACATTGGCAACTGATAAAAAATTGTCTATTGAGTCAACTGAGTTTGATGTCCAAGTTACAAACCATTGCGTCATAGTGTCATAGTTAATTTGGTGTGTCGTAAATGTCCACTGAAAGTACAGAGCTGTGAATTTCTTGTTGATATGATGTTACTACCTTTCTATGAGTTCGATGTGATCTTGGGTATGGATTGGTTATCTAAGCATGATGTGGTGGTTAACTGCAAATAGAGACGGATTGGTTTAAAATACCCGACAAGCAAAATGATCACAGTTGAGTCTAGTAGATTGAACAGTGATACTAGAGTAATTTCATCTATTTCTACATAGAAAATGGTTCGTAAGGGTTGTGAAGCCTTTCTAGCCTATATACTTGATACACAGGATTCAGGAACATAGTTGAATCAGGTACCAGTTGTTAATGAATTCACAGATGTGTTTCCTGAAGAGTTACCTAGATTGCCACCAGTCAGAGAAGTGGAATTTGTTATTTATTTAGTACCCAAGATTGCACCGACATCGATTCCACCGTATAGAACGACATCAACTAAGTTGAAAGAGCTTAAGGCATAGTTACAAGAGTTATTGGCCGAGGTTTTATCCGTCCGAACGTATCACTCAAGGGTGCACCGATGTTGTTCGTGAAGAAAAAAGACGAGTCTATGAGATTGTGTAATTATTAATGTAATATCCCTAAACCAGGCCTAGTAGTTTCGGATATATTTTTCTCAAGTTTCGAGCGTGAATTTAAGAATTTATCGGGTTAATAGTAATTTTTAATTTAATTTAGGAGGTCAATTTCATCTAAAATCGATTAAACAAAAATTCGAAAAGAATAACATATTTTTGAAAATTTTAATTTTAAAGTAATTAATAATTATTAGTGAAAATAATTAATTTGGATCAAAAAATAATTTTAAAATAATTTTTATTGGAGGTTAATTTAAGTTAAATTTAAATATTAATTAAATTGGATTTATTTGTAAAATAAGGGAAATTTATTATTATTTATTTGGCAAATAAACCTTTAAATTCAGAATTTTGGCGGGAAAGGATCACATGGTAAAGTAAGGGAAATTTGGAAATGGCCATTGGGCAAATTTCTCAATTTTTAAATTTTTGGTGGGTTGTTTTTGTTTTAAAAATAATGTATCTAGCCTACTTTTCACACAATTTACATCAGATTAGAGAGCTTTAAAATTCGTTTTTTTTTTTGCATGATTTTAAAGATCTATCATCAGAGAATAGATTCAATAAATTTCCTTCTCAAAATACTCTCTCTTTTCACCCGAAATTTTTCACAAAAGTAGCAAAAAATATTCTGAAATTTCTCAAGATTTTCAATCAAAGGATTTATAACGAATCAAAGGTATTTACTATTCCTAAAATTATTTTTATGATGATTAGAAACATATTTACATGATTTGAGTGATAATTACATGATTTGAGTGATAATTTTGATCTTCTTCAAAAGCTTAAGGTGCTTTAATGGTGGATCTTGAATTTTGAGAGGGAATCCACAAATCAATTGATGTTCCTACTCAAAATGGATCTATTAAAAGGTTTTTGATCTTATTTGTTAAGAATAAACATGTTTTGTAAGGTGATTTAAAGAAATTTGAATTTCATCATCTTCATGAACTGATCTTTCAGATTTTTGTGAAATTGATGCTTAGTATATATTTATTTTGTCTAGTATTGATGATTGGAAGTGATTAGAAGGGCTGGAGTGATCGATTTTGTGAGGAATCAAGTTTTCGACTTGATGATACAATTCCGATAAGGTAACTTTGAGAGAATTTCGTGTAGCCTAGTTGATGAAAATTTTTGTTTAATATATTTTTTTAAATGTGGTAATATCTATTTTATCTCTATTAAAGCTCTGAATCTTGAAGAGGATCGAGCTAATCGAAATTGAAGCTTTGATTTGCTTGTTGATCACTTGGCTATGGTTGAGTTGGTTGTGTGGTGAATGTTATTAAGGGTGATTTGGTAGATTGACCCTCATTTATGCTTAATTAGATCATTAATTACTAATTACAAATATTTAATTAAAATTTGGTTGGTTAATTTTATAAGATTATTGATATTTGTCTAAATGATGAAAATTTTATTAAGTTTTGGTAAGTGAGCATGTAGTGGTTGTATGTGCTTTGATTGGATTGATTACAATGATGATTTAAGAATGTATGCTGGAGTTTTTGGTTCATGGTATGTTGATCTTTCAATTGATAATGAAAATTGATAATTGGTATTTGGTAATCTTGATTTAAATTGATGTTAAAATGGCTATGTTACATGTTTCACATCAGCATTTTGACACTTTAAATTAAGCACATTATTGACTAAAATTATTATGATCGGTTGATTATATTGGCATTATAGCATGGTGGATCCATTGGATATAGTTGATATGCCATAGGATTTGTGAGTACTCACCATATTGATATGTTATTTGTGAGCAATGAGGCTCTAAGTGGGCTGATTTGGAGTAGATAAGGGAGTGTTGAGCTTGTGTCTCCACTCAACGGGACTGTTCTGAGGTGATCTAAGGGAGCGTGTGACTTCGGCCTGCTCAATTCAGGACTGATTCTGATTCTGATTTTGATTGAGAGTAAGGAGATCCGTTTATCCGATGTATGATCACCTAATTAAGTTATGAATGTAAATGCCAATATAAAAGTACGAAATGTTATATGCTAAATTGATGATTGTATGTCATGATTAATTATGATTTTTGATACATGGTTAAGCATATGATATTGAACTTTTATGGATTGATATTGTGACTAAAAATTTGTATTTGATTGGTTTCAATTTAAGCATGATTTGGGTGCTAATTTACTCATTGTTTTATTAACATTCACTAGGCTTTTTAAGCTCACACCCTTACATTCGTGAAACTATCCGACGGGATTGAGGAGCTGAGGAGCTGAGCAAGAGAGTTCCAAGAGATTAAGACTCGATAGAGATTTAGTTACACGTTTTAGAGATGTTAATCGAGCATTGTGGAACTTTCGAGACATAGTTTAATTTTAGTTGTAATTAGACTCGAACATTGGACATTTTTAAATTTTAATTTTAGATGGCTTTATAATATCATATATGCATGTTTGAGTTTAATTATTCAATATTTAGGATGTATTGTTACTTGATAACATGGTGATTGGTAACACAGTGTGTGAGGCATAATGTTTACACTAACAATTGTTTAAATGTAGCTTCCATGGAGTGGTTTACGAGCGACTAAGGTATGTCACTTGTTTGAATTAATCGGTGGGTGATATGCATAAAATTTATTGTTTAATTCTATTTAATTAAGGCTTAATTGGTGTTTAAAAATTCAATTAAAGGTGTATAAATATGTATTGTATTTAATTGTAGTTAAATCAGGTTTAGTTGGTCATTAAAATACTCAAAATAGGGTTTAAAAACGTGTTTTTCACACCAAAAACTACAGTAGGGTGACACATGGGCGTGTGCCCATCACACACAGGCATGTCTGGTGTTGGGGGTTTGAATTTTGGTCTTTTTAAATTGGAACTCTAGTCCATTTTAAATTACAAATTAGTCTTATAACTTGATAAGTCTAAATAGAGCCTTAAATGATAAGGAAACTTGATGAAATTTTAGGATTAGACTCGTAATTGATAAAATTTGTTAGAAACGCACTCAATTTAATATTTGGGTATAGTACTGATATTTTGAAAATGTTATGATTTAGTCCTAAAGGTTAAAACTTGAATTAGACCTAGTAAATGAACTCGGATTAAGCTGAAATTTTTAGAGCTTACATAAATTAACTGAAGCTTGGTAAATTTTTAGATCTAAATTTAGGATAGTTTAACCGTAGGTGGTAAAATGACGAAAATGCCTTTAATTTAAATTACTTGTAAAAAGATTAAAATTGGTTCACAAATTACTTTCGCATTAATAAATAACTAATAAATGGATAAGATTAAGGTGTTATAAGGTCAGGGTGTATCTTGGGAGGTCATTAGTCGGAGAGTCACTTAGGTGGCTAATGTAACGCTTTGAATTCGGGTCGGTTCGTCCCGGTCGAGTTTAGGGTGTCACAATTAACGATAGTTGAACAAGGTGATAGTAAAGAACAAATATTCGTTGCCTCGTATTGATGAGTTCTTTTATCAGTTGAAGGAGAAACCGTATTTTCCAAAATAGATCTTAGGTCGAGATATTATCAGATGCGACTAAAAGACTATGATGTTCCGCAAACGGACTCGGTATGGACATTATGAATTTCTAGTGATGTCGTTTGGGTTGACTAACGTGCCAGTAGTATTTATGGATTTGATGAACCAGGTTTTTCAGCCTTAGTTGGATAGATCCGTAGTGGTGTTTATTGATGACACACTTATCTATTTCAAGACAGAGACGGAGCATACTCAGCATTTGATAGAGGTGTTGTAGATTTTACGAGAAAAACAGCTATATGCAAAATTTAGTAAATGTGAGTTTTGGCTTTGAGAGGTTGGGATTCTTGGTCATATGGTTTCTTCAAAAGGAATATGGGTTGATTCGGGCAAAGTTTCTGCTATTCCTAGCTGGAAAGTTTCGAAAAATGTCTCTGAGGTATGCAGCTTCCTGGGATTTACAGGTTATTACCGTCGATTTGTTAAAGATTATTCTATAATAGCCTTACCGATGACCAAGTTACTTTAGAAGAATGTTTAGTTTGTCTGGTCAAATAAGTGCCAGCAAAGTTTTGATTAGTTAAATAGGATGTTCATAAAAGCTCCGAAAGTGATTTATAGTGATGCGTCATTGAATGGATTGGGTTGTGTGCTAATGCAAGCTGCGAAAGTGATAGCTTATGCTTCTCGTCAATTAAAACCGCATGAGAAGAATTACCCAACTCATGACTTGGAATTAGCTATTATCATCTTTGCCTTGAAGATCTGGTGTCATTATCTTTATGGTGAAAGATGTCACATATTTACAGATCATAAAGTTTAAATTATTTGATGACTTAAAAGGAGTTGAATCTGAGGCAATGTCAATGGTTAGAACTACTGAAAGACTATGATCTTGTGATTGATTATTAACCAAGAAAAGCTAATGTTGTTGCAGACACTCTAAGCCGAAAATCATTATTTACATTGAGAGCAGTAAATGCACATTTCTCTCTAAAGTGATGGTTCTATTAAGGCTGAACTCAAGACGAGACCGTTATTTCTACAGAGGATTCGAGAATTGTAGGGTAATAACCCGAAGTTAATAACCGAGAAGGAACAGATTCAGAATTATTCCTCTACAAGGTTCACTATGGATGTTGAAGGTATGATGTACTTCCAAGATCGGGTATGTGTTCTCGATGATCTAGATTTAAAACGAGATATTTTGGCTAAGGCTCATAGTAATACCTATTTCATTCACCTAAGAAGTGAAAAAATGTATAATGATCTGAAGAAAATGTACTGGTGGTAAGGTATTAAATGTGAAATCTCTGAGTATATAACTAAATTTCTGGTTTGTCAACAGGTAAAAGCTAAACATCGGGTGCCGTCAGAGTTACTATAGCCTATTACCATTCTTGAGTGGAACTGGGAAAGAGTTACTATAGATTTTATTATAGGATTACCGGTAACTCCGAAGAAGAAAGATTCCATCTGGGTTATAGTTGATAGATTGACTAAATTAACTCATTTCATTCCTATTCATGTGGATTTTACACTTGAGAAGCTAGCATAACTATATGTGTCAGAGATTATGCGACTGTACGGGGTGCTAGTATATATTATTTTAGATAGGGATCCATGTCTTACTTCGATGTTTTGGGTTAAACTCTATGAAGCTCTAGGAACCAGAGTAAATTTCAACACTACATACCATCCGCAGACAAATGGACAGTCCGAACGCGTAATACAGATTTTAGAAGGTATGTTGCAATGCTGTGTAATTGAGTTTGAGGGCAACTGGAAGATACTACCGTTGGTAGAATTTGCATATAATAACAACTATCAATCCAGCATTAAAATGGCACCATTTGAGGCTCTATATGGTAGAAAGTGCATAACACCATTGTTTTGGTCGGAACTGAGTGAATCTAAACTGGTTGGCACTGATTTGATACATGAGATGGAAGATAAAGTTCGGATAGTCTGTGATTGCTTAAAGGCAACGTCTGATCATCAAAAGTCATATGCAAATCTTAATAGAAAAGATATAAAGTTTGCTATGGGAGATCGAGTTTTTCTGAAAGTTTCACCTTGCAAGAAGGTGCTACGTTTTGGCAGAAAAGGAAAACTAAGTACGCGGTTTATTGGGCCGTTTGAGATTATTGAAAGAGTAGGTCCTGTGGCCTATAAGCTAGCGTTACCTTCAAAACTTGAGAAGATTCATAACGTTTTCCATGTTCCGATGCTAAGACGGTATAGGTCAGATTATTCCCATGTGATTACTACTTGTGAAGTTGAGATACAACCAGGTTTATCGTATTCAAAAGAACTGGTTAGAATCCTAACTCGTGAGGTGAAAGAGTTATGAAATAAAAGGGTATCTTTGGTAAAAGTCTTATGGAATCGACATGGTCTCAAGGAAGCTACATAGGAAACTGAGGCTTTAATGAGATCATAATATCCTAATCTGTTCACTGATAAGAAATTTCCGGGCAAAATTTCTTAAAGGGGGAGAGTTGTAACAACCCGATCTTCAGTGGTTTTGGAAACAGTGGTTTCGAGACCACAACTCTAACGAATTGGATCGTAAATATTAATTATTTAATATTTATGATGTCATTAGTGTCATTAAATTTTGGTTAAGAAATTTTATCATTTAAATAGTTAATTAAGTAAAAAGGATTAAACTGTAAAAGGCATAAAAGTTGAATTTTATTAATTAAAGGCATTAGATGCTAATTGAAAGGTAATTTAAGGTACTTAAATGGTAATTATACCATTGGCAGATTAAGTGGATGGTTTAGCCTTAGGTAAATAAGTAATATAAACAAAATAAGATGAAATTATGTCATCTTCTTCATGGAAAAAGTTGAACCAAACCCTAGAAGGAGAGCTTAGACATACAGTTGAGCTTTAATCTTTAATAGGCATGTGAAATCTCGTCTGTTTTTAGTAATTTTTATGTTTTTGAGCTCGTATTAGTTTAATCTAGGTAACCCGAGGATCAATTTAAGAATTTTTCAAATGTTATAAATTTTTCCATTAATGAATAAGCTAATTCTTGGAAATTTATGAAAGTTTTATAAGCTTGGTTGTTGGATTTGATGATTTTGTGAAGTAATTTTTGAATATTTTAGGGTTTAAAGACTAAATTGTAAAAATAATAAAAAAACATGTATTTGATGTGAAAATAATTGCATGTGGGGGCCTGTTGAGAGACCATGAATATTCGACTGGGTTGTTTGTAGAAGAAAAGTGGTCATTTTGCATGTTTAAGGTTTAAGGACTAAATTGAATAAAAGTGGAAATTTGAGGGCAATTTCATAAATTATCAAAAATGACTTAAATGCATCAAATTAATTAAATTCCATGATTTTATGATATAATTGAATGAATTATTGTAATAGATTAAGAACGTGCGACGGATCACGGGAAAGAAAAAATTACAAAATAGTCTCTGAAGTTAAATTATAACTACAAACCAGTTCAATAAGTTCGTACTACTAACTTTCCAGTTTGATAATTGCAATTATGTATATATTTATCTTGAATATACTCTTGATTGTGGGTCGAGACTAAAGGCTTGAAGAGTAATCGACTCTAGCTCGAAAGAGCGTTATTCTGATTCTGGCTCGAAAGAGCGTTATTTTGATTCTGGGCTCGAATGAGCTAAAATTTGTTCTGGGCTCGAATGAGCTAAATTATGTTCTGGGCTCGTATGAGCTAAACACTATTATGGAGTACAAATTAATTATGGTTAATTTAATTAAGTCTACGAACTTTCTAAGCTTTGTAAGCTTACTTGTGGATTTGTTGTTGTCTTGTAGATTTCATTTTTGCAGTCAGAAGACCGGATCATCTCAAAGAATCACACTATCTCGGGAGCATCTTCGGTAGATTTTTTATCACTTGGCTTATATGGCATATATAGAATGAATGTTGTTTGACTTATCTTTTGCTTACTAAGTCTAATGTGTTAGTAATTGAATGAGTAAGAACAAATGTGAGGAAATACATTAAACTTGTATGAAAATTTTATTGGTATTTTGAGTAAAGAATGGGCTAAGTACCTTGTTTATTGTATGTTATGTTCTAGGTTATGCTTGGAATAATTTTATGAGATGATTTGGAAAGTTAGAAGATTTGCGTTTCTTGATAGTTTGGTACTGCATACTTGTTTCGGTAGAACTCTTGCTTGTATCGGTAGAAGTACAGGTGTAACACGTAGGTTTGTGCAAGTGTACACGGTCGTTATCAAGTAATAAGTAAGTATCGAGTTATCATCTCCACATGGATTGTATTTGTGTTAAATCAATTAATTGTAAAATTATATTAACAACTTGGTAAATTTAAAAACACAATATGATAGAGAAGTGATGATTAAATATATTAACTAAACGCAATGATCCCTAATGCAAATTAACCTAAGAATGCTAACTATATGTATGAAATAGATTTTAGAAAAATTAAACACAATTCACAACAATTATAACATAAATAAACTAGGACAATTACTTTAATTAAACTCAATTTATTATCATCATGCTTAATAATATTTGGAAAAATATTCCATGGCAACTCGATCTTCATGAGTTTGGAAACCAAATTAGGTCCTTTCGGAATCCTTTGCTTAGTAAATATGCATTTTACTGATCCTTATTTACTAAGGGTTTCTTAGTATTCATGTGAGGTAACAGAGACGTGTTAGGTTTGAAACAGTTTAATCACACGAATTTAAAAACTATGTAGATAACAGATCTTGGTCAGAGTTGTTATGAACCTACAATTTAATCGGGTCAGGATCTAAATTGAGCATGAACATTTCAATTATGTGTCCACTAGTCAGGATCGCTCAGCTAATTCAGGTGCATTTCAATCACGTTTGAACGAAATACAAACTTGATTCTAATTGAAATCATCGTTGATTGAAGCACAAACATCATAAGCATGAATCAAATAAATATTATTTAATCAAAGCAATTATCCTAGCTTAAATAAAATTAAGCTAACATTGTTATAAACAAGAACAAAGAACACATAGCAAACATTTAAGATTAAATTAAAGAAAAGAAAGAATAAACCCAAATCAAAGTGGCTGTCACCTAAGACTATGATCGAAGAGGGCTTATTCGTTCCTTCGCTTCGCTCCTTTGCTGATGGCTCTCCAAGGTGGCCGACCAAGGGCTCTTTAAGAGGCTTAATTGCTAAAATCTTTATGAAGAGATGATACTAGGCATGGGAATGGGAAATGCTAGAGAGAATTGAGAGAAAAGAGAGAATGTTGAATGTTTGAGGGATGAGGGATGATTAGGAATGGTGAAATGGGGTCGTATTTATAGGTAAGGAGAGGAGAGTATTTTGCTAAAAATAGAGAGGTTTAATCTCTTCAAGCTTCTTCAATGGGTGGTTGGCCATCAATAGTGGAATTTGAGTTGATTTTTGGTTGATTTTTAAGCAATTTAAATGCCATAGCAACTAAGGACTAAGACTAAGTCAAATGTAACTCTTCGGGCCAATCTCTAATTTCTTCAATATTGCAAGGACCTTGTGCAATAAAACCAAAAGTAGTTTATTTAGGCAGCCATGTGTAGTCGAAATTGGGTTGACTTGGTCTTCAAGGATGGTTTTGTGATCCAACAAAGTTATCAGACCTGTCAAAAATAAGTTAATTAATTAAAGGACTAAAGAATAAAATTAACCCAATTTAATTAATTAATTCAACCCAAATTATTTAATGAAATATTTTAGAATGAATTATTAAATATAATTTTATATTTTATTATTTAATTTAATCATGTTTGGCCCACTTTATGTCTTAAAAATATAATATGTTCAAATAATTATAGAATAAGTCATTTTATGCATGAAACCTATATAATAAAGCATAAAATCACATTTTAATAATTTCTATGTCCTAATTTCATATTTTCACATATTCCATTAACTTATTAAACAATTATTTAGTTTTAACAATGAATTTAAGTAAAAAGGTGATAAATTACATAGGAAAAATCCTATATATTTTTCAGTTTAAAACAGGGTATTTTGAACTTTGGCTACTGACTTGTGTTGTATCGGTATAAGTTTTTCAAAGTATCAGTAGTTCATGGTAGTTTCGTTAGTATGATTACTTGTATCGGTATAAGTTGTAGGAAAAATTTATCTAGCTCTCTGGAACTTGTTGTATCGGTAGTAAAATGGGTTATATCGGTAGTATCATACTTGTACCGGTAGAACTATCATTTCTACCGATAGAAATCTGTAGTTATTTTCCAAAGCTTACTGACTTGACTTCTATCGATACATGTCCAACAAGTACTGGTAGAAGTCCCTCAAAATTTATAAAATGATATATTTAAACTGAATTAAAATGAAATGACATTAAATCTCGATAACTAATGCATGATTATTTATGTGATATTGTATTGTTGAAACATGGAAACTTAAATAGTTGTAAAAGGTTTGAAAGACCTCAGGACCTTAAACCAGCGATGATTACAGGTTTTTGGTGTTACAATACCCCTTTTCCATGACCAGTTCTCTACTAATAATCGAGCTCAAATCAATCCCTTTTGTAATATGAGGATGAAATGCAAACTAAACAAAAATAAAGCAAGTCAGTACAATCAGCATAAAACTTAACAACAAATTAAAAGCATAAAATAAAGAACCTATGTATCTATTTTGGGTAATTGCTAAAAGTTTGACATATTTCTACCTAGGATGGACACTTAGGGTTCATTATATGTAGTTTAAGTTCTAGAGTAAGGGTACTCGAACCAGCAGATTCTTCAGTCCTCACCTGTTATAGGCTCATACGGACGAGTTCAGTTTAGGGGAATACATTTCCTATATGTTTGCACGGAAGTGAAAACTTCACGAAAACATAGGTATGGATGTATCCCGACAGCGATCCACTATCCTGCACGGATGTGATAACCTCGCGAAGGAGTAGCTTCTCATTTCCACTTAAAAGGTGTAGCAACAAATGCAATGTATGCGAAAAAGTAATCCTATATTTAGCAATATCAATACAGCATCATTAAAGCAGCATATAAGAATGAAATGCAAAGGATCGCAAATTAAATTAAACCAAATTTTGAATTTTCAACAAAAAGACCGAAATAATCGACTTGTAGCTTGACTCTCTTATTGGTCCCCTGCGGAATCGTCAAGCTGTCGATACAATTTTTTTAAAAAGTTCTGACTTATATTTTGAAAAACAAAAATGGAGCCACCACCAATCCTTTTTAAATAGGAGTGATTGGACCACCTTGTAAAATTTTAAAATCATTAAAACAATAATTTTGGTCTTTGAAACCATAAAACGGGTTCAGGAGTCGATTACGCGTGAGGAAGGATTAGCACCCTCACACGCCCAAATACCTAGTTGATTATTTAATGTCTTAGTTGTTGAAAATCAAAAGCTCGAGAAAAATTTAAATTACCATCCTTAAATGCATTAATGGCATGTTTCGATATTGTTTAAAAATTAAATTTACAAAGAAAACTCGTTATTTCGAGTTAATCGAGAAGAAAATTCATGTCTAGTAAGTTAGGGCAAAACACTTCGAATCTTTGAAAATGACGAGCGTTTCTAATTATTATCTCAAATCTCATATGTTTTAATTTTAAAAATAAGGTGTTCGATTATTTCGGTTCAAAGAGAAAACCACACCCAATGAATTAGGGCATAATTCTCTCGAATTCCCGAAATAAAAAACATTGCCTCGATTTTTTAAAATGATTTATGTGTTTTTAAAAAGAATTAAAATGTCATTCAATTTATTTATTAAAATATTATACATAAAATGAATGAGTATGTACAAATATAATTCACAATTTGGTAATGACAAAAATTAAAATACATACATGAACAAGATAAGATAAATAAAATAAATAAGAAATAACACGAACAAAATAAAAAATAACAATAACAATAATTATAATGATCATGGCAATAAGCATTAATTAATTAATAACATAAAATAACTATAAATATAGAAAATACGATCATAAAAAAATGATTGAATAACAATATAATTAAATAAAAGGGAAAAATAAAACAATAATGAAAGGGCATGAAATTAAGTAAAATAATTAAACAATAAATAATGCAAATTAAATAAAAGGCAAAAAATGAAATAAAAATCATAAAATAACAATATATAAGTAAATAAAAATAAATAAACAATAAATAAATTAAATTAAATACTAATATAAACTAATAAATACAAATAATAAAAGTAACAGGGACTAAATTAAATAAAAATAAGATAGTAAGGTCAAACTTATAAAAAAAGAAATAAATGGGCAAAATTAAATAAAGGACTAAATTGTAAGTGAGAACAAATTAAGGGTGCGAATAAAAAAAATTAAACTAAATTAAAATAAAATACCAATTACAAGGACTAAATGGATAAATATCCCCACCTCTATACATGTATCATTCCCTAAAAGGGTCCACTATTGGTCAAAGGACCAAATTATAAAGCAATTAAAATTAATAGGCTAAATTAAAATAAATAAAAAATGGAAAAGGACTGAATTAAAACACCTTAAAAATACGGAAGGGCCAAATGAGCAATTAACCCATCCGCATGAAAACACGCGGACCTTAGGGTTCAAATAGGTAGGGTCTCGAGTTATGGCACAAAACAACGTCATTTATGGCTATTAGGAAGGAGTCCAAAAAGACGTCATTTCAAGGGCCTATATAACTCAATTATTTTTGAAAATTTTCATTTCCTTCATTGTTTTAAAAAAAATCCTCTCTTCTCCCTTTTTTTTCTCACAAGAGGAGCCCTTGGCCGACCATGGGTCTGATGACCTTCCACCGTAGCATCTGCCATAGGCCACCGTTCATCGACGACGACGACTGTCGCCTACGGTGGTCAGAGCAAAAGAAGCAAGCCTTTTTCAAGTCTTTTCAACACCCTGAACTCAGATCTAAGGTTGAAAACACCCAAATCCTCACCAAAAATCCACAAACAACTAAGAACTTTTCGGTTCTTGATATTTTGTTTTTTATAAAGAAATCTTTCTCGTTCTCTCCGACGTCCCATGAGCCCAAAGAGGCTTTAGGATTCTTGGGTCCTCGAACAAACGCTCTTGGAGGCGGCCAAGGATGAATAAACACCAAATAGGTAAAAAAAAACCTAGATCTAAATTTACTTTTTTAGTTTTGAAAAAATAGAAATAAAAATACAAATTGCTACCTTGAAAACTAACTTTGATTGCCATTGAGTGCGTGTAATGCCTGTTTCGATTGCTAAAATTGATCCCCCTTTCTACATTCGAATTCTTGTTTTTATAACATGAATATTACATATCTTTTTTGTTTCGTTTCCTTTTTTCTTCCAATTTTGCAGATCTAAAAGATTCTCGGGGCAAGGTAGGGTTACCGACTGGACCATCCAAGGGTAGCTGCTAGGGGTTTTTTTTTTGTGTTCATTTTTTAGTTTAGGGCTTTGGGGCTTCGTAAAAAAATTAAGCTTGTATTTTTTGGGTATTTTGGGTTAATTTTGGATTGTAATTTGATGGACTTTAGAGGATAAAAATTTGGTCTTATTTATTTAATGGGTCGGACGAATTTGGGCTCGTACACCAATCATGCGCCTTGCAATCTCGAAACCTCACCCGACACCAATCCCTGACCTAGTTTTTTGCTTTATTTATTTTTATTTGCAGTTGTATTTTTATTTTATTGTTAGTTGTTTTTATTTTATTTATGAGACTTCTTTATTTTATTTTATTTTTATTTTGAATTTTATCTTTGATTATTTATATCTTTATCTTATTTATTTTTGTCTATTCTCTTATTGCACTTCATTTAGAATCATTCATGATTTTGATTTTCACTATTCCGACGAATTCATCCAAATTCAAGGCAGTTTCAATTCTCTTAATCCCTTATGATAGTGTGCTTATTCAGTGATTATTATATATATTTGTACATTGAAGGCAATGTACATCTTAAGTGTGAGGAGGTTGTTTATATGTTTATGCGATAAAATCCTTGTATTGTTGTTTGTTTTGAAGTAATTTTCTCACAACTATGTTTGAAGTTATTCTTTTAATTTGGAGTTTTTATTAATTCTGTTTTCGGATTTATTTGTTAATGTTTGTGATTGGTTGATTTATACATTAATACACGAGAGAGTCAATCACGATAAGTTATTTTTTAAAAATAAATATTTTAGGTTGTCTCCCTGAACTGAAGAATTATCTTAAATTTTGAATTTGCAAGTTTGAATCAAAACCATAATTTTTTCTGAGCTTTTGAGCCTATAAAGTATTTATTTTTTGTTGTGAGTATGTCAACTTGATTTGTTGTTCTAGAATTTGCTTCAGTTATACATGTCGAGATCATATTATTGATTTGATATACTGAGATGATAGAGACACTTAGTATTTAACCCGTCGAACCTTTAAACAACTTTCTTGTTGAACTAACCCCTATTAAACCCCATTGATCCTAACACATTTTTTTCTAACCCATTTTTATTAACCCGTAACCTATATCTAAGTTGTAAAATTATCCTTTGGTTCCCTTTTTGTCGAGATCTGATTTGGTTAGTTGTCTAACTATGTTTCATTATTTGAATTGCTGAATTTTATTTTGTTATAAAAAAATTAATAAAAAAAAATTGATTGAGCTTGAATTGTTAGTTTCATATTCTATTGAAAAGCTTAGTTTCATTTTTTATATCTTATTGATGTAAATTCTTTCAATTTAACAATTGATTTTTCTAGTTTGATAACTTATCAACTCGACTCTTGATTGTAATCAACTTTTCTGACTTTTTCCATATACTTAACCTAAGCCTCATTATAACCTTTAAAAGACTTCTTAATTGGTGTGTCATCTCATTTTATAATGGTGGAGATTTGATTTTCAAGCAAGCATATGGTAATAATATTTCTTGTTAACTGTTGAGTGCATATTAATTGAACCTTAAACACTTTAAGTGTTTTGAGTGATTTTTAGTGAGGATGTCAATTCTTGTTGAGTTTGAATTTCAAGTATTTATTGAGATAGGGGAGGTGCCTATGTTTTTATGCTTTAAAAAATCACTGTTTGTATTACTTGTGTTATTTAGTGTCATTTTGATTGAATTTCTAATGCATGATTATTTATGGGTTGTCCTAGAACATGATTTGTGAGAACCATAAATTGAAGGAGGTTAACTTGAATGTGGTTTGAGAATTTTGCTTGAGGACAAGCAAAAGCTTATTTGATAAGTGCTAAAAGTAATATGTTTTAATCTCATTTTTAATGCGTTTTTGGATGATTATTCGATTTAAATGGTGAATTTTATGCTCATAATTCTTTAAATTCATGTTTTAATACTCATGAGAGCATTTGGGAGCAAAATGACTGAAAAACGAGTGAAAATCGAAAAATCGAAGTGACCTACGAAAACCACATAGACCGACCCCTTCCATACGGGCTGCCACACAGTTATGTGGCAAACCATGTCGTTTACATGGGATTGCCCACCAAACTTCGCAAAATCACTTTTTTTAAGTTTTTCGAGCATTCTAAGACGTATATATGACAAAAATAAGAAGATAGGAGAGAGTCATCATAGAATATTCTAGAAAACAACTTGAAAAACACTGTTGAAGCCGATTCTAAAGTACATTTTCGTCAAGATTAAAGATTCGCATTGATTTCTTAGGAAGTCATCATGAGTTTCTTTGTTTCTTATGGGTATAATATGTTTTGGATGCTTTTATTTTTTAGCATGAACTAATTTTCTAAATAACTAGGGAAGATGAACCTTATGATGGATTCTGTCTTTTGATTTTTATTTTATGAAATGAACACTTAGATCTTGTTCTAAATTATGTGTGTTTAATTCTTGGTTTGAAATTTCTAGATTATTAATCTATGTTTAATGTGCTTAATTCAGAGGAGGAATATACCCTGCTTGAGAGTAGAACTAGCATAATTGAGTGGAGTTACGTGCAATTCTAGAAATAGGATGACATAAATCTACCGGATTAAAGTTAAATCTAATAGGGGGATCAATAGATCGAGTTAACGTGATAATAGGGGTTTTAATTAGAAAAAAATTCAATTAATCAATCTAGAGTCAGTTGCTCTTACTCTCGAAAGAGATATTAGTATAATTTAGGGATTTTTATGGATCAAGATACTAAGTAAAGAAATTGTGTAATTTAGACCGATAATGACAGATGAAATCTAGGCAGATTTTTTCTTGGGTATTGTTTCACTTCTTGGTTGTTTATTTGATTATTTTCATGGTTTGTTCTTGTTGTGTTCTTTAGTTAACTTAAGTAGTTAATTTTAGTTTTTAATCAATTACTCGAATTTTTCGGTTAAATAATAGAAAGATGGTAATTACTAGTACTTGTAGTCCTCATGGGAACGATATTTTTGCTCACTGTAACTATACTATTAATTGATAGGTGCACTTGTCTTAGTCGAGTTTTTAGTTGGTTAACGACTACAATCAAGTATCTCGTGAATCTCTAAGATGTTTATTGTATACTTGTGTTAGAAACTCTTCTATACTAAATGACTAATCTGTGGAATGAAAATGTAAGCTATACAAGTGTAATATGCTGAATCTATGAAGAATGTATGTCTGATGAACTTTTATGTGTTGCTCACATGATATTATGCCTCTGATATGAGAAGAAATATATGTTTGGTGAATGCGTGCGAAATTATGCTTGTGTCTGTCATGAGTAAGTTACTGCATGAATAGTTTGTGCATGAAGTTCAAGTGAATGAGTTGCGTGTCTGAGGATGTGAATGCATCTGGTCTATTGAAGTTTGAAAGAAGTGAGTCTGTCAAGCATGAGTCTGCATGATGAGTCTATGTCTATTTAAAGGGTCCACGGGGATAATAAACATGAATCTTTGATACGGAAAGTCCATGGCCATGGCACTTGAAGACCATATAGTATAAGACCTAGTCATGATGACTATGGCATCATACGGGGAAATGAATATCATATAGGGTAAGACCTAGTCATGATGGCTATGACGTCATATGAAAAAAAGACGAAAATAAAGGTTAGGAGACTACCAGGTGATGAGGGGCAAACCTCACGATGGTGAGTTTAGGCGAATCCCTATTGTCGAAAGCATTAATTTTCGAAAAGAGAGCCTTTGTGGCTACATCTATTTTAGGGTGCATTTATGGCTACCTTTGTTTAAGGATGCCTTTGTGGCTATCTTTGTTTAAGGATGCCTATGTGGCTTTCTATTATTCAAAGATGCCTCTATGACTATCTATGATAAAAAGGAAAACTTCGATAGTTATCTAAAAAAAAGCACGCATTCGTGGCGCAATCTATAGAATGACCTTTGCTGTAATGATCGAAGACAATGTCGATTGGGTGGACTCTGAAAGAACAACGTATTTGCAATAAAAAAAACTTGAACTAATGAAATGTTGGTGATGAACGTTTCATGTGAAGAAGCGAACGTAGTCCACCTCGTCCATAAGAATAAGAAGAAGAGTCAGAAAGTATGTCACAAGTATAATCCCATGAGTGAGACAAGTGATTTTGACTAAGGTATGATCGCCTACAAAGAAAGAAGAAAGAACTCGGTAAGGAGGGTGCAACCTCAAAAGGAGATGTAATGATCCGAGCAAGTACCTGTCCAAGAAGAAAAAGGGAAGTGCAAAGCACTAAACTCAATATGAAACAATAAACAGGTACTTAAATATTATCTTACTAAGTTCTTATGAACTTACTTAGGTTGTTTTCGATTTCAGTAGTAAATATGAGAGTATGTCAAGAGACGATGCCAAGGCTATGCCAAAGAGGGCAGTGGATTGGGCTGTTATGCATACAAAGAAAGTTATGAGGAGGAGTTATAGTCCATATAGAGAAAGTTATATAAGTGTAAGCCATATTGAAAGCTATGTGGCGAAGTTAAAGTTTTGTATAAGCTCAAAAAGTAGCGTTTCAACTATGTATTCAGTGTAACTAGAGATCTGATGATGATTTTCGTAGTTTTATTTCTTCAAATTGAATATGTACATATACTTTGTACAAGAAGTTATTCATAATGAATATAAAAAAGGTATTTCAGAACGAAAAGTAGAAGATTTTATGAGTCATCACTAGAATAGTTACATAGGCAAGTTAAAAAGAGTCTAGGTTACATCTGATATAGGACGTAACACCCAATACTCGGATCCGATCAATCGAGTCGGGTGGAGGGCGTTATATACATAGGTTTAATTAAAGTATATGTTTAAGATTACTAGTGAAAATACTTAGTGAATCTTGAATACTTTGTTAGCTCTATGAACTTAGTTGAGCTTTTTTGAAGTATATGTTGTATTACATGATGTTTTGATGGTGTTTTATGTTTTAAAATGGTTAATTGATGTATGATAATGAATGAAATTGATTGTGACATGAAATTAGTGTTTTGGGCATGTATAGGGCTCCTTTACACTTAAGGTGTGATGCCCTAGTGACATGTATTGTACCTAAGAGTCAGGATTCTAGAATCTATAATGTTTTAGCCTAGGTATTGATACCTAGCACAGAGGTACTGATACCTCTGCTTCAAACCACTCAGTTTGGTAAGTTTTGCTCTGAAAAGGCCCTAAATGTACTCTGTTTGCAGCCAAACTTTGAAGATAGCTTAGAAATTACTAGAACCACTCCAAATAATCTTAATTTGATTAAAATGAATGGAGTTAGATGATGTTCAAGTTTAGTGTTTGTAGTGCCTGAATGTGACATTCGTTGCTCTGATTGTCGGGTTTGCCTGGGTAATAGGTGTTACAAATTGTTAGAAAAGTCAATTTAGAAAACATGTTTGTTTGCACGGCATGTTTTTAATTTTTTTTCTAAAACTTGAGCCCTTTATATAGAAATAAACTTTACCAAATTAGTACATATGCTTTTCACTCAATGAAACTTATCAATTCTTGACTTTCAACAAATGCGATATTTTTCGCTATTCTTTCACCCTCTACTTACTAAAAGTGTGGGCTCTAATTCATGAACCGATCACAAAATGAAAAGATATTTCTCTCTATAAGAAAGAAACCAAAAAATCGAGTTTTCACAAAAAAATAGAATTTATTTGGAAAAATATATCTCACAAATTTTTGGCAGAGCGACCACACTCAAATTTGTGTGTTGTTTACTTAACCTGTAGTCTTTTTTTATAGGGAAAATCCACAAGAGTTCTATTTGAATAAGAGGAGAAAAATAATACAATTTTAATAGAAAACATCGACTCTTATTGAGACATCACATACACATGGTGGATGGTATATACACTGGGAGTATTCCAATGTGCTACCCACCTTAATACAAGTGGGCTCTATTAGGCTTTTCTTGTATTGGGTACAGCTATATACTTGGTATATAGTCTTTAAAACTATATAATTTATCTAACTCAATACTAGTTTTCTATTCCCAAAATATTATTTATTTAATCAATTAAAATAAATTTAATTAATTCTCTCAATTAAATTATTGGATAAATTATACCCATGGTTATTAAACTATTAGTAAATTTACGTTTTGGTCACTCAACTTTAAAAAGTTATAAAATGGTCACTAAATTATTCGAAAGTTTTCATTTTAGTCATTGAGATGTTAAAATCACTACGTATGACCCTTTTTGTTCGTCTCGTTTGCATCAATCGAACGCTTTCCTTCCTCTCCCCTTCTACAGTTCAAATTTTTTTCTCATGAAACAACTTTGAACACTACAAATCTACTAACTAAAATCCAAACAACTTTCTTCTATGATCTCCAGCAATGACTATCGGATCAACTTGGATCTAAGATATGTTCTTATACTTATCGATGGGTATTGATCGGCATATTGTTCATCGAAACATTGCTTGGAGCTTATTAACGAAACTTTTTTAAAAAACATAATAGTCCAGTGACTTAAAAAACCTTTCAAATAGTTTAGTGACTTAAATGAAAATTTTGGAATAATTTAGTGATCATTTTGTAATTTTTTGAAGTTCAATGACCAAAATATTAATTTATTAATAGTTTAATAATATTAGTATAATTTACCCAATTTTTATTTAAAACGATGATATAACATACAATTGCAACTTTTCATCGGGTAATAAAAGCTAACAAATCCATAATGAAACATATTTAAGTAAATCAATGTTTTATATATAAGAGGTGTTTTAATATTACAATGTTTGTACCATACATGCCATAAGCTAGGGATGAGCGTTCGATCGAATCGAATTGAATGAAAAAATTTCAAGTTATTCGAGTTAACGGATCTTATTTTATCATCCTAATTCGATTTGAAATTTTCTCGAATCGAGTCTAGTGAGATGAAATTTGAATCGAATATATTTGTTCGAGTTAAATTTTAAAAAATAAATTTGTATCCTTGTAATCACTATCACCCAGTATAATCAAATTTGTTATTAACTTTCATCTCCTCATAATTTATTTATTAATCTTTTATATACGAGTTATCTTCTTTGTTTGCTTAGTTGCTTTAATTATCTTCTAATTCTTGTAACTATATATTTTAAAATTAAAAAATATATTAAATGTAAAAATCTTATTTTTTAATAAAAGTTATTTTAAAAATAAAATGTGAAATTGATACCAACATAAAATTAACATCATTAATAATTCAATTTTAATATAAATATTCAATATTATTAAACAATTCAATAATATAAATAATACAAAATGTGAATTTAAATTTAATAATATAAATAGTAGATATAAATAAAATTATTACTATTTAAGTTTAAGAATTTTTTTAGATAATTTTGATTTTTTATTTGAAGTAAAGGGTGAGAAATAAAAATTTAAGGGAAAATAAAAAATTTTAAAGGTTTTGAAGAATAAAATTTTGAAAGAAAATAAATAGAGAGAAAAATTTTGGACGAGAAATATTTAAAAAAAATTAGGGATGGGTTTGGAGCAGATAGGGGTTGAGATGGGATGAAAGTAAAAGTTTTAGGTGAAGTAAAAGAGAGTAAATGTTTAGGGAAAAAATAAAAAATTTTGAGAATGTAAAATTTTGAGAGAAAAAAAATAAAAACAGTAAAATTTTAAAAGGAAAATATTAAAAAAAATTGAAAGAGTGTGTTTGGAGTATAAAGAGATAGGGTAAGGCGAGGTGGGATAAGAGGAAAATAAAAACTTTAAGAGAAAAGTAAGAAAGAAAGTAAAGATTTGAGGAAAAATAAAAAATTTTAAAGATTTTAAAAATAAAATTTCGAAAGAAAATAAATGAGGAAGTAAAATTTTGAAAAAAAATATTAAAAAATATTGAGGAAAATGAATTTGGGTAGATGAAAATAAAATAAGAGGAGAGTAAAAATTTTCAAAAAATAAATTCGATTCGAATTCGAAATTAAAAATAAAAAACTTAAATAACTCAATTAATTTAATTTAAAATTAATTTTTTTAATCAAATCGAATTTTACTTACTCTTATAATAAACTTTCCATAATATCAACAAAAAAACCCTAAAAGCAGACGAGTTCCTCGTAGTGAAATCTTCTAGATCCTTCCAAAAATATTAGTTTTATATATCTATCCCACATTCTGGATTCTTCTACCTCCCCGGCCCGAACCCTCCAGAGCAGCCCCTCCCACCCAGTTGCTTCTTTTAAACTTTCCCTTCCATTGTTATCCTCACATCTCCCTCAATCCCTAATACACCCTCGTCTTGATTTTTTTCATCAATGGCTAAGTACGGCGAAGGCGACAAGCGCTGGATCGTGGAGGAAAGACCCGACGGTGCTAACGTCCACAACTGGCACTGGGCTGAAACTGATTGCCTCCCCTGGTCGAAAACGTTCTTCACCAAATCGCTTTCGGATCTCACCATCCTTGACGGCCAAGGCAATCTCAGCATCAAGACCAAGAAGGTCGAAAAGGTCGACGGCGAAGCCTATGTTAATATTCGCAAGGGCAAAGTCATTCCCGGATATGAAATCAGTTTGAGTGTATCCTGGGAAGGCGAAGCCAAAGATGGGGAAGGGAAGACGCTGTTGAAAGCTGAAGGTAACCTCGAGATTCCGTACATTTCGGATGAGAATGCTGACGAGGATCCGGAAGTTAAGGTGACGGTTAAAGACGAAGGATCCATTGGTAAAACCTTGAAGGAAGCGATGCTGGCCAAAGGGAAGCCTTTGGTTTTGGAGAAAGTGAGGGATTTTGTTAAAGCTATGGCGAAAGGTGGCCCCGTTAAAGATGAATTGGAAGCAAAGAAATCGGCTTCCAAAACAAATACTACTAGTAGTAATAGTAACTCAGCTGCGGTGTCTAAGGAGAAAGTTGGGGCGGAGAAGGAAGCCAAAAAGGAAGTGAAGAAGGAAGGGAAGAAAGGTTTTAAGACGATTACAATGTCGGAGAAGTTTAATTGTAGAGCCAAGGATATGTATGAGATTTTGATGGATGAGAATAGATGGAAAGGGTTTACTCAGAGTCATGCTAGGATAAGTAAAGAAGTCGGTGGCCAATTTAGTATTTTCGATGGATCGGTTACTGGTATTAACTTGGAGTTGCAAGAAGGGAAGTTGATTGCTCAGAAATGGAGATTTGGGAGTTGGCCCGACGGGATTGATTCTACTGTAAGTTTAATGGATTCCGATTTTGCCTGTTCTCCAGGTTTTTGGGAATACAGTGTGGTCGAATGATGGCTTATCTTTAATGGATTGTTGTTGCAGGTAAGACTTGTTTTCAATGAGCCTGAGCCTGGGGTTACTATAATTAAACTCACGCATTCAGATGTTCCCGAGGAGGACAGGTTGGATTTTCTTTGTTTTATTGTGCAACATGGCTAATTTGTTACTTTCTGAATTGGGTTATTGATTCTACTTCTGTTTTTGCTTCGATTTGTGATGCAGATATGGGAATGCGACTGTGGTGGAGAACACTGAGAGGGGTTGGAGAGACCTTATTTTCAATAAGATACGAGCTGTATTTGGCTTTGGAATATGATTTATTTTATTCCGAAACGAGGAATAGTCTTTCATTTTTGTTTTGAATTGTTGGGACTTTATGAAAATTTATTTCTTTTCAGCTATTTTATTGTGAAAAATTTATAAGACTTTGCAAGTCTGATCTTGGTCTATTGGTTCATGGTTTTAAAGTTGAAACTTGGACTGAGTGTCATTGTTGTCTTGTTTGCCAATATCTAATCTATCCCCTTAAACTTATAACAATGAGAATGATGAAAATGTTGCGTTGCCAGCAACTTCACTATAATCTGTCAGTGCGCATAGTGTCTCCTTGAGGATGTATATCCTTTCAGTACATGTTAGTGTTATGCTGTTACTTAAGAGTGAATGGTTTAATTCTCTGCCGCTTTAATGTATTGATCTTGATGATACTGAAAACAAAGCTCAAATTGTATTGTTCTCTTTCTTCTGTTAGAAGAATACAGATTTTTTCTGAATTGGGTCTTAGAATCATCAATCGCTCATGGGCAATGTGAAGTTTGTGGGTTGCTTCACCATGTTGTCCATGTTTTTACAATGAAATTAGGGATCTCAAACAATTTTCTCTGCATGGTATGTGATTATTTATTTCAAGCTAATTAACAATTGGATTGCCCATTGCTTTTGAAGTATTTTTATTGGTTTACATCATATCTGGTGCTTGGACCATGGTTAACTTAGCTACTGATTCTTTAGTTTGTTATTCTTTGAGGATGTAGGTAGAAACGAAATTTTGTTTCTGCTGTCGGAGTGGGCATGATAATCGAGCTACTTGACATATGGCTGTGGTATTGCACTTAAATGTGTTTAATCGTTCAAAATGAAGCACTTGTTTCTGTGTCAACAGTGTTGGCCATGTGAAGAGCAGGAAGCATCTTTGGCCAAGTAATTCAGAGTATGCGTAGGTGCAACAAAACGATCATGAGGTTAGAAGAGGAAATATTCTAATTGTTGTTCCTCAATTGATGGCATATAGTTAACTGTTGTTTGGATATTCATCTCATTGCAAATGTCTTACAATAAGAGTTAAAAGAGAGCTTTTTATACAGGGATTAATGTGTTTATAGTTCTATAAGGCGCATGAGCCTCAAAGCCTCCAACTAGATAATATGATTACTCTTTCACTGGAGAACGTTCCAAGATGTAACTTGTGAAGATAATAGATGAATCATTAAGTACTACGGTTAGTAACAGATATTTGTGCCATTGCATGTGTTTTATGTGTAAATAACAGCTCCAAATCCAATGTTTAAGATAAATTATAAAAATAGTTATTTTTTTTGTTTGTCTCAAATTACATGTTGAGTCATTTATGTTTGAAATGTTACATTTTAGTCATTTACGTTATCGTTTTGTTATGAAATGATCATTTTGCCGTTAAATTTTAATATTTTCTTAATGACAATATTACGTGGGAGTTTAAATAGGTTTTAAATATTAACCAAAACGAGAATATGTTTTTAATTAAATAAATTTAATTAATTAAAAATTTTAAATTAATTACATTTTAAACTGAAAAAGAAAGCGTTTATTTTTTTTATTTTTTTTAAATTTTAACGGAAAAAATTATTTTCATTTCAGTTGGATATTTAAGTTGACATTTAAAAATTATTTGGATTGTAATGTAAGATTATTATTAAGGAGGTAATGGAGTTTAACGGTAAAGTGATTATTTCGTAACAAAACGATAACGTAAATAAGTAAAACGTAATATTTTAAATGTAAATGATTAAAATATAATTCAAGATAAATAAAAGTGATTATTTTTGTAATTTATTCAATGGCTTTTAGGTAGTATGTCAAGGATTCTTAGATTGGACATGATTAAAGTTCATTTTTCATTCAGAAACTTCAATTCATTCGCTTAGGCCTTTTAGCTTTATTAAGAATTGTTACTTTGTATTCTCCACTTCTATTATGTATTTCCTGCATAGCGTGATGAAATCTTTCACCTAGAAAAGTTGACATAGATGTTTAGTGGGGAGTACCAGCTTGGACACTATGAGACTGTGAATTCATCTGTGTTGTTAGAGCTATAGGTGTACTAACAAACATCTTTATTTGTTTCTCCCTACTCTTTTAAGATATGGGTTCTTTGTTCTTTCCATTGAACCCTTCCAAGGCCATTTCTTGGGTCCGCAATATTCATGACTTGGACTTACAGGACTATGGCTTTATTTAAATTGAAATTGTGGCCAATGAGGTTCTTTGCTGTGATGCAAGTTATTGACTCGGTTGGTTCACTTAAATTATCATTTAAGCTTTTTTTTTTTAAGGGGTGAGTTTGATTTGGTTTGATTCGGTTATTTTAGATTTTTTAAGCTGTTATCGACTTATGGTGAGTTTGGATAGTGGGTTGTGATACGGAATGTTTAATTTATTTTTTGTCTTATGTTATAAAATCGTTACAATATTTAATCTTTGTCATCGTTGTTTTTATACTAATCGAACGTATAGTTCATTTAAATTCACCATTAATTTGATTTTCAGTTTTTTATATTAATTTTGGGTTTTGGGTCATATTTTGATTAAGTTTTGTTTTACTGTTTTCCACTTCAAGTAAATAAAAAAACTCAATTTAGATTGGTTTTAAGAATTATTTTAATTGTGAAACTTGCTTTGTTCTATGTAACAATTTATGTTTGGATTTTGGCATGATGTTTATGTTCTCTTTTCACTTATCAGGCCTCTTTAGGAATCTATGTTTAGAAGAAAAAAGAAATGCTGAGCCATACGTTCATCATATCAAATTACAACATTACCTTAATGCATCAACACAGTTTAATTTGTGGAATTAATTTTACTGTACAAACAAAGAGTTTACGTATGGTTGGTCGTGAGAATGCCATCATCATCTCTTACAAATTTACATAAGAAAAAGTGAAAATAATCCCCAGTATTATTCAGACAAACTTTTTGATCATTTGTCTCACTTCTTCAGTCACAAGCCATGCTTTGTGCCCTCCAATTACTTCTTCTTTCATCTCTCCATCCTTCCATAACTGCAATTATTTTCCCTTTTTCATTAATCATTATTAATATAAAAGAACTCAGATTTTTGTTTTGCGGTGAACATACCTGAATTGTTGGCATTTTCTGCATACAAAAACACCAACAATTAAAAAAGAATTGAAATAATTTTGTTATATATGAATTAGAAAAAAAAAAAAAAGAACATACAGAGATATTTCCCCGCTTCACTAAAGCTTGAGGCACTTTGTTGACATCCACGTAATAGAATTTGATTCTAACATAAGATAAGAATTTGTCAATGAATTAACAACACGTGATTAAACATCATTATATCATAACATGAGAAGAGCATTTCAAAGTTGGACTAGTTTTCGACGCCAACTACCAACTTGGAGTTGGATGATACGTTAGATACCTAGAGGAGTACAGATATAATCCCATCTCCAAAAGTAATAAATGAGGTTAATATAACATTTATATTTAAATTTGACATTTTTTTAATTTGGTACATGAATTTGTTTTTTTTTTAATTTGGTGTCTAATTTTTTAAATATTAATGCGTTAAGTATAGCTTAATACTTATTTTTAACATGAATTTTTTTAAAATTGATAATATTTTTATAGCAAAACAAAAAAAATTAACACCGTCATTGTTTTGCGTAATCATAATAATATTTAATAGATTTAGGTACTGATTTGAATTTAAAAAAAAGTTTAGATATCAAAAGTATTAAGTTTAAGTATCAAATTAAAAAAAATAAATTCAGGTATCAAATTGAATTAAAAAAGTTTAGGTATTAAATTAATAAAAAAGTTCAAATTTAGATACTAAATTAAATAAAAAAAATTAAATATCAAATTAGAAAAAGTGTCATATTACATATTATATTAAGCCTAATCAATATCAATAAGTAGATAAAAATGTAAGAGAATTTATTTTTAAAAAATTTAGATGGTGTGGTGTGTTACCATTTTGATTTAATATTAAATGTGTAAATTCAGCAAAGTGAGTGTATTATATATTAACACTTGAGTAAAGATAAGTTTTACTTGGTATCGAACTCAGCTGCCAATTTCTCCAATTTTGGCTTCAAATAGATGCATTTTCGGCACCAAGCAGCCATCCTACCAGCAATCACAGTTCAAAAAAGCATTAAATTGGAGAAAGGCTAGGCTTTACTATGTTCAACAAGGAGAGAGTTACAGAGAAGATGGAACGAACCAATCAATGATAATAGGCTGAGAGAGCTGTCGAGCACGAGCCAGAATCTGATCAAGGTGATCACAGTCGTTGATGGGTTCCATCTCAATCGAACTGGGTCTTGACAAATCAGGCCAAAGAGCCTGTACTGTCCACTTTCTCCTCCTCACGATTTTATTCTTCCATTTTCTATCCTTCCAATCAGACCCAAAATACCCAGAATTCTTTGGTGAAAACAAACTGCTTCCATTGTTCCAAAGCTGTTGTTGTTGGTATCTTTGATAGAATTCTGGGGACAGAATTTGAGAATTCGCTGCCAAAACTGACATCTTTTCGTTTTATTTTTCTAAGATATTTAATTTTATTTTTCAAACCCAAGATATTTAGACAAAGGGGTATGTGGGAAAGTTAGAAGAAAAGCATAATTGGATTGGGTTTGAAAGGGTTTTTTCTTTTTTCTTTTCTCTTTTATGTACAGTTGGTTTCGTTGAGAGATGGAAGTTGCGTTTTAGATAATGTTATCTTGCGTTTTGGCGTTGGAGGATGAGGAGAAGAAAACTACACAAAATGAAAAAGCTTATCCGAAAGGTGAGGGAATTAAGGGATGGAAAATGGGATGTGTGGGAACACAAATTTCTTTACTTTATGGTGTTTTCCTTGTAATTGTTGAATTCAGTTAAATAGTATTCTTAATTCAAAATTTTAATTTTAGGTATAATAATAAAATTAGCTCTTAACGTTTGAATGTTGAGTCATTTTAGTCTTTAAGGTTTTTTTTTTGGAGCACTTTCATACATAATATTTGTTTTTTTGTGTCAAATTGGTCATTTTTTAACGGTCTTATGATGTGATTGTTAAGGGACTAACGACGCTGACGTGAAAAATTGTTTTTCACATATGTACCACACGTATGTAGATGCTGACGTGACATATAAGATAAAATAATACCACGTCAACAAAAGAATTTAAACTTAAAAAATAATTAAAATTAAAAAAAATTAAAACCCGTATCTAACACACATGGGCATATTAAAAAAAATAATAGCTCCTAAATGAAGAACTCTAAATCTTAAATCCTCTCTCTTTCCATTGAAATTCTTTAGAAATTGAAGTTAGAAATTTAGTGGGTTTGTAAAATAATCGAAAATATTGTTTGAAAAAAGTGATTGGAAGCCATCAATGAAGATGTTTTCTTATTCGAAGTTGGTTTCATCATCATGAGGGGAGTTCGTTTATGATGAAGGGAAAATATGATGTTTCTGTAACAAGTTAACTCCGAGAGGGACATTGTGGAGCAATTTAAACCCATGCAGAAGGTATTATGGTTGCTTAGATTTTTGGGTAAGCATATATTTAGTTGATTTGTTTTAGGGTTCATAAGAAATTGGGGTTTTTTTTTTTTTTTGCTTATTGTGTCTTAAATCTCTGTAATTGATCAGTTGAATAGATGTATAGTGTTATATCTAAGGTTTATTTATATTTCGATTGTTTCTTTTTCAATTTTTGTTAAAAGTTTATTTGTTGTGGAGATTTCTTAACATGAAAAAGAAAAAGAGTTTCATGAAAGAATAATTCGATTGGACTAAATTGGACGAAATTGGTGCTACATAAGCATATATTTATGTTTTAGGGTTCATAAGAAATTGGATATTTTTTTATTTTTTTATTCTTTTAATTGGATATTGATGAAACATTTCTTTTCCATGCGTCAATATTAGAGTATATGAACTCAATTGTGGATATTTCATTTTTCTTGAATGGCGTTACCAGATTACGAAGTTGACAAGTATGGAATTAAAACTACATTTGATCATTTTGGGTTAGGTGTTGAGGATGTAAGCTCAAGCATTGGCCTCCATGAATTGTGTTAGGTTTTCCATTTTTAATTCTTGTGTCAGCTGGATTAAATCTGGGAATTGTAGAGTTTATATAATAAAGAGTCAATTTTTTGTGTGAATTGTTGGTTGGTGGATGAATATTTTTTAAGTGGTATGATGATAATTTGTGTAACAGGGTGAATGAAGTAATACGTGAATTACGTGATAGCGAAAGAAAACTTGCAAAAGAGAATAAGAGTCTTAGCAAGGAAATAATGAAGTGTGAAAGTGGTGAGATGTTTGAGAGTGAAAGTAGAAGCAGTAATGTTGAGATGTCTGAGAGTGGCAATGACCAAAATGTGGGCAAGAATAACCCAACAAAAGAGGTGAATCATGATGTTGTTGATCACATTGAATTAAACACAAAGATTAAGAGCTTGAAGCAAAAATGTAAATCACTCAAGAAAGAGAAAAAGTTTTATAAAAAAATGTTTATTTGTAGTGTATTGCTTATCGTATTTGTCACATTATTTAAGAATGTTATAATTTGACCCATTTATATGTACTAAATGTTCAGCAATTGCAAACATTTTTAATGTTTTTTTTAGGCTTTGATAGCCTTAAGGGAGCCTTTTTAATGTTGTGGATTATTGTTGGATCATTTGTTGTCTGATGAACAGTCTATCCATAATATGGATGATAGTGTTACATGAAGAAAACCATTAGATTAAAACTTCCAGAAACAAAGTCTTCAAAGAAGGTTTTGGGCAATTCTAGTTTGTTACCTTGAAAAAAATTCACATGTTCATTTGAAACATAGTTCTGAATAGCTTAACTAAAACTAGCAAGCTTAACTAAAATTTCAGAATAAAACAAAAAAAACTAATACCAGTAGATATCCATACACCACTAAAAAAAGCTATTATAGCAATAAGATGTTAACCAATTATTTCAACAAATCAAACAAAATATGTTATACTAACAAAATGATCCTATAGCAGTAAGATGTTAACCAACTGTTTAGACAAATCATTTCAAAAAACAAACAAAATATATTAACCATCTTAATTTATTTCTTCATCTTCTTTGCTGTAGTGGATTCTTGTGTGCTGATAGGTTCCTAATATGCCATCTTTTTCGAATTCTAGTTCTCATACTCATACCAAACTGAAAACAAAAATTAGAACCCCAAATTAGATTTAAATAATTTGGAATTGACATTAAAAAATGTTTACGATATACCTGTGGTCCATTTGTGTTAGGCTGAATGCATGATGTTCTATTGTTCTTTTTTTTTTTTGGCTTCTAGTTCCCGTACTCGTACTAGACTAAGATAAAAAAAAATCAAAACCTCAAATTAGGTTAAAATGCTTTTGAATTGACATTAAAATAGTGTATACGATATACTTACAATCCAGTTGTATTAGGCTGAATGCGTGGTGTTATGTTGTTATTTTTTGGGCTTCTAGTTCTCATACTTGTATCAGACTAAGACAAAAAAAATTAGAACCAAAATTAGATTTTTATATTTTGGAATTGACAATGAAAAAGTGTTTACGATATACCTGTGTTCCTGTTATGTTAGGTTGAATGCATGATCTTTTGTTGTGACCCTCACTACCACATTTCCTGCACCTCATAATTAGACCAACTCCACTGAGTTGTCCAGACTTCACTTTTTTTAGTTCATTTTTTGCCTTCCTTCTATTCTTCTTTGACCTACTAGAAATTGTTTTCTCAACTGTTGGAAGCATAGGCTCAATACCAAATTTAGTCCATTCATGTGACCTATTTATGGGTTGCAAAGCATATTCATATGCTTTCAAATATGTGTCCTTATGGTAGTACCTATGTAACTAGTCATTAGGATCTTGTTCAAGATGCCATATAGCACACGTAACAACCTTAAATTTAAATTAGGGACCAGTTTGAGATTTTTGAGAAAATTAGGGATTAAATTGGATTTTTCGTGACATTTAAGGACTAAATTGTAAAATCGACGACATTTAGGGATTGATTTGAGACTTAATTAAAATTTTATGGCCGAATTGAACTTTTTGAACTAAATTGTGTAACAGGCAAAGTTTGGGGTCTCAAGTGAAAACTCTAATTTTTCTAGAACCCCACCGTATAATTTACCCATTTTGTTGGGTATTTAAACCTCTTTTTCATCTTTAGTCAAACCCTTCACCTCCCATTTTAACTTTCTTTCTTTTTCTCTCAACACAAAATCCTCTCAACCCCCATATCCTTTGAGTTTTTCGACCACCCTCCTATCGCCGTCTGTTTGTGAGAAACGACACTAGGACATTCGGACCCCTCTCTCGCCACCGTCTCCTCCGTTGTTTAGGTGTCGTCCTCATCGTGGTAAGTTGTTAGAACCTTGTTGGTTTCCTTTTCCTTTCGATTTCGGTGAAGCTTGTGCCGTCTCGACGAGGTTTCGGTAACGACACCATCAAGAGGGGTTTACAAACCCTAGTGTTTATTGCTTCAATGTGTTAGAGTGTTGGGCTGCTTGATACAAGCCTAAACCAAAGACTCAATACCCAATACCCATGATCCAATCTAATGACCCTAATTATGAGCCCAACTAAAACCCAAACCCAAAGACCCATGTTGTGTATGACCCAAAATCAAATGACTTAAACCAAGCCTAAATCAAATGCCCAAGCCATGACCGAATTTGCAACCCAAGCCTTGACTCACTACCCAACCTGTTGATCGACTCGACCTAACAACTCGTTGATTGATCGTTGATCGAACTGTTGACTGTTGAATTTTTCAAACAATCTTGATTCGACATTTTTCGACGTCCCGAGTCCGAATTTACAATCCATTTTGTCAAATTCAAACCTAAAATCCCTATTTTACTATTGTAACACCCAAAACTCGACAATGGCATTAGTTAGGGTCTCGAGGTTTCAGATCATTTACAACCGGAACAAATACAATTTAGATCATCATTTCAAAGTTACAAGCATCAGGATAATTTACAATTCAATTAAATATATATATAATATTGCATCCTCTTTTACAACGTCTCAAATTTAACAGGGTCTGGATTAAATTACAATTGAAACACCAAACGAAAACATCAAATTTCTTAAAATAGTGGCCACACGATCGTGCCCCAAACTGTGTGCCTACTCGAAATACCAACACACGACCATGTCACAAATCGTGTGACAGGTTGTGTGAGCATGCGAAATACCCCACACGTCCGTGTGTGAAACCGTGTGTTGGGTATGTGTACATGCAAATAGGGCCACACGGTCGTTTCCCAGCCTATGTGTAGCCCGTGTGAGACTTGCACCTAATTTTTCCCAGGGTACACACCTGTGTAGTGGCCCGTGTTCTAGGTAGTCTGTACCTTCGAAAAAAGCCTAAAATCTTATATAAATTCACTACCATTTGGCTAAAATCATACATAAACTTATCATTCAAAGCAACCTAATCACAAACAAGGATATATTCCATTTCAAAGCATATCAACATTCAAAACATATTCATATCATAAATAGCAAGGTGAATTTCATCATTCATCCACTAACATCCCAACTACATAACATACAAAACAATCCAAGCAAGTTTCCCCTAGTACATGCCATATAAGCCAAGTGATGTAAAAAATACCGAACGAGCTCCCGGGATAGTGTGATTCTTCTTGAGGATCCGATCTTCAACAAGAAAATGAATCTACAAATCAATAAACAAATACACAAGTAAGCTTACAAAGCTTAGTAAGTTCGTAGGAACGTTTAACTTAATGAATAACATATTCGATTATAGAAAGAGTAATAAGAACATCTTAATTATCTCGTATCCTTAGAACTAAGTAGGTCTTCTCAAGTCGTTCCAGAAGTTTAGCTCATGCGAGCTCAGACATAATTTAGTTCTTATGAGCCCAGACAGAATTTAGCTCTTACGAGCCCAGACAGAGTTACGCTCTAATCGAGTCAAAATTCAGAAAATTGCTCCACCAAGCCGGAGTTCAGAATATTCATCAAGTCTTTTGTCCTGTTCCAAGCTGAAGAATATAAACATAATAAATAAAGTTAAAATGTTAAAGTTGGAAATTTAATCATATGAACTTATCGGACTAGTTTGCAGCTATGGATTAACTTTAAGGACTATTCTATAATTTTTCCTTTCCCACGATCCGTAGCACGTTCTTGATCTATCACAATAAATCATTCAATTTTCTCATTAAATCATGAAATTTAAATCATTTATTGCATTTAAGTCCTTTTTAGAAATTTACAAAATTACTCTTAATATTTCATTTTTATTCAATTTAGTTCTTAGACTCTAAATATGCAAAGTAACCATTTTCCTTTCAATCCCATACCAGCCGAACAATCAAGAGTATCTTCCCAATCCCTACATAAAATTATTTCACATAAAGTACATGTATTTTTATTGTTTTAGCAATCTAGTCCCTAAACCCTAAAATTATAAAAAATAACTTCACAAAATCATCAAATCTAACAACCAAGCTCATAATACTTTCATAAATTCTCAAGAACAAGCTCATTCATCAATGGAAAAATTTATAACATTTGACAGATTCAAAAATTAGTCCCCGGGCTAGCTAGATTAAGATAGTACGGACTAAAAAACATAAAATCACTAGAAACGGGTCAAAAATCACCAACCAAATAGAGGACTAAGCTTGCCAAATGCTCTTCCTATGGATTTTAGGGTTTTTTGGTTAAGCTTGAAGAAGAAGATGAAAATAAACAATTTTAACCACTTAGTTTTGTTTAAAATCCATCAATTTTTCAATTTGCTAAATTACATTTAATTTCTCAATCCATTTTTTCATGTTTTAAACCTCAAAATCATTCACTTACCCTTTCAAGGGTCTAATTACAATTCAAGTTCCCTCCTTTATCATCCAATTAGCATTTAATGTCTTTAATTTGTAGAACACAACTTTCACACCTTTTATGATTTAATCCTTTTTACTTAATTACCTATCTAAACGATAAAATTTCATAACCAAAATTTAATATGTCACTAATGACATCATAAATATTAATAATTAATATTTACGAACTGACTCGTCGGTGTTGTGGTCCCAAAACCATTGTTTTCGACACAATTGAAAAACGAGTTGTTACAGCTCTCCCTCCTTAGGAAATTTTATCCCGAAATTTCTTACCAATGAGCAGATTAGGGTATTGTGATCTCATTGAAGCCTCAGTCTCTGAAGTAGCTCCTTTCAGACCGTGATCGTTCCATAAAATCTTTACCAACGGTACTATTTTGTTTTGTAACTCCTTTACCTCACAAACCAGAATTCTAATTGATTCTTCTGAATATGATAAATCTTGTTGTATCTCAACCTCACAGGGAGTGATCACATGGGAAGGATCTGATTTATACCGTCTCAGCATTAAAACATGAAAAACATTATGAATCTTTTCAAGTTCCAAGGGTAAAGCTAGCATATAGGCTACTGGACCTACTCTTTTAATAATCTCATACAACCCAATAAACCATAGACTCAACTTTCCCTTCCTGCCAAAACGTAGCACCTTTTTCCAAGGTGAAACTTTCAAAAAAACTCAATCTCTGATCGCGCTGTGAATGTCACAGCAAATGTGCAAGCGAACACTTGTCGATGCAAGTATAGTTAATAGGTGTAAGTAGTCAGATATTGATCCCACAGAGATGACTGTCTATGTTTAAATTTGTTGAAGCAACAGAAGTTAAAATAAGAAGAATTATCAAGAATAATGTCAGTGCAATTAAGTCAAAGACTGCACCAATACAAGAGTTAAAACTGTCAGTGCAAATTTTGTAAAACTGTAATACAAAATGTCAGAGCAATTTAATAGAAAATGAAATGAATGTTGAAGATATTTTGTCAATGCAAATTAAGAAAATTAAAGAAGTAAACAATGATAAAGAAATGGGGGATCCCTGACTTGATAAGTTGGCAAACACTAAATGTGACTACAAGGTATTTGGTAGATAAATTGTCGCTGCAATCAAGATTAATGAGATCTCACTACTTTTGATATCCCTGCTTATGAAAGACTCAAAACACTCACATTAGTTCCACACCTTCTAGTGCTGGCAATGCTTTGCATTTGAGAACAAGTGGCTAGAATTCCTTTGTGCCTCAAGCAACTTCCGTTGTCTTGCTTGTTAATTTAACTTGTTACTGCACCTTCTAGTGACTGTGATTACAGTCGCACTTCCGTGGTCAAAAAAATTAAATACAAAGATAAATAGTTAAGAAAATTTGAGCATAAATCAAAATAGATCTAACAATAAGAGGTACTTTCATACACAATTATAGTCATCAGAATTTATCAAACTTTAAGTGGAAATAAAGAACAAGTTGAAACATTCTATTCCTAGTCGACTAAAACTTTTCCGTAAATGCTCCTCGCGTCGCTAATGGTATTACAAATGACATATATTTTCTCCCTAATTTAGTGTTTTAATTGTCTCTTTTGTATCTCATACATAAGCATTTTATACTCAGTTTTCATATTTTCTAATACATTGCTAGTTAGTTTAAATTATTGTTATTTTTATCTATTTTGTACTAATGTTGACGCAAGCAGCTGATATATTGCATCTTAAGATTGTCAGCGCAGGAGCTCAGTTCAGAAGATCAACATTGACAGAATGCAGCCACAAGATCAGCTTGGAATTGCGACCAGCGATGTCGACGCATTAAATCTAAACCTTAAATGAGTAGACTTAAGCTGAATTTACACCTGAAAGCATCAGTATAGGAATATCACAGGTGTCACCGCAATTACGATCTTAGATTGCGCATTACAGTGCAACGACATCCTGTAGATCTCTAAAGAGAACATTCAATCTACGTAAGTGCACAGCTCTACTCTAACTAACTTGAACAGCTGTAAAATCTAGATTTGGATCTGGGAATGAAGGCTGAATCCTACAATATTTTGAAGGCTATAAATAGAAGAACAAAGAATGAAGAAACAATCAAGATATAAGGGATTGAATTCTACAAATTCTGTGTGATTTTGAGATTTGAGCTGGAAATTGGGAAGCTGATGAAGCAAGTTTGCATCCACTTATGACGAGAGGTGCTTGATGCAAGGTAAGAGGAACGATTAGGGAGCAATTCTAGTAGTCTAGAGATAGTAAGCTTTAATTGTACTATTTAATTCTTCTTAAACGATGATGGATTTTGATAACATTAAATGAATACGAGAGTGACTTTTAATGCTAGATCATTTTGATTCTTATTTTGTGCTGCTTATTTGTTTATTCTTGGATCTAACCACTTTAAGCACGAGAGTAAAATTGTAGTCTGCCGACATCGAGAAATGTGGTGACAAGTTGGATTAATAAGTAAGTTAGGCGAGAGCTGCTTGGGATTGGAATCCAATCACTTGTTCTTGAATGCTCAACATTGCTCACACCGAGAGGTGGAGTGATTGTGGGTATTTAAGTCTTGATTAAACAAAGAGCTATTATTGGTAAGAATTCAAAAGAGCTTTATTGCTGCGACAATCCATTTATATTTTACCTCGTCGACGTATCCAGCGTTGCAACTTAGCAGAATCAGTGGACTATTTCTACCCTTTACACTTGACACTTTTACTTTTATGCATTTAAATATTCAGCACTCAACACTTAACACATTTGATTAACTTTCAGTACATTGACATTTAACTTTGATTGCATTAATAATATTAACTATTTTAGTATACAAATCTGATATTATTGCACTGACATCCTTACTCACAGTTTACTTAATTTCAGTATTAATTGCGTCGACATTTAAACATCAATAACCCATTTCCTTGTGGGATCGATATCCGATAGAATTGTCTATCAACTATACTTGCATCGATGTGTGTACCCTTGCACAATTGTTGTGATGTTTCAGACATGATCAAGTTTTGGTGTCGTTGTCGGAGAAATTGGCTTTTGTTGATGTTTACTTTTGTAGTTGCAATTAATTCTACTTACTTAACTTTTAATCTCTACTAATCTGTTTATATTTCTCTAATTATTTTCTTTTTCAAATCTTTAATTGTTGCATGTCCGCAAGGAGAAATCTTAAGGACATTGTGAGCTTTGATCCGGAGCTTGAGAGGACACTTAGGAGGAGAAGGTAAGAACAAAGAAAAATGGCTAGTAACAACAACAACAACAATTTACCACCATTGCTGCCACAAGATGGAGTTCCTCCAGTACTTCCACAAATTGTTAATGATATACCACCACCACGTCCACAAGAAGAATAAGTGCAAAATAGGACAACAAGAGATTTTGTTGTGCCTATACTTGATGATCTACAACCAGGGGTTGTGAGACCAACTATCCAAGCTAGAAATTTCAAGCTGAAACCGATAATGTTTTTGATGTTAAATTCAAATGGGCAATATTCTGGTTTTCCTCATGAAGACGCAAGAGAACACTTAAAATCATTTTTGCTTATTTTTGCATCCTTTAGTTAATATGGTTTTCCTGATGATGCCTTAAAAATGTAATTATTTCCTTATTCGTAGCAGGGTAAAGCGAGAACATGGTTCTTGGGATTACCAGCAGAATCAATTACATCGTGGAATACGTTAGTAACGCATTTTGTTTTGCGTTTCAATCCGCTGACAATGAACGCAAGGTTGCAAAATGATATTACTGCATATCATCAGCTGGATGATGAGAATTTATATACAACATGGGAGCGTTATAAAACATTGCTTCGGCGCTGTCCAATGCATGAAATTCAGCAGAAGACCCAGATTGAAATATTTTATAATGGTTTGAAGGCCCAAACAAGGAACCTTGTCGACGCATCAGCTAATGGTCCCTTGTTGGATTGTACATACAATGAAGTAGTAAGAATTCTAGAGAGGATCACTCAAAACGATTATCAATATCCGATCTCTCGTTCTGCACAAGTAAAAACTAACCATGGAGTTTTTGAGTTAGATGCTATTTTTGCTTTGTCAGCGTAGTTATCCTCATTGGCTAATATCATAAAGAATATGAAGGGAAGAAATGAAGTTTCTCCTATTTAATTGGCCCAACAATTAGATGCGCCAATATTCTCTTGTGAAATTTGTAGCGACAATCATAGTTATGAGGACTGCTCACAACATGTAGAAAATGCTTTCTATGTCAACAACATCAGAGGAAGTTCATTTGGTAACTCATACAACAACCGATCTCAATAACCTTGGGGGAATAAAAATGCTTCCACATTTAGATATGAAAATTCCTCAAATCAAGGGGGTTATAGACAAGGGAGTTACAATAGCAATCCAAAGTAGAATTATAATAAGAATTCGTAGGTAAATTCTTGATCTGAACAGATGTAGTCACATAGTCAGATGCAACCACAATCGCGATTATAGCCACAACAGTCTGTGCTACCACATATGCAAGGACAACATCATCAACATCAACAGTAGTAATTTTCTCAACCTAAGTCAGATCCTATGGCTGCTCTTGTGGCGATGATGTGCGAGCATATCACATGAACTAAAGCAATAGTGCAAGACAGCTCTTTTTCCATTAGAGCATTGGAAGCGCAACTAGGGCAGTTGGCTTCTAATCTCAGCACAAGACCACCAGGCACTTTGCCTAGTGACACTAAGAATCCTAAACAAAGGGGGAAGGAGCATTGCAAAACAATGACGCTGAGGAGTGGCAAGCAAACGGCTGAACGAAGCAGTTATAATTAAGACCATGTCGATGCATCTGAACCACAACAATTAGAAGAGGATGAAGTTGAAGGAAGTCAAGCAAAAGTAAAAGAAGAGGAACCAATTGTAGTACCATCGATACTTGCAGTTTGCCCAACTAAGTTGTCGACGTAACTACCAATGTCGACACCATTGAGTTTTTCACAAAAACCTAATTTACAATACCTTTGCCATTTTCACAAAGATTTAAAGAGAAAATCCATGATAAAGAATACCAAAGGTTTGTTTCTAATTTGAAACAATTGCATATTAACATACCTCTTGTAGATGCTCTTCTGTAGATACCCAATTATGGGAAATTTATGAAAGAGCTACTTTCAAAGAAAAAGAAATTATCTGAAATCGAGACGATTGCGCTCACAAGGGGTACAGCGTTGTGCTAACGAATATGTTGCCAACCAAGATGAAAGATCCTGGCAGCTTCACAATCCCATGCTTTATTGGGAATCATTATTTAGGTAAGGCTTTATGTGATTTGGGAGCAAGTATTAATCTTATGCCTTTGTCTACTTTCAAGAAATTAGGAATAGGTTCGATGAAACCCACTACGGTGACATTACAACTTGTAGATAGATCCTTTACACAACCGAAAGGCCAAACCAATGACATCCTTGTTCAAGTTGATAAGTTCGTATTCCCTGCTGATTTCATCATCCTAGATTACGAAGAAGATAATGAGGTGCCCATTATTTTTGGGTGACCATTTCTAGCAACGGGATGCACACTTATTGATGTATTCAAAGGAGAACTTATCATGCATCATAATGATGAGCATGTGACCTTCAGTGTGTTTGAGGCATCTCCATCCAGAACTAAAGAGAAATATCACCACATCGACATGCTGGATGAAATCATTTTGGAAGAATTCAATGCAAGGAGTTCAGCAGTGTTAGATGAAGATGCGACAACATTCACCGATGAAATCCTAGCTGAATGTAACGACAAAGAGGAGGTGAATAATTGTGAGTTGAGACAAAATTTGCAATTAGAGTCTTTGGATTTGTCTAACAAGACAATCTCAATTTTTAAACCATTTATTGAGCAAGCTTCTACCTTGGAGTTAAAGCCATTGCCAACACATCTGAAGTATGTCTTTCTTGGTGACAATGAGACATTACCTGTTATTGTCAACTCATCTCTCGACGCAACGCAAGAAGATAAGCTCATTTCCATTTTAAAAGAACATAAAAGAGCCATAGCCTGGAGCATTGTTGATATCAGAGGCATCAGTCCCTCTTTCTGCATGCACAAGATAAGTCTAGAAGATGAAGAGAAGTAATCAATTGAGCAGCAACGAAGACTTAATGAAAAAATGAAAGAAGTAGTGAAAAAGGAAATTATCAAATGGTTAGACGCGGGCATCATATACACCATATCTAATAGCAATTGGGTGAGCCCCGTCCAATGTGTGCCTAAAAAGAGTGGTTTCACAGTTGTGACCAACGACAAGAACGAGTTGGTCCGTACTCGCATTGCGACTGGATGGCGAGTATGCATGAATTATCGTCAACTAAATGCGACCACAAAGAAAAACCATTTTCCACTGCCTTTCATTGACCAGATGTTAGATAGGCTAGCTAGTAAAGCCTATTATTACTTCTTAGACGGCTACTCTTGATACAACCAAATTGCCATTGCGCCAGAGGATCAAGCAAAGACGCCGTATGTAATACGCCAGCAACATTCTAGAGATGTATGTTGGCAATTTTTTCGGACATGATCGAGGATTCCTTAAAGGTATTCAGGAATGATTTCTCTATCTATGAACAAAATTTTAACCAATGTGTTGACAATCTGGGGAGAGTTTTGAAGAGAAGCGAGAACACAAATCTAGTTATGAATTGGGAGAAATGCCACTTCATGGCAACTAAAGGCATTGTCCTCGGGCATCGAATATCTTGTCAGGGCATTGAGGTTGATAAAGCAAAGGTAGAAATCATCGAGAAACTACCACCGTCCACCACAGTTAAAGTAATAAGAAGCTTTCTTGGACACGCTAGTTTTTATAAAAGATTCATTTAAGATTTCTCCAAGATACCTAAACCATTATGCTCATTGCTGGAGCAAAATAAAAAGTTTGTATTCGATGACAACTGTTTGGATGCATTCACAATAATAAAAAAGCAGCTAGTACAAGCCCCAATTGTCGTTGCACCGGATTGGACGCAACCATTTGAACTAATGTGCGATGCAAGCGAATTTACTGTGGGAGCTATACTTGGCCAATGAAAAGAGAATGTATTTCATTCTATTTATTATGCTAGTAAAACTCTAACTGAAGCGCAGGTTAACTACACTACCATTGAGAAAGAGCTGCTAGCAGTAGTCTTCGCATTCAACAAGTTTCGTTCATATCTTGACGGCGCAAAGACTACAGTTTACACGGACCATTTAGCATTAAAATACCTTTTCAACAAAAAATATGCTAAGCCTAGACTGATACGATGAATCCTACTCCTTCAAGAATTTGATTTTGAAATTAAGGACAGTAAAGGATCTAAGAATCAAGTAGCTGAGCACTTGTCCCGATTGGAAGTAGGAAGTGAAGATGGATAGACATTTCACATTGTCGAAGCATTTTTAGATGAGAAATTATTTTTTGTCGACACATCGCCTTGGTACGTCGATGATGTCAATTACCTAGTGTGTGGGAAGCTACCAATGAGAATTACTGGTCACAAGAAGATCATGTTTGTACGTGATGCTACAAAATATCACTGGAATGAGCCATACCTATTTAAGGTATGCACCGACAACATCATTCGTCACTGTGTACCTAAAGAAGAAATGAATTCAATCCTGCGACATTGCCATGATGCCTTTTATGGTAGTCATTTTGGTGGATCAAGGACTACTACTAAAGTCCTACAGTTAGGATTTTACTGGCTCACATTGTTTCGAGATGCCCACAACTTTGCATAACAATGTGATCATTGTCAATGCACTGGTTCAATATCTCAGCGTAATGAAATGCTCTAACAATCGATTATGGAAGTAGAGCTTTTCGATGTTTGGGGTATAAATTTTATGGGACCATTTCCAAGCTCTTTTGGAAATGTGTATATCTTAATGGCTGTTGACTATGTCTTGAAGTGGATCGAGGCAATTGTAATGCCAAAAGATAATGCTCGGATGGTGTTAAAGTTCTTTCATACATATATTCTCACAAGATTTGAAACATCGAGAACATTGATAAGTGACCAAGGGACTCTTTTCTATAACAATCAAGTGGTGACTGCATTAAAAAGATATGGTGTGAAGCATCGTATGGCTACCACGTATCACCCACAAACCAATGGTCAAGCCGAAGTATCCAATCAACAAATTAAAAGCATACTTGAAAAGGTGGTTAACCCGTCTAGGAAGGATTGATCTTTGCGGCTACATGACGCATTGTGGGCGCTTCGTACTACATACAAGACCCCATTAGAAATGTTACTGTATCAACTAGTATTGGGTAAGTCTTGCCACTTGCCAGTTGAGCTTGAACATAAGGCCATGTAGGCAATCAAACACGTGAATTTGGATTATGATGCTGCTGGAAAGAAAAGACTGTTGGACATCACGGAGTTAGAAGAAATTCTATGCCATGCTTATGAGAATGCCGTGATATATAAGCAAAAAACAAAGAGATGGAATGACAACATCATCTTGCGTCGACAATTTCATCCTAGTTAGTTAGTACTTTTATTTAACTTACGTTTAAAATTGCATCTAGTGAAATTACGATCAAGATGGTCGGGGCCGTTCAAAGTTGTTGAAGCATTCCAGAATGGTGCGGTGACAATTGAGAACCTAAAGGATGGACAATAATTCAAAGTGAATGGCCAACATCTAAACCATTATGTGAGCCCAGATGTTAAAGAATCAAACGAGGCCATCAATCTGGTTACATTTAAATAATGTCGATGCATTTCTTTATTTACTTTTATTTGTTTCACTTTTCTTTGTGTTGTTTCAAATTCCTTATAGAAATAAAAATCAAATTTTTGTCGAAGCATTGAAGCATGTATTGTCGACGCATTTTACGGTGAGTCAGCATTGCTTTTCCAGCAAGAATCATGCCGGTTGATTTATTTTCTCCCTAATCGTTGGATCAAAGAAAATAGTACAACCTGCAGCCTGATAATTAATGAATACAGACACAATGATTCCCCATATTTTTTTCCAATCATCACGGCTAGGTTATAAAACCTACTTCTTGTAGTTTCTTTTTCTCCTTACATCCTCTATTATTGCTACAACTTGTCTTCTTCATTGCTTTCATACTTCCTTTCTGTTTACAAGGAACCTGTTTCTGCAACTTTCTCTAAACTTTTTTTTTCTTTAACAATGGCAAAAACCTGTGCCTCAAGAAACACTTCCAAAACCCATTCAAAGAACACCCCAACCACTTCTAATGTGGCTCTGTCTACACTACCACACTACCATCATCTACAGGCTTAGTCTTATTTCTAACGATTGCTGCCAAAGATCATTATCAAAACACCATGTTAAAATGCAACCTCCATACCAAACAAGGTCTACAACTTTCTTCACACCAAGCTCTGGGAAAGCAAGTTCAACGTACCATAAGCCACCTTGGGTGGGAATTCTTTTGTGAGCATCCATCTAGATACTCCCCTATATTGGTTAGGGAGTTTTAAGCAAACTTGGTGGATCCAGACCAATAATTTGTTTTTGTACGAGAGGGGTTTATTCTATGGAGCGCTGCCCAGGTAAACGCGTTGCTAAGGATCCCGGAGAAGGTGGACGACCATACACCATTTATGCATCGTTTGGACTATGATTACATGGAACATATGATGAATAACCTATGCATCGATGGAGCCACCTAGATCGGTAATGGCTTCCATAACTACACAATGCACAGAAGGTAGCTTACATCCTTTTGCAAAGTCCGGTTCCATTTTATCAACAGTCATATCATGCCCTCAACCCATAGCACTACGGCGAAATTAGACTGCATGTGTCTACTGCACTTGATCTTGCACTACCTACACATCGATATCGATGAGATTATACACTCCCAGATCGTAGAAGCAGTAGCCAAGCAAACTGGTATACTTCCTTTTCCCTCCCTCATTATGCTACTTTGTAAACAAAAGGGCATTATGCCCAAAGATGGTGAGGAGGTATTAGACAAGAAGGGTTTGATCAATGATATTTCTATTAAGCGAATGACAAGTGGCCAAGATACACCAGTGGCCAAGGAAGCCTCCAAGAAAAGGGATAAAGGAAAAGGTAAAAAGAAGGTTGATCAGCCTGATGCGCCGATAGAGTCCTAAATGGCGAAGGAGCTAGCCTTGATGGAAGTACACTTGGATCGCATCGACATGCATTCAATCCACATTGATGGCATTGTGGATTGTCACCGCATTGAGCCAGATCAGCCCTAATCCATTACCAGGCTTCCTAGCATTTTCGTCCATCTATCGACCAATTCAGTACTCATCTTCCGAGCAACCTACCCCTGATGGTAGGCCTGCCCCTAAGCCAACTCAGATTCACATTTTCGATGATGAGAAGGATGACGAGCACTCGCAAGCTAATGAAGATTATTATCGTAACATCGCCCACTTATTCGAGGATGAGTTCTCCAATAGTCTGGGTGCAAATATGGCAGAACGAGAGGCTATTGTGAGGAAGGATGTCGACGCGATAAAATGCACTAACATTGGCCCAATTGAGACTGAACAGCGTGTGCACAAGGATACGGATCAGGGGGAGGATCAGTTGAAGAAGAAGGATCAAGAAAGGAAGGAAGAAGAAAATGATGAGAAAGAACCTGTCGAGGTGCAAGAGAGAGGGAAACAGATGCCCTGACAATGATTGTAGAGGATGTCATAGGGGCATCTAGCTCAGACGAAGCTCGACCTGCTGCAAGCCAGGCTGAGGTTGTCACCAGTGAGGTAAAGAAACTGAATCCTCTTACTATCGTGCCTTATGTGGCACCACTCATAGAAATCCACCCTTTAAACGTGATAATCGATGAGGCCGTCACCCAACCTATTGCGGAGGAGCAATCCACTGAATCGATTGGCATGAAGGATAAAAAGCGAAAAAGGCGCAAGGACAAGAAGAAGAAGAAGAATCATGACGAGGGTGAGCGCCCAAAGAAGAAAAAGAAGAAAACTAAAGCAGCCTCTACTTCAACTGTTAACACCCAAGTTGGTACATTTCTTTAGTTAGTTTTATGCATTCTTAGTGTCCATGCATTTTTTTGTCACTGCATCCATTTTTTTAACTTAGTTGCATTGTAGTCGCATTTTCATGATTTCTGTATAATATTGTCAGTGCATTGAGGACAGTGTAGGCATTAAGTTTGGGGGGAGATAATGTGAAATGGAAATGCTCCCACATATTTAAATTTTATTTATTTCTTTGGTTAATGAGAATTCACAAAATTTCAACTGAAATGTGCTTAGAATTTTTATCTTGATGCGTAATTCTTGAATTGTTTGGATGCTGATGTATACATTGGACGAGTATGAATGAATGATGAATCTACTATTTTTGAATGAATGATTGAAATTACTTCAGTAATGAATGACTTGTGTTCATGTTTGAATCTTGAGCTAATTGACCAATTGCAGCGACATTGTATTAATAAAAAAAATGCTCCAATGTGATTGTATTATGACTTTCCAAGAGAGAGTACTCCGCTGCAGGTTTAGAAAATCATTTAGCCAAAGGCTGTCTCTGCAAGAGTGTGTGTCGGTGCAATTACATACCTCCTGGGGGTTTGTTACACCTCATCATTACTTCCCAAGAACAAATGTAGAGTAATGCAATGACATCTCTCAATCATTTGAAAAAAAATAAAAAAAACAAAGTAATAAGAAAAAGAGAAAAAGAAAAGAAAGAAAATTTTGATAAATGCTATATTGGTTCAAGTAAGATTAGGATTCAATGCATGTCACTAACATTTATGAAGTTGCAGTTCTTAAATATTCATTTTTATAAATTGTCGGTGCATTATTCTATCATATGAATACAATTTGTACATTAGGACTTCAGAGAATTCAAGTTGTATGGATAATGATTGCGATGACATTTCTACTTGTGACTTTGTTAATTTTTGTTTACTTGAGGACAAGTAAAAACTTAAGTTTGGGGGTGTGATGGTATTACAAATGATATATATTTTCTCCTTAATTTAGTGTTTTAATTATCTCTTTTGTATCTCATTTAGCATGCATCATAAGCATTTATACTCTATTTTCATATTTTCTAGTACATTGCTAGTTAGTTTAGATTCTTGTTATTTTTATTTATTTTTGTACTAATGTCGATGCAAGCAGCCGGTATATTGCATCTTAAGATTGTCAGTGTAGGAGCTCAGTTCAGAAGATCAACATTGACAGAATGCAACCACAAGATCAGCTTGGAATTGTGACTAGTGATGTCGACGCATTAAATTTGAACCTCAAATGAGTAGACTCAAGTTGAATTTACATTTAGAAGCACCAGCGCAGGAATATCATATATGTCGCCATAATTACGATCTCAGATTGCGCATTATAGTGTAGCGACATCCTACTGATCTCTGAAGAGAACATTTAATCTGCGTGAGTGCACAACTCTACTCTAACTAACTTTAATAGCTGCAAAATCTAGATCTGGATTTGGGAATGAAGGTTGAATCCTGCAACAATTTGAAGGCTATAAATAGAAGAACAAAGAATGAAGAAATAATTAAGAATTAAGGGATTGAATTCTACAAATTCTGTGTGATTTAGAGATTTGAGCTGGAAATTGGGAAGCTGATGAAGCAAGTCTGCAACCACTTTTGACGAGAGGTGCTTGATGCAAGGCAAGAGGAACGATTAGAAAGCAATTCTCGTAGTCTAGAGATAGTAAGCTTGAATGTACTCTTTAATTCTTCTTAAACGATGATGAATTTTGATAACATTAAATGAATACGAGAGTGTCTTTTAATGTTAGATCATTTTAATTCTTATTTATGATGCTTATTTGTTTATTATTGGATCTAACCACTTTAAGCACGAGAGTGAAATTACAGTCTGTTGACATCGAGAGATGCGGTGACAAGTTGGATTAACAAGTAAGTTAGGCGAGAGGTACTTGGGATTGAAATCCAATCACTTGTTCTTGAAAGCTCAACATTGCTCACACCGAGAGGTGGAGTGATTGTAGGTTTTTAAGTCTTGATTAAACAAAGAGCCGTTGTTTGTAAGAATTCAAAAGAGCTTTATTGTCGCTACAATCCATTTATATTTTACCTTGTCGACGTATCCAACGTTGCAACTTAGCAGAATCAGTGGACTATTGCTACCCTTTACACTTGATCACTTTTACATTCATGCATTTAAATATTTAGCACTCAATGCTCAACACATTTAATTTACTTTCAGTACATTGACATTTAACTCTGATTGCATTAACAATATTAACTATTTTAGTATACAGATCTGATATTGTTGCGCTGATATCCTTACTCACATTTTACTTAATTTCAGTATTAATTGCACCGACATTTAAACATTAATAACCCATTTCCTCGTGGGATCGATATACAATAGAATTATCTATCAACTATACTTGCATCGACATGTGTACGCTTGCACAATCGCTGTGACATTTTAGACGCGATTAGTCGCAGTTAGAACACTCCTCATCAGGAGTAGATGCTTCCTTCTCATCGCGTCAGTTCACCCTCCAAGGATTTAAGCTTCCATGACAGCTTGCTTAAGAAAAATAAAAAATGGAATTAAGTTGTCACGAGCTTGGTGATGATCCCCCCAAACTTAAAGTTTGCATTGTCCCTAATGCACTGACAATAATAAACAAATATATATGGAAATGCAATTATAATGCAAATGCGTTGACAAATAAAATGCAGTGACAATAAAAATGTGATGACAACTACATGATATGCATGAAACTGAACTACGAACTGAAAAGTAAAGACTAACATAGTGTGTTGTAGCTGAAGATGTAGCCGCCTTGGTATTTTTCTTCTTCTTCGGATGCTCCTCGTTGTGCTTCTTTCTATCTTTGCGCTTATGTTTCCTTTTCGTTGGTTCAATCGAGACGGTGGATTGCTCCTCCAGGTTCGGTTGTATGCTAGCTTCATCGACTGTAACATTCGAAGGATAAATTTTAGCAAGTGGTGCCATATAAGGCACAATAGCCAGAGGATTAAAATTCTCATTGATGAATGTCACAGCCTCGGCCTGACTCGTAACAGATGGCGCCAGGTCTTCAGTAGTTGCACCCAAATTGTCAGATGCGGCGATAAATTCCTAAGATAAATTTATCACGACAATGTCTTCCTCTTTCTCGTCTTCCTTTCTTTCTTCTTCTTTATCATCTGCATTCTCCTCCTTAATTACCCACAAAGTCCACGGTGGTGTGCTCTTCTGCAACAACAACTTCTTTCTCCACCATATTTGCCCCTAAACCATTAGAAAACTCATTTTCAAAGAGGCTAGCGATATTTTAGAAACACTCATTCACATCTCTAGAATGCACATCCTGGTCCTCGTCATTAGAAATGTGGACCATGTGTGGAGACTGGACAGATTGAGTCTTCCGTTCTGAAGCATCCTTCTCGATTGATGATGTTGTCTCCTTGATGATTGGGGGAAATATTGGGAATTCTGGAAATGGCTGCTAGCTCATGCTACATAGCATGTTGATGATTGCAGTATTCCATGCCCTAGTGTAGGCATAGAATAAGTTTTGTGAGTACTTCATGTCTTCCACTATGGTGCCAAGTTTAAGTTGCCGCAGACTTATTCGATAAACTAACTGCTCAATTTCTTTAAGTTTCCTCCAAAGTTGAGGATCTGTGGAAGCGTGAGGTTGCTTGTCTTTTTTCTTTGACTTCCCTTTTTCCTTCCTTTGTGCAACTTCTTTTACAACAGTGTTTCTTTCCCCCTCATCAGTTGCTCAATCGAGACATCATTAATGGGTCCGTTATTTTCCAAGAATTCTTCCCCCCGCGAGGTACAACACTTTTTTGTCTATACAACTGCGTGATAAGAGAGGGGACTTGCAGTATACCTGTTTGTTTCATTGCAGACTCTATAGTCTCTTAATGGAGAATTGCACCAACATCTATCCGGCAACCTTTAATGATGGAATGGAAAAGACACATTCTACCCAAAGTGACCGTGGTGCTGTGAATGGAGGGCAATAGACGACAATTGATGAAATGGAACCAGACTTTACTCTTGACCGTGAGGAAACAACGATGCATTGCATAATTGTTAGGATTGTTTCCTGTCCAGACAACACCATCGATGCACAAATCATTTAGCCACAAGTCAGCACTGTCCTCTGTTAGTTGTTCTAGTAAAGTGACATGCTCATCCTCCCCCCTTAGTGATGTTGTACAGGACATTTATATGGTCAGTGCCTCATGATACCAGCCCCTCTCGGATAAAGACAAATTCTTGCTCCTTGTCAATCAGATTGGCATAAATTCTCTTACCAAGGACGGAGAATACCTCTCTAAATGATCACTAAACTTCTCTCACTCTAAGCGCGAGATGGTTCTGTTGACTTGCTTTCCCAGTGTGAGCAGTAGAGATAGCTAGAATCCTTGCTCTGGGTGGCAGTTCTGCTTCGACATAGTGTCGTGGAAGCAGTCTTTCGCAGCTTTGGTTAAACACAGGACTGGCTCTTTGGGTGGTGGATGCTCGACATTACGAACCACCACCGCAGATGATTCAACAATTTGTTTAGAAAGGGTCTTTGCTCCTCTAGATCTAGCCATGACTATATAAGAGAAAGAGATTAAAAATTTCAAGAAATTTGAAGATTGAAGAAAAGAAAGGTTTGCAGCAACAATGATGGATGTGGTTGTGCAAAACACCGTCGGGACAATGGGGTGTTTTATGGAGGATGAAGATGAAGAGGCATGATCTGCTTCATCTGCATCCAATAGATGCAATGACACGAATTGTCCTTTTTTCGAATTAATCCAACGATTGGGGAATAGGGTGAATCAATTAGCGTGATTCTTTATTGAAACGTTTCACAGTGGTGAGTCAACAATTTAAAATGCATCGACAAGTTGTGTTTATGTGCGTAAACAAAAAGGATAACTTTTATTCCTACAAAGAACTAAAGAAGAGAGGTGAAATAAAATAAAATACAAAAAGTAAATAAAATAAATGTGATGACATGTTAAGGAAATGTGACCAGGTTAATGGTCTCGTTCTGCTCATGGTTGTTTGGACTGATATAATGCTTCAATCGTTGTCCATTTACCTTGAATTAGTGCCCATCATTTAAATCTTTAATTGTCAGCACAGCATGAGGAAATGCTTCGGCAACTTCGAATGACCTTGACCATTTGAATCGTAATTTACTAGGATGCAATTTTAAGCGTGAATTAAATAAAAGAACTAACTGACCTGTAGAAAATTGTTGCCGCAAGATAATGTTGTCATGCCATCGCTTCATTTTATCTTTGTATATGGAAGCATTCTCGTAAGCATTATGTCAGAATTTCCTCTAGTTCCAAAATGTCCAACAATCTGTTTTTTCCAATAGCATCATAATCCATATTCACTTGTTTAATTGCCTACATGGCTTTATGTTCAAGTTCCATAGGCAAGTGACAAGATTTACCAAAAATCAGCTGATACAATGACATCTTAATGGTGTTTTGTATGCTGTGCGAAGCGCCCACAATGCATCAGTGAGCCGTGAAGACCAATCACATCTAGATGGATTAACCACCTTTTTAAAAATATTTTTGATTTATCGATTGAGTACTTCAGTTTGGCCATTTTTTGGTGGATGATATGTGGCTGCCATTTGATGTTTAACACCATAACGCTTTAATTCTGTCGCAACTTGATTGCAGTGAAAATGAGTGCCTTGAATATAAACATTGTGTTGAATCGAGTGAGGATATATGTGTGAAAGAACTTCAACATTGTCCGAGCATCATCTTTAGGAATAACTATTGCTTCGATACACTTTGAAAAATAATCGAAAGTGACTAGAATATAAACATTTCCAAAAAAAATTAGGAAATGGTTCCATAAAATCCATACCCTAGACATCGAAAAGCTCAACTTCCATGATAGGCTGTTGTAGCATCTCGTTGTGTCGAGATATTGATCCGATGCGGTGATATTTATCGTATTGTTAAACAAAATTGTGGGCGTCTTGAAACAATGTTGGCCAATAAAATCCCGACTGAAGGACCTTTGCAATAGTCCTAACACCACCAAAATGACTGCCATAAGGTGCATCATGGCAATGCTTCGGGATAGAGAGCATTTCTTCTTCAAGAACGCAACGACAAGTAATATTGTTGGTGCATACCTTGAACAGATACGATTGATTCCAATGGTACTTTACAGTATCTCGAAGAAATCTAACCTCTCGGTGACCATTTGCACTCAATGGTAGCTTCCCATAGACCAAATAATTTACGACATCTACATACAATGGAGATGCATCGACAAAAAATAGCTTCTCGTCTGGAAATGCATCGATAATTTGTGATGAATTTCCATCTTCACTCCCAAATTCCAGACGAGATAAATGGTCTGCTACTTAGTTTTTCGATCCTTTTCTATCTTTAATTTGAACATCAAATTCTTGTAATAACAAGATCCATCTAATCAGCCTAGGTTTGGCATCTTTTTTGGAAAAGAGGTATCTCAATGCAGAGTGATCAGTATAAACTATAACTTTTGCACTGGCAAGATACGAACGAAACTTGTCAAATGCAAAAACTATTGCCAGCAACTCTTTTTTTGTGGTTGTATAATTTACTTGCACTTTAGTAAGAGTTTTTCTAGCATAATATATTGTATGAAATACCTTGTCCTTACATTGTCCAAGCACAACACCTATAACATAGTCACTCGCATAACACATCACTTCGAACGGTTGGGAGAAGTCCGTTGCAACGACAATAAGTTCCTGCACTAACTACTGCTTAATTTTAACGAATGCTTCTAGACAAGCATCATTAAACAAAAACTTTTTATTTTACTCCAATAGAGAGTAGAGAAGTTGTGCAGTTTTGGAGAAATCTCAGATGAATTGTCGATAAAATCTGAAATGATCAAGAAAACTCCTTATTCCCTTGACATTGGTAGGTGGGGGTAGCTTTTCAATAATCTCCACCTTTGCTTTATCAACATCTATGCCCTGACAAGAGATACGATGCCCAAGGACAATGCCTTCAGTTTTCATGAAGTGAGAGTTTTCCCAGTTTAGTACCAGATTGGTGTCCTCGCATTGCTTCAACACTTTAGCTAAATTGTCAATGCATTTGTCAAACATATGGCCATAAACAGAGAAGTCATCCATAAATACCTCAAACGAGTCCTCAATCATATCGAAAAGATTTCCAGCATGCACCTCTGAAATGTGGCTGGTGCGTTGCATAAACCAAATGGCATTTGATAGAAAGAAAAGGTACCAAATGGACAAGTAAAAGTTGTTTTAGCTTAGTCCTTCGGCGCAATCGTAATTTGGTTGTAGCCAGAATTTCCATCAAGAAAACAGTAAAAGGCCTTACCAATTAGCCTATCCAGCATCTGATCAATGAATAGAAATGGGAAATGATCTTTTCTTTTGGTAGCATTCAAATGGCAATAATCCATGCAAACTCGCCAACCTGTCGCAATGCGAGTAGGGACTAATTCATTTTTGTCATTACTTGCCACCGTGATACTACTCTTCTTTGGAACACATTGGACCGGGCTCACCCACGTGCTGGCAGCAATCGGGTAAATAATGCTTGCATCCAACCATTTTATGATCTCTTTTCTCACTACTTCCTTCATTTTTTCATTTAATTTACGTTGCTGTTCAATAAATTGCTTTCCCTCGTCTTTTAACCAGATCTTGTGCATGCAGAAAGAGTGAATAATGCCTTTGATATCCATAATACTCTAGGCGATGGCTTGCTTGTGCTACTATAGTATTCAGATTAATTTCTCCTTTTGATTTACATCTAGATTTGCGTTGACAATTACTAGCAAGGTATTGTTGTCACCAAGGAAAACATATTTTAGATGCGCTGGTAATGGTTTCAACTCCAAAGTTAGAGTTTTTTCAATTGATGGTTTGAAAACAGGGATCGTCCTATTTGTCAGATCCAAAGATTCCATCTGCCAACCATGTCCAAGCTCGCAAATATTAGCCTCAACCTTGTGGCCATAATCTGGTGAGAAATTGTCTTTAGATGTCACCGCAAATTCTTCTGGCACTACTGAACTACGCTCATTAAATTTTGCTGCAATTAACTCGTCTAGGACATCAATGTGGTGATATTATTCTTTACTCCTGCAGTGAGTTGCTTCAAAAACACTGAAGGTAACGTGTTCATCGTTATGTCGCATGATTGACTCCCCTTTGAAAACATCTATAAGAGTGTGCCCCGTTGCAAGAAATGAGCATCCCAAAATTATAGGCACCTCCTTATTAGCTTCACAATCGAGTAGGATGAAATTTGCTGGGAACACAAACTTATCGACTTGGACGAGAACATCTTTTATTTGTCCTTTAGGTTGTTCTAGCGATCTGTCCGCTAATTTAAATGTCACCGTAGTGGGCTTCATGTGACCAATTCCCAATTTTTTAAACGTTGACAAAGGCATAAGGTTGATGCTTGCTCCTAGATCACAAAGAGCTTTTCCTAAATGATTGTTTCCACTGGAGCATGGAATTGTAAAAATTCCAAAATCTTTCATCTTGGGTGATAGTTTATTTGTCAGTACAATGCTGCAACCTTCTGTGAGCGTAATTTTCTCTATGTCGATAACTTCTTTTTCTTTGATAAGAGCTCCTTCATAAATTTCCCATAGCTGGGAATCTGCATAAGAGCATCAATAAGAGGTATATTAATATGTAATTGTTTCAAGGTAGTCACGAACTTTTGATATTATCTATCATGTTCTTTCTCCTTGAATCGTAGCGGAAATGTCAAAGGTATATTGACATTGGGCTATTGTGATACACCCGGTTGCATTGACATTAGAAGTTGCGTCAACAACTTCGAAGGTCGAATGGTTAGCATGAGTGTGATTACTGGTGGTTCCTCCTTATTTATTTCTACTACTTTTTCTTCGGATACAACCTTTCCTTGTTGCTCTGGTTCATTTGTGTCGACAGGTGTTGTATTGGAGCTACTGCTTTGGTCAACAATTTGCTTTCCACACCAAATTCTATCTTTGATCCTTTTCTATCATTAATTTCAACATCAAATTATTGTAATAATAGGATCCATCTAATCAGCTTAGATTTGACATCTTTTTTGGCAAAGAGGTATCTCAATGCAAAGTGATCAGTATAAACTGTAACATTTGCACTGACAAGATATGAACGAAACTTATCAAATGCAAAAACTACTGCCAGCAACTCTTTTTCTGTGGTTGTATAATTTACCTGCGCTTTAGTATGGTTTTGCTAGCATAATATATTGTATGAAATAACTTGTCCTTGCGTTATCCAAGCACAACACCTATGGCATAGCCACTCGCACCACACATTACTTCTAAAGGTTAGGACTAGTCAAGTGAGACGACAATAGGTGCCTGCACTAACTATTGCTTAATTTTACCGAACGCTTCTAGACAAGCATCATCAAACAAAAACTTTTTATTTTGCTTCAACAGAGAGTAGAGAGGTTTTGCAATTTTGGAGAAATCTCGAATGAATCGTTGATAAAATCTGGAATGGTCGTGAAAACTCCTTATTCCCTTGACATTGGTAGGTGGGGGTAGCTTTTCAATAATCTCCACCTTTGCTTTATCAACGTCTATGCCCAGATAAGAGATACGATGCCAAAGGACAATGCCAAAGTTGCCATGAAGTGACATTTTTCCCAATTTTGTACCAGATTAGTGTCCTCGCATCACTTCAACACTTTAGCTAAATTGTCAGCACATGTATCAAACGTATGACCATAAACAAAGAAGTCATCCATAAATACCTCCAATGAATCTTCAATCATATCGAAAAAGATTGCCATCATGCACCTTTGGAATGTGGCCAGTGTAATGACGGAAAGCAAAGGTACCAAATGGACAAGTAAAAGTTGTTTTGGCTTTGTCCTCTGACGCAATCATAATTTGGTTGTAGCCAGAATATCCATCAAGAAAACAATAAAAAGCCTTACTAGCTAGCTTGTCCAGCATCTAATCAATGAATGGAAGTGGGAAATGATCTTTTTTTGTGGCAGCATTCAAACGACGGTAATCTATGCAAACTTGCCAACTTGTCGCAATGCCAGTAAGGATTAATTCATTTTTATCATTACTTACCACCGTGATACCACTCTTCTTTGGAACACATTGGACTGGGCTCACCCACGTGCTATAAAAAATCAGGTGAATAATGCTTGCATACAACCATTTTATGATATTTTTTTCACTACTTCTTTCATTTTTTCATTTAATTTATGTTGCTGTTCAATGGACTACTTTCCCTTGTCTTTCAGCCTTATCTTGTGCATTCAGAAAGAAGGACTAATGCCTCTGATATCCGCAATACTCCAGGCGATGGCTTGCTTGTGCTGCTTCAGTATTCCGGTTAATTTCTCCTCTTGATTTACATCGAGATTTGTTTTTAACAATTACTGGCAAGGTATTGTTGTCACCAAGGAAAACATATTTTAGATGCGCTGGCAATGGTTTCAACTCAGAAGTTGGGGCTTCTTCAATTGATGGTTTGAAAACAGAGATCGTCCTATTTGTCAGATCCAAAGATTTCATCTGCCAACCATGTCTAAGCTCGTAAATATTAGCCTCAACCTTATGGGCGTAATTAGGTGAGAAATTTTCTTCAGATGTCACTATAAATTCTTTTGGCACTGTTGACCTATGCTCATTAAATTTTGCTGCAATTAACTCGTCCAGGACATCAATGTGGTGACATTGTTCTTTACTCCTGTAGGGAGTTACTTCAAAAACACTGAAGGTAACGTTTTCATCGTTATGTCGCATGATTAACTCACCTTTGAAAACGTCTATAAGAGTGCGCCCCGTTGCAAGAAATGAGCGTCCCAAAATTATAGGCACCTCTTTATCAGCATCACAATTGAGTATGATGAAATCTGTTGGGAACACAAACTTATCGACATGGACGAGAACATCTTTTATTTTTCCTTCAGGTTGTGCTAACGATCTGTCCGCTAATTGCAATGTCATCGCAGTGGGCGTCATGTGACAAATTCCTAATTTTCTGAATGTTGAGAAAGGAATAAGGTTGATGCTTGCTCCTAGATCACAAAGAGCTTTTCCTAAATGATGGTTTCTAATGGAGCATGGAAATGTAAAACTTCCAAGATCTTTCATCTTGGGTGGTAGTTTATTAGTCAGTACAATGCTATAACCTTCTGTGAGCGCAATTGTCTCGATGTTGGATAACTTTTTTTTTCTTTGATAAGAGTTCCTTCATAAATTTCCCATAGCTAGGAATTTGCACAAGAGCATCAACATGAGGTATATTAATATGTAACTGTTTCAAGGTAGTCACAAACTTTTGATATTCTCTGTCATGTTCTTTCTTCTTGAATCATTGTGGAAACAACAAAGGTATATTGACATTGGCTATTGAGATACACCCAGTTGCATCGACATTGGTAGTTGCGTTGACAACTTCAAAGGTCGAATGGTTGGCATGAGTGTGATTACTGGTGGTTCCTCCTCATTTATTTTTACTACTTCTTTGGATACAACCTTTCCTTGTTGTTCTAGTTCATTTACGTCAACAGGTATTGTATTGGAGTTGCTGCTTTGGTCAACAATTTTCTTTCCACTCCGAAGAGTAATAGCCTCACAATGTTCCTTCCCTTTTTGATTTGGATTCTCAGTGTCACTGGGCAAAGCACCTGGTGGTCTTGTGCTCATATTGGAAGCCAGCTGTCCTAATTGTGCTTCCAACGCGCAGATGAAAGAAGAATTTCCTTGTAAGATAGCTTTTATTCTTGTAATATGCTCACGCGTCAAGGCTTCAAGGGCAGCTAATGGGTCCGATTTTGGTTGAGAATATGTTGTTGCTGTTGTTAATGCTATCCTTGCATGTTTATATTTGGCATTGTAGTTTGCTGTGGCTGCATAATTCTACTGCAACTGATTGTAACTCCCTTGTCCAAAATTTTCTTGATTCGAGGAAGTTCCTTATCAGAATATGGATGCATTTTGATTCCCTCAAGGTTGTTGAGTTCTAGTGGACCTATTATAAGAGTTTCTTGTTGGATTCCATGCATGGGTCAACGCCGAGCAAAGTTTTGTAACACTCCCATGTAGTATGCAAGTCTCATCATCCAACTGATGGTAAGTAGTAATATCATTCCGCAATCAAGCATTCATTGTGGGTGGATTAAATCACAAAGCAAATTGCATTGCAAGCTCATGCCATGATGTAATAGATCCAGCAGGTAATCCAAGAAACCAAGTACGAGCCCTTCCTTGCAGAGAATAAGGAAAAAACTGTATCTTCAAGGCATCATCAGGAACACCATGCTGACTGAAAGAAGCACAGGTTAGCAGAAAAGATTTAAGATGCTCTCTTGCATCTTCATGAGACAAACCAGCATATTGCCCATTCAAATTTAACATCTGAAACATCACCAGTTTTAACTCAAAATTTCCAACTTGGATAACCAGTCTAACAACCCTTGGCTGCAAGTCATCTAACACAGGAACAACAAAATCTCTAATTATTTTGTTCTGTATTTGTTCTTTTTGTGGCAGTAGTGAATTATTTACATTTTGTGGATGTATTAGAGGGATAGATTTTGTGGTGGCAATTGTGGTATATCGTTATTTCTAGGTAAAGCCATATTTTTTTGCTCTTGTCTCCTCCTTCGAATGGTTCTTTCGATTTCTGGATCTAATCCAATAATATTGTTAGGATTTCTCCTAAAGGTCATACAATACCAAAAAAAAAAGTTGAAAATAATTTACAAAAATAAAGCAGATTAGTAATACATAAAAGTCAGGAAATAAAGAATAATTGCAACTATAAAAATAAACATCAAACAAACGCCATCCCTGGTAATGGTGCCAAAACTTGATAGCACTATGAACGTCACAGCAAATGTGCAAGTGAACACTTGTCGATGCAAGTATAGTTGATAGGTGTAAGCTATCAGATATCGATCCCACAAAGATGGTTGTGTATGTTTAAATTTGTCGAAGCAACAGAAGTTAAAATAAGAAGAATTATTAGGAATAATGTCAGCGCAATTAAGTCAAAGACTGCACAAATACAAGAGTTAAAACTTTCAACGCAAATTTTGTAAAACTGTAATACAAAATGTCAGAGTAATTTAATAGAAAATGAACTGAATGTTAAAGATATTTTGTCAATGCAAATTAAGAAAATTAAAGAAGTAAAACAATGATAAAGATATGGGGGATCTCTGACTTGATAAGTTGGCAAGCACAAAATGTGACTACAAGGTATTTGGTAGATAAATTATCGCTGCAATCAAGATTAATGAGATCTCACTACTTTCAACTTCCCTGCTTATGAAAGACTCAAAACATTCACATTTGCATTTGAGAACAAGTGGCCAGAATTCCTTCATGCCTCAAGCAACTTCAGTTGTCTTGCTTATTCATTTAACTTGTCACTACACCTTCTAGTGACTGTGACTGCAATCGCACTTCCGTGGTCAAAATAATTAAATCCAAAGATAAACAGTTAAGAAGATTTGAGCAGAAATCAAAATAAATCTAACATTAAGAGGTACTTCTATACACAAGTAAAGTCATCAAAATTTACCAATGTTTAAGAGGAATTAAAGAATAAGTTGAAACATTCTATTCCTTGGCTAGTAGAACTCTTCCGTAAATGCTCCTCTTGCGTCGTACTTAGAAGACTCCTCGTCAGGAGTAGATGCTGCCTTCTCGTCGCATCAGTTCACCCTCCAAGGATTTAAGCTTCCATGGCAGCTTACTTAAGAAAAATAAAAAATGGAATTAATTTGTCACGAGCTTGATGATCCCTTTCTCTTCTCTCTCTCCTCTGTATTTATCTTCACTACCTAGTACAAGTGTCCTTTTCTCAGATCTAACTTCCTTGCAGTTGTACAAGTTAGTTAATCCAACTGTACACTTATGTAGATTTGGTGTATGCAGTAAGCAGTTGCAGGTTGTCGCGACATTTTTGGACGCAAATTTATACTTTAATTTGCTGTGACAACTTTGACATCCTCATGCACTGGTACTTCTGAATATGTTCACACAGAAAAATTCCTGATGTAATTTGGAAGTACTTATGTGGTGATAGGTTTGGGTGCAATTCTGGATCAAACTTGTAGTAATAGCTTTGAACACTTTCCTGCTTTGACCTTCTAAGATAGACCTCTGCACTGACATCTCAAGACGCAAAACTGACACTAAATGTAATGCCATTAGTAGCATAAGTGGGATAAAATAGAAGAAAATTAAACCAAACATTCTGACTTAGAAAATGCAATTACTAAATATAAAATGCTAAAAATGCATGCTAAACATAATACAAAGGGAATGAATAATACTCTAAATAGGGAGAATTTAATGGTCTTTTCCAATGCTATCACACCCCCAAACTTGAGTTTTTTCTTGTCCTCAAGTAAACAAAAGCTAGCAAAGTCATAGCAAAATTCTTGTCAAAGCAATAATCATTCTAGCAACTTGAATTCTGTAAAATCCTAGTGTATAAATTACATTCATATGATGGAAAATTACGCCGACAATTTATAGGTATGAATAATTAAAATTGCAACTTCACTAATGCTAGCATCATGCTTTAAATCTTGAATCCTCTTAACCAATATAGCATTTATTATATTATATATATATATTTCTTCTTTATATCATATTTTCTTTCTTTCTCTTTCTTTTATGCGATTGAGAGATGTCATTGCATTACTATACCCTTGGTCATGAGCAGTAACGATGGGGTGCAACAAACCCCTAAGAAGTATGTAATTACGTCGACACACACTCTTGTAGTGACAGCCTTTGGCTAGATATTTTTTCTAACACTTGCATTTGAGTGTTCCCACTTGATAAGTCACAATGCATCCATATCGGAGTGTCATTTATTAGTAGTTATATCTATGTACAAAGTTGCATATGGCAAGTTATCCAAGATTCAACTAATGATACTACTCATTCATTATTGATGTAAATTCAACCATTCATCCAAAAATAAAAGGATACAACATTCAATCACATTCATCCAATTCACACATTAGCATCTCACATAATTCAAGAATTAAGCATCAAATGAAAAAAATTGTAGTCACATTTTTTTTCATAACTTTGCATACTTTCATTAAACCGAAGGACAAATAATAACTTAAAAAAGTGGATGCAATTACATTTCCATTCCATACATATTTCCCCCCAAACTTAAAGTTTGCATTGTCCCCAACGCATTGACAATAATTCACAAATATATATGGAAATACAATTACAATGTAAATGCGTTGACAAATAAAATGCAGTGACAATAAAAATGTGATGACAACTACATGATATGCATGAAACTAAGCTAGGTACTGACAAGTAAAGACTAACTCAGTGTGTTGTAGCCGAAGATGTGACTATCTTGGTCTTTTTCTTTTTCATTGGGTGCTCCTCCTTGCGCTTCTTTTTATCTTTGCACTTATGTTTCTTTTTTCGTTAGTTCAACCGGGGTGGTGGATTGCTCCTTTAGGTTCAGTTGTATGCTGGCTTTATCGACTATAACATCTGAATGATGAATTTTAGCAAGTGGTGCCATATAATGCACAATAGCCAAAGGATTAAAATGCTCGTTGTTGAATGTCACAACCTCGGCCTGACTCGTAATAGATGGTGCCAGGTCTTCAGTAGTTGGACCCATATTGTTAGATGTGGTGACAAATTCCTCAAATAAATTTGTCTTAACAGTGTCTTCCTCTTTCTCATCTTCCTTTCTTTCTTCTTCTTTCTCTTCTGCCTTCTCCTCCTCAATACCCAAAAAGTCCATGTGATGTGCTTTTCTGCAGCAGCAACTTCCTTCTTCGCCATATTTTCCCCCAAACTATTAGAAAACTCATCTTCAAATAGGCTAACGATATTTCAAAAACACTCTTCCACATCCCTAGAATGCACATCCTGGTCCTTATCATAAAAAATGTGGACCATGTGCGGAGACTAGACAGATCGAGTCTTCCCTTCTGAAGCATCCTTTTCGGTTGATGGTGTTGCCTCCTTGATGATAGGATTCTTGCAAGGGTTGCTTGCTCATGCTGCGTAGCGTGCTGACGATTGCAATATTCTATGCCCTAGTGTAAGCATGAAATAAGTTTTGTGAGTACTCCATATCTTCCACTACGGCGACAAGTTTAAGTTGCCACAGACTCATTCGGTCAGCCAATTGCTCAATTTCTTTAAGTTTCCTCCAAAGTTGAGGATCTATGGGAGCATGAGATTGCTTGTCTTTTTTCTTTACCTTCCCTTTCTCTTTTCTTTGTACAGCTTCTTTTAGAACAAGTGTTTCTTGCCCCCTCGTCATTTGCTCAACCGAGACATCATTAATGGGTCCTTTATTTTCCATGAATTCTTCCCCGTTACGAGGTACAACACCCCTCTGTCTACACAACTGCATGATAAGAGAGGGGAATCATAGTATACCTGTTTGTTTCATTCCAGACTTTGCAATCTCTTGATGGAGAATTTCACCGACATCTATCCGGTGGGCTTTAATGATGGAATGGATAAGACACATTCTATCCAAAGTGACCATGGTGTTGTGAGTCGAAGGCAATAGACGACAGTTGATGAAATGGAACTAGACTTTGCTTTGGACCGTGAGGAAACGATGATGCATTGTATAATTGTTAGGATTGTTTCCTGTCTAGATAGCACCGTCGATGCACAAATCATTCAGCAGCAAGTTAGTGCATCCTTTGTTAGTTGTTCCAGGAAAGCGACATGCTTATGCTCCCCCCTCAGTGATGTTGTACAGGGCATTTATATGGTCAGCACCCCACGGTACCAGCCCCTCTCTAATAAAGACAAATTCTTGCTCCTTATCAATCAGATTGGCATAAAATTCTCTTACCAAGGATGAAGAATACCCTTTTGGATGATCGCAAAACTTTTTCCACCCTAAGTGCGAGATGGTTCTGTTGACTTGCTTTCCCAATGTGAGTAGTAGAAATAGCTGGAATCCTTGCTCTGGGTGGCAGTTTCGCTTCAACATAGTGTCGTGGAAGCAGTCTTTGGAAGCTTTGGTTAAAAACAAGATGGACTCTTTGGGTGGTAGCTGCTCGACGTTACGAACCACTATCGTAGATGATTCAGCGACTAGTTTAAAAAGGGTCTTTACTCCTTGATGGTATTACAAATGACATAGATTTTCTTCCCAAATTAGTGTTTCAATTAGTCCTTTTATACTTCATTTAGCACGTATCATTAGCATTTTATACTTAATTTTCATGTTTTCCAACTTATTTATAGTAAGTTTAAATTCTTGTTATTTTTATCTATTTTTGTAATATCGACGCAAGCAATCAAAATATTGCGTTTTAATTGTCAGCACAGAAACTCAGCCTAGAAGCCTAATGCTGAACAAGTGTAGCCACAAATCAGTTGAATATTGCAATAAAGAGATGTCGCCGCATTAAAATAGAATCTCAAATGAGAAGAATCAAGCTAAATTAATAGATGGAAGCACCAACGTAGGAATTTCACAGATGTCACTACAATTACAAATTCAGAATGCGTCTAGCGATACAGCGACAGTCTGCAGATTTGAGAAGAACAAATTAGAACTGCATGAGTGCAAGCTGTATTTTAACTAATTTTGACAGCTTCAAAATCCAGATCTAGATCTGAGAGAGAAAGTTGAATCCTGTAATATTTTAGAGGTTGTAAATAGACGAGCAAAGAAGGAAAGAAATCATCAAGAGCAAGGGGATTAAGTTCTAAAAATTCTTTGTGAAATGAAGGTTTGAGCTAGAAATCGGTGAGCTGATGAAGCAAGTCCACAACTGCTTCTAATGAGAAGTGCTTGCTGCTGCTCAAGTGGAACAATTAGGGAGCAGGCTTAGTAGTTTAGAGATATTAAGCTTTGTTGTACTCTTTAATTCTTCTTAAATGATGATGGTTTCTGATGATATTAAATGAATACGAGAGTGTCCTTTAATGTTATATCATTTTGATTCTTACTATACACTACTTGTCTGTTTATTCTTGGATCTAACTTCTTTAAGCACGAGAGTGAAATTGTAGTGCGTCGACATCGAGAGATGCGTTGACAGGTTAGATTAACAACTAGGCTAGGCGAGGCTGCTCGGGACTCGGATAAAAACCAGTTACTTGTTCTCAATTATACATCATTATTCACACTGAGAGGTGGAGTAATTATGGGTATTTGAGTCGAGATTAAGTAAGGAGCTATTGTTGGTAAGAAATCAAAGGGACTTCATTGCAGCGACAATCCATCAATATTACACCTTGTTGACGCATCCAGTGTTGCAACTTAGCAGATTCAGTGAACCATTTCTACCCTTTACACTTGATCACTTTTACATTTTACGCAATTTAAATATTCAGCATTCAACACTCAACACATTTGATTTACTTTTAGTACATTGGCATTTAACACCTGACATTTGACTCTGATTGCATTGAAATTGATATCTAATTTTAGTGTGTAGATCTGACATATTACACTGACATCAGTACTCACATTACACTTAATTTCAATATTGATTGCTTCAACATTTAAACATCAAGAATCCATTCCTCGAGGGATCGATATCCGATAGATTTTTCTATCAACTATACTTGCATCGACGTGTGTATGCTTGCACAATCGTTGTGTCGTAAAAACACTGATCAAGTTTTAGCGCCATTGCTGGGGAATGACGTTTGTTTGATGTGTACTTTTATTGTTGCAATTAGTTTTACTTATCTAATTTTTAACTTTTGTTAATTTTTTTATATTTCTTTTCTGGTTTTAAAGGTATTGCATGTCCACAAGGAGAAATTCTAACAAAATTGTTAGTTTTGATCCGAAGCTCGAAAGGACACTGAGGAGGAGAAGGCAATAGAAAAGGAGAATGGCTGGAAACAATAATAATTTACCACCAATGCTACCACAAAATGAAAATCTTCTAGTGTTACCACAAGCAATCGATGATTTACCATTGGCACTACAAAATGAGCAAATACCGAATAAGACAATAAGGGATTTTTTTGTTCTTATACTCGATGATTTACAACCCAGGGTTATGAGACCAACAATTTAGGCTGGTAACTTTGAACTAAAATCGATGATGTTTCAGATGCTCATTTCTAATGAACAATATTCAGGTTTTCTGCATGAAGACACACGGGAACATTTGAAATCATTTTTACTTATTTGTGCCTCCTTCAGTCAACATGATGTCCCTGATGATGCATTGAAGATGCACTTATTTCCTTACTCATTGCAAGAAAAAGCACAAACATGGTTTTTAGGTCTGCTAGTTGGATCTATCACATCCTGCAATACATTAGCAATGTAGTTTGTTTTAAGATTTAATCCGCCGAAAATGAATGAAAGGTTATGGAATGACGTCACTGCATATCATTAACTTGATGTTGAGAATTTACACACAACGTGGGAGTGCTACAAAGCATTGCTTCGACGTTGCCCAATGAATGGAATTCAACAGAGACCCAAATTGAGATTTTTTATAATGGTTTAAATGCTCAGACAAGGAATCTTATCGACACATCGGCAAATGGTTCATTGTTGGATTATACATACAATTAAGTTGTTCGAATTCTAAAGAGGATTGCTCAAAATGATTACCAATATCCAATCTCTCATTCTGCATATGTGAAAACTAACCCTAGAGTTCTTGAATTAGATGTTATTTCTGCATTGTCAGCGTAAGTATCTTCACTGGCCAAGATCATAAAGAATATGAAAGGAATAAGCAACATTGCTCCTATACAAGTAGCACAGTAATTGGATGCACCGATATTTTCCTGTGAAATTTACGGCGACAACCACAGCTATGAAGATTGCCCACAACATGTAGAAAATGCATACTATGTTAACAACATCTGAGGAGGTTCATTTGGTAACTCCTACAATAGTTGCTCACAACAACCTTGGGGAAATCAAAATATGTCTACATATAGATATGGAAATTCTTCAAACCAAGGAAGTTATAAGCAAGGAGGTTACAATAACAACCAATCACAGAACTACCATCAAAATTAACAAGTAAATTCCCGTATTGAACTGATGCAGTCACATAGTCAAATGCAACCACAATCGTAATTACAGCCACAACCATCTGTATTACCACAAATTCAAGAACAACATCATCAATAGCAACAGCAGAAATTTACTCAACATAAGGAAAATCCTATGGCTGCTCTTGAAGCGATGGTGCGCTAGCATATCACACGAACCGAAGTAATAATGCAGGCTAATTTTTCTTCTATACGAGCATTGGAAGCTCAACTTGGATAGTTGGCATCTAATCTCAGCACTAGATCACCGGGTACTTTACCTAGTGATACTGAAAATCCAACGCAAAGGGGGAAGGATCATTGTAAAGCAATCACGCTAAGAAGTGCGAAATAGGTGGTAGGATTAAACAATTCTGATCAAAACCAAGTCGAAGCATCCAATTCACAGCCACAAGAAGAGGTTATAACTAAGGGAAGTCGATTCCAATTCAATGTTGAAGAACCAACTATAATACCATTTTTGCCTACAGTTTGTCCAGATAAGTTGTCGACACAACCATCATTGTCGAAGCAACAGAGTGATCCACAATCATCTACTACAACTATACCGTTGCCATTTCCATAACATTTCAAAGAAAAGTCCATGACAAGGAATATCAAAAGTTTATTTTAACTTTGAAACAATTGCACATTAATATACCTCTAATAGATGTTCTTGTATAGATACCCAGTTATGGGAAATACATGAAGGAGCTTTTATAAAAGAAAAAAGAAGTTATCCGACATCGAGATGATTGCTCTCACAAAGAGGTGCAATGCGGTACTCACAAACAAGTTTCCAACCAAGATAAAAGATCCTGGCAATTTCACAATTTCATGGTCCATCAAAAATCATTACTTAGGTAAAGATTTGTGTGATTTAGGAGCTAGTATTAACTTAATGCCTCTGTCTACTTTTAAGAAGTTAGGAATTGGATCGATGAAGCCCACTACGGTGACATTACAACTAGCAGACAGATCTCTAGCACAACCGAAAGGATAGATCAAAGATGTTTTTGTTCAAGTCGAAAAGCTGGTGTTTCTTGTTGATTTTATCATCCTAGACTACAAAGTAGGCAAGGAGGTACCCATTATTTTGGGAAGACCATTTCTAGCAACAGGATGAACACTTATTGACATCTTCAAAGGAGAATTAGTGATGCGTCATAATGATGACCATGTAACTTTTACTGTGTTTGGAGCATCACCATCCGAACCCAAAGAACAATGTCACCACATTGACGTGTTAGACGAGGTTATTTTGGAAGAATTTCATGCAAGGAGTTCAACATTGTCTGAGGATGATGCGATGACATCTATCGATGATATCCTAGCTGATTGTCCAGACAAAGAGGAGGTAAATAATTGTGAGATGCGTAGAAATTCGCCAATGGAATCTTTGGATTTGTCCAACAGGACAATCCCAGTATTTAAACCATCTATTAAGCAAGCTCTTACCTTGGAGTTAAAATCATTGCCGACGCCTTAGAAATATGTTTTCCTTGGTGACAATGAAACATTGCCTTGTCATTGTCAATGTATCCCTCAACTCAACACAAGAAGAGAAGCTTATTGCAATCCTCAAAGATCACAAGAAAGCCATAGCCTAGAGCATCAGAGACATAAGAGTAATTAGTCCTTCTTTCTGCATGCATAAGATAAGATTAGAAGATGAAGGGAAGCAATCTATTGAACAACAACGACGGCTCAATGAGAAAATGAAAGAAGTGGTAAAAAATGAAATTATCAAATGGTTAGATGCAAGCATTATATACCCTATTTTTGATAGTAACTGGGTAAGCCTCGTCCAATGTGTGCCTAAAAAGAGTGGTTTCACAGTTGTGACTAATGATAAGAATGAGTTAATTCCTACTCGCATTACAACTGGATGGCGAGTGTGCATGGATTACCGACGACTGAATGCGGCCACAAAGGACCATTTTCCACTTCCTTTCATCGATCAAATGTTGGATTGGCTAGCTCGTAAAGCCTATTATTGCTTCCTATATGGTTATTCTGGATACAATCAAATAGCTATTACGTCGGAAGATCAAGCAAAGACTACATTCACGTGTCCTTTTAGAACCTTTGCCTTCCGAAAAATGCCATTTGGGTTGCGTAATACGCTAGCAATGTTCCAGAGATGTATGATGGCGATATTCTTGGATATGATTGAAGACTCACTCGAGGTATTCATGGATGACTTTTTGGTTTATGGACAGAGTTTCGACCAATGCGCCGACAATTTGGCAAGAGTTTTGAAAAGATGCAAGGAAACAAATCTGGTTCTGAATTGGGAAAAATGTCATTTTATGTCAATTGAAGAAATTGTTCTTGGCCATCGCACTTCTTGCAAGGCATTGAGGTCGATAAAGCAAAGGTCGAGATCATCGAAAAATTACCACCACCTACCACTATCAAAGCAATAAGAAGCTTTCTTGGACATGCTGGTTTCTATAGACGATTTATCAAATATTTTTCCAAGATAGCTAAACCCTTATGCTTATTGCTAGAGCAAAATAAAAAATTTGTGTTCGACGATGCATGTCTGGGTGCATTCACATCAATAAAGAAGCAGCTGGTACAAGGTCCGATTGTCGTAGCACCAAACTGGATGCAACCATTCGAACTAATGTGCGATGCTAGTGACTTTGCGCTCGGAGCTGTCCTCGGCCAAAGGAAAAATAAGGTATTTCATTCTATTTATTATGCTAGCAAAACACTAACTGAAACACAGGTTATTATGCTCGCAAAACACTAACTGAAACACAGGTTAATTACACCACAACTACGAAAGAATTGCTAGCAGTGGTCTTCGCCTTTGACAAGTTTCGTTCTTACCTTGTCGGTGAAAACACTACAGTTTTTATGGATTACTCAGCATTGAAATACCTTTTCAACAAAAAAAATGCCAAACTTAGACTCATTAGATGGATCCTACTCCTCCAAGAATTTGTTGTTGAAATCAGAGATGGAAAGTGATCTGAGAATCAAGTACCTGACCATTTAACTCGGCTAGAAAGTGAGAGTGAAATTGGATAAAAGACCTAGATTGTTGAAGCATTTCCTGACGAGCAATTATTCATTGTTGACACATCACCATGGTATGCCGATGTAGTCAACTATCTTGTATGTGGGAAGATACCTATGAGTGCGGTTGGTTACAAAAAGATTAGGTTCATACGCGATGCTGCCAAATATCATTAGAACGAGCCATACCTATTTAAAGTATGCACTGGCAATATAATTCACCGCTGTGTACTTGAAGAAGAAATGATGTCAATCTTGAGACATTGCCACGATGCCCCGTATGGTGGACATTTCAGTGGAACAAGGACTGCTGCAATGGTCTTACAATCAGGAATCTATTGGCCCAATTTGTTTCGAGACGCTCACAATTTCGCGTAACAATGTGATCGTTGTCAACGCACTGGTTCTATATCTTGATGCAACGAGATGCTCCAACAACTTATCATGGAGGTAGAGCTCTTTGATGTTTAGGGTATAGACTTCATGAGACCATTTCCAAACTCTTTTAGAAATGTATATATTTTAGTGGCTGTTGATTACGTATCCAAGTGAATTAAAGCTATTGTAATACCAAAAGACGAGGCTCAGACAATATTGAAGTTTTTCCATACATACATCCTTACAAGGTTTGGAACCTCAAGAGCATTGATAAGCGACCAAGGCACTCATTTCTACAATAACCAAGTGGAAACTACATTGAAATGATATGGTGTGAAGCATCGTATGGCCACAACATATCACCCACAAACTAATGGTCAAGTCGAAGTATCCAATCGCCAAATTAAAGGTATACTTGAAAACATGGTTAATCCATCTAGGAAGGATTGGTCTATGCGATTACATGATGCTTTGTGGGCGTTTCACACTGCTTACAAAACCCTATTGGGAATGTCGCTATATCAACTAGTGTTTGGAAAATCTTGTCACCTGCCTGTCGAACTTGAACATAAAGCCATGTGAGGAATTAAGCAGGTAAATTTGGATTATGATGCTGCTGGGAAGAAAAGATTGTTGGACATCACGGAATTAGAAGAGATCTGATGCCATGCTTATGAGAATGCTGTGATATACAAGGAAAAGACAAAGCGATGGCATGACAACCTCATATTGCATCGACATTTTCATCCTGGTCAGTTGGTACTTTTATTTAATTCACATTTGAAATTACATCCAAGAAAATTGCGATTAAGGTGGTCAAGACCATTTAAAGTTGTCAAAGCATTTCCAAGCGGTGCGGTGACAATCGAAAATTTAAAAGATGGGCAACAGTTTAAAGTGAATGGCTAACGTTTTAAACACTATTGAGCCTAGATGTTCGAGAACCAGATGAAACCGTTGATCTGGTGACACTTAAATAATGTCGATGCATTCATTTATTATCTTTTATTTGTTTCACTTTTCATTGTGTTGTTTCAAATTCTTAGCAAAAATAAAAATCATCTTTTTGTCGACGCATTAAACCACAGATTGTTAGCGCATTCGAGGATGAGTCAGCGTTACTTTTTTAGCAAGAATCGTATCGATCGATTTTCTTTCATCCCAACCGTTAGATCAAAACAAAAATGGTACGATCTGCAGCCTAACAATTAATGGCTGCAGACACAACGATTTCCCATATTTTTTTTCACTTATTACATTTAGGTTATAAAATCCCCCATTGTAGTTATCTTCCTCTTCATAATCGCCATTGTTACTACAACTCATCTCCCTCATTATTTGCAAATTTCCTTTTCATATTTCAAAGTAATATCCCTCTGTAATTTTTCTTTATTCTCTTTTATTTTCACCATGGCTAAGACCCGTGCTTCTAAGAATGCTCCCAAACCTTCCTCCAAAAACACTTTGACCACCCCTATTGAGGTTCTGTTCGCAACACCACCACCTTCATCCACAGGCCTGGTGTTGTTTTTAACGACTACGGCTAAAGACAGATACCACAATATCATGCTTAGACGTAATATACATCCTGAACAGGGCTTCTAGATTTCACAACACTTGACCCTTGGAAAACAAGTCCACCGTACTATTAATCATTTAGGGTGGGAATACTTCTGTGACCATCCATCTGGCTATTCCCCTACTCTAGTTCGGTAATTTTATGCCAACTTAGTGGACAAAGAATAAGAATTTATTTTTGTTTGAGAGGGGCTTGTGCCATGGAATGCGGCACATATTAATGTCCTACTACGGGTACCAGAACGGGTAGACGATCACTCACCCTTCATGCACAGTTTAAATGAAGATAGCTTGACCGAGATGATGAACGATCTTTGCATCGACAGTGCAACATGGATGGGCAGTGGATTCAATAATTTCACGATGCATAGACGTTACCTGACAACTTTTTGCAAGGTATGGTTTCACGTTATTAATAGTCGTGTGATGCCCTCCACTCATAGTACTACAACCACATCAGATCGTATGTGTTTGTTGCATTTCATTTTGCACCATCGTCACATCGACATTGGGGAACTTATACATGCCCAGATTGTGGAAGCAGTAGGGAAGCAAATTAGTATCCTTCCTTTCCCCTTTCTTATTATGCTGATTTGCCAACAAAAGGGTATTGTGCCAAGAGATGATGAGGAGGTCATGGAAAATAAAGGTCCGATCAACGATATATCAGTTGAGAGGATGACACGAGGCCAAGGAAGCTTTGAGAAAGAATGACAAGGGAAAAGGGAAAAAGAAAGAAAAACAGACCAATGCGCCCATAGATCCACAACTATTGAGAAGACTGGCTAGTTCAAAAATCCATCTTGATCGTATTGATACGCATACAGTCCACCTCATGAGCATATTAGATGATTTAGATTACAGGCAGCATAAATTTTATGCATACACAAAAGCCTGGAACGAAGCCATTGTCGTTGCATTGCGTCACATTAGCACTAGACCACTGCCAAACTTTCCAGCATTCTCTGATATCTTCTATCCAATGCACCACTCCTCATCTGACCAGCATACTACTGATGGTAGGCCTACTCAAATGCCAACAATAATTCACATATCTGATAACGAAAACAACGAAGGGCATTCAAATGCTAAGGAGGATTGTTATCACAATATTGCTGATCAGTTCGAGGATGAATTCTCCAACAGCTTAGGTGCAAATATGGCTGAGACAGTAGCTGTTACAGAAGAAGATGTCGATGCAGTCGAATGCGTTGACACTAGCCCAACTGAACCTACGCAACATATGAAAGAGGAAACCAATCAGGGAGGTGCTTAAGAGAAGGATGAAGAAAAAGAAGAAGAAGGAAAGGAAGAAGAGAAGGAAGAAACTGAACCCGCCGAGGTGCAGGAGGAAAAGGAAATCGATGCCCCAGTAATGATCATTGAGGATGTTGTGAGGGCATCCAGCTCAGAAAAGACTCGACCTACTGCGAGTCAGGATGAAGTTGTCACTGGTGAAATAGAGGAACTGAATCTTCTTGCTATTGTACCGTACATAGCACTACTCGCCGAGATCCACCCATTCAACGTGACAATTGATGAGGTCGTCATCCAACCCACCAAAGGAGAGCAATCCATCAAGCCGGTTGGTTCAAAGGATAAGAAGAGGAAAAGGTGCAAGGACAAGAAAAAGAAGAAACACTATGAGGAGGGAGAGCGCTCGAAAAAAAAGAAAAAGAAAACCACAGCAGCCTCTGCATCGATTGCTGCTGAATAAATTGGTACATCTCTCTTTAGTTAGTTTTCATTCATTTTTCTTATGCTAGCATTTTCATGGTCAATGCATTTCTTTTAGTTTACTGCATTGTAGCTGCATTTCCATTAATTTTTGTATATCTATTGTCAGTGCATTTGGGACAATGCAGACATTAAGTTTGGGGGGAAGCTAATTTGACTTGGAAATGCAACTACACCTTCTCATTTGACTTTTATTTTGTTTCTTTAGTAATGAAAATTGACAAAATTTCAACAGAATTGTGCCCACAAATTTTTATTTTGATGCGTAATTCTTGAATTGTTTGAATATTGATATAGAAATTGGATGAGTATGAATGAATGTTGAGTCTGCTATTTTGGAATGAATAGTTGAAATTGTTTTAGGAATAAATGGATAGTATTGGCATTGAATCTTAAACTAACTGATCAGTACAGCGACATTGTATGAATAAAAGACACTCCAATATGAGTGCATTATGACTTTTAAGGAAGAACACTCCACTGTAGACAAAGAAAAAAAAACTTATCTAGCCAAATGCTGTAACTGTAAGAGTGTGTGTCGGCCTAATTACATGCCTCCTGGGAGTTTGTTGCACCCTATCGTTACTACCCAGGAACAAAGGTAGAGTAATGCAATGACATCTTTTAGTCACTTAAATATATATATATATAATAAGAATAAATTGCTGAAATGGCTCAAGGATGGTTAAAATTCAATGCATGATACTAACATTGATGAATTACAGTTTCAAGTTGTTCATGTCGATAAATTGTCGGCGCATCATTCTATTATATGAATGCAGTTTAAAAATTAGAAATTTAGAGAATTCAAGTTGTGTGAATAATGATTGCAGTGACATTTCTAATTGCTAGTTTGTTAATTTTTGTTTACTTGCGGACAAGTAAAAACTCAAGTTTAGGGTATGATGATATTACAAATGACATTGATTTTCTTCCCAAATTAATGTTTAAATTGTTTCTTTTATACTTCATTTAGCATGCATCATTAGCATTTTATACTTAATTTTCATGTTTTCCAACTTATTGATAGTAAGTTTAAATTCTTGTTATTTTTATCTATTTTTGTACTAATGTCGATGCAAGCAGTCGAAATATTGCGTTTTAATTGTCAGTGTAGGAACTCAGCCTAGAAGCCTAATGCTAAACAATTGTAGCCACAAAATCAGCTGAATATTGCAATAAAGAGATGTCACTGCATTGAAACTGAATCTCAAATGAGAAGAACCAAGCTGGATTCACAGATGGAAGCACCAACATAAGAATTTCACAAATGTCGCTGTGATTACAAATTCAAAAGGCGTCAAGCGATACAGCAATAATCTGCAAATCTGAGAAGAACATACTAGAACTATGTGAGTGCACAACTGTATTTTAACTAATTTTGATAGCTGCAAAATCCAGATCTAGATCTGAGAAAGAAAGCTGATTCCTACAACATTTTAGAGGCTATAAGTAGACGAACAAAGAAGGAAAGAAATCATCAAGAGCAAGAGGATTAAATTCTAAAAATATTTGTGAATTGAAGGTTTGAGCTGGAAACGGGTGAGTTGATGAAGCAAGTCCACAACTGCTTCTGACAAGAAGTGCTTGATGCTGCACAAGGGGGACAATTAAGGTGTAGGCCTAGTAGTCTAGAGATAGTAAGCTTCGTTGTTCTTTTTAATTCTTCTTAAACGATGATGGATTCTGATGATATTAAATGAATACGAGATTCTTTTAATTTTATATAATTTTGATTCTTAATATACACTGCTTGTCTGTTTATTCTTGGATCTAACTACTTTAAGCACGAGAGTGAAATTGCAGTGTGCCGACATCGAGAGATACGGTGACAGGTTGGAATAACAAGTGGGTTATGCGAGAGTTGCTCGGGACTGGAATAAAAACCAGTTACTTATTCTTAAGTACACATCGTTATTCACATTGAGAGGTGGAGTAATTGTGGGTATTTGAGTTGGGATTAAGTAAGGAGCTGTTGTTGGTAAGAAATCAAAGGGACTTTATTGTAGCGACAATCCATCAATATTAAACATTGTTGAAGCATCCAACGTTGCAATTTAGTAGATTCAGTGAACCATTTCTACCCTTTACACTTGATGACTTTTACATTTTACGCAATTTAAATAGTCAGCATTCAACACTCAACACATTTGATTTACTTTCAGTACATTGACATTTAACACCTGACATTTGACTCTCATTGCTTTGATATTGATATCTAATTTTAGTGTTCAGATGTGACATATTGCACTGACATCAATACTCACATTACACTTAATTTCAATATTGATTTCTTCTACATTTAGACATAAAGAACCCATTCCTCAAAGGATCGATATTCGATAGATTTGTCTATCAACTACACTTGCATCGACGTGTGTGCAAGCGTACAATGGTAGATGTGGTTGTGCAGAACATCGTTAGCAAAATGGGGTGTTTTATAGAGGATGAAGATGAAGAGGCGTGATGATTTCCACTACAGTAAGAGGACACTGTGTCTGCATCTAATAAATGCAATAACACGAATTTTCCTTTTTTTCAAATTGATCAAACAGTTAGGGAATAAGGTGAATCAATAGGCGTGATCCTTTCCTGTAACGTTTCACATTAGTGAGTTAGCAATTTAAAATGCGTCGACAAGTTGTGTTTGTGTACGTCGACAAAAAGGATAACTTTTATTCCTGAAAAGAACTAAATAAGAGAGTTGAAATAAAATAAAATACAAAAAGTAAATAAAATAAATGTGATGACATGTTAAGGAAATGTGACCAGGTTAATGGTCTCGTTCTGATCATGGTTATCTAGACTGAGATAGTGTTTCAATTGTTGGTCATTTACCTTGAATCGGTGTCCATCATTTAAATCTTTAATTGTCACCGCACCATGAGGAAATGCTTCGACAACTTCGAATGGCCTTGACCTTCTGGAACGCAATTTACCAGGATAAAATTTTAAACGTGAATTAAATAAAAGAACTAACAGACCTGTAGAAAATTATCGTCGCAAGATAATGTTTTCTTGTCATTGCTTCGTTTTTTCTTTGTATATGGCAACATTTTCGTAAGCATTGTGTCGAATTTCCTCTAGTTCTGAAATGTCTAACAATCTCTTTTGTCCAACAACATCATAATTCATATTCACTTGTTTAATTGCCCACATGGCTTTATGTTCAAGTTCCACAGGCAAGTGACAAGATTTACCAAAAACCAGCTGATACGGTGACATTCCTAACGGTGTTTTTGTATGTTGTGCAAAGCACCCACAATGCATCATTGAGTCGTGAAGACCAATCACGTTTATATGGATTAACCACCATTTCAAGAATATTTTTGATTTGTTGAGTGGATACTTTAGTTGGTCATTTATTTGTGGATGATATGTGGTTGCCATTAAATGTTTAGCACCATAACGCTTTAATGCTATCGCAACTTGATTGCAGGGAAAATGAGTGCCTTGATCACTTATTAATGCTCTAGGTGTGTCGAATCAAGTAAGGATATATGTGTGAAAGAACTTCTACACAGTCTGAGCATCATCTTTAGGAACAACTATTGCTTCGATCCACTTTGAAACATAATCGACAGCGACCAGAATATAAACATTTCCAAAAAAATTGGGAAACGGTCCCATGAAATCCATACCCCAGACATCGAAAAGCTCAATTTCCTTGATAGGCTGTTGTAGCATCTTGTTGCGTTGAGATATTGATCTAGTGCGCTGATAATTATTGCATTGTTGAACAAAATTATGGCCATCTCAAAACAATGTTGGCCAATAAAATCCTGATTGAAAGACCTTTGTAGCAGTCTTAACACCACCAAAATTACCGCCATAAGGTGCATCATGGCAATTCTTTAGGATTGAGAACATTTCTTCTTCAGGGACGTAGCAACGAATAATATTGTCGGCTCATACATTAAACAGGTACGACTCATTCCAATGGTACTTTATAGCATCTCAAAGAAATATGACCTTTCGGTGACCATTTGCACTTAGTGGTAGCTTCCCACAAACCAAATAATTTACGACATTTGCATACCACGGACATACGTCAATGAAAAATAGCTTCTCGTTTAGAAATGTATCGACAATTTGTGACGTATTTCCGTCTTCACTCCCAGATTTCAGACGAGATAAATGGTCTGCTACCTGGTTTTTTTATCCTTTTCTATCTTTAATTTCAACATCAAATTCTTGTAATAACAGGATTCATCTAATCAACTTAGGTTTGGCATCTTTTTTGGCAAAGAGGTATCTCAATGCAGAGTGATCAGTATAAACTGTAACTTTTGCACCAACAAGATACTAACGAAACTTGTTGAATGCAAAAACTACTGCCAACAACTCTTTTTCTGTGGTTGTATAATTTACCTGCGCTTTAGTATGGTTTTGCTAGCATAATATATTGTATGAAATAACTTGTCCTTGCGTTATCCAAGCACAACACCTATGGCATAGCCACTCGCATCACACATTACTTCAAACGGTTAGGATCAGTCTAGTGCGACGACAATAGGTGCCTACACTAACTGCTACTTAATTTTAACGAATGCTTCTAGACAAGCATCATCGAACAAAAACATTTTATTTTGCTCTAACAGAGAGTAGAGAGGTTTTGCAATTTTGGTGAAATCTCAGATGAATCATCGATAGAATCTGGCATGGCCGAGAAAAATCATTATTCCCTTGACATTGGTAGGTGTGGGTAGCTTTTCAATAATCTCCACGTTGGCTTTATCAATTTCTATGCCCTGATAAGAGATACGATGCCAAAGGACAATGCCTTCAGTTGCCAAAGGACAATGCCTTCAGTGCCAATCACTTCAACACTTTAGCTAAATTGTCAGCGCATTTATCAAACGTATGACCATAAACAAAGAAGTCATCCATAAATACCTCCAATGAATCTTCAGTCATATTGAAAAAGATTGTCATCATGCACCTTTGGAATGTGGCTGGTGCAACGATAGAAAGCAAAGGTACCAAATGGACAAGTAAAAGTTTTTTTGGTTTTGTCCTCCGACGCAATCACAATCAGGCTATAGCCAGAATATCCATAAAGAAAACAATAAAAAGCCTTACCAACTAGCTTGTCCAGCATCTGATCAATGAATGGAAGTGGGAAATGATCTTTTTTTGTGGCAGCATTCAAGCGGCGGTAATCCATGGAAACTTGCCAACCTGTCGCAATCCGAGTAAGGATTAATTCATTTTTATCATTACTTACCACCGTGATACCACTCTTCTTTGGAACACATTGGACCGGGCTCACCCACATGCTGTAAAAAATCAGGTGAATAATGCATGCATCCAACCATTTTATGATCTCTTTTTTCACTACTTCTTTCATTTTTTCATTTAATCTATGTTACTGTTCAATGGACTACTTTCCCTCGTCTTTCAGCCTGATCTTGTGCATGCAGAAAGAAGGACTAATGCCTTTGATATCCATAATACTTCAAGCAATGGCTCGCTTGTGCTGCTTCAGTATTTCGATTAATTTCTCCTCTTGATTTACATCGAGATTTGTACTGACAATTACTGGCAAGGTATCATTGTCACCAAGGAAAACATATTTTAGATGTGCTGGCAATGGTTACAACTCCAAAGTTAGAGCTTCTTCAATTGATGGTTTGAAAACAGGGATCGTCCTATTTGTCAGATCCAAAGATTCCATCTCCCAACCATGTCTAAGCTCGTAAATATTAGCCTCAACCTAATGGTTGCAATCAGGTGAGAAATTATCTTCAGATGTCACCGTAAATTCTTTTGGCATAGCTGAACTATGCTCATTAAATTTTGCTACAATTAACTCGTCCAGGACACCAATGTGGTGACATTGTTCTTTACTCCTGCAAGGAGTTGCTTCAAAAACACTGAAGGTAACGTGTTCATCGTTATGTCGCATGATTAACTCACTTTTGAAAACGTCTATAAGAGTGCGCCTCGTTGCAAGAAATGAGCGTCCCAAAATTATAGGCATCTCCTTATCAGCTTCACAATTGAGTATGATGAAATCTACTGGGAACACAAACTTATCGACATGGATGAGAACATCTTTTATTTGTCCTTCAGGTTGTACTAACGATCTATCCGCTAAGTGCAATGTCACCGCAGTGGGTATCATGTGACAAATTCCTAATTTTTTGAATGTTGAGAAAGGGATAAGGTTGATGCTTGCTCCTAGATCACAAAGAGCTTTTCCTAAATGATGGTTTCTAATGGAGTATGGAATTGTAAAACTTCCAGAATCTTTCATCTTGGGTGGTAGTTTATTTGTCAGTACAGTGCTGCAACCTTCTGTGGGTGCAATTATCTCGATGTCGGATAACTTCTTTTTCTTTGATAAGAGCTCTTTCATAAATTTCCCACAACTAGGAATCTGTACAAGAGCATCAACAAGACGTATATTAATATGTAACTGTTTCAAGGTAGTCACGAACTTTTGATATTCTCTGTCATGCTCTTTCTTCTTGAATCATTGTGGAAATGGAAAAGGTATATTGACATTGGGCTATTGAGATACACCTGGTTGCATCGATTGGCAGTTGCGTTGACAACTTCAAAGGTCGAATGGTTGGCATGCGTGTGATTACTGGTGGTTCCTCCTCATTTGTTTCTACTACTTCTTCTTTGGATACAACCTTTCCTTGTTGCTCTAGTTCATTTGTGTCGACAGGTGTTGTATTGGAGCTACTGCTTTGGTCAACAATTTGCTTTCCACTCCGAAGAGTAAAAGCCTTGCAATGTTCCTTCCCTTTAGATTTGGATTCTTAGTGTCACTGGATAAAACACCTGGTGGTCTTGTGCTCATATTGGAAGCCACCTGTCCTAATTGTGCTTCTAATGTGCGGATAGAAGATGAATTTCCTTGTATGATAGCTTCCATTCTTGTAATATGCTCAAACATCAACGCTTTAAGGGCAACTAATGAATTCAATCTTGGTTCAGAATACTGTTGTTGATGTTGTCCTTGCATGTTTATATTTAGTATTGCAGTCTGCTGTGGTTGCATACGAGCATGTGACTGCATCTTTGTATGTAACTGCACTTGAGGATTATGGTTGTAATTATGCTACTGTTGATTGTAACTCCCTTGTCTAAAATTTCCTTGATTGGAGGAAGTTCCATATCGAAATGTGGACGCATTTTGATTCCCCCAAGGTTGTTGAGTTCTAGTGGAACTGTTATAAGAGTTACCATATGAGTTCCCTCGGATGTTATTAACATAAAACACATTCTCTTCATGCTGTGGACAGTCCTTGTAGCTATGGTTGTCGTCGTAAATTTCACAAAAAATTGTCGGGACATCCATTTGTTGGGCTACTTGAATAGGAGTAACATCACTCATCCCCTTCATGTTCTTAATCATGTTAGCCAATAAGGATACCTGTGCACTTAAAGCTAATATGGTGTCTAACTCAATAACTCCAAGATTTTTTTTCGCTTGACTAGCTCGAGAAATCCAGTATTTATAATCATTTTACGCAATTATATCCAAAATCTACACAGCTTTATCATAGGTGCAATCCAACTAAAGACCGTTTGCAAATGCATCAACAAGATTTATTGTCTATGCATTTAATCCATTGTAGAAGATTTAGATTTGAGTTTCTTATTGGATTCCATGCATGGGGCAATGTCGAAACAAATTTTTGTAACGCTCCCATGTAGTATACAGGTTCTCATCATCCAACTGATGGTAAGTAGTAATATGATTCCGTAATCAAGCATTCATCGTGGGTGGATTAAATCATAAAAAAAATTACGTTGTAAGCGCATTCCACGATGTAATAGATCCAGCAGGTAATCCAAGAAACCAGGTACGAGCCCTTTAATGGAAACACTATTTAATTTGTTCATGCCTAATCTTCTAAGGGATCTAAAGGTTAGAATTGTGATGGTATTAAACAACACATAGCCTTGCATAACTTGCAGGATTTTTTTGATTAAATTGTTTCAACATAGAGATATGATTGTTACTTCACTTGATCCTTTACATGCTTATGATTGTTAATTTATCTGTTGAATTGGCATAGAGATATGTTCAAGAAATGAATAAATTCTAGTAAGTGATGTTGTTCATAAGTTAGCATAGTATCGGGTTGCCGTGAATATTATCTCGTAACAAGCATGAACATGAGTTAGATGTAATTGAATAATTAAAGCAATTAACCTGGCACATTTATGTCATATTGATTAAACCCTTAGAAATCATGCATAGGAATGTAATTAGTCTTAGTTTAACTTAGTTTAATTTAGTTTAGAACACTTAGATTAAAATCCCTCTCAATTATTATTTTGTGTTAACCACTTTATTGATTAAATATTTCATAAATACTTTTCATAGCATAGTCCCTGAGATACTTGACATTTACTTGTCACTTTATTACTTGAATACAATTGTATACACTTGCACATTTTCATTGTTCCAAGTTTTTGGCGCCATTGCCGGGGATTGTCAAAATTATTTGTGAAATTATTTGTTTACACTTTGGTTTATTAATTTTTAATCTAATTACTAACTAATTAGTTTTTATTATTTTAGGTGTTTATAAGTATTGACCAAATTTTCGAATTACTCCTAGTGGACCCTAAAATTTAATGAACTTTCTGAGAGAGAAGAAGACAAGCATCTCAGTGAAAGACCGAATAGATGAATTTTGAGAACTAGAATCAAGGAAATGGAGCTAATCATGCTCAGAATCCTCTCCTTGTTGCTGATGTTAGGGATAGAGCCTTGAGACAATATGGAGTACCTTTGTTCCATGAGCTTAATCAAGAATTAGGAGACCCGATATCGAGGCACAAAAATTTGAATTAAAGCCAGTGATGTTTTAGATGCTTTAGACAATAGGCCAATTCAGTGGAATGCCTACTGAAGACCCTCATCTTCATTTGAGATTATTCATGGAGGTGAGTGACTCTTTCAAGATAGCCGGAGTGTTAGAAAATGCACTTCGATTAAAGTTGTTCCCATTTTCACTAAGGATAGAGCTAGAGCCTGGTCGAACTTGTTGACACCAAATTTTGTTACAACATGGCAAGAGTTAGCTAAACGATTCCTTAGGATGTATTTCCCTCCAAGCAAGAATGCTAAGCTGAGGAGTGAAATTAATACTTTCCAACAAATGGATGATGAGTCTTTGTATGAGTCATGGGAAAGATTTAAATAGTTATTAAGGAAATACCCTCATCATGGAATTCCTCATTACATTCAATTAGAGACGTTTTATAATGGTCATAATTAGCACACAAGGATGGTAGTAGACGCTTCCGCCAATGGAGCTATTATTTCTAAGTCTTACAATAAGGCTTATGAAATTATAAAGAGGACCACAAGCAATAATTACTAATGGCCAACTAATCGAGCGAACTCAAGAAGACGAGTTGCAGGATTTCATGATGTTGATCCACTTACTTCACTTGTAGCTCAAGTATCATCGATGTCCTTAATGCTTAAGAATCTTACTACTAATGGGTTTAATAATGTTACAGCTCAGCCACCTAATCAATTCGAGAACATAGCCTGTGTTTATTATGGAGAAGGGCATATGTTTGAAGAATGCCGATCAAAGCTTGAATCTATGCACTACATGGGCAATCAGAATCAAAACCGATGAAGGCAAAGATTGCAGTCAACTTTTACAACCCATCTTGGCAAAATCATCCTAATTTCTCATGGAGCAATCAAGGAGCTGGACCCAGTAACACTTATGCTCAATCGAGACCGACCTAACCACAAGGATTTACCCAGCAAGTTCAGAAGCCATAACAAGCTAAATCTTCCAATATCTTAGAGAGTTTATTAAAGGCATATATGGTTAAGAATGATGCAAATCTAAGGAATTTGGAGAATCAAGTAGGGCAACTTGCTACTGAACTAAAGAACCGTCCACAAGGTGCTTTGCCGAGTGATACGAAGAATCTGAGAAATTCAAGGAAGGAGCATTGTAAAGCGTTGACATTGAGGAGTAGAAAGATGTTACAGCCCAACGTTGTTGAAGTAGATGAAGAGCAAGTTGATGCCCAAGAATCTATTGAAGTTCAACTAAGTGCTGAAGCTTTAACTTTACTAGAATCAGAACAAATTTTACAAACCAATTTCACCAGAACCAAAAGTGGTGAATGTTGAGAAAGAGACCTTTGAACTAGTCAAGTCGAATGATCTAACAAACTCGTTAGATGCAGAAATGCGATAGAAGCCAAAGCAGCCTGTTCAAGTCAAAATTCCTGCACCACCCTAAAACTTCAAAGACTTCAAAAGCAGAAGCAGGAAGTCTAGTTCAAGAAGTTCTTGGACGTACTCAAGCAACTTCATATCAACATTTCGTTGGTAGAAGCACTTGAGAAAATGCCAAATTATGTCAAGTTCATGAAGGATATCCTGTTAAAGAAGAGAATACTTTGAGAATTTGACATAGTAGCCCTAATGAAGGAACGTAGTACATATCTTCAAGACAAACTATCCCCAAATTTGAGGGATCCTGAATGTTTTTCTATATCATGCAACATTGAAACAACTAATTGTGGTAAAGCATTATACGATTTGGGTACAAGTATTAACTTAAGGCCCATGTCGATATTCAGAAAGTTAGGGATAGGTGAAGTTAGACGAATTACAGTTACATTACAGTTAGCCGGTCAATCTATAGCATATCCTGAAGGAAAAATTGAAGATGTATTGGTTCGTCTTGACAAATTTATTTTCCCTACTGACTTTGTCATTTTAGACTTTGAAGCGGATAAAGAAGTGACAATCATCCTAGAAAGGTCATTCCTCATAATAGGAAGGATGCTTATTGATGTGCAGAAGGGCGAGCTAACTATGCGTGTTCAGGATAATCAAGTGACGTTTAATGTATATAAATCTATGACATTTCCTGATGTAGTTGATGACTGTTTTGTAGTTTCTGAGTTAGAAGACATATTCATTGAAGAGGAATTTAGCTCTGTTGAAGATCCTTTAGAAAAGATTTTGCTAACAGACCCTTAAAGTGATTAAGAAGGGGAGGAAAACTTAGCTTTGCTAGAAGCTAATTTGAGGAGATTTAATTCACAACCTCATTTTGAATCTTTAGAGTTAGAAAGCAGAGATTACGTTCAACCAAAAGCATCGATTAAAGAGCCACCTAAGTTAGAACTTAAGGTATTACTTTCAAATTTAAAATATGTTTATTTAGGTGATGCTTTTACTTTGCCTGTGATTATTTCAGCACAACCAACTGAGAAGCAGGAAGATCAACTGATTAAAGTGATAAAGCAATTCAAGAAAGCTATTGGATGGACTGTAGCCGACATTCGTGGTATAAGTCCATCCATATGCATGCACAAGATTATTCTTAAAGATGATAAGAAAGCAACAATTGATGAACAACGGAGACTGTACCCCATTATGAAAGATGTAGTCAAGAAAGAAATTATCAAGTGGTTAGATGCAGGTATAATTAATCCCATCTCAAATAGTTCATGGGTTAGTCCTGTCTAATGCGTGCCAAAGAAAGGAGGTATTACAGTCGTGAAGAATGAAAACAATGAGTTAATACCGAATAGAACTGTCACAGGATGGCAAATTTGTATCAACTACTTGAAATTGAACAAAGCGACTAGGAAAGATCACATTCCTTTGCCATTCATGGATCAAATGTTGGATAGACTCGAAGGGCGAGACTATCACTATTTTCTAGATGGATACTCGGGGTACAATTAGATTACAGTCGCACTAGAAGATCAACACAAAATGACATTCACAATCCCATATGCCACTTTCGCATTTAGACGCATGCCATTTGGTTTATGTAATGCACCTGCTACATTTCAAAGATGTCTGATGGACATTTTTACTAACATGGTTGAGAAATATTTGGAACTATTCATGGATGACTTTTCAGTGTTCGAGGACACTTATGAAGTTTGGTTAGCTACTCTAGCTAAGGTAATGAAGCAATGCGAACAGACAAACCTTGTTCTCAGCTAGGAAAAGTTTCATTTTATGGTATGAGAAGGTATTGTTTTGGGGCACCGAATAACAAGACAAGGAATTGAAGTCGACAAGGTTAAAGTAGATGTAATTGAGAAGCTTCCAACTCCAACATCTGTAACGGTGTTAGGAGCTTTTTCGGACATGCTGGATTCAATCAGAGATTTATCGAAGGTTTCTCTAAAATTGCTAAACCCTTGAGCAAGTTGTTAGAGAAGGATTCGACATTCAATTTTAATGAAGAATTCTTAACAGGATTCAATGATTTAAAGAATCAATTAGTTTCAGCACCAATTATCATCACACCAGATTGGGAATTGCTGTTTGAGTTGATGTGTGATGTAAGTGACTTTGCAGTCGAAACTGTGATGGGCCAACGAAGGAACAAAGTTTTTCATCCCATCTACTACGCAAGTCAGACTTTGTTAAGAGCTCAGCTGAACTATACGGTAACTGAGAAAGAATTACTCGCAGTTGTGATTGCTTTTGACAAGTTTAGATCCTATCTTGTAGGTACAAAACTGACTATCTTTATAGATCATTCAACAATTAAGTACTTACTTGCTAAGAAGGATGCTAAGCCGAGACTGATTTGTTGGGTGCTACTACTTGAAGAGTTCGATCTAAAAATTCAAGATAGAAGAGGCGTAGAAAATCGAGTAGCCGATCACTTGTCTAGATTAGAGCCACGAGAAGAAAATTCAACTCTTGTTCCCATACAAGAGGCGTTCCCTGATGAACATATACTCAATGTAAGTCATAACACTCCTTGGTTTGCTGATTTTGCTAATTACTTAGCTTGTGGTTTTATTCCCTATGATAAGATGTATCAGCAAATGAAGAAGTTCCTTCATAATGCTAAGTATTACTTTTGGAAAAGCCATACTTATTTAAGAAGTGTGCAAATCAAATAATCAGAAGATGTGTGGTAGAAGATGAAGTACTTATTTAAGGAGCTTGTACCGTGACCAAAGTATTACAAGTTGGATTCTTTTGGCCGACATTGCTCAAGGAAGCATATGCTTATGTCAGATGCTGTAACTGTTGTCAAAGGGTTGGTAATGTCACAAACAGAAATGAAATGCATCGAACAAATATCATGAGAAGTCGAATTGTTTGATGTTTGGGGTATTTACTTTCTTGGTTCATTCCCTCTGTCATTTGGTAACAAGTATATTTTGGTAGCAGTCGACTACGTATCGAAATTGATTGAAGCCAAGCCATATTCGACAAATGATGCCAAGGTAGTGAAGAAATTTTTGCAGAAGCATGTGTTCAAATGAATTGGAACTCCGAGAGCCATCATCAGTGATGAGGGGTCCCATTTTGTGAACAAATGGTTGAAGTGGTTACTCAATAAACATGGAGTAAGGCACAAAGTTGCCATAGCTTACCATCCTCAAACAAATGGGCAAGCTGAGCTGGCGAATAAAGAAATAATAGGCATACTCGAGAAGGTATTGTGTTTGAATCGATGAAATTGGTCCAAGAAATAGGACGATGCATTATGGGCTTACAAAATAGCTTACAAGACACCTTTAGAGATGTCTCCATATAGGTTCGTATCTGGAAAAACTTGTCATTTGACTCTAGAGTTAGAACACAAATCTTACTGGGCTCTTCAGCAGCTCAATTTGGATCCCAAGCTTTCTAAAGAGAAACGAATGCTTCAGCTCAATGAGTTAGAAGAATTCCAAACATTTTCTTACTACAATGCCAAGTTATGCAAAGAAAGATTAAAAAGATGGCATGACAAGCACATCCGAGTCAGAGAGTTCAAAGTAGGTTAGCAAGTCTTATTGTTTAACTCGAGAATGAAGTTATTTCCAGGTAAGTTAAGATCTCGTTGGTCTGGTCCATTTACTATCCACAAAGTCTTTCCTTACGGAGTTGTGAAACTTCACAGTAAGAGAGGTAATTTTCGAGTCAATGCTTAGCGGTTAAAACATTATTGGGGATGTGAAATTGAGTGGGATAAATCATTGAGAATTTTATCTGATGATTAATATTTTTTTTTGAATAAAGAACTTAGGTTATATATTCTGGATTAGTATGTTTAAATGAATTTTGTCAAGGAGTTTCGAACTTAAGCGGGATCGCTTGTGACCCCTCCAATTTTTTTGGGAATTAGTTTTAACATAATTTTCCGAGAAAATATTTCCTAAGTTAGTGAATAAATTTCTAGCGTTTGAATTTTACAAATAAAAGGGTCAATTGTGATCCAAGTTTTAAATTACAACTCTATTTTGAAATAATTTTAAGTTCAAGGACTTAATTGAATTTTTTTGTAAAATTTTGTTATTAATTTTGTGAATATTAAAACTAGTTGTTAATTTTTGTAAATATTTTTAAAACATATAATAAATAAAGTTTTTTTATTATTTATTTAAATTATCTATTTTATTTACTTTTATTTTTCAAAATTTTGATAATTCTTAATATTAAATTATAAATTAAATTTTATAATTTATATTAATTATTATCAAGAGTTTAAATTAAGATTTTTTAAATAATAATAGTAATAATAATAATAATAAATTTTAAATTTAATTAGAGTTCTTCATTCACATTTAAATTTATTTTATTTTTCAAAATTTTGATAACTCTTAATATTAATTATAAATTAAATTTTATAATTTATATTAATTATTATCAAGAATTTGAATTAGGATTTGTTTCTAAATATTTTCAATTTAAACGGCGTTTGATTTAAAATAAAATTTAGAATTTTAATTTGAGTGTGAATTATCTTCCATGCATTGTGAATAGCCCACCTCTCAAGAGAATTATCACTCAAACCTTCAAATAGTCACCTTAGGCAGCCACCAACGGCAGTCATCGGAAGCGATCGGGTCGCGTTAGCCGACATCTCTTGCAAGCACCCGACGCTGTCCGATACCACTCGACGCTTCCTGACGTACTAGCCCGCAAATGCTCGACAACGCCCGATGCCCGTGCATGCAAGCTCCCGACAGCACCTGAGAGCATCCGAGAGCTCCCACATGTCTCAGCAAGCCACGCATCAAGAGGTCTGCTGTTGTCCGCCCATCTTCATGAGCTGCACTTGCCCACACACATCAACTCCCACATGCCCACACCCATGTGCTGTTGTCCCTTGCTGCTACTGAGCGACGCCCATACCCATAGGAACAATGAAAATATATAGACTTTTTCATAATCTTTTTGACCTAATTTCATGCAAATTTTGAGTAATTAATGTCGAAAAATATAATTTATTTATAAAATAATTAATTTGTGTTAAAATTTCCATAATATTGATTTTTAATTATTTTTATAAATATTGAGCATGAATTTGATGATTTTTCAATAGTTTTGTACAATTGGTGAAAATCGACCTTGCAGATACTACTGACAGCTTACACCATTGAGTGAATTTTTACACTGAGTTAATGAAGAGCTAAGGAGAATATTTTTCAAGTCAAGGATCGATCCAATATGAAGCTAAATTATGGTTTTGATCAAGCTATGAACGTCATAGCAATGGTGCAAGCGAACACTTGTCGATGCAAGTATAGTTAATAGGTTTTAGCTAGTAGATATCGATCCCACAGAGGTGGTTGTTTATGCTATAATTGTCGAAGCAATTAGAGTTAGAATAAGAGAAGTTGTAAGGAATAATGTCAGCGTAATTAAATCAAAGACTACAGAAATAAATGAATTTAAACTGTCGAAGCAAATGTTGTGAGACTGTAATACAATATGTCAAAGCAATTTAATAAGAAAAGGTAATGAAAGTTTGAAGATAATTTCTCAATGCAGTTTTAAGAAAATTAAAGAAGTAGAATAATTATAATGCAATGGAGGGAATCCCTGACTTAATAAGTCGACAATCACTAAATGTGACTGCAAGGTAAAAAATAGATAAATTGTCGCTGCAATTAAGCTTAATGAGATCTTACTAACTTTGACTTCCCTATTTATCAAAGACCCAAACACTTACATTTATTCAAAGACCCAAACACTTATATTAACCACACCTTTTAGTGCTGGCAATTCTTTGCATTCAAGAACAAGTGACCAGAATTCCTTCGTGCCTCAAGCAACTTCCATTGTCTTGCTTGTTAATTTAACTTGTCACTGCACTTTCCAGTGTCAGCAATTGCAATGACACTTCTGTGATCAAGCAATTAAATCCAAAGATAAACAGATAAGAGGAATTGAGCATAAATCAATTTAGATCTGAAATTAAAAGGTACTTCCATACACAATTAAGTTCATCAGAATTTATCAGCGTTCGAGAGGAAATAAAGAACAAGTTGAAGCATTCTATTCCTAGCCTACTAGAACTCTTCCCTAATGCTCCTCTTGTGTCACACTTAGTAACACTCCTCATCAGGAGTAGATGTTTCCTTCTCGTCACAGTCAGTTCACCCTCCAGGAAATTAAGCTGCCATGGAAGCAAGCTTAGAGAAAATTGCATAGCAAATTTGATTTGTTACCAACTTCCCGATCCCTTTTTTTTTTCACTCTCTCTCCTCAGTATTTATCTTTAATGCCCAGTACAAGTGTCCTCTTTCCTTCAGATCTAACTTCCTTGCAGTTGTACAAGTTAGTTAATCTAGATGTACACTCACACAGATCTGATATATGCAGCAAGTAGTTACAAGTTGTCGCGACATTTCTGGATGCAAATTTAGATTTTAATTTGCTGCGACAACCTTGATATCCTCATGTACTGGTACTTCTAGATATGTTCATGCAGCAACATCCCTGGGTGATATTTGGAGATACTCATACAGTGACAGGTTTGAGCACAATTCTGGATTCTAAATTGCAGTGACAACCCTGAACACTCTCCTTCTTTGATCTTTTAGGATAGATCCCTACATTGACATCTCAAGACGCAATACTGAACACTAAATGTGGCGACATTAGTAGCAAAAGTAAGATAAAATGAAAGAAAATTAAACCAAACATCACTAACTTAGAAAATGCAATTACTAAATATAAAATGCTAAAAATGCATGCTAAACATGATATAATGTGAACAAATTATACTTTAAATAAGGTTATAGCAAGGTTATAGCAAAATTCTTGTCAAAGCAATAATCATTCTAGCAACTTGAATCTTTTGAGACCCTAATGTATAAATTACATTCACATGATAGAAAATTGCGCCAACAATTTATAGGCATGCTTTAAATCTTAAATTCTCTTGACCAATACAGCATTTATTATTCTATATATTTTTTTCTTTTATCTTTTTCTTTCTTTTCTCTTTTTTTATGCGACTGAGGGATATCATTGCATTACTAAACCCTTGTTCCTGGGTAGAAATGATGGGGTGAAACAAGCCCCCAGGGAGTATGTAATTCGACACATTCTCTTGCAGTGACAGCCTTTGACTAAATATTTTTTTTTCTAACACTTGCATTAGAGTGTTCCCCCTTGACAAAGCACAATGCACCCACATGGGAGTGTCTTTTACTCATAGTTATATCTATATACACATAGCTATAATTGGCAAGTTATTCCAAGATTCAAATAATGATACTACTCATTAGTAGAGACCAAATTTTGACTGGCCCAATAAATAAAATCAAAAAGAAAACAACAAAAACAAAAATAAATAAATTTAAAATCCAATAGTCCAAATTAAAAAAAAATTAAAACCCAATTACAAATAAACACAACACCCAAACCTAAGAAAGCCCATAAAGCCCAAAAACTTAAAAAAATGAAACCCTAATCAGCTAAGAAACCCTAGCCATTGCTTGCCATGTAAGCAGGCACATGAACCGAGGCACCTATACTCCGAGGCCTGACTTCTCTGTTGCCCCTTTCATCGAAATAACAACTCCCTGCGCTGTTGACCTCTGCCACCATGAAGACCTACAAAACAAAAAAGAGAAAACATGACAAAGACAAAGAGAAAATAATATATGTAATTTAATGGGGTTATAAAGACTCCCAACGATCGATTGTAATGGTCATGATGAAATACGAAGAAAAAGAAAGAAAAGACAGAGCAAAAAATTTAGCTTGGAAGATTAAGACTTTGAGCATTAAAGAACGACCATATATGTATCCGCCTTATGTACAGAAATTTGTTTTCTAGTAAAGTTGTTCTAATGGAATTGAACCAAGAATCAAAATATTTTTTGCATGCATTTTATCATTCATTTGCATTGTACTTCATGCATTAAATTTTAATAAAATCCCATATATCTGAGACATTCGTGTGTATGAGAGTCACCAACCCTAAATGAAAACTAAGATGAAACATGATAAATCAAGATAATTTGGGAATGTTAAAAAAGGATTTGAGCGAAAGTCATATTGAGAGTGGAACCCATCGAGAGTTCGTCCCTACACCCTTGGAAGTGTTTTGGACAACTAGACTGTAGAGGAGCTTCTTGTAGTCTTTAGGACTTTTCTAAAGAAATATTCAGAACACACTTATCACTCTAAGTCCGAGAGTAATAGGGATCCTTAGAAAAGGGCACATGATCACTATCTTTTATTTCAATAAAAATGATGCATTGTTTTTGTCCCATTTGGCAAATACCTTACCATTCTTCTCATTCGTTCATACCACAATTAATCATTCTTTATTCAATTATTCTTTGAATCCTCTTTTGTCTTTATGCTGGGTCCCTTGATATTAAGGATACGAGTGACACTGTTGTTAACTCAAAGCCCTTTTGAGAAGGACATGTGTCTAGAAAATCATCAAGACTTTGAAGGTGATCAATAATGTAATTTTTACAAATACTGGAGTGAAACGAGAATAAAAAATTACCTCACAAAGAATCAACAAAAATTACAAGTTTTGGGAATGAAAATGAATAAGAGATAAAGAGGGTAAAAATTAGGTCATGTATCTCTGCAAAAATAAAAAGAGATTCCGTAGAGTTGCTTTGAGAATTTGAAAAGGTATTCGCATGGTCCTATCAAAGCATGTCGGGTTTGGAACTGATGTCATGACGCACAGGCACCCATAAAAGAAGAACACAATCAAGTTTAATGGAAACTTAAAGAATGAGGCCTAACACACTATAAAAAAAAAGAGATAAGAAAAGAGAAGAAGAAGAAAAGAAAAGAAAGAAAAAGTCAAGATGAAAACCCGCAAAGGGCACATTTAAAAAAAAAAGAAAAGAAGAAGAAGAAGAAAAGAAAAAGGAAAAAAAAAAGAAAGTCAAGATGAAAACCCGCACCTCTTCACGTCATGGATTCTTTTTATGTGGTGCATAGACGTCACCGAGCCGAATTCGTCAAAGACTTCCAATGGTTATTGATTCAATACTTCACCAAATGGGTAAAAGGTAGTTCTTATGCCAATTAACGATTAAGCATATTCTTGAAAAAAGATTATATGTCAATATGGAATGCCAAAAGGGTCATATCCAACGACAACTTGAACAGCGGCACGATAGCAGAAGTCTGCGACCAATTTAAGATCAAGTATCACAACTCAACACCACGTCGCCAAAAAGTGAATGTGACAATGAAGGAAACCAATAATAACATCAAAGGATTGATTAAAAAATAGCAGAGACCTACAAAGGCTTGACATGAGAATTCAGCATTTACTCTCTACACTTATTTGAATGTCCATCAAGGCCTACACCGAGGCAACACCTCTTTCAAAAGAAATTTTACCTCTTTGAAGTCAAGATTCCCTCCATCCAAAGCAGAACAAAGCCAATCCAGATTTGATCGAGGAAAAGATGCTAAAAGTCATCCGTTATGATTAGATGTACCAATGACAAGGTCTTATGACAAAGAAGGATCTGCTCTAGAGAATTCTACAAGAGAGCTCTGGTTTTGAAAATGATCTTGCTTACAAAAGACATCAAAGGAAATGTATGCCGAATTGGGAAATACCCTACAAGGTGAATAAAGCCTTTCCTGAAGGAGCTTTGCTTTTGACCGAGATTGGCGGCAAAGACCTACCTAACCCTGTGAATTGGGATTCGGTGAGGAAGAAATTTCATCCAAAAAAAATAAAAAAAGGGAAGAGAAAAAGAAAAATAAAGAAAAAAAAGGAAAAAGAAAAGAAGAGGTCGAGGTGAGAACTCTTAAAGGACATCTCGAAACCTAAGAGATTTAAGTTGAAAACCTGAAAAGGCAACTCAAATTTGAATAAAAAAGGCATGAAACGATCTTTGCTCTCAAAAGTAACAAGGTGGAGAACTTTACACCTTGAGGCATCGACGAAGTACTCCAAGTTTCATGGACACATATCAAGCTCAGAATGGTCCTCATCAAGTTTGCTTAACGAAGCTCATACTTTGATATCTAGGGCAACTAACTCTATTCTTTGCTCACCTTATGTTTGGCAACTTTTGATCAATGTTTGCATTCATGTGAGCTTTGCCTTCAATCAAATTCAATTTCATCCACCTTACAACCTTGATCCAAGCATTTTTTGCATTTGAAATAACGGTTAGTGGACTTAGGATATAAGGAATAAAAAGATTTTTGCATATCGCTCTGGAAAATTTCTAAATAGTACAGGGACCTGAAACAGGACCACTAGTTGGAAATAACTAAACCTTAGGTTAGAAGGGTCTTGAAACAAATAGTTCGAATTACAACTACCTCTTTAGGTTTCACAACAAAGATACACATACACAAACACATCAGTGATAGGACTTAGACAAATGACGAACGATGTCAGCTAAGGACTAAAAATAAAATCATTTCTCAAAGATGAAATTTTTGCATTCACCATTCATACCCACCTGTTTAGGAGCATTTCATTCATCTTGATCATGGCATCCTAATAATCTGGTCTCATAGAGGCCCATTAAAGCATATTCTATAGGTTTCATTACCACGAAATGGCAAAATGAACCGAGGGAACATGAAGATATGAAGGGAAAGGTTGAGATCGCAATGGCGAACCCAGTACCTTAGAATATCTGATTGGAAGGATTGAGGCCGCAACGATGAATCCGATACCATGAAGATATGAAGGGAAAGGTTGAGGCTGCAACGGCGAACCCGATACCTTAGAAGATGTGATGGGAAGGATTGAGGCTGCAACGGCGAATCCGGTATCATGAAGATATGAAGGGAAAGGTTGAGGCCGTAATGGCGAACCCAGTACCTTAAAAGATGTGATGGGAAGGATTGAGGCCACAATGGCGAATTCGATAGCATGAAGATATGAAGGGAAAGGTTGAGGTCGCAACGACGAACCTGGTACCTTAGAAAATGTGATGGAAAAGATTAAGGTCGTAACGGTGAATCCGGTACCATAAAGATATGAAAGGAAAGGTTGAGGCCACAACGACGAACCCGATACCTTAAAAGATGTAAAGGGAAAGGTTTAGGTCACAACGACGAACCCGATACCTTAGAAAATGTGATGGGAAGGATTGAGGCTACAATGGTAAATTCGGTACCATGAAGATAAGAAGGGAAAGGTGGAGGCCGCAATGGCAAACCCGATACCTTAGAAGATATGATTGGAAAGATTGAAGTTGCAACGGTGAATCTCATACCTTGAAGATGAGGAAAAACGTATTAAAGTCATAAAGGTGAATCTCAAAGTTGTAAAGGGCTAGATTGAAGCTACAAAGGCGAATCTTACATCCTTAAAGCTAAAGAAAAGTAGATTGAAGCCGCAACGATGAATCTTCTACCTCGAAGTTGCAGTGGGTAAGATCAAAGCTAGAGTAACAAGTTTTTCATCTCTCTGAAGTTACAGTAGAGCAAAATGAAGACATCATACAATCTCCTACCCCAATCATGGGGCAAATTGAAGCATCCAATCTTACCTTAATCAGAAGGCAGATTGAAGACAATCCAATCGCTTACTCTAATCAGAGGGCAGATTGAAGACACACCAATCTCTTACCCCGATCATGGGGCAAATTGAAGCATCCAATCTCTTACCTTAATCAGAAGGCAGATTAAAGACACACCAATCTCTTACCTCGATCATGGAGTAGATTGAAGTATCTAATCTTTTCTTAATCAGAAGGCAGATTGAAGACAATCCAATCACTTACCCTAATCAGAGGGAAAATTGAAGACATACCAATCTCTTACCTTGATCATTGGGTAGATTGAAGACATCATCCAATCTCTTACCCCAATCATGGGACAAATTAAAGAATCCAATCGCTTACCTTAACCAGAGGGCAGACTAAAGACATACCAATCTCTTACCTTGATCATGGAGCAGATTGAAGGCACACCAATCTCTTACCCTAATCATGGGACAGATTGAAGACATACCAATCTCTTACCCCGATCATGGGGCATATTGAAGACATCATCCAATCTCTTACCCCAATCATGAGGCAGATTGAAGAATCCAATCTCTTACCCTAATTAGAGGTCAGATTGAAGACAATCAAATCTCTTACCCCGATCATAGGGCAAATTGAAGCATCCAATCTCTTACCTTAATCATAGGGCACATTGAAGACATCCAATCTCTTACCATAATCATAGGGCATATTGAAGACATCCAATCTCTTACCCCAATCATGGGGCAGATTGAAGACATCATCCAATCTCTTACCCCGATCATGGGGCAGATTGAAGCCACCATCCAATCTTTACCCTTAAGTCAAGAGGGGAAAATTGAAGCCACAAACCAATCTTTTACCCCTGAATCAAGAGGGGTAGATTGAAGTTACCATCTTATAGAAGCGAATCTTAATCTCCTTGAAGTTGCAGTGGAATGGAGTGAAACTTCAACACCAAATCTTATATCCCTAAAGTGTCAGTGGATCGAATCAAAGACTACGATAGCAACTCTAAATCTCCCTGAAGTTACAGTGGCATGGAGTGAAGCTATATGAGCAAATTTTATTCTTTGAAGTTGCCTTAGGGCAAGATTAAGTCACGACGCTAAATCCTATCTTCCTAAAGTTGTAGTGAAGTGGATACAGTGGAGTTGAGTAGTTGATAAGTTGAAAGAGTGAGTTACGTGAAGAAAAGAAGTTGAAAATTGGTAGGACCAGACAAAATTGGTCCTCCTTGAAGTCTTTGCTTCATTCTTGTTACACGACAATGAGCAAAGAGGGGTAGCTGTAGAGACCAAAATTTGACTGGCCTAATAAATATAACCAAAAAGAAAACAAAAATAAATAAATTTAAAGTCCAATAGTCCAAATTACAAAAAATTAAAACCCAATTACAATTAAACCCAATACCTAAACCTAAAAAGCCCATAAAGCCGGAAACTTAAAAAAAGGAAACCCTAATCAGCTAAGAAACCCTGGTCATTGCTTGCCACATCAGCGGGCACACGAATCGAGGCACCCACGCCTCGAGGCCTGACTTCTCTATTGCCCCTTTCACTGAAATAGCTAACTCCCTACGCTGTTGACCGCTACCACCATGAAGACTTGCAAAATAAAGAAGTGAAAAGAAGACAGAGACAAAAAGAAAATAATATATGTAATTTAATGGGGTTATAAAGACTCCCAACGATCGATTGTAATGGTCACGATGAAATACGAAGAAAAAGAAAGAAAAGACAGAGAAGTTTTAAGGGATATTGTTATTTTTATATATATTTTTATTTTTTTTCAAAATTTAATACTAAATAAAAAATAAAAGAGAAGTAAGGTTTTTCTTACCTTTCAAAATCTCGGCTCCACCACTATGGTTCGTCTTGGCATCGTCGGAGAAGGGCGTGGGGGTCGTTTTTATGTAAAAGCTGAAACCCCTTTGGTTCTAAAACGAACCAAGTTCATTTTTTTAAAAAATCAGACCCCAGATCCGGACTCAAGAAAGAAGAAGGGATTGAGAGGGGCGATTTTTGGATTTCTCGACCACCGTTCACAGTGGTTGTCGGTGCCGATGGGCAACGGTTCGCGGTGGACAAGAGAAAACCCTCATGGTCGAGCATGAGGAAGCATGACAGAAAAAAGAGAGGGTTAAAGAGTTTTTTCTAAAACAAAGGGAAATGTAATTTTTTTTGGAAGATTTAGGGTATTTATAGCCTCCCAAAATGACGTCCTTTTGGGTGTGACTTAAACGCCCCAAAACGGTGTCGTTTCATGCCATGACCCGGATTCGGCCCGAACCTACTCCTAGGATCCGCGTGTTTTTGCTAAATGGGTAATTTATTACAGCAGTCCTTCCGCATTTTTTTGTTTTCGTAATTTCATCCTTTAATTTTACTTTTTATTTTTTAAATTTATCCTTTAATTTTATTTCATTTTTAATTTAGTCCCCTAAATTTTGGGTGCCTGAGAAGCTGCCATGTGTCAAAATTTATGGTTTTATTGCTAGTAAAGCCCTTATTTTATTTAAAAATTATATTTTAGATCTCAAACTTTCCAAAAATTTAAATTTGACCCCTAAACTTTCTAAAAATTTCATTTTAGCCCCCTAAATTTCTTAAATTTCATTTTTAAACCTTAATCTTTCTACAAATTTTCATTTTAACCCCCAAACATTTTGAAAATTATACTTTTACCCCTAATATTTCTAAAAATTATATTTTAACCCCATACTTTTCCATTTTTTTTTAACCAGACCTGGTCATATTAGTATTTAAAATTCATCTTTTTCACTTTATTTTCTCTGAAATAAAGTCCTTTTTCTAAAAAATATTTTAATCATGTTAATATTTTGCATTATTTATTTTTAAACTTTGTTTTTGTAAAAAATTCACGTTCCTTCATTTTTTTGAACATTTAATATTTTATCTCTTGTAATTCTTCGCCTTTTATTTTCCTTTACTTTGACATTGTTCAACTTGTTATTCCATGAATACGCCTCGAATATTTACATGCTAATGATAATAATATTCATTCTATTTACTCATCCATGTATGTTTTTAAGAACTAATATATCTATTCATTTTTTGGTAAACATTTTGATCAAATGAACAGTATTTTATTTTTTTTTTAAATTATATATGTTTCAATTTTTTTTAAAAAGGAAGGCAATATTCTTTTATTATAGGGAATTCGAAAGGTAGTACCCTAACGTGTTGGGTGTGACTTTTCCTTCGAACCTAAATAATCGAGTGTCTCATTTCAACTCAATAATCGCTATTTTACTGATGAATTACATGAATTTACCCAGTTTTTGCAAAGCATTATTAACAAAATAAAATATACACTGTTTTTTAACATAAAAATTGGTTTAAAAAATAAAGCAATATTCTTTATTTTAGGAATTCGAAAAATAGTGTCCTAATGTGTTTGGTGCAATTTTTCTTCCAACCTAAAATCGAACATTCTATTTCGAATTAAAAAAATCGCCATTTTCACTTGTAAATTACCCGAATTTATTTATCTCCTTCATAAAATATTATTTTTTATAATTCAAGGCAACGTTCTTTTACTTTAGGGAATTCGAGAAATTGTGTCTTAACGTGTTGGGTACAATTTTTTCTTTAAACCTAAGTAATTGAACATCTTGTTTAAAATTGGTAAATGTTTTCTATTTTCGAAGATTTGAGAATGTCGTGCCCTAACGTGTTGGACATGACTTCTTTCTCTCGATTAATTTGAAACAAGAGGGCATTTCTTCACAAAATTAAATTCTTTTTAAAAAACATTAAGTGAATCGTGTATTTAGGGATCGCATTTTAACTTTCATCCGAGTTTTCAATCTTCAACAACTAAAACCATAAATAATCGATTTGGTACCAATTTTTGGTGGGTAAGGGTGCTAATCCTTCTTCACACGTAACCGACTCGCGAACCTATTTCCTGGATTTTGAAGACCAAGTTTTATAAAACAAATTCAAATGTTTTAGGTGATTCAATCACACCAAATTAAAAAGGATTGGTGGCGACTCCCATTTTTCGATTTTAAAAATATTTTCAAGACATTCTTTTTCAAAAAATGGTTTCGACATCATTTATTACTAATGAAATTTCAACCATTCATCCAAAAATAGAAGGATACAACATTCAAACACATTCATCCAATTCATACATTAGCATTTCAAATAATTCAAGAATTAAGCATCAAATGAAAAAAAAATAAGTAAGATAAAATGAAAGAAAATTAAACCAAACATCATTAACTTAGAAAATACAATTTTTAAATATAAAATGCTAAAAATGCATGCTAAACATGATATAATGGGAACAAATTGTACTCTAAATAAGGAGAAATTAATGGTTTTTTCCAATGCTATCAGTTTTATAATTATACTTTTAATTCAAATTAAATTGGATTAAAAATTAATTACAAAGACTAAGCTGAAATGGCTCAATGTGCATGCAACCGAAGGTCAAACCACCTCCAAATGGGCTACCATGTGTCGACCATATGATGAAATAATCAAGTGAAATGTTGACCAATTCAACCGTGCAAAACAACCCTCAAACTTTCCCAAATTTCCATTCCAACCCCTCCATTTTTCATGGTTTTAAAATCTTACTCTAGCTTGTTTTTAGCAAACTTTGAACAAGTCAAAGTCTACATGTGGTTGTCGGCCATGGGGGAGTTTGTCGCTGATATTGATTTGCTAAATATAGCCACACAACCTCTCTTCAATTCCACATATAAATACACCCCCATTCACCTCATTTCTACACAGTAATTCACTCACACTTCTCTTCTTTCTCTCTACTATTCTCTAGCTTTTCCATCCTAGTTTTTCCCCATTCCTTTGTCGATTTCCCCTCTTAAGAAAGAGTGGTTCTTCAGCCTTCCATAGTTTTTGTTGAGTATTCATCAAAGACCTTGATCTGAGAAGAATCGAGCAAGAACGACGAAGAACACGAGAGTTATTCATAGAAATCGACGGATTTAATCCTAGTCTTTTTCTTTATTTTGAGATTATTGTTTGTTGTTATGATGAATGCTATTATGAGTGCTATTAATTATTTAATTGAAATGGCTTAAATTCTTTAAGTGTTGGGTTGACTGTGACTAATTGCTTATTTATACTTAATTCATGTTTATGTTGTTACAGGCCCTGAATATTCTGTTTAATTAAATATTATCATGCCTAAGTTATTATTGCATTACCCTTGTGATATAACTATTGAATTAATCATTTTAAGAACATTGAAATTGTGATTAATGGACACATTATTTAACTTGTGCATGCCTAATCTTCTAAGGGATCTGAAGGTTAGAATTGTGATGGTATTAAACAATACATAGCCTTGCATAACTTGTAGGATTTTTGTGAGTAAATTGTTTTAAGATTGAGATATGATTGTTACTTCACTTGATCCTTTACATGCTTATGATTGTTAATTTATTGTTTGAATTGGCATAGAGATATGTTTAAGAGATTCTTTAGCTTTTATATTGTATGTATGTGCAATAACACATTAACTTATTAGAATTGATTTAGTCGGTTGAATTGGCATAGAGATATGTTCAAGAGATTAATGAATTCTAGTGAGTGATGTTATTCATAAGTTAGAAGAGTATCGGGTTGCCATGGGTATTCATAACACGCGTGAAAATGAGTTAGATGTAATTGAGTAATTAAAGCAATTAACATGATACATTTATGTCATATTGATTAAACCCTTAGAAATCGTGCATAGGAATATAATTAGTCTTAGTTTAACTTAGTTTAATTTAGTTTAGAACACTTAGACTAAAATCCCTCTCAATTATTATTTTTTGATAACCAATTTGTTGATTAAATAGTTCATAAATACTTATGCTCAATCGACAAAGTAACACTTATGCTCAATCGAGACCGACCTAGCCATAAGGATTTACCTAGCAAGTTTAGCAGCCAAAACAAGTTGAATCTTCCAATAGCTTAGAGAGTTTATTAAAGGCATATATGGTTAAGAATGATGTAACTCTAAGGAATTTGGAGAATCAAGTGGGGCAACTCGCTACTGAACTGAAGAACTGTCCACAAGGTGCTTTGTCAAGTGATATAGGGAATCTGAGAAATTTGGGGAAGGAGCATTGTAAAGCGTTGACATTGAGCAGCGGAAAGACGTTGCAGCTAAACATTGTTGAAGTAAAAGAAGAGTAAGCTGATTCTGAAGAATCGGTTGAAGTTCAACCAAGTGTTGAAGCTTCAACTTTACCAAAATCAGAACCAATTTTACAAGAACTAGTTTCACCAAAACCAAAAGTGGTGAATGTTGAGAAAGAGACCTCTGAACCAGTCAAGTTAGATGATCTAACAACCTCGTTAGATGCAGAAGTGCCACAGAAGCCGAAGCAGCCAATTTAAGTCAGAAATCCTCCACCACCCTACCCTCAACATTCTGTTGGCAGAAGAACTTGAGAAAATGCCAAATTATGTCAACTTCATGAAGGATATCCTATTAAAGAAGTGAAGACCTGGAGAATTTGAGATAGTAGCCCAAACGAAGGAATGCAGTGCATATCTTCATGACAAACTACCCCAAAACTTGAAGGATCCTAGATGTTTTACTATACCATGCAACATTGGAGCAACTTATTATGGTAAAGCATTATGCGATTTGGGCGCAAGCATTAACTTAATGCCCATGTCGATATTCTTAAAGTTGGGGATATGTGAAGTTAGACCAACTACAGGTACACTTCAGTTAGCCGATCGATCTATAGCATATCCTAATGTAAAAATTGAAGATGTATTGGTTCGTGTTGATAAGTTTATATTCCCTACTGGATTTGTCATTTTAGACTTTGAATAAAGAAGTGTCAATCCTCTTAGGAAGGTCATTCCTGATGTAGTTGATGATTTATGCGTAGAAAGGTGAGCTGACTATGCGTGTTCAAGATGATCAGGTAACGTTTAATGTTTTTAAATCTATGAGATTTCTTGATGTAGTTGATGATTGTTTTTCAGTGTCTAAGTTAGAAGAATTAGACATTGAAGAGGAATTCAACTCTGTTGAAGATCCTTTAGAAAAGATTTTGCTGACAGACCCTCAAAGTGATGAAGAGGGGGAGGAAAACTTAGCTTAAAACTTAGCTTTGTTGGAAGCTAATTCGAGGAGATTTAATTCACAACCTCGTTTTGAATCTTTGAAGTTAGAAAGTAGAGATTAAGTTCAAGCAAAAGCATCGATTGAAGAGCCACCTAAGTTAGAACTTAAGGAATTACCTTCACATTTAAAATATGTATATTTAGGTGAAACTTCTACTTTGCCTGTGATTATTTCAACACAACTAACTGAGAAGTAGGAAGATCAATTTATTAAAGTACTTAAGTAATTCAAGAAATTTATTGGATAGACCATAGCCAACATTAGTTGTATAAGTCCATCCGTATGCATAAACAAGATCATTCTTGAAGATGATAAGAAAGCAACAATTGATGGACAATGGAGACTGCACCCCATTATGAAAGATGTAGTCAAGAAGGAAATTATCAAGTGGTTAGATGCGGGTATAATTTATCCCATCTTAGATAATTCATGGGTTAGTCTTATCTAATGCGTGGCAAAGAAAAGAGGTATTACGATCGTGAAGAATGAAAACAATGAGTTAATACCGACTAAACTATCACAGGATGGCGAATTTGTATCGATAATCGAAAATTGAACAAAGCGACAAGGAAAGATCACTTTCCTTTGTTGTTCATGGATCAAATGTTGGATAAACTCGTAGGGTAAGACTATTATTGTTTTCTAGATGGATACTCGGGGTACAATCACACTGGAAGATCAACACAAAATGACATTCACAATCCCATATGGTACGTTCGCATTTAGACGTATGCCATTTGGTTTATATAATGCAGTTGCTACATTTCAAAGATTTATGATGGACATTTTTAGAGACATGGTTGAGAAGTATTTGGAACTAGTCATGGATGACTTTTCAGTGTTCGGGGACACTTATGATGATTTCTTAGCTAATCTAGCTAAGGTACTAAAGCGATGCAAATAGACAAACCCTGTTCTTAACTGGGAAAAATGTCATTTTGTGGTATGAGAAGGTATTGTTTTGGGGCACCGAATGACAAGACAAGGAATTGAAGTCGACAAGGCCAAAGTAGATTTAATTGAGAAGCTTCCACCTCCAACATCTGTAAAGGGTGTTAGGAGCTTTTTGGGACATGGTGGATTCTATCGGAGATTTATCAAAGACTTCTATAAAATTGCTAAACCCTTGAGCAAGTTGTTGGAGAAGGATTTGACATTCAATTTTGATGAAGAACTGATGGTTCTAAAAAGAACATATGTTTGCTCCTCATTTATTGTAGAATTTGTTCCCATTATATCATGTTTAGCATGCATTTTTAGCATTTTATATTTAGTAATTGCATTTTCTAACTCAGTGATGCTAGGTTTAATTTTCTTTAATTTTATCCTTTTCTGCTATTAATGTCACCACATATTAGTGCTCAGTTTGCGTCCAAAGATGTCAATGCTGGAGTCTATTCGAAAAGATCAACGCATGAAGGTATCCAGGGTTGTCGTCGCAAAATAACATCCAAATTTGCACCCAAAATTATCCCTACATGAGCACTTCTAGATTTCACCAAAACTGTCGCCACAGGAATATTTTCGGAATGCACCCAAGACTGTCACTGTATAAATATTCTTCGAATTGCATCTACAAATGTCATGATATAAGTATTCAATTGCACCTAGGAATATCGCTGCATGAACATGTACAGAATTGTCGCTGCATGAACGTATCCAGAATTGTGCCTAGAATTGTCGACGCATCTGACAGCTTTCTGATAAGAATAGAAATTTGTGAGCTGTACAGTTTGGTATAACCAACTTGTACAGCTCAATTTTGGAGAATTGAAACTTGTACATTTGGCGCTAAATATAAGCACAAACAAAGCATGAAGGGGGTGTCTTTTCTTCCTTTAGTCTCCAATTTTGCAATATCATCTTCTTCAACCTAGCTTTTGAGCTTTTTGGCTATGGAGGCTTGAGACTCTTCTGGTGAATCGACGTGAAGGTAAGGCAGATCAACTCCTGACGAGGAGCATCCTAAGTGCGACGCAAGAGGGAGAGTAAGGGAGCATTTCGAGTAGCTTAGGAATAGTATTCTCCATTTGTTCTTTTACATTTCCTTTCTTAAACGATAGTAATTCATGTTTATTTCAAGTTTGTATGGAAGTACTCTTGATTGTGAGACTAAATGATATCTTATTCAAGATTGCTTTTACTGTTAATTCTTTGGGTTTGAATGATTTTAGCACGGAAGTGTTATTGGGGTCACAATCACTAGAAGGTGCAGCGATAGTTTAAACTAACAGGTAAGACAACAAAAGTTGCTCAGAGATTAAAGGAATTTGGTCCACTTGTTCTTATGTTCGTTGCATTGCCAGCACTAGAAGGCGTGGTTACTGTGCATACTAAAGTAATAAATCTAATAGAAAAACCAAGCTTGGTAAGATGTTCATTGCACTTCATTGCGTCGACAATTTACCTATTATTCTTAACCTTGTAAGTCACACTTAGTTTTCTGCTAACTATTCACATTGTGTATCCCATTTTACCTTTATTACATTTTATCTTTATTTTCACATTATTGCTCTGATAACCATTCTCACAATTTATTGCATTTTACTTATTAAATGCACCGACAATTTTAGACAACAGACACCCATCCTTATGGGATCGATAACCAACAGATTCACTTTTGTCTGCTATACTTGCAACGCTTGCACATATTTACTGTCATGTTGACAATGCAATCAAGTTTTGGCATCGTTCCTGAGGATGGCATTTGTTTGATGTCTATTTTTGTCTTTGTATTTATTCTTTATTATCTGAGTTTTATTTGTCACTAACTTGTTTCCTTTTTGTTGTTTACTTTTATATTTTCTTTTAGTGAAATATATCTAGGAACGAGGTGTATAGAACCTCAAGATCTTGGACTGATATGAATGATACTGTAGAAATGGAGCTTGATGCCATAACCGCCCAAGTATCTTCTTTGACTAATATGAGTAATTCAATGCAAAATGCTACAACAATTGTAGAATGGATATTTGCTGCGACAATTTACGATTACTGTGGGAGCAACCATGAGTTTGAACAATGCCCATCAAATCCAGCAAAAGAGTACCACATGGGGAATTTCGATCGAAATGAAAATTCACATTCCAACACCTACACGCCAGAGTGGGAGCAACATCCAAATTTTTTGTTGGAACAATCAAGACCTTGGAAGTAGAAGCAACAATGTTAGATCTGAGTGGACACTGCCCAATTATGATCAACCTTTGTCAAGGTAAAATATCCAGAAAGAAAAAGCATCAGAGTTTTCATCAATTGAAAATTTACTGAGACAATATATTGCCAAGACTAAAATTGTCCTTCAGAGTCAAGCTGAATCCATACGAGCTCTAGAATATCAATTTGGCCAGATTGTGAGCGCAATAAATTTGCGACCACAAGAATCTCTGTCGATGGATATTGAGAATTCAATATCACAAGGGCAAGAGCATTGTGAGGGAATCATTTTGAGAGGTGAGACTCAACTAATTAAAGTTGTTACAGATGCTACAGTAAAGGATAATAATTCAGATCTCGATAATGGAAAGATGTTAGAACATTCTGAAAAGCAAACTGCAGTTGAAAAGGTTAAACAAAATATTGCAAAGATAGAATCAAATCATTTTATCGTCACAAATGCTACAGTAAAATAGCCTCGGAAACTTGAAGATGCATGGTCAAAAAAGAAAATATTGGGAGAAGTCGAAGCAATTGCACTTACTGAAGGGTGCACTGTCATGACAATTAAATTGCTCGAAGAATTTAAGGATCCCAAGAGCTTCTCAATACCCTATTCCATTGGTGATCGGTATATTGGAAAGGCATTGTGTGATTTCAATGAAAGCATAATTTTGATGCCTATATCCGTAATTAAGAAGTTATAGAATTGGAAAAAATGCTAGAAAGAGTGGGGATTTTTTGGGATCATGTGAAGAATAAAAGGGAATGAAGCACTTGAAGAAGAAGGAATAAATACTGTGTCTACACAGATTGAGAAATAAGTAAACACCATTATCGACGCATTAGGGTTCCATTGTCAGCGTAATTTTGTACAATTGTACTGTACCTACTGACTTAATGCTGAGAATGGAAGAAGATTCGTGTGGAGGAAGAAAAAGATGTCGAGGCAAATTTAGCTGAGAAATTTGTCCCCGCACCTAAAGTTGTGGGTGCAATAACTGAAGGCTTGGCGCAAAATGGAGCAAGTTAGGCGAAAGCTGTGGATGAAATTAATGAGGACCACAATCCTTTGGCAATAATGGTCTACATTGGACCATCAAATGCAACAACTGATGATGCTAGAGTAGTTCACAAGCTATGTAAAGCTCAAACGAAAGAAGAAGAAGAAAGAAAAGGACCTGATGTCGCGACAAATCCGTCTAAGGAATTTGTCACTGCACTTGAACTTGTCGATGCACCATCTGATGATTTGGTGGCACCTAAAGTGAGTCAAGCAGAGGTTGTGATGTCAGTAATAAGGATTCTAATCCTCTAGCCATGATGCTTTATGTTGCATCACTTGCTGAAATACACCCATCTAATGTCACGATAAATGATGCAGGGGAGCAGCCTGATGTTGAGGAGCAATCCACAGATTTGGCCAAGCTAAAGGAACGAAAGAGGAAGTGTTCCAAAGACAAGAAGAGATGCAAGGAGGAGCATAAACGTAAAAAGAAGAAGACCCATGCAGCCACATCTTCGGTTGCAGTTCATTGAGTTACTTTTTATTTTCTATACTTAGTTTAGTTTTCATGCATATCATGTAGCTGTAATATAATTGTCATCACATTTCTACTGTCAATGTATTTTTATTGTCATTGCATTTTTATTGAAGCTGCATGTACATTGTCATTGCATTTCCACATATATATTTATTAATGTCAATGCATTGGGGACAATGCAAACTTTAAGTTTGGGGGGAATGTATATGGGCTGGAAATGCAATTGCACCCACATTTCAAAATTTTGTCCTTTTGAGTTTAATGAAGCATGCATGGTTATTAAAAATGTGCTCGGATTTTTTTTTATTTGATGCTTAATTCTTGAATCATGTGGACTGTTAATGAATGAGTTGGATGAATTTGATTGAATGTTGTATCTTCAATTTTTGGATGAATAATTTAGATTGCATTAGTAATGGAAGAATAGTATCACTCATTGAATCTTGAATGAATCTGCCATTTACAACTACTTGTATATAAGTATAGTTATGAGTAAAAGACACTCCAATGTAGGTGTATTGTGAACTATCAAGGGGGAACACTCCAATGCAAGTGTTAGAAAAAGTAAACTAACTAAAGGCTATCACTTGCAAGAGTGTGTGTCGGAGCAATTACATACTCCCTAGGGGTTTGTTGCAGTCCATCGTTACTTCCCAGGAACAAGGGTATAGTAATGCAACGACATCACTCAGTCACATAAAAAAAAGGAAAAGAAGAAAAAATATATATGTGTATATCATTTTACAATAAACGCTGTTTTGGTAGAATGAATTTAAGATTTAAAGCATGATGCTAGCATTGATGAAATTGCAATTTTAGTTATTCATACCTATAAATTGTCGGCACAATATTCTGTCAATTGAATGTAATTCATGCATTAGGATTTTAGATGCTTCAAGTTGCTAGAATGATTATTGCCTTGACAAAAATTCTTTTGTAGCCTTGCTAGTTTTTGTTTTACTTGAGTACAAGTAAAAACTTAAGTTGGAGGTGTGATGGTACTAAAAAGAACATATGTTTTCTCCCCACTTATTGTATAATTTGTTCCCATTATATTATGTTTAGCATGTATTTTTAGCATTTTATATTTAGTAATTTCATTTTCTAACTCAGTGATGCTAGGTTTAATTTTCTTTAATTTTATCTTGTTTTTGCTATTAATGTCGCCACAATTAGTGCTCAGTTTGTGTCCAAATATGTCAGTGCTAGAGTCTGTCTTGAAAGATCAATGCATGAAGGTATCCAGGGTTGTCACCGCAAAATAACATCCAATTTTGTGCCCAAAATTGTCGTCGCATGAGCACTTCTAGATTTCACCAAAACTGTCGCTGCAGGAATATTTTTGGAATGCACCCAAGACTGTCGCTGAATAAATATTCTTCAAATTGCATCCAAAAATGTCGCTGCATAAGTATTCAATTGCACCCAGGAATGTCATTGCATGAACATGTACAGAATTGTCGCTACATGAATGTATCTAGAATTATCGGCGAATCTGATAGCTGTCTGATAAGAATAGAAATGTGTGAGCTGTACAGTCTGGTATAACCAACTTCTACAGCTCAATTTTGGAGAATAGACACCTGTACATTTGGGGCTAAATATAAGCACACACAAAGCATGAAGGGGGTGTCTCTTCTTCCTTTAGCCTTTCATTTTGCAATATTATCTTCTTTAACCTAGCTTTTGAGCTTTTTGGCTATGGAGGCTTGAGACCCTTCGGGTGAATCAATGTGAAGGTAAGACAGATCAACTCCTAATGAGGAGCATCCTAACTACGACGCAAGAGGGAGAGTAAGGGAGCATTTTTTTAGCCTAGGAATAGTATTCTCTCTTTGTTCTTGTACATTTCCTTTCTTAAATGATGGTAATTCATGTTTATTTCAAGTTTGTATGGAAGTACTCTTAATTGTTAGACTTAATATATCTTATTCAAGCTTGCTTTTACTGTTAATTCTTTGGGTCTGAATGATTTTAGCACGGAAGTGTTATTACGGTCACAGTCATTGGAAAGTGCAGTGACAGTTTAAACTAACAAGGAAGACAATGGAAGTTGCTTGCGGATTGAAGGAATTTGGTCCACTTGTTCTTATGTGTGTTGCATTACCAGAATTGTAAGGTGTGGTTTGTGTTCATACTAAAGTCATAGATCTAATAGAAAAGCCAAGTTTGGTAAGATGTTCATTGCACTTCATTACGCCGACAATTTACCTGATATTCTTAGCCTTGTAAGCCACACTTGTTGCGGATCCCATTTTACCTTTTTTACATTTTATCTTTATATTCACATTATTGCTCTAACAACCATTCTCACAATTTATTGCATTTTACTTATTAAATGTACCGACAATTTGAGACAACAGACACCCATCCTCATGAGATCGATATCCGACAGATTCACTTCTATCTACTATACTTGCATCGACAGTGTATACTTGCACATATTTGCTGTGACGTTCACAGCATGATCAAGAACGCTTGATAACATTCAATGATTTGAAGAATCAATTAGTTTCAGCACCAATTATCATCACACTAGATTTGGAATTGTCATTCGAGTTGATGTGTGATGGAAGTGACTTCAAAGTCGAAGCCGTGATGGGCCAACGAAGGAACGAAGTTTTTAATCCCATCTATTACGTAAGTCGGACTTTGTAAGGAGGTCAGCTAAACTATAAGGTAATTGAGAAAGAATTACTTGCAGTTGTTTTTGCTTTTGACAAGTTTAGATCCTATCTTCTAAGTACAAAAGTGACTATCTTTATGGATCATTCAATAATTAAGTACTTACTTGCCAAGAAGGATGCTAAGCCAAGACTAATTCGTTGGGTGCTACTACTTCAAGAGTTCGATCTAGAAATTCAAGATAGAAGAGGTTTAGAGAACCTAGTAACCGATCAATTGTCTAGATTAGAGCCACAAGAAGAAAATTCAACTTTTGTTCTCATACAAAAGGTGTTCCCTAATGAACATATACTCAATGTAAGTCATAACACCCCTTGGTTTGCTGATTTTGCTAACTACTTAGCTTGTGGTTTGATTCCGTATGATAAGACGTATCAGCAAAGGAAGAAGTTCCTTCATGATGCTAAGTATTACTTTTGGGAAGAGTCGTACTTGTTTAAGAAGTGTATAGATTAGATGATCAGAAGATACGTGGTAGAAGATAAAGTATGAGCAATATTATATCAATGTCACATAACACCAAGTGGGGGACAGTTCGAAGGTTCACTGATCGCGCTATGAACGTTACATCAATTGGTGCAAGCGAACACTGTCGATGCAAGTATAGTTGACAGGTTTTAGCTATCAGATATCGATCCCACAGAGATGGTTATTGATGCTATAATTTTTTAAGCAATTAGAGTTAGAATAAAAAGAATTGTAAGGAATAATATCAGTGTAATTAAATCACAGACTGTAGAATTAAATGAATTAAAATTGTCAAAGCAAATGTTGTGAGACTATGATACAATATGTCAAAGCAATTTAATAAGAAAATGTAATTAACGTTGAAGATATTTTGTCAATGCAAATTAAGAAAATTAAAGAAGTAAAACAATGATGATGGAATGAGGGGATCCCTGACTTAATAAGTCGGCAATCACTAAATGTGACAACAAGGTAAATGATAGATAAATTGTCATTGCAATTAAGCTTAATGAAATCTCACTATTTTCGACTTCCCTGCTTATCAAAGACCCAAACACTCACATTAACCACACCTTCTAGTGCTAGCAATACTTTGCATTCGAGAACAAGTGGCCAGAATTCCTTTGTACCTCAAGCAACTTCTGTTGTCTCGCTTGTTAATTTAATCATGTCACTGCACTTTCCAATGTCAGCAACTAAATCCAAAGATAAACAGATAAGAGGAATTGAGCAGAAATCAAATTAGATCTAAAATTGAAAGGTACTTCTATACACAATTAAGTTCATCAGAATTTATCAACGTTTAAGAGGAAATAAAGAACAAGTTGAAGAATTCTATTCCTATCCTACTAGAACTCTTCCCTAATGCTCTTCTTGTGTCGCACTTAGAAACACTCCTCGTCAGGAGCAGATGTTGCCTTCTCGTCGCAGTCAATTCATCCTCTAGGAAATTAAGCTGCCATGGAAGCAAGCTTAAGAAAAATGAGAAAAAATTAATTGATTATTTTCAAAAGCTTTGATGATCCCCTTTCCTTTCTCTCTCTCCTCAATATTTATCTTTAATGCCAAGTATAGGTGTCCTTCTTTTGTCAAATCTAACTTTCTTACAACTATACAAGTTAGTTAATCCAACTCTACACTTACGCAGATCTAGTATATGCAGCAAGCAGTTACAGGTTGTCATGACATTTCTGGATGCAAATTTAGATTTTAGTTTGCTACGGCAACCTTAATATCCTCATGCACTTGTACTTCTGGATATGTTCATGTAACAATATTCCTGGGTGCAACCTGGAAATGCTAATGTGGTGATTGATTTGGGCGCAATCTGGATTCTAAATTGCGGCGACAACCTTGAACATTTTCCTACTTTAATCTCTAAGATAGATCCCTGCACTGACATCTGAAGACACAATACTGAATAATAAATGTGGCGACATTAGTAGCAAAAGTAGGATAAAATGAAAGAAAACGAAACCAAACATCACTGACTTAGAAAATTCAATTACTAAATACAAAATGCTAAAAATGCATGCTAAACATGATACAATGGGAAAAAATTATACTCTAAATAAGGAGAAATTAATGGTCTTTTCTAATGCTATCACACCCCAAACTTGAGTTTTTATTTGTCCTCAAGTAAACAAAAGCTAGCAAGGTCAAAGCAAAATTCTTGTCAAAGCAATAATCACTCTAGCAACTTGAATCTTCTGAGACCTTAATGTATGAATTACATTTACATGACAGAAAATTACGCCGACAATTTATAGGCACGAATTATCTAAATTGCAACTTCATCAAAGCTAGCATCATGTTTCAAATCTTGAATTCTATCTACCAATACAACATTTATTATACACTAATATAAATATATTTCTTTACCTTTTTTTTTTTATTATGCGACTGAGGGATGTCATTGCATTACTATACCCTTGTTCTTGGGCAGTAATGATGGGATGCAACAAACCTCTAGGGAGTATGTAATTGTACCGACTCACACTCTTACAGTGACAGCCTTTGGCTAGATACTTTTTCAAACACTTACATTGGAGTGTTCCCCCATGACAAGTCACAATGCACTCGTTTTGGAGTGTCTTTTATTCATAATTATATCTATATACACATAGCTGTAATTGGCAAGTTATTTCCAAGATTCAAATAATGATACTACTCATTTATTACTAATGCAATTTCAACCATTCATCCAAAAATAGAAAGATACGACATTCAATCACATTCATCCAATTCATACATTAGCATCTCAAATAATTCAAGAATTAAGCATCAAATGAAAAAAAAATTGTAGTCACATTTTCATAACCTTGCATATTTTCATTAGACTAAAAGGATAAATAATTTCTTAAAAATGTGGGTGCAGTTGCCTTTGGGGTTTGTTTTCTTCTTTTTTTATTTGGCTCGAAGTTTTTATTGCGTTCTATTTTCTTTCATGGTCTCTTCTTATTGGGTGGGGATTTGGGTTCAGGCGACGAGGCTACGCTGGATTGAGAAGGTGGGCTATCTCTATGGAGGAGGAAGTTAGTGAAATGATGGCTAGGTTTAAGTTTTCAGAAGAGGAATCAAAAAAGATTCTAACCCAGAGCTGTTCGACAGTAGATATGAAAGGATGGAATCATGGGCAGTTAAGAAACTCTTGACCTCTGAAAAGGTGAACAAAGAGACGATGTATAGGGTTCTTAGGTCGCTATGGTCTACTTTCGTGTGGGTCAACTTCGTAGAGGTTAGTGAGGGGTATTTCTTGATAAAGTTTGGTTCGAGGGATGATCGAGAGAGGATTTTCAATCTTATTCCATGGCTCTTCGATCAGTATGTGCTGTCCATGGTCCCTTTCGTTAAGGATAAGGCGTGGGAATCTTATGTGTTTTCACTGATCCCTTTTTGGACGAGAATCTACAACATCCCCTTGGAGTTAATGGATAGGAAAATTACAATGGAAGTTGGTGGCGTTGTGGGAAAGGTATTGGCCATAGATTGGAGGGACAAAGGAGGGGGTTAGGTTGACTTTATCAGAATTCGTGTCCTGGTGGATACTTCAAAACCTCTCAGAAGGGTAGCTTGTCTAGTGGACAAAGAAGGTCACGAGTTTACTTGCTTCCTGAAATATGGAAGGCTACCTATATTTTGCTATATATGTAGGTTGATAGGACATGGGACTAAGAAATGTTTGTTATTTTCGTAAGAGGTCAACCTGTTTCTTACCAATATGGAAGATGGATGCGGGCACAACTCATTCCAGCAGGCCAAAATGGGGGCAAAATGAGAAATGGTGTTGAGTTGGTGGTTAATGATCCTGTACAGGAGGATGGTGGGAACCGAGGAAGCTTCAGCTTCCTCCTCTCAAATTCCTAAGAGATCCTTGCTATGTATACAGGACAAGGATGCCAAGAGTAAGGGGAAGCAAAAAAATCTAGAGGCCTTGGTGAAGGCACTGAGGGAAGTCTAGTATGTGTCGTGAGAAGAAGGTTGTTGGAGGGTACATCCCTTTCGAAGGTAGAGGCTAGTGACTAATGCCATCGGGAGCCATGAAGCTTCTTTACTAAAATTGTCATGGGTTGGGGAACCCCGCGACAGTGGGTGAGTTAAGGCAGCTCCTTACTGCCAATCGTCCTAACATTGTCTTTTTAAGTGAAACTAAAATGAAAAGTTGTGATTTTGATAGGATACAAAGGAGGTCGAACATGTCTGGTTGTTTTATTGTGGATCCTAGTCGAGCCAAAGGGGGTTTGGCTGTCATGTGGGATGATGATACGTGCGTGGATATTCAGACTTATTCTCCCAATCATGTGGACATGCTCGTTAAAGCCAAGAAAATTGACACCTTCTAGTTCATGGGGATTTACGGCTATCTTGAGTTGGGGCAACATCACCTTACTTAGAGCTTGATTCGGGATATAGGCAGTCGCATTAATGAGGGCTGGATCATAAGGGGGACTTCAATGAAATTTTGGATGACTTTGAGAAACATGAGGGAAGGCGTAAGACTCGCATTGTGATAGAGGACTTTGGCAAAACTTTGATGGATTTGGTTTTGGCTGACTTGAAACCTGACAGTAGTTAGTTCACGTGGACCAACAACCGAAGAGGAGGGGGAATGGTCAAAGAGAGATTAGACAGATTTGTGGTGTCCTCTGGATGGTTCAGGCAACATCCTTTTCTTTCTTCAAACGTGTGTAATAGGCTCATTCAGACCATGATGCTATATTGTTGGACACCCTTGGTAGGAAACCTCTGGATACTTTTAGGGACCCGAGACTGTGTTGTAACACCCAAAACCCAAGATCATCATCGATCAGGGTCTCGGTGTCTTACTATTCATCTATCATTATTAGTTTTTATTTTCATTTCAATCAATCTTATTTTAATAAAGATGTGCACCTAACACATCATAAGTCATCAATCGATTATAATCACAACCCAACAAGGGCAAAAAGGTCATTTTCATGATTTTTGGACACTTCTACGGGTACTTGTTGAACAAGTATCGATAGTTGTCAAGTCAGAAAATAGTTCAAAAATATTGCAGAGTTCTACTGATACTCGAGATGATCCTTTTGATATATCTAACACAACTACCGAAACAATTCATGCTTTTACTAATACTAAAAACTCCAGAGAGCTATAATTCTCACCCTGAAACTTCTACCGACACAAATATGCAAACTATCGATACATCTATACAAAAAACTACCGATACAACTCAAGTCAGTGAACAACTTCTCTCCTACCCTGTACTTCTACCAAAACATACATGAGTTCTATCGAAACATGTATGCAAAATCTCAAGATTTATACCAAACACAAGTTCATTAACTTCATACATACCCAACTTTAATTATGCATTTAAGTCAACACCAAATACATGATTTTTATGTCGATACAAGGCACTTAAAGTCTACTTTCAACATTTCATCAAACATAGCAAGGTTTTCAACAAACTCATTATATATATAAGCAAAAGGTAACATCATCCTAGTACATGCCACAAGACCAAGTGATGTAAATTCTACCATACGAGCTCCGCAATAGTGTGATTTCCTTGAGATAATCCAATCTACAAAATAACAACAGACTCACGAGTAAGCTTATTAAGTTTAGTAAGTTTGCGAATATCATTTTCTTACAGAATAAATAGATCAGTTAAAGATGATAACGAGTATGTATTCGTAATCATGTAAACAATATTGAACTTAATCTCTTTCAGTTCTTCAGACTTTAACTCATTACTAGCATAGACAATATTTAGCCCATATGAGCCCAAAATGGTTAGCTCTTACGTGCCCAGACAGAGTTTAACCAGTATACGATGCTACTCACACAAGTTGATGAGAATTTGCGACATACACAAAGACTCAGCCATTGATATGGTCCAAAATTTTTAACTCTCGATGCTGCTCACACAAGCTGATGAGAATCCGCGATATACGCGAAGACTCAACCATCGGAGGAATCCAAAATTCACTATTCATTCAGAATCTGTCAACTTGCGATGCTGCTCACACAAGCTACCAGGATACTACAACATATGCATTATCCTAGCCATCGCTTCAAATCAGATAACCGGCCTAAGCATGACATTTCATTTCTTTCTTTTGCCTTTCCATTATCACGAATGATTAACCTTCCTCCATTTGCTGTAACAATAGTGAAACATAAGAAATAAACAATGTATATAAACTAACACTACGAACTTACCAGATGAAATTGCAGTTAGCTAAACTTCAGGGACTATTCTGCTAATTTCCCTTTTCCGTGATCCGTGGTACGATTGTAATCTAAATCAACAGTTCATTCAAATTTCACATTAAAACACATAATCAAATCATTAACATAATTTGATCCTCTTTAGGAAAATTATAATTTTACCTCTAATACTTTCTTTTTATTTAATCTTGTCCTTTCAACACATAACATGCAAAATACCCATTTTCTCCTCAACCCATACTAGCCAAATATACTTTGATCTCATACAAGCCCTTAAAAATCCATTTATTTCACCTAAAGTACATCCAATTTCATCATTTAGCATTTTAATCCTTAAACCATAATTTCATCAGAAATCACTTTACAAAAAGATCCAACCTAATCATCAAGCATCCAAAGCTATCAAAAACTTTCAAAGACAACATATTCAACAATGGTAAAATTCACAACATTTGACAAATATGCAATTTAGTCCTTAGATTAGTTAGATCAAGCTAACACAGATCAAAAACATAAAAATTACTAAAAAGGGTCAATGTTTGCTTACCTAAATCAAAGCTTAAAGTTCATCAATGGAAAACCCTTGGTTTTCTTGTCTTAGTCGTGAAGAAGAAGAAATTAGAAGAAAAATGTGATTTTTCTTCTTTAGTTTCATATTTATATCTAATGGCAATTTTGTAGATATTTAGTCTTTCATGATTAGTTTAATTAATCATTTATTTAACCTTAATTAATTTTACTTATGATCAATTTACCCCATAATAATCCATGCACTAAATTGCTACAGGTTAATTTACCTATTTTATCTTTCAATTATATTGAATTCTAATTAAACCAACTTGTTTACAAATTAGCCTTAAACTAAAAAGGACTAAATGAATAAATAACCCAAAATAAGTGGATGGTAATTATATCTATCACCGCTTGGACTTTTTGACCTTGGTATAGTTACCACTTTGGTCCCTTTTTTTTAATCAATAGCAATTAACTTTTACTTCTTTTACAATTTACTCCTTTTTCCTTAATTAAACAATTAATCATCAAAATTACCCAACCAAACTTCGATTCACATACAATAAGACTCAGTAGGTATTTAATAATAATATTTATGGCTCTTATTTTTAGAAACGAGGTCTCAATACCTCATTTTTTAAAACCACTTGACTTTTGAACTAAACCACTTACTAAATTTTAATTCAATAATTAAAATTCGTCAATTTAAAATTCCATATAAATTATTATTGACTTATTTAATTGAAACACTCATTGTAGAAATTTTCTCGTTGGTTTTGTGGTTCCCAAAATTATTATTTTTGACACCACTGAAAAACGGGCTATTACATGTGTTTTCGGTTCGAAACCTGCTGGGCCAAAGATAGGGATACCAAAGATGTCATTGGAGAAGCGTGGGAAAAAAGTAACGGTGATGTCTTGTAGGGTAGCAATATGGTTCGTGCTTCCTTAGGAAGTTAGCAGCGCGGTAGATACAAAGGCAACAAGTGCTACATAAAAGATCTTTGTGGGGAGATTGAAGCAATCATTGAGGGACATGGAACAGAGGGTAGTACCAAAAGGCTGCGTGCTTCTAAGGAGGAGCTTGCCAGGTTGTATAACACTGAGGAAACTTACTGGGCCCAGCATTCTCGTGTTAGGTGGCTTAAGGAGGGGGACAAGAATACTCTCTTTTTCCACATTCATGCATCTCACAAAAAAAAAAAAAGATCAATGGTTTATTGGACTAGGAGGGTAGATGGATCACTGATTAGGAGGGTGTATGCAAAGTGGCCAAGGATTATTTTGTGGACATCTTTAAGACTGTTAGCAGTTCGAATGTCGAGCACATTATGTCAGTTATCCCTAGATGCGTTACCCAGGTGATGAATGACACCTTTACGAAGCCTGTGGAGGACAAGGAGATTGTTAAAGCCTTCAACCAAATGGACCCTAGGAAAGCTCTTGGGTGTGATGGTCTTTTTGGTCTTTTTTCAAGGAGAACTGGGATATTGTTAGCCATGATATCTTGAAATATTGCAAGCAACTGCTTGCTGGAGATAGAAGCATAAAGGAAATAAATGACACTATTGTGGTGCTTATTCTTAAAGGTGAAAATTCTAGGGCATGTTAAAATATAGGCCGATAAGCCTATGCAGGGTAATCTATAAAATGGTGGTCAAAGTGTGGGCTAACCACCTCAAAGTGCTCCTTCCTTGCTGGCTTTCTTAATCAAAGTGCATTCATGCCCGGAAGGATGATTCATGAAAATTTTATTATTTCTCATGAACTTACTCATTACTTGGAGAGTCCCAAGAATGGCCCCAACAAAGGGTTCATAGCCAAGCTCGACATGAGCAAGGCGTATGACCGCGTGGAGTCTACCTAGAGAAGATTCTGCTGTGCATGGGCTTCGACACGTCGTGGGTCTCCAAAGTTATGGGTTGTGTTAGATTTGTGCACTATATGGTGAAATGCAGTGCTAGGCTCTCGAAGACCTTCTATCCAGAGCGTGGCCTTCGATAGGGAGATCCCATATCCCCTTATATTTTTTTGTTTTGCATGGACTCATTATCTCGTTTATTGATTAATACATAACATGTAAGCCTGATGCGTGAAATCCGAGCCAGCCAGAATTATAATCAGATAGACCACCTGTTCTTTGCGGATGATGCCTTGCTGTTTATAAGAATTAAGCAAAGCGATGTGGAGCATGTGCGGGAGATGTTGGCTACGTTTGAAGCTGCCTCCGGCCAAAAAATCAATCTGGCTAAGTCCTCTCTTCTCTTTAGTTCTAACACTCCTAACAGTCAAAAGATTTTATATGGAAATATGCTTGGCACGCAAGTTGTTGAAAAATTGGATAACTATCTAGGGTTACCCCTGTATGTGGGAAAAAGAATAAAACTAATGCTTTCAGCTTTCTCCTAGACAGGCTAGCAAATAAGATCAAAAAGGGCTCTAAGAGACTCCTTTCAAGGGGGCAAGGAAGTCTTCTCCAAAGCCATCTTACAATCTTTGCCTACATATCCACTTTCGATGTTCACGCTTCCAAGGGGCATCATTGATAGTTTGGAGGCCAAAGCTCGACGATACTGGTGGGAGAGCAAGAAGAAAGGCCGTGGGTGGGCCATGCTTGGTTGGGATACGGTTTGCACGCCCAAGGGTATGAAGGGTCTTCGTTTTAAGGACATGCAGCTTTTTAATATTGCGTTACTTGGTAGACAGCTATGGAGGCTGGTCAACAATAAAGAGACGTTATGCTACCATGCGTTATCTTCAAAGTATTTCTCGGATGGAGACCCGTTCTACCCTAAGAGTGTTGATAAGCCTTCTTACATTTGGTCCCGTTTGTGCTCAGCGGTCAGTGCTCTCAGGATTGGGATTGGTTGGTAAGTTGGCGATGGGAGAAGTATTTCCATTCGTAACCAAAGGTGGGGTTCGAAGGTCTGGATGGTAGCTCCCTTTTACAGCCTGCCCATATTGAAAACGTCGGGGTTGTTCGTGATCTCTAGACTCGGAATGAGTGTAAGTGAGACAAGGACCGTGTTTGTGAGCTTTATGGTGATGAGATGCCTAGGAGGATATGCGAACTTCCTTTGCTTCAAAATGGCCCTGAGGATAAAATAGTTTGGTTCCATGATCCGTGAGGTGTTTATACCACGAAATCAGGTTACTCATGGCTGGTGTTAAGAAAGGTAGGGCTCGACCCTCACAGGCTCTTTTGGCGAGTCATCTGGAAGCTCAGACTCCCCCAAGCTTAAAGTCTTCGTGTGGAGAATTGGCCATAACATCCTTCCTGCCAACGACAAGATTGCCTCCATCAACCCAACTGATAATAAGCTTTGTCTTAGGTGCAATAGGGAGACTGAGACTCTTATAAAGCGCTTAGGGACTGTGACCACGCGAATGCTATCCTGAGACTCGAGGGGATTTATGGGCGCATTCTCTTGTCTAACTGGGATTCGAGGATCGATTGTCTCAAAAGCTCTATGAGATTGGTCGACAAACAAGCCTTCAAATGCCTTATCACTGTGCTATGAAACTCTTTGAACTCCAGAAACAACTTGATTTTTCAGGGTGTTTTGGAAGACCCCAAGGTAATTTGGGATGGAGTTACGAGTTTTAAGGATGAGTTTTGTCTCCATAACCTGTACAACGCCCCCATGATCCCTAAGGGGGTTTCTCAAGCTCACTGGCAAAAGCCTCCTATAGGTTCCTTCAAACTTAACTTCAACGCTTGCATGGAAAGATCAGGAAGCGGGTGTTGTCTTTCTCATACGTGACCATGACGGGGGGTTGAGCTTTCAAAAGGACGTGGCTAATCTTAATTGGGCTGAGGCTTTGGCACTCATGCAAAGTATCACGTGGGATAGAAACAATGGCTGGGATGATGTGGTGCTTGAAGGAGACAGGACGACTATAATAAATCGTTTTAACATGTAAAATGATGATGTTTCGATAATTGGACACATGTTACGATAATGTCAATCGATTATTAGAGATTTTAATTCTTGTACTGTAAATTGGAGCCACCATTCATGTAATAAGGCTGCCAGTTGCTTAAGTAAAATCGCCTTAGATAGAAAGTGTAATGGTTTTTTCCAGTTGGATAATGTTCTTTTTTATGCTTATTAATAATATTTGAGGTTTTATTTTTCAAAAAAAATGTATAGTATACATGGAAATGCAACTACAATGCAAATACGTTGACAAAATAAAATGCAGGAACAATTAAAATTGATGATAATGCAATTACAATTACATGACATGCAACTAAGTATGAACTGAAAAAAAAAAAATACTAACTCATTGATGTGCAGCCCAAGATGTGACTGCTTTGGTCTTTTTCTTTTTCTTGTGTCATTCCTCCTTGCGCTTCTTCTTATTTTTGTGCTCAAACGACGTGATTCTTTCCTGAAATGTTTCACTGTGATGAGTCAGCAAGTAAATTACGTCGACAAGTAGGGTTTTTTGTGTGTCAACAAAAAGAGTAGCTTTTATTCCTACAAAAGAACTAAAGAAGATAACTGAAATAAAATAAAATATGGACAGTAAAAGGAATAAATGTAATGACAAGTTAAGAAAATGTGACCAAAATAGTGGTCTAATTCTGCTCGTAGTCGTTTAGGCTGAGATAATGCTTCAATCGCTGGCCATTTACCTTCAATTGGTGCCCATCATTTAAGTCTTTAATTGTCACCGCACCATGAGGAAATGCTTCGACAACTTCGAATTGTCCTGACCATCTAGAGCACAACTTTCCAGGATGCAGTTTTAAATGTGAATTAAATAAAAGTACTAACTGACCTGCAGAAAATTGTTGCTGCAAGATAATGTTGTCGTGCCATCTTTTCGGGTTTTCTTTGTATATGACAGCATTCTCGTATGCATTTCATCGAATCTCCTCTAATTCAGAAATGCCCAACAATCTCTTTTGTCCAGCAACATCATAATCCATATTCACTTGCTTAATTGCCTACATGGCCTTATGTTCAAGTTCCACAGACAAGTGACAGGATTTACAAAAACAAGTTGATACGACGATATTCCTAATGGTGTTTTGTACGCTATGCGAAGCGCCCACAATGCATCATTGAGCCTTGAAGACCAATCTCGTCTGGATGGATTCACCATCTTTTCATGGATATTTTTAATTTGTCGATTGGATACTTCAGTTTGGCCATTCGTTTGTGGATGATATGTGGTTGTCATTTGATGCTTAACACCATAATGCTTTAATGCGATTGCAACTTGATTGTAATGAAAATGAGTGTCTTGGTCACTGATTAATGCTCTAAGTGTGTCGAATCGAGTGACGATGTATGTGTGAAAGAATTTCAACACTGTCCGAGCATCATCTTTAGGAACAACAATTGCTTCGACCCACTTGGAGACATAATCGACACCGACCAGAATATAAACATTTCCAAAAGAAATGGGAAACGGTCCCATGAAATCCATACCCCAAACGTCAAAAAGCTTAACTTCAATAATAGGCTATTGCATCATCGCGTTGCGTCAAGATATTGATCCAGTGCACTGACATTTATCGCGTCTTTGAACAAAGTCTTTGGCATCTCGAAACAGTGTTGTCCAATAAAATCCCGACTGAAGGACCTTTGCAACAGTCCTCACACTACCAAAATGACCTCCACAAGAGGCATCATGGCAGTGCTTTGGGATAGGAAGCATTTCTTCTTCAAGGACACATCGACGTATAATATCGTTGGTGCATACTTTTAACAGGTAGGGCTTTTTACAATAGTACTTTGCAGCATCCCGAAGAAATCTTACCTTTCGGTGACCAATTACACTCAGTGGTAGTGTGCCACAAACCAAATAATTAACAACATCTGCATACCATGGGGATGCGTTAACAGAAAAGAGCTTCTCGTCTAGAAATGTATCGATAATTTGTGAAGTGTTTCCATCGTCTCTCCCAAATTCCATACAAGATAAATGATCTGCAAACTGATTTTCTGATCCTTTTCGATCCTTAATTACAACATCGCATTCTTGTAATAGTAGGATCCATCGAATCAATCTTGGTTTGGCACCTTTTTTGGCAAAGAGTTATCTCAATGCAGAGTGATCAACATATACTATGACTTTTGCGCCGACAAGATACGAACGAAACTTTTTGAATGCAAAAACTACTGCCAACAACTCTTTCTCTATGATTGTATAATTTACCTGTGCTTTAGTAAGAGTTTTACTAGCATAATATACTGTATGAAATACCTTGTCTTTGTGTTGCCCAAGCACAGTACCTACTGCATAGTCATTTGCATAACATATAACTTTGAATGGTTGTGACTAGTCCGGTGCGACAATAATAGGTGCCTGTACTAATTACTGCTTAATTTTTACAAATGCCTCCAAATAGGCAGCATCAAACAGAAACTTTTTATTTGCTCCAACAGTGAATAGAGAGGTTTTGCAATTTTTAAGAAATCTCGGATAAATTGTCGATAGAATCATGCATGGCCGAGAAAACTCCTTATTCCCTTGACATTAGTAGGTTGTTGCATTCTTCATCGTCCTTGCACGATGCTTCTCAGATTGAGGTCTCTGATGAACACTTAACAAAGCTATTTCAAGGGCTGAAGAACCACTCATTCTCAAAAGGGGAAATCGGCATGGGAATGGAAGGGAAAATGGATGGGAGGCTTAGAGAGCAAATGAGAGAAATAAGAGAGAATGGAGTGAATTGGTGTTGAAAATGAGGTAGATGATGGTGGTATATGGAGTGAATTGGTGTTGAAAATGAGGTGGATGATGTTGGTATTTATAGGTGAGATTTGGTGGCTATATTTAGTAAATAAATATCAGCCACCAACATCCCTTAGTTGGCCATGCATAAGCAAGGTTGACAAGTTCAAACGTTGCTAAATTTGGCTTGGATGAATATTTGAAACCAGCAAAAGTGGAGGGTTTGAATGAGATTTTGGGAAAGTTTAGGGGTTGTTTTGCAAGGTTGAAAATTCCAAATTTTCAGCTGAATTGATCAGCACTTAGACGGCACATGGCTAGCTCAAATCAAGGTGGCTCGACCCTCGGTTGCATGCAAATCGAGCCACTTTACTTCAACCTTTATAATTTACTTTTAGTCCAAATTAATTTTTAAAAATATAATTATAAAGCATAATTTAGCTTCATATTGGACCGACCTTTGGTTGGAAAAATATTCTTCTTAGCTCTTTATTGACTTAGTGTAAAAATTCCCTTAACAGTTTAAGCTATCAATAGTGTCTGTTAGGCCTATTTTCACCAGTTGTGAAAATCTATAAAATATTTATCAAATTCATGCTTAATATTTATAAAAATAAGTAAAAATCAATATGTTGGAAATTTTAGCACAAATTAATTATTTTATAATTAAATTGTATTTTTTTTACATTAATTACTCAAAATTTACATGAATTTAAGTTAAAAAGGGTATGAAAAGTCTATATATTTTCATCGTTCCACACCCCCAAACTTAATTCATTACTTGTCTCGAGTAATGCACAAATCACAAAAGAGTTGATTATTTCTCTTTATACTTATGAATTTAAAATTATTGAGCATAAAAACAACAATTTAGAAATTATGTAGCTCAAGTATTTTTTATTCAATTATCATCAACAATAGAAAATAGAAAAATAAAAGTGAATAAATACTGTACACTAGGTAGGATCTATGAAAGGGGATGTGAGTCAATTTGTCTGCTTAAGTACCAACCTCTTCAATGTCCAATCCTACTAGACATGTCCATATTTGTTACCACATTCTTATTTTTCTAAGTTGCTCAATTTTTGTCTTCAACCTCTTAATTTATTATGCAAAAATTAAAACCAACATAGTGAGCTAATCCCAAATTCATTCAAGAATTAAAGACTGAAATAAAATAACAGAAATTAAAGAAAGACAAGTTCCCCCTTTTATTTATGTTCAGACCCTTTAGACTTTGACTCTTATTTTGCTTCGTAGTCCCTATTGTTGCTCGAGTCATCTTGCTCCTTTTTCACCTTGGAGTCCACGGTTTAAATATGTAATCTAGAAATTTAGGCATAAAGATAAAAGGGTCATGAAACACTTTTTCAAGTGCACTTTTAAATGCATCATCTCATATCTTCATGTATCTCTAATGCGATTGTTGCAGCCATTGCATGTGTTGCATGCAATCCATCATCTTTAACAACTCATTCTGAAGTTTAGGTGGAGGTGACTGGTGTCTCGGTATGGATATGTTAGGCTCGGACATTCGTTCAGTAGACTCTGCCTCATGATGCAATTCAATTGGTTCTGTCACTGATAGATCTTCTTCAATTTCTATAGGATCTTCCTTAGGATCCTATTCTTCAATATCTTCTTCAGGATCTTCTTCTTCTTCTTCAGCTTGTTGTTTAAGAATAGGGTTTCTTGCTACTTGATATAGATCCCAATCAGTAATTGCTCCTTGGCTATATCTTGCTTTATTCACGTTCCTAATAATTTTAGCTTTTAAGCACAACACTTTGATCGTGAATGGGAAATATGCTTGACCAGAATGTCTCGCTACACAGTTTTGAATTTCTTTGATGATGGTCTTTTCCTTCAAAATTGAATAAAGAAACCGCATTCATTCCAATGAAATATTAGTTCCTTCTGGGATAGGAATGAGATTGAATCGAATAAAGTAGAACCACACTTTTGCTAAAGGTGTCAAGTTTTCTCTGCAACATGTACGAATTCCACTCTTTGACACCATCCATTCAGATCCTGGAACTGTAAGTTCTTGAAGAATTTCTTGCAATTTCCCAGCCCCTAAGTTCTTCAACGAAATAGAGTACGCACTTCTTCGAAATCAGGTAAGTCAAAGAGCTCATTGATGTTGCTTAACTTTAACAGTACCTTGATTCCTCATACGGGAATTTCTGTAAGTTCACTCGAGGCAAAATTTGCATAAAATTCTCAAACAAATTCCTCATATGCAGTCAGGCGCTTTTCACAAAATAATCCCCAATTAAAAGCTTCAACAACTTGTCAAATATTTGCCATGAATTTTGTATATTTACTTTCTTCCCAAGTGAACCCTTTCTCAAGCAACATCTACTGATTTTTGAACATGTTATCATATCTTGCCTTAGCTTCTGCACTGTGAAATTTGTTAGACACTTCCTTAATTTCGACACAAGTTTTCTTGCGCAGCATGATTTTAACCTTATAAAAAATAATATAGACCCAAATATTTTTCTAAAATTAATCAGTATAAAATATTAAAAATTTAAAATAAATTAAAAATTAGAAAATAAAAATTTCTTACCACCTTTTGATGAATAAAATCCAAATTAAATAAAAAAAGATTTTAATTCTAAGGTAGATTTTGAGGGTAGCTTAACTGTTTAGGGTAAAGGAGCACACGGACTAGGCTCTAGGGTGTGTGGTGCGCACGGGCTAGGTGTTTGGCGCACAAGGGCTCTCGACGTGGGCGACAACAGTTAGGTGTAGCTCTCAACAGCAGCAACAATAGCACTCGACAATAACAGTAGTGGCAACAGCAGCGCACGGGCTTGGGGCGTGTGCGGATCAACTAAAGCGTGGGGCAACTGCGTGTTGGAGTTGGCAGGGGCTTGTGTCAGCTTGCTAATGGAGGCAGCGACGACGTCCGACGATGCCTGATGACCTCTGATGACTTCCGCTAGTGTCTGCTGTTGGCACTAGCTACTAGGTGTTGATGGTTTGAATGATGAATCATGAAGAAGTATGGTTATAATGCATTGAGTGCAATTCTCATTCAAACTCTCAATTATTAAATTATTATATTACCTAAGTCCTACGTTAAGTTAATAACAAAAAATATTAGTTATTACTACTTAATTTATTTGAATTAAAACTCTAAAATAAATCCTAATTAAACTTTCATAATAATTAATACAAATCATACAATTTAATTTATAATTTAATATTAAAAATTATCAAATTTTAAAATAAATAAAATAAAATAAAAACATTTATTTTTAGCTGCTTTAAAATATTTACAGAAAAAGACAGCTAATTTTGATATCTACAAAAAGCACAACCAAATTTTATAAAAAAATCAATTAAGTCCTTGAACTTAAAATAATTTGAAAATTGGGTTGCAATTAAAAACTTGGATAAAAAATTGACCCTTTTTATTTGAAAAATCCAAAATAAAAAATTTATTTTCTGAATTGGGAAATAATTTCTCGAAAAATTATGTTAAAATTAATTCCCTAGAAAATTGGAGGGGTCACAAATGATCCCGCTTAAGTTCTAAACTCCTCGACAGAATTCATTTAAACATACTAATCCAGAAAATATAACCTAAGTTATTTACTAAAATAAAAACAAAAGAAAATTAATCATCAGATAAAATGAGTGACGATTTATCCCGCTCAATTTCACATCACCTATAACTTTTTAACTGTTGAGCATTGACTCAAAAATTACCTCTCTTATTGTGAAGTTCCACTACTCCATATGAAAAGACTTTATGGATAGTAAATGGACTGGACCAATGAGATCTCAACTTACCTGGAAAAAAAATTCATTCTAGAGTTGAACAGTAAGACTTGTTGACCTACTTCGAACTCTTTGACTTGGATCTGCTTGTCATGTCATCTTTTTAATCTTTCTTTGCATAGCTTGGCATTGTCATAAGAATATGTTGGGAATTCTTCTAACTCATTGAGCTGAAGCATTCGTTTCTCTTTAGCAAGCTTGGGATCCAAATTGAGTTGCTGAAAAGCCCAGTAAGCTTTGTGTTCTAACTTCAAGGGCAAATGGCAAGCTTTTCCAAATACTAACCTAAAGGGAGACATCCCTAAAGGTGTCTTGTATGTTGTTTTGTATCCCATAAAGCATCGTCCAATCTCATTGATTCGAACAAACTACCTTCTCAAGTATGCCTTTTATTTCTTAATTTGCCAACTCAACTTGCCCATTCATCTGCGGATGGTAAGTTGTAGCAACCTTGTGTCTTTTCTCGTGTTTATCAAGTAACCACATCAACCACTTGTTCACAAAATGGGACCTCTCATCACCGATGATGGCTCTAGGAGTTCAAAACCTTGTGAACACATGCTTCTATAAGAACTTCTTCACTACCTTGGCATCATTTGTAAGGTATGCCTTGACCTCAATCCATTTCGATACGTAGTTGACTGCTACCAGAATAAACTTGTTACCAAATGATGGAGGGAATGGACAAAGAAAGTCAATACCCCAAACATCAAACAATTCCACTTCCATGATGTTTGTTTGAGGCATTTCATTTCTGTTGGTGACATTTCCAACCCTTTGACATCGATCACAACTTCTGACATAGGCGTACGTATCCTTGAACAATGTTGGCTGAAAGAAACCAGCTTGCAATACTTTGGTCGTAGTACATTATCCTCCGAGGTGCCCCTCACTTGGAGCTGTGTGACACTAATACAATATTGCTCGTAATTCATCTTCTGCCACACATCTTCTAATCATCTGATCTGTACACTTCTTAAACAAGTACGATTCTTCCCAAAAGTAATACTTAGCATCATGAAGAAACTTTTTTCTTTGCTAATATGTCTTTTCATTGGGAATCAAACTACAAGCTAAGTAGTTAGCAACATCAGCAAACCAAGGGGTGTTAAGACTTACCTTGAGTATATGTTCGTTAGGGAACATCTCTTCTATAGGTAGAAGAGTTGAATTTTCTTCTTGTGTCTCCAATCTAGACAAATGATCGACTACTTGGTTCTTTATGCCTCTTCGATCTTGAATCTCTAGATCGAACTCTTGAAGTAGTAGGACCCAATGAATCAATCTCGGCTTGGCATATTTCTTGGCAAGTAAGTATTTAACTACTGAATGATCTGTAAAGACAGTCACTTTAGTACCTACAATATAGGATCTAAACTTGTCAAAAAGCAAACACAACTTCAGTTAATTCTTTATCAGTTACCGTATAGTTCAGTGAGCTCCTGACAAAGTCCAACTTGCATAATAGATGGGATGAAAAACTTTGTTCCTTCGCTGGCCCATCACAACTCCAATCGCGAAGTCACTTGTGTCACACATTAGCTCGAACGATAATTCCCAAATTGGTGTGATGATAATTGGTGCTGAAACTAATCAATTCTTCAAATCATTAAATGCTATCAAACATTCTTCATCAAAGTTGAACGTTGCTTCCTTCTCTAACAACTTGTTTATGGGTTTAGCAATTTTAGAGAAGTCCTTAATGAATCTTCAATAAAATCCAACATGTGCCAAAAATCTCTTAACACCCTTTACAGATGTTAGAGGTGGAAGCTTTCTGATAACATCTATTTTGGCTTTGTTGACTTCAATTCATTGTCTTGTTATTCGATGCCCCAAAACAATACCTTCTTGTATCATGAAATGACAATTTTCCCAGTTGAGAACAAGGTTTGTCTGTTCGCATTGCTTCAGTACCTTAGCTAGATTAGCTAAGCAATCATCATAAGTGTCCCCAAACGCTGAAAAGTCATCCATGAATGCTTCCAAATACTTCTCAACCATGTTAGTAAAAATGGCCATCATACATCTTTGAAATGTAGCAGGTATATTACATAAACCAAATGGCATGTGTCTAAATGCGAACGTACCATACGGGCATGTGAATGTCATTTTGTGTTGATCTTTCTGGTATGTCATTTTATGTTGATCTTTCTGTGTGACTGTGATCGCGCTATGAACATCACAACAACTTGTGCAAGCGAACACTATCGATACAAGTATAATAGATAGATGTAAATCTATCAGATATCGATCCTATAGGGATGGTTGTTTGTGTTTACAATTGTCGATGCAATGAAAGTTAAAACAAGATAGATTGCAAAGACAAATGTCAGAGCAATCAAAATAAGAAATGCAATAAAAGAATGAGATTAATTTGTCAAAGCAATATTGAAAGATTTAAGAAGTAAAGTATTGATAATAAAATAGGGGTTTCCTGACTTGGAAAGTTGGTAAAAAGCTAAATGTGATCACGAGGTTAATAATAGATAAATTTTCACCGCAATTAAGCACAATGAAATCCTACCAACCTTAACTTCCCTGTTTATCAAAGACTCGAATAATCACACTAACCACACCCTCTAGTGTTGGCAATGCAATATACTCAAGAACAAGTGGAATGAATTCCTTCGATCCTCAAGCAACTTTCGTTGTCTTGCTTTTTAATTTAATTTGTCGCTGCACTTTCCAGTGATAGTGACTGCAATCACACTTTCGTGGTCAAACAATTAAATCCAAAGATAAAAAATAAAGGAAAGATTGAAATAGATATCATTCAGATCTGAAATGAAATTATACTTCCATACAACTCAACTTATCAAAACTTATCAGCGTTAAGCAAGAGAAATAACAGAATAAATTGAAGTATCCTATTCATAGTTTACTTGAATCACTCCCTTACACTCCTCTTGGATTGCATTTAAGGTGCTCCTTGTCAGGAGCAAGGCTGCCTTCTCGTCAACCTCCTCGTCAATGTCAGATTACCCTTAGGAATTTAAGCTACCATGGAAATAAACTTAAGAAAATATGGATTGAAGAAGAAAACCAAATCTGGCCAAGGAAGAAGATTTTTTTGAAGATCCACTTTCTCTCTCCTTCTCTTCAGTATTTAACAACCATTTCCCCTAGTCCAGGTGTCTTACCTACCAGATCTAATATCATCTGGTTGTACAACTCACACATTTTTGTTGTGTTAACTAGATAGCTGTCAAGTGCAATGACAGTTTTGGGCGCAAATTTGGATCCTATTTTGCAGCGACAACTCTGGACACCTTCATGCACTGATCCTCAAGACATGCTCCTGCAGTGACATCTTTGGGTGCAATATTGCACAATTAATGCAGCGACATTAGTAGTAAAAACATGATAAATTTAAAAGAAATTAGGCTAAGCTTCACTAAGTTAGAAAATGCAATAACTTGAAATTTTTACTTATCCTCAAGTAAACAAAAGCTAGCAAGGTTATAGTAAAAATTTTATCAAAGTAATGTTCATTCTAGCAACTTGAATCATCTAAAATCGTAATGCATGAATTACATTCAAATGATAGAATATTACACCGATAATTTATAGGTATGAATAATTAAAATTTCAACTTCATTAATGCTAGCATCATACTTTAAATCTTAAATTCTTTCTACCAAAACAACATTGATTGTACAGTAATATATACATATATATTTTTTCTTCTTTTCCCTTTTTTTCTTTCTTTTCTTATGTGACTGAGGGATGTCGTTGCATTATTATACTCTTGTTCCTGGAAAGTAACAATGGGGTGCAACAAACCCCAGGGAGTATGTAATTGCACCGACACACACTCTTACAATGATAGCCTTTTGCTAGATTACTTTTTCTAACACTTATATTGGAGTGTTCCCCCTTGATAGGTCACAATACACCCACATTGGAGTGTCTTTTATTTATAACTATACTTATATACAAGTAGCTGTAAATGATAAATTTATTCAAGATTCAAATACTGATACTATGCATCCATTACTAATGCAATCTAAATCATTCATCCAAAAAGTAAAGATACAACATTCAATCAAATTAATCCAACTCAATCATTAGCAATTCACAAGATTCAAGAATTAAGCATCAAATGAAAATTTTCAAGCACATTTCTAATAACCATGCATGCTTTCATTAAACTCAAAAGGGTTTTTTTTTAAATGTGGGTGCATTTGTATTTCTAGCCCCTCTACATTCCCTCCAAACTTAAAGTCTGCATTGTTCCTAATGCACTGACATTAATTTACAATGATATATGGAAATGTAATGACAATGAAGATGTAGTGACAAGAAAAATGCAATGACAAACGAAATGTGATGACAGCTATATGACATGCATGAAAACTAAACTAAGTACTAAAAATAAAAACTAACTCAGTGTGCTGCAGTCGAAGATGTGGTTGCATGGGTTTTCTTTTTCTTTCGTTTGCACTCCTCCTTATGTCACTTCTTAACAATGAAGATGCAGTGACAAGAAAAATGCAATGACAAACGAAATGTGATGACAACTATATAATATGCATGAAAACTAAACTAAGCACAAAAAATAAAAACTTAGTGTGCTGCAGTCGAAGATGTGGCTGCATGGGTCTTCTTCTTCTTTTGTTTGTGCTCCTCCTTGCGTCGCTTCATGTTCTTGGTGCATTTTTTCTTCCTTTCTTTTGGATTGGCCGAATCCTTGTATTACCCCTCCGCATCAAGCTACACCTTGAAATCATCGACTGTGACATCAAATGGGTGTATTTCAGCAAGCGGTGCAGTATAAAGCACCATGGTTAGAGGATTGTAATCCTCATTACTAACAATCACAGCCTCTGCCTGACCCACACCAAGTGGCGCCAGATCATCCAAAGATGCACTCACAACTTTAGGTGCGGTGACAAATTCCTCAAACGAATTTGTTGCGACATTAGGTTCTTCTTTTCTTACTTCTTTTCCTTCCTCTTATTTTTCCTCTTTCGTCTCCACAAGTTCCAAGGGAATGTTTCCTTCATCAACATTGGCCTCCTTCTCAACCATAGTAGCCTCTAGGTTGGTAAAAAAATCATCCTAAAAAAGGTTGGCAATGTTTCGGAGGTAACCTTTGACTTCCTCCGAATTCACCTCGCGTTCATCATAAAAAATATGGACCATCTGTGGAGATGCTACTGATTGGTCCTTTCCTTCTGATGCAGCCCTCTCAATTGAAGGCATAGCTTCTCTGATGATTGGATGGAACATAGGGAACTCGGTCAAAGGTGCTTTACTCATGCAAGCGCAATGTAGTCACAATGGCACTATTCCATGCCCTTGTGTAAGCATAGAATAGGTTTTGAGATCTTTCGATTTCCTCGATTACGCTAACAAGTTTGATCTGTCGAATGTTGATGGTATCAGCAATCTTTTCTACCTCTTTAACCTTACGCCATAAGTTAGGATCTATGGCGAAATGAGCCTTCTTTTCTTCCATCTTTGCTTTGCCTTTCCTCTTCTTGGCTTCAGCTTCCTTTACAATAGGAGTGTCCTTCCCCCTAGTCATGCACTCAATGGAGGCATCATTAATAGGCCCTTTGTTGTCCAACATTTCTTCTCCCTCACGAGGCATCACTCCTCATTGTTGGCATAGCTACATGACCAGTAAAGGGAATGCTAGAATACTCGTCTGCCTTGCAGCACATTCCATAATTTCTTGGTACAAAATTGCACCGCCAACAATTTGTCTCCCTTTTATGATCGAGTGGATTAAACACATCCAATCCAAAGTAATTGTTGTGCTATGAGTAGAACGTATGAGATGTCAGTTTATGAACTAAAACCAGATCTTACTTTGTATTGTGAGGAAGCGACGGTGCATTGTGTAGTTGTTCAGATTGTTGCCCATCCAACTGCTCTGTCAATGCAGAGGTCCTACATCAAGATGTCAGCCTCCTCTTCTGTGAGTTGTTCTAGGAAGGTTATGTACTTGTCTTCTTCAATGGTGATGTTGTAAAGATCATTAATGTGGGAGGCACCCCAAGGCACTAACCCTTCACGAACGAAGATGAACTTTTTTCACTGTCAGTCAAGTTTGCATAGAACTCTCTCACAAGTGATAGTGGATATCTCTCAAGATGGGTGCAAAAGGTTTCCCAACCCATTTTCTCAATAATGTTGTTGACTTTCTTCCCTAGGTGTTGATGCTTCGATAGCTGGAAGCCTTGTTCAGGGTGACAGTTGCGCTTTAGCATGTTTTCTTGGAAGCGATCCTTCATAGCCTTGCTCAGTAACATCACTTGTTCTCTCGATGGGTGCTACTTTGTTTCTCCTACCACTGCGATGGAGGAGGATTCTGCAGTAGATTTTGATGGTGTTTTTGCGCCTCGAGTTCTGGCCATATCGTTTAAGCAGTAATGGAAGTTTTTCTAAGGTACATCGTCGATATAGTGAATCGATTTATAGGGAATGAAAAGTGAAGATGGAGAGTCATGCTCTTTTCCACTATAAAGAGAGAACAGGCAGTTTGCATCCAATAAATACGTCGACTCAAATTGTCCTTTTTGTTAAACTAAGTCTTATTGGATAATATGTTTTGATATAACAAATTAAAGTATTTTTGAATAAAAGCTAAGTGGAAAAGACTGCGGTGAGACTTCTACCGGTATAACCCTACTTTTATTGATACAACTACACTTCTATTGATACCTTGAAGACTTCTACCGAAACAAGTCAAGTCAGTAGCTAAAATTCATCCTCCCCTACTCTTCTATCGATACTTTGATGAGTTCTATCAATACTAAATGAAACCCTTAGAGTTCTACCGATACAATGAAGCATCTATCGATAGAACGACTTCAACGGTAATATTTTCTAAAGTCATCTACCTTGGGACTTCTACTAATAGAACTCCTCTTCTACAGATACAACTACAATTCTACCGTTACAAGTATGCTTCTATCGGAACAACTAAGTTGCAGACTACTTTTAATGCTAGTTTTTATGGCTGCAATGGCTACATTACTTTCCCAACAACTACAATGGTTGGAATTCACTTAGAGGGTATAAATACCATCTTCCAAAGGTCTAGCATCAAGAAGAGCAATGTGCAAAGCCTAAAGATCACAAAACAACTAAGAGCTTAATTCTTTCATACCTTTTCTTGTAAACACTTATGAGCTTTCATTGTATTCATTTAGCTTAAGTGTTCTTCTTTGTATTTGTGCTTAATTAGCAAACATCCTAATCTTGTAAGGATTGTTTATTTGATTGCTTGTTTGTTTCTCTTTAAGAGAGGGTTGATACTTAAGGTTTAGGTAGAAACCTTAAGAGAGTTCTATCTTAAGATTTTGGGGTATAAGTCTTAAGAGAGATTATAAGGTTAAACCTTGTCCTCAAAGGTTACACAAATCTAGTGGATTTGGGAAAATCCTTAGTTGTGGAAAGCTAAGGTAGTGGAGTTGGCATTTAGGGCTGAACCACTATAAATCCTTGTGTCCTTTTCTGCAAAATTAAATTACTTTCACCACAACTTTTAAAAGGTCGATTCAACCTCCGTTACCGTCATTATCAAGTTAATCCATCGAGCTAACAATTGGTATCTGAGCTAGAACTCTAGAGACAGTTTAACAACTGAGAGAAGATCCTCGAAGAAGCTCTAACGATAAACAAGTCTTCAAACATCAATAATGTCAACTTCTGGGTCAACATTCGTAGGAGAAGGATTTTCCACCGTAAGACCTCCTTTATTCAATGGCTCCGACTATTCTAATTAGAGAACAAGAATGAAGTTATTTATCCAAGCCAACGATTATGGAGTGTAGAGGATAATCACAAACGGGCCATTCATTCTAATGAAGATAGTTAAAGGTGTTAGTGTTCCAAAAGAGGAGAATGAATGGGATGCAAATGACATCAAGAAGGTGCTACTTAATGCAAAAGCTATGCACACTCTATTTTGTGCTCTTGGTGAAAATAAGTACAATAAAGTCTCCTCGTGCAATGATGCTAAAGAAATATAGGACAAGCTTGAGGTCACCCATGAAGGAACGAATAGAGTCAAGGAATCCAAGTTAAGTATGCTCACCCTTGACTATGAATTAATTAAATCAAAACCGGAGGAAGGAATCAAAGAGATGTTTGATCGATTCACCAATATCATTAATGGTCTCAAAGCCCTTGGGAAGGTTTATCCCAACAAGGAGATGGTGAAAAAGATGTTGAATAGTCTCCCAACATCTTGGGAACCAAAGATGACAACCATAGAAGAATCAAAGGATCTCAACTCACTCTCTTTTGAAGAGCTCATTGGTTCTTTGCTTACATATGAAATGAAGCTTAACAAAAGGGAGTGAAGAAGAAAGACTTATGAAGAAGAATGTTGGTAGAGCTCTTAAATCCACCACCATTGAAGAAAGTGAATCAAGTGAAGAGATGGAAAGGCTTGCTAGAAGATTCAAGAGATTCATGAAGTCCAACAAAGGAGGAAAATTTTGAAAGAAGGAAGGACTCAAAATTTAATCAACTAAGGAGAAAGATCCCATTATTTGCTATGAGTGCAAGAAGTCAGGACACATCAAGTATGATTGTCCTAAACTTAAAAAGAAGGGTTCTAGCAAACAAAAAACTTATGTTGATTGGAGTAATAAAGACTCATCCGATGAAGAAACCAAATTAGTCCTTATGGCAATCCATGATCTTAAGGTAACTTCTAACTCATCTAATTTAAATGATTATTCTTTTGATGAGTTGCAACAAACTTATGATGAATTGATTTTGGAATTAAAAGTCATGTTGTCAAAACACAAGAAAAATGTTTCAAAGATGAAAAATGAAAATGACTTACTTTCCAAAATCAATCATGAACGTGAAGAGAAAGTAAACAAAATGCAAGAAACCATTAATGATTTTAAAAAGAAAAATTTAGACTTGCATAATTTACTTTCAAAAGTTCATGAGGATCATCAAAAGCAACTTGAGTTGCTTAAGAGTGAAAAAGCTCACTCTAACAAAGATTTTGAAAAAGAAGAAAGATCAAAACAAAACTTTGTTAAAATTAGCTTTAATTTCTATAAACATAGAGGTCTCTCAATATTTTACAAGGGAAAACTTGTTAAGAGTGTATGGGTCCCTAAAGGACTTAATGCCACTTAAGAAAAGGAGGCTCTTTCAAAATGGATACCTAAAGGGACTAAGATATTGAAAACTAATGATTATGGACCCAAAAGACATTGGGTACCAAACACTTAATTCTATGTTTGTAGTTAAGGTGCATTGCTTCAAGGTAAAAAAAAATGCAAGTTTTATGTGATTGCACCTTAATATTTATTACTTTATTGTTTATTTTTTATATAACAAAAAAGGGGAGAAGAGAAAGGTAAATTTTATGGTTGATTGATTGCTTATATTAGTGACAAATTTTTCAAAGAAAAATGAATGTCAAAATTGAACTTATTGGAAATTTATGCTCCAAACCTTTATGTTTTAAATTGAAAATGATTTTTATATAAAGGGAGCTTGTATTGAAATTGACTTTTATTAAGTGGGAGAAATCTATTCAAAAACAAATTTACTAAATGTTTTGTTATATCAAAAAGGGGGAGATTGTTAAACTAAACCTTATTGGATAATATGTTTTTATATAACAAATTAAAGTGTTCTTGAATAAAAGCAAAGTGGAAAAGATTCGAACTCCACTTCTACCGATACAACTACACTTCTACCGATACCTTGAAGACTTCTACTGAAACAAGTCAAGTCAATAGCTAAAATTCATCCTCCCCTACAATTTTATCGATACTTTGATGGGTTCTATCGATACCAAATGAAACCCTCAGAGTTCTACCGATACAATGAAGCATCTACCGATAGAACGACTCCAACGATAATATTTTGTAAAGTCGTCTCCCCTAGGACTTCTATCTATAGAACTCCTCTTCTACTGGTACAACTACAATTCTACCGATACAAGTATGCTTCTACCGAAACAACTAAGTTGCAAACTTCTTTTAATGCTAGTTTTTATGGCTGCAACGACTACATTACTTTCCCAACAACCACAACAATTGAAATTCACTTAGAGGGTATAAATACGATCTTCCAAAGGTCTAGCATCAAGAAGAGCAATGTGCAAAGCCTAAAGATCAATCAAAACAACCAAGAGCTTAATTCTTTCATACCTTTTCTTGTAAACACTTGTGAGCTTTCATTGTATTCATTTAGCTCAAGTGTTCTTCTTTGTATTTGTGCTTAATTGCAAACATCCAAATCTTGTAAGGATTGTTTCTTTGTTTGCTTGTTTGTTTCTCTTTGAGAAAGGGTTGATACTTAAGGTTTGGGTAGAAACCTTAAGAGAGTTCTATCTTAAGATTTTGGGGTATAAGTCTTAAGAGAGATTGTAAGGTTAAACCTTGTCCTCAAAGGTTATACAAATCTAGTGGATTTGGGAAAATCCTTAGTTGTGGAAAGCTAAGGTAGTGGAGTAGGCATTTAGGGCCGAACCACTATAAATCCTTGTGTCCTTTGTTGAAAAATTAAATTGCTTTCACCACAACTTTTAAAAGGTTGATTCAACCTCCGTTACCATTATTATCGAGTTAATCCATCAAGCTAACACTTTTTCAAACCAATCCGATGGTTGAGGAGTTAATGCTTGAAGCATTGTGATTTCTTTCCTAAAATGTTTCGATTTTGTGATGAGTCAATAAATAAATTTCATTGACAAGGAGTTTTTCATGTGTCGACAAAAGAAAGAACTTTATTCCTACAAAAAGACTAAGGAAAATAACTGAAATATAAACAAAATAAACTAAATAAATGATAAAATTGTAAAGGAAGGTTAGAAAAATGTGACCAAGTTAATGGTCTCTTTCTGGTTGTGATCATTCTAGCTTAGGTAATGCTTCAGTCGTTGGCCATTCACCTTAAATTAGTGCCCATCATTTATGTCTTTAATTGAGACCACACCATGAGGAAATGCATCGATAACCTCGAATGGACCAGACCATCTTGAGCGCAATTTACTTGGGTGCAAGCTTAGTCGCGTATTAAATAAAAGCACTAGTTGACCTGCAGTAAATTGTCGCTGCAAAATAATATTGTCGTGTCATCTCTTGCTCTTTTCTTTATATATTACGGCATTTTCATACGCATTGCATCAAATTTCCTCCAGATCAGTAATGTCCAACAGCCTTTTCTTACCAACAGCTTCATAGTCCACGTTCACTTGCTTGATTGCTCACATGGCTTTATGTTCTAATTCCACGAGCAAGTGACATGCTTTACCAAACACAAGTTGATATGGCGACATTCCAAGTGGAGTTTTATATGCTATGCATAACGCCCATAACGCATCATCCAGCCTAGAAGACCAACCCTTCCTTGATAAATTCACCACCTTTTTAAGAATATTTTTGATTTGATGATTGGAGACTTCAGCTTGGCCATTGGTTTGTGGATGATATGTTGTCGCCATTCTATGTTTAATGTCATACCGCTTCAGTGAGGCTTTAACTTGATTAAAGTGGAAGTGAGTGCCTTGATCACTAACCAATGCCTTAGGTGTGCCGAAATGAGTAAGTATGTGCTTGTGGAAAAATTTCAACACTATCCTAGCATCATCCTTTGGGACAACAACGACCTCCACCCATTTTGACACATAGTCAACAACAACTAGGCTATAAACATTTTCAAACGAACTTGGAAATGGTCCCATAAAATCAATACCCCAAACATCAAAGAGCTCAACCTCCATAATTGGCTGCTGCAGCATCTCATTACGTCGAGATATTAATCCAGTGCATTGACATTTGTCACATTGTTGCACAAAATTGTGGGCATCTCTAAATAACAAAGGCCATTAGAATTCTTATTGAAGAACCTTTGCAGCAGTCCTTACACCACCAAAATGACCTCCATAAGGGGCACAATGGTAATACTTCAGGATAAAAAGCATTTCTTCTTCTGGAACACAGTGTCAAATAATATTGTCGTTACATACCTTAAATAAGTATGGCTCATTCCAGTAGTATTTTGTGATGTCACAAAGAAAACTTTCCTTCTTGTGGCCTGTCGCACTCAAGGGTAACCTTCCACACACCAAGTAGTTGACAACATCCGTATACCATGGAGCTGTGTCGACGGCAAATAGCTTCTCGTCAGGAAATGCGTCGAAAATTTGGAATGTATTTCCATCTTCACTTTCTACTTTCAGACGAGATAAGTGGTCTGCTATTTGGTTCTTCGATCCTTTGCGATCCTTTATCTTAATATCAAATTCTTGTAATAATATGATCCACTGAATCAATCTTTGTTATGCATCTTTCTTGGGGAAAATATGTATCTCAACGCAGAGTGATCAGTGAATACTGTAACCTTTGAACCGACAAGATATGCATAAAATTTGTCGAAGGCAAAGACTACTGCCAACAACTCCTTCTCTGTGGTTGTATAATTAATCTGTGCTTTAGTGAGAGTCTTTTTGACATAATATATTGCATGAAATACTCTTTGTTTGTGTTTTCCTAGCACGACACCCACTACATAATCACTTCCATCACACATTACCTCAAATGGTTGCGATTATTCCGGTGCAACGACAATAGGTGCCTTCACTAGCTACTGCTTAATTTACATAAATGCATTTAGACATGCATCATCAAATAGAAATTTTTTATTTTGCTCCAACAAGGAGCAAAGAGGTTTTGTAATCTTGGAGAAATCCCCAATAAATCTTCGATAAAAACTGGCATGACCGAGAAAGCTTTGAATTCCTTTTACATTGGTCGGCGAGGGTAACTTCTCAATAATTTCAACCTTTGCTTTGTCCACTTCAATGCCCTAACAAGAAATTCAATGACCAAGGACAATTTTGTTGCCATGAAGTGGCATTTCTCCCAATTCAGCACTAGATTTGTGTCCTCACATCGCTTTAGAACTCTGGCTAAATTGTTAGTGTATTTATCAAAAGTATTTCCATAAACAGAAAAATCATTCATAAATACCTCCAATGAGTCTTCAATCATGTCTGAGAATATTACCATCATGCACCTTTGAAATGTGATTGATGCATTGCAAAGACCAAATGGCATTCGGTGGAAGGCAAAAGTGCCAAAAGGACAAGTAAAAGTTGTCTTGCTTGATCCTCCGGTGAAATCGCTATCTGATTGTAGCCAAAATAGCCATCGAGAAAGCAATAATAAGCTTTACCAGCAAGCTTGTCCAGCATTTGATTAATGAAGGGAAGTGGGAAGTGATCCCTCTTTGTGGTTGCATTCAAACGGCAATAGTCCATTCACACTCGCAGCCCGTAGGAATGTGAGTAGGGATTAATTCATCCTTGTCGTTACATACCACCATGATATCACTCTTTTTAGGAACACATTGGACTGGGCTTACCCACGTGCTATCAGAAATTAAGTAGATAACGCCTGCATCCGACCACTTAATTATTTTCTTTTTAACAGCCTCCTTCATTTTTTCATTTAATCTTCTTTGCTGTTCAATGGAATACTTTCCCTTATCTTCTAACAGGATTGTGTGCATGCAGAAAGAGGGGCTAATGCCTCTAATATCCGTAATACTCTAGGTAATCATACGCTTGTGTTGCTTCAGTATATGGGTTAATTTTTCCTCCTGACTTGCGTTGAGAGTTGTAGAGACAATTATTGGTAGTGTATCATTCTAACCAAGGAAAACATACTTCAAATGGGTAGGCAAATGCTTCAACTATAGAGTAGGAGCTTCCTCAATAGATGACTTAAATATTAGAGTCGTTCTATTTGTCAAATCTAAAGATTCCATATGCCATCCGTGCTTAAGCTGAACATTATTTGTCTCAACCTTGCAGTCACAATCAACTAAAAAATCTTCTTCTATTATTATTGCAAATTCTCCTAGGACTATTATGCTGCGCTTATTAAATTCCTCTTCAATTAATTCGTCCAGCACATCAATGTGGTGACATTCTTCTTTGTCTTTACAGGGTCTTGCTTCGAAAACACTGAATGTGACATGTTCATCATTATGTCGCATTATCAGTTCGCCTTTGAATACGTCAATAAAAGTGCGGCTAGTGGCAAGGAATGGGCATCCCAAGATTATGGGCACCTCTTTATCTGCTTCACAATCAAGGATAATGAAGTCCACTAGGAACACAAACTTATCTACGCTGACGAGGATGTCTTTAATTTGTCCCTCAAGTTGAGCTAATGATCTATCTGGCTACTGTAATGTCACTGTAGTGGGTTTCATGTAACCAATCCTCAATGTTCTAAACGTTGACAATGGCATGAGGTTAATACTTGCTCCTAAATCACATAGAGCTTTTCCCAAGTAATGATTTTCAATGCAACATGGAATTGTAAAACTGCTAGGATCCTTCATCTTTGGTGGAAATTTATTTGAAAGAACTATGCCGCATCCCTCTATGAGCACTGTCGAAAGCATTTTTTGAAAAAAACAAAAACAAGTCTCAATTTATATTTTGGAAAATGAAAATGGAGTCGCCACCAATAATTTTTTAAAACAGGTGTAATTGGACCACCTTTCAAGATTTTTTTAAAAAAATCATTAAAATAATTTTGGTCTTCGAAACCATAAAACGAGTTCGAGAGTCGATTACGCATAAGGAAGGGTTAGCACCGTTACATGCCCAAAATTAGTACCTAATCGATTATTCAAAATATTATTTGTTGAAAATTAAAAATTTGAGAAAAATTTAAATCGAGATCCTTAAATGTATGAATGTCATATTTATATTATTTTGAAAACAAATTTTTCTTTCGAAGAAAACTCGTTATTTCAAATTAATCAAGAAAAAGTCACATCCAGTAAGTTAGAAAGTTCAAGGGCCAAATTTAAATTTTTGGAAAGTTTGGAGGTCACATTCAAATTTTTGGAAAGTTTAGGGGTTAAATTTGAAATTTTAGAAAGTTTAAGGGGTCAAATTTGATTTTTTGGAAAATTTAGGGGTCAAAAACATAATTTTTAGATAATTTTAGGGTTAAAAAATAATTTTAAAATAAAGCAAGGGCTTTGTGGGCAATAAACCCAAAAATCTTGGCACGTGGTAATCCTTAGGACACGTTTGTGTCAAGGACCAAATTGAAAACCAAGTGAAATCGCAAGGTAAATTTTAAAATAAATAAAAAGCACATTAAAGGACTTAATTGTAATAAGTCAAAAGAGCGAAAGGTTTGCGGGGATAAATATCCCTTTTTGTGAAAACACGCAGATCCTCTTTGGGTCCGAATTGGGTCGGGGCGGGTCGACCAAAACGACGTCGTTTTGGAACCTAATGAGTTAGGCCAAAACGGCATAGTTTTGAAGGCTTCTATAAGTGAAATTTTTTCAAAAAAAATCTTTTCATTTGTTTAAAAAAACCTTCTCAACCCTTTTTTTTTTTCTCTTACCCCCTTCTTGTCTCCTCTGCTCTGCCTCAGGTGTTCGGTCTCCGATCGTTGATCACCGACGCCGACGATCGTCGCCTACAGGGGCCGAATATTAAAAAAAATTAATTTTCCCTTTTTTTTTGTAAAATCATATATCTAGGCTTAAATATATTAAAAATCAAACTAAATTTTTAAAAACAAAAAATCAAAACCCTTGATTTTATGACTTTTTAAAAATCTATTTTGCATTTTTCTAAAGCAAAATACCCCTTCATCGGAGCCCCCCTACGAACATGGATGAGTTCGAAGGGACTCCGTTCATGGCTATGACAGCGACAGAGTGGAATCAGGTATGAAAACCCTAACTTCTTTATTTTTCTATTTATTTAGTATTCATTTCGAAATAAATAAATAAATAGAACATAAAAATAATATACCTTGTAAAGAAAAAAAATTGATTCTCTATATTCCAAATGCTAGAAATTCTTTTGTATATCAATTTTTTTTTTCCTTCCCTTTTCGGTAAATTTCCATGTTTTTATACATCTTTTTTACAATCTTTTTTCTTCGAATTTTTTGATGACATGAGAGTTCTAAACTCCATTCGGATCGTTGAGTCTCGAATCCGAAGATAGTGACGACAGTGGTGGTGATGGCTGTGTGGGCGTGCTGGCGGCAGCAGATTCAAAAGCTAGGGTTAGGTTTTTTTTTGTTTATATTTGGGCTTTGTTAAATTTGGCTAGTAGGGTGTTTGGGTATTGGGCTAGATAGAATTGGGTTATTTTTTATAATGTAATCAACTTTATTTTGGGATAATTTTATTTTATATTTATTTATTTATTTAAATGTATAAAATAATAATAAATAAATAAATTAAATTGAGTTTTGTACGGATGAAATTGGGCTTGTACAGTTGCCCCTCTTTGCTCGTTGTCGTGCAACGGGAATGGAGCAAAGACTCAAAAGAAGACTAGTTTCGTCCAGTCTCGCTGAATTTCGTCTTTTGGTGTCTCTCTTTCTTAATAACCCGCTCTTTCGTTTCATTGGTTACTAAACTTCATTGTATCCGCTTATCTTTAATATTGTAGCTTTATCCTACTCAATTAGGGAGATAAGACTTGCTATTGTAGCCTCAATCCAATCTACTACAACTTCAGGGATATAGGATTTGATGTTGTAGCTTCATCTTGCTCTACTGCAACTTCAGGGAGATAAAGATTTGTTTTAATGACTTTAATCTGACCCACTGCAATTTTAGGGGTATATGAATTATTATTGTAGCTTCATCCTACTCTACTGCAACTTCAGAGAGAAAAGGATTTGCCTTCATAACGTCACTTCATTCCTCTGTAACTTCAGTGAAGATCAAGGTCTACTATTGAGAGTTTTAATCTGCCCCTCTACAACTTTAAGGGTATAAGATTTGCTTTTATAGTTTCAATTTTCCCCTCTATAGCTTTAGGGGTAAAAGATTGGATTGTTTCGATCTGCCCCATGGTTGGGGGAAGAGATCTGATGGTCTTCAATCTGTCCTTTAGTTAGCGTAAAGATCTGATGGTCTTCAATTTACCCTCTCGTTAGGGTAAGAGATTGAATTGCTTCAATCTACCCCATGGTCGGGGTAAGATATCGAATGATCTTCAATCTGCCCTTTGTTAGGGTGAAAGATTAGATTGCTTCAATCTGTCCCATGATCGGGGTAAGAGATCAAATGATGTTTTCAATCTGCCCTCTAATTAGGGTATAAGATTTGGAGTTGTAACTTCACTCCATTACACTGTAACTTCAAGGAGATTGAGGTTTATTACTTTAATTCGCCCCTCTACAACTTTAGGGGTATAAGATTTGTTCTGTCACCATTCTCTAAGAATATGACCTATAGAACCTGTTTTATGGGCCTCTATCTAGGCCAAGTGACTAGGATGCCATGATTTGAATGAATCAAATGCTCCTATCTAAATGCGCATGCATGATGCTGATATGCATACAAAGATGTCATATTTAAAATGGTTTTTATTGTTTTAGTCCTTAGGTTGTCACTAATCGTCTTTTACCTAAGTTCTAACGTTGATGTGTCACCATACCTTTCCTTCAAGTCTGGTGTTCCTGATACAAAATCCGAAAAGGTAATAATAAGCTGAACTTATTTGTTTCAGGATCCCTTCAACCCTCGGATTCAGTTATTTCTGACTAGTGGTCTTGTTTCAGGTCCTTGTACTATTTAAAATTTCCCAAAGTAATATGTAGAAATCTTTTTATACCTTATACCATCAACTCCATTAACATTATTTCAATGCAAAGAATGCTCTGAGCAGGGTTACAAAAATGGATAGGATTGAATTTATTGGTGATAACACTTGAATGAAAATAAATGAGAAGACATCAAACATTAATCAAAACATTAGGCAAGATAATAAATGTTGGTCAAAAACTAGCAAACATTGATCTAGAATTGCTAAAGTGAGCAACAAGAAATAAAACTGATGCCCTATATATCAACATATGAACTTCTTCAAGTAAACTTGATGAGGATCACTTTGAGCCTGATGTGTACACATGAAACCTATTGCACACTGTCGATGCCCAAGATGTTATGTCTCTCTATCTTTCTACTTCTGAGCAAGAAGCTCTTCATGCCCAATCCTTGATCCAAATTTGAGCCGCCCTTTCGGGTTTTCGACTCAAATCTCCTTAGGCTTAGAGATGCCCTTTGCAGGTTTTCATCTCAAACCCACCTTTTTTTTTGTTTGAGCCGCCCTTTACTGGTTTTCAACTCAACCTCCTTTTTTTTAGGCGAAGTACTTCTTCACTGAATCTGAGTTCATGAGGTTTGACAAATCTTTGCCATCCATCTAAGCTAGAATCAAAGCTCCTCCAGAGAAAGCTTTTTTTACCACATATGGACCTTCCCAATTTGGCATCCATTTGTCTCAAAAGTCCTTTTATATGGGAAGGATCTTTTTCAAAACTAGATCTCCCTCACGAAATTCTCTAGGGCGAACTTTTTTATCATAAGCCTGGATCATCCTTTTTTGGTACATCTAGCCATGTCGGATAGCTTTCAGCCTTTTCTCTTCAATTAGGTTTAGTTGGTCATATCTTAATTGGATCCACTCAGCTTCATCTAATTTTACTTCTGACAAGACTCGGAGGGAAGGAATTTCGACTTCAATGGGTAAAACTACTTCCATTCCATATACAAATGAGAAAGGTGTTGCCCCAGTAAAAGTTCTAACTGATGTTCGATAAGTGTAAAGAGCAAAAGGTAGCTTCTCGTGCCAATCTTTGTAGGTCTTTGTCATTTTCCCCACAATTTTCTTGATGTTTTTATTAGCTGCTTCAACAGTTCCATTCATTTTCGGGCGATATGATGTTGAATTATGGTGCTTGATCTTGAACTAACTACATACTTCTGCTATTGTGTTACTGTTCAGGTTCAAAGCATTGTCGGATATAATCCTCTCTGGCATTCTATAGTGACATATAATTTCTTTCTTCAGAACTTATTGACCATTGATCTCATGACATTAACGTAGGAAGTAGCTTCCACCTACTTAGTAAAGTAATCGATGACCACAAAAATGAATTTATGCCCATTAAAAGCTTTCAGCAAGATTACCCGATGATGTCCATAACCCACATAGAAAAAGGCCATGAGGAAGTCATAACATCAAGAGGTGAAGGAGGTACATAAATTTTATCTTCGTAAATTTGACACTTGTGACATTTCTTAGCGTATTCAATGCAATCTCCTTCCATGGTTGACCAGTAATACCCGAATCTCATAATTTGTCTGGCCATCGTAAAACCATTGGCATGTGTTCCACAAACAACCTCATGAACTTCTTTTAAGATTTTCTTAGCCTCAACATAATCAACACACCTCAATAGGACTTGATCTTTTCTCTTTTTATACAAAATATCCCCGTCAAGGACATAGTCAATCGCAAGCCTTCTCAATGTTCTTTTGTCATTCTCGGTGGCTTGCTCAGGGTACTTACGGTCTTTACATATTGCAAAATTTTCTGGTACCAAGGGCAATTATCCTTTTCTTCCCCTTCAATGCTATAGTAATGAGTTGGAACCTTGTAGATACTCATCTGAATAGGCTTAATATCTTCTTACTTATTGACCATGATCATAGAGGCAAGAGTGGCCAAAGCATCGACCATCTGATTTTCCTCTCGCGAGAGGTAATAGAAGGTGATATCCTTGAATTCTTTAATTTACTCGAGAACTAACTTTCGATAATCCATCAACTTGGAATCTCTCATTTCCCATTCTCCCTTGATTTGATAAATTACCAACGCAGAATCCCTGTACACTTCCAAAATCTTAATCTTACGTTCTGTAGCTACCCGATTACCCATGACACGTGCTTCATATTCTACCATGTTGTTTGTGCAATCGAAGTCAATCTTGCTTGTGAGGGGATAACGATCTCCTTCCGGGGATATCAGAATTGCCCTAATCCCTTTGCCCATAGCATTTGAAGCACCGTCAAAATGCATTTTCCATGGTTACTCTTTTGAAGCTTCTTCTGTTGTGGTTGCAACATACATTAGATCTTCGTTTGGAAAATCAAAATCTAATGGCTCATAATCCTCGAGAGCTCTACTAGCCAGAAAATATACCATTGCACTCCCTTTAATTACCTTCTGGTTCACATAGACTATGCCAAATTCAGAAAGTAGCATTTGCTATCTGGTCATCCTTCTATTCAACGCAATTGACCCCATCATAAACTTGAGAGGATCCAATTTTGAAATCAACCAAGTCGTATGATATAACATGTATTGCCTTAACCTTCGAGTAGTCCAAACTAAAGCACAACATAGTTTATCGATTGACGAATATCTTATCTTGCATTCAGTGAATTTCTTGCTGAGAAAATAAATTTCTCTCTCTTTCTTTCCTGACTCATCATGCTGGCCTAATATGCATCCCATGGAGTTTTCAAATACTGCCAAGTAAAAGACAAAGGTTTGTCCGAATTCGGTGGCATCAAAACTAAAGCATTGAACAAATATTGTTTGACTTTGTCAAAAGTCTTTTGGCATTCATCATCTCAAACTCCTAGGTTGTGCTTTTTTAGAAGACGGAAGATAGGATCACATTTCTCAGTTAGTTGTGAGATGAACCGAGCGATGTAATTCAATCTCCTTAGGAACCCTCTAACTTCCTTTTGAGTATGTGGAGGTGGAAACTCTTGTATAGCTCTAACTTTATTGGGATCGATTTCAATTCCCTTTCTACTAACCACAAAGCCTAATAGCTTGCCTGAAGTAGCCCCGTAAGAATAATTTTCTTAAAACTTCCACATGTTTCTCTTTTGTTCGAGATTTTATGATCATATCATCGATATAGACCTTAATCTCTTTGTGCATCATGTCATGGAACAGAGTCACCATAGCCCTTTGATATGTTGACCCTTCATTCTTCAGTCCAAATGGCATAACTTTATAGCAAAAGGTTCCCCATACGGCGACGAATGTAGTTTTATCCATATCCTTAGGATGCATCTTTATTTGGTTGTCCCCAGAAAAACCATCCACGAAAGAGAATAAGGAATAACCTGTTGTATTGTCCACCAAAGTGTCAATATGAGATAACGAGAAATTATATTTTGGACTAGCCTTGTTTAAGTCCTGATAGTCCACGTACATTCGTACTTTCCTATCCTTTTTAGGAACTGGAACTATGTTGGGCACCCATTCTGAGTATTCTACCACTTGTAAGAAGCCGGAATCAAACTGTTTTCAGACCACATCTTTTATCTTTAGGAGTACATCCGGTCTCATTCTTTGAAGCTTTTGTTGGACCGGTTTACATTCTTCTCTTATAAGGAGCTTGCGCACTACGATATCAGTGCTTAGACCGGGCATATCCTGATATGACTATGCAAACACATCCTTGAACTCTTGAAGCAGATCAATGAGATCTCGCCTCATTTCTGCAAAAATACAAGTTCCAATCTTCATCTCCCTTTTGACAGCTTCATCCCTTAAACTCACAACTTCTATTGATTCTTTGTGAGGTAGGATTTGTTTCTCATCTTGCTCAACCATCCGTAACAAATTAGGAGATAAATTATAATCTTGGGCTTCTTCAAAATCCTGAGATTCCTCTGAACACATATCCTGCTCAAAATGAGGCTCTAAGTCAGCAACGATGTTATTCATATCGTTGATATCTAGGGACCTGTCATATGGACCAAAAGATCTGAAAGATAAATAAATTTAAGAATATTTATTGCAGTATGAGATGAATGAAAAGAATAATGAGAATTTTTGCCAATTTGGGTGAAAGAAAGTGCATCTTTTTATTAAAAATAAAAAGTAAATGAACACGTGCCCTTTACGAAAAGGTTCCAATTGCTTTCGGGCTTAGAGAAATAAGGGTGTTCTGAACATTACTCTGGGAAAGACTAAAAAGTTATAGGGAGCTTCCGTAGTCCAATTGTCTAGAATGCTTTTGAGGGCGTAACAGTGAATTCTTGTCAAATTCTTTTATTCACTCATCCCTTCAGAAATAGCGCTGATATTCAGATTCTCCATTATTCTTGCCAACATATCTTTTATCAACTTTCGCTCGGGGTTAATAATACCTCTTGACATGAATGACTTTGAGATATGAGGAAAGACCATTGGCTTGCTTTTGATCTCTTCCCCACTTATTTGTGCTCTTCTCTTCTCCTATTTTTCTATAGCTCTTCTTTTCTCTATTTCATATTTGGCTTGAATCCTAAGCCAAACTGATCATGTTTCTCTGCCAATACTGGCGCTGTAATTCTTCCTTGGACATATTTCCCCAATCCTCTTCTAAGTGAAGCTCCTTTTCCAGTCATCATTTTTAGCCCATCTTAGTGGTCATCAAAATCTTCGGTGTGAGGATCTTATCTCCCTCGACCATAAAGGTAGCATTCACAAACTCCAACGATCTAAAAGAGCACTCTATGGCCTCCTCATCTGTACTTATGTAGGGCACATTGCTAGTAACTGATGCAATGATGTCCTCCTCAACATTAATGGTGATTAATCGACCTTCTGTCACCAATTTTAACTTTTGATGCAGGGATAACGGTATTGCCCCTACCGAATGGATCCATGGTCTTCCTAACAGGTAATTATAAGTTGGCCTAATGTTCATTACTGAAAAGTCCATCTCATACCTGTTTGGACCAATTAGGAGTGGAATCTCAATTTTGCCTATCACTCATCTCTCTGTTTCATCAAAGGCCCTTACTACACTATGGCATGCCTTCATGTGAGAGTTGTCTATCGGCATCCTTTTCAGTGTTGTCAGTGGTAACACATTCAAGGCTGAGCCATTATCTATCAATACATCCGGTAAAGTGTACCCTTTGCATCGAGTCATAATGTAAAGAGCTTTCATTAAGCCCATGCCCCTAGGAGGTATTTCATCATCATTAAAGAAAATGAAATTATTTGCACTCAAGTTATTAACCAGCCGGTCCAACCTGTTTATTGAGATATCCTCTACCACATACATTTCGTTCAATACTTTTAGTAGCACGTTACGGTGGGCTTCTGAACTTGATAGTAGGGCCAAAACTGATACTCGATCCGGTTGTTTATGTAACTATTCTACCACATTGTATTCGCTATACTTTAGGAATCTTAAAAATTCCTTGGCCTTCTCCTTAGTTGCTGGCTCATTCACTGGCATCCTGAATTTGTTGTTTTCTCTCTTCTCAGGCCCATACATCAAGGCTTTCTTATTAACCTCCTTCTTTTCTTCTATAAGACTTGCATTTTCATTCGATCCTTCCTCATTCAGTATCGTTATGCTATAGTCATAGCCCCATTGTACCCTTTTATTATCTTTATAAGGAAATGTCACGGGTTTCTGAATGATAACCCGTGGTGTCATTCAACCTCCAACCTCACCCCTTGGTCTGGATATAATTACCATTGGTAGGTTGGCCTAATAAGCCTTTCCTGATGCCCCTTCCTTAGACGCACAAATATCATTTGCCCCTTCATCTTTTTTCTCCTCAAAGAATGCAAGTTCTTTATTATCCATCAACTTCTGTACCAAGGTTCAGAATTCGACACACCCTTGGATTTTATGCCCCTCCACAACGTGAAACTCGCAGTAATTTTTAGTTGTTATCACTGTGTCCTCTTTCTCTTGCACGATCAAACCCTTGTTGACCATCTGTTGCCAAACCCATTTTAGTGGTAACTTGACCTCTCCTACATCATTCTTAATCCTCTTGCTCCTCTGTTCCATTATTGCATTCACCCCTTGATCGGGATGATTTGGTAAGGGATTTCCAACTACGTTAGGTCTTGCAGATTTATCGAACCTTATGATTCCCATCTTAATAAATCTTTCAACCATCTTCTTAAAACCAGTGCAATCCTCGATGGAGTGGCCCGTTATTTCAGCATAGTAGTCACATTAAGCATATATGTCATATCATTCTGGGAATGGAGGTTGCATTGGCTTCAAATAATAAGGGGACACCACTCGGGCATCATATAAGCTCTGGTAAAGCTTTTTGTAGGTCATCGGGATAGAAGTGAATTGAATTCCTTTAGTGTTCAACCTTGAGCCCGATTCTTGTCTCTGTCTACTTTGATAATTGGTTGTCGGGGCTTTAGACTGTGTCATCACGATCAGTTTTGTAACATTCGCCCGGTATAAGGTTATATTAGTCAGCTCACTGTCCTTTCTCTTAGGAGTGAACCTTTTGGTACTTTCTCCGGTATCAATTTTTTTGCTTCAGATTGCATTTTCAATCATTTCTCCTGTAAATAGTGGATTAGCAGCTGATCATTATGGACATACCCCAACATTTTTCTTCAGAACAAGGTGATATGTGCCTCCGGGCAGCTTGTCCCATTATATTTCTAAAACTTTAGAACTTTAAATTTGGGGGGAAGTACCAGGTTGGGAACCAAACTCAGCGCCATAGCATCAATCCCACAACACCTTTAACTCCTTTTAAAGCTCTGAACCTCTCCTCTAACCACTTACAACGCTCCTCCAACTGGTTAGGAAGTTCGGCTCTTATTTTTTCTGGCTCTATTACCTCATTTAAATCTGGTATGCGAAGGTCGACAAGGTTATTTCTTCGGTTAGAACTAGAACTCGTTTGGTAGTTTACTGATTTTGGTGTGCAAACAAGCACGATTGCAGGTTAACAGTGATAGATACTCCTCGAACACGTTTCTTACAGAACCAGGGTTAGTGTTGGGGTAACATTTGAAGGATACGGAAGACGATCACCCCCTTCCTTTAGGTTGAATACAATCCCCTTTCCCTTATCAGTTTTTCCATCCAGTAATTGAGTTAACTTATTGATAATGTCTTTCTGGGACTCAATAATTTGGTCCTTCATATCCTGCTGCACTTTTGCTAACTGTTCATGCAATTGATCCTACATTTCTTTTTACATCTGCTCCAACTTTTCCAATCGTTGCTTCATTGCTCTTGTCTTAGCATAAGTGTAGTAATGGTGTGGTTTTTCCAGAGTAACTTTTAAAAGAAAATTTTATTTGATTAGAAATGTCTTTCTTAAAATTTTAATGTATAAAAATGCAGTGCGAAACTTTATGAATACATGAATGAAAATGCAAGAAAGGTATTGACTCTCAATCGAATTCTTATAGAATAACCTTACTAGAAAATGAATGTCTTTACATAAGATAATTACAAATAAGGCCTTGCCTTAATGCTCAAAGTCTTAATCTTTTGAAGGGGACATGCTAACTTTTGGCCTTTATCAGACACCGACTCATACTCTATGCTAAGAGCATCTACCTGGACAGCTAACTTTTGCAAGAATTCTGTCACTTCTCTCACTTGTGTTAATGCTTCACCCATGACATAGTCTCGGTCTCTGACTTGCCTTTGCAAGTGCTGAAGTTGCCTATTACTTGCCTCCAAAGTTCTTTCGAGGAACTCGATCCGAATCTCATAGTTCTACGATGAAGCTTCAAGTTCTCCAACCCTTCTTTTTAATTCTGCATTTTTAGCTTGGCTTGCCCTCAATTTTGACACAAAGTTACGACTACGATGCATACGCAAAGACTCCTCTAACTCGACTATTCGAGCCTTCAACTCAGCTTTCTCGACTTGTCTTTTTAGCAACTCGCTTTTTATGGCATCTCCTTGGACTTGAGCATCTTTGAATTTTCTCTTCCACTGATCCACTCGAGTCCTTTCCTCTTGGACTTCTCGTTGCCACTGCTCGAACGTCTTACCCAAACCAGCAATTCTGATTGATTGGTGGAGCTTCTTATAGTCCTCCTTCAAGTCATCCAAGTCTTCCTCAACCTTTCTCTTCCCTTTCCTTAGCTTTTCAGCTTTTAACTATTGGACATCAACATCCAAACCCAACTGCATTTTTTACTCTTCTAATGCTTCTATCTTTTTCCCCAATTCGGAACTTTTCTTTTCAAAGTCTTACTTGATGAGTTCTAATTCCGATGGGACTACAATGCTCCTCAACTAGGCAGATATTGTCGTGATTTGGCACGGGGAAGTTATCTTTGACTCTCTTACCCCTCCATTCATCATACTCTTGGGTCTTCATGGGATTTGCAGTAAATGGCTTCATTTTACGAATTTGGTTCTAGGAATTTTACATATCTTGGACTCTTTTCTTATTGTTCTCACCTTTGTATATAAACTCACACTAAGCCAAACCTTGAGTTGCTGGGTTGAACTATCTTGACCGATATTGTCTCATTACTAACAAAGGAGCATACCCTACAACTCCTCATATCCCCAGGAATGGAACCCAATCGAAATCGCCACATATATAAATAATTTCGTCGGGAATGAACCACGGTGCTCGCCATTCTATGTCATCGTCTTGGAGACTATGGAGTATTGCCATCCACTTTTCCTTAGAAATGTCCTCTCACCTTTGTGTAGTAACAAATTCCCTCAAAAGAGAATAACTCATAGAAAACACTCGGTAATGAACTTTTTTCACTTTCCAAAAGTGGCTATGAAACCAAACCATCAGTAGTGGTACGTAACCAATAAATCTCTCTTCTCCCTCTCTTCGACATGTATTTAATGACCTAAAATTTTTTACTAGAATTGTTGGAATAGGTGTAACCCCCTTGTCGAGCCGATTGAATAAATTAGTGACCGACTTATCTATGTGTCCTAATGCCTTACGAAATATAACCAGTCCGTACAAACTGAGAGCAAATATATCAACCTTTTTCATTGCATCAGGATGAGCTAAGATAAAATATTTCAAGCTTTTCCAGGTAATACATTTGTTATCGTCCTTCACCTTAATTCGAGCTATGACCCATTGCTCACTCATTCTCGTAATGTTCATCAGCTTCTTAAGGAAAGTTGGCACATTAATGGCTCTCGAATAGGCCTTTTTTGCCTGAATTTTGGGGCAACGAAATAGAGCGGTATATTTCTCAATTGTGGGCACCATATCCATGTTCCCAAAGGTGAAACAGTTATAAGTCGGGTTCCAGTACTATGCAAGGGCTCGGAAGAGATGCTTGTCCACCTTAACTGCTAGCAAGCATGGTAGATCTCCATACTCTCGGTAGAAAATCTATTCCATTTCATCATCGCACTGATCCTAGATTTCCTTTAACTCTTGTAAGCTATTTTGAGTCACACTGATCCGAGTGAAGTCCTAGTAATCCGATACATGGCCTTTAGCTAGACTATCATCCTTCTTACGTTGTCTATCCTCTAACCACATACGCATGACCACATTGTCTTCTACCTCATTAAGATACCCTTTTCCATGACCAGTTCTCTACTAGCAATCGAACTCAAGTCAATACCTTTCCTAATATGAGGATGCAATGCACAATAAAGGAAAAAAACCAAGTTAGTACCAAAAATTATAAAATGTATCAACAAATATACCACAAAGAACATATGCATCTATTAGGTGGTTTTTAAAGGTTCAGTATAGTTCTACCTAGAGTGGGCACTTAGGGCTAATTATATACGATTTTCGATTCTAAAGTAATGGTACCTAAACCAGCAGATTCCTAAGTCCTCACCCATTATAGACTCATACAGACGAGTTCGATTCAGGGGACACATTTCCCATATGTTTGCAGAGAAGTGAAAACTTCATGAAAACATAGGTACGAATGTGTCCCGAAAGCAATTCACTATCCTACACGAAAGTGAAAACCTTATGAAGGAGTAGCTTCTCACTTCCACTTAAGTGGTGTAGTAACAACTGCATGTATGCAAAAATATAGACATATAATATCAACATGCTATTATCACAACAAACATATAAAACACACAAAAAAATGTATAGGATCGCAAATTAAATGAAATCGAATTTGAAATTTTTAACAAAAAATAATCGACTTACGACTTGACTCTCTTATTAGTCCCCAGTGGAGTCGCCAACCTGTTGAAACCATTTTTTTTAAAAACAAAAACAAGTCTCGATTTATATTTTGGAAAATCAAAATGGAGTCGCCACCAATAATTTTTTAAAACAGGTGTAATTTGACCACCTTTTGAGATTTTTAAAAAAAATTCATTAAAATAATTTTGATCTTTGAAGCCATAAAACGAGTTCGGGAGTCGGTTAAGCATATGGAAGGGTCAGCACCCTTACACGCCCAAAATTGCTACCTAATCGATTATTCAAAATCTTATTTGTTGAAAATTAAAAATTTGAAAAAAATTTAAATCGTGATCCTTAAATGAATGAATGTCACATCCAATAAGTTAGGACATAACAATTCAAATATTCAAAAATGTTGAGCTTTTCGAAAAATCTCGTACTTAAATTTTAAAAGGATATTTCATTATCCCGGTTCAAAGAAAAAACAACAAACAGTGAGTTAGGACATGATTTTTTCGAATTCCAGGGACAAAGGACATTGCCTTGATTTATTAAAACAATTTGAGAATTAAAAAAAATAAATTATCATGTTATGCAAAAATATGCATATGATTTACAAGTATAAATAATAAAAAACAAGCAAATAAAGTAATATACATATACATATAAAAGGGATTAATAAAAAAAGATAAACAAGAAAAATTAAAAGCATGTAATATATATACACATAGGATAAAATAAAAAAATTTATAGTAAAATCGGGTCAAATTTGAATTTTTGGAAATTTTAGGGTCAAATCAAATTTTTAAGAAAATTTAAGGGTTAAATTCAAATTTCTAGAAAGTTCAAGGGTTAAATTCAAATTTTTGGAAAGTTTAGGGGTAAAATTTGAATTTTTAGAAAATTTGGGGGTCAAAACATAATTTTTGAACAATTTAGCGGTCAAATAATTTAAAACTAAAGCAGGGGTATCGTGGGCAATAAACTCAAAAATCTTGAGACGTGGCAGCCCTTGAGACACTTTTGGGTCAAAGACCAAATTGAAAACCAAGTGAAATTGCAGGGTAAATATTAAAATAAAGAAAAAGCACATTAAAGGACCTAATTGTAATAAGTCAAAAAAGCAGAAGGACTGTGGGGATAAATATCTCTTTTTATGAAAACACGCGGATCCTCCTTGGGTTCAAATTGGGTCAAGGTGGGTTGGCCAAAACGGCGTCGTTTTGGAACCTATTGAGTTAGGCCAAAACGACATAGTTTTGAAGGCTTATATAAGTGAAAATTTTTAAAAAAATATCATTTGTTTCATTTGTTTTAAAAAAAAACCTTTTCAACTTGTTTTTTTTCTCTTGCCCCCTCCTTATTTCCTCCGTCCGGCCTCACGTGTCCAGTCTCTGACCACCGCCTACGGCAGTCGGATATTTAAAAAAATTATTTTTTCCCTTTTTTTTGGAACTCATAGATCTAGACTTAGATCTATTAAAAATCAAACCAATTTAAAAAAAAAAAAAAAGAAACCAAAACCCCCGATTTTATGACTTTTTAAAAATCTATTTTGCGTTTTTTTAAAACAAAATACCCCTTCATCGAGGCCTCCTACAAACATGGATGAGTTCAGAGCGACTCCGTTCGTGGCTATGATAGGGGCAACGTCGAATCAGGTATGAAAACCCTAACTTCTTTATTTTTCTATTTATTTAGTATTTATTTCGAAAGAAAAAAAAAACAAAATAAATCAATAGAACATAAAAATAATATACCTTGTGAAGAAAAAAAAATTGATTCTCTATATTCCAAATGTTAGAAATTCTTTTGTATATTAATTTTCATTTTCCTTCCCTTTTTCGATAAATTTTCGTGTTTATATACATATTTTTTACAATTTTTTTTCTCCGAATTTTCGGTGACGTGTGAAATCTAAATTCTGTGTGGATCGTGGAGTATTGAATCTGAAGATAGCGACGATGGCTGTGTGGGTGTGCTGGCGGCGACAGATTCAAAAGCTAGGGTTAGGGTTTATTTTTGTTTTGTTTAAATTTGGGTTTTATTAAATTTGGGCTAGTAGGGTATTTGGGTATTGGGCTAGGTAGAATTGGGTTTTTTTAAAATGTAATGAACTTTATTTTGGGTTAATTTTATTTTATACTTATTTATTTATATTTATAAAATAATGATAAATAAATAATAATAAATAATAATAATTAAATTGGGTTTTGTACAGATGAAATTGGACCTGTACAAGCACAATTATCTCAATATCAATCAACTTCTTATTCTTGGATAGGAGCTCCTTCATGAATTTCCCATAGCTAGAAATTTGTACTAGAGCATCCACAAGAGGTATATTGACATGCAATTGTTTCAACGTGGTCAAAAACTTTTTATATTCTTTATCATTCTCCTTCTCTTTGAATCGCTGTGGAAATAGAAAAGGTATTGATTCATCAGGTTGTCGTGACAAAACCGATTACGTCGACATCGACAATAGCGTCGAAAATTTTGTCGATCTGACATTAAGCATAGGAGTAACAATTGGTGGAAACTCTTTCATTGGTTCTTCTATGACTTCTTCAGATACAACTCTTTCCCTTTGATCTACTTCACTTGTGTCTATAGATGCTGCATTAGGTCTAGTAGTTGGCTCGATAGTTTGTTTCCCACTCCGAAGAGTAATATCCTTGCAATGTTCCTTCCCTTTTTTATTTGGATCCTCGATGTCACTGGGTAAAGCACCTATTGGTCTTGTGCTCAAATTTAAAGCTAGTTTTCATAACTGTGCTTTCAATGCTCGGATGGAAGAGGAATTTCCTTACACAATAGCTTCTATTTGCGTTATATGCTCACGGATCAAGGCTTCAAGGGCTGCTAATGGATTAGCTCGTGGTTGCATATTTAGATGTGGCATAGAAGATTGTTGTGGCTGCACAAGAGTGTGTGACTGCAATTGATCTTGATGTACATGCATCTAAGGACTCTGATTGAAATTTTGATGCTACTGATTGTAATTCCATTACTGAAAATTGCCTTGACTAGAGGAATTGCCATATCTAAATGTGGTCGCATTTTGATTTCCCCAAGGCTGCTGATTTCGAGCAGAGCTGTTGTAGGAGTTACTAGGAATTTCCTCGGTTATTATTAACGTGGAAAGCATTCTCGAATGCTGAGGACAATCCTCGTAGCTATGATTGTTGCCGCAAATTTCGCAACAAAATGTAGGGACATCCATTTGTTGGGCAACTTGAATGGGCGCAACTTCACTGGTCCCTTTCATGTTCTTTATCATATTTAGTAACAAAGATACTTGTGCACTTAGAGCTGATATAGCCTCTAATTCGATAACTCTGAGATTTGCTTTGACTTGCGCAACCCAAGAGATTGGATATTGGTAGTCATTTTGAGCAATCCTCTGCAAAATTCTTACGGCTTCATCATAAGTGCAGTCCAAGAAAGGACCATTCGCAGATGCGTCGACAAGATTTCTTGTCTGTGCATTTAATCCGTTGTAAAAATTTTCAATCTGCGTCTCTTGTTGAATTCCATGCATGGGGCAGTGTCGAAGCAAATTTTTGTAATGCTCCCATGTAGTGTGCAAATTTTAATCATCCAGTTGATGATACACAGTAATATCATTCCTAAGTCGAGCATTCATCATTGGTGGATTAAATTGTAAAACGAACTAAGTTGCAAGTGCATTCAATGATGTAATCGATCCAACAGGCAATCCAAGGAACCAAGTACGAGCCCGTCCTTGCAATGACTAAGGAAGTAGTTGCATCTTCAAGGCATCATCAGGAACACCATGCTGACTAAAAGAAGAACAAATTAGTAAAAAAGATTTAAGGTGCTCTCTCGTATCCTCATGAGGCAATCCAGAATATTGGCTATTCGAATTTAGCATCTGAAACAAGACCGGCTTTAATTCAAAATTGCCAGCTTGAATAGCTGGTCGAACAAGCCCTAGCTGAAAATAATCCAACACAGGAACAACAAAGTCCCAAGTAGTTCTATTCTGCATCTGTTCTTCTTGTTGCAGTAGCGGTGGATTATTGATAACTTGTGGTTGTATTAGAGGGACAGGATTTTGTGGCGGAAATTTTGGTATGGCTTCATCATGTCCAAGCAGAGTCATATTTCTTTGTTCTTGTCTTCTTCGTCTAATGGTTCTCTCAATTTCAGGATATAAGCCAACAACAAATTCAAGATTGCTTCTGGTCATAAACACCTAAAAAGAAAATTATAAAATATTCAACAAGAAAGAAAACAAGTTAGTAACAAGTAAAGATTAGAAAATAAAGAATAATTGCATGTACAAGAATAAACATCAAACAAACGCCATCCCCGGTAAAGGTGCCAAAACTTGATCGCGCTATGAACGTCACAGCAACTTGTGCAAGCGAACACTGTCGATTCAAGTATAATAAATAGATGTAAATCTATCGGATATCAATCCCACAGGGATGGTTGTTTGTGTTTACAGTTGTTGATGCAATGAAAGTTAAAACAAAATAGATTATAACGACAGATGTCGGAGTAATTAAAATAAGAAATGTAGTAAAAGAATGAGATTAATTTGTAAAATCAATTTTGAAATATTTAAGAAGTAAAGTACTGATAATAAAATAGGGGTTTCTTGACTTGGAAAGTTGGCAGAGAGCTAAATGTGATCACAAGGTTAATAACAGATAAATTGTCACCACAATTAAGCACAATGAAATCTTACCAACCTTAACTTCCTTGTTTATCAAAGACTCAAATAATCACACTAACCACACCTTCAAATGTTGGCAATGCAATATACTCAAGAACAAGTGGAATGAATTCCTTCGATCCTCAAGAAACTTCCGTTTTATTGCTTGTTAATTTAATTTATCGCTGCACTTTTCAATGATAGTGACTGCAACACTTTCGTGGTCAAACAATTAAATCCAAATATAAACAATAAAGGAAAAATTAAAATAGATATCATTTAGATCTGAAATGAAATTGTACTTCCATACAACTCAATTTATCAAATTGAAGTATCCTATTTCTAGTTTACTTGAATCACTCCCTTACACTCTTCTTGGATCACATTTAAAGTGCTCCTCATCAAGAGCAAGGCTGCCTTCTCGTCAGCGTCAAGTTATCCTCAGGAATTTAAGCTGCCATGGATGCAAGCTTAAGAAAATATGGATTGAAGAAGAAAACCAAAACTATCCAAGGAAGAAGATTTTTTTTGAAGATCCCCTTTCCCTCTCCTTCACTTCATTATTTAACAGCCATTTCCCCTAGTCTAAGTGTCCTACCTACCAGATCTAATATCCTCTAGCTGTACAATTTGGTTATACCAACTGTACAACTCACACTTTTTTGGTGTTTTAACCAAACAGCTGTTAGGTACAACATAGTTTTGGGCGTAAATTTGGATCCTATTTTATAGCGATAACTCTTGACACCTTCATGCATTGATCCTTCAAGACAAGTTCCTACAGTGACATCTTTGGGTGCAATACTGAACAACTAATGCAGCGACATTAGTAGTAAAAACATGATAAATTTAAAAGAAATTAGGCCAAGCTTCATGAAGTTAGAGAATGCAATAACTAAGTTAAAAATAGTAATGTTTCAAATGTTGAATTCTAATGGGCAATATGTTGGACTACCACATGAAAATGCAAAAGAACATCTTAAATCATTTTTATTGATTTGTGCTTCCTTTAGTCAACAAGGCGTTCCTGGTGACGCTTTGAAAATACAATTATTTCCTTATTCATTATAGAGAAGTGCTCGTACTTGGTTCCTTGGGCTACCTGTCAGCTCAATTACTTCTTGGAATACACTAGCAACACTGTTTGTTTTGCGCTTTAACCCGCCGACAATGAATGCTAGTCTCCAAAATGAGATTACAGCTAATCATCAGCTAGATGATGAGAATTTTCACACTATAGGGAACATTATAAATCTTTGCTTTGATGTTGTCTCATGCACGACATTCAACAAGAAACACAAATTGAGATTTTCTATAATGGGCTGAATTCACAAACGATGAATCTTGTCAACGCATCAGCCAATGGTCCTTTACTAGATTGTACTTATAATAATGTTGTTGGAATTCTTGAGAGAATTGCTCAAAATCATTATCAATATCCTATCTCTATAGCTGGACAAGCAAAATCTACTCCGAGGGTTATTGAATTGGACGCAATATCTGCACTTAGTGCTCAAGTTTCTTCTCTTGCAAATATGATGAAAAATATGTAGGGGACTAGTGACGTTGCACCTATACAAGTTACACAACAAGTTGATGTTACTATCTTTTGTTGTGAGATTTTGGTGACAACCATAGCTATGAAGATTGTCCACGACATGCAGAAAATGTCTTCTATGTCAGTAATATCTGCAACAATTCTTATGGCAACTCTTATAATAATTATGCTTGCAATCAATAGTCTTAGGGAACTCAGAATGCTAGAAAAATGTTGCGACATTCCGATATGGGAATACATCTACTCAAGGCAATTATAATCCAATTCAAGGGAATTAAAATCAACAAAAGTATAACTACAATCAACACACTCAGATCCATCCACAACAAAGCCAAATGCATCCATACCAGAATCAGACGTAGCAACAACACTCTTTAATGCAGAATCAGCATGTTCAAGGACATTGACAACAACAGTACACGCAAGCTTCTCCTTCTAATCTGTTAACAGCTCTTGAGGCCTTAATGCGGGAGCATATGACTCGCAGGAAAGCTATTGTGCAAGGGAATTCATCTTCTTTTTGGGCGTTGGAGGCACAATTAAGACAACTTGCTTCGAATCTGAATACTCGACCATCGGGCACAATACCTAGTGACACGAAAAATCCCAATTCGAGGGGAAAAGAGCATTACAAGGCTATCACTCTTAGAAGTGGTAAACAAACTGGCGAGCCGACTACTGACTCTATTGTAGTACCTCAAGATATTGGTAAAGTGATCCTTGGTAAGAAGGTTGAATCTGAAGAGCTTGTCGATGTACCAAACAAAGAAGTTCCAAAAATTATCACTCATATGCCTAATGTCCGACCCTCGAAATTATCGACGCAATCAAAGCTGTCGACGCAATCTAATATATCTCCAGCTTTACCTTTTCTACAAAGATTCAAGGAAAATAAGCATGATAAGTCAACAGTTCATTGACACACTAAAGCAACTTCATGTCAATATTCCTTTAGTGGATGCTCTTGTGCAAATTCCTAATTATGGGAAACTTATGAAGGAACTCTTGTCCAAGAAGAAGCTCAGTGATATTTAAACTTTTGCACTCACAGAAGGCTGTAGTGTTGTTTTGACAAATAAGTTACCCCCCAAAATGAAAGATACTAGGAGCTTTACTATCGCATGTTCAATTGGCAACATTATTTAGGCAAGATTTTATATTACTTAGGAGCTAGCATAAACCTAATGCCACTATCTACTTTCAGAAAGTTGGGAATTGGTCACATGAAACCTACTACAGTGACATTGCAACTAGCAGATCGATCCTTGGCTCAACCTGAAGGGAAAATCGAAGATATCTTAGTTCATGTGGATAAATTCATTTTTTTGACTAATTTTATCATACTTGACTACGAGGTAGACAATGAGGTTCCCATAATCTTAGGACAACCATTTTTAGCCACCAAACGAACTACTATTGATGTTTACAAAGGTGAACTGACCATGCGACTTAATGATGAGCACATTACTTAATTGAGGAAGAATTCAATGATCAAAGCACACTGCTTTCTAAGGAGTTTGCAGTGACATTTGATGATGAATTCTTAGATGATTATGACAGCATGGTTGAAGCTAATAATATTGAACTCAAGCATAGATGACAGATTGAATCCTTAGACTTAGCCAATAGAATGGCTCCAATTTTCAAGCCATCTATTAAAGAAGCTCCTACTCTGGAATTGAAACCACTACCTACTCATCTTAAATATTTCTTTCTTGGTGATAACAATACTCTCCTGGTTATTGTCTCCGTCACACTGGATGTGACTCAAGAAGAGAAATTGTCCATATTCTTAACCAACATAAACAAGCTATTACTTGGAGTACTGTCGATATTTTAGGCATTAGTCCATTTTTTTGCATGTACAAGATCAAGTTGGAAGATGAAAGCAAGCAATCAATTGAGCAACAAAGAAGATTAAACGAGAAGATGAATGAAGTTGTTAAGAAGGAAATTATAAAATTACTTGATGCTGAAATTATTTACCCTATTTCTGATAGAAATTGGGTAAGTATAGTGCAACGCGTACCTAAAAAGAGTGGCATCACTGTGCTTAGCAACGACAAAGATGAGTTAATTCCTACACACATCCTTACAGGATGGTGAGTCTATATGGATTATCTCAAACGTAATGTTGCCACAAGGAAGGAACACTTCTCACTTCCTTTCATTGACCAAATGTTGGATAGCTTGCTGAAAGAGCTTATTATTGCTTTTTAGACAACTATTCTAGGTACAATCAAATTGCTATTGCATCGGAGGATTAGGAGAAAACAACTTTCACCTGCCCCCTTGGTAGTTTTGCTTTTTGTCATATGCCTTTTGATCATTGCAATGCACCAGCCACATTTCAAAGGTGCATGATGGTAATATTCTCGGATACAATTGAAGATTCTTTAGAGGTTTTTATGGATGATTTCTCAATCTATGGGAAAATTTTGATCATTGCGCTGACATTTTGGATAAAGTATTAAAGCAATGTGAAGACACATCTTGTTCTAAACTGGGAAAAATGTCATTTCATGGCAACTAAAGGCATTGTGTTAGGCCATCACATCTCTAGTCAAGGCATTGAAGTAGACAAATCTAAAGTGTAAATCATTGAGAAATTACCTCCACCGACAAATGTGAAAGGCATTCGCAGTTTTCTTGGGCATATGGGTTTTACGGAAGATTTATTAGATATTTTTAGAAAATTCCAAAGCCCTTATGCTCATTGCTAGAATAGAATAAAAAATTCCTCTTTAACGATGCATGTCTGGATGCATTCATTCAAATAAAGAAGCAGCTAGTAAACGCACCTATTATCGTTACACCAGATTGGTCTCAACCTTTTGAAGTTATGTGCGATGCAAGTGACTTTGCTGTGGGTGCTATTCTAGGACAACATAAAGGAAAGTAATACGCTAGCAAAACTCTTACAAAGGCTCAAAACAATTATACCACAATAGATAAATAATTGTTGATTGTAATCTTTGCTTTCAACAAGTTTCGTTCATATCTTGTCGACGCAAAGGTTACCGTATTTACTGATCACTTAGCGTTTGAGATATCTTTTTACGAAGAAGGATGAAAAACAAAGATTGATACGCTGGATCTTACTGTTGCAAGAATTTGACATCGAGATAAAAGACCGCAAAGGTTCAGAGAATCAAGTTGCAAACCATCTGTCTCAATTGGAAGTTGGCAACAAAGATGGAAACATACTTCAAATTGTCGACACATCCTCAGGTGAGAAGTTATTTGTTGTAGATGCAACCTATTGGTATGCGGATTTGGTTAATTATCTAGTGTGTGGAAAAAATCCCATTGGGTGTCACAGACCATAAAAAAGAAAGATTTCTTCTTGAAGTAACAAAGTACCATTGGAATGAGTCGTATTTATTCAAGATATGCAATGACAACATCATTTGGCATTGTGTTCCGGAAGAGGAGATGCTTTAAATCCTAAAGCACTATCATGATGCTCCTTATGGAGGTCATTTCGGTGGCACGAGAACTACTGCTAAAGTTCTCAAATCAGGATTCTACTGGCCTTCACTATTCAAGGACGCCCATAATTTTGTGAATCAATGCGATAGGTGTCAGCGTACTGGTACTATATCCCGATGTAATGAAATGTTGCAGCAGCCAATTTTAGAGGTTGAATTGTTCAATGTTTGGGGTATGGATTTTATGGGACCATTTCTAAGTTGATTTGGAAATCTTTATATATTAGTAGCTGTTGACGTCTCGAAGTGGGCTAAAGCTATTGCAGTCCAAAAGGATGATGCAAAAATAGTGCTTAAATTCTTTTCACAAGCATATACTTACCTGCTTTCGCACACCAAAGGCATTGATTAGTGATCAGGGTACACATTTTCATTGCAACCAAGTGGCAACCGCACTGAAGAGATATGGAGTTAATCATAGAATGACTGCTACTTATCATCCGCAAACCAATGGACAAGTCGAAGTATTCAATCGAAAAATTAAGAACATTCTTGAGAAGGCTGTGAACCCTTTGAGGAAAGATTCGTCTTCCAAACTGGATGACGCTTTATGGGCATGGTGGACAGCATACAAAACTCCATTAGGGATGTCGCCATATCAGTTGGTTTTTAGGAAAGCACGTCACTTGTCAGTTGAACTAGAGCACAAAGTAATGTGGGCAATTAAGCAAGTGAACATGGACTATGAAGCTGCTGGAAAGAAAAGGCTATTGGATATCATTGAATTACAAGACATTAGGCAAAATGCCTATGAAAATGTTGCAATTTAAAAGGAAAAGACCAAATAATGGCATGACAGAATTATTTAGCAATGATAATTTATCACGGTTCAATAAGTTTAATTATTCAAGTCTAGACTAAAATTGCACCCGGGTAAATTACGCTCACGTTGGCCTAGACCTTTTGAAGTTGTCGCAGTATTTCCTCACGATGTGGTCACAATTAGATATTTACATGATGGACACCAGTTCAAAGTGAATGGACAGCAGTTGAAACATTATTTTTGGAACATTGATCAAAAGCAGGAAGAAACCATTAAATTGGTCAAAATTTTTTTATTTTTATTGAATTTATTATTATGTAATTTTATTTTATTTTATTTTTGTTTTTGTTCAAGTTTGTTTTACTTCTTGTTTTTGCAGAATAATTAAGTACCATTGTCGACGCACTTGGACTTTATTGTCAACGCAGTTCATACGATTATACTACCACTTATGACTCATCAAGAATGAGAGCATATCAGGGATTTCAGATCCCACTGTTTGATCAAAAGTAACCTAGCCATCTAATTTTTTTGAGCGGGCGCAATTTTCATTGGACACATTTATTCTCGCCAGCTTTATGTCCCTTCGATTTATCACAAAAGTCACGCATTTCCATCTTCTTTCACTCGCTATAAACCTCCCCTCCATTATGTAGACTTTAACAAATACATCGGCGGAAGCTGCAGAGGTAACCAGTGAGGAGCACCATAACTAATTGACGATAGTGGTTTACACCGGACCACTCAAGGTGATCCCTCCTACACAAGAAGTAGCCGATGATGCCGAGGTAAAGCCAGAAACTGAGGAGCGATTTGAGGATCATTCAAAGCCCAAAGAAAAGAAGAGAAAGCGCTTCAAAGACAAAAAGTGCAAGGACGAGAAAAAGAGGAGGAAGAAAAAACATCGTGTAGCCACATTTATGGTTGAGGAAAATTGAGTTAGTTTATTTTAAGTTTTTTAGCTATAGTGTTCATGCATTGCATGTAGCTGTAATTTTTATTTTGTTAGTGCACATTGTCGTTGAATTTCTATTGTCATTGCATTTTAATGTTAGTGCATTAGGGACAATGCAAACTTTAAGTTTGGGGAGAATGCATATGGGGTTTGGAAATGTACCCTTAATGAACCATGTAAGGGTTTATTTGTGGTTAATGCAAATGTGTTTGGAAATTTTTGTTACATTTGATGCTTAATTCTTGAATCATGTGAATTATCAATGAATGAGTTGGATAAATTTGACTGAATGTTGTATCTTTAATTCTTTGATGAATGATTTAGGTTGCATTAGTAATGGATGACTAGTAGCATTCATTCAATCTCGAATGAATCTACCTAAGCAGCTGTAAAAGGCAGATTCATTCGAGATTGAAGGAATGCTACTAGTCATATATATATATAAAAGACACTCCAATGTGGGTGTATTGTGAACTGTTAAAGAGGGAACACTCCAATGCAAGCGTTAGAAAACTAAATCTGGCCAAAGGCTGTCACTGCATGACTGTGAGTCGACGCAATTACATACTCCCTTGGGGTTTGTTGCACTCCATCGTTACTTCTTAGGAACAAGGGTACAGTAATGCTACGATATCCCTTATAAAAAAAGAGGTATATATTTATGATATTCATAGATACTTAGTATTGTACAATAAATGTTGTATTGGTAGATAGAATTTAGGATTTGAGGCATGATGTTGGCTTTGATGAAGTTGCAATCTTATTAATTCATACTTATTTATTGTCGATGCAATATTTTGTCATCTGAATGTGACTCATTCATTGGGATTTTAGGTGATCCAAGTTGCTAGAATAATCATTTGCCTTAGTGAATTCTTGTGTAGCCTCGCTAGTTTCTGTTTTACTTAAGGACAAGTAAAAACTCAAGTTTGGGGGTGTGATAATACTAGAAAGAACATATGTTTTCTCCCTACTTATTGGTTAATTTGTCCCCATTTAGTTATCTTTAACACATATTTTAGCATTTTCAGTTCAGTAAATTGCATTTTATAACTAAGTGGCCCTTAGCCTATTTATCCTTAATTTTATCATGTTTTGGTATTGATGTCGCTGCATGAGTATTTGCAGATTGCGCCCAGGACTGTTGCCTCACCCGACAGCTGTCAAAGAAGCTTCCAATTCGGATAAGAACAAAAATGTGTAAGTTGTCCAGTATGGTATAACCAACTTGTATAGACAGAGGCAGCATGATTCTTATGAAAGGACTCCTGTACTATTTGGAAGAATATAAATATTCACGAGGAAAGAGAAAAAAGGGGTTTTGTGCATTATTTTCTTCGAATTATCTTTTGAAGCTTTTCGGCTATGGTGACTTAAGTCTCTTACGGGTGAACCACAGTGAAAGGGATGCAGATTAGCTCTTGACAAGGAGCCCTGAGTTCAACACAAGAGGGAATTGAGAGATCAAGTCGAGATTGACTAGGAATAGTATTCTCCACTTTTTTCTTCTATATTTCTTTTCTAGACACTGGTGATTACTTTCTATTTCATGTTTGTAAGGAAGTACATATGACTTTTGGGTTAAATGTTATTTTATTCAACTTTGCTTCTACTGTTTAATTTTTGGATTTGAATGTTTTTAGCATGGAAATGATATTGCGGTCACTGCCACTAGAAAGTACAGCGACAGTTCAAGCTAGCAAGCATGACAACGGAAGTTGCTTAAGGATTAGAGGGATTAAATCCACTTGTTTTTAATTGTGTTCCATTTCCATCATCGAAAGGTGTAGTTAATGTGCATGTTTAAGTCTTAGATCAAATATAGAAGTTAAGCTTGATAAGATATTCATTGCAAATTATTGTATCAACAATCACCTATCCTTTTATATCTTGTGAGTACTTAGTATTCTATTGAAGATTCATTTTGGGGATCTCATTTTATCATTATCATATTTCATCTTTATTTTCAAGTTATTGCTCCGACAACTATTCTCACAATTTATCTCGTTTTTATCTATTTATTGCACTAACATTGATAGACAAAAGACAACCATCCTCGTGGGATCTGTATCCGACAGACTCATATCTATCTACTATACTTGCATCGATAGTGTATGCTTGCACAATATTGCTGTGACATTAAACAGTCGATCATGTCTCAAGGCTCTATCCCTATCATCAGCAGTAAGGATAGGATTATGAGCATGATTAGCTCCATGTCCTTGATTCTGATTCTCGAAATTCATCTCTTCGGTCCTTTTTTGAGATGCTTGTCTTCTTCTTCTTCTACTTTCTCCTTTTTTGGATAATCTCCGGCAACAGCGCCAAAAACTTGGAACAATGAAAATGGGCAAGTGTATAGAATCGTATTCAAGTAATAAAGTGACAAGTAAATGTCGAGTATCATACCCACAGGGATTGTGCTATGAAAAATATTTATGAAATATTTAATTAACAATTTGGTTAGGAACAAGATAATATTTGTGAATGATATTATTCTAAACTAAAGTAATCTAAGTTAAAGCTAAACTAAATTAAATTCCAATGCACGATTTCTAAAGGTTTAATCAATATGACATAAATTTGTCAAGTTAATTGATTTAAGATGCTCTCTCACATCTTCATGTGGCAGTCCAGCATACCGCCCATTAGAGTTTAGCATCTGGAACATGACTGGCTTTAATTCAAAATTTTCAGCTTGAATAGCCGGCCTAACAAGTCCTGGCTGCAAATCATCAAACACAGGAACAACAAAATCTCGAATTGGTCAATTTTTCATCTAATCTTCTTGCGTCAGAGGTGGATTATTATTATTTTGTGGTTGTATAGGATGTATAACAAGATTTTGTGGCGGTAATTATGGTATGGATGCATCGTTTCCTAGCAGAGCCATATTTCGTTGTTCTTGTCGTCTCCTTCAAATGGTGCGCTTGATTTCTGGATCTAAGCCAACAATAAATTCAGGATTTCTCTAGGTCATAAAACACCTAAAAGAAAAATGTAAAAGCAGTAACAAAAAGAAAAAAAATTAGTAACAAATAAAGGTTAGATAAGAAAGCATAAGTGCAAAAAAAAAAATAAACATCAAACAAATGTCATCCCCAACAACGGCGCCAAAACTTGATCGTGCTATGAATGTCACAGCAAATATTGTGCAAGCGTACACTGTGGATGCAAGTATAGTAGACAAATGTGAATCCGTCGGATATCGATCCCACGAGGATGGATGTTTGTTGTCTATAATTTTCGATGCTATGAATAAGTAAATGCAATAAAATTGTGAGTTTGATTGACGGAGCAATAATGTAAAATTAAAGATGAAATGCAATAACAATGAAATAGGGTCCCTGACGTAAATAGTCAACAAAATATTGAGTGTGGTTCACAAGGTGATTGTCGCTACATTAATGCACAATGAATGTCTTACCAAACTTGGCTTCTCTATTAGATCTACGAATTAAACATGCACACTAACCACACCTTCCAATGTTGGCAATGTCAATCCCCAAACAACTTCTGTTTTCTTGCTTGGTCGCTACACCTTCCAGTGACAGTGACTGCAATAACACTTCCGTTGTCAAAACATTCAAACCCAAAGATTAAACAGTAAAGGTAAGCTTGAGAAAGATATCATTTAGTCTAAATATCAAATGTACTTCCTTACAAACTTGAAATAACATGAATCACCAACGTTTAAGAAAGAGAAATAAAATAACAAATGGAGAATAATATTCCTAGGCTACTCGACTTGCGCCTTTACACTCCTCTTGTGTCCCATTTAGAAGCTCCTCGTTAAGAGCAGATCTGCCTCCTCTTTCGTTTCAAGTTGCCCTTGAGAAAGTTAAGCTACCATGGATGCAAGCTTCGAAAATGGATTCAAGAAGAAAATCAATCCAGAAGAAGATCCTTTCTCTCTCCTTCTCATGAGTATTTAACTACAGCTGAATAGTACAAGTGTCCTTCCCTCCAAATCTAGCAATCTATGGTCGTACTAGTTAGTTACACCATACTACTCACGCATTTCTGGTGTGTTAACGAGACAGCTGCCAAATGATGCGATAGTTTTGGGCACAATTCTGGATTTGCTTATGCAGCGACATCTCTAAAAACATTCACGTAGCGATAATTCTGAACAAGTTCCTGCAGCGACAATTCTCGACGCATTGCTAAACAGACTAATGCAGTGACATCAGTATTAAAAATATTACAAATTCAAAGGCAATTAGGTTGAGTTCCATTAAGTTACAAAATGCAATAACTAAATAAAAAATGCTAAAAATGTATGCTAAGGATGAACAAATGGGAACAACTTAAACAATAAGTAAGGATAAATCCATGGTTCTTTCTAGTACTATCACACCCTCAAACTTGAGTTTTTACTTGTCCTAAAGTAAAACAAAAACTAGCAAGGTTATACCAAAAATTTATCAAGGCAATAATCATTCTAGCAACTTGAATCATCTAAAATCCCAATGAATGAATCACATTCAAATGACAGAATATTGCCCCGATAATTCATAAACATAAATAATAAAAATTGCAACTTCATCAATGCTAGCATCATGCTTTAAATCCTAAATTCTTTCTACCAAAACAACATTTATTGTACAATAATATACATATAAATATCTTTTTCTTTTCTCTTTTTTTTTTATTTTTTTTATAAATGTGACTGAGGAATTTCATTGTATTACTATACTCTTGTTCCTAGACTCATGCTTTAAATCCTAAATTCTTTCTACCAAAACAACATTTATTGTATAATAATATTATTTTTTTCTTTTCTTTTCTTTTCTCTTTTTATTTTTATTTTTTTTATAAATGTGACTGAGGGATTTTGTTGCATTACTATACTCTTGTTCCTGAGAAGTAACGATAGGGTGCAACAAACCCCCAAGAAGTATGTAATTGCATCGACACACACTCTTGTAGTGACAGCCTTTGGCTAGATTATTTTTTCTAACACTTGCATTGGAGTGTTCCCCCTTGAACATTTCACAATACACCCACATTAAAGTGTCTTTTATTTATAACTATAAATATATATACAAGTAGCTATAAATGGCATATTCATTCAAGATTCAAAGAATGATACTATTCATCCATTACTAATGCAATCTAAATCATTCATCAAAGAATTGAATATACAACATTCAATCTAATTCATCCAACTCATTCATTAACAGTTCACATGATTCAAGAATTAAGCATCAAATGAAAAAAATTCAAACACATTTACAATAACCTTACATGCTTCATTAAACTCAAAAAGAAAAATTTTTGAAATGTGGGTGCAATTGCATTTCCAAACCCCATATACATTCCCCCAAACTTAAAGTCTGCATTGTCCCCAATGCACTGACATTAAATAATAATGACAAATGGAAATGCAACGACAATGCAAATGCAATGACAATTAAAATGTAATGACAATGGGAATATGACGACAATGGTTACTAATAGACTAAGAATTTCAGCTACATGGTATGCATGAAAACTAAAACTAAGAACTGAAATAAAACTAACTCAGCTGTCTGCAGCCGTTGATGTGGCTGCATGGTGCTTTTTCTTCTTTCGCTTCCTCTCTTCCTTTCAACGCTTCTTATCCTTGGCACGTTTTCGTCCTTTTTCTTTCTTTTGGCTTTCCCTGATCCTCAAATTGCTCCGTAATATCTGGCTATGCCCCAGCATCATCAATCGTGAATTCTATTGGATGGATCACTCTGAGTGGTCTAGTGTAGACCACGATAGCTAAAGGATTGTGATCCTCATTAATTACAATTACAGCCTCCGCCTGACTCGCTCCAGTTTGTGTCAAATCTTCAATTGTCAAATTCTTCAGCTAAATTTTCCTCAGCTTCTTTTCCATCCTCTTCTTCTTCCTCTTCTTCCACTTGCATTTCCTCCCCATCAGCAAGAGTCTCTTCTTCAATAACATTGGCGTCCGGACTAGCAGTAAATTCATCCTCAAACAAACTTGCAATATTCCTCAAACATTCCTCCACCTCACTTGATTCTACCTCCTTTTCATCATAAAAAATGTTCACCATTTGAGGGGAAGCCACAGATTGGTCCTTATCCCTTGAGTCAGCCTCCTCAGTTGAAGGCTCATATTCTTTAATAATCGGAGGGAATACTGGAAATTTAGGAAGAGGTGCTTTACTCAATGTGGTCACAACAGTACTATTCCAAGCCCTACTGTAGGCGTAGAATAGATTTTGGGATCTCTCCATATCTTTCATAGTGGAAACAAGCTTGATTTGCCTGATGTTTATGGAATCTGTGATCTTCTCGACTTCCTTTACTTTACACCACAAAGATGGATCTACAGTCACATTGGTTCCCTTTTCCTCTACTTTGGTTTTACCTTTTCGTTTTCTTACATCTGCCTCCTTCACTATAGGAGTATCTTTCCCACGAGTCATTCGCTCGATTGAAGCTTTACTTATTTGGCCCTTATTTTCCAAACTCTCTTCTCTATCACAGGGCACAACTCTCTTTTCCTGGCATAACTGCATTATCAGGGAGGGGAACACCAATATGCATCGACAAAAGAGATGAATTTATCTTGCAAAAATTACTAAGTAAAATAAAATAAAGTAAAAACAAAAGAAACTAAAATTACATGATAAAAATGTAAAGAGAAGTTAGAAAAACTTGACCAATTTAATGGTCTCTTCTTGTTTCTAATCATAATGGCCAAAATAATACTTTAGCCGTTGTCCATTCACTATAAATTGGTGTCCATCATGTATATCTTTAATTGTGACTGCACCATGAGGAAATGCTTCGACAACTTCAAATGGTCCAAACCAACGTGAGAGCAATTTACCTGGGTGCAATTTCAGTCGCGAATTGAATAATAGCATCTGTTAACTTGCAGTAAATTGTCACTGCAAAATGATTTTGCCATGCCATTGCTTGGTATTTTCCTTGTAGATTATCGTATTTTCATAGGCATTTCACCTAATTTCCTCGAGTTCAGTGATGTCTAATAGCCTCTTCTTCCTAGTAGCCTCGTAATCTATGTTCACTTGCTTAATCGCCCATATTGTTATGTTTCAATTTAGTAGACAAGTGACATGCTTTTCCAAAGTCAAGCTGATACAGTAACATTCCAAGTGGAGTTTTGTACGCTGTCTTTAATGCCCACAACACATCATCAAGTTTAGAAGACCAATCTTTTCTTGATGGGTTCACCACCTTCTCGAGAATATTCTTGACTTGTCGATTGATTACTTCAGCTTGTCTAGGCATTGTTTGGATATATTTAAAGCTAAAAAAGTAAAACCTTATTCTAATTTTCCATTTAGAACATATATTTGAGCTTATTGACCTTTCTTGGTGGATCATATTACAAACCATTAAGCCTAGAAAATTCAATTTGTGTTTACTCTTTTCTTTGATCTAATTTTTAATGATAATAGACATATGACTATATGTATTGAAGGTAAGTAGACACATCAAGGTAAAGTTTGTAAAACAAGAGTGAAATAGGAAAATAAATATGGAATATGAACTTTAGAATAGCCAAAAAGATGAAAACAAGGAAAAGCTCAAAGAAAAAAAATGAGTAGAAATAAAAGAAAAATTCTTGAATAAGAACAAAATATGAAAAGTGACAAAGTCACAAAAACACAAAAAAAAAAAAGGAAATCTTGTTCAAGAGATAGAAAAATACTCATAGGCTAGATAAAGCAATTAAACCATATTGAGATTTCCTAAGAGGAGAGAAAAGGAATGTAAGAGAAAAAGAAATAAGGTGGTAAGAGCGAATGGGATACTAAAAGGGGAAGAATAGGGAACAATACAATGTGTCAAACTATTTTCGTGTTTGTAACATTTTGTGCTTGTTATTCTTTTTTAACTTCATACCTGTCTTAAGCCTCAAAATGTTACAAGCCGAAAAGACCTATGTGACATAAACAACTCCATGCATGAGTAAATATGGCATTACATAACTCTACTATAGCTATTTATATTGTACTAGAATAATCAAAGTACTTGACTTAGGAACTGATGGAGTTATACCAATGAAATCTTGATATTTGTATCTTTTGTAACTTACTGAACTTAAATGTTTTTAATAAAAAAATGGTAAAGTTATTTCCTGTGTAACTTACTGATCACTTTGTCGTGACACAGACTGATCTTTGTCACAACAAAGAAAGCAAACCTAAAGGATGCCAAGACTATCTTCTATGACGTGACACGGGCATGGTGTGTCACAACAACACTTAGAACAATTACCAAAAGGGGTGGATTGTCTTCTATGTCGCGACATTGCTTCCTAAACGCTGAATTAACATCAACTGAAGGGTGTTTTGGTCTTTACAATGCCATTTAAACACGAAGAATGGCAGCTGACCTAGGGTTGAGGAAAACAGTCATCCAAGGCTATAAATAGGAGCCCTTTACCACTTAGTTTTACACATATTGAGCTTAGCATTTAATTTCCTTTGTAAGTTAGGTTTAGTTGTTTTTATTTCCTTTGTTATTTCATTTTCATTTGTGGAAACAAGATTTGTGATATTTGCATAAACGATTGTGGATTTTTTCCCAACAGATTACTATTCAAGTTTTAGTTTCTTTCGTTTCATAATTTCAATCTTGAATTTCATGCTTACTTATATTATTGAATATATAAGGTCCAAAGAAACCATGAGGAACTAATCCCATTATAGGGGATTAGGGAGTGGAAGTATGGTTATTCAATCATTGTATAAAGGGATTTTTGATCGGATCAATTGTTTGTAAAAGGAAGAACGTGAAACAAACCCTAGGCCTGACAACCCTAAGAAGTCATTTAAGTGGAAACTAACCCAAAATTGGTATTTCCCATTCGTGGACACTTTTACCCCAAACCAATTTAGATTGTGACATCGAGAGAATAATCCCCAAAAAAGACGGTTAAAGAAACCATACTGAAGCGAGCTAATCTCCCATACATCAGACTATCGAATTTCTTATCTTTTGCTTTATTTCTTTTCTTTTTATGTTCTTTAATTCAAAACCTAAACTCTTTATTTTACTTTAATACTATAAACCCTAAAAAAAAGTACTCATTACTTCTTTTCTTAGCAGGGATTTAAATTACTATAGCTTCCCCTCCCTTGGGTACAGTCCTCGAAATACTTACCAAGTGTTTTGTTATAAACAAGCTATATTACAACTTGACCCGTATACTTGCAGAAGCCCTAAAATACACACCAAAAGGGAGTACGTTCAGAGACTGTCAAAGATGAAAGTTGATTTTCTAAATATATGTAGATTCACCATAATTGTTTTTTTTTCTTTAAAAATTAAGCATGCATGAGGGTTTAGTCTTTAGGTTTGGTAATTTCCTTGAGGTGAAATCTTAGGAAGTATAGTGGTTTAAAAATAACTTAGGCAGAATTTCTTTAGATCAATTGAGCCTTTTGAGCTTACCCTATTAATCTTTATTCCTTGTGTAGAGGCCAATTTTCATCCGACCCAAGACAAAGCCAAATCTAAAAAATAATAGTCCATTTTACAAAAAAATTTCAACCCACTAAATTTTAACCTAAACTCGAGGCCCAAATTTCAAACCTAGCCCACCAACTTAAAATCTTCAATAAGCAGAAACCCTAGCATTCGACCAACTCTGTTGCCACATCAATCACGCACCCTAAGGGTTTTTTGACCTCTCCTCTGCTTCTATCACAGAACTGGAAAAATGGGCATTATTTCCATCACCGTTGACTCCTTGTTGCTCCCAATGTTACCTGCAAATAGAAGACAACAAAAGAAGACAGAGAGAATACAAGAAAAACAAATAAAATGTATTTTAATTTCAACTATAAGGCCAAGACCCATTTGTTGTAATGGGGGGGGGGGAGGAAAATCAATAGAAAAACACATGAAGTAGAACACAAAAAAATCTACGATTGATATTAGAAAGCAAGATTCGAAACAATAGTTTCAGTTCAAGGTACATTACATATATTTAGTTTCTATTATTTATTTTCATTTATTATATTTTAGTATTCGAAATCTAAAAAAAAAAAATAAAGTGTACAAAATTTATGGTTTGTACATGGGTTGCGCACCGCCGTTGCGTGGCCGTGACTTTCTTCGATAATGACAAAAGCCACGGCCACATAAAAAAAATCCAAATCCAAGGATATTCAAAAGGGGAAGGTTTCATTATTTAAAACAAAAAAAAAAAACAAAACAATAACAAGAATAAAAAACTTGATTTAAGAAATATAAAAAAGGGAAATAAAAAAATAGATTTAAGATAAAAAAAAGAAGAAAAAGAAATCATAACATTTTTTGAAGATCTGGATTTCAATCTCGATCTCAATTTTTTAAAGAAAAATAAAAAAGAAACAATAGCAAAATATAAAATAGATTTTTCAAAAAAAGAAAAATAAAAACTCTTTTTAAAATAACGAACCTAGATCTAGGGTTTTTCTAAACAAAAAGCTAAAAAAATAAAACCTTTTTGTTTTTTTTGTTCGAATTCGGGGTTTCCAAGCCCAGATTTGGATTCTTTTTAAAAACAAGAGCATCAAAAAGGGAAAGTTTCATACCTGGCTGCCATCTGTGGTGGTCGTCAACGTTGGAGAACCACGAAGCCACAGCGAAGTCACGGCAGATCGAGGGCCAAGCTTGCGATCGGAGATGGGGCATTTCAGAGGAAAAATGAAAGAAGCAAAACTGTTTTTTCTTAAAGAACGAATAAAAAAAATTTTCAGCAAAAAATACCTAGTTTAAATACTCCTCTTGTGCGACATCATGTTTTGAAAAACAAATGGGATATTTTCCAACAAAGTCCCTCTATGTTTGGATTTATTTTAAATCAGTCCATTTTTGTTTTAGCAAGTAAATTTTACACTCTTTTTAATTCGATCCTCAGACTTTTTTTAAAAAAAAGGGAGAATTTTCTCTTCATGGCCCTTTTAAATTTTGCTTCATTGGTCCGCTGTTTTAAATTGTTTTCTGTAAAAAAAAAAATAACAAGTAAATTTTACTTTCCTTTTAATTAAATCATAATGAAACCCAACAAGTGGCTCTAGTAAAAAAGAGGATGTTGTTCATCTTAGGGGTCTCGGGTTCGAGCGCCTGTGTGTGCAAGGTGTATGTGCGTTGTCAAAGGGTTAAGAAAGTATGAAGAGATACAACCATGCAATCACACCAGTATATTCAAAAACAAATTAGATCCTAATATGAAAAATGTTGGAAATTTCCCATTCGAACTATTTAGAATTTTTTTCTTTATGTGGCTTTCTTTCATTATTTCACATCTTTTGAATCCTTTTTTATCTTTAAAAGAAATTTTCTTTTTACCATTTAAATTTTTTAGTTCTTTCCTTAGTCATTCACCTTGATTTCTTTCTAATTTTCTTTCTATTTCATTTATTTACTAATATATTGATTCAACTATTTTATATGTTAAATACGTATTGTTTTTTTATGTCATCGTACATTCACGGCTATATGTGTTTATATTTTGTCATATACTATTATTGCATGTATATATATTGTATATTTTTTGTATCCCTTTTAAATAAAATGATGAGTATCTACGTTTGATAAAATAAATTTAAAAATCAAGATTATATTTGGTATTTCGTGATTCGGAAGACATACCTTAACTTATTAGTTGTGTCTTTTCTTTGAATCGTAATAATCAAGTATTCATTTTTCTTTTTAAAATAAAGCACAGGATTTATAAAAATCGAGGCAATATCCATTTGTGTGAAACTTCAAAGAATTGTGTCCTAATGTGTTGGGTGTATTTTTTGTAGAATTTGCATGATCGAGTATCCTGCTTTAAATCTTTCAAAATGTCCTTTAATTTCGAAATTTTGAGAACATTGTGCCCTAATGTGTTGGACGTGACTTCAATTCCCGATTAATTCGAAATAAAATGGACATTTTTCTCACCAAATTCAATTTTAAAAATTTTGCATGAAATAAATTATGCATTTAAGGATCGTATCTTAAATTTCACTTGAGTTTTCATATTTTAAACAATTAAAACCGGAAAATAATCGACAAGGTACCAAAGTTGGGCGTGAGAGGGTGCCAATTCTTCCTCACACGTAATCGACTGTCGAACCCATTTTTCTAGATTTCGAAGACCAAAACTTTTGTTAAAACGAATTTTAAGCGTTTTAAGGTAGTCCAATCACACTGAATGAAAATGATTGGTGGTGACTCCTATTTTCCAATTTAAAATTTAAAAATCGAGACGATTTTTAAAAATGTTTCGGTAGCTTGGCAACTCCACTGGGGACTTTAAAAATAAAAGAGAGTTAAGCCAAAAGTCGATTATTTCTAGGTCTTTTTGTTAAAAATTTTTAAGCACTCGATTTAATTTAATATGCAATCCTTTGCATTTTTGTGTGATGCCATGATAATATTTTGTTGATATTGCTGGTATAGGCTTGCATTCATGTGCATTCGTTAATACACCCTTTAATTGAAAGTTGGAAGCTACTCTTTCGTGAGGTTTTCACCTCCGTGCAAGATAGTGAATCGCTTTCGGGATTACATTCATACCTATGTTTTCGTGAAGTTTTCACTTCCATGCAAACATATGGGAAATGTATCCCCCTGAATTGAACTCGTTCGTATGAGCCTATAATAGGTGAGGATAGAGGAATTTGTCAGTTCAGGTACCCTTACTTTAGGACTTAAACCGCACGTAATTGACCCTAGAAGTCTACCCTAAGTAGAGCCACGCTAAACCTTTAGCAGTTACCCAAAATAATGTAGAAGAGAGACGTTTTATGCTTTGCTCTTTACTTTTGCAATTTCATTCCTGTATTGATTGTATTGACTTGTTTTGTCTTTGTTTTTCTTTTCACATTGCATTTTCATAAGGGTATTGATTTAAGCTCGATTACTAAATAGAGAACTGGTCATAAGAAAACGAGTTTCTTGATAAGGTAGAAGATAATATGGTTGTGTGTCTATGGTCAAAAGAAGGACAAAAAAAACCGATGATTTGCGAGACGTGTAAAACAGGAACGAAGACCGCACAACAAGCCATTTTGACCCAAGTACGATAAGTGACTGATCAGTTAACCATTCAAGCTGACTTTTTGGACCTAAAATAGGAGTCAAACCAAGGCGAAGTCAGATGATTTCCTTACGAAGATTAAGGCTTTTGAACACTAAGGCACGACCATAAACGCATCTGTCTTGTGTAAAGAAATTTGTTTTCTAGTAAAGTTGTTCTAATAGAATTGAGCTATGAGTCAATACTTTTCTTATGCATACATGCATTCATAAGCATCACATTTTATTAACTTGCATCTAATTCCATGAAATAAGCCCTACAAGTCTACCTTAAGTAAAACAGTGCCAACCTTTAATGGTTATCCGAATAAGGTAAGAGATACGGTTATATTCTTGTTACTTTATAATTTATTTTCAAGTTTTACGCCCGTACTAACTTGTTTATTTTGAACCTATTTGCATTACGTTTCCATCTAAAAAAGGGTGTTGATTCGTGTTCGATTGCTAATTAGAGAACTAGTCATAAGAAAATGAATCTCTTAATAAGGTAAAAATCAACATGGTCGTGCATATGTGGTCAAAGAAAAATAACATGAAAAGGGTGATAGCCGGTCAAAGGGGTACCTATTAGAGTTTTGGGTTCACACTTAAATAAACGTAACCCATAACAAGTTTGCAAGAGCTTAAAGGAGTATATACGATGAAACAAGGCAGATGTCCAATCACGAATATGTTCACTTACTCGATGTTAAAAGGAATAGGCATCGGTTTCGAGCTTTCACTTAGTATTGGAATCCAACTTCTAATGGCTTCACATTTAGAAAGTAGGACATGATACCCACGATAGAAGAATACATCACTTTACCCTATTGCCCGAGGATTCAGAATAATAAAGCCTACTTTGAATATGATGATCGATCTTACCTACTTAAGTTTAAAGTAGAGATGCACCTTTTTCGAGTCCTAACACAGTGTTGGGATCCAACTTAGTCGCTTCACTTTCAGAAAATGGACATACTGTAGAAGAATACACTAAGTTGCTCCATTGCCCAAGAATTCAAGTTGATAAGGCCTAATCTAGAGGAGCGAGCATTAGGTTGCAGCCTTGATCAAGGAGAAAGCGGATAACAAGTGTATTGCTTTGAAAACCCCACAAGATATAGTACACTTAGATGCAAGGAAGAATGTCGACATCTTCATCTTAGACACGTACAAGTTAGTAATCTTCCCTTAAGTGTTGAGACACGTAGAGGACACAGTTGCAAATTTGTTTATTCGACTTGACAAGAGAATTGCTTATGTTCTAACAATCTTAGCCATTAAACGCCTGTCGATGAGAGGGCAAAGCGAGATTTATAGGGCATAACTTTTTTATAGCCATTTTTTAAAGTAAAAAAGGTCTTTCATCAAGTATTCTCTAAAGACTACTATTTGATTAAGGAATTTATGGCTATCTAGAGACAAGAAGATATTGCCAAAGAAAAGTGGAAATAAACGAGGAATGACTCCAACACTCTTAAGGGCAAGTCTGAGATAGGGACCATGTCGCAAGCAAGGATTCGACCAAGTGCGAGAAATGACTAACCACTTGTAGATCTTATCTATTGAAGACCGACACTTTGAACTTGAAATCATGGTCAAACCAAAGCAAAAATTAGCTTGGAAGATTAGGACTTTGAGCATTAAGGTACGACCATACATGTATCTGTCTTATGTATAGAAATTTGTTTTCTAGTAAAGTTGTTCTAATGGCATTGAACCAAGAATCAACACTTATTCACATGCATTTTATCATTTGCATTGCACTTCATGCATTAAATTTTAATAAAATCCTACATATCTAAAACAATTGTGTCAAGGGAGTGTTAACAACTCTAAACAAAAACTAAGAGAAAACATGATAAATCAAGATAATGTGAGCAAAAGTCATATAGAGAGTGAACCCATCGAGAGTTCATCCCTATGCCCTTGGAAGTGTTTTGGACAACTAGACTATGGAGGAGCTTCCTGTAGTTTTTAGGACTTTTCCAAAAGTAATATTCACAATACACTTATTGCTCTAAGTCCGAGAGTAATAGGGATCCTTTTGTAAAGGACACATGATCACAATCTGTTATTTCAATAATATGATGCATTGTTTTTACCCAATTTGGAAAACACCTTACCATTCTTCTCATTCGTTCATACCATAATTATTCATTCTTTAATTCAATTATTCTATTGGATCCCCTTTTATCTTTATTTTGGGTCCTTTGATATTAAGGACACAAGCGACACTGTTGTTGACTAAGAGCGCTTTTGAGAAGGACATATGTCTAGAAAAACTTCAAAACTTTGAAGATGATTAAGAATGTAACTTGTCTCCCGATCTGCTACAGATTGAGCAAGACACGAAATGAATATCACCTCGAAAAGTTGTGATTTCAAGAAATATTTGAGGCATGTGTCTTTGCAGAAATAAGGCAAGCTTCTTCGAGAATCCAAAGGTCTTTGCATGGTCCTATCAAAGCATGTCAGGTTTAAGGAACTGATGTCATGACACACGGGCTCCCATAAGGGAAGAATGTAGTCCAATTCAACAGAAACTTCAAAAATTAAGGCTTGACGTGTTATCAAAAAGAAAATTGAAAAAAAAAAAGAAAAAAAAGGGACAAAAAAATCCACAAAGGACATTTTAAAACCCAATAAAAAAAGAGAAGAAAAGAAAGGAAAGTCAAGACGAAAACTCGTAAAGGGCATCTCCTTCACCTCTTCACTTCATGGCCTTCTTCTATGAGGATCTTGGACGACATCGGGCTAATTTTTCCAAATGATTCAATGAGTATAAATTCATCTTCATGATCAATGATTACTTCACCAAGTTGGTAAAAGCTGCTTTTATGTCAATGTCACAAGCTCTCCACACGAGAGCAAGGGTCTGTAGTTAGTTCAAAATCAAACATCACAAATTCAGCACCATATTGCCCAAAAGTGAATGGGGCAATAGAGGCAGTTAACAAGAATATCAAGAAGATCGAGACCTATAAAGATTGGCATAAGAATTTATCATTTGCTCTCTTCACTTATTGAACATTAATCAAGAATATCAAGAAGATCGAGACCTACAAAGATTGCCATGAGAAGTTATCATTTTCTCTCTATGCTTATTGAACATCAATAAAGATTTTGTTGGTGCAACACCTTTCCTATTGATTTACGAAATGGAAGCAATCCTATTCATCGGAGTCGAGTTTCCTTCCCTCCAAATTTTGTTAGAACTGATGAAGAAGAATGGATCCAATCCAGATGCTATCAACTAAACTTGATTGAAGAAAAGATGCTAAAAGTCATTCGCCATGAACAGATGTACCAATGACAAGGGCTTATGACAAAGAAGGATCCGCTTTAGAAAATTTCATAAGGGAGCTCTAGTTTTGAAAATTATCTTGCTTACAAAAAACTTCCAAGGAATGTAAGTCAAATTGGAAAAGGCCCCATAAGATTAAGAAAGCCTTTTCTGGATAAGCTTTGATTTTGACCGAGATAGACAACAAAGACCTGCCCAACCTCGTGAACTCGGATTCGGTGAGGAAGAAATTTCACCCCAAAAAAATAAAAATAAAAAAGGAAGAGAAAAAGGAAAAAGAAAGAAAAAAAGAAAAAGGAAAAGAAAAAAGAAAGAAAAAGAAAAGGAGAGGTTGGGGTGAAAACTTGTACAGGGCATTTCGAAACCTAAGGAGATTTAAGTTGAAAACCTGAAAGGGCAGCTCAAATTTGAGTAAAAGAAAAAGGGCATAAAATGATCTTTTCTCTCAAAAGTAACAAGGTGGAGAACTTTACACCTTGAGGCATCGACGAAGTACTCCAAGTTTCATGGACACATATGAAGCTCAGAATGGTCATCATCAAATTTGCTCAACGAAGCTCACACTTTGATATCTGGGGCACCTAACTACATTCTTTGCTCACCTTATGTTTATCAACTTTTTGACCAATGTGGGTCATTTTTAATCTTTTCATTCATACGAGCTTTGCCTCCAATAAAATTCAATTTTATCCACCTTACAACTTTGTTCAAGCTTTTTTGCCTTGAAATAACGATTAGTGGACCAATGATTTTTATTCTTTTCATTCACGCGAGCTTTGCCTCTAATAAAATTTAATTTTATCCACCTTACAACTCTGTTCAAGAATTTTTGCATTGAAATGATGGTTAGTGGTCTAACAATATAAGGAATAAAAGAATTTTTGCATATCGTTCTGGAAAATTTCTAAATAGTAAAGGAACCTGAAGCAGGATCACTAATGGGAAATAACACAAACTCGAGGGTTAGAAGGGTCTTGAAGCAAATAGTTCGAATTACGACTATCTGTTTAGGTTTCACGACAAAGATACACTTGCACAAAACATGATAACACATCAATGATATGACTTAGACAAATGACGAACGATGTCGGCTAAGAACTAAAAATAAAATCATTTCTCAAAGATGATATTTTTGCATTCATCATTCATACCCATCTATTTAGGAGCATTTGATTCATCCTGATCATGGCATCCTAATAATTTGGTCTACATAGAGGCCCATTAAAGCATATTTTATAGGTTTCATTACCACAAAATGGTGAAATAAACTAAGGAAACATAGAGATATGAAGGGAAAGGTTAAGGCCGTAACAGCAAACCCGGTAACTTAGAAGACATGATAGGAAAGATCGAGGCCGTAACAACGAATCTAGTACCATGGAAATAAAAGGATAGGTTGAGGCTGCAATAGTGAACCCGATACCTTAGAAGATGTGATGGGAAGGATTGACGCCGTAACGGCGAATCCAGTACCATAAGGATATAAAGGGAAAGGTTGAGGCTACAACGGCGAACCTTGTACCTTAAAAGACATGATGGAAAGCATTGAAGCCACAATGGCGAATCTGGTACCATGAAGATATGAGGGGAAAGGTTGAGGCTGCAACGGTGAACCCTATACCTTAGAAGACATGATGGGTAGGATTAAGGTCACAACAGCGAATCCGGTACCATGAAGATATGAAGGGAAAGGTTGAGGTCGCAACGGCGAACCCGATACCTTAAAACATATGAAGGGAAAGGTTGAGGCCGCAATGGCGAACCCGATACCATAAAAGATGTGATAAGAAAGGTTGAGGCCGCATGGCAAACTCGGTACCATGAAGACATGAAGGGAAAGGTTGATGCCGCAACGGCGAACCTTGTACCTTAGAAGCATGACGGGAAATATTGAAGCCACAATGGTCAATCTTATACCTTAAAGTCGAACAGGAGTAGATGGAAGCCACAACGGTGAATCTTCAACCTCGAAGTTACGATGGATCAGATCAAAACTACAATGCCAAGTTTTTATCTCTTTGAAGTTGCAATAAGAGCAAGATGAAGCTTCGACATAAAATCCTATCTTCCTAAAGTTGCAGTGAAGTTGGATTAAAACTATAGTAGCAGATCTCAATCTCCTTGAAGTTGCAGTGGAATGGAGTGAAGTTACATCACCATCCAATCTCTTACCTCGATCATGGGGCAGATTGCAGCCATCAACCAATCTCTTACCCTGATCATGGGGTAGATTGCAGCCATCAACCAATCTCTTACCCTGATCATGGGGTAGATTGCAGCCATCATCCAATCTCTTACCTTGATCATGGGGCAGATTGAAACATCCAATCTTTTACCTTAGTTAGATGGTAGATTGAAGACACACCAATCTCTTACCCTGATCATGGGGTAGATTAAAGCATCCAATCTTTTACCTTAATTAGGCAAATTAAAGACATCATCCAATCTCTTACCCCGATTATGGGGCAGATTGAAGCATTCAATCTTTTACCCCGATCATGGGGCAGATTGAAGGCATCATCCAATCTCCTACTCCGATCATGGGGCAGATTGAAGCATCCAATCTTTTACCTTAACCAGAAGGCAGATTGAAGACATCATCCAATCTTTTACCCTGATTGTGGGGCAAATTGAAGACATCATCCAATCTCTTACCCCGATCATGGGGAAGATTGAAGACATCATCCAATCTCTTACCCTGATCATAGGGCAGATTGAAGGCATCATTCAATCTCTTATCCCGATCATGGGCCAGATTGCAATCATCCAATCTCTTACCCCGATCATGGGGCAGATTGAAGACACCATTCAATCTCTTACCCCGGTCATAAGGTAGATTGAAGTTATCATCTTATAGAAGCGAATCTCCCTGAAGTTGCAGTAGAAGAGTGAAGTTACAGTAGTGAATTTTATCTCTTCGAAGTTGCCTTGGGGTAAGATGAAGTCACGATGCTAAATCCTATCTTCCTAAAGTTGTAGAGAAGAGGATACAGTTAAGTGCTTAACCAATAAAGTGAGAGAGCGGGCTATTGAAGAAAGGAGACACCAAAGAAGTCAAGATTCGGCAGGATCGAACAAAATTGGCCTCCTTGGAGTCTTTGCTCTATTTTCGTTTCATGACAATGAGCAAAGAGGGGCAGCTGCAGAGGCCAATTGTCATCCGACCCAAGATAAACCCAAATCTAAAAAATAATAGAGTCCATTTTACAAAAAAATTTAAACCCACTAAATTTTAACCTAAACCCGAGGCCCAAATTACAAACCCAGCCCATCAACTTAAAATTTTCAACAAGAAGAAACCCTAGCATTCGACCAACTTCGTTGCCACTTCAGCCACGCGCCCTAAGGGTTTGTTGACCTTTCCTCTGCCTCTATCACCGAACGGGAAAAATGGGCTTGATTTCCGTCACCATTGACTCCTTGTTGCTCCCAATGTTACTTGCAAATAGAAGACAACAATAGAAGACAGAGACAATATGAGAAAAGTAAATAAAATGTATTTTAATTTCGACTATAAAGGCCAATAACCATTTGTTGTAATGGGGGGAGGAAAATCAATAGAAAAACACATGAAATAGAACACAAAAAAACTACGATCGATATCAAAAAGCAAGGTTTGAAACAACAGTTTTAGTTCAAGGTACATTACATATATTTAGTTTCTGTTATTTACTTTCATTTATTATATTTTAGTATTCAAAATCTAAAATAAATAAATAAAGTGTACAAAAATTTAGGGTTCGTACCTGGATTGCACACCGCCATTGCATGGTCGTGGCTTGCTCCGATAATGAGCAAAGTCGCGACCACATAAAAAAAATCCAAATCCACGGATATTCAAAAGGGGAAGGTTTCATCATTTAAAAAAAACGAAACAATAACAAGAATAAAAAACTTAATTTAAGAAATATAAGAAAGGGAAATAAAAAAACAAATTTAAGATAAAATATAAAAGAAATCAAAACATTTTTTGAAGATCTGGATTGCAATCCAAATCTAAGTTTTTTAAAGAAAAATAAAAAAGAAATAATAGCAAAATATAAAACATATTTTACAAAAAAAAATAAAAAATAAAAACTTTTTTAAAATAACGAACCCAGATCTAAGGTTTTTTTTTCTAAACAAAAAGCTAAAAAACAAAACCTTTTCGTTTTTTTTTGTTCGAATCCGAAGTTTCCAAGCCTAGATCTGGATTCTTTTTTTATAAAAAAAGAGCATCAAAAAGGAAAAGTTTCATACATGGCCGCCGTCTGTGACACTTGTCGGCGCCAGAGAGCCACAGAGCCATGGAAAAGTCATGGCAGATCGAGGGCCGAGCTTGCGATTGGAGATGAGGCATTTCAGAGAAAAAATGAAAGAAGCAAAACTGTTTTTTTCCTTAAAGAACGAATAAAAAGATTTTTCAGAAAAAAAAAAACCTAGTTTAAATACTCCTCTTGCGCGACGTCATGTTTTGAAAAACAAATGGGATATTTTCCAGCAAAATCCCTCTATGTGTGAATTTATTTTAAATCAATCCATTTTTGTTTTAGCAAGTAAATTTGACACTTTTTTTAATTGGGTCCTGAGACTTTTTTTAAAAAAGAGGGAGAATTTTCCCTTCGTGGCCCTTTTAAATTTAACTTCATTGCTCCGTTGTTTTAAATTGTTTTCTGTAAAAAAAATTAACAAGTAAATTTTACTTTCCTTTTGATTAGATCCTAATGTGAAAATTGTTGGAAATTTCCCATTCGAACTATTTAGAATTTTTTTTCTTTATCTGGCTTTCTTTCATTATTTCACATCTTTTAAATCCTTTTTTATCTTTAAAAGAAATTTTCTTTTTACCATTTAAATTTTTTAGTTCTTTCGTTAGTCATTCACCCTGATTTCTTTCTAATTTTCTTTCTATTTCATTTATTTACTAATATACTGATTCATCTATTTTATATGTTAAATACGTATTGTTTTTTTATGTCATCGTACATTCACGATTATATGTGTTTATATTTTGTCATATACTATTATTGCTTGTACATATATTGTAAATTTCAAAATCAAGATTATATTTGGTATTTCGTGACTCGAAAGACGTATCTTAATTTATTAAGTGTGTCTTTTCTTTGAATCGTAATAATCAAGTATTTTTTTTCTTTTTTAAAATAAAACACAGGATTTACAAAAATTGAGGCAATATTTTTTTGTGTGAAATTTCGAAGAATTGTTCCCTAATATGTTGGGTGTATTTTTGTAGAATTTGCACGATCGAGTATTCTCCTTTAAATCTTTCAAAATGTGCTTTAATTTTGAAATTTCGAGAACGTTGCGCCCTAATGTGTTGGACGTGACTTCAATTCCCGATTAATTCGAAATAAAATAGACATTTTTCTCATCAAATTCAATTTTAAAAATTTTGCATGAAATAAATTATGCATTTAAGGATCGTATCTTAAATTTCACTTGAATTTTTAAATTTTAAACAATCAAAACCGGAAAATAATCAACAATGTACCAATTTTGGGCGTGTGAGGGTGCTAATCCTTCCTCACACGTAACTGACTGCCGAATCCGTTTTCAAGATTTCGAAGACCAAAACCTTTTTTAAAACGAATTTTAAGCGTTTTAAGGTTGTCCAATCACAACGAATGAAAATGATTGGTGGCGACTCCCATTTTCCGATATAAAAATTAAAAGTCAGGACGATTTTCAAAAACGTTTCGACACCTTAAAAACCCAATTGAGTTGTATGACCTATATTTTTTATTTAAACCCATGAATTAAGTGGCTCTTCCTTAATTTTTCTCAACTTCTTGTACCACCAAATCTTAATCATGCTTACTTTGGATATGTTTGGGAATTATGTTTGGGGGAGTCAATGAGGGAAATTGTGTGTGCATTATAAAAAACTCAATGTTGAATTACATAAAGTTGTGTGCATGGGAAGGTACCTCATTCAAAAAAAAATGAAAAAGAAAAAAAACAGTTGTTGCAAAAAGGAGTATCAGGGAGCACATGCTTTTAAAAAAGAGAGAGAAAAAGAGTTGGTTATTCAATGGAAAGTTGCATTTTTGAAGGACAAGGTAAGCTAAGTTTAATGTTACTAAATTTATATTGACAATCCTTTTTCCCTACCTTGAACCTAGCTCCATTACAACCCTTATAAAGATATATTGGATTTAAATCGCTAAGCTGACTACATTAATGGAGAGGAAACTATTGAAGTCAACATATGAAGACATATGTTAAACTTAAAGAATGGTGCTTGGTCGATTTAGGGAAATTATTTTTTTTGAAGTGAATCAACTCTACTTGTAAAATTAATTGTTCAAATCATGATTTTGTTAAACATGTAGATACTTGTAGAAATATTGGATGATATGTTATATACGAACTAAATGATTGCAGAATTGATTTGAGGGCATATTTTTTTTCTTTTATATGACCACTTGGATTAATTAAATTCTACATTGTGACGTGTTTTTAACATTACTCATGATGAGCAATGATTTAAGTTTGAGTGTGTGTAAACTCTAAAATATATAGATATTTCAACAGTCATTTAATTACAATTTATGCAGATTCCAAGTATATAAATAACACATTCTATGATGTTTTACCTTATTTTGTTATATTTTACTATTTCCATGAGAATGTGTTAATTTAGTGAATTTATGTTAAATGCACGTTATTTTACTATTTTTTTGAGGATTAATTGGGCTAAGAGAAAGAATGGCAGAATTCTTATTATATTTGGGTCTTAGATAGGTACAGACTGAAGGATTGACAATGTAGTCACATGGACTTCAATTGGTGATGATCCAGAATGAATTCCAAGGAGACCCAATATTGCCTAAGCGGAGGCCCAAAACCAAATCTATTTACACAATTTTACCATAAAATAAATTAGAAATATTCACTCCCAAACTTAGAAGACCCTAACTACCCATTCAACTACCAAATCCACACATTTGACCTAAGATTTACTAAATAAAAAATCAGCACAATTTATCCCTTGAAATAAGCCTTTAACTGTTCACCTACTGCTAAAAATAGCAGTTAAAAACCACCGCATTTGGACCACATATTGGCTGGCCACATAAGGAGATAACAAAGCTAGCTTCCTTGCGAAAATAAATAAGAAGACTCAATCTTCCTCACAGTAAGGGACGACAACCAAGAGGAAAGGGAATCAAGGAAACTTCCTAGCTAAATTTAGCAAGGAAGACTTGGTCTTCCACCATACAAGGGATAGCAAAAAGCATAGAGGTTATGAGAAGATTTGTTTGCTATTTTTGGTATCAGCACATCAGTTGTAAAAGGAGACTTCCATTCATCATTTCAACACACCATTTCTCTACACATCAGTTTTCAAAGAGAAAAATTCCTTTAAGTGTTCTTGCCTTTCTCATGGCTTGCTAACACTCAAATTCCACAAAATAAGGCAATCACATGACAAAATGATTGGAGGTAGGAGGATGACTTGATGATATTTATGTGATTTTTAACCTAAAGATGAGGAGGAAAGTCACCAGGGGAAGTTGTTGCCTGTAAAACGTATATGCAATTGTGCAAGTGTACACGTCGTTCAACTAATAAAGTAGTGAGTGAGTTATCGTCTCCACAAGGATCGAAATTAATGTATTTTAATTGAGTTATTGTTATGGCAAAAGAATAATGTCAAGGTAAAATAATTGAGTTATAATCACACACACACACCTCCATTATGTCTAGGGTAAGCATGCATGTGAATAAGTACCAATTGAATGAAACAGTAACTCAAATAGATTTAACCAAATAACATTCACAAAATATTATAAAAATAGCATCTAAATAATCCCAACCCAATGAGATTTAGCTCATGGTTATGGGTTTCAAAACCAAGTTTATATCATTCAACATTTCCTCAATAGAAATTAACATTCAAATAATCGAATTTAAGGATGAAAATGCAAGAGCTGCTATCACCAGCCTCCTCCGTCACTGCAACTCTTGCTCGATCTGGTGGGTAAACACCTTTCTTCCTTGTGCTCAACCCTTCAATTGCGACTCGTCTTTTTCCCTTGCTTGCTTCAGATCCCATTCGTGATTTACGCAATGTCTTGTGTGAATTGCTCCTTAATTCTTCACTCTCTTTCCCTTCACACTTTTTCTCTTATTTTCCACGAGTATTTATATATCTTCTCCAAGTAGGTACTTTTCACAGCTCACATCTTTTGTACCTGCTTTTAGTACATTCTTCCTGTAGGTGCATACCTTTTGCACTTGCTTTTAGTCTATTCTTTAAGAAGGTACAATCCAACTGGTTGCTTCTAGGACGAGCTGTGTCTATTGAGTCAACACTCCCAGGATTGCCATGACATCAAAACTTTATCAGGACAAAATCTTCAATCCTAAATTCTTTTCTCCTGCACATGACCATCGTACCTCCATTTCTTTCCAAAATTAGAGGAAATTCCTACTATTTACATCCAACCAAGCTTTGTTTATGCGTGCATGAAAAACACTAAATCTTATCCTAAAATATTTAATTTACCTAATTCCAAACACTTTCTTAAGGTTAAAAGGTATAAAAGATAATTATTTTCAAGAGTTATCAGAAACTACAAGGAGCAGCTGCAGATAGTCCCCAACATTCAGTTTTTTACTCTTTGCATTGTGACATGGCCATGGATAGCCCCCCTCGACTACTTTTTCTTACCCTTCTTTTTACTGTTAAATTATTGTTTACTATGTCGGGAGACAAGATTGTATCTCATCTTTATTTTTTTTAGTTTAATATGCCATGACTTAATTTTGTTTATTCAAAATAGATGTGAATCTTGATTTGAGTTAATTGGTATTTGTTTCTTGAATATTCTGTGCAAATGATTATTTCATTCATTTAGGTTTAAATCATGTTTGTACTTGTAAATGTATTACCAACATTTGTAGGTTATTGAATTAACTATTTAATTTGCGAAGAGGTAATAGTTAATAGGTGTAAGACCTAAATTGTGCATATCATTTCTATTTCAAAAGATAATTTTTGTATGCATAAACTGTATGAATGCTTAGGAGGGTGATTTCTAAGTTAGTTTTTTTGTCATCTTTCTTCTTTAATAAATAGCCTCTATTTATATAAGAAAGAACTAAGATAAATTCCTCTCATCCTTTAACCTGAGGCTAGTGCCACGAACATAGATTTTTCCCACGCAATTCGTGCGACCTTAAGTCATTTCCTCGCTTCAAAAAGGCCTAAATGGTAAGAACAAAGAAGAACTCCTCTAAGGAACCAACACAAAAGCGAAAGCAACTCAAGATGAACAAAGAAGAACGAAGAATAAAATAAGAACAAAGCCACATAAATGCGAAGAACACAAGAGAGAGTGTTTTGAGCGAATGCTCTAAAGAATTCTTATTACTCAAGAATGAAGTAATTTACAATGAGGGGGAAAGGCCTTTATTTATAGTTTAGCCTCCCCAAAATCAACAATACAAATCAAAGTACATCAATGGCTAAGATTAAAAAGTATTTATAAATCAAATCTCTAGATTATAAGGATCTTATCTTCTAAGATTTACATATCATATCTAAGATTGCATTTCTTAAATATTACATTTCATATTTACCAAGCTTTGTATATGGACCTTCAATCCCTCCAAGTAATCGGCTAGTCCGATTGAGCTAAATGGTTTCCCTTAAACATGATCGATCACATAAGTGTGCCATGGTTGCAAGCTCCCATGCGTAACCCATGCATTCTTCCCCACCTATTCTAGTGACACCCTCGTCGCTCCCTCCGCATTAAACTGGTCTATCTTGTTTGGAACTAGCACAAGGCCTTGACAGGTTCCCAACTTGTCTCACTATCGGGAAATCCCTTCCATCGAACTAAGTATTCATGCTGCGGCCAGTAATACCTCCTTCTAAACACACGGTCTACCTCAATGCTTTCAACTTCACGATCGTAGGAGACCTTTACCCCAATTGGTGCTTGTTCAGAATTACCTCAATTTGGATCCTCTTGATTCTTATGGAATGACTTAAGCATACTTACATGGAATACTAGATAGACTTTGAGCTTTGCATACAACCCAAGCTTGTAAGCCATCTTGCCTACTCTCTTTACAACTCAAAAGGGTCCCGCATAGCGTCGCACATGCCCTTTGTGCAAGCCATTATGTCGCAAAATCAAATGTAATTTAGCAAGGATTGAATCACCAACCTGAAATTACATATCACTTTGATTTTGATCTGCCCACTTCTTGTTGCATTTACTTGCCTTATGAAGGCAAGATCGAGCTAAATCATTTTTTTTACCAATCTCTTTAAAATCAATAAGCCGTTGGATTTGGTCTCGCATAACGAGTTGAAACAGCATTTGGTGTAAGTTGTTATTGCCTCGTCACTACCTCAAACGAACTTTAGCTCGTAAACCCATTTCGTTGCAAGTTGTAAGAGAATTAGGCCACATCCAATAACTTTATCCAGTCCCTCTGTGTGGCACTCATATAGTGTCGAAGATACATCTCTAACAACACATTCACTCGTTTGGTTTGCCCATCGGTTAACGATTGTATACTAGTGGAGAAGTTCAAGTCTGAGCCCATCAACTTGAACAACTCCATCCAAAACCAGCCTGTGAATCACCCATCTCGATCATTGATTATAGATTATGGCACTCCCTAATATTTCACTACATGTCTAAGGAACAAACGAGCTGCCTCCTTAGTAGGGCACTCCTTGATCGCTGGAATAAAGATTGCATACTTCGAAAACTTGTCCACCACAACAAAAATGCTTGCAAACCCACGAAATTTAGGCAAACCCACAATAAAGTCTATGGATAAACTCTACCATGGGTGCTCTGAAATGGGCAAAGGCTGTAACAAATCGACAAGAGTCTTCAATTCGACCTTATCTTGTTGGCACACCAAACAAGTTTTCACATAAGTCTCCACGTCAAAACCCATGTGAGGCTAATAAAATCAATCCTCTAAGAGAGCCAAAGTACGGTGCATGCCTGGATGGCCAGCCCATTTTGGATCATGACATTCCTTCATGACTTCTTTGCGCAAGTTTTCATATAGAGGCACATAAGATAATGTCCTTAAATGTATAATAATTCTCCCTCAAACCAAAATTGCCTTGTTTTTCCATAGCCCAATCAAATTTTTTGTTATGGGATCATAGGACAATCCTCTCGAATGCACTCCAATAAATGACTATCGGATTGGCTTATTGTTGAAAATTCTATCTTTTGGCTAAGCACATCAGCCACAGTGTTGGCACTCCTCGACTTGTATTTCATTCTAAAATCAAGCTCTACTAGGAAAACCTACCAACAAGCCTGCTTGGGAGAAACCTTTTTCTATGTTAGGAAATAGTTATTTCCAGCATTATCAATGAATATCAAGAAACCCAAAAAATAGTGTATCTATGTGCGCAAACAATGAACCACAACAATCATCTCTTTTTCTTAGATCATATATCGTTGCTCCGTCTCATTGAGCTTTTTATAGTACTAGAAAAAACCATTGATTTTTCCTTACTTATTGTTTAAGTTGTTCCCATTTAGTCATCCTTAGCACATATTTTAGCATTTCCTAGTTTAGTTTATTGCATTTTCTAATTCAATGGACCTTAGCCTAGTTACCCTTAATTTTGTTATATTTTACTACTAATGTCGTTGCGTAAGCATGTCCAAAATTGTCGCTGTAGAAACTTGTCTAGAATTATCACTGCATGAACATGTCCATAGTTATCACTTTATGAGCATGTCCAAAATTGTGCCCAAAATTGTCACTGCATCTGACAATTGTCTAGATAAAAAATAAAAAATGCGTGAGCTGTCTAGTCTAGTATAACTAACTGGTACCGTCAGAGATAAATACTCATGAGGAGAGAGAGAAAGGACACCTATACTATTCAGTTAAAGATAAATACTCATGAAGAGAGAGAGAAAGGAGTCTTCTTCTGAGTTTTATTCTTCTTGAATCCATTCTTGAAGCTTACGACCATGGAAGCTTAAACCTCTCAAGGGAGAACTTATGTGAAGAAGGAGGCAGATCTATTCCTGATGAGGAGCCCCTAAGTGCGACACAAGAGGGAAGTAAGAGAGCAAGTCGAATAGCCTAGGAATATTATTCTCCATTTTTTTCTTTTACATTTCTTTTCTTAAATGTTGGTGATTAATGTTTATTTCATGTTTGTATGGAAGTACGCTTGATTTCTAGACTAATTGATATTTTATCCAAGCTTGCTTTTACTTTTTAATCTTTGGGTTTGAATGTTTTGACCACAGAAGTGTTATTGTAGTCACTGTCACTAGAAGGTGCAGCGACAGTTTAAACTAACGAGCAAGACAATAGAAGTTGCTTGGGGATTGAAGGAATTTAATCCACTTGTTCTTAAATGTGTTGCATTGCCATCATCAGAAAGTGTGGTTAGAGTGGATATTTAAGTCTTAGATCGATTAGAGAATCCAAGTTTGGTAAGACATTCATTATACCTTATTACAGCAACAATCACCTATTCTATAAAACCTTATGAGTCACACTTAGTATTTTGCTGACTATTCATGTTGGGGACCCCATTTCATTATTAGTACATTTCTTTTTTAATTTCACATTATTGCTTCGACAATCACTCTCACAATTTTATTGCATTTACGTATTCATTACACCAACATTAATAGACAACAAACATCCATCCTTGTGGGATCGATATCCGACAGTTCCAAATCTGTCTACTATACCTGCATCGGCAGTGTACGCTTACACATATTTGTTATGACGTTTACAATCGATAAAGTTTTGGCACCATTACCGGGGATGACATTTGTTTGATGTTTATTTTTATTTTTGCATTTATTCTTATTTAACTTTTAGTTGTTGCTAACTTGTTTTCTTTTTTTTTTCACATTTTATTTTAGGTGTTTTATGACCCGAAGCAATTCGGTGTTTATTGTTGGTTTAGACCCTGAAATAGAAAGAACTATCGAAGAAGGCGTCAAGAACAAAGAAATATGGCCTTACCATGAATTGATGCAACCATACCACAAATGCAGCAACAAGATCATGTTGTACTACCAATACAATCACAAAATGTGAATAATCCACAGTTGCCACAAGAAGATCAAATACAAAATCAAACTATTCGAGATTTTGTTGTTCCTGTTTTGGATTATTTGCAACCTAGAGTTGTTAGGCCAGCAATCCAAGTTGAAAACTTCAAACTCGAGCCAGTGATATTCTAAATGTTTAATTCTAATGGGCAATATGCTAGATTTCCACATGAAGATGCGCGAGAACATCTAAAGTCCTTTTTTATTGATTTGTGTTTCTTTCAGTCAGCAAGGTGTTCCTAATGATGCTTTGAAGATGCAGTTGTTTCCTTATTCATTACAAGGAAGAGCTCGTACTTGGTTCTTTAGGCTACCTGTTGACTCCATTACTTTATGGAATGCACTCGCAACACAGTTTGTTCTGCATTTTAATCCATGGACAACGAATGCTCATCTACGAAATGATATTACAACTTATCATCAGTTGGATGATGAGAATCTACATACTACGTAGGAACTTTATATATCTTTGCTTCGACATTAACCCATGCACGGCATTCAACAGGAAATATAGATTGAAATTTTCTACAATAGGATGAATTCACAAACAAGAAACCTTGTCGACGCATCAGCCAATGGACCTTTGTTGGATTGTACTTATGATGAAGTTGTCTGAATTATTGAGAGAATTACTTAGAATGATTATCAGTACCCTATCTCTAGAGCTACACAAATAAAAGTTAATCCGTGAGTTATTGAATTGGATGCAATATCTGCACCTAGTGCTCAAGTCTCTTCTCTCACAAATATGATCAAAAATATGAAGGGGACTAGTGATGTTTCACATATACAAGTCGCTCAGCAAGTTGATATGACTACATTTTGCTGTGAGATTTGTTGTGACAACCATGGTTATGAAGATTGTCCACAACATGCAGAGAATGCTTTTTTTGTCAATAATATTGTGGTAATTCCTATAGAAACACTTACAATAATTTTGCACGCATGATCACGCTGTGAACGTCACAGCAAATATGTGCAAGCATACACTGTCGATGCAAGTATAGTAGATAGATTTAAATCTATCGGATATCGATCCCTCAGGGATGGCTACTAATGTTCATAATTGTCGATGCAAAGAAAGTTAAAACTAAAGAGATTGTGATGAATAATGTCGGAGTAATAAAATAAGAAAATGTAGTAAAAGTATGAGAATAATTTGTCAAGCAATTTACGAAAATTTAAGAAGTAAAACAGTGATAATGAGATGAGATTCTCTGACTTGAAAAGTTGGAAAAAGGCTAAATGTGATCAGAAGATTAATAACAGATAAATTGTCCCAAAAATTAAGTACAATGAAATCTTACCAACCTTGAGTTCCCTATTTATCAAAGACTCAAATACTTACACTAACCACACTTTCAATGTTGGCTATGATACATATTCAAGAACAAGTGGACTGAATTCCTTTAATCCTCAAGCAACTTTCATTGACTTGCTTGTTAACTTAATTTGTCACTGCACTTTCTAGTGATAGTGGCTGCAATCACACTTTCACGGTCAAACAATTAAATCCAAAGACAAACAATGAAGGAAAGATTGAAATAGATATCGAACTTGATCTGAAATTAAATTGTATTTCCATAAAACTTCAAATTATCAAAACTTAACAGCATTTAAGCAAGAGAATAACAGAATAAATTGAAATATCCTATTCCTAGTCTACTTTAGTCATTCCCTTACACACCTCTTGCGTCACAATTAGGATGCTCCTCGTTAGGAGCAGTGTTGCCTTCTCCTTAATGTTAGGTTGCCCTTAGGGAATTTAAGTTGCCATGGATGTAAGCTTGAAAAAATGTTCAAGAAGAAATTTTATCCATCGAAAAGTCATGAAGAAGATAAAGAAAATCTTTTCTCCTCAGTATTTAACATCCACTGCCAATTACAGGTGTTCTCCCTTTCAGATCTAACTTCCTCTAGTAGTACAAGTTGGTTATGCCAGCTATACACTCACGCAAATCTGGTGAGTTCATTAGACAGTTGTCAGTTGCAGCGACAATTTTGGGCCAAATTTGGATACTATTTTATAGCGACAACTCTATACACCTTCATGCATTGATCCTTTAGGATAGATTCCTACAGTGACATCTTTGGGCGCAATACTGAACAACAAATGCAGCAACATTATTAGTAAAAACATGATAAAATTAAGGAAAATTAGGCCAAGCTTCACTAAGTTAGAAAATGCAATAACTAAGTTAAAAAGACTAAAAATGCATGCTAAAGATGATCAAATGGGAACAAATTATACCATAAGTAAAGAAAAATCAATGGTCTTTTCTAATTCTATCACACCCCCAAACTTGAATCTGTACTTTCCCTCAAGTAAACAAAAGCTAGCAAAGTTATAAAAAAGATTTTTGTCAAGCAATAGTCATTCTAGCAACTTGAATCTTCTGAAATACTAATGTATGAATTACATTCACATGACAGAATATTGCACCGACAATTTATAGGTATAAATAATCAAAACTGCAACTTCATCAATGCTAGTTTCATACTTTAAATCTCAAATTTCTAAGGAAACAACATTTATTATATAATAATATATACATATATATTTTTATATATATATTATATATGTGACTGAGGGATGTCGTTGCATTATTATACCCTTGTTCTTAGGAAGTAACGATGGGGAACAACAAACCCCTAGGGAGTATGTAATTGAGTTGACACACACTCTTGCACTGACAGCATTTGGCTAGCTTACTTTTTTTAACACTTGCATTGGAGTGTTCCCCCTTGATAGTTCATAATACACCCACATTGGAGTATTTTTATTCATAATTATACTTAAATACAACTATAAATGGAAAATTTATTCAATATTCAAATAATGATACTATTCATTCATTACTAATGCAATCTAAATCATTCATCCAAAAATTGAAGATAAATAATTCAATCACATTCATCCAACTCATTCATTAGCATTTCACGTGATTCAAGAATTAAGCATCAAATGAAAAAAATTTCTAGCATATTTCTAATAACTTTGCATGCTTTCATTAAACTTAAAAGAACAAATTTTTAAAATGTGGGTGCATTTGCATTTCCATCCCATATACATTCCCCCCCAAACTTAAAGTCTGCATTGTACCAATGCACCGACATTAATTAATAAATATATATGGAAAGTGTAATGATAATATAGATGCAGCAACAATAAAAATGCAGGGATAATTATACAACAGCTACATGATATGCCTGGAAACTAAACTAAGTGCAAAAAATAAAAAAACTAACTAAGTGTGCTGCAGCCGAAAATGTGGTTGCATGGGTCTTCTTGTAACACCCAAATCTCGACCACCATCATCGGTTAGGATTCTGGTATTTTCTATTCACTTTTTACTGTTCGCCTTTAACATCATAATTATACAACTGTATTTATTAGAATATTTCACTTACACGTCATCTATATATCATCATTCAAACATAAATACAATTAGACGAGGGTAAAAATGACATCTCAACGTTTTAAAAGGACTTCTATCGGTACTTGATGGTCAAGTATCGGTAGTAGTCAAGTCAATAATCAATTCAGAAACTGTGCAGATTTTTACTGATACTTGTCTTAGATCTACCGATACAAGTCATGCATCTATCGATACTAAAAACTCCAGAGAGCTATAAATTTCACCTTGCAACTTTTACCGATACAAGCATGCTAACTACCGATACATCAATTCATATAACTACCGATACTTGCATTTCAACTACCGATACAACCCAAGTCAGTGAACAACCACTCTCCTACCCTATACTTCTACCGATACATGTATAAGTTCTATCGGAACAAGTACGCAGAATCTCAAGATTTAAGCGAAGACACAAGTTTAACATCCCAAACACATCCAACACAATTTATGCATTTAGGCTATCACACTTAGTACATAATTTCTAAGTCTTTACAAGCATCTCAAGTTTAAACATCTAAATTGTACTTCATGCTTATACACAATCAACAAAGTAAGATTTTAACATCTTTAGTACATCAAAAAAAGTTAATATCATCCTAGTACATGCCATAAGACCAAGTGATACAAAAACTACATACAAACTCCGCGATAGTGTGACTTCAAGAGATGATGATGATCCGATCTTTAATCACAAAACGACCTACAAAACAACAACAATAACTGTGGTAAGCTTCATAGCTTAGTAAGTTCAATAGTCTAAGGATTTACCAAACATTGTAACAAGCAACAATGACTCCACTGAGTCAACATACTTTTATTGCTCTTAAGTTATATCAACTTCTCTTTTCTTTAATAACTTTCAATTGCCAGTACCCAATGCTGCTCACTCGAGCTGTCGAGGACTCGCAACTTATGCTATATTCCAGCCATTGGTACGGTGGCTATATATACTGTAAATTGTTCCCTAAAGATGTTGCTCACATGAGTTGTCGAGGACTCGCAACACATGCGGTACCCCAGCCATCGCGTCGGTACTATTTCAACAGCATAAAGCCTACTATCACTTTTGTCTCATTTATTAGATCATCTTCAATACCAGTACATCCGAATTGCTGAACATCTACAATGTATATATATATATATATATACAAGAAATATCAAGTAAGAATTACATTATGGACTTACCAGACTTAATTGCAGTTTAAGAAAGACTTTAGGGAGTAATTCACCAATTTCCCTTTTTCGAGACTGTAGCACGATCGTAGTCTACATTCACAAATCATTTAATTCTCACATTAAGTCACATAATTGAGTTATTCAACACAATTTAGTAGTTTTGGGAAAATTATGATTTTACCCTTAGTAGTTGCCTTTTGTTCAATCTAGTCCTTTTAACATAAAACATGAAAAATAACTATTCTCTTACATAATCAACCATAGCCGAATTCCCTAGGGTATCTATCCAACCCCCTTGACACATTTATTTTCACAACAATACTTGTAATTTCATCACTTTCACATTTTAGTCCTTAAACCCTAATTTCATCAAAAATCCCATTATAAAAAGATTTAACTCAAACATTTAACACTCAAATACATCAAAATCTTCCAAGAACAAGCATATTCATCAATGGAAAAGAATTTTACATTTGACAAATTCACAAATTAGTCCTTGTATAAGCTAGCTTAAGCTAATACGGACTCAAAAGCATAAAATTACTAAAACCAATCAGGGTTTGCTTACCCAAATCAAAACATAAAGATTTGCAATGAAAACCCTAACTTTTCTCCCTTGGCCGTGTAAAGAGGAAGATAAGAAAATGAAATGAAATTCTCAATTTCTTTCTTTTAATTTCTTATATATATAAATGGTAAGTTTATAATTATTGAGACTTTCGTCATTCAGCTTTAATTAACCATTTTTAAGCTTTATTAAACCTATTTATAATCAATATAAATCATACCAATCCACCCACTAGCACTCCCTTAGTTAATTTATTCATTTGGTTCTTCTAATTAAACATCTATACTTTACCCTTTTTATGATTTAGTCCTTTCTATTCAATTAACAATCTAATCAATGAAATTTTCGAATCATAATTTCACGATACATATATCACCAGAAATATTTAAAATAATTAAATTTATGACTTGACTCGTTAGAGTTGTGGTCCCGAAACAACTATTTTCGACACCACTGAAAATCGATCTGTTACAACTCTCCCCCTTAGAGAAATTTGGTCCCGAAATTTCTTACCAGTAAACAGGTTAGGGTACTGTGACCTCATCGAAGACTCCGTCTCCCAAGTAGCTTCTTCAAGCCATTGTCGGTTCCATAAAACCTTCACTAATGATACCCTTTTGTTTCGTAACTTTTTCACCTCGCGAGCCAAATCCCTGAGCGGTTCTTCCGAATACGAAAAATCCGGTTGCATCTCAACCTCACATGGTGCAATCACATGAGAAGGATCCGATCTATACCGTCTCAGCATCGAAACATGAAATACATTATGAATCTTCTCCAATCCTGGCAGTAAAGCCAACTTATATGCTACAGGACCAACCCATTCTATGATCTCATACGACCCAATAAACCGTGGACTCAACTTTCCCTTTCTGCCGAACCGTAGCACCATTTTCCAAGATGAAACTCTCAGGAAAACTCTATCTCCTATAGCAAATTCTATATCTTTCCTTTTAAGATCTGCGTACGACTTCTGTCGATCAGACGCTGCTTTCATACATTCACGAATTACTCATACTTTGTCCTCAGTCTCATGAACTAAATCGGTTCTAATCAACTTAGACTCATTCAATTCTAACCAGTACAAAGGTGTCTTGCACTTCTGACCATATAATGCTTCGAATGGTGCCAATTTAATACTAAATTGGTAAATATTATTATACGGAAACTCCACCAACAGCAAATACTTTCCCCAGCTTCCTTCAAACTCAAGTGTGTAGCATCGTAGCATATCCTCAAGAATCTGTATCACTCACTCTGACTGACCATCCGTTTGGGGATGATATGCAGTTCTGAAATTCAACCTGGTCCCTAAAGCTTCATGTAGCTTAGCCCAAAATCTCGAGGTAAAGCGTGGATCCCTATCGGAGATGATAAAGGCTGGTACCCCGTGTAATCGAACTATCTCAGACACGTACAGCTCGGCCAATCTCTCAAGTAGATAATCTACCCGAATGTGGATGAAATGAGCTGCCTTCGTATATTTGTCTATAATTACCCAGATTGAATTTTTCTTTCTCGGTGTTATCGGAAGTCTTGTGACAAAATCCATTGTGACTCATTTCCATTTCCACTCTGAGGTAGAAATCGGTTGTAGTAACCCAGATGGCACCTGGTTTTTTGGCTTCCACTTGCTGACATATAAGACATTTAGTCACAAACTCTGAAATCTCTCGTTTCATACCTGACCACCAATACAATTTCTTCAAGTTATTATACATTTTCACACTCCCCGGGTGTATAGAATAAGTGCAACAATGAGCTTTCGTCAGAATATCTCGTTTCAAATCTGAATCGTTCAGAACACATTCCTTGCCTCTGTAATACAACATACCCTCTATATCAACTGTAAAACCTATAGTAGCATCACCTTATATCTGCTCCCTTTTAGCTATAAGCTTTGGATCCTTTCTCTGTAATTCTTGAATCAACTGTAGAAATAACGACCTCGTCCTAAGCTCCGAGGTTATAGAACCATCACATTCCAATGACGGGTCAGCATTAATTGTTCTCAAAGAAAACATCAATTTGCAACTTAAGGCATCAGCTACAACATTGGCCTTACTCGGATGATAATCGATCACAAGGTCATAATCTTTTAACAACTCTAACCATCGGTGTTGTTGATGATTCAACACCTTCTGTTTCATCAGATATCTCAAACTCTTGTGATCTATTAATATATGACATCTCTCCCAAAAAAAGTAGTGTCACCAAATCTTATTTGTAAAAACTACAGCAGCTAACTCCAGATCATTAGTCGACTAATTCTTTCATTGTGGTTTTAACTATCGAGAAGCATAAGCTACCACTTTCCCATCTTGTATCAAAACACACCCCAATCCGCTTAAAGATGCGTCACTGTAAACAACGAACTCTTTTCCCGTATCTAGTTGCGTCAAAACTGAAACTCCAGTTAACAACTTTTTCAACTGGTCAAAATTTTGTTGACACTTTTCAGACCACACGAACTGAATGTTTTTATGTAGCAAACTCGTCATCAGCAAGGCTATGATGGAAAATTCTTTCACGAACCGACGGTAATTACCTGCTAATATAAAATAGGACAATAAGAGATTTTTTTATGCCTATACTCGATGATCTGCAACCAAGGGTTGTGAGACCAGCTATTCAGGCTGGTAACTTTGAACTAAAACCAGTGATGTTTCAAATGATCAACTCAAATGGGCAATATTTAGGTATTCTGCCTGAAGACGCATGCTAACATTTGAAATCGTTCTTACTCATTTATGCATCCTTCAGTCAACATGGTGTCCTTGATGATGCCTCAAAAATACAATTATTTCCTTACTCGTTGCAAGGTAAACACGAACATGGTTTTTAGGTTTACCGATTGGATCCATTATTTCCTAGAATGCATTGGCAACACAGTTTGTTTTGAGATTTAATCCGTCGACAATGAATGCAAGGTTCCGAAATGACATCACTGCATATCATCAACTCAATGACGAGAATTTACACACAACATGGGAGTGCTACAAAGCATTTCTTCGACGCTACCCAATGAATGGGATTCAACAAGAGACCCAGATTGAGATATTTTATAATGGTTTGAATGCTCAGACAAGGAATCTTGTCGATGCATCTACAAATGGACCATTGTTGGATTACACATATGATGAAGCTGTTCAAATTCCGGAAAGGATAGCCTAAAACGATTACCAATATCCGATTTCTCGTTCTACGCAGGTGAAAACTAACCCTGGAGTTCTTGAATTAGATGTTATTTTTGCATTGTCAGTGCAAGTATCTTCCTTGGCCAACATCATTAAGAACATGAATAGAACAAGAAAATTTGCACCTATACAAATGGCCCAGCAAATGGATGCACCGATATTTACGTGTGAGATTTGCGGCGACAACCACAGCTATAAATACTATCCACGGCATGCAGAAAGTGCATATTATGTCAACAACATCCGAGGGGGTTCATTTAGTAACTCCTATAATAATCGTTCGCAACAACCTTGGGGAAATCAAAATACATCCACATTTCAATATGGAAATTCTTCAAACCAAGGAGGTTACAAAATAGTCAATCATAGAATTATCATTAGAATTCACAAGTACATCCTCGATCTAAATCGATGCAATCAAATAGTCAGTTGCAACCACAATAGAGATTACTACGACAATCAAGCTTGCAACCACAAATGCAAGGACAACCTCATCAGCATCAACCGCAGTAATTTGCTCAACCAAAGCCAGACCTTATGACTGCTCTTGAGGCTATGATGCGCAAACATATCACAGAACTAAGGAGATAGTACAAGGCAATTCTTCTTCTATACGAGCATTGGAAGCCCAGCTTGGACAGTTGGCCTCTAATCTTAACTCTAGATTACCAGGCACTTTGCCCAGTGACACTGAAAATCCTACGTAAAGAGGGAAGGAGCACTACAAAGTAATTACGCTAAGGAGCACTACAAAGCAATTACAAAGCCATAGCCTGGAGTATCGCAAACATCAGAGGCATTAGTCCCTCTTTCTGCGTGCATAAGATAAGGTTAGAAGAAGAAGGGAAGAAATCCATTAAGCAACAAAAATGACTCAATGAGAAAATGAAAGAAGTGGTGAAGAAGGAAATCATCAAATGGTTGGATACGGGCATAAAATACCCTATTTTTTTACAGTAATTGGGTAAGCCCCGTTCAATGTTTTCCTAAAAAAATTGGTTTTACCATTGTGACCAACGATAAAAATGAGTTAATCCCTACTTGCATCGTAATTGGATGACGTGTGTGCATGGATTACCGACGGTTAAATGCGACCACAAAGAAGGATCATTTCCTACTACCTTTCATCGATCAAATGTTAGATAGGCTAGCTGGCAAAGCCTATTATTACTTCTTGGATGGCTACTCTGGATACAACCAAATAGCTATTGCGCTAGAAGATTAAGCAAAAACCACATTTACATGCCCTTTTGGGACTTTTACATGCGCCAGTAATGTTCCAGAGATGTATGATGGTGATATTCTCGGATATGATTGAAGACTCACTTGAGGTATTCATGGATGATTTTTCGATCTATAGACAAAGTTTCGACCAATAAGTCGACAATTTGGCAAATGTCTCGAGAAGATGCGAGGAAACAAACTTGGATCTGAATTGGGGAAAATGTCATTTCATGGCAACTGAAGGAATTATCCTTGGCCATCGCATCTCCTGTCAAGACATTAAGGTCGATAGAGCAAAGGTAGAGATCATTGAAAAATTACCACCACCTACAATTGTAAAAGCAATAAGAAGCTTTCTTGGACACGCAGGTTTTTATAGAAGATTTATCAAAGATTTCTCCAGGATAGCTAAACCTTTATGTTCTTTATTAAAACCTTTATGTTCTTTATTAGAGGAAAATAAGAAAGTTTGTATTTGATGACATCTGTCTGGATGCATTTACAACAATAATGACAAAGTTGGTGCAAGCTCCGATTATCATCGCACCGGATTGGATGCAACCATTCGAGTTAATGTGCGACGCTAGCAACTTCGCTGTAGGAGCTGTTCTTGGACAAAGGAAGAAAAGGTATTTCGTGCTACCTATTATGCTGGTAAAACACTAACTAAAACGCAAGTTCATTACACCACAACTAAAAAAGAGTTACTAGCAGAGGTCTTCGCATTTGACAAGTTTCGCTCTTATCTTGTCGATGCAAAGACTACAGTATACACGGATCACTCAGCTTTGAGATACCTTTTCAATAAAAAAAATGTTAAACCTAGACTCATTAGATGATCCTACTCCTTCAAGAGTTTGATGTTGAAATCAAAGATAGGAAGGGATCCGAGAATCAGGTAGCTGACCATTTGTCTCGGTTGGAAAATGGGAGCGAAGATGGACAACAGACCCAGATTGTCGAAGCATTTCCTGACGAGTAATTATTCATTGTCGACACATCGCCATGGTATGCTGATATAGTCAATTATCTTGTGTGTCGAAAGCTACTCATGAGTGCAACTGGTCATAAAAAAATCAAGTTCATATGCGATGATGCTAAATATCATTGGAATGAGCCATACCTATTCAAGGTATGCGCTGATAATATAATTCGCCGTTGTGTTCCTGAAGAAGAACTTATGTCAATACTACGACATTGCCACGATGCCCCTTATGGAGGTCATTTTGGTGGAACAAAAACTGCTGCAAAGGTCTTACAATCCGAATTCTATTGGCCCAATTTGTTTCGAGATGCTCACAATTTTGTGCAATAGTGTGATCGTTGTCAACGTACTGGTTTCATTTCTCGTCGTAATGAGATGCTTCTACAACCTATCATGGAGGTAGAACTTTTTTATGTTTAAGGTATTGATTTCATAGGACCATTTCCAAACTCCTTTGGAAATATGTATATACTACTAGCTGTTGACTACGTTTCCAAGTGGATTGAAGCTATTACGATCCAAAAAGACGATGCTCGGATAGTGTTAAAATTCTTTCACTCGTATATTCTCGCACGGTTTGTAACACCACGAGCCTTGATTAGCGACCAAGGCACTCATTTTATAATAATCAGGTGGCGACAGCATTGAAACGATATGGTGTGAAGCATCGAATGGCCGCCACATATCACCCAAAAACTAATGGTCAGACCGAAGTCTTAAATCGATAAATTAAAGGAATACTTCAAAAGGTGGTTAACCCATCTAGGAAAGATTGGTCTGTATGGTTACCTGATGCATTATGGGCACTTCGCACCATTTACAAATGTCCCTTGGGGATGTTGCCATATCAGCTAGTATTTGGAAATTCATGTCACCTACCTGTCGAGCTGGAACATAAAGCCATGTGGGCAATTAAGCAGGTAAATTTAGATTATGACGCAGCTGGTAAGAAAAGATTGTTGGACATCACAAAATTAGAGGAGATTCGGCGCCATGCCTATGAGAGTGAAGAAATATACAAGGAAAAGATGAAAAAATGGCACGATAACCTCATATTGCATCAACAATTTCATCCTGGGCAGTTGGTACTCCTATTTAACTCACATTTGAAACTGCACCCAGGAAAATTACAATTAAGGTGGTCCGGACCATTTCGAGTTGTCGAAGCATTCCCTAGCAATACGATGACAATAGAGAACTTACAGGATGGTCAATAATTTAAAGTGAATGGTCAGCGTCTCCAACACTACGTCAGCCTAGATGTACATGAACCAGATGAAACTTTCAACTTGGTGATATTTAAATAATGTCGATGCATTCATTCATTTTCTTTTAATTGTTTTACTTTTGTCTGTGTTGTTTTAGATTCTTAGAGAAATAAAAATCCTCTTTTTATCGAAGCATGGAAGCACATTATGTCGGTCGCATTTTGCGATGAGTCAGCATTACTTTTTAAGTGAGAATCGCGTCGATTGATTTTATTTCACCTCAATCATTGGATTAAATCGAAATAATATGATCTGCAGCTTGGCAATTAATGGCTACAGACGTAACGTTTCCCCATGTTTTTCCACTCATTACACCTAGGTTATATAATCCCCCATTGCAGTTACCTTTCTTCCTCACAATCGCAATTATTCCTACAACCATCTCCTCAATCCATCTGCAGATTCTTTCTCTTCTCTTTCGAAGCAATATCCTTTTGAAACTTTTCTTTATTTTATTTTTCTTCCAAAAATGGCTAAGACTCGCGCTTTTAAAGCTAATCCTAAACCTTCATTTAAAACCACTCCAACCACCCCTATCGAGATTCCATCCATGACACCACCACCCTTAAGCCTAGTATTGTTTCTCACAACTATAGTTAAAGAAAGATATCACAACATCATGCTTAAACGCAAAATCCATCCTGAGCAAGGCCTTCAGTTGTCTCCACAGTTGCCCCTTGGGAAACAAGTCCACACTATTAGTCACTTAGGGTGGGTGTCTTTCTGTGACCACCCCTCTGGTTATTCCCCTACTCTGGTTCGAGAATTTTATGCGAACTTGGTGGATCAAGAACAAGAATTTGTTTTTGTTAGAGAAGGACTTGTGCCATGGAGTGCGGCACATATCAACGTCCTACTACGGATACCAGAACGGGTAGACGACCACGCTTCCTTCCTACACAGTTTAAATGAGGATAGCCTCACCAAGATGATGACCGACCTTTGCGTCGACAATGCCACATGGACCGGCAGTGGATTCCATAATTTCACAATGCATAAACGTTACCTAACGACCTTCTGTAAGGTATGGTTTCACTTTGTTAATAGTCGAGTGATGCCTTCTACCCACAGTATTACGGCCACTTTAGACTGTATGTTTTTGTTACATTCCATCTCGCATCATCATCACATTGACATTGGTAAGCTGATACACGCCGAGATTACGGAGGCAACGGGGAAGCAGACTGGTATTATCCCTTTCCCATCTCTTATTATGCTTCTTTGCCAGCATAAGGGTATTGTGCCAAGAAAGAATGAGGAAGTCGTGGATAATAAAGGCCCAATTAATAACATTTTCGTCGAGCGAATGGCAAGGGGCTAGGACACACCGATGGCCAAAGTGACTTCCAAAAAAAAGGGAAAAGGGAAAGGTAAAAAGAAGGCCGAAAAATTTGATGCGCCGACAATGACACAAATGACAGTGACACTGGCCTTGATGGAGTCACACTTGGAACACCTCGACAAACGATCTATCCACACAAATAGTATAGTGGATGAATGGACTTCCAGCTCCATAAATTCTACGCATATACTAGGGCGTGGAATGAGGCTCTTGTCACTGCATTGCGCCAAATCAGTCAGACCCCACTTCCAGACTTCTCGAAATTATCGATCATCTACCGCCCAATGCAATATTCCTCATCCAAACAACCTACTCTTGATAGTATGCCCATCTTTGTACTCACTCACATCCATGTTTCTGATGATGACAACAATGGAGAGCAGTCGTCGGATGATGATGTGCTGCGTTGTAAAATTGCTCATTTTTTTTAAGATGAGTTCTCAAATAGCCTAAGGGTGAATATGGCGAAAAAGGAGACTGTGCTGAATGAAGATGTCGTTACAGTCAAATACGCTGACATTGGCCCAACTGAACCTACTCAACCTAAGGAAGAGGAGGTAAATCAGGATGATCATGCCGAGAAGGATGAAGAACAAGAGGATGAAGAGAAGGATGAAGAACAAGAGGATGAAGAGAAGGACGAAGCGAAGGATGACGAACACATTGATACCGAACCTGCCCTGGTGCTGGACAAGAAGGAACCCGATATCCCCACAATGATCATTGAGGATGTTGTGGGCACATCAAGCTCAGACGAGACTCCACTTGTTGTGAGTTAGGCTGAGGTAGTCACCAGCATTGCGAAAGAACCTAACCCATTAGCAATTGTGTCTTATGTGGCTCCGCTAGCTAAAATCCATCCATCTGATGTGACTATCAATGAGGCCACCACCTAACCTACTGAAGAGGAGCAGTCCACCGATCCGGTTGGTTCGAGGGATAAGAAGAGGGAGCAACGCAAAGATAAGAAAAATATAAAACACCATGACGTGGAGGAGCGCTCGAAAAAGAAAAAGAAGAAAACAAAAGCAGCCTCTGTATCGACTGCTACTAAATAAGTTGGTACATCCCTTTTTAGTTAGCATTCTTGCATTATATTGTGCCTGCATATTTATTGTCACTGCATTCTTCTTAGTATAGCGCATTATCGTTGCATTTCCATACATTTTGTATGACTATTGTCGGTGCATTGGGGATAATGCAGTCATTAAGTTTGGGGGGAATTAATGTCATTTGGAAATGCAACTACATCTTCTTGTTTGATTTTTATTTTTCTTCAGTAATGAAAAATTGACAAATTTCAACAAAAATATGACCACAATTTTATTTTAAAGCGTAATTCTTGAATTATTTGAATGCTGATGTGGAAATTGGATGAGTATGAATGAATGATGAATCTACTATTTTGGAATGAATTATTGAAATTGTTTCAATACTGAATGTACAGTGTTAATGTTTGAATCTTGCACTCACTGACTAGAATAGCGACATTGTATGAATAAAAGACACTCCAATATGAGTGCATCATGATTCTTAAGGGGGAACACTCCACTATAATTAAAGAAAAGAAAACTTATCTAGCCAAAGGCTGTATCTACAAGAGTGTGTGTCGATGCAATTACATGCCTCTTGGGGGTTGGTTGCACCCCATCGTTACTGCCCAGGAATAAATGTAGAGTAATGCAATGACATCTCTCAATCACTTGAAAAACAAAAATGAGAAAAAAAAAAGAAAGAAAAAAAAAAGAGAATAAATTACAGAAATGGTTCAAGGAAGGATAAAATTCAATGCATGATACTGACATAGATGAAGTTGCAGTTTCAATTGTTCTTACTTATAAATTGTCGATGCATCATTCTATTATAAGAATGGAATTTGAACATTAGAAATTTAGAGAATTCAAGTTGTGTGAATAAAGATTATGGTGACATTTCTAATTGTTACTTGTTAATTTTTATTTACTTGAGGAAAAGTAAAAACACAAATTTGGGGGTGTGATGGTATTACAAATGATATAGATTTCCGTCCTAATTTAGTGTTTAGCCTTTTTTGTAGTTAATTTAGCATACATCATTAGCATTTTATACTTAGTTTACTTGTTTTCCAATTCATTGTTAAATAGTTTGAATTCTTGTTATTTTCACATATTTTTGTACTAATGTCGACGCAAACAGTCGATATATTGCGTCTTAATATTCAGCACAGGAACTCGGTCTAGGAATGGAATATTGGACAATTACAGCCACAAGACCAACTGAACATTGCGACCATGAAATGTCATCGCATTGAAACTAAACCTCAACTGAAAGGAATCAAGCTGAATTCATAACTGGAAGCACCAGACGTAGGAATTTCACAGATGTCGCCATAATTATTCTTTTAGAATGTGTTCAGTGATACAGCGACAATTTGTAGATCTTTAAAGAACACACTAGAACTGCATGAGTGCACAGCTATAATTTAACTAATTTTGACAGCTACAAGATCTAGACTTGGATTCGAAAATGAAGGTTGAATCCTGTAACATTTTAGAGGTTATAAATAGAAGAACAAAGAAGGGAGAAGGTATCAAGAGAAAAGGGGATTTAACTCTAGAAATTCTGTGTGAATTGAATATTTGAGCTAGAATCGGTGAATTGATGAAGCAAGCCTATAACTACTTCTGACGAGAAGTGTTGGATGCCAAGCAAGAGGAACAGTTAGGGAGTAAGCCTAGTAGTCTAGAGATAGTAAACTTCGTTGGACTCGTTAATTCTTCTTAAGCGATGATGAATTTCAATGATGTTAAATGAATACGAGAGTATCTTTTAATGTTATATCATTTTGATTCTTACTTTACATTGCTTATCCATTTATTCTTGGATTTAACCGCTCTAAACACAATAGTGAAATTGCAGTACACCGAATTGTGAGATGCGGTGATAGGTTAGATTACCAAGTGGATTAGGCGAGAGCTACTCGGGACTAGGATAGACTCCAGTTACTTGTTCTTGGATACACATCATTGCTCACACTGAGAGGTGGAGTAGTGTATTCGAGTCAGGATTAAGTAGGGAGCTATTTTGGGAAAGAACTTGAAGGGACTTCATTGCTGCAACAATACATCCATACTCTACCTTGTTGACACATCCGGCATTGTAACCTATAGAATCAGTGAACCACTTCCACCCTTTTACACTTGATCACTTTTTTATTTTCTGCATTTAAATTTTTAGCACTCAACACTCAACACATTTGGATTTATTTTTAGTACACTGACATTTAACCTCTGATATTTAACTCTAGTTGCGTTGACAGTACTAGTTATTTTAGTGTGCAAATCTGACATAATTCCGCTGACATCCTTACTCGCATTACACTGATTTTTAGTATTAATTAATGCGACATTAAAACATCAGGAATCATTTTCTCGTGGGATCGATATCCAATAGCTTTGTCTATCAACTATACTTGCACCGACATGTGTACGCTTGCACAATCGTTGTGTCGTAAAAACATCGACCAATTTATTAGAATATTTCACTTACACGTCATTTATTTCATCATTCAAATATAAACACAATTAGACGAGGGTAAAAATGACATCTTAACGTTTTAAAATGACTTCTATCGGTACTTGATGGTCAAGTATCGGTAGTAGTCAAGTCAATAAACAATTCAAAAACTGTGCAGATTTTTACTAGTACTTGTCTTAGCTCACCGATACAAGTTTGATTACTACCGATACAAGTCATGCATCTACCGATACTAAAAACTCCAGAGAGCTATAAATCTCACCTTCCAACTTCTACTGCTACAAGCATGCTAACTACTGATACATCAATTCATATAACTACCGATACTTGCATTTCAACTACTGATACAACCCAAGTCAGTGAACAACCTCTCTCTTACCTTGTACTTCTATCGATACATGTATAAGTTCTACCAGAACAAGTATGTAGAATCTCAAGAATTAAGACAAGACACAAGTCTAACATCCCAAACACATCCAACACAATTTATGCATTTAGGCCATCACACTTAGTACATAATTTCTAAGTCTTTACAAGCCTTTCAAGTTTAAACATCTAAATTGTACTTCAAGCTTATACACAATCAACAAAGTAAGATTTTAACATCTTTAGTACATCAACAAAAGTTAATATCATCCTAGTACATTCCATAAGACCAAGTGATGCAAAAACTACCGACAAACTCTGTGATAGTGTGACTTCAAGAGATGACGATGATCTGATCTTCAATCAGCAAACGATCTACAAAATAACAACAATAACTGTGATAAGCTTCATAGCTTAGTAAGTTCGATAGTCTAAGGAATTACCAAACATTGTAACAAGCAATAATGACTCTACCGAGTCAACATACTTCTATTGCTCTTGAGTTATTTCAACTTCTTATTTTATTCATAACTTTCAATTTCTAGTACCTGGTGCTACTCACACGAGCTGTTGAAGACTCGCAACTTATGATGTACCCCAGCCATCGGTATGGGCTATCTATACTGTAAACTATTTCCTAATGATGCTGCTTACACAAGTTGTCAAAAGTTTGCATAAAGCATAGTCCCCGCCATCGTAGGGCCTATAATCCATTTAGGATCCATATCTCTTTCCCGAGTCACGATGCTACTTACACGAGCTGTCGAGGACTCACAAGACATGCGATACCCCAGCCATTGCGTTAATACTTTTTCAACGACATAAAGCCTATTATCACTTTCGTCTCATTTATTCGATCATCTTTAATACCAATACATCCGAATTGCTGAATATCTACAATGTATATATATATATATATATACAAGAAATATCAAGTAAGAATTACATTACCAACTTACCGGACTGGATTGAAGTTTAGGAAAGACTTTGGGACTAATCCACCAATTTCCCTTTTCCGCGATCTATAGCACGATCCTAGTCAGCATTCACAAATCATTCAATTCTCACATTAAGTCACATAATTGAGTCATTCAACACAATTTAGTCTTTTTGGGAAAATTATGATTTTACCCCTAGTTGTTTCCTTTTATTTAATCTAGTCCTTTCAACATAAAACATGCAAAATAACTATTCTCTTACACAATCAACCATAGTAGAATTCTCTAAGGTATCTATCCAACCCCCTTCACACATTTAGTTTCACAAAAATACTTGTAATTTCATCACTTTCACATTTTAGTCCTTAAAGCCTAATTTCATAAAAAAAATCCCATTATAAAAAGATCTAACCCAAACATTTAACACTCAAATATATCAAAATCTTCCACGAACAAGCATATTCATCAATGGCAAAGTTTTTGACATTTGACAGATTAACAAATTAGTCCTTGTATAAGCTAGCTTAAGCTAGTACGGACTTAAAAGCATAAAAATTACTAAAAACGATCAAGGTTTGCTTACCCAAATCAATGCTTAAAGATTTGCAATGAAAACCCTAACTTTTCTCCCTTAGCCGTATAAAGAGGATGAAGATAAAAAAATGAAATGAAATTCTCAATTTCTTTCTTTTAATTTCTTATATATATAAATGACAATTTTGTAATTATTGAGACTTTCATCATTAAGCTTTAATTAATCATTTTTAACTTTTATTAAACCTATTTATAATCAATATAAATCATACCAATCCACCCATTAACACTCCCTTGGTTAATTTATTCATTTGGTCGTTCTAATTAAACATCTATTCTTTTACCCTTTTTATGATTTAGTCCTTTTTATTCAATTAACTATCTAATCAATGAAATTTTCGATTCATAATTTCATGCGATGTATATATCACCAAAAAATATTTAAAATAAATAAATTTACGAGTTGACTCGTCGGAGCTGTGGTCTCAAAACCACTGTTTCTGACACCAATGAAAATCGGGCTGTTACACTTCTTTTTTCGTTTGTGCTCCTCCTTGCGTCGCTTTTTGCCCTTTGTGTGATTTCTCTTCCTTTCTTTTGGCTTGGCCGGTTCCTCATATTTCTCCTCAACATCAAGCTGCGCCCTGACATCATCAACCGTAACATCTGATGGGTGTATTTTAGCAAGCGATGCAACGTAAAGCACCATGGCTAGATGGTTGGAATCCTCATTACTGATAGTCACGGCCTCCGCCTGACTCACTTCAGGTGGCGCCAAGTCATCAAATGATGCACCCACAAGTTCAGGTGCGGTGACAAATTCCCAAATCGAATTTGTCGCGACATAAAGATCTTCTCTTCTTATCTGTTTTCCTTCCTCTTCTTTTTCCTCTTCTGTCTCCACAAGTTCCAAGGGTGTGTTTCCTTCATCAACATTGGCTTCCTTCTCAGCCATAGTAGCCTCTCGGCTTGTTGAAAAATCATCCTCAAAAAGGCTGGCAATGTTTCAGAGGCAATCTTCGACTTCCTTCGAATTCACCTCGCGTTCATTATCAAAAATATAGACCATCTACGGAAATGCTACTAATTGGTCCTTTCCTTCTAATGTAGCCCTCTCAGTTGAAGGCATAGCTTCTCTGATGATTGAAGGAAAAACAGGGAACTCGGGTAAAGGTGCTTTGCTCATACAGCGCAATGTGGTTACAATGGTACTATTTCATCCCCTTATGTAGGCATAAAACATGTTCTGAGATCTTTACATTTCTTTGACTGCGTCGACAAGTTTTATCTATCGAATGTTAATTATGTGAGCAATCTTCTCTACCTCTTTAACCTTACACCATAAGTCTGTGGCGACATGAGTCTTCTTTTCTTCTATCTTCGCCTTGCCTTTCCTCTTCTAGGCTTCAGCTTCCTTCACAACAGGAGTTTCCTTCCCCCTAATCATGCGCTCAATGAACGCATCATTAATAGGGCCTTTGTTGTCCAACATTTCTTCTCCCTCATGAGGCATCACTCCTCATTGTTGGCACAACTGCATGATCAATGAAACGAATGCCAGAATACCCATCTGCCTTATAACACAGTCCGTAATTTCTTTGTGCAACATCAATTTCTTCCTTTGATGATCTAATGGATTAAACACATCCGATCCAAAGTGTCAGTTGTGCTATGAGTAGAAAGCATGAGACGACAATTTATTAAGTGAAAACCTTACTGTGTATTGTGACAAAGCAGCGATGCATGGTGTAGTTGTTCGGATTATTGCCTATCCACACTACTTCATCAATGCAAAGATCCTGCTTTAGGATGTCAGCCCCCTCTTCTATGAGTTGTTTCAGGAAGGCCATGTGCTCGTCTATTTCAACAGTAATATTGTAAAGAGCAATAATGTGGGAGGTAGCCCAAGGCACCAATCCTTCACCAACGAAGATGAACTATTGTTCTTTATCAGTTAGGTTTGCATAGAACTCTCTCACAAGTGATGCCAGGATGGGTGCAGAAGGTTTGTCAACCCATTCTCTCAATAGTTTTATTAACTTGTTTCCTCAGGTCTTGATGCTTCGACAGCAAAAAGACTTGTTCATGGTGACAGTTACACTTTAGCATGTTGTCTTGGAAGCAGCCCTTCGCAACCTTGGTCAAAAACATCATTGGTTCTTTTGATGGGTGCTACTCTATTTCTCGCACCACTACGGTGGAGGAGGATTCTGCAGCAGATTTGGATGGTATTTTTGCACCTCAAGTTCTGGCCATATCTTTTTGGTAATAAAGGTATTAAAGAGTAGGAAAGATAAGAGCTTTAAAGAAAATTTTAAGCAGCAATGGAGGTTTTTCTAAGGAACATTGTCGGCACAGTGGATTGCTTTATAGAGAATGAAAAATGGAGATGGAGAGTTGTGTTTTTTTCATTGTAGAGAGAGGATAGTCAGTTTACATCCAATAAATGTGTCCACTCAGATTGTCCTTTTTCAAACCGATCCAACGGTTAGGAATAAGTGCTTGAAGCGACATGATTTCTTTCCTGATATGTTTCGATTTTGTGATAAGTCAGTAGATAAGTTGCGTCGATAAGGAGTTTTTCATGCATCGACAAAAGGAAGAACTTTATTCCTGCAAAAAAAATTAAGAAAGATAACTAAAACATAAACAAAATAACTAAAAGTAAATGATACAAATGTAAAAAAAGGTTCGAAAAATGTGACCAAGTTAATGGTCTCTTTCTGGTTGTGATCATCCTGGTTGAAGTAGTGCTTCAGCCATTGGCCATTCACCTTAAATTAGTGTCCATCATTTATGTCTTTAATTATGACCGCACAGTGAGGAAATGCTTCGACAACCTCTAATGGACTAGAACATCTTGAGCGCAATTTACTTGGGTGCAATTTTAGCCGTGAATTAAATAAAAGCAACAGTTGACTTGTAATAAATTGTAGCTGCAAAATAATATTGACGTACGATCTCTTGTCTTTTCCTTATATACTGCAGCATTCTCATATGCATTGCGTCGAATTTCCTCCAATCCAGTGATGTCCAACAACCTTTTTTGTCCAGCAGCTTCATAATCCATGTTTACTCGCTTGATTGCCCACATGACTTTATGTTCTAATTCCATGGGCAAGTGACATGCTTTACCAAACACTAGTTGATACGACGGCATTCCAAGTGGCACTTTATATGCCGTGCATAATGTCCATAACACATCATCAAGCCATGAAGACCAATCTCTCTTCGATGGGTTCACCACCTTTTCAAGGATATTCTTAATTTGGCGATTGAAAACTTCAGCTTGACCATTGGTTTGTGGATGATATGTGGTTGTCATTCTATGTTTAATGTCATACCGCTTTAGTACGACCGCAACTGGACTACAATGGAAATGAGTACCTTGATCACTAATCAATGCCTTAGGTGTGCCAAAATGAGTATGTACTTGTGGAAAATTTTCAGCACTGTCATAGCATCATCCTTTGGAACAACAATTGCTTCCACCCACTTGGACACATAATCAACAGCAACCAGGATGTAAACATTTCCAAACGAACTTGGAAATGGTCTCATGAAGTTCATACCCTAGACATCAAAGAGCTCAACCTTCATAATTGATTGGTATAGTATCTCATTGCGTCGAGATATTGATCTAGTGCGTTGACATTTGTCACATTGTTGCACAAAATTGTGGGCATCTCGAAAAAATGAAGGCCAATAGAATCCTAACTGAAAGACCTTTGCAGTAATCCTTACACCACCAAAATGACCTCCATAAAGGGCATCATGCCAATGGTTCAAGATAGAAAGCATTTCTTCTTCTAGAACATAACGTCGAATAATATTGTCGTTGCATACCTTGAATAGGTATGGCTCATTCTAGTAGTATTTTGTGATGTCGCGAAGAAAACATTTCCTTCTTGTGGCCTGTTACACTCAAGGGTACCTTTCACACACCAAGTACTTGACGACATCTACATACCATGAGGATGCGTCGACAACAAATAACTTCTCGTCAGGAAATGCGTCAAAAATTTCGAATGTATTTCCATCTTCACTTCCTACTTCCAAACGAGACAAATGATTTCCTACTTGGTTCTCTGATCCTTTGCGATCCTTTATCTCAATGTCAAATTCTTGTAGTAACAGGATCCATTGAATCAATCTTGGTTTGGTATCTTTCTTAGCAAAGAGGTATCTCAATGTAGAATCATTAGTGAATACTGTAACCTTTGCAGCGACAAGATATGAACGAAATTTGTTAAAGGCAAAGACTACTACCAATAGCTCCTTTTCTGTGGTTGTATAATTAATCTACTCTTCAATGAGAGTCTTACTGGCATAATATATTGCATGAAGTACTATTTCTTTGTGTTATCCTAACACGACACTCACTGCATAATCACTCGCATCACATATTACTTCGAATGATTGCGACCAGTCCGATGCAATGACAATAGGTGTCTTCACCAGCTGCTACTTAATTTGCATAAATGCGTCAAGAAATGCATCATCAAACATAATTTTTTTATTTTGCTCCAACAAGGAGTAAAGAGGATTTTCAATCTTAGAGAAATCCTGGATAAATCTTTTACATTGGTTGGCGGGGGTAACTTCTCAATAATCTCAACTTTTGCTTTGTCCACTTCAATGCTCTTACAAGAAATTTGATGATCGAGGACAATGCCTTCTGTTGCCACGAAGTGGCATTTCTCCTAATTCAGCACAAGGTTTGTGTCCTCATATCGCTTTAAAACTCTGGCCAAATTGTCAGAGCATTTATCAAAAGTATTGTCATAGATAGAGAAATCATCCATAAATATCTCCAATGAGTCTTCAATCATGTCTGAGAAGATTGCCATCATACACTATTAAAATGTGGTAGGTGCATTTCATACACCAAATGGCATTAGACGAAAGGTAAAGGTGTCAAAAGGACAAGTAAAAGTCATCTTTGTTTGATCCTCCAATGCAATTGCTATCTGATTGTAGCCAGAATAGCCATCGAGAAAGCAATAATAGGCTTTGCCAGCAAGCCTATCCAACATTTGATCAATGAAGAGAAGTGGAAAGTGATCCTTCTGTATGGCTACATTCAAACGATGATAGTCCATGCATACTCACCAGCCTATAGGAATGCGAGTAGGGATTAATTCATCTTTTTCGTTATTTACCACCATGATATCAGTCTTCTTTCGAACACATTGGACTGGGCTCACCCATATACTATCAGAAATTGGGTAGATGATGCCCGCAGCCAACCACTTAATGATCTCCTTCTTAACAACCTCCTTCATTTTTTTCATTTAATCTTCTCTACTGTTCAATGACTACTTTCCCTCATCCTCTAACTAGATTTTACGCATGCAGAAAGAGGGACTAATACCTCTAATATCCGTAATACTCCAGGAAATTGCAAGCTTGTGTTGCTTCAATATGTGGATTAAATTTTTTCTTTTGTCTTACGTCGAGAGTTACAGAAATAATTATTGGAATCATTCTCACTAAGGAAAACATACTTCAAATTGGTAGGTAATGGCTTCAACTCCAAAGTAGGAGTTTCTTTAATATATGGCTTAAATATAAGAGTCATTCGATTTGTCAAATCCAAAGATTTCAGCTGTCATTCGTGCCTAAGCTTCACATTATTTGCCTCAACCTTGCAGTTACAATCACTTAGAAAATTATCTTCAGTTATCATCGCAAATTCTTCTGGGACTGTTGTGCTACGCTCATTAAATTCCTCTTCAATTTAATTCATCCAGCACATCGATGTGGTGACATTTCTTTTTATTTCTACAGGAAATTGCTTCAAAAACACTAAAGGTGACATGTTCATCGTTATGTCGCATTATTAGTTCACCTTTGAACACGTCGATAAGAGTGCGGGCAGTGGTAAGAAATTGGCGTCCCAAGATTATGGGCACCTCTTTATCAGCTTCATAATCAAGGATAATAAAATCTGCTAGGAACACAAACTAATCTACTTAAACTAGGACGTCTTTAATTTGCCCTTCAGGTTGCACTAATGATCTATCTGCCAACTGCAATGTCACTACAGTGGGCTTCATGTGACCAATCCCCAATTTTTGAAATGTTGATAACGGCATTAGGTTGATACTTACTCTACAATCACAGAGAGCTTTTCCCAAGTAATGATCTCCAATTGAACATGGAATTGTAAGACTGTTAGGGTCCTTCATCTTTGGTGGCAATTTATTTATCAGGACTGCGCTTCATCCCTTTGTCAGCGCAATTGTCTCGATATCATTCAACTTCTTCTTCTTAGATAGGAGCTCTTTCATGAATTTTACATAGCTAGGAATCTGTACAAGAGCATCAACAAGAGGTATGTTGACATGCAATTGTTTCAATGTGGCCAGAAACTTTTGATATTCACTATTATTCTTCTTCTCCTTAAATCTTTATGGAAATGGAAAAGGTATTGATACATCAGGTTATCATAACAAAACCGTCTGCATCGACATTAACAATTGCGTCGATAATTTTGTTGGTCTAATGGTAAGCATGAGAGTAACAAGTGGTGGATCCTCTTTATTTGGTTCGTTTGCTTCTTCATCAAATACAACTTTTTCTCCTTGATCTACTTCACTTGCGTCAACAAGTGCTATATTAGAGCTGCTAGATGGCTCTATAGTTTGCTTCCCTCTCCGAAGAGTAATAGCTTTGCAATGCTCCTTCCTCTTTTGATTTGGTTTCTCGGTATCGCTGGGTAAAGCATCTGGCAGTCTTGTGCTCAAATTTGAAGCCAGTTGCCTTAATTGTGCTTCAAGTGCTTGGATAAAAGATGAGTTTCTTTGCACAATAGCTTCTATTCTTGTGATATGCTCTCACATCAGGGCTTTAAGGGCTGCTAATGAATCAGCTCGTGATTGGAAATATTATTATTGTTGTTGTTGTCCTTACATATTCAGATTTGGCATTGAAGATTGTTGTGGCTATACACGAGTATGTGGTTGCAACTGATCTTTATGTACATACATCTGAGGACTTTGATTGAAATTTTGTTGTTGTTGACTGTAATTCCCTTGTCAAAAATTTCCTTGACTAGAGGAATTGTCGTATCTAAATGTGGTCGCATTTTGATTTCCCTAAAGCTGTTGATTTCAAGCAAATTTGTTGTAGGAGTTACCATAGGAATTTCAGGGGATATTATTAACATAGAATGCGTTTTTTGCATGCTGAGGACAGTCCTTATAGCTATGATTATCATCACAAATTTCACAACAAAATGTCGGGACATCCAGTTGTTGGGCGACTTGAATGGGAGCAACTTCACCAGTCCCCTTCATGTTCTTTATCATATTTGCTAACGAAGATACTTGTGCACTTAGAGCTGATATAGCATCTTATTCAATAACTCCTGGTTTTGCTTTGACTTGTATAGCACGAGAGATCAGATATTGGTAGTCATTCTGAGCAATCCTCACTAAAATTCTTACAACTTCATCATAAGTGCAATCCAACAAAGGACCATTTACAGATGCATCAACAAGATTTCTTGTCGATGCATTCAACCCATTGTAGAAGATCTTAATCTACGTTTCCTATTGAATTCCATGCATATGATAGTGTCGAAGCAAGGTTTTGTAACGCTCCCATGTAGTATGCAAGTTCTCATTATCCAGCTGATGATACGCAGTAATGTCATTCCTCAATCGAGCATTCATTGTTGGTGGATTAAATCGCAAAACGAATTGAGTTGCAAGCACATTCCATGATGTAATCGATCCAACAGGCAATCCAAGGAACCAGGTACGAGCCCGTCCTTGCAATGAGTAAGGAAATAATTGCATCTTCAAGTCATTATCAGGAACACTATGTTGACTAAAAGAAGCACAAATTAATAGAAAAGATTTAAGATGCACTCGTGCATCCTCATGAGGAAATCTAGCATACTGCCTATTCGAATTTAGCATCTGAAACATAACTGACTTTAATTCAAAATTGTCAGCTTGAATAGCTGGTCGAACAACCACTGGCTGCAAATCATCTAACTCAGGAACAATGAAGTCTTAAATAGTTCTATTTTGTATTTGATCATCTTGTGGTAGCGACAGATTATTAATGATTTGTGGTTGTCTAAGAGGTATAACCGGATTCTATGGCTGCATCGTTTCCTGGCAGGGTCATGTTTCTTTGTTCTTGTCTTCTTCTTCTAATGGTTCTCTTAATTTCAGGATCTAAGCCAACAATAAATTCAGGATTTCTCCTGGTCATAAACACCTAGAAAGAAAATTGAAAAATAGTTGACCAAAAATAAAAGCAAGTTGGTAACAAATAAAGATTAGGAAATAAAAATAATTGAAAATACAAGAATAAACATCAAACAAACAACATCCCCGACAACGATGTCAGAACTTGATCGTGCTGTGAACGTCACAGCAAATATGTACAAGCGTACACTACCGATGCAAGTATAGTAGATAAATTTAAATCTATCAGATATCGATCCCACAGGAATGGCTGCTTATGTTTATAATTGTCGATGCAAAGAAAGTTAAAACTAAAGAGATTATGATGAATAATATTACAGCAATAAAATAAGAAAATGCAGTAAAAGTATGAGAATAATTTGTCAAGAAATTTAAGAAAATTTAAGAAGTAAAATAGTGATAATGAGATAGGGTTCCCTAACTTGAAAAGTTGGCAAGAAGCTAAATGTGATCACAAGGTTAATAACAAATAAATTGTCGCCACAATTAAGTACAATAAAATCTTACCAACCTTGACTTCCCTATTTATCAAAGACTTAAATACTCACACTAACCACACCTTCCAGTATTGGCAATACTACATATTCAACAACAAGTGAATTGAATTCCTTTAATCCTCAAGCAACTTTCATTTACTTGCTTGTTAAAATAATTTTTTGCTGCACTTTCCAATGGCAGTGAGTGCAATCACACTTCCATGGTCAAACAATTAAATCCAAAGATAAACAATGAAGGAAATATTGAAATAGATATCAACTTGATCTGAAATTAAATTGTATTTCCATACAACTTCAAATTATCAGAACATATCAACGTTTAAGCAAGAGAATAATAGAATAAATTGAAGTATCCTATTCCTAGTCTACTTTAATCATTCCCATACACTCCTCTCGTGTCGCAATTAGGATGCTCCTCGTCAGGAGCATGTTGCCTTCTCCTCAATTCAGGGTGCCCTTAGGGAATTTAAGCTGCCATGGATGCAAGCTTTGAAAAATTTTCAAGAAGAAATTTTATCCATCGAAAAGTCAAGAAGAAGATAAAGAAAATCATTTCTCTTCGGTATTTAACATCTACTACCAATTACAGGTGTCCTCCCTTTCAGATCTAACTTCCTCTAGCTGTACACTTACGCAAATCTGGTGTGTTCATTAGACAATTGTCAGTTGCAGCGACAGTTTTGGGCACAAATTTGGATAATATTTTGCAGCGACAACTTTGTACACCTTCATGTATTAATCCTTCAAGACAGATTCCTACAGTGACATCTTTGGGCGCAATACTGAACAACTAATGCAGCAATATTCTTAGTGAAAACATGATAAAATTAAAGAAAATTAGGTCAAGCTTCACTAAGTTAGAAAATGCAATAACTAAGTTAAAAAGACTAAAAATGCTTGCTAAAGATGATCAAATGGAAACAAATTATACCATAAGTAAGGAGAAATCAATGGTCTTTTCTAATGCTATCAACGCACCCAGAAGACTTGGGGAAATCTGAATGCTAGACAAAATGCTGTGACATTCCGATAACGGAATTAATCTAATCAAAGCCAAAGGAATTATGACCCACAGTAGCAGAATTACAATCAAAAAAGACAGATGAACCTACATCGAAATCGGATGCAGCCACAACAATCTGCAATGCAGAATTAGAATTATCGAAACGTTTTTTTTTTAAAAGAAAAAGTCTCAAAAAATATTTTAAAAATCGAAAAATGGGAAATGCCACCAATCTTTTTTTTATTAGGTGTGATTGGATCACCACAAAACGATTAAATCTGTTTTGAAAAACATTTTGGTCTTCGAAATCCAAAAAAAGTTCGAGAGTCAGTTACATGTGAGGAAGAATTAGCACTCTTATACGCCCAATATTGGCACCACATTGATTATTTTTCGGTCTTGATTGTTAAAAATTTGAAAACTCGAGTGAAATTTGAAATACGATCCTTAAATGCTTGGTTTATTTGATGTACGCATTTAAGAAGGAAATCGAATTTCATTAGGAAGTCTCGTTATTTCAAAATGATCGAGGAAGGAAATCACGTCCTGTGAGTTAGGACATAACATCTCGAGATCCGAAAATGACGAGCATTCCTTCGTTGCCAATTTCAAACCATTAAAAAGGTATTCGATATTCCAGTTTGAAGAAAAATCACGCCTAGTAAGTTAAGGCATAATTTTTCAAAATCCGAAATAAATGAATATTGCATCGATTTTAAAATTATTTATATGTATATTTTAAGAAAGAAACAATTTTAATTTAAAGATGAATGCGTAAATTAAATACGAATATACAGATAATCGTAAAATTAAATGATCACAAAGAAAGAACAATTATACAGATAAATAAATATGCAATAATTAAGCATAAAATTCATAAAATACGAAATGCTAAAAAACACGAATCGAAATCATAAAAAGAGAAATAAATTTAAAATACGAAGAAAAATAATTAAATCTTATATACAAAAATTGAAAAAAAAAAAAGGGTTAAAATGAAGTTTTTGAGACTTTTGGGGGCAAAATGTAATTTTTGGAAAAATTTTGGGGTTAAAATGTAATTTTAGAAAAGTTTAAAGGTTAAAATGTAATTTTAGGAAAGTTTGGGGTTAAAATGTGATTTTAGGAAAGTTTAAGGGTAAAATATAATTTTGGAGAAGTTCAATGGTCAAAATATGATTTTTGAAAAATTTAACGACCTCCTGTGCAATAAACCTAAGAAAATTTGACACATGGCAGCTTTTTATGCTTCTAAAAATAAAAGGACTAAATTGAAAATGAAATAAAACTAATGGGTAATTTTAAAATAAATTAATATTAAAAAGGACGAAATTGTAACAATTAAAAATTACGGAAGGACCAAATGCGTAAATAACTCATTTCTTAAAAACACGCGGATCCTAAAAGGGTACGTACGGGTTAGGTCGGTCGACCCAAAATGGTGTCGTTTTGGGGTGTTTAAGCCACTCCCAAAACGACGTCGTTTTGGGGGGGCTTTCAATACCCTAAAAATTTCAAAAAAAAATCATTTTATCCTTTCTTCTAAAAAAAATTCTCCTCTCTCTCTCAAAATCCTCTCTTCTCTCTCCCCTCACTCTTCATGGCAGGCCAGGTCGTCGTAAACCACCGTACACGGCGGTCAAGTAATCAAATTCACCTTTTTTTTATTTTTTTGTTTTCTAAAAAATAGATCTAGGTCTAGATCTAAACCGATCTAGCCTAAATCTTTTTTAAAAACACAAAAAAATTTAAAAAAATTTACTCAGATAGAATCTATTTCTGTATTTTTTAGTGTTCTTTTTATTATTATTATTATTATTATTATTATTATTATTATTTAAAAGAAATCCCAGATCTAGTCTTGAGAACATTGGATCCAATAAAAAAAAAAGTTTTTTTTTCAAAATTTTTTAAGAAAGCCTTAGATCTAGGTTTGATTTTCTTTTTTTTTTAAGTTTTTATTTTAAATTCTTTACTCCTTTTTTTTGAAATTTATTTGTACATATTTTTTCTTTTTCAGAAACGGTGAAATGCTCTTTTCGTCGGAGTCCCTCGCGAGCAAATGCGAGTTCGAAGGGACTCCGTTCGTTGCTACGACAGTAACGATTCAGATCCAGGTACAACTTTTACACTTCTTTGCTTTTATTATTATTATTTTTATATATTTAAATACAAAATAAAACGGTAATAACAAATGAGCAAAATGTAATAAATATAAATATATATATATATATAAACGAATATACCTCTGGCAAATACCAATATTTTGAATTTCTTTGCGATGTGTATTTCGATCTTTTTCTGATATTTGTGCATATGTATTTGAAACAAAATGCAAAATAAATGTTATATCTGGAATTTCTTGATATTTTGGTAATATCTCTTCGTAAAATCGAAGATCCGATCTCCTTTATTATAATTGATTTTTATGGCTTTATAGTCAAATACATATCATTTCATTTTGTTTTTTTTTATTTGTCTTTCTCTTTTGCTTGTTGTCTTCTTTACGTGTGCAAGTTTGACGGTGGCAGGGCGTGGTGGTGTTAGAAGGATGGTAGGTGGCCTCAAGAACCAAGAGATGACATGATAGGGCTGAGCGGCAGTTGAAAACCCTAGCAAATTAGGGTTTCCTTCATTAGTTTAGGATTTAGGCCCTTGGGTAATTGGGTTTGTGTATTGGGTTTGGATCTGTAATTTGGTTTGGATCTTTTTAGGGTTTGGGTAGATTAAACCATTTGTATTTTTGGGCTTTTGTAATTGGACATTTAAATTAAAATGAAATTTTATTTAAATGTTTGTTTATTTTTTTTATTTTTTTGGATTTGATTTAGGTCTGGTCAAAATTGGGCTCCAACAGTTGTCCCTCTTTGCTCTTTGTTGTGCAACTAGAACAAAGCAAAGACTTCAAGCAAGACCAATTTTGTTCGGTCCCACTGAATTTGGCTTTTTGGCACTTCTTCTTCAATTATCCTACTCTTTGCTTCAACTTCACTGCATCTGCTTCTTTACAACTTTAGGAAGATAAGATTTAGTGTCGTGACTTCATCGTGCTCCGAGGAAACTTCGAAAAGGTAAAATTTGTCATTGTAGCTTCACTCCATTTCACTGCAACTTTAGGAAATTTGAGATTTGCTTTATGGGATGGTAGTTTCAATCTGTCCCTCTTAATTAAGGGTAAAAGACAAGATGCTTCAATCTGCCCCTCTTGACTAAGGGTAAAAGATTGGAATCTTCAATTTGTCCCTCTTAACTAGGGGTAAAAGATTAGATGATGGCTACAATCTGCCCCATGATCGGGGTAAGAGATTGGATGGTTTCAATCTGCCCCATGATTAGCGTAAGAGATTGGATGCCTACAATCTGCCCCATGATCGGGGTAAGAGATTGGATAACTGTGATCTGCCCCATGATCGGGGTAAGAGATCAAATGGTTGCAATCTGCCCCATTATCAGGGTAAAAGCTTGACTGATTGTGATTTCCCTTATTATTGGGGTAAGAGATCAGATAGTTGCAGTCTGCCTCATGATCGGGGTAAGAGATTGGCTGACTGTGATCTGCCCCATGATCGGGGTAAGAGATCGGATGATTGCAATCTGCCTCATGATCAAGGTAAGAGATTGACTGACTGTGATCTACCCCATGATCAGGGTAAGAGATTTGAATTGTTGCAATCTGCCTCATGATAGGGGTAAGAGATTGATTGATTGTGATCTGTCCCATGATCGGGGTAAGAGATCAGATGGTTGCAATCTGCCCCATTATCGGGGTAAGAGAGAGACTGACTGTGACCTGCCCCATGATCGGGGTAAGAGATCGGATGGTTGTAATCTGCCCCATGATCGGGGTAAGAGATTGACTAACTGTGATCTACCCAATGATCGAGGTAAGAGATCGGATGGTTGCAATCAGCCCCATGATTGGGGTAAGAGATTGACTGACTGTGATCTACCCCATGATCGGGGTAGGAGATCGGATGGTTGCAATCTACCCCATGATCGAGGTAAGAGATTGACTGACTTTGATCTGCCTCATGATCGGGGTAAGAGATCAGTTGGTTGCAATCTGCCCTATGATCGGGGTAAGAGACCAACTGGTTGCAATATGCCCTATGATCGAGGTAAGAGATTGGATGACTGTGATCTGCCCTATGATCTAGGTAAGAGATCTGATGGCTGCATTCTGCCTCATGATCGAGGTAAGATATTGGATGACTGTGATCTGCCCCATGATCAAGGTAAGAGATCGGATGGTTTCAATCTGCCCCATGATCGAGGTAAAAGATTGACTGACTATGATATAGCTTCACTTCATTCCACTGCAACTTCAGGAAGATTATGATCCGCTACTGTAGTTTTAATTCAGCTTCATTGTGACTTCAGGAAGGTAAGATATAATGTTAAAGCTTCATCTTGCTCTCACTGCAATGTTACAACTTCAATCTACTCTTTTTCAGTTTTAAGGTATAAGATTCACCTTTATGGTTTCGCTCTTTCCCGTCATGCTTCTAATGTACTAGGTTTGTCATTGTGAGCTCATCTTTTCCTTCATCTCTTCTTATTTCCTTGGTTCCTTTCGCCATTATATGGTAATGAAACCTGTAGGCTATGCTTTAATGGGCCTCTACATAAACCAGGTTATTTAGGATGCCACGACCAAGATGAATCAAATGCTCCTAATCATGTTAGTATGATGATGGATGCATAAATGTCATTTTTTAAGAAATGATTTTATTTTTAGTCCTTAGCCGACATTGTTCATCGTTTGTCTAAGTCCTATCATTGATGTGATATCTTTGACATGAAACCTAAAGAGGTAATCGTAATTTTAACTACTTGTTTCAGGATCCTTCTAACCCTCGGGTTCGTGTTATTTCCAATTAGTGGTCCTGCTTCAGGTCCCTATACTATTTAAAAATTTTCTATAATGATATGCAGAAATCATTTTATTCCTTATACCGTTAGACCACTAACCATTATCTCAAATGCAAAAATGCTTGAATTAAGGTTGTAAGGTGGATGAAATTAAATTTGATTGAAGACAAAGCTTGCATGAATGAAAAGATCATTGGTTCATGAACCATTATTGATGCGTAACTGCTTGAACATGGTCGCAAGGTGAATTAAAATTGAAATTCTTAGAGCAAAGCTCACATGAATAAAAAGGATTAAAATGACCTATACTGGTCAAAAGCTGTCAAACATAAGATGAGTAAAGAATAAAGTTAGGTGCCCCAAATATAAAAGTATAAGCTTCGCTGAGCAAACTCGATGAGGACCATTCTGAGCTTGACGTGTGTTCATGAAACTTGGAGTACTTTGTCGATGCTCAAAGCTGTAAAGTTTCTCTACCTTGCTACTTTTGATAGAGAAGACTAGTTCATGCTCCTTTCTTTTATTAAAATTTGAGCCGCCTTTTCAGGTTTTCAACTCAAATCTCCTTAGGTTTCAAGATGTCCTTTACGGGTTTTCACCTCGATCTCTCCTTTTTCTTTTTCTTTTCTTCTTTCTTCTTCTTTTTTTTCTTTTTTTTCTTTTTTTTTTGGTGAAATTTCTTCCTCAACGAATTCGTGTTCACAAGGTTGAGCATATCTTTGTTGTCCACCTTGGTCAAAATCAAAGCTTCTCCGATAAAGGCTTTCTTTACCTCATAAGGCAATTCCTAATTTGGCATCCATTTTCCTCGGAGATCTTTTATAGGAAAAATCCTTTTCAAAACTAGAGCTCCCTTATGGAATTCTTAAGAGTGGATCCTTCTTTGTCATAAGTCCTTGTTATTCGTTTTTGGTTCATCTAATCATGACGGATGGCTTTTAGCCTCTTTTCCTCGATCAAATTTGGATTGGCTTTATTCTACTTTGGATGGAACAAATCTTGACTTCAAAGAGGTAAGATTGCTTTTGAAAGATGTGTTGCCCCAATGTAGGCTTCGATAGACGTTCAAATAAGCGTAAAGAGTAAATGCTGACTTCTCATGCCAAGCCTTTGTAGGTCTCTGCTATTTTCCAATCAATCCCTTGATGTTCTTATAGATTGCCTCTAATGCTCCATTCAATTTTTGGCGATGTGGTGCTGAGTTGTGATATTTGTTCTTGAATTGGCTGTAGACTTTTGCTATCTTGCTATTGCTTAAATTCAAGTCATCATTGGATATGATCCTTTTTGGCATTCCATATCGACATATAATCTCTCTTTTTCAAGAATTTGCATAGTAATCAATGATCATGAGGACTAATTAGTGCTCATTAGAAACTCTTTTGCAAAGTTGGCTGATGATGTCCATGCTTCATAGAAAGAGGTCATGACGTGAAATTATGAAGGAGAATAAATTTTCAAGATGCCCTCTGCAGATTTTCATCTTGACTTTCCTTTCTTTTCTTTCTTTTTCTTTTTTTCTTTTTTTTTCTTCTTTTTTTGGAGTTTTAAAATGCCCTTAGCGGATTTTTTTTGACCCCCTCCTTTTTCTTTTTTTCAATTTTCTTTTTGATAACATGTCAAGCCCTAATTTTTGAAATTTCTATTGAATTGGATTGCATTCTTCCTTCATGGGATCCTCTATGTCACAACATCAATTCCTTAAACTTGGCATGCTTTGATAGGACCATACAAAGACCTTTGGATTCTCGAAGCAACTTGCCTTGTTTCTACAAAGACACATGCCTCAAATCTTTCTTGAAATCACAACTCTTCAAGGTGATATTCGTTTCCTATCTTACTCAATCATCCGTAGTAGATCGGGAGACAAGTTACCTTCTTGATCATTTTCAAAGTCTTAAAGTTTTTCTAGACACATGTCCTTCTCAAAAGGATCTAAGTCAACCGTAGTGTTGCTCGTGTCCTTGATATCAAGGGACACAGCATAAAGACAAAGGGGGTCCAATAGAATAATTGAATTAAAGAATGATTAGTTATGGTATGAACGAATGAGAATAATGGTAAAGTGTTTTTCAAATTGGGTAAAAACAATGCATCATATTATTAAAGTAAAAGACAGTGGTCATGTGCTTTTTATAAAAGGATCCCTACTGCTCTCAGGCTTAGAGAAATAAGTATGTCCTGAATATTACTCTAGAAAAGTCCTAAAAACTGTAGGAAACTCCTCCATAGTCTAGTTGTCAAAACACTTCCAAGGGTATAGGGACGAATTCTCAATAGTTTTCACTCTCCATATGACTTTGCTCGAATTTTCGGCATTCCCTATCTTGACTTATCAAGTTTTCGCTCAGTTTTCAATTAGGGTTGGTGACTCTCTTGTACATGAATGTTTCTGGTATGTGGGATCTTATTAAAAATTATTGCATGAAGTGCAATGCAAATGAATGATGAAATGCATGCAACAAAGCGCTGATTTTTGGTTCCATTCCATTAGAACAACTTTACTAGAAAACAAATTTTTTTACATAAGGCAGATACATGTATGGTCGTGCCTTAATGCTCAAAATCCTAAGCTTCCAATCTAATTTTTGCTTTGGCTTGACCCTGACTTCAAGTTCAAAGTGTCAGTCTTGAATGGTTAAAGTCTACAAGTAGTTAGTCATTTCTCGCACTTAGGTCACATCTTTACTTACGACATGGCCCCTATCTCAGACTTGCCCCTAAGCGCGTTGGAGTAAATTCTAGTTTCTTTCCAGTTGTCTTTAACGATATTTTCTCATATCTGGATAGCCATAAAATTCTTCAACAGAGAGGATTCTTTAGAGAATACTCGATGAAAGACCTTTTTCACTTTCAAAAATGGCTATAAAAAAGTTTTGCCTAATAAATCTCGCTTTGCCCTCTCATCGATAAGTGTTTAGTGGCTAAGATTGTTAGAACATGAGCGATTCTCTTGTCAAATTGGATAAACAAATCTGCAACCACGTCCTATACATGCCCCAACATTTTGGGAAGACGACTAACTCATACGTGTCTAAGGTGAAGATGTCGACATTCTTTCTTGCATCTGAGTGTACTATGTCTTACGAGGTTTTCAAAGCAAAACACTTATTATCCCTTTTCTCCTTGATCAAGGTTACAACCTAATGCTCGCTCCTCTAGAGTAGGCCTTATCAACTTGAGTTCTTGGGCAATAGAGCAACGTAATGTATTCTTTTACAGTATGTCCATGTTTTTGAAAGTGAAGCAACTAAGTTGGATCCCAATACTGTGCTAGGACTTGGAAAAGGTGCATCTTTACTTTAACCTTAAATAGGTAAGGCCAATCACCATATTCAAAGTAGGCTTTATTATTTTGAATCCTCGGGTAATAGGGTAAAGTGATGTACTTTTCTATCTTGGGTATCATGTTCTCCTCTCCAAATGTGAAACCATTAGAAGTTGGATTCCAATACTAAGTGAGAGCTCAGAACCAATGCTTATTCCTTTTAACATCGAGTAAGTCAACCTATTCGTGATTGGACATTTGTCTTTTTTGATCGCATATACTCCTTTTAGCTCTTGCAAACTTGTTATGTGTTACGTTTATTTGAGTGTAAACCCAAAACTCTGATCGGTGCCCCTTTGACCGACTATCACCCTTTTCACACTGTTTTTCTTTGACCACATATGCACGACCATGTTGACTTCTACCGTATTAAGGAATCCATTTTCTTATGACCAGTTCTCTATTTGGCAATAGAACATGAATCAACACCATTTTTTTTTAAATGAAAATGCAATGCAAACGAATTCAAAATTAGTTAGTGTAATTAATACAAAATTTTGAAAATAAATTGCAATTAAAAGCAAGGAAACAAGAACATAATCGTGTCTCTTACCTTATTCGGGTAACCATTAAAGGTTTGACACAGTTCTACTTAAGGTAAACTCTCATGGAATTATATACAAATTAATTAAATGTGCTGCTTATGAATGCATGTATGCATAAGAAAGGCATTGACTCATAGCTCAATTCTTCTAGAAAACTTTACTAGAAACAAATTCCTTTACATAAGACAGATACGCATATGATCATGCCATCATCCAATTTCACCCTGGTTCGTCTTTGATTTTGGTCCAAAAAGTTAGCTTAAATGGATAAGTGATCAATCACTTCTCTTAGTTGAATCAAAGTTTGGTTTGTTGTGCAGTCTTCGTTTCCATCTTACTCGTTTGGTAAATCATCGATTTTCGTCCTTCTTTTGACCATATGCGCGCGACAATTTTATCTTCTACCTTATTAAGAAACTCGTTTTCTTATTACCAGTTTTCTATTTACTAATTGATCTTAAATTCACACCTTTCCTTGTATGAGGATGTAATGCAAGAAACAATAAATAAATAAAAAGCAAAAGAAAACACAAGTCATTATGACAACAAAATACAGATATAAAACAAAAAACCTAGGCTTTGGAGACTGCTAACAGCTCGGTATAGTTCTATCCTAATGTAAGCAACTAGGATTTACTACATGTGGTTCAAGTTCTAGAGTAGAGGTACCTAAACCAGCAGATTCCTCGATCCTCACCCATTACAACTCATATGGATAAGTTCAGTTTAGGGGACACATTTCCCACATGTTTGCACGGAAGTGAAAACTTCACGAAAACATAGGTGCAGATGTAATCCCGAAACCGATTCACTATCCTGCACGGAGGTGAAAACCTCACAAAGGAGTAACTTTCCACTTTCACTTAAAAGGTGTAGTAACAAATGCAAATGAATGTGACCTTTACACTAGCAATTATATTATCATGGTATTTCACAGAAAATGTAAAGGATCATCATAATATCTCATAGAAAATGCAAAGGATATCAATTTAAACCGAGTTTTTGAAACTTTTGACAAAAAGGACCCAAAAATAATCGACTTTTGGCTTGACTCTCTTATGTTCCCCAGCGAAGTCGCCAAGCTGTCGAAACGTTTTTTTTTTAAAGAAAAAGTCTTGAAAAATATTTTAAAAGTCGAAAAATGGGAGTCGGCACCAATCTTTTTTTATTTGGTATGATTAGATCACCACAAAACGTTTAAATCCATTTTAAAAAACATTTTGTTCTTCGAAATCCAATAAAAAAGTTCGGTAGTCGATTACGTGTGAGGAAGGATTAGCACCCTCACACGTCCAAATTTGGCACCACATCGATTATTTTCCGGTCTTAATTGTTAAAAATTTGAAAACTCGAGTGAAATTTAAAATACGATCCTTAAATGCATGATTTATTTGATGTACGCATTTAAGAAGGAAATCGAATTTCGTTAGGAAGTCTCGTTATTTTGAAATGATCGAGGAAGGAAGTCACGTCCAGTGAGTTAGGACATAACATCTCGAGATCTGAAAATAACGAGCATTCCTTCATTGCCAATTTCAAACCTTTAAAAAGATATTCGATTATTCCGATTTGAAAAAAAATTACGCCTAGTAAGTTAAGGCATAATTTTTCAAAATTCGAAATAAATGAATATTGCCTCATTTTAAAATTATTTATATGTATATTTTAAGACAAACAATTTTAATTTAAAGATGAGTGCGAAAATTAAATACAAATCTGCAAATAATCGCAAAATTAAATGATCACAAAGAAAGAACAATTATACGGATAAATAAATATGCAACAATTAAGCATAAAATTCATAAAATACGAAATGCAAAAAAACACGAATTGAAATCATAAAAAATAGAATAAATTTAAAGTACGAAGAAAAATAATTAAATCCTATATATAAAAATCGCAAAATAAAAAAAAAGACAAAAATGATGTTTTTTAGACTTTTAGGGGTAAAAAGTAACTTTGAAAAATTTAGGGTTAAAATGTAATTTTGAAAAAGTTTAGGGTTAAAACTGTGATTTTAGAAAAGTTTAGGGTTAAATGTAATTTTGGAAAACTTTATGGATTAAAATGTAATTTTATGATAGTTTGGGGTTAAAATGTGATTTTAAAAAAAGTTTAGGGGTTAAAATGTAATTTTAGGAAAGTTTGGAGGTAAAAATGTAACTTTGGAGAAGTTCGGGTGTCAAAATATTATTTTTGAAAAGTTTAGGGACCTCCTGGGCAATAAACCCAAGAAAATGTGACACATGGCAGCTTTTTATGCTTCCAAAAATAAAAGGACTAAATTGAAAATGAAATAAAACTAATGGGTAATTTTAAAATAAATTAAAAATATTAAAAAGGACGAAATTGTAACAATTAAAAAATACGGAAGGACCAAATGTGTAAATAACCGCTTTCTTAAAAACACGCGGATCCTAGGGGGATTCGCACGGGTCGAGTCAATCGGCCCAAAACAGTGCCATTTTGAGGTGTTTAAGCCACTCAGGTTTTCAATACCCTAAAAATCTCCAAAAAAATTCATTTTATCCTTTCTTTTAAAAAAAATTGCTCCTCTCTCTCTCAAAATCCTATCTTCTCTCTCCCCTCCCTCTTCATGGCCGACCGCCAGTCTGCTGCGCCCCCGTCGTCGTCCACCGCTGTTCGATCGTCGCAAACCACCGTACACAGTGATTAGGTAATCAAAATCTCCTTTTTATTTTTTTTCTAAAAAATAGATCTAGATCTAGATCTAAATCGATCTAGCCTAAATCTTTTTTAAAAACAAAAAAAGATTTAAAAATTTTTACCTAGATCGAATCTGATTCGTTGTTTTTTGTGTTCTTTTTATTATTATTATTATTTAAAAGAAATCCCAGATCTAGTCTTAGGAACTTTAGATCCAATCAAAAATAAAAAATGATTTTGTTTTTTTCGAATTTTTTTTTAAGAAAACCCTAGATCTAGGTACGACTTTTACATTTCTTTTCTTTTATTATTATTTTTTTATATATTTAAATACGAAATAAAACGGTAATAATAAATTATCAAAATGTATAAATGAATATACCTCTGGCAAATACCAATGTTTTGAATTTCTTTGCAATGTGTATTTCGATCTTTTTCTAATATCTGTGCGTATGTATTTGAAACAAAATGTAAAATAAATGTTATATTTGGAATTTCTTGATTTTTTGGTAATAGCTCTTCGTAAAATCAAAGATCCAATCTCCTTTATTACAATTGATTTTCATGGCTTTATAGCCAAATACATATCATTTCATTTTGTTTGTTTTTTCTATTTGTCTTTCTCTTTTGCTTGTTGTCTTCTTTACGTGTGTAGGATTGACGGTGACAGGGCGTGGTGGTGTCAAAAGGATGGTGAGTGGCCTCGAGAACCAGGAGATGACATGGCGGGGCTAAACGGCGACTGAAAACCCTAGCCTTCATTAGTTTAGGATTTGGGCCCTTGGGTAATTGGGTTGGTGTATTAGGTTTGGGTCTGTTTGGGGTTTGGGTAGATTGGACCATTTGTATTTTGGGCTTTTGTAATTAGACACTTAAAATAAAATGAAATTTAATTTAAATGTTTGTTTATTTTTTTTATTTTTTTGGATTTGGTTTGGGCCCGATCAAAATTGGGCTCCAACAAGAATGTTCAAGGACTTAGGCCACAACAGTACATGCACGCTTCTCCGTCTGATCCATTGACAGCACTTGAAGCTTTAATGCGGGAGCATATCACTCGTACGGAAGCTATTTGCAAGGAAATTCATCCTCTATTCGAGTGTTGGAAGCACAATTAGGACAAATTGCTTCGAATCTAAGCACTCGACCGCCAGGTACACTCTTTAGTGACACGAAAAATCTCAATCTGAAAGTGAAAGAGCATTGCAAAGTTATCACCCTTTGGAGTGGTAAACAAACCGACAAACCAACCATCGACTCGACTGTAGAATCTCCAGCCACTAGTGACGTGACCCATGGTGAGAAAGTTGAATCTAAATGATTTTTCGACGCACTAGACAAGGAAGTTCCACAAATTGTCACTCATATAGCTAATGTTTGAGCTTCGAAAATGTCGACGCAACCAAAGGTGTCGGTGCAATCTGATGTATCTCTACCTTTGTCTTTTCTTCAAAGAAAAAGAGCATGAAAAGTAGTATCAGTAGTTTCTGAACACACTAAAACAACTTCCTATTAATATTCTTTCGGTGGACGCTCTTGTGCAAATTCCTAGTTATGGGAAATTTATGAATGAGCTATTATCCAATAAGAAGAAACTCACTGATATTGAAACTATTGCACTCACAGAAGGTTGTAGTGTTGTTTTGACAAATAAATTACCGCCAAAAATGAAAGATCCTAGAAGCTTTACAATCCCATGTTCAATTGGAAACCACTATTTGGGTAAAGCTTTATGCGATTTGGGAGCTAGCATCAACCTTATGCCACTGTTTACCTTTAGAAAGTTGGAAATTGGTAAAATGAACCCACTGCAGTGACATTACAATTAGCGAATAGATCTTTGGCTCAACCTGAAGGGCAGATTAAAGACATTTTAGTTCGAGTGGATAAATTTGTGTTTTCGATTGATTGTATTATACTTGACTTCGAGACAGAAAAAGAGGTTCCCATAATCTTGGGACGATCATTTCTAGCTACTGGACGCACTATCATCAACATATACAAAGGTGAATTAACTATGCGACATAATGATGAGCGTGTTACTTTCAGTGTCTTTGAATCTTTTCCATGCAAGTATAAAGAAGAATGTCACATTGTTGATGTGCTGGATGATTTAATTGTTGAAGAATTTAATGACCGTGCTTACTTTATGAAGAATTTACGGTGACATCTGATGATGAAATTTTAGCTGATTGTGATAGTATGACTGAAGCTAATAACACTGATTTAAGGCACGGATGGTAGATTGAATCTTTGGACTTAGCCAATAGAACAACTCTGATTTTTAAGCCATTTATTGAACAAACTCCTACTATAGAATTGAAGTCATTGTCGACCCATTTGAAATATGTCTTTCTTGGCGACAATAGTACTTTCTCAGTTATTGTCTCTGCAACACAAGAGGAGAAATTGATCCATATCCTTAAGCAGCATAAATAACCTATTGCTTGGGGTATTGTCGACATTTGAGGCATTAGTCCATCTTTTTGCATGCACAAAATCAAGTTCGAAGACGAAGGAAAGCAATTGATCGAACAACAAAGAAGGTTGAACGAGAAGATGAAAGAGGTGGTTAAGAAGGAAATTATTAAATGGCTGGACCCGAGCATTATTTACCTTATTTTGAATAGCAATTGGGTAAGTCATGTGCAATGTGTTTTTAAGAAGAGTGGTATCATTGTGGTAAGCAATGACAAAGATGAGCTAATCCCTACACGCATTCCTACGGGTTGGCGAGTATGTATGGATTATCGTAAATTAAATGCAGCCATAAGGAAGGACCATTTTCTACTTCCCTTCATTGATTAGATGTTGGATAGGCTTGCTGGAAAATCCTATTATTACTTCCTAGATAGTTATTCTGGCTACAATCAGATCACTATTGCGCCAAAGGATCAAGCAAAAACTACGTTTACTTGTCCCTTTGGTACTTTTGCTTTTCACCAAATGTTGTTTAGTCTTTGCAACGTACCAGCCACATTTCAAAGGTCCATGATGACAATATTCTCCGATATGATCGAGGATTCTTTAGAGGTCTTTATGGACGATTTATCAGTCTATGGGAATAATTTTAATCAATGCGCTGACAATCTAGATAAAGTGCTAAAGCGAATTGAAGACACACATATTGTGCTGAATTGAGAAAAATGTCACTTCATGGCAACTGAAGGCATTCTCTTAGGTCATCGCATTTCCAGCCAAGGAATTAAAGTGGACAGAACTAAGGTGGAAATTATTGAGAAGTTATCTCCACAGGCAAATGTGAAGGGTATCTGAAGTTTTCTTGGGCATGCGGGGTTTTATCGTTGATTTATTCGAGATTTTCCCAAAATTGCAAAACCTCTCTGCTCATTGCTGGAACAGAATAAAAAATTCCTCTTTGATAATGCATGTTTGGATGCATTTATTCAAATAAAGCAACAGCTAGTTAAAGCACCCATTATTGTTGCACCAGATTGGTCTCAATCGTTTGAAGTTATGTGCGATGCAAGCGACTTTGCTATGGGTGTTGTCTTAGGATAATGCAAGGAAAAAATATTTCACGCTATATATTATGCTAGCAAGACACTTACAGAACCTCAAATTAATAATACAACCCCAAAGAAAGAATTGTTGCCAGTAGTCTTTGATTTCTACAATTTTCGCTCATACCTTATCGGCGTAAAGGTTACTGTTTTTACTGACCATTTAGCGTTAAGATATCTTTTCACAAAGAAGGATGCCAAACCACAACTGATAAGTTAGATCCTATTATTGCAAGGATTCGATATAGAGATCAAAGATCGGAAGGGTTCAGAAAACCAAGTGGCAGATCACCTATCCCATTTAGAAGTTGGCAGTGAAGATGGAAAAATACTTCAGATTGTTGAAGCATTTCCAGATGAGAAGTTGTTTGTTGTCGATGCAACCCTGTGGTATGCGGATATAGTTAATTATTTGGTATGTGGAAAACTACCCTTGGGTGTCATAGGCCACAAGAAAGAAATATTTCTTCAAGAAGTAGAGTGATATTATTAGAACGAGTCATGTATTCAAGGTATGCAATCACAATATCATTCAACGTTGTGTTCCGGAAGAAAAAATGCTTTCAATCCTGAAGCACTATCATGATGCTCCTTATGAAGGCCATTTCGGTGGAATGAGAACGGTTGCCAAGGTTCTTCAATCAGGATTCTACTAGCCTTCATTATTTAAGGACGCCCACAATTTTGTGCATCAATGTAATCGACGTTAGTGCACTAGCTCTATATCTCGATGCAACCAAATGCTACAACAACCAATCATGGAAGTTGAACTATTCGACGTTTGGGGTATGGCTTTCATGGGGCCATTTCCAAGCTCATTTGAAAATGGGTGGAAGTTATTATAGTACCAAAGGATGATGCGAGGATAGTGATTAAATTTTTCTACAAGCATATACTTACCTGCTTTGGCACACCAAAAGCATTGATCTGCGACCAAGGTACTCACTTCCATTGCAACCAGGTGGCAGCCGTATTGAAGCGATATAGAGTTAATCATCGAATGGCTACCACTTAGCATCTTCAAACCAACGGACAAGCTAAGGTGTCCAATCGACAAATTAAAAACATTCTTGAGAAGGTGGTAAACCCTTCAAGAAAATATTAGTCTTCTAGACTTGATGATGCCTTATAGGCATTGAGGACAGCATACAAAACCACAATTGGGATGTCGTCATATCAACTTAATTTTGGGAAAGCATGTCACTTGCCAATTGAATTGGAGCACAAGGCATGTGGGCGATTAAGCAAGTGAATATGGATTACGAAGTTGCTGGAAAGAAGAGGTTGTTAGACATCACTAAACTCAAGGAAATTAGTCGCAATGCCTATAAGAATGCTGCAATTTCTAAGGAACAAAACCAAGCAATGGCACCATAAAATCATTTTGCCGCAACAATTTACTGCAGGACAAGTGCTATTATTCAATTCTCAATTGAAATTGCACCCAAGTAAATTGCGATTTCGTTGGTCTGGACCTTTTGAAGTAATCGAAGCATTTTCTCATGGTGCAGTAACAATCTAGGATCTACATGATGGGCACCAGTTAAAGTGAATGGACAACGTCTAAAACATTATTTTGGGCATAATGATCACAAGCAGGAAGAAACCATTAAATTGGTCAAATTTTTCTAACCTTTCTTGAAATTTATATCGTTTAATTTTATTTTATTTTGTTTTTGTTTAAGTTTATTTCATTTCGTATTTCTTACAGAATAAAGTTGATTCTTTTGTTGATGTATTTGGATCTCCTTATCGACGCAACTCGTATGTTTGTACTGAATATTGCTGACTCATTAGAATCAAAGTATATTAGGAAATATATCCTATCATTTCATCAATCAACACCCAATCGTTGGATCGGTCTGAACGGATGTCACTCCCATTGGACGCATTTATTTTGCTAGACTTTATGTGTTTTCATCTGTTACAAAAATAGACATGCCTTTTCATCTTCCCTTTTCATTCCCTATAAACAACCCCTTTGTGCCGACTGTGCTATTCACAAAGACGCCATTGTTATTCACAAACTTTCTTCAAGTTTGCACTTTTCCACCTCACAACTCTGTTTACTTACCAAAACAATAGCCATAACTCATAGAGCAGTGAAGAAGACAACTAAATCTATTGCGGAACCTTCATCATCTGCAATAGTCATTTGCGAAACAGAGCTTCCCATGTCCAAAGAACCTGTGACATTCCTCACAAAAGCGACTAAAGACCGTTTCTAGAAGAACATGCTGAAAAGGAACTGTCACGCATAATAGGGTTTCCTCTTGTCGAGATAACAAGAACTGGGGAAACAAATCCATAAAACCATCGTGAAGCTGAAATGGGAAACTTTCTGCCAACACCCTGAAAGCTATTCTCCGTCTTTGGTACGTGAGTTCTATGTCAATCTTATGAACCATGAGTTAGAATTTGTTATTGTCCATGAGTCGGACAGGCGATTTTTGACATTGCAGAGCAAAATTTGGTTCCACTTTGTGAAATGCAAATTGATGCCTTCCACACACAGCACAACTGTCACCCTTGATCGAATGTGTTTGATATATTTCATCATCAAGGGGAGGCAAATAGATGTCGAGGCAATTTTACAGTAGGAAATCGCTAACTATGCCTCCAGGCAAACAGGTATACTGGTTTTCCCCTCACTAGTAATACAGCTGTGCCAGAGAAGGAGAGTCATGCCTCGAGATGGAGAAGAGATCCTGGAGAACAAGGGCCCAATAAATGAAGCATCAATCGAAATAATGACTCGTGAGAAGGATACGCCCACAGGGAAGGAAGCATAAATCAAACAAAGGGAAGGGAAAAGCAATAGCACAAGACAAAGGAATAAATGTTACTGTAGAGACTCATTTGTGGCGTAAAATAAATGAGGTCGAGTAGATAGCAGATTACATAAGTAGAAGGCAAATCAAACTTGTCACTATTGTGGAAGATATGGACAGGTTACAGAATTTATTCTACGCCTACACTAAAGCCTAGAATAGTGTTGTTGTGACCACATTAAGGCGAATGAGCGAAGCCCCTCTCCCTGAATTCTCAATATTCCCTCCAATTATTAAAGAGTATGAGCCCTTAACTGAGAAAGCTGACTCAGGGAATAAAGACCAATCAGTGGCTTCCCCTCTAATGGTGCATATCTCTGATGACGAGAAAAAGGCAGAATCAAGGGAGGTGGAGGAATGTTTGCGGAATATTGAGAGCTTGTTTAAGGATGAGTTTACTGCTGGTCAGGATGCACATATTACTAAAAAGGAAACTCCTGTTGAAGGGGAGGAAACACAAGTTGAAGAATAGGAAGAGGAAGATTAAGGAAAAGAAGCTGAGGAAAATCCAGTTGAAGAATTTGTCACCGCACCCAAAGTTGTGGATGCAACAACTAAGGGCTTAATGCCAGACGAAGAGAGTTAAGTGGAAACCGTGGATGCAATTAATGAGGATCACAATCCTTTGGCAATAGTGGTCTACACTGGACCACTTGAAGTGATTCATCCAACACCAGACGCGGCTAATGATGTCGGGGAACAACCTGATGTTGAGGAGCAATCTGAGGATTGAGCAAGACCAAAAGAAAGAAAAAGAAAGTGCTTCAAGGACAAGAAGCGCAGAAAAGAAGAAAAGAAGAGAAGGAAGAAAAAGCACCATGCAGACATCAACGGCTGTGGAAAATTGAGTTAGTTTTATTTTAAGTTATTAGCTTTAGTTTTCATGCATAGCATGTAACTGTAATTTTTAGTCTGTTAGTAAGCATTGTCATCACATTCCCATTGTCATTACATTTTAATTGTCACTGTATTTGCATTGTCATTGCATTTCCATTTGTTATTGTCATTGCATTTTCATTTGTTATTGTAATTTAGTGTCAGTGCATTGGGGATAATGCAGACTTTAAGTTTGGGAGAATGTATATGGGGTTTGGAAATGCAAATTGCACCCACATTTCAAAAAAAAATTGTTTTGAATTTAATAAAGCATGCAAGGTTATGAATGTATATTGCAAATGTGTTTGAATTTTTTTTACATTCGATGCTTAATTCTTGAATCATTTGAACTGTCAATAAATGAGTTGGATAAACTTGATTGAATGTTGTATGTTCAATTATTTGATGAATGAGTTAGATTGCATTAGTAATGGATGTCTAGTATCATTCTTTGAATTTTGAATGAATCTGCCCTTTTACAGCTACTTGTATATATATATATATAGTTATAAATAAAAAAATACGCTTCAATGTAGGTTTATTGTGAACTGTTCAAGGGAGTACACTTCAATGCAAGTGTTAGAAAAAGTAATCTAGCCAAAGGCTGTCACTACAAGAGTGTGTGTCGATGCAATTACATACTCCCTAGGGGTTTGTTGCACTCTATCGTTATTTCTCAAGAACAAGGGTATAGTAGTGTAGCGACATCCCTCAATCACAAAAAAAAAAGGAAAAAAAAAAGGAAAAGAAGAAAAAAGAGGTATATGTATATGTTACTATACAATAAATGTTGTATTGGCAGATAGAATTTAGGATTTGAAGCATGATGTTAACTTTGATGAAGTTGCAATCTTAGTTATTCATGCTTATGAATTGTCGGCACAATATTCTGTCATTTGAATGTGATTTATTCATTTAGATTTTAGATGAATCAAGTTGCTAGAATGATCATTTGCCTTGATAAATTTTTGTATAGCCTTGCTAGTTTCTATTTTACTTGAGGACAAGTAAAAACTCAAGTTTGGGGGTGTGATAGTACTAGAAAAAACCATTTATTTTTCCTTACTTATTGTTTAAGTTGTTCTCATTTAGTCATCCTTAGCACATATTTTAGCATTTTTTTAGTTTAGTTTATTGCATTTTATAATTCAATGGACCTTAGTCTAGTTGCCATTAATTTTGTTCTATTTTACTACTAATGTCGTTGTATGAGCATGTCCAGAATTGTCACTTCAGAAACTTGTCTAGAATTATCGCTACATGAACATGTCCAGAGTTGTCACTGTATGAGCGTGTCCAGAATTATGCCCAGAATTGTTGCTACATTTGATAGTTGTTTGGATAAAAAACCAGAAATTCGTGAGCTGTCCAGTCTTGTGTAACTAACTAGTACAGCCAGAGATTGCTAGATTTGGAGGAAAGGACACCTGTACTATTCAGCTGAAGATAAATACTCATGAGGAGAGATTGAAAGGAGTTTTCTTCTGGGTTTTATTCTTCATGAATCCATTCTTGAAGCTTGTGGCCATGGAAGCTTAAACCTCTCAAGGGCGAACTGATGTGAAAAAGGAGGTAGATCTACTCTTGACGAGGAGCCCCTAAGTGCAAAGCAAGCAAGAAGTAAGAGAGCAAGTCAAGTAGCCTAGGAATAGTATTCTCCATTTATTCTTTTACATTTCTTTTCTTAAACGCTGGTGATTAATGTTTATTTCATGTTTGTATGGAAGTACACTTAATTTCTAGACTAAATGATATTTTATCCAATATTGCTTTTACTATTTAATCTTTGGGTTTGAATGTTTTGACCACGGAAGTGTTATTACAGTCACTGTCACTAGAAGGCGCAGCGACAGTTTAAACTAACAAGCAAGACAATAGAAGTTGCTTGGGGATTGAAGGAATTAATCCACTTATTCTTAAGTGTGTTGCATTGCCATCATCAGAAGGTGTGGTTAGTGTGCATATTTAAGTCTTAGATCGAATAGAGAAGTCAAGTTTGGTAAGGCATTCATTGTATCTTATTGCAACGACAATCACCTATTCTTTAAAACATTGTGAGTCGCATTTAGTATTCTGCTGACTATTCATGTTGGGGACCCCATTTCATTATTATTACATTTCTTCTTTAATTTCACATTATTGTTTTGGCAATCACTCTCACAATTTTATTGCATTTACTTATTCATTGCACCGACATTAATAGACAACAAACATTCATCCTCGCGGATCGATATTCAACAGTTTCACATTTGTCTACTAAACTTGCACCGACAATGTACGCTTACACATATTTGCTGTGGCGTTTATAGTTGATCAGCTTTTGACTCTTTAAAGCCACCGGATGCCCATCTTGCATCAGTACTCCCCTAATCGCATAGTCTAATGCATCCGTGCATACCTCATACACCTTTGAAAAGTCTGCTAAAGAAAGTACATGCTCACTCGTAATTTCTTGCTTCACTTGGTTAAAGGTATTCTCGCACCAAGGATCCCAAGCCCACACTTTACCCTTTTTAAAAAATTAATCAAGGGTGCAGTGATTTTGGAGTAACCTTCAATGAAGTGTCGATAGTAGTTCGCCAACCCAAGAAAAGACTGTAACTCCATTACCTTGGTTGGTGGCTCCAAATCATTCTAATCTTGTCACTTCCCACAATGTGGACTAGAAATGGAACCTCTTGTTAGGAAAATGAGCATTTCTCCTCTTTGACATATAGCTCATTTTAGCGTAATGTTTGGAACACCTCCCTCAAATGTCCCATATGCTCCTCAAGTGACTTATTGTACACCGCAATGTTATCAAGATGAACAACCTGCTAAAGAATGAAGATGTGAATGCGAAAGCTGGTTCGTAAAGTTTGTCAATGTCACAAATTTGAATTAAGGCTCTAGACGCTCGGAAAGAAAGGTCAATTTTGAAACAACTTGAAATATAAACGAATATAAATTAGAACTAATAATTAAAATTTTAAAGGAAGCAAATAAAATAAATAGAAAGAAATTAAAAGAGCGTGGTATGAAGATGTCCTAAGAAGCCTTGGAATCACGAAGAATTCACAACCCCCTTCAAGCAGCTCTAATTTTCCCTCCAAGAAAGAAAACTTGGCAAGAAAAGTTTGAAGATGATCCCCACAATCTAAAAGATTGTTAAAACTCTTCTAAAAGAAAACTCAAGAACAATTCTTGAAAAGAAAAACTCAAAGAGAATTTGAATAGTAATCAATTGTCTCCTTTTGTATACAATTCCAAGGTCTATATATAGGCTAGCTAAATAGATCTAACTAGAACTCTTAAGTAAACTAGAACTCTAATTAATCTAAATGAAAAGTAGTTTTAAACTAAACTTTCTTATTGACATAAAACTCCTAAATAACTTAAACTACTTAATAATTATGAAAAATTCGGAAAAAAAATAAGAATAAAAAATAAGAGCTGATAAATACAATATTGGGCTCATATATAATAAAAATTAAGCCTAAAACTCAAACCCAATATGATTTAAACTCGAATTAAAAGCCCGAAACTCGTAATTTTTGTCATAATCACGTCTAGAATTTCTACCCACGTAGTCTTTATTAAAACGGTCATAACTTGAGCTCCCAAACTCGAAATCAAGTGATTCAAAGTGCATTTTGAAGCTAGGAGATAGATCTTCAAACACATGCAGACATCTAAACCCATAAATTCTTGGATCCTATCCACAAAGTTGTTGCAAGTCTACTGATTTCCCAAACTTGAAAATTTACAGCTTTAGTGAATAGAATTTAATAAATTTCACCCCATCCGTGCTCGTATCACAACCACAAAAAGATTTAAGAAGGGTTGTAGTACCTTATTCATTAGGGTGCAGAATGTGGATGGGGAATTTGTCAGCCCGAAAGGTATCACAAGAAACTCAAAAGACCCATACTAAGTCACACAAGAAGTCTTGGGCTCATCCCCTTTGGCTATTCTCAAGTGGTGGTACCCCGATCACAAATCCAACTTAATAAACCATCTCGTGCTACCAAGTTGATCGAAAAAATTTGCAATAAGAGGAATGGGATACCTATTCTTCACAATAATCTTGTTCAAGGCCTAATAATCGATACACAATCTCATAGATCCATCGTGCTTCTTTTGGAACTACACCAACGCACCAATGGGGCTTTAAATGGTCTAATGAACTCAGTATTTAAAAGCTTTGTCAATTGTTTTCGTAATTCCTCTAACTCAGGTAAAGACATTCTATATGGGGCCCTAGTTGTCGGCTCAAAATTGGGCATCAACTCGATCCTATGGACTACCTCCCTTTTAGGTGGCAACTTTTTGGGCAACTTAGTTGGCATTATGTCTTGAAAGGACTTTAACAATTAGCCTACTCCCTTTAGAATTTCACTAACAGATTTCACATCCTCGTCAACATTCTAAATGGCTAATTAGGAGACTTCATCTCTACATACTCCTTTAGCGAATTGGATTGCCGAAAATGTTTTCCACTCCATGCTTCCTTTCTTTTTGATCCGTACAATACATTGATGGTTTGAATCGTTAATCACCATGTTTTTACTGGAAGGAAAAATACTTGCATTAATTCGATCAAGTAAACCTAATCCAACCATAGAGTCATAATCATTTAGTGGTATTACCTTAATAGTTGTTTTATCGGTCCAATCGCCAAGTTTGAGTTTCACTCCTTTTGTTACACCAGTTATGGGAATGCTTTCCAAGTTCACCATTTTGATTCAACCCGAATATTTCTTAACTATGAGACCAAGTTCCCATGCCATCTCTTCAGACATGAATAAATCTGACGTACCAGTATCAACAAATGCATTCAACCCTTGCTAGCCATGATGATGTCCACAAGCATCAACCCATTACTCGCCTTGTCTTCGATACCACCCAAAATCACATTAAGATTCTTGGTGTCTTTTCAACCTTCTTGGCCTCTTTGCTCGCCTCCATTGTAACACTTAAAACCCGAAATCGTCATCGGTTAGGGTTCCGGTGTCCTTTCAATTTTCTATCGCAAGTATCTCTAAATGTTGATCCATTTAGTCACATTTTAATAAAGTAACACATTACGCACGACAAAAATCATAAATTTAAATATCAACATAATTTAAATGGGCAAAAATGTCATTTCCACAATTTTTGAAGACTTCTATCGGTACCTGTTGGACAGGTATCATTAGTAGACAAGTCAGTAAATAATTCAGAAATAGTGCAGAGTTCTACTGATACTTGAGATGGTTCTGATACATGTGACATAACTATCGAAACAAGTCATGCTTCTACAGATACTAAAAACTCCAGAGAGCTAAGAAGTCTTACCTTGCAACTTTTACTAATACAAGTTCATAGACTACCGATACTTCTATAAATAAAACTATCGATACTTAACATGCATCTGCTGATACAACTCAAGTCAGTGACCAACCTCTCTCTTACCCTGTACTTCAACCGATACAATCATGCGTTCTACCAAAACAAGTATGCAGAATTCAAATAATCATGCCAAAACTCAAGTTTATCAAACACACATTATTTCATGACTTCAAAAGACATTATGCCAACACATAGTTTAAGTTTCCAAGCCATTACATTACATTTCTAAGTCTATATTCCATCTTGAGCAAGCATGCATAATTGAATTCAATATTTCACTAAAAACATAACAAGGAACATCAATAATCTCGAACAAGTAATACAAAAGATAACACCATCTTAGTATATGTCATATAACCAAGTGATGAAAGACTACCAAACAAGCTCCGTGATAGTATGACTTCTTCGAGATGATCCGATCTTTTAGCAAAAAATAATCTACATAACAACAATAACATCTTTGGTAAGATTCATAGCTTGGTAAGTTCTAAGAGTCTTTAAGAGTTACCAAACATATGCATAAAGCAGTTATAACTCAACCGAGCCAGGATAACACATTGCTTCCTTAAGCCATATTTAGCATTTTAGCTTCCCTGTTTGTATCATTTCTGTTACCGGTACTGATGATGCTTACACAAGCTATCAAGGACTCGTAACATATGTGGTACCCTAGCCATCTATACGGTGTCTATCTATATAACTATCCCCTAACGATGCTGCTCACACGAGCTGTCGAGAATATGCACTTATGTATAAATCTCAGCCATCGTAGGGCCTATAATCCATTTTAAGATTCACATCTCTTTCCTGAATCACGATGCTACTCACACGAGCTGTCAAGGACTCATAACATATGCGGTACCCTAGTCATCATGTCGGTTTCGTTTCTTTCCATAAAGTCGGCTATCTTTGTCGATCCCTTTTCTTTCATTCTCTTTGATTTCAAGTGCTTCCATTCAATTCTTGACATGTATAAAATAGGTACAAAAAATAACTAAATACAAATTTACTTAACGAACTTACCGGACTAAATTGTAGCGATGGAAAAGCTCAAAGGACTATTCTGATAATTTCCCTTTTCCATGATCCGTAGCACGATCATAATCTAAATCAACAAACCATCCAAATTTTCACTTTAAAACACATAATAAGGTCATTTAACACAATTTGGTCCTTTTTGGGAAAAATACGAGATTGCCTCTAATACTTTCCTTTTTATTCAATATAGTTCTTTCAATACAAAACATGCAAAATACCCATTTCTTCTTAAATACTCCCTAACCAAACGTTCTTTATTCTTAAACAAATAACTACCAATCGATTATTTCAATCAAATGTACACAATTTCATCTCTTTTACATTTTAGTCTTTAAACCCTAATTTCATCAAAAATCGCTTTACAAAAATATTCAACCCAAACATCAAGCATTCAAATATATCATAAACTTTCAAGAATAAACATTTTCAACAATGGAAAGTTTTACAACATTTGACAGATTCAAAAATTAGTTCTTAGGTAAGCTAGATTAAGCTAATACGAACTAAAAAACATAAAAATTACTAAAAATGATCAAGGTTTGCTTACCCAATTCAAAGCTCAAAGTTTGCATGTAAAAACCCTAACCCTTTTCTCTCTTAGTCGTGTAAAGGAAGAAGATGAAGTGAAAATGATTAAATTTTCACTTAAATTTTCTTTAATTTAATATATATACTAATGGTGATTTTGTAAATTTTAAGACTTTCATCATTAAGCTTTAATTAGTCCTTTTTAATCTTAATTAGACCTATTTATACTTAATATAACTCATTTTAATCCACCCACTAGCATTCCTTTGGTTAATTTATTCATTTGGTCCTTTTATATAACCATTTCTACATTTGCACCTTTTACAATTTAATCATCTCTACTCAATTAACTATCTAAACATTAAAATTCCATAACCAAATTTTAATATGATGCTAATGGAGTCATAAATTTTAAATAAATAAATAAATTTACAACTCGACTCATCGGAGTTGTGATCTCGAAATCACTATTTCTGACACCACTGAAAATTAGGTTGTTACATCCATGGCATTGAATGCAGCCTTCTTCAGATAATCCTTAATCCTATGTGGGCCTTGACAAAGATAGAATCTTAATGGTCCTTTTCTCTCCCATTGCTTGCCTTGACTAGCTTTTGGGTCTTCATCATTCTTTTTCGCTTGATCTTTGTCTCCCTCACCATTACCTTTGGGTTTTGACTTGGGCCTAAAAGACTCTTTCTTTGCCTACATTTTCAGCCCATCCTTAAACCAATAGAACACTTCTTTTTTGTTCAAGTTTGAGATCTGAAGCACCAACTCGCTAAACTCCCATACATAATCTCAAATAATGCCTTGTTGCATAAGTCGATGTAACTTGGCTCGAGCCTCTTTCTCGACATGATATGGTAAAATTACTTCTTCAACTCTCCTTGGAACTTCTCTCGAGTCCCAATAATCGCTCATTCATGTTTCTCATCTGTGGACTTACGATGTCACCATAAGAGAGCAACATTAGTAAAATAAATCGAAGCAGTGTTTACATTGGTGTCATCATTCTCAATGCCCATCACTTGAAAGTATTGCTCCAATTCCCATAATAATTTATCCACTTCTCTCGCGGACCTAACCCCTTTGAACTTATCAGGTTTTGAAACATCTACCTTGTGTTGCTTCGATCCCAAAGTCATCATCTCACTTCCCAAGGCAGCCTTGTAGATAGTAAGCTCCCCCTTGAGCTCAATAATCTCCTCCTTTAAGGCCGTCACCAAGGCATCAAAAGCATCATCTCTTATCGTCAGCTTATCAGAAGTGGATCTGAGAGTATCCATCAAAAACTCTTTACCATCCTCCCTCATATCCTTCATATGACTCATGGCAATCTCTAGTGTCTCATTCATGCCACCAACGAACTCTTCGAGATTGACCACCCGATTTTCCAAGCTCGACAGTATATCCCTCGATCGACTAGCTTTTCTAGCCCTCCCATGGGTCTTCATTGGCTTGCCATGTTCACCTGTTTCTTTTAACATCTTGAATGGTGCCTCCGCAACAATAACTCTGATACTAACTGTCACAGACTTAGATTTTTCTCACGTAATCCATACGGCTTTAGGTCATTTCCTCACTCTAAAAGCGCTTAAGTTAGCCTAACTGTCAACAATTAAGAAATCAACAGAACTTCTTTAAGGCACCAACACAAAAGTGGAAGCAACTCAAGATGAACAAAGAAGAATAAAGAACAAAATAATAACAAAGCCACATAAATGCTAGAAACACAAGAGAGAGAGAGTTTGGAGTGAATGCTCTCAAGAATTCTTACTACTCAAGAATGAAGTGATTTATAGTGAGGGAGAGAGGTCCCTATTTATAGTTGAGCCTCCCCAAATTCAACAGTACAAATCAAAGTACATCAATGGCTAAGATTGAAAAGTGTCTACAAATCAAATCTCTAATATTACAATTAAATTTCTAAGATTATAAGGATCATATCTTCTAAGATTTACATATCATATCTAAGATTGCATATCTTGAAGATTACGTTCCATATTTGCCAAGCTTTGTAGATGGACCTTCAATCTCTCTAAGAAATGAGCTAGTTCGATTGGGCTAAATGATTTCCCTTGAACTTGATGGATCACACAAGTGTGTCATAGTTATGGGATCTCATGCGCAACTCATGACACTAGGATGTAGATCTAAGCTCTGAGATGATCCTTGACAAGGTAAGATTCACGACCTTACATGTTATGCTGCTAAAGAGCAAATCTATTTAGCTTGGTGAAGTAAGTATGGTAAAGTTTTACTTAATAATTTTGGTGCTCAAAGTGAAAGTAAATGAGTTAAGTACATGGATCTTGATAAAGTTCCAATGATTTATCATTTAAGGGCTACCGATTTACTTGATGGAAGCCCGAATATGATGCTTAGAGTTGTTAAAGGTGAAAGTCAGGTGAGTCTTGTGAGCCTTGTGAATCGTGTGAGTCTCGTAAGTTTCTAGACTGACTCTTACATGTATGCTTGTATTCTAAACTATTTTGTGCTAAATGACTAAATCGTGAAACTGAAATGTAAGCCATACAAGTATGATGTGTTGATTCTGTGAAGAATGTATGTCTAATGAACTTGCATGTGTTACTCGTATGAGATTCAAAGCATGATATTATGTCTCTTATATGAAAAGAAGTATATTCATGTATAAGTGTGTTTGAAAGCATGAATGTGTCTATCATGAGTAAGTCACTGCATAAAGATTCTATGCATGAAGTTAAGGGAAAGTCTTACACGTCTAAAAGCATGAATGCATATGGTATGAAGAAGTTTGAAAGATATGAGTTTGTCAAGTATGAGTCTACATGATGAGTTCGTGTTTATCTCCAAAGTTATTTAAAGGGTTCGTTGGGACAATAAACATGAATCTCTAATAAGGAAAGTCTATGGCCATGGCAATCGAAGACCATATTGTGTAAGACCTAGCCAATGTGGTTATGGTAAATATATAAAGGATGATTAGGTGAGTACTAGGCGATGAGGGGCAAACCTCACGATGATAAGTTTAGGTAAATACCTATCACCGAAAACACCAATTTTCATAAATGTGAGCTTTTGTGGTTGTTTTTATAAAGTGAGTCTTTGTGGTTGTCTTTGTAAAGTGAGTCTTTGTTGTTGTTTTCGTTTAAAATGTGTCTTTGTGACAAACCTTTGATAAGGAATATCTTTGTGGTGATCTGTAAGGAGACGCCTTTGTGTGCAACTAAGGGAACTACCTTTGTGACTGATTTTGTTAAAGGAAGCCTTTTTGGTTGATTCTATTAAAGGAAGCATTTGTGGTTGATATTGTTAAATGAAATCTTTGTGGTTGATTCTGTTAAAGGAAGCCTTCGTGGCTGATCCTTTTAAAAGGAGCCTTTGCGGATATCTCTATAAACAATGCTTTTGTGGCAGATGTAAAAGAAAAGCCTCTGTGACAAGCCTGTAAAAGGTGCCTTTGTGGCGTAAATAATGGCAAAGCCTTAGTGGCTATCTCTGTTTAAGGATGCCCTTGTGGCAACCTTTGTGAGAAAGGCACACATTGATGGCACAATCTAAAGAACAAACTTCATAGCAAACCCTTCGAAGATAACACCTTAGGGTGGACTTTGAAGGAAAGACAAGTCAAGGAATCCGAAAGAAACGTTCAAAATGATTTTGAAAAGTAAGGGAAAGGGACAAACTTTGAAATAGTGTAAGTGCGTATGTCAAGCTTGAAGTAATGGAAGACTGACGGCGAACTCTGTACTAAGAAGCGGACATAATCTACCTCATCCTCAAGTAGGAAAAAGAAGGGTTAAAAAGTATGCCACAAGAAGTACAAAAACCATAAGTACAATGAATAGTCTAACTAAGGCGAAAAGAAGGACTTAGTGAGAAGAGTACAACCACGACGTGAAAAAAATGAACCTAGCAAGTACCCGCTAAGAAAAAGGGATGTGCAAGCACTAAACTTAACATGATGCAATAAGCAGGTACTTAAGATTTATCTCACTAAGTTCTTATGAACTTACTAAGATTGTTTCCGATTTCATGATTATTAAAAAGTACGCGCTGAGAGATGACACCAAGGCTACGCCAAAGGAACGACGAATTGGGCTGTTATGCATACAGAAAAAGCTATTTAATGAATTTTAAGTCTATACAGAAAGTTATGTGGCAAAGTTAAAGTCTATGTATAAGTTCACAAAGTAGCGTTTCAACTATGTATTCAGTAAAACAAGAGATTAAGTGACAATTTTCATAGTTTTATTGTTCTAGAACGTAAATGTAGACATACCCTACACAAGAAGTTATTCATAGTAAGCATTCAAGAGGTATTTCATAACGAAATCTAAGAATTTTTATTAGCCATCGCTACAGTAGTTACATAGGAAGAAGTTTTGTAAGAGTCTAAGTTATGTCATTTCTTAGGCATAACACCCAATACTCAGATTCGGTCAATCAAATCGAGTGGTGGCCATTACAGTGATGATCCTAGGATCAGGGTGTAATTCGGTCAAATGTACGTCTGCTCTTCCATTTCATCTAATCATATGCATACCATTTTCTCATTTATTTCTTTTTGTTTAATTTTTTTTCTCAACTATGATATTTGAGTTTTATTCTGTTGAATTTGTTTGTAATGATTAAATATGCTTTTTATTGCTTCAATTGAGTCATTTTTTTCTTCATTTAATTTTATCTATTAATTTCATTTCTTGCTTATTTTTTAATGAGAAATGTTAGATTTTAGTTACTGTGATTTTTTGGGTTTTTTCTTAACCGAATACTTTAACTAAAACTCATTTATCTTATCCAGTTTTATATATATCATAAGATTGGAATTTGATCATTTCTTTTTGTATTTGGATTCTGCTTGCCAATCCCATTTTTCATGCTTTGCAAATACTGTGCTAGAAATTTCTTAATCATTTCTTTAAATTTCAAGTGAAATTATTAATTGGAAATTGATGGTATGTAATGTTTCCATATGTTGAATTATCATGCTATCCTATTTAGTTTTGAAAGGTGTTGTCTGTCGGTAATTAAGCAAGTCGTTGGCATTTTTATTGAATTAATAATGTCTAATTGATATATGTTTAAGCAATTTGGCTTTTGTGTTTGTAAGGTTAGTTTATTTGAGATGGATTAATGCTATTAAATGGTGGTTTGTTAATGCTATTTGAGTTTAATTGATGATGGTTGTATTAATATGTTGATTCAACTATTATGACAAAAATGTTGTCTGATTTCCTAAACACTTATAAATGTGGTATTGACCGTTAAATATTCTGATTTAATATCAGTAATGTTGTATGAACATGCCTAGATAAATGTAAAAAAATTCTATTTTTTGGGGGCAATAAAATGTTTTATAAAATGAATGTTTTTGCAGCTCGATTTGTACATGATGAAACTGTCCAAATTGACATTTAGAACAATTCATTGTGTGCGTCATAAGGTAGTTCAAAATGAGGTTTATTGCTACTCAATTATTCGGTAAGTGATGTCAAGTGAACAGGTATGAATTGATGTAATAATGGAAATCAAGTTGTCTAAATGTCAACTGATGGTGTCTAAGTGAATATAAGTCTAGGATGTCGGTAAGTTCTATTAAAATTTTTATTTATGCTTGTTAAATGAAAGGCATATTAATGTTGGTATGGACGGATGGAATTATTATTAATGAAGTTATTTGGTGCACTGGATATTCTAACAACTCATTGATTTAAGATCGTTATTGATATTATTAAGGTTAATTGATTTAAGATCACAACTTAAGTTTATCGCAACTTAAGTTTATTTGAGTTTGCGAATTTAAAATGGCAGCCTCCAAACAGTTCGTTGATTTAAGATCGCAGATTATATTTATTCGATTTAATCATGAACAATTTTCTGAGTTTGCTAATTTACAATTACAATTCGTAATATTCTGCAATACAATTATTAACTCTTGTACCACATTATCAGGCAACAAAATTTGTTCAATAAAATTTCAAGTTAAAACTTATATAGTAAGCCACAAATTACAGACTTCACAAGTGTAAGCTTATCTTAGAAGAGTCACTTTATAACTCTTTTCGACAAGATAGGGGACAAATATAATTCCAAAGACTCTCTTTAAAAGGGGGACTCTATTTTGAGGGGTTTCTGTTTCTTCTTCTCTGCTCCTTGACCAGGAGACCATCCTCCCTCCTAATTGACATCTGTTAATATTGTGTTTCAACAAAATTATTATATAATGATAGTAAAAAGAAACCGACCCGGGGTTCGACCCAAAATTTGACCTAAAAAATCGATCCAAAAAACCCTCCTAAATACAATTCCAAAGACTATTGGATGGGAGGGGTTCCTGCTTCTTCTTCTCTACTCCTTGACCAGGAAACCATCCTCTTCCTTATTGACTTCTATTGATACTGTGTATCAAAAAATATTATTTTTTTTACTGATTGTTATCACAAGGCAACTAGACATCAATTCTATTGATTAATGACAAAAATAAATTTACTTTATAAAATATATTATATTATTTTAAGGGTGTTTATATCATTTCATATCTTTTACATAAAAAAATAGAAATAAAAATATACGTAAAAAATTTGGAATAAGTATTTATAATTTATAATATTTATATTTTATCATTCAACCAAAACTTTATTTATTAATTTATTTTTTTTATAAATACATTTATTATATAATTTTATTTTTCATTAATGTGATGAAAGTCTCGCAATCTAATATAATATTAATTAACTCTAAAAATCCAATTGCCAATGATAAAATTTTATAAATATAAATATATATATATATATATATATAATGATTTATTTGATTCTTTTACTTTATAAAAAAGTCATTTTAGTTCTTCATCTTTTAAATTGGTGTTTTTGTCAAATCATCTCAAAATAGATGAAAAAGTTAATATTTTTTAAGTTTGCTAACGTGACATGTGAATGACTTAATTAATTTTTTTAATATTAAAAAATCATCAGAACTATTTTTTAAAATTAAAAATCATTAAAATTATTAAAAATATATAAAATTATTCGTAAAATTTTAAAAAAATTAATTAAATGTTGACATGTCATTCACATAATAATTCACGTATATGCTATGTCAACAAAGTTAACAAATATTAATACTTTTATCTATTTTAAGATGATTTGATAAAAAAATATAAATCTAATAACTAAAAAAATTAAATAAATATCTAAAATGACTTTTCACATAATTGGAGGATCAAACAATGAATATCCCCATAAAAGAAACTACAAGTCCATCAAGGATTCTATTTCAATGTATCCCGTGACATTAAAAATAATTATTAATTCTTTAATTTAATTTGAACATATAATAATTAATGATGTTTAAATCTAAAACCAAGACAGCACCGACAGACAGACAGGCATTGAGCATAAATTTTAGGAATTGACGCGTATGCCTAGGAGTCCACCCAAGTCGACGTCGCGAATTTACGCTTTTTTATTTTGTCCACAGAAAGCATTAATCATACTAGGCTTAAAAAATATTAGGCTTGGATTCAGTGGCAGAACCATTAAGAGGGTTATGGTTTTTTAAAGTGGTAAATTTTTAATTTAATTTTTTTATAATTTATAAAATTTTAAATTAATAATAATAAAATTATATTTTAATTTTTTAAAATAATAAAATATTAATTTATTTAAAATTTATAAAGATATAGATTATTAAAATGATAAAATTACATATTTATTATAATAAAAATATATAATTTAATTTCAGTTTTTCAAAAAAATTCTGACTCTATCATTGCTTAAATTGAATTTTGAATTCAGCATTTAAGAATTTTGATTGAGTGTTTTATATTATGTAATTTTTTATGCTTAATAATTTAAAAATAATACTGCATTATATATTAAAATTAGTTTCTTAGGGTTTTTTTTTTGGTAAAAGTTTCTTAGGTTTTATTTAATGTTGTTTTTAAAATATAAATTGAGAAAATATTTACAACGTATATAATAAGGAAAATTGTTAAAATAGGTAAAAGTATGATATTCTTTTTATATAAAAATAATGTTATAACTTAGCAAAATTTACGGAATAAAGTTAAATTTAGTTTATCAAACTGCGAATGAAATGTATAATTAGTGAAAGTATAAAATTAGTTAGATAAATTAAAAGCAAAATAGCATATATTATCAGTTGTTTTTATGCCATGTGAATTTTTTTTATAAATTATAATAACAGGATAAAATTTAAATAACAAGCACGATTAATATAATTCGAATCCAAATTTTATTAAAGTGATGAACATTTTTTATTATCAAATCATGACATAAAATTCATATAACGTGAATTTTGTTAGTGGATTTTATACCTCTATCATACCATAATAAGTTTTAAAGCTTTAATTCATTTATAACGAATAAAATATTAGGTTTTAATTTATACCAAAAACATTAAGTTTTATTTTTTTTACAAAATATAATTTTCTAAAGTAAATTTGTAAATTCATTAATTGCAACCAATTATAAAACAATTTATTTTAAAGAATTAATAATTTTGTTTATGTGTTACTTCTTGATTGGTTACATTCGGCAAGAACCTATCTTACATAGAACTAGCAATTTCCATGTTTGCCTCAATATGCTACTTATATAGATATAGATATAATATTAGACATAAAGTGATAATTAAAATTTTTGTCAGAACATCCATTTAATATGAATTCAAACAGTGATATTTCATCCCTATTTTTAATATTATTCAAACAGTTAAATGTTAAAAGAAAAAACTATTTTTTTGAAAGAAAAGACATATTGATTTCCCTAAACATAGTGATTAATAAATATGGGCACAACTTTACATCTAATTTCCAAGTCTAATTGGACTTGAGTAAGTATCTATTGTATTAATAATTTGATATAATATTCATAAAAAAAAATTTGATATAATAAATAACTCCCATTAGAATTTAAGTCAAACAGTTTTATGAATATATCTATTTTTCCCTTTTTAATAATGAAATTCGTAAATTTTATTGTTAATGTATTAAAATGAAAGTTTTTTTAATTGAGCATATAAATCTCGAATAGGTCGGCTCTTTAGCGTAGTTTGAGAGTGTAATAATTTAAGGTTTATGATTAAAAGAGGTTTAAAAATATTTTCTTCAATTTTTAATGTGAAAAAAATCATCTTTTAAGTTTTTTGATCTACGTTTCATTACAGATTAAAAAAAAAGGAAAAAAAAATAAAATGGGTCCCAATTTTTATTTTATTACTAGTATATATTTTATTTTATTGTATTGCATTTTATAATTTATTTTAAAAGAAATCTCATTTGGAACCCGTGTATTAGTTTGATAGTTAATGTGTTTATCATCTCAAGTGTGACCTGAGTTTGAGTCACGTTATTCGCGTTACTATTAAGATTTTGCCTTCCTCTTATAATCTATCAAAAAAATTTTATTTTATTATTTCGTCTAAGATCCAAAATATCAAGAATGATTTAATCCCGAATTTCTCAAAATATGAAGAAAGCTTTACAATATAATATTAACCATGGATTTATTGAAATAAAAGAGAAAAACTAAATATATATTAACTAATCATAAGTGAAACCGACTCTTATACTCAGCTCCATGAAATGAAAATGAAAGCATATGGTTGGATCAAACAATGCAAAAAAGCTGACCTGATATTACATAAAAATTTAATCCCAACCACCTATGACAACATTTCACAAGCCCAGCCGGAACCAAAGACCAAACGCAAAGGTCAAATGATTAAACCCAAAACGACAACGTGGTGTTGACTACTTTGTCGAGGTGATCCCAATCCTTGAATATTGTTTTGTTTGACATTTTGGACACCAATGAATGACAATTAAAAACGCGTGGCTCACAGCCACCACTACCCTTAAGCTTCCGCCTTTGCATAGTAACACTAGCGGAGTCACTAAGAGATTTATAGGGTCATGATCTATTTTTGAAATATAAATTTTTAATTTAGATTTTTATAATTTATAAAATTTTAAATTAATAATAATAAAATTATATTTTAAACTATTAAAATAATATAAATTTAATTTAATCCTTTAAAAATTATAAAATATAAAATATTAAAATAATAAAATTACATTTTTACTATCTTAAAAATATACAATTTAATTTCCATCACTATTTTTTTTTTTACTCCTCCATTACATCCTAACCATACGTTTGTGCCAATACTTCAGATCAGCCGGTGGTACAACTAAATAAAGGAAACTGTTCAAATGGGTCCCGCTGTCAACTTAAAATAATGGTATGACGCGGAAAATACAAGTCTTAGTTATAGTACTAATATTATATAAAAAAATTCCCTGAAAAGCCCTAATATTTTATATAAAGTTTTTAAATTTCCTAAAAAAAGTTAAGTAAATTACACTTAAGACCATTAAACTATTAGTAAATTTACATTTTGGCCATTTTAGCTTTGAAAAGTTAAAAAATGTTATTGAATTATTCAAAAATATTCATTTAAATCATTGGACTATTAAAAATGTTATTGTACGATCTTCTCTATTTCTCCCAACTGCTTCAATCGAAAGTTATTCTTCTCCTTCTCTTATTCAATTATATTATTTTCATGAAATCACTTTTAACATACTACAAATTAAAATCCAAAAAACTTTTTTTTTTAACCTCGAAAATTAACCATCAAATCAACTTGGATCTGACGTATATTTTTTTATTCGCCAATGGGTACTGAGCTACTATACTGGTTGTCGAATTGTCGCTTGGAACTCACTAATAGAACTTAAAAAAAACTTAACAACTCAATGACTTAAATAAAAACATTGAATAGTTCAATGACTTGAATTGAAAATAAATTAAGAGTACATAAATATTCAAGAAATAGATACATATCCAAACAAGTAAAAACAAATATTTAAGAAACACATCATTGTCGTCTTATATATTTGCACCCCTATTAGGTTTGAAAGCATGTGACAAAGGGAATAATTTTTGAGTAAATATGATCAAATATGTCACTCCACATATCTTATTCTCAATTAACTATAAAAAATGTTGTCCATCCTTGCATTTTTTATTTTGGAGGTTTTAGGTTTTAACATATTAAACTCTTGTAAAACTTCATTCACTATACATTATAATTAGAGAGTTTAATTATCCAATCCTCTATTTCTGCCCAAATCAACTAAAAAACCCCAAAATTCTATTTACCAAAGCACTACTATAAATTTTTAGTTTAGCTAGTAATTTATTAAATAGTTATTTTCACTCTATTTGATTAAATATAAATTAGAAATAAAATAACGAAAAAATAAATTATATGTAATAAAAAATAAAATAAAGGCCATAAGTGGTCCTTGCATTATATTAAAAAGCACATTATTTTATAATCCTAAAGATGGAAAAGGAAAAAAGTGTGGTGAGCATGGTATAGGAAAGAAACCTGCACCAGAGACTGGACCCATAAAAAGGATAAGAATAGATATTATAACCGTTGATACGTTTAGTCAAAAAAATAAAACCGTGGATTCGTGTTTTCCTCTTTTTCTTTTTCTAGAATTCAATATAACAAAATTAAATCAATATAAAGAATAATCTGACTCAAAATAAAAATAGATCTGGATAGGATAAAAATATTGTGAAACTTTAATTCTTAATAAATCTAATGTAGGCTTTAGTCCTTGAAGTAACTTTTTTTTTCACTTGGATCCTTAAAGGTTTTTTTACTCATTTCAGTCCCTAATATTATTAGATATTCCTAATTTAATTTCTAACATTATCAAACGTTTTTAATTCAGTCCTTTAAAAGTTAAAAAAATTGTTGGGATATCTAACCAATCATAAATTACCACGAGGTATATGATGATATTACAATGAAATTATCATTTGGAAAAAACTTAAAAGATTTGTTTTAAATAATTATAAATATATATAATTATTTGAATATTAAAAATATGTTATAATTTTTAAAAATTGTAAAAAAAAACTATCAAAAAATTGTAAAAATTAGAAATTGTAAAATATTGTAAAAAATAATTTATAAATAGAAAAAACTAATAAAAATTATTGTATCTTAAAATAAAGTACACCTTCGATAATCAATTTAAAATATTAAAATTTTGATATAAAATTATATATAGTAATACAATCAATTTTTATAAAAGTTGAATACATTTTTATATCAAATTTTTAATATTTTAAAATACATCAATTTATTATCTATATTGGTTTAATTTTATTTAGATACTTTTTTAATATATTTGTCTATATAATTTATTTAATTTATTTTTAATTCTATAATTGGTCCCTATATTTTTTTTATTTTGAGCAATTTGTTTTTTTATGGAGAAGGGAGAAAAACAGAGAGAGAAGCAGAAAAGAATAGAAACTAAAAAAAAAAAAAAAGTTAAAATAACATAAGAAAAATTAAATTGCTCAAAACAAAAAAAATGAGAATCGATTGTATAAATTAACCTGAATATTTTATTTAAAATGATGATTTAATGTGTCACGTCAACTTACCATTACACCATTAACGACAATTAACATCTCAGTGACTAAAATGTTACAACGCGATAACATAAGTGACTAAAACGTAACATTTCAAACATAAATAACTAAAATGTAATCTGAGTTAAACAAAAATGACTATTTTAGTAATTTACCCGAAAATATTAATAACTTAGATTATTTAGATCATTTATATTTTATCTTTTTGTAATATAAGATAAAATATCTCCTAACTAGCAAAAGACCAAATCAGTTTAATCTCCAATAAAGGCCTGTGTGCACTTATCCTCTTCAAGATGTTGTAACAGCTATTGCGGAGGTCGTTAAAGAATCATCATACTATCCATAGCTCTAATTGTTGATCTTGCCAAATTATCAGCCACTCGATTGCTCTCCCTGCAGACATGCCTAAACCTGATCTCCCAATCCATAATACACCATGAATGAATCTGATGAATTTTAACAACTTGACTTATTGCAATGAATCCATTGCAAATTATATCAACAATATAAGCATTATCACAATCAACCTCCACTCGTCTATAACCAGCATACCAAGCCAGTTTATAATAAAATAAAATAAAATAAAATATTAAAATGTTAGTATATTTTAAATAATTAACTATCTAATTATTGTTTATAATATGCTTTAATTTAAAAAAATTATTAAAATATTAAATAAATTATTAATTAGGCATCAACATTATTAATATATTATATTTAATACCCAATTATTAATTATTAAATATGTTAATTATATTATATTTAAACCAAATTATTAATAAATATTAACACCAATTTTATATTATTAATAATTTAAAACTTATATTTTTATGATATTAATAAATTATTAATTAAACTCAATCATATGAAATTATTTTATTTGTATAATTTTAAATTATTTAGGTTTAATATTAAAATTTTAGTAGTTTGATTTAATACCCGTACAATGCATAATTATAAACAACAATTAAAATACTTTTAATCTAGACATCCAAATTTTATTACTAATCCAAATTTTATTTAAGTATTGTAATTTGAAAAATAATATATTTATTACAAATAAATTTTATTTCAAATTATATTTGCTTCGTAGTAAAAATATTTCATTTGTCCAATTTTTAATATATCACGTTATTTATAGTACTTTATTTATAGATTTAGCTGAATAAAAATAATATAAATTTATATTTTAAAATATTTTGGAAGGATAATTCGAGAAGAAATATATAAAATAATTTTTAAAAGTAAATAAATTAAATGGATAATGAAAAATAAAAAAAATTATTTAAAAAATTATAAAAAATGAAAATACGTAATTTGTCACAATATGAACTTGTATGATTATTTGATTATCAAAATTTTATTTATTAAAAATAAAAAAAATTCTACCAAAATAATGATCGACAAATTTAAAATTTACTCAGGATGAAATCAGATTGGATTTGGATTAATACTAATCCAGTGGCAGAGTTAGCCTTAAAGTGCAAAATTGTTCGGTTTTTTTTAATAAAAATAATTCTAAAAATTTGATTAATTATGAAAATGATTCACTTTTTTGATTAAACACGAAAATAACTTGAAATCTATAGTAAAGTTTGATGGAATTAAAGAGTTCGGCCCCATAAACATGCCACATTATCATATAGGATAAAAAATTTATTTTTTGGGTGAAATCATGTAAAATGATGTTACCTATATAAATATTAAGAAAATACTGCTATTTTTGAAAAATTGAAAGGCTTTAAAAATATTTTTTTTTGCTGGAATCAAATAATTTGACGTCATCAGTTTCTAAAGCCTTCAATGCTATTGTAATTTTTTTAAAGTTTTTATTTTGTTTTTTAAAATTCTAAATCTATAAAAAATTATTTTCTTTTTGGTGATTCTTTTATTTTGGTTTTTTAATTTTAAAACTATAAAAATGCTTATTTAAATTTAAATATAAATATAAAAAATAATATTTTATTTGATGAAATCATTCTCTTTGAGTGATCAAATTGGTATATGTAATCTTCAATGGCAAATTAATCTGGTTGAAGGCAAAATTTTTTTTATAAAAAATATGATTTAAATATAACAATTTTTTTATAAAAAAAATAATTTTTATTAAAAATTTCCTTTAAACTCAATGGATCTACCAAAAAAAGAAAAAAGAAAAAACCACCTAAAAGAAAACAATTTTTTATAGATTTAAAATTTAAAAACAAAATAAAAATTAAAAAAAATACAATGATAGTCATTAAAAATTGGTGATGTCAAATTATTTGATTCCACAAAAAATCAATTATTTTTTAAAACCCTTTTTTTAATTTTTAAAAATAATAGTATTTATTTTATATTTATACAAATGATATTCTTTACATGATTCGATCAAAAAATAATTTTTTATTCTGTATATTGATGTGATATATTAGTGACATCATTTTCGTATTTAATCAAAAAAATAAATTATTTTCGTAATTAATTAAAATTATAAAGTTATCTATATAAATAATTAAAATTTCTCATTTAAATTCTCTATAATTTATAAAATTTAAATTAATAATTATAAAATTACAGTTACTAAGAACAGTTAATTTTAAACTTGTCTCTGTCTTTGTGTAGAGTCGAATTCACATTTAAGGGGTCGTCCCATCCACTCTCTCTCTCTCCAAACACTAATTTTTCTCTTTCACGTTCCCATCTCATCTGTTTTTTCTTCTATTTCTGACTTTTGCGAGATTGAAGCTCAAAAGGGATCAAATTTGGTCTCTTCCATGGCGGATATAGCAAAGTACACGCCTATCAATGGAGGAACTACGAATGCAGTCACGGCAGAGTTTAAGAATCTGTTTTCAATCATCAAAACAAGAAGAATAATGGCTTTCTTCATGTTTGCCTTCGTCGGTTTGACTGTTTTCTTAGCTTTTAGCCCTTCTTCTAACTCTTCTTCTCCTTGGGTCACCAACATCTTTTCATCAACTTCCTCTCCAGGTACTTCATCTGCTGGCTCTTACAGATCTCAATCATTTTCCCTCTTCGATTACTTCTTTCCCAACACCTCTTCTTCACGAACTCTTAACATCACTTCTTCTTCTCCATCTGCATCTTCTTCCAATAGTAACACCAGATCTAATAACACAGCAACTCAAGTAGCCAACAATCCAAGTGAGGACCTACTTTCCGCCAAAAACACCAACAAAACCCAATCTTTCAACATAAATAAACAACGCCCCAGCTCCGAAAATGCAACTTTTAGGTCTCCCTACAGTGGTTTAAACAACACCAAAAGTTCAGTTTTGCATGCAAATCTGACCACAGTTTCTCCTCCTCCCAACTTGAATCAAAATCCTCCAAGTACAAATAACCAGACTGGAAAGGAAGAGAATTCTGATAAAGCTCAAGTTCTGAAGTCTAACACAGCAACGGTCACGGAGAAAACCCTGGAGGCAGCTAATCGGAGCACCAATTCTCCAGCTAAATCTGAATCTTCCAACAAGTTAAGTTCTGGGAAGGGAGAGAAAATCGTAGGGCAAAAGGGTGTGGTGTCGAACTACTCAGCTTCCCTAACAAACAAACAAAGTAATGGAAGTGATTCAGGGTTGACAGCTAAACAGGGAATTGATAATTTAATCAACTCTTTGATGAACTGCGATTTATTCGATGGAAAATGGGTGAAGGATGATTCATATCCACTTTATAAACCTGGGTCCTGTTCGTTCATTGATGAGCAGTTTAGCTGCGTTGCCAATGGAAGGCCAGATAGAGATTATCAGAAACTGAAATGGAAGCCTAAAGGCTGCACTTTACCAAGGTATTTGATTCTTTTAATGTTGTTTTTAGTGTCATGTTTGATCTTTGAATTAGTCCTCTAAGGATTTTATTTGATTCTTTTAGTAATCTAAACTGTTGAATTTTGTTTTCTTTTATTATTAAAATAGGATTAGTTACATGAAACTGATCCTTTCTCTTATTTTTCCCTTTGAAGATTGAATGGTGGTCACATGTTGGAGTTATTGAGGGGTAAGAGGCTTGTTTTCGTTGGGGATTCTTTAAATAGGAATATGTGGGAATCTCTTGTTTGCATTCTGAAAAATGCTGCAAAAACGCCTGAAAATGTTTATGAAGCACATGGAAGACAGTATTTTCGAGGGGAAGCTTCGTATTCTTTCATATTCAAAGTAGGTTTTTCATTGCTTATCTTTGGTACATTAGGTAATGTGCTTGAAATTTAATGAAACTTATTTTGTTTACCTTTTTGGGGTTGGCTTGGATGATGATGAACAGGATTATAATTTCACTATAGACTTCTTCGTATCTCCGTTCTTGGTCCGAGAATGGGAAATGCCGGACAAAACTGGAGCAAAGAAGGAGACTTTGCGGCTTGATCTTGTTGGAAAATCATCGGATCAATATAAATCGGCAGATATCCTTATCTTCAATACAGGTCATTGGTGGACTCATGAGAAAACTTCCAAAGGGTTGGTTGATTATATTTCCATGTTACATTTTACAATATAAGGCTGTTTTGGGTGATCTATGGAGTTTAACCATTATTTTTCATGTTAAACAATGGCAAACTACAGGAAAGATTATTACCAGGAAGGTAGCCATGTTTATAATGAATTGAATGTTCTCGAGGCCTTTCGGAAAGCTTTGACAACCTGGGCTAGATGGGTTGATGCTAGTGTAAATCCTATGAAGACTATGGTGTTCTTTAGGGGTTATTCCGCATCACATTTCAGGTAAAGCTTTGACAATCAGTTGCTACATTTGCTGCATAATTTTTGTACTTGTTGAGAATTATGGAGGACTTTCATGGTCTTCATTTTGAATTTCATGTTAGTTCAACCATTTACTGGTGTTTGAATCTTTGTCCAGTGGCGGACAGTGGAATTCTGGAGGAGCATGTGATAGCGAAACTAAGCCGATCAAGAACGAAACATATCTTAAACCATATCCACCAAAGATGTTGGTGTTAGAATCAGTGCTGAAGGGGATGAAAACGCACGTCACCTACCTAAACATCACCCGGCTGACCGATTTCAGAAAGGATGGCCACCCATCTATCTACCGGAAACACCCAAAGCAAACATTATCAGAAGACGAAAGAGTAGCGCCACTAAAATACCAGGACTGCAGCCATTGGTGCCTTCCCGGTGTTCCAGATTCGTGGAACGAGCTTTTATACGCTGAGCTGCTTGTAAAAGAAAACAAAATGCGGCAACATCAAAGAAGAGCTAGGTAAAATGAACACCATACAAACTTAAAAGGGTTTTATTTCATTGTGTAATTGTAGAAACAAAAGAAATGGGAAAAGAGAAAGATGTATGAGAAAATAATAGTTTTTAATTTTTTATTTTTTTCCCAATGCTTCTAAATTATGGAAGTAAGGTAGTAGAGGCAAATCTCTATTCTTGGAGAGATCAATTTTATGCTTGTAATAATTGTTACTTTGTTTATAGTATAATATGAAGTATAGAGGATGCTTTTCTTAGCCTCAAATTTGCTTTGAGGGTTGTAAATTTTCGGACGGTATGGTAGGTTTAATTTATTTTTATTTCACAGTATTTAATTTTATTATTATTATTATTTTTTTCTATTAATTACATATAAATATTCAATCGATTAAATTTTTATTTCATCATTTCATTTCCATGATACCTAAAATGTTAGGTTCTTGGCATTATAAACGACCGACCATTGAGGCTTTTTATGAACCAAATAAAATATCCTACGTTGCCTTTTCACATTGTCACATGGCTTGTCTTGACAAATCCTTCCGTGTAATAGAATTTATTTCAGATTAAAATAATTAAAAGATAATTTAATATAATTAATTTATAGGTTTAGTATAATATTTGATATTTGAATTTGATATTTTTTAATTTGATATTAAAATTTTTTTAGTTTAATTTGATACTCAAATTTAAAATTTGTTTTTAATTTAGTATCTAAACTTGACTATTTTTCTTAATTTGATACTTAAATTTTTTTTAATATTAATTCGTTAAGCATAATTCAATACTTATTTTTAACATGAATTTTTTCTAAAATTGATAATATTTTTGTAACATAACAAAAAAATTAACATCATTATTGTTTTGCATAATTGAATCTAAAAAAAAAAATTAGGTACTAAATTAAAAAAAAATATCAAGTTCTTGTACCAATTGAATCCAAAAAAAAAATTAAATACCAAATTAAAAAAAAATATTAATTTCAAATATCAAATTAGATAAAATAATTAAATACCAAATTAAAAAAAATCAAATTTAGATAAAAAATATTATAGTAAACTTAATTTATACGATTATATTTACAAGATAATATTCGAATAACAATATGTATTAAAGAGATAATCTTGTCTTTATTCAAAATGGCTTTTTCACTTCGTAAAAGATTCGTTTTCTTCTCAATAATTGAATCTCTGTTCTCTCCTATTAATTAAAATCTGCAGCTAGTGTCGGCAGAGCAAATTTAGTCCTCTCATGTTTTCCTTATTCCCGTTTTTTATTTATATGCTATAAGATTACATTTATGATAAATATTTTGCTCAATTTTTTTAATCTGAAAAAAATTAAAAAAACATTTTTTATTGCTTACATTTTGTTTGAAGTTTATTATATCACATCTAGTGGCGAATTTAGGAGACTAACAGATGCTCCTATCATTTTTAAAATAATTTTTTTATTTAGATTTTTTAAAATTAATAAAAATAAAATTATATTTTAACTCTTTAAAAATAATAAAATTTTAATTTAATCATTTAAAAATTATATTTTTACCATCATAAAAATTATAATTTAATTTTAATCTTTAAATTTTTTTTTTTATTTCGCCTTTAAAGACCTCGTAATTTAGAATGAATAAAAGTATAAAGAGCATCTCGTCATTTGTTACGAGACCATCACAAGGCCGCGTAGAAATACAAGATCTACCTAAAAGTTGCTCATATCACATCCTAGCATTTTTTTTACTCTTTATCTATAAATAAACACATTGGTTTGCCATTTTCATCAAGAGTTGGAATTTTCTTAGAGCAACGTTGTCAAAATTTAGAAAGTAGTTATTTATGATAATTCTTTGAGAATAAAATAAATTAGGAAATGTTGTGTTCTTGGTTTTTTAGATTTGAGGTAAGATTAATATTACTATTTACTAAAGCAATTTTAATTTGAGATATATTCTAAGGGTTAGTTTAGTATTATTTTGAAAAGTACTGTAAAAAAAATACTTTTAAGAAGTACTGTCGAAAGATTTGGACTAAAATTTGAGTGTTTAATATTACTGTCAAAAATATTTTTGAGAAATAAAATGTCTATTTTAGACATGGTATTAACAAGTAACAAATATGTATTTAAATAATATTCAAATTAGTTAATATTATTATATTTTAGTAAGAATATAAAAAATAATTTATTATAACTTTTGTTAATATTTTAATATATGAAATATAAATTTTAAATATTTTTAAGCAATAAATATTAATTATTTATAAAATTTAATTAGAATATATAAACTATATTTTAAATAATTAAATACAACCATTAAATATTTGTAATTAGATATTAACACATTTGTATTATTTTAAAAAATATTTTTTATTTTTAATTAATTATTTTAACACATTTGTAATTAAGCACCAAGAAAAAAAAAGAAAAAAAAGCACCATGTTGTTAAAGGGGTGAAAAAGTAATTAAATACCAAAAGTGCTTTTGGTAGAGGATTTGGTAGAGGATAAGCCTCTTCAAAAGTGCTTTTGAAAAATAAAAAATTTTAGCCAAAAGTAGCTTGTTTTAGCACAACTTTTCTTCCAAAAATACTTTTCAAGCCAAAAGTGATTTTTTAAACAATACTAAACAAGGCATAAGAGAATTTGAACGGTTAAATAGAGATTTAGATCCCAAAGCTTGTTTGTGATTTATTTAGATATTCTCTATTCGTGATTTTAGATTTGAAACCCATTCTCTAAATATCTGTAAATTCGAAAATAGTGGAGAAGATTATTTAATGAAAATTCAGATTGTTTAGAGATCGTATTTGACATATCAAAAATCCCAGAGATACTTGATGTGGGATAATTCTGTTAAAGTAGTTAGTAATATTAGAATTACTTAAACGGTGCGTTTAGTTGATGTATAGGACATTATTGATACGGTACGTATAGGGATTAGTTGCTTGGGATAAAATGGGGAGTTTTATATTAACTATACGGTGCGTTTAAGTATTGGCTTAGTATCCGTTGTTGTTGCCTTTATTAGCCAAATAGTTATAGTTTTGGCAGTTATCGAATTACAGAACAGTTTTTCTCATCTTCTAATTTGAATTCTCTTTGAAATTCTTCTCTTATTCTTCTCCTATCTTCAAATTTCCTTTGTCTTTCTACTTCGAACCCTATCAAAGGTATCAAAGCAAGCCGTTCCTCATGACCAACGACGGAATTACCACCAGGATGCAGAAGGAATTAGGGTTGTTACAACATGAGTTATCTCAATTGGATAGTAAGTTGGATGCTAAGCTTGATGCAAAGCTAGATCTGCGTTTTAAAGTGTTCCGTGAGGATTTCAAAGGTGAAATTCGAGGAGAAATTAGATTAAAGATGCTATCCATTTTTGAACAGTATTTTCCTCCACCACCTCTAGTTGCTACTCACAGTGGTGCTGCAGATCGTGGTAAAGGAGTTCTTGACACTCCTCTTATTGGTTTTCAGACCAAGGATTTTAGAGAGGGGTTAGGAAAGGTTTTCAAATCAATTGTCCCCGTTTTGATGGAAGTGATTTTATAGGTTGGTGCTCTAAGCTTGAGTAGTTTTTCGAAGCTGAGAATGTAGAAGATGCTGCTAAAGTTAGACTTGTGATGCTTAATTTGGAAGGAAGAGCACTATAGTGGCATCAGTTTTTGCTCAGAGACATGGAGGTATTAGACAATTGTCGTGGAATATATACATGAGGGCTCTTCAAGAGAGATTTGGTTCCACCTGGCATTTGGATCCAATGATTGAGCTAGTGGCTTTGAAGCAGACAGGTACTGTTGAGCAGTACTATGATAACTTTGTAAGCCTTCTAAACCAACTACATTTGACTGAGATTTATGCTTTGAGGATTTTTGTGTACAATCTTAAGCTTGACATAAAACAGTATCTAAGATTGTTGAAACCTATGTCCTTGGTAGAAGCTTTTAACAGTGCTATTGAAATTGAAGATATTATAGGGCCTGTGTTGAGGAAAAATTTTAGTGTAGTGAGAAATTCCACTGTTATTAAGCATTTGTTACCTTCTGTGAAAGATCATAATGTACAGTCTATAGGGACTTACCATACTAATAATTTCAATAGCAAACCACTAATTAAAGCTCTGTCTCAAGCTGAAATAGAGGACAAGAGAAAGAAAGCTTTGTGTTTCTGGTGTTCAGCCAAGTATTCGGCAGGCTACAAATGTATCAAACCTTAACTTTTTCAGTTGTTAGTTGAAGTTCCAATTGAAGGGGAGTATGAGATGAAGGGTTTCACTTCTGATGAGTTTCAAGATTGTGTTGAGAAGTTGGAAGTGTTTGAAGGAGAAGTGGAGTCAGCAGCTTCTGTGTTATCCTTGCATGCTTTAAATGGTTCACAAGGACATAACACTATGAGGCTTGCGGCTAGAACTGGTCAGCATGAGGTGATAATGTTGGTAGATTCTGGAAGTACTCACAATTTTATCGACAGTAGGTTTATGAAGTTAGCACATTTGGTTGTGGATTTTGCTTGTAGGATGAGGGTGGTTGTGGTTGTTGGTGGTCAATTAGCAACTCAAGGGTTGTGTAGGAGGGTGAGTTGGGATGCTCAGGGACATCAGTTTTTCACTGACTTTATGGTGTTGCCCATAAAAGGTTGTGACTTAGTTTTGGGGGTTTAGTGGCTTCTTTCACTTGGGCCAATTGTTTGGAACTTTGTATCACTGACCATGCAATTTGAATACCTACAGCAGACTTGTACATTACAGGGAATTATGCCTGGAGCATTGCATATGTATTCGGGAGCACAACTTTCCAAGTGTATTGCTGTAACTGGTTAAGGGCCCAGTCCTATGCTACTGATAGTACTATGCAAGTCAACTTTGACCTTGCCAAATGAAACTCTGCCTCAAGATTTAGAACAGTTGCTACAAGAGTTTGAGGATTTTTTTCAACTTCCTCAAGGGCTTTTTCCTGTTAGGTTGCAAGATCATAGGATTCCTTTGAGGGTCAAGTAGTTAAGATTAAGCCATATAGGTACCCTGTGCAGAAGAATGAAATTGAAAGACTAGTGAAAGAGATGCTTGATGCTGGTATCATCAAGGATAGTAATAGTCCCTTTGCCTCCACAATTATCATGGTGAAGAAGAAAGATGACAGTTGGCATTTGTGTGTGGATTATAGACAATTAAACTAGCTAATTGTGAAGGACAAATTCTCAATACCTGTGACAGAGAAGTTGCTAGATGAGTTGGGACAAATAGTATACTTATCTAAGTTGGATTTGAGGTCTAGTTATCACTCGATTAGGATATGGGAGGGAGATGTCCATAAGACAACTTTTAAAACTCATGAGGGGCACTATGAGTTCATGGTGATGCCATTTGGCTTAACCAATGCACCCTCGAGTTTTCAAGCTTTGATGAATAGTGTAATCAAGCAGTTATTGAGGAGGAATGTGTTAGTTTTTTTTTGATGATATACTTGTTTATTCTGCTAACTGGAGAGACCATCTTAAACATCTCAAGGAGGTGCTGTCCTTATTAAGACAACATCAGCTTTTTGCTAAGAGAGGGAAGTATAGCTTTGGCACTACACAAGTGAAGTATTTGGGACATATTATTGCCCAATGGATTGTTTCTATGGATCCAACAAAGGTAGAAGTAGTAAGGAGCTGGCCTAAATTGACTTCACTTAAGGAGTTGAGGGGATTTTTGGGGTAATCTGGATATTACAGAAGGTTCATACAACATTATGGAATTATAGCTCGACCTTTGACTGCCTTGCTCAAGAAGGAAACAGTTTAGAGTTGGTCTGACAGAGAGTAAGAAGCTTTTGATTAGCTTAAACAAGCTGTGACTACTGCACTTGTGTTGATTTTACCTGATTTTAGGGAGGAGTTTTGTGTAGAGGCTGATGCTTGTGGATATGGTGTAGGGGTAGTCTTGCAACAAAAAAAAAGGCCTATAGCTTTCTTTAGTAAAGGGTTGGGAGTTAGACATCAAGCTTTGTCCATCAATGACAAAGAAATGCTTGCTGTGTTATTGGTTGTTAAAAAATGGCTTCCGTACTTGATTGGTAGGTACTTCAGCATCAAGACTGACCATCAGAGTTTGTAATTCCTGACTGATAAGCAAGTAATTGCACCTTACCAGCAGAAGTAGGTTATCAAAGATGTTAAGGTATGATTATTCAATCACATACAAGAAGGGTAGCCAAAATTTAGTTGTTGATGCTTTGTCTAGAAGGGAGCATTTGCCTATTGGTGAATTATTTCAATGTTCAGACAGTTTAACATGGTTTGAGGTGTGGGACCAAATTTTAAATTCTTATTTTTGACTTGCAACAGGATCTTCAACTACAAGCAAAATACACTTGGGATGGGAATATCTTGAGGAGAAAGGACAAGGTGGTTGTTGGACAAGATTTGGGGTTGAGAAAACAACTCTTTGATTTATTTCATGGTGAAGCTGTAGGAGGTCATTCTAGTGTCCATGCAACTAGACACAATATTTCAAGGCTTCTTTATTAGAAGGGACTTTCTATTGTTGTGAAGAGATGGGTTAGGGAGTGTGAAGTATGTCAAAGGTGCAAGCATGACACATCTGCTTATCTTGGTTTGTTACAACCATTGCCTATGCCTGATCGAGCTTGGTCAGTAGTGAGTCTCGATTTTATTAAGGGCTATCCTACATCAAAGGGGAAGGATACTATCTTGGTGGTGGTGGATAGGCTCACTAAATATGGGCATTTTATGTCTTTGTTACATCCCTTTACTGCTCTACAGGTAGCTCAGTTATCTTTGGAGCAGATTTATAAATTGCATGGTGTGCCTGAGTGTATTATCTTGGATCGTGACAAGGTCTTCAATAGCTCCTTTTGGTAGTCTCTGTTTAAGCATTTGGGGGTAAAACTTCACTTGTCCATAGCTTACCATCCCCAAACTGTTGGACAAAATGAGGTGTTGAATAGGTGTTTGGAGGGGTATTTACGTTGTATGATTGGAGAGCACCTTTCTGAATGTACATAGTGGCTTCCATTGGCTGAGTGGCGGTACAATACCACTTACCACTCATCCATCAAGATAAATCCTTATGAAGGTCTTTATGGCCAAGAGCCACCTAGTCATTTGCCTTACTTGGCAGGAGCATCTTCAGTAGCTCTAGAAGATAGAAGTTTACAGCAAAGGGAAGTGACTAGGAACATGTTGAAATTTCATCTGACACGAGTTCAAGAAAGAATGAAGAGCATGGCTGATAGGAAAAGGTCAGAGAGGGAATTTAAGGTTGGGGATTTGGTTTACCTAAAGCTGCAACCTTACAGACAGAATTCCATCAAGAGGAGACGTAATCAGAAATTGGCTCCGAGGTATTTTGGTCCATATCCTATAGCTGCTAGACGAGGTTAGGTGGCTTATACTCTCATCTTGCCATTTGGAGCTCAGATCTATCTTACATTTCATGTTTTACAACTCAAGAAACATATTGGATCAGCTCCCAATACTGTTACACTATCTCCTATCGATGGAGATGGAGCTTGGGTAGAGACACCAGTCAGAATTGTTGATCACAAAATGGTTAAGCAGGGTAACCAACCAGTGACTGAGGTGTTGGTGGAGTGGGCCAATACATTGCTCGAAGATTTCACTTGGGAGAAATGGATTGATTTTCAGCAGAGGTTTCTTGATTTTGATCCTTGAGGACAAGGATCATTTGGAGGGAAGGGATATTTGATGTGGGATAATTCTGTTAAAGTAGTTAGTAATATTAGAATTACTTAAACGGTGCGTTTAGTTGATGTATAGGACATTATTGATACGATGCGTATAGGGATTAGTTGCTTGGGATAAAACGGGGAGTTTTGTATTAACTATACGGTGCGCTTAAGTATTGGCTTAGTAATCGTTGTTGTTGCCTTTATTAGCCAAATAGTTATAGTTTTGGCAGTTATCGAATTACAGAACAGTTTTTCTCTTCTTCTAATTTGAATTATCTTTGAAATTCTTCTTTTATTCTTCTCCTATCTTCAAATTTCCTTTGTCTTTCTACTTCGAAACCCATCAATACTCCCGACGTATTCAATGTACTATAGTTTTCTTATGGCATCAGACATAAATCATTCTTGGTAATTAGATTATGGTGGTTTATTGCAATAGACATCATGAGTGAATTCTATTGTATCAAAATTTTTAAAGATTCTATTGCTACTACTTTCATGTTTTCCATAATCGTAAATCCAACAATTTAACCATCAATGCTTCCCCATAACGACAAATTTCACGCCATTCCTTTCTTTGAACGAGGGTGTGGAGTCACTCCCATTTTTTTCATCTATTTCAATTGTTCCATCATTCCTTTTATCTGGAGATTAGGATGTTATATGTCCTATTCCCCAAAATCGAAAACATTTAATATTTTCAAGCATACTAGATTGGGAAGCTTTTGTACCATGCATGTTACTATAAACATTTTGATACGAGCAACTCGGTTCAATTCAAAGACCATTATAGTAATGAGTTTAGGTTTTTTCAAGGACCAATCATGAGATCCAAATCCAAGCAGTTAAAGTCAAAACTCAATTTGTTTGTTCAAGACTTTATTACAAAAAAAAATCGAGAAGAAAAATTGAAACTTTAATGCGATGGATTTTGGAGCAAGGATGAAATAAAAAGGACTAATTTTTTTCGTGGGCATAAACTCTCAATATATGATGACAAACCCATGTGGAAAATGTTAACAAGTTTAAGCGTTCCCCTTCAAGAACCCCAATCAATCCCATAAGCTTAAATGTTTCATATTGGGTTCGGGTTTTAAGCTTAATTTTTATTAAATATGAGCCCAATATTGTATTTATCAACCTTTATTATTTTATTATTTTTTATTCCAAAATTTTTGTTAATTATTAAGTATTTTAAGTTATTTAGGAGTGTTATTTCAACAAGAAAGTTTAGTTTAAAACTACTTTTTGTTTAGATTAATTAGAATTCTAGTATACTTAAGAGTTATATTTAGATTCATTTAGCTAACCTATATAAAGGCCTTTTCATTGTACACAATTCACACAATTCATTATTATTCAACTTCTCTTTTGAATGAATAAATTCTCTTTTAATTTTTCTTTCAAGAATTTCTGTTGAGTTTTCTTTTAGAAGGATTTTAACAATCTTTTCAAATTATGGGGATAATTTTCAAATTTTTTTCTTGCCAAGTTTTTTTTTTCTTGGAGGGGAAATTAGAGTTCTTGAAGGGAGTTGTGGGTTCTTCTTGATTCCATGGCTTCTTGAGACTTCTACATACCACGTTCTATCTTTTCTATCTATCAGTTTTATTTTTTTCATTTTTGTATTTTGTTCCTATTTAATTTTCAAATCTTTTATTTATTTAATTTTTGTTTTCATCTTAATTATCTATTTTATTTTCTTCCTTTATTTTTTTAAATTCCTAAATCTAATTTGGATTTGTTTGTGTTTCAAGTTGTCTCAAAATCTAAAATTTTTTCGAACGTCTAGAGCCTTAAGTCAAATTAGCGACTTAAACAAACTTTACGATCTATCTTTCGCATCCACATGTTCATTCTTATCACATTTCCTTTCCTTTTATCTTTATTTTTTTAGGAGTTGAAGTTGTTCCATCATGCAAATCAATTACATATGTATGTCACACTTTTACATATTTCAGATTCAGAATCCATTCTCAAAATTGCATCCAAGGATATATATCCACAAATTCTAACATTTAACTTTTCCCGTATAAGAATCACTAGGTCTTAAGAATGAGTCGCATGTACTTAATAAGAAACATAAAAATCACTTCCATTTATAGGTTTCAAAAGCTGCAAAGATCACCTCATTCACATTTGATAGATCCTAATCATACACCAATTTTTTTTCCCAAGGTTTCCTCCAGGGGCCAAGGTCTCATCTTAGCACAAATTTTATTCACACGTCTATCTTTTCACATATGACAAATCACATAGGCCCTTTCCAATGCTCTATACAAATAGTCACAAGTTTGCTAGTTCAAAAGATGTCCCTTAATGCCTCTCATAGTCACCAAATACGTATTGAGCACTACTCGCCTTCAAGAGTTGTTCTCACATCACCATATTGATTTGACAATAGACACATCAATCCTCATATTAACGACCCGATTTTTAGTGGTGCCAAAAATGGTGGTTTCTAAATTTTATTATTTAATGGTCAAGTCCATAAATATTATTCAACAGTTAGCTAAGTACAAGTGGTTTTGGAAAAAGGTAACAAGACTTCATTTTTATAAACTAAGCCTATAAATATTATTATCAAATATTTATAGAGTTTTTATATAAGTAATTGGAATTTGGTTCAGAAATTTTAGTGATTGGTTAGTTAAATAAAGTACAAGGATTAAATTGTAAAAGTGGTAAAAATTAATTGTTATGGATTTTAAATAGCCAAGGGATCAAAATGGTGAATATACCATTTTTAAAAGTCCAAGTGATGGTGGATGTCATTAAACCCCATTAACTTTTAGGTTAATTGCTATTAGGCCTTAATGAAAAAAGGTTTAATTGAAATAAAAATTGATTATTTAATTGAAGGACCAATTGAGTAATTGGACCCTTTCAATTATGTTAAGCGGTGGTGGGGATAGTTGACAGCCACCAAACTTGTTAAGTATGTTTTATATTAATTTAATTAAAAATTAACTAATTAATAAAGTTTAATTAAAAAAACTAATGAAAGTATATAAAAGAAAAGGGAGGGCATTCCATTAATCTTCTGGAACCTACGAAACAAAAGAAAATATGGAAACTTCTTCTTTCTCCTTAGTGTTCAAAAGAGAGGAAGGGAGAGACCAAGTACTCGTGTGGGAAGCCATTATTTGCTTGTTTAAAACTTTTAATTTCCTTGGAAAATTTTGCTGAAGAAGTGAGGGAAAGCAATTGTGGAAAAGGAACGAAATAAATTGTGCAAATAACTTCTAACTTGGAGAAACTTGTGAATTCTTCAAAGGTGACTTTGTTAATTTCTCATGTTTAATTTATGGTTATACATGTAGGTGATGTTCGATTGTATGAGATGTTAAATCGAGTTTTAGTTGTTAAGTTTGTGTGTTATTTTTACCAAATTACTGTGGTCGAAAATGAAGAAAAAAAATTGGATGATTAAATGTTTTAACTGCTGTCCGAACGCTTATTTTCAAGTATGCAATTACTGAATTGATTGTGCTTTAACTTGTTGAGTATTTGGTTTGCTATTTGTTATGGGGTTATTAGCCTAACGGTCAATTAACGACCAATGTTTGTAATTCTATTAGTATTAATTACTAAGATAGTACGGTGTGTTGTCTTTAAACCTTTAAGTCATACGTTGCATTTTGGTTTTAGTCCATTAGTTGAATGCTATGTTTTGATTGATGCCAGGGTGTCTGATTTGAAATTGTTGTTACTTTTATTAACCAAACCATTGGAGGCAAGGCAGTTATGAAAATATAAAACTGTTTCTTCTTAGTCTTTTCTCTCTGATTCTTCAACTCTCTCGAGCTTTCCTTCTTTGCATATTCTTTTTTGGAAATTAGCTTCTTCAATTAACAACTTCATCAAATGTATTAGAGCCTGTTGATCCTCATGATCGGTAACAATGTGGCAACTCTATAACACCCAAATCCCGTACACTATCATCGGTTGGGATTCCGGTGTTTTCTATTCATTTAATACTGTTCATCTTTTAAAAATATCCGAATATCTTCATCTTTATTCAATACTAAAATTCACTTCTCACATTCTAGATCAATATTTAATCATAACACAATTTCATCAAGGGTAAAAATGACATTTCAAATAATTTAGGAGATTTTTATCAGTACTTGATGGTCAAGTATCGGTAGTAGTCAAGTCAGTGAACAATTTGGAAACTGTGTAGATTTTTACCGGTATTTGTGCTAGCTCTACCGATACAAGTATGATTTCTACCGATACAAATCATGCATCTACCGATACCAAAAACTCCAGAGAGCAAAAATTCTCACCCTGCAACTTCTACCGATATATGTATACCAACTATCGATACTTCTATGCTAAAAATTACCGATACAGCTCAAGTCAGAGAATAACCTCTCTCCTACTCTGTACTTCTACTGATAAATGCATAAGTTCTACCGAAATAAGTATGCAGAATTTCAAGAATTATGCCAAGACACAAGTTCAAGGTCTCAAACACATCCACACACAACATACATAACTTCTAAGTATTTACAAGTATCATAAGCTTAAACAACTAAGTTGTACTTCATGCATTTACACAATCAAAATAGTAAGATTTCAACATCTTTAGTTCAACATCAAAGATTAATATCATCCTAGTACATGCCACAAGACCAAGTGAAGCAAAATCTACCGATAAACTTCGCTATAGTGTGACTTCAAGAGATGATGATGATCCGATCTTCAGTAAGCAAAATGATCTATAAAACAACAACAATAACTATGGTAAGCTTTATAGCTTAGTAAGTTCGATAGTTAAGAAATACCAACATGGTAATAAGTAATAATGACTCCATCGAGCCAACTTAATTCCATTGCTCTTTAAGTTATTTACAACTCCTCTTCCTGTTCATAACTTTCTATTACCAGTACCCGATGCTGCTCACACGAGCTATCGAGGACTCGTAACTTATGCAATACCCCAACCATCGGTACGATGTCTATCTGTACTATAAACTGTTTCCTAACGATGCTACTCACACGAGTTGTCAAGAGTATGCATAAAGCATAAGTCCCAACCATCGTAGGACCTGTAATCCATATAGGATCCAGATCTCTTTTCTAAGTCACGATGCTGCTAACACGAGCTATCGAGGACTCGCAACACATGCAATACCCTAGCCATCGTGTTAGTACTATTTCAACGGCATAAATCCTACTATCTCTTGTGTTTCATTTCTTCGATCATCTTCAATACTGAATGCTTTCAATTTGTTGAACATTGACAATATATATACAAGGAATATTAAGTAAGATTTATATTACGAACTTACCGGATTGAATTAAAGTTTAGGAAAGATTTTAGGGACTAATCCGTCAATTTCCCCTTTTCACGGTTTGTAGCACGATCGTATTATACATTCACAAATAATTCAATTCTCACATTAAGTTACATAATTTAGTCATTCAACATAATTTAGTCCTTTTGGGAAAATTACGATTAAACCTCTACTAGTTTCCTTTTATTCAATGTAGTCCTTTCAACACAAAACATGTAAAATACCATTTTCTCACACAACCAACCATAGTCGAATTCTCTTGGGTGTCCATTCAACCCATTCACACATTTATTTTCATAACAATACATGTAATTTCATCATTTTTACATTTTAGTCCTTAAACCCTAATTTCATCAAAAATCACTTTACAATAAGATTTAATCCAAATATAAAAAATTCAAATATATCAAAAGCTTTCAAGAAAAAGCAATTTCAACAATGATAAGTTTTCTAACATTTGATAGATTCACAAATTAGTCATTGCATAAGCTAAATTAAGCTGATACAAACTCAAAAACATAAAAATTGCTAAAAATAATCAATGTTTGCTTACCCAAATCAAAGCTCAAAGATTGGAATTGAAAACCCTAAGTTTTCCCCCTTTGTGCCATGTGAAGAAGAAAGAAGAAAGAAAATGAAATGAAATTCTCAATTTCTTTCTTTTAATTTCTTATATATATAAATGAAAATTTTGTAATTATTGAGACTTTCATCATTAAGCTTTAATTAACCATTTTTAACTTTTATTAAACCTATTTATAATTAATATAAATCATTCCAATCCACCTACTAACACTCGGTTAATTTATTCATTTGGTCCTTCTAATTAAACATCTATATTTTTACCCTTTTATAATTTAGTCCTTTCTATTCAATTAACTATCTAATCAACGAAATTTTCGAATCAAAATTTCATACGGTGCATATATCACCAGAAATATTTAAAATAAATAAATTTACGACTCTACTCATCGGAGCTGTGGTCCCAAAACCACTATTTTCGACACCACTAAAAATTAGGCTATTATAACTCTCCCCCTTAAGGAAATTTTGTCTTGAAATTTCTTTCTAGTAAACAAGTTAGGGTATTGTGACCTTATCGAAGACTCCGTTTCCTAAGTAGCTTCCTCAAGCCCGTGTCGGTTCCATAGTACATTCACTAATGTTACCCTTTTGTTTCGTAACTCTTTCACTTCGCGAGTTAAAATCCTCACCGGTTCTTTCGAATACGATAAATCCGATTATATCTCTACCTCACAAGGTGCAATCAAATGAGAAGGATCCAATCTATACCGTCTCAATATCGAAACATGAAATACATTATGAATCTTATCCAATTTTGGCAGAAAAGTCAACTTATATGCTATAAGACCAACCCGATCTATGATCTCATACGGCCAAATAAATTGTGGACTCAACTTTCCCTTTCTACCGAATCGTAGCACCTTTTTCCAAGGTGAAACTCTCAAGAAAACTCTGTTTCCTACAACAAATTCTATATCTTTCCTTTTAAGATCTGCGTACGACTTTATCAATCAGACGCTACTTTCAAACAATCACAAATTACCCTCACTTTGTCTTCAGTTTCATGAACTAAATTGGTTCCAATCAACTTAGGCTCACTCAATTCTGACCAGTATAGAGGTGTCCTGCACTTCCGACCATATAATGCTTCGAATGGTGCCATTTTAATACTAGATTGGTAGCTGTTATTATATGCAAACTCCAGTAATGGCAGATACTTTTCCCAGCTTCCTTCAAATTCAAGTGTATAACATCGTAGCATGTCCTCAAGAATCTGTATCACTCGCTCCGACTGACCAGCTGTTTGCGGATGATATGCAGTACTAAAATTCAACCTGGTCCCTAAAACTTCATTTAGCTTACCCCAAAATCTCGAGGTAAAGTGTTGATCCCTATCGGAGATGATAGAGGCTGGTACTTTGTGTAGTTGCTCAATCTCAGACACATATAACTCAGCCAACCTTTCAAGTGGATAATCTACTCCAATGGGAATGAAATGAGCTGACTTCGTCAATCTGTCTACAATTACCTAGATTGAATCTTTCTTTCTCGGTGTTACAGGAAGTTCTGTGACTTGTTCCCATTTCCACTCCAGGATAGAAATCGACTGTAGTAACCCAGATGACACCTGGTGTTCGGCTTTCACTTGCTGACATATAAGATCTAGTCACAAACTCTGAAATCTCTCATTTCATACCTGACCACCAATACAATTTCTTTAGGTCATTATACATTTTCACACTCTCTGGATGTATGAAATAAGTACTGCTATGAGCTTCCATCAGAATGTCTCGTCTCAAATCCGAATCATTCGGAATACATACTCTGCCTCTATAATACAACATACCCTCTAAATCTACTGTAAACCCTGTGGTAACTTCATTCTGCATCTGCTCCTTTTTAACCATTAGCTTTGGATCCTTTGTAATTCTTGAATTTGTTGTAAAAATAATGGCCTCGTCCTATGCTCCGTGATGATAGAACCATCGCATTCCAATGATAGGTGGGCATTCATTGCCACAAAGAAAACATCGATTTTCGACTCAGGACATCAGCTACAACATTGGCCTTACCCAGATGATAATCGATCACCAGATCATAGTCTTTTAATAGCTCTAACCATCAGCGCTGTTGCAGATTCGACTCCTTCTATGTCATCAGATATCTCAAACTCTTGTGATCTGTAAATATATGGTCTCTCCCCATAAAGGTAGTGTCGCCAAATCTTAAATGCAAAAACTATAGCAGCTAACTATAGATCATGAGTTGGATAATTCTTTTCATGTGGTTTTAACTGTCGGGAAGCATAAGCTACCACTTCCCCATCTTGCATCAAAACACACCCTAATCCGCTTAAAGATGCGTCACTATAAATAGCAAACTCTTTTCTCGTCTCTAGTTGTGTCAAGACCGGAGCTTTAGTTAACACATTTTAGACCACGCGAACTGAATGTTTTTCTGTAGCAACCTCATCATCGACAACATTATGATGGAAAAGTCAGTCCGAACTAACGATAATAACCTGCCAATCCCAGGAAACTACGTACCTTGAAGACATTCTTTGGTACCTTCCAATCAAGAATAACTGAGACTTTGGTTGGATCTACACGTATTCCTTTCGAAGATACTACATGACCCGAGAATCCAACTTCTTGAAGCCAGAATTCACATTTACTAAATTTTTGATACAATTATTTTTCTTACAAAATCCGTAACACCTCTCTCAAATGCTGAGTATGCTCTGATTTTATCTTGGAGTAAATCAATATATCATTAATAAACACAACCACAAACATGTCTAACTGATGCTGAAATACTATATTCATTAAGTCCATAAATGCTACAGAGGCATTAGTCAACCCAAACGGCATAACTAAAAACTCATAATGTCCGTACCGAGTTCTGAATGTCATTTTCATTATATCACAATCTTTCACTCACATATGATAATAACCTGACCAAAGGTCTATTTTGGAGAAGATGGTTGCACCCTTTAACTGGTCAAATAACTCATCGATTCGAGGTAACGGATACTTATTGTTGATCGTCACCTTATTTAACTACCTATAGTTTATACACATCTGTATTGATCCATCCTTCTTTTTCACGAATAATACGGGCGCACCCCACGGTGATACACTGGGTCGTATGAACCCTCTGTCTAATAATTCTTGCAACTGAGCTTTCAACTAAGTCGGTGCCATTCTGTACGGTGGAATAAAGATCGTAACGGTACTAGGTAGTAAATCAATTCCGAACTCTACCTCTCTAACTGGCGACAAACCCGATAGTTCTTCTGGAAACACATCTGTATACTCTTTAACAATTGATACCTGATCCAATTCTATTCTCGATCCCCGAGTATCAAGTATGTATGCCAAGAATGATTTACAACCTCTATGAACCATCTTCTGTGCCGAAATAATCGAAATCACCCTGGTTTTACTGTTTAATTACCGGACTCCACTGTGATTACTTCACCTGTCGGACATTTCAAGCTAATCCATACCCAAGATCACATCAAACTCGGTGAATGGAAATAATATTAGATTAGCAGAAAATTTACATCCATGAACTTTCAGTGGACATTTACGACATACCAAGTTAACAATGACACTATGACCCAAAGGGTTTGTGACTTGCACATCAAATTCAGTCAATTCAACGACCAATTTTTTATCAATGGCTAAGGCAATGCAAATATATGAATGAGTTGATCTTGGGTCAATCAAAGCACATATATTGTCATTAAGAAGATAGAATATACAATCACCACATCAAGAGTGGTAGCTTCTTCTCTAGCTCGAATGACATAAGTCAACGCAGGTGCTCGAGCTTCTGACCTGCTCCTACTATCTCTCTGTTCACTTCGATTTCCACTTGTACCACTACTCTGCCCTGGGTATTTACCTTTCTGTGGTGTAACCGGAGGGTTAACACTCCGATATTCTTTTGCTTCCAAGTTCATCGGATAATTTCGCATGAAATGACCAGTATTTCCACATCTAAAGCAAGCTCCTTTAATTAACCGACATTCGCCCGAATGAATTCTTTTCCAATGCTCACACACTGGTGTTGGCACATTACGAACACTTGCCACATTGTCAGCCGGTTGATTTTTAAATCTGGATTCTCGTGGTCCCGATCGAGTTCTACTTAGAAAACCAGAAAAGGCTACACCTCGGACTTCACTATCTCTGAATTTCTTTGGTGGTGGAATTGAAAAGGTTTTGGTGAGATTTTCTTCCCAAAATCTCGAAGTCTCTTCTCTCTTTTTCTTTTTTGGTTGTATACTTCTTCCATTTTCTATTCTCTGTCTGACAAAACGACAAATGGCTGAATTTTTGAACCACCCACCATCATCTTTATGTCATCACTCAAACTGTCTTCAAAATGGACACACATAGCCTCATTAGTGGGTACAATCTCTCGTGCATACTTGTTGAGAAATACAAACTCCCATTCGTATTTTGCTACAGTCTTATTTCCCTATCTCAACTCTAGAAATTCTTTCTTCTTCTTATCCAGATATCTCTTATTGACATATTTCTTTTCAAACTCTATTTGGAAAAATTCCCAAGTAACTTCGTTTTTTGGTATCATTGCTACGATCATTGCCCCCAATTATAAGCTTCGTCTTTTAGCAACGAAACGACATACCTTATAAAATCTTCGGGCAGACAATCCATTTCATTCAGTACCCTTAGGGTGTTTTCCAACCAATACTCTGCCCTAGATTGATTATCCTCAATATTTTCACGAAACTCTTCTACCCCGTACTTCCTTACCTTATCTGTTGAAATATGACGCCTTTGTTCAATCGCCGAAGGAGGTGGAGGCATTAGAGGAGGTACCGTCGGTCGAGTAGCAGGCTATGTAGCTAGGGGTGGAGTAGGAGGCACCATTCAGTTATTCTACATAAATTCCAAGAACCACTATCCCATTAAGCCGAAGATCATGTTCTTAGCTTTGCTTTCTGTCATTGGTGTAATAGGGACCCGATGACTAGCCCCGAAATAACATGTCGGGTTATTGCTATTTACTTCATTAGTCTCATCTCTTTTAGATTTAGGCATCTTTACTTTTATCTATAAAAACTATGATTAGATCGGATTCATTTGTATCACACTATCATAGGTTCATATGACATGTACTACGGAGTCATTTAATACAATCATGACTGTCCAAGAAAAGACTAAATCGAAAGCTCAGATACCACTAAATGTAACACCCAAATCCCGAACACTGTCACTGATTGGGATTCCAGTGTTTTCTATTCATTTAATACTGTTCATCTTTCAAAAATATCCAAATATCTTCATCTTTATTCAATACTAAAATTCATTTCTCACATTCTAGATCAATATTTAATAATAACACAATTTTAACAAGGATAAAAATGACATTTCCAATAATTTAGGAGACTTCTATCGGTACTTGATTGTTAAGTATCGGTAGTAGTCAAGTCAGTGAACAATTTAGAAACTGTGCAGATTTCTATTGGTACTTGTACTAGCTCTACTAATACAAGTATGATTTTTACCAATACAAGTCATGCATTTACCGATACCAAAAACTCCAGAGAGCAAAAATTCTCACCCTGTAACTTCTACCGATATATGTATACCAACTACCGATACTTGTAATTCAACTATCGATACAGCTCAAGTCAGAGAACGGCCTCTTTCTTACTCTGTACTTCTACCGATATATGCATAAGTTCTATCGAAACAAGGATGCAAAATTTCAATAATTATGCCCAGACACAAGTTCAATGTCTCAAACACATCCATCACACAACATACATAACTTCTAAGTATTTACAAGCATCATAAGCTTAAACATCCAAGTTGTACTTCATGCATTTACACAATCAAAATAGTAAGATTTGAGCATCTTTAGTTCAACATAAAAGGTTAATATCATCCTAATACATGCCATAACACCAAGTGAAGCAAAATCTATCGACAAACTCTGCTCAAGAGATGACGATGATCCGATCTTCAGTCAACAGAATGACCTACAAAACAACAACAATAACTGTGGTAAGCTTTATAGCTTAGTAAGTTCGATAGTTAAGAAATACCAACATGGTAATAAGTAACAATGACTCCATCGAGCTAACGTAATTCCATTGCTCTTTGAGTTATTTACAACTCCTCTTCCTGTTCATAACTTTTCGTTACTAGTACTTGATGCTTCTTACATGAGCTGTCGAGGACTCACAACCTATGTGATACCCCAACCATCAGTACGGTGTCTATATGTACTGTAAACTGTTTCCTAATGATGCTGCTCACACGAGCTGTCAAGAGTATGCATAAAGCATGAGTCCCAGCCATCGTAGGACCTGTAATCCATATAGGATCTAGATCTCTTTTTTAAGTCACAATGCTGCTCACACGAGCTATCAAGGACTTGCAACACATACGACACCCCAGCTATCGTATCGGTACTATTTCAACAGTATAAAGCTTACTATCTCTTGAGTTTCATTTCTTTGATCATATTCAATACTGAATGCTTTCGATTTGCTGAAAATTGACAATATACAAAAAGAATATTAAGTAAGATTTACATTACGAACTTACCGGACTAAATTGCAGTTTAGGAAAGACTTCAGGTACTAATCCATAAATTCCCTTTTCTGCGGTTTGTAGCATGATTGTAGTCTACATTAACAAATCATTCAATTCTTACATTAATTTACATAATTTAGTCATTCAACATAATTTAGTCCTTTTGAGAAAATTATAGTTTTACCCTTACTAGTTTCCTTTTATTCAATCTAGTCCTTTCAGCACAAAACATGCAAAATAACCATTTTCTCACATAACCAACCATAGCCAAATTCTCTTGGGTGTTCATTCAACCCATTCACACATTTATTTTCGTTACAATACATGTAATTTCACAATTTTTACATTTTAGTCTTTAAACCTTAATTTCATCAAAAATCACTTTACAAAAAGATTTAATCTAAGTATCAAACATTCAAAGATATCAAAAGCTTTCAAGAACAAGCAATTGCAACAATGAAAATTTTTCTAACATGTGACAGATTTACATATTAGTCCTTTCATAAGATAGATTAAGCTGATACTGACTCAAAAACATAAAAATTATTAAAAACGATCAAGGTTTGCTTACCCAAATCAAAGCTCAAAGATTGAAATTGAAAACCCTAAGTTTTCCCCCTTTGTGCCGTGTGAAGAAGAAAGAATAAAGAAGAAAGAAAATGAAATGAAATTCTCAATTTCTTTCTTTTAATTTCTTATATATATAAATGACAATTTTGTAATTATTGAGACTTTCATCATTAAGCTTTAATTAACCATTTTTAACCTTTATTAAACCTATTTATAATCAATATAAATCATTCCAATCTAGCCACTGACACTCCCTTGGTTAATTTATTCATTTGGTCATTCTAATTAAACATCTATACTTTTACCCTTTTTATGATTTAGTGCATTCTATTCAATTAACTATCTAATCGAAGAAATTTTCGAATCATAATTTAATACGATGCATATGTCACCAAAAATATTTAAAATAAATAAATTTATGACTCTACTCATCGAAGTTGTGGTCCCGAAACCACTATTTTTGACACCATTGGAAATCGGGTTGTTACAAACTCACTTACAGAAGGATTTGAGTTTGATGCAACACGAGCTCTCCCAGCTCGACAGTAAGCTTGAGGCTAAGCTTGATGCAAAGTTAGATGTATGATTTAAGGAGTTTTTTGAGGAGTTCAAAGGGGAAATAAGAGGTGACATTAGATCTGAAATGCACTCTTTCTTTGAGCGATATTTTGGACAACCTTCTACTACTATTCCAAGAGGGCTACTGAATCATGGTAGGGGAATTTTTGGAACTCCTCCATCGAGATTTCCTCTTAAGGAAAATTTTGTTGTATCACTAACGGTAGATTTGGGACATACGGGTACTTGTTCTTGTGCTAGATCTGTAATGGCAGTAGGGCGTGGTTTTCAGCAGACTTGTCCTCGGTTTGATGGGACTGACTTCAGAGGGTTGTGGTCTAAATTGGAATAATTTTTTGAAGTAAAAGGTGATGAAGATGTAGTTAGGCTCGTGATGTTGAATCAAGAGGGACAAGCCTTGGAGTGGCATTGCTACTCTGCTCAAAGGCATGGTGGCCTTAGACAACTGACTTGGGAGGTTTATGTGCAAGCTTTACAGGAAATATTTGGATCTCAAAAAGATTTGGATCCAATGATAGAATTGGTAGCCCTTAAATAAACATGTACTGTAGATGAATATTATGACTAGTTTGTGAGTTTGTTAAATAAATTGCATTTTCCTAAAATTTATGCCCTATGAATTTTCGTGCATAACCTCAAACCTGATATTGGTCAGTACTTAAGGCTATTCAAACCAGTTACATTAGTTGATGCCTTTAATAGTGCTATTGAGGTGAAGGATATTGGTGGTCCTACCATTAGGAAGAGTAATACTGGAGGTGGTAATTTTAGCTCTCCTAAACCCTTGTTGCCTCCAACTAAGGGGTTTACTTCTCACACTTCACTGGGGTTTAGACCTCTACTAGTTTTAATGCCAAAGCACCAATTAAGGCATTATCATAGGAAGAGATGGGTGATCGAAGGAAGAGGGGATTGTGTTTTTGGTGTGCTACAAAATATACACCAAGGCACAAATGTGCCAAATTTCAATTGTACCAATTGGTCATTGAGACTTCAGATGAATCTGACAGTGAGCATAAAAGTCCTACTATTGATGACTTTCAAGATTGCCCTGAGAAATTGGAATCTATGGAAGGGGAGGTTGAATGAGTGGCTCCAGTGCTCTTTTTGCATGCTCTTAATGGTTCTCAAGGCCACAATATGATGAGGTTACTGGCCAAGGCTGGCGATGTTGAGCTTTTCATTTTGGTGGATTCAAGTAGTACTCACAACTTTGTGGATTTCAAATTAGTAAAACAATTGCACTTGTTAGTTGATCCATCTTGCAAGCTTAAAGTCATGGTAGAAGATGGTTGTAAACTAAAAAATATATAGGTTTTTTCCTATATAATTTATCACCTTTTTACTTAAATTTAATGTTAAAATCAAGTAAATGTTTAATAAATTAATGAAATATGTGAAAATATTAATTTAGGATAATGAAATTATTAAAAATGTGATTTTATGCTTTATTATATAGCTTTTATGTACAAAATGACTTATTTTATAGTTTATTTTAATGTAATGTATTTTTAAGTTATAAAGTGGGCCATGCATAAATTAATTAAATATTAAAACATAAAATTATATTTAATAATTATAGTTTATTTTATAGTCTATGTGTTTTTTGTTCTTGATTATAACAATGTTAGCTTAATTTTATTTAAGCTATGATAATTGCTTTGATTAAATAATATTCATTGATTCATGCTTATGATATTTGTGCCTCAATTGATTATGCTTTCAATTAATATCGTGCATGTATTTCATTCAAACGTGATTGAGATGCATTAGAATTAGTGGAGAGATCCGAACCAGACATTTGCTAATTGACACAATAATTGAAATGTGCTTTCTTAATCCATATCCGACCCAAAATGAATTGAAGGTTCATAATAACTTGACCGAGCTCTATTACCTTACTTGGCTTTTAGGTACATGAGATTAAATTGTTTCAAACTGACCCAGTCTCTGTTACTTCACATGAATACTAAGAAACCCTTAGTTTTATATGACCATTAAAATGCATATTTAACTAAGTAAGACTCCGTACGGACTTAATTGGTTTCTAAGCCCATAAAAGATCTTGTTGCCATGAAATTTTTTTTCGAATGTTATTTAGCATGTTGATAATGAAATGAGTTTAATTAAAATAATTTTCCTAATTTATTTACGTTATACTTGTTGTGAATTGTGTTTAATTTGTGCTAAAATCAATAATTCATATAGTTTGCATACTTAGGATAATTTGCATTAGGGATCATTTGCATTTAGTTTAATTACATTTAATTTTAGTCACTACCTATCCAACTATATTGTGTTTTTATTTACCAAGTTGTTAATATAATTTTACAATTAATTGATTAAACATACAAACAATCCCTGTGGAGATGATAACTCGATACTTACTTATTACTTGATATCGACTATGTACACTTGCACAAACCTACTTGGTAATAGCTCGTTTTTTAATGGTGTCGAAAGCAGCGATTTCGGAGCAATAACTTCGAAAAGAATTTTTTTTATAATGAATGTTTAAATTAAATACTTTAATAAGACTTTTATATGAAATTTTGAATTGAAGAATTTTAATTATTGAGTTAAAAGTTAGTATAAGTGATTTAGTTCAAAAGTTAAGTGGTTTTGAAAAATGAGGTATCGAGACCTCGTTTTTGAAATTAAGGGTCGTGAATATTTTTATTAAATATTTACAGTCTTATTAGATGTGAATTGAAGTTTGATTAGGTAATTTTGATGATTAATTGCTTAATTAAGAAAAAAAGAGTAAATTGTAAAAGAGGTAAAAATTAATTGCTATTGATTAAAAATAGTAAAGGGACCAAAATGGTAATTAAACCATGGTCAAAAAGTCCAAGCGGTGGTGGATATGATTGATTCCATTAACGTTTGGTTATTTATTCATTTAGTCCTAATTAGTTTGGGACTAAATTGAAAATAAGTTTGTTTAATCGAAATTTAATATAATTGAAGGACCAATTTTGAAATTGGACCTTCTTTAAATGGCCTAATAATAGAAATGATGTGAACCTCTTTATATTTTGGTAAATTGCAATTAAATCCTAATAAAATGAGGATTTACTAATTAGTTTATTTTTAGTATGATCAGGAATGGTGATTTCAAGGCCACAACTTCGATGTGTCAGATCGTAAATATTAATTAATTAATATTTATGAGGTCATTTGTGTCTTTTTAAATTTTGGTTAAGGAATTTTATCGTTTGGATAGTTAATTAAATGGAAAGGATTAAATTGTAAAAGATGTAAAAGTTGAATTTTAATGGTTAAAGGTATTATATAACAATTGGGAAATAAGTAAAGGTACTTAAATGGTAATATAGCCATTAGTAACTTGAGTGGACAAACATGGCTTAAATTTTGGTTGAAATTAGGTGTGAACAAAGGGTAAAGTGGTAAATTTATAAACAAATGAATTAAAGCTAAAATTAAAAGAATGAAAAGTCATCTTATTCCTTTCTTTTAGCTTGTAAAAACTGAAAACCCTAAGTTAAAGAAGAGGAAACCATCATCCAAACTTTGTGTCTTCAATTGAGTGAGTAAACTTCGTCCGTTTTTAGTAATGTTTATGTTTTTGAGTCCGTATTAGCTTAATCTAACTAGCCCGAGGACTTATTTATGAATCTGTCAAATGTTATAAAATTTTCCATTGATGAATAAGCTTGTTCTTGAAAGTTTATGTGAGATTTATAAGTTTGGATGTTAGATTTGATTATTTTGTAAAGTAATTTTTAGTAATTTTTATGTTAAAGGAATAAATTTGTAAGGACTTGAGGTGAAATATTGAAAAAAGTGGGATGTGGAAATACTTATAAACATCTGGGAAGCTGGAAATAAAAAAAAATGGTTAATTTACAAGTTTAAGCAAAAGGACTAAATTGAATAAAAGTGAAAAGTTAAGATCAATTTTGTAAAAATACCAAAAATGATTAATTGCATCAAATGATTAAAAATTCATGTTGATTTAAACAATTGAGTGAAATTATTGTAATAGATCAAGATCATGTCACCGATCGTGGAAATGGGAAAATTACGAATTTGTCCTTGAAGTTAACTGTAACTGTAATTTTGTCCGGTAAGTTCGTATTGTTAAATTACAATTTAAATTGCATATTCTTGTATTATAAACAATTTTTGTGAGTTGGAACAATGATCAGAAGTGTGAAAGACAGTAACAAAAGAAATGAAAGGCTAACAGACTTTGAGTCGTAAATGAAAAAGGTCCAATGACTATGTGTCATCACGAGTATATGAATCCTTTACGAATTATGAGGTTCGATGACTATGTGTCATCGTGAATATTTGAATCCCTTACGGATTATGAGGTTCGATGACTATATGTCATTGTGAGTATATGAATCCTTTACGAATTATGAGGTCCAATGACTATGTATCATCATGAGTATATGAATCCTTTACGGATTATGAGGTCCGATGACTATGTGTCATCATGAGTATTAAATGAGAAATGGATCCTATTATAGATTAAAGGTTCGATGACTTTGTGTCATCGTGAGTATTAAAAGAGAAATGAATCCTATTACGGATTTAAGGTCCGATGACTCTGTGTCATCGTGAGTTATCAGATGCGAATTGAAACCAAGCACGGATGCATACAGCTTACATAGTTTGGTTGATCTTAGATTGTACAAATCTTGAAGTTTGGTAATCTATTTAACTCTCTGAACTTACTAAGCTATGAAAAGCTTAATTGTGTAATTGTTGTTGTTTTGTAGATTCTATTTTACTGCTTGAAGATCGGATTGTCTCAAAGAAATTACACTATCTCGGGAGCTTGTTTGGTAAACTTTAAATCACTTGGTCATATGGTATGTACTAGGATGATAAACTATATATTTGCTTGAGTTTGACTAAATCATTTGAATGAAGGTAGTTTAGAAGAATGAATTATGATGATGTTGAATGTTTATTGTGACTTGAGTGTTTGATGTGTATTTTGAATTGGTAATAAGTTTGTTTAGATGAATTGGTGAATATGAATAGTATGAAAATTATAGGAATATGGATTGTTAGAAATATGATGCATATTTATTGGAAATTGAATCGTGATAAGTGATCGCGTCTGAAACGTCATAGGGATTGTGCAAGCGTACACACATCGATACAAGTATAGTTGATAGACAATTCTATCAGATATAAATCCCACGAGGAAATGAGTTCTTGATGTTAACTGTCAGAGCAATTAATACTAAAATGAGTAAAATGTGAGTAAGAATGTCAGTGCAATTACGTCAGGTCTGCACACTAAAATAGTTAATATTGTCAATGCAATCAGAGTTTAACGTAAGAGGTTAAATGTTAATGTACTGAAAGTAAATCAAATGTGTTGAGTGTTGAATATTTAAATGCATGAAATGTAAAAATGATCTAGTGTAAAAGGGTAGAAATGGTTATTGATTCTGCTAAGTTGCAACGCTGGATGCATCAACAAGGTAAAGTATAGATAGATTATCGTAGCAATAAAGTTCTTTTGAGTTCTTACCAATAACAACTCTCTATTTAATCCAGACTTAAATACCTATAATCATTCCACCTCTTGGTGTAAGCAATGTTGTGCATTCAAGAACAAGTGATTGGAGTCCAATATCAAGCAACTCTCGCCTAACTTACTTGTTAACCCAACTTGTCACCGCATCTCTCGATGTCGATTGATTGCAATTTCACTCTCGTACTTAAAGTGGTTAAATCCAAGAATAAACAATTAAGTAGCATAAAATAAGAATCAAAATGATCTAGCATTAAAAGACACTCTCGTATTCATTTAATGTTATCAAAATCCGTTATCGTTAAAGAAGAATTAAAGAGTACAATCGAAGCTTACTATCTCTAGACTACTAGGACAACTCCCTAATTATTCCTCTTGCCTTGCATCAAGAACCTCTTGTCAGAAGTGGCTGCAAACTTGCTTTATCAGCTTCCCGATTTCCAGTTAAATCTCCAAAATCACACAGAATTTGTAGAATTCAATCCCTTAATTCTTGATGATTTCTTTATTATTTGTTAGTCTATTTATAGCCTTCAAAATGTTACAGGTTTTAGCCTCCATCCTCAGATCCAGATCTAGATTTTTGTAATGGTCAAAGTTGGTTAGAGTACAGTTGTGCACTCGCGTAGATCTAGTGTGTTCTTCAGAGATCTGCAGGTTATCGCTGCATTGTTGGTCACAATCTGTGATTGTAATTGCGACGACACCTGTGATATTCCTACGCTGGTGCTTCCAGATGTAAATTCAGCTTCTATTGATTTGAGGTTCAAATTCAGTGCGACGACATTTCTTGGTCGTAATCCCAAGCTGATCTTGTGGCTGCATTCTGCCAATATTGATTTTTTGGGTTGAGCTCTTTGCTGACAATTCTAAGACGTAATATATCGGTTGCTTGCATCGAAATTAGTACAAAAATAGATAAAAATAAGAAGAATTGAAACTAACCAGCAATGAATTAGAAAATATGAAAACTAAGTATAAAATGCTTATGATGCATTCTAATGAGATGTAAAAGAGATAATTAAAACACTAAATTAAACTGGACATTTCGCAGGTATACATGGCCTGGAACATGAGTCACTACACAGACATGTGCCCTGAATAGAATAGGTGCAGGTTTCACACAGGCTGGGACATGGTCGTGTGACCCTATTTCAAAATCACGCACGACTTAACACACGGCCTCGTACACGGGTGTGTGGGGTAATTTCGCATGCTCACAGGGCCTAGTACACGGTTTGTGACATGGCCGTGTGAAAGTGGTTCAAGTGTGCCCAGGATTTATGACACGGGCGTGTGTTTGAGACACACGACTGTGTGACCCTTGTTGTTGGAAATTTAATGTTAATCACAGTTCAATTAGGCCTTTGTTAAATTGAAATGTTGTAAAAGAGAATAAAATATTTAGTTGAATTGTAAACTAGTTTGATGAGTGCAACTATTTTAAATGATGTTTTGAATTGTAATGGTTTCGGTTGTAAATGAATTGAAAGGCCTCGTGGTGAGAATAATTGATATAACTTGGTTGATAGTTGTGGTATTATGGTTGGATGTGGATTATAGATATCTTGATGTGTGGTATGAGTATTGATTCTTTCTTGACAAATGTGATTGATTTGTGTGTAATGAAAAAAAATTGTAAAGTTTTATAAACCCCTAAGATCCTTAACAGGTGATGGTTAATGAATTTTGGGTGTTACAAATGAAGAGATTTAATAGAAAGATATTGATAATTCATTCATAGAAATAAAACAAAGTTTAGAAATATTCATCCCTTAATTGGTCAAAATATGGATGCAAATTGTTGCTTAAACAAAATAACAAACATACTTAAAGATCAAGAGTACTCCTTGTTGAGACCCAAAAAGAACATCAGGCCGTATTCCCCATTTTGCCTCACTTCACCACAGCAACTTGTATTTGCTTCGATGGTTTTGCTATAGCATTGTCGGGCTTCACTCCCAATGATGGTGCTTCCATGTGTAAATTCAGCTTGAGTCTACTCATTTGAGGTTCAAATTCAATGCGACGACATTTCTTGGTCACAATCCCAAGCTAATCTTGTGGCTTCATTCTACCAATATTGATTTTCTAGGTTGAGCTCCTGCGCTGACAATTCTAAAATGCAATATATCGACTGCTTGCATCGACATTAGTACAAAAATAGATAAAAATAACAAGAATTTAAACTAACTAGCAATGAATTAGAAAATATGAAAACTGAGTATAAAATGCTTTTGATGCATGCTAAATGAGATATAAAAGAGACAATTGAAACAATAAATTAGGGAGAAAATATATGTCATTTGTAATACCATCACACCCCCAAACTTAAGTTTTTACTTGTCCTCAAGTAAACAAAAAATTAGCAAAGTTACAAGCAAAAATGTCACCACAATCAATATTCTCACAACTTGAATTTTCTTGAATCCTAATGCACAAATTGTATTCGTAGGATAGAATAATGCACCGACAATTTATAGGTATGACCAATTAAAACAACAACTACATTAATGCTAGTATTATGCCTTGAATCTTAATCTTCCTTAAACTAATACAGCATTCATAGAAACATTTTTCTTTTCTTCTTTCTTTGTCTCATTTTACTTTTCTAAATGACTAAGAGATGTCATTGCTTTACTCTACCTTTATTCCTGAGCAGTAACGATGGGGTGCAACAAACCCCTAGGAGGCATGTAATTGTGTCGACACACACTCTTGCAGCGATAACCTTTGGCTAGATGAATTTTATTAAGTCTGCAGTGAAGTGTTCTCCCTTGAAAAAGTCACACTGCACTCACATTTGAGTGTCTTTTAGTAATATAATGTCGCTGCAACTGGTTAGTTAGTTTAAGATTCAAACATCAACATTGTCATTCATTACTGAAACAATTCCAATCATTCATTCAAAAATAGCAGACTTATCATTCATACATATTCATCCAATGTACACATCAGCATCCAAATAATTCAAGAATTATTCATCAAAATAAAAATTGTAGGCACATTTCAGTTGAAATCTTGCAAATTCTCATTAACCAAAGAAACAAATAAAATTTAAATATGTAGGTGTAATTGCATTTCCATTTCACATTATTTCCCCCCCAAACTTAATGTCTGTATTGTACCCAATGCACTGACAATTTTATATAGAAATAATGGAAATGCGACTACAATGCAACTAAGTTAACAAATTGAATGCAATGACAAAATAAAATGCATGAACACTAAAACTAACTAAAGAAATGTACCAACTTAGGCATTAGCAACCGATGTAGAAGCTGCTTTAGTTTTCTTCTTCTTCTTCTTTTTCTTTGGGTGCTTACCCTTGTCATGATGCTTCTCCTCTTTGTCCTTGCACATTTTCCACTTTCTATCCTTCGAACCAACCTGTTCGTCGGATTACTCCTCCTCGGCGGGTTGGGTGGTGGCCTCATCGGTTGTCAACTCTGATGGGTGAATTTTTGTTAGTAGTGCCACATAAGGCACAATAGCAAGAGGATTCAACTCCTCTACTTCGCTGGTGACAACCTCAGCCTGGCTCGCAATAGGTTAAGCCTCGTCTGAGCTGGATGCCCCCACGACATCCTCAACAATCAGTGTCTGGGCATCTATTTCCTTCTCTTCATTTTCTTTTTCGTTCCCTTTTTCTTTTTGATCCTTCAACTGATCATCCCCTTGATCCGTATCCTTGTGCTCATGTTGCTCAGTCTCAATTGGGCCAGTGTTAGTGCATTGCACTGTGTCGACGTCCTCCTCCACAATGGCCTCTCGTTCAATCATATTGGCGCCCAGACTGTTGGAGAACTCATCCTCGAATAAGTGGGTGATGTTGCGATAATAATCGTCATCAACCTGCGAGTGCCCGTCATCCTTCTCATGATTGGAAATGTGAATCCGAGTTGGTGCAGAGGTGGCTAGATGAATTTTCTTAAGTCTGTAGTGAAGTGTTCTCCCTTGAAAAAGTCACACTGCACTCACATTGTAGTGTCTTTTAGTAATATAATGTCGCTGCAACTGGTTAGTTAGTTCAAGATTCAAACGTCAACATTATCATTCATTACTGAAACAATTCCAATCATTCATTCAAAAATAGCAGACTTATCATTCATACATATTCATCCAATGTACACATCAGCATCCAAATAATTCAAGAATTATGCATCAAAATAAAAATTGTAGGCATATTTCAGTTGAAATCTTGTAAATTCTCATTAACCAAAGAAACAAATAAAATTTAAATATGTAGGTGTAATTGCATTTCCATTTCACATTATTTCCCCCCCAAACTTAATGTCTGTATTGTTCCCAATGCACTGATAATTTTATATAGAAATAATAGAAATGCGACTACAATGCAACTAAGTTAACAAAATGAATGCAATGACAAAATAAAATGCATGAACACTAAAACTAACTAAAGAAATGTACCAACTTAGGCGTTAGCAGCCGATGTAGAAGCTGCTTTAGTTTTCTTCTTCTTCTTCTTTTTCTTTGGGTGCTTACCCTTGTCATGATGCTTCTCCTCCTTGTCCTTGCACCTTTTCCACTTTCTATCCTTCGAACCAACCGATTCGTCGGATTACTCCTCCTCAGCGGGTTGGGTGGTGGCCTCATCGGTTGTCAACTATGATGGGTGAATTTTTGTTAGTAGTGCCACATAGGGCATAATAGCAAGAGGATTCAGCTCCTCTACTTCGCTGGTGACAACCTCAGCCTGGCTCGCAACAGGTTAAGCCTCGTCTGAGCTGGATGCCCCCACGACATCCTCAACAATCAGTATCTGGGCATCTATTTCCTTCTCTTCATTTTCTTTTTCGTTCCTTTTTTCTTCTTGATCCTTCAACTGATCATCCCCTTGATCCGCATCCTTGTGCTCATGTTGTTCAGTCTCAATTGGGCCAGTGTTAGTGCATTGCACTGTGTCGACGTCCTCCTCCACAATAGCCTCTCGTTCAACCATATGGCACCCAGACTTTTGGAGAACTCATCCTCGAATAAGTGGGTGATGTTGCGATAATAATCGTCATCAGCCTGCGAGTGCCCGTCATCCTTCTCATGATTGGAAATGTGAATCCGAGTTGGTGCAGAGGTAGGTCTACCATCAGTGGTAGGTTGCTCGGAAGATGCGAATTGCATCAATCGATAGATGGATAGGAAGGTTGGGAAGTCTGGTAATGGAGTAAGGCTGATCTGGCTCAGTGCGACGACAATGGCCTCATTCCAAACCTTTATATAAGCATAAAATTTGTGCAGCCTAAAATCCATGTCATCCACTATGCTATCAGTGTAGATTGATAGCATATTGATGCGATCTAGGTGTACTTCCATTAAGGCCAGCTTCTTCACCAATTGGGACTCTGTCGATGCATCAGGTTGATCAACCTTCTTTTTACCCTTTCCTTTATCCCTTTTCTTGGAGGCTTCCTTGGCCACTGGTGTATCTTAGCCACGTGTCATCCTCTCAACAGAGATATTATTGATCGGACCTTTGTTGTCTAAGACCTTCTTACCATCTTTGGGTATAATGCCCTTTTGTTTACAAAGCAGCATAATGAGAGAAGGAAAAGGAAGTATACTAGTCTGCTTGGCAGTTGCTTCTACAATCTGGGCGTGTATGAGCTCATTGATGTTGATTTGTTGGTGGTGTAGGATAGAATGTAGTAGACACATACGGTCTAATGTCACCGTAGTTCTATGGGTTGAAGGCATGATGCGACTATTGATAAAATGGAACCAAAGTTTGCAAAATGGTGTAAGGTACCTTCTGTGCATTGTGTAGTTGTGGAAGCCATTACCAATCCAAGTGGCTCTATCGATGCATAGGTCCTTCATCATCTGTGCTCGTCATCGTCCAAACAATGCATAAATCGTGCATGGTCATCCACTTGCTCCGAAATCTTTAGCATCACGTTTACCTGTGCAACGCTCCATGGAATGAGCCCCTCTCGTACAAAAACAATTCTTGGTCCAGATCCACCAAGTTGGCATAAAACTCCCTGACCAATGTAGGGAGTAACTAGAAGGGTGCTTGTAAAAGAATTCCCACCCAAGGCAGCTTATGGTATGATGCACATGCTTTCTTAGAGCCTGCTGTGGAGAAAGTTGTAGGCCTTGTTCGGGATGGAGGTTGCATTTTAACATGGTATTTTGGTAGCGGTCTTTGGCTACAGTTGTTAGAAACAAGATTGGGCTTGTAGATGAGGGTGGTGGTGTGGGCAATGCCATATTAGAAGTGGTTGGAGTGTTCATGAAAGGGGTTTTAAAAGTGTTTCTCGAGGCACGGGTTTTTGCCATTGTTAAAGAAAAAGAAAGTTAGAGAAGTTTGCAGAAACGAGTGCTTTGTGAACAGAAAAGAAAGGATGAAAGCAATGAAGAAAACAAGTTGTAGCAACAATGGAGGATGTGAGGAGAAGAAGAAGCTGTAAGACGGAGGTTTTATAACCTAAGCGTGGTGATTGGGAAAATTATGGGGAAACGTTGCGTCTGCAACCATTAATTACCAGGTTGTAGATCGTACTGTTTTATTTTGATCCAATGGCTGGGAGAGAAAGAAATCAATCGGCGCGATTTTTGCTGAAAAAAACAATGCTTACTAATCGTAGAATGTGTAGACAATACGTGCTTCAATGCTTCAACAAAAATTCAATTTTTATTTTTGTAAGGAATTTGAAACAACAAAAGTAAAAGTGAAACAAATAAAAGTAAATAACAAAAATGCGTTGACATTATTTAAATATGACCAGATTGATGGCCTCGTTTGGTTCTTTGACATCTGGGCTCACATAATGTTTTAGACGTTAGCCATTCACTTTGAATTGTTGTCCATCCTGTAGTTTTTCAATTGTCACTGAACTGCTTTGGAATGCCTCGAAAACTTTGAAAGGGCCTGACCATCTTGACCTCAATTTACCTGGATGCAGTTTTAAACGTGAGTTAAATAAAAGCACTAACTGAGCTAGGGCTAAATTGTCGACACAAGATGATATTGCCATGCCATCTCTTTATCTTTTCCTTATATATTACGGCCTTCTCATAAGCATGTCTTCCAGTTCAATGATGTCCAACAATCTTTTTCTTCTGGCAACATCATAATCCATATTAACCTGTTTGATTGCCCACATATATGTTTATGCTCAACTGGCAGGTGACAAGACTTACCAAATACTAACTGATATGGTGACATTCCTAGCGGGGTTTTATAAGCAGTGCAAAGCGCCCATAATGCGTCATGTAGCCGCAAAGACCAATCCTTCCTAGATGGATTAACCACCTTCTCAAGTATGTTTTTGATTTGTCGATTGGATACCTCGGCTTGACCATTGGTTTGTGGGTGATACGTTGTAGCCATACGATGCTTCACACCATATCTTTTTAATGCAGTCGCCACTTGGTTATTATAAAAATGAGTCCTTTGTCACTTATCAATGCTCTCGGTGTTCCAAATCTTGTAAGCATGTATGTGTGATAGAACTTCAACACCATCTGAGCATCATCCTTTGGCACCGTAATTGCCTCGATCCACTTCGAGACATAGTCAACCGCCACTAAGATATACACATTTCCAAAAGAGCTTGAAAATGGTCCCATGAAGTCGATACCCAAAACGTCAAAGAGCTCTGCCTCTAAGATTGGTTGTTGGAGCATCTCATTGCATCGAGATATTGAACTAGTGAGTTGACAATGATCACATTGTTATGTGAAGTTATGGGCGTCTCGAAACAATGTGGGCCAATAAGATCCTGACTGTAAGACTTTAGTTGCAGTCCTTGGTCCACCAAAATGTCCTCCATAAGGGGCATCATGGCAATGTCGTAGGATTGAATTCATTTCTTCTTCAGGTACATAGTGACGAATAATATTGTCGGCGCATACCTTAAATAGGTATGGCTCGTTCTAGTGATATTTTTCAGCATCGCATATAAACCTGATCTTCTTGTGACTAGTAATACTCATTGGTAGCTTCCCAAACACAAGGTAATTGACAACATCGGCATACCAGGACGATGTGTCGACAAAGAATAATTGCTCGTCTGGAAATACTCCAACAATTTAGGACGTTTGCCCATCTTCACTTCCAACTTTCAGTCGGGACAAGTGGTTAGCTACTTGATTTTTAAATCCTTTCTTATCCCTGATTTCAACATCAAATTCTTGAAGCAGTAGGATCCATCTGACAAGTCTCAATTTGGCATCTTTTTTTGTAAGAAGATATTTCAATGCGTAGTGGTCTGTGTATACTATAATCTTTGCGCCGACAAGATATGAACGAAACTTGTCGAATGCGAAGACTACTGCTAGCAACTCCTTCTCAGTGGTAGTGTAGTTAACCTGCACTTCAGTTAGAGTTTTACTAGCATAGTAAATAGAATGGAATACCTTCTTTTTTCGTTGGCCAAGTATAGCTCCCACAACAAAGTCGCTTGCATCGCACATTAGTTCAAATGGTTGCGTCCAGTCCGGTGCGACGACAATTGGGGCTTGTACTAGCTGCTTCTTTATAGTCATGAATGCGTCCAAACAGTTGTCATCGAACACAAACTTTTTATTTTGCTCCAATAATGAGCATAATTGTTTAGCTATCTTGGAAAAATCTCGAATGAATCTTCTATAAAAGCCAGCATGTCTAAGAAAGCTTCTTATTGCTTTGACATTGGTGGGTGGTGGTAGTTACTTGATGATTTCTACCTTTGTTTTATCAACCTCAATGCCCTGACAAGATATCCGATGTCCGAGGACAATGCCTTTAGTTTCCATGAAGTGACATTTCTCCCAATTCAGAACTAGATTTGTGTCATCGCGTCTCTTCAAAATTCTCTTCAGATTGTCAGCGCATTGGTCAAAATTTTGTCCATAGATAGAGATATCATCCATGAATACCTCTAAGGAATCCTCGATCATGTCTGAGAAAATTGTCATCATACATCTCTAGAATGTTGCTGGCGGATTACACAACCCAAATGACATACGTCAGAAAGTAAAGGTTTCAAAAGGGCAAGTGAACGTTGTCTTTGTTTGATCCTCCGTCGCAATGACAATTTGGTTGTATCCAGAGTAGCTGTCTAAGAAGCAATAATAGGCATTACCAGCTAGCCTATCTAGCATCTGGTCAATGAAAGGTAGTGGGAAACAGTCCTTCTTTGCATTACCAGCTAGCCTATCCATGCATACTCGCCAGCCAATCGCAATGTGAGTAGGGATCAACTCGTTCTTTTCGTTGGTCACAACCGTGAAACCACTCTTCTTAGGAAGACAGGGCTCACCCAATCACTATCGAAAATAAGTTATATAATGCCCGCATCTAACCATTTGATAATTTCCTTCTTCACTACTTCTTTCATCTTTTCATTAAGTCTTCCTTGTTGCTCAATTGATTGTTTCTTTTCATCTTTTAGCTTGATCTTGTGCATGAAAAAAGAGGGACTGATGCCTCTAATATCAGCAATGCTCTAGGCTATGGCTCATTTATGTTCTCTCAAAATGGTAATGAGTTTATCTTCTTGCATTGTATCGAGGGATGCGTTGACAATAATAGGTATTGTCTCGTTGTCACCAAGAAAGACATATTTTAAATGCATTGATAATGGCTTCATGTCCAAGGTAGGAGCTTGTTCAATAGATGGTTTAAACACTGGGATTGTCCTGTTAGACAAATCCAAAGACTCCAATTACTAATTCTGTCTCAGCTCATAATTATTAACCTCCTCTTTGTCGACACAATCATCTAGGATTTCCTTAGTGGATGTCGCTACATCTTTATCTAACACTGCTAGACTTCTTGCATTGAATTCTTCCGAAATGATTTCATCTAGCATGTCGATGTGGTGACATTGCTCTTTACTTCTGGATGGAGATGCCTTAAACACACTAAAGGTCACATGCTCGTTGTTATGACGCATGATAAGTTCTCCTTTGAATACGTCGATAAGTGTGTGTCTCGTTGCTAAAAATGGTCACCGCAAGATAATGCGTACCTCTTTATTTGCTTCACAGTCTAGGATTATAAAATCAACAGGGAACACGAACTTATTTGTTTGTATAAGAATGTCTTTAATTTGGCCTTCAGGTTGCGCTAAGGATCTATCCGCAAGTTGTAATGTCACCGCGGAGGGCTTCATCGAACCTATTCCTAATTTCTTGAAAGTAAACAAAGGCATAAGATTAATACTTGCTTCTAAATCACATAAAGCGGTACCTAAATAATGATTCCTAATGGAGCATGGGATTATGAAGCTGCCAGGGTCTTTCATCTTGGTTGGCAACTTATTTGTAAGCACAGCACTGCACCCCTCTGTGAGCGCAATCGTCCCGAATTCAGACAATTTCTTCTTCTTTGAAAGTTGCTATTTCATAAATTTCCCATAGCTAGGTATCTGCACGAGAGTATTTACAAGAGGTATATTAATATGCAATTGTTTCAAAGTAGAAACAAACCTTTGATATTCTTTATCATGGACTTTCTCTTTAAATCTTTGCGGAAATGACAAAGGTATAGTAACATTGGGTTGTTGTGAAAGACTTGATGGTGTCGACATTGGCAATTGAGTCAACAACTTATTTAGGCAAACTACAGGTATCGATGGCACTACAGTTGGTTCCTCTTCATTTTCTTTTGCTTGACTTCCTTCAGTTGCATTAATGGTATTACGAATGACATTGATTTTCTCCCTAATTTGGTTTTTTAGTTATCTCTTTTGTATTTCATTTAGGATGCATCACTAGCATTTTATATTTAATTTTCATATTTTCCATTGTTAGTTAGTTTAAATTCTTGTTATTTTTATCCATTTTTTGTACTAATGTCGACGCAAGCAGCCGATATATTACGTCTTAATATTGTCAACGCAGGAACTCAGTCTAAAAGCTTAATATTGGATGAATACAGCCTCATGATCAGCTGGTAATTGCGACCATGAGATGTCGCATTACAACCAAACCTTGAATGAGTAGGATCAAGCTGAATCCATAGCTAGAAGCACCAACACATGAATTTCACAAATGTCGTTGCAATTATGATTTCAGAATGCGTCTAGTGATACAGCGATAATTTGTAGGTCTTTGAAGAATATACTAGAGCTGCGTGAGTGCACGACTGTACTCTAACTAATTTAGACAGCTGCAAAAATCTAGATCTGGATCTAGGAATGAAGGTTGAAACTTGCAACATTTTGGAGGTTATAAATAGACGATCAAAGAATGAAGAAATCATCAAGAGCTAAGGGATTAAATTTTACAATTTCTATGTGATTTTGGAGATTTGAGCTGGGAATGGGGAAGCTGATGAAGCAAGTCTGCAGTCACTTCTGACGAGAAGGTGTTTGATGCAAGGTAAGAGGAACAATTAGGGAGTAGGCCTAGTAGTCTAGAGATAGTATGCTTCGTTGTACTTTTTAATTATTCTTAAACAATGATGGATTTTGATGATATTAAATGAATACGAGAGTGTCTTTTAATGTTATATCATTTTGATTCTTATTTTACAATGCTTATTTATTTATTCTTGGATTTAACCGCTTTAAGCATGAGAGTGAAATTACAGTGCGTCGACATGGAGAGATGCGATGATAGGTTAGGTTAACAAGTGGGCTAGGCGAGAGCTGCTCAGGACTGGGATAAGAACTAATTACTTGTTCTTGGATACATGACATTGCTCACACTGAGAGGTGGAGTGATTGTGGGTATTTAAGTCGGGATTAAGTAGAGAGCTATTGTTGGTAAGAACTCAAAGGGACTTCATTGCAATGGTAATTCATCTATAGTTTACCTTGTCGACACATCCAGCGTTGCAACTTAGCAGAATCAGTGAACCATTTCTACCCTTTACACTTGATCACTTTTACATTTTATGCAATTTAAATATTTAGCACTCAGCACTCAACACTCAACACATGTGATTTCTTTTCAGTACATTGACATTTAACACCTAACATTTGACTTTGATTATGTTGACATTGATATCTAATTTTAGTGTGTAGATTTGACAGATTGTGCTGACATCAGTACTCATATTACACTTAATTTCAGTATTGATTTCTCCAACATTTAGACATCAAGAACCCATTCATTGAGGGATAGATATCTGATATATTTATCTATCGACTATACTTGCATCGACGTGTGTACGCTTGCACAATCGTTGTTTCGTAAAAACACTGATCAAGTTTTGGCTTGTTGCTGGGGAATGACATTTGTTTGATGTTTACTTTTGTAGTTGCAATTAATTTTACTTAACTTTTAATCTTTACTAATCTGTTGTTATTTCTTTAATTATTTTTTTTCAGATTTTTAATTGTTGCATGTCCACAAGGAGAAATCCTAATGACATTGTAAACTTTGATTCGGAGCTTGAAAGGACACTTAGGAGGAGAAGGCAAGAACAATGAAAAATGGCTGGTAACAATAACAACAATAATTTGCCACCATTGCTGCCACAAGAAGAAATTCCTCCAGTACTTCCACAAATTGTTAACGATATACCACCACTACGTCCACAAGAAGAACAAGTTCAAATTAGGATAGTAAGAGATTTTGTTGTGCTATACTCGATGATTTACAACTAAGGGTTGTACGACCGGCTATCCAGGCTGGTAATTTTGAATTGAAACCTTTGATGTTTCAGATGCTCAACTCAAATGGGCAATATTTAGGTTTTTCACATAAAGACACACCAGAACATTTGAAATCATTTTTTCTTATTTGTGCATCCTTTAGTCAACATGGTGTCCCTGATAATGCCTTGAAAATGCAATTATTTCCTTATTCGTTGCAGGTAAACCAAGAACATGGTTCTTAGGATTGCTGATAGGATCTATCACATTTTGGAATGCGTTAGCAACACAATTTGTTTTATGTTTCAACCCGCGGACAATGAACGCAAGGTTGCGTAACGACATCACTGCATACCATCAGTTCGATGATGAGAATTTACATACAACATGAGAGCGTTTAAAACTCTGCTTCGACGCTGCCTAATGCATGGAATTCAGCAAGCGACCCAAATAGAGATCTTCTACAATGGTTTGAATGCTCAGACAAGAAATCTTGTCGATGCATCAGCTAATGATCCATTGTTGGACTGTACTTATAATGAATCTGTTCAAATTCTAGAGAGGATTGTCCAGAATGACTACCAATATCCAATCTCTTATTCTGTACAGGTGAAAACTAACCTTGGATTTCTTGGATTAGATACTATTTCTACATTATCAGCACATGTATCTTCACTGGCCAACATCATAAATAATATGAAAGGAACAACTGAAGTTGCTCCTATACAAGTAGCTCAGCAATTCGATGCGCAGATATTTTCCTGTGAGATTTGCGGTGACAATCATAGCTATGAAGACTGCCCATAAAATGCAAAAAATGCGTATTATGTTAACAACATTCGAGGGGGTTTATTTAGTAACTCATACAACAATCGTTCTCAACAACCTTGGGGGAATCAAAATACTTCTACGTATAGATATGGAAATTCCTCAAATCAAGGGGGTTATAGACAAGGAGGTTACAATGCCAATCTGCAGTAAAATTATCATCAAAATTCACATATAAATTCTCGTTCTGAACAAATGTAGTCACGCAATCAGATGCAACCACAATCACGATTACAACCACAATCGTCTGTGTTACCACAAATGCAAGGACAACATCATCAGCATTAACAGCAACAGTTTTCTCAACCTAAGTCGGATCCTATGAATGCTCTTGAAGCAATGTTGCTCGAGCATATCATAAGAACTGAAGCAATAGTGCAAGGCAACTCTTCCTCTATACGAGCGTTGAAAGCCTAGCTTGGATAGTTGGCTTCTAATCTCAGCACCAGATCACCAGGATCTCTGCCTAGTGATATTGAGAATCCAACAAAAAGGGAGAAGGAGCATTGGAAAGCCATCACGCTAAGGAGTGGAAAACAGACGGTGGGACCAAGCGTTTCTGATAAAGGCCATGTCGACGCATCTGAACCATAGCAACAAGAGGAGGATGCAGTTGAAAGACATTAAGCAGAAATTAATGTTGAGGAACTAATTGTAGAACAACTAATGCCTGCAGTTTGCCCAACAAAATTGTCGAGGCAACAACCAATGTCGATACTACCAAGTTATCCACAACAACCCACTAACCCACTACAACTATACCTTTGTCGTTTCCGCAACGATTCAAAGAGAAAGTCCATGATAAAGAATATCAAAAATTTTTTCCTACTTTGAAATAATTGCAATAGATGCTCTTGTGTAGATACCAGTTATGGGAAATACATGAAGGAACTGTTATCAAAGAAAAAGAAATTATCCGCCATCGAGACGATTACACTCACAGAGCGGTACAACGCTATGCTTACAAAAAAGTTGTCAACCAAGATGAAAGATCCTGATAGCTTCACTATTCCATGCTCCATCGGGAATCATTATTTAGGTAAGTCTTTATGTGATTTAGGAGCAAGTGTTAACCTGATGCCTTTGTCTACTTTTAAGAAATTAGGAATAGGTTCGATGAAGCCCATTGCGGTGACATTGCAATTAGCGGATAGATCTTTAGCACAACCGGAAGGACAAATGAAAGATGTTCTTGTTCAATTCGATAAGTTGGTGTTCCCTACTAATTTTATCATCCTAGACTACGAAGTAGACAAGGAGGTACCCATAATTCTTGGGAGACCATTTCTAGCAACAGGACGAACACTTATCGACGTGTTCAAAGGAGAACTTATTATGCATCATAATGATGACCAGGTAACCTTCAATGTGCATGAAGCATCACCGTTCGGATACAATGAAAAATGTCACCACATCGATGTGTGGTCGAGATTATTCTGGAAGAGTTTAATACAAGAAGTTTAACACTATCTGATAGTTATGCGACGACATCTACAAATGTCATTTTAGATGACTGTGTCGACAAAGAGGAGGTTAACAATTGTGAGCTACGTCAGAATTGGCAAATGGAGTCTTTAGATTTGTCTAACAAGACAATCCTGATGTTTAAACCATCTGTTGAACAAGCTCCTACCTCAGAGTTAAAACCATTGCCAACACATTTGAAATATGTCTTCCTTGGTGACAACGAGACGCTGCTTGTTATTGTCAACGCATCCCTCGATGCAATGCAAGCAGATACGCTCATCGCAATTTTGAAAGAACACGAAAGAGCCATAGCTTGAAGCATCGCAGATATCATAGACATCAGTCCCTCCTTTTGCATGCATAAGAAATGACTAGAAGATGAAGGAAAGCAATCAATTGAACAACAAAGATGACTCAATGAGAAAATGAAGAAGTGGTAAAGAAGGAAATCATTAAATGGTTAGATGTGGGCATTATATACCCTATTTCTGATAGTAATTAGGTAAGTCCCGTGCAATGTGTGCCTAAAAAGAGTGGCTTCACAGTCGTGACCAATGTCAAGAATGAGTTAATCCCTACTCGCATCGCAACTGGATGGTAAGTATGCATGGATTACTGGCGACTAAATGCGGCCACAAAGAAAGACCATTTTCCACTACCTTTCATTGATCAAATGCTAGATAGGCTAGTTGGAAAATCCTATTATTGCTTCCTGGATGACTACTCTGGATACAACCAAATAGCCATTGTGCTGGAAGATCAAGCAAAGACAACGTTCACATGTCCTTTTGGAGCATTTGCTTTCCGGCGGATGCCGTTTGGATTGTGTAATGCTCTAGCAACATTCTAGATGTGCATGATGGAGATCTTCTCAGATATGATTGAGGACTAACTCGAGGTATTCATGAATGATTTCTCAGTCTATGGACAGAGTTTTGATCAATTCGCTGAAAATTTGACAAGAGTTTTGGATGCAAGGACACAAATCTCGTTTTGAATTGGGAGAAATGCCACTTCATGGGTACTGAAGGCAATGTCCTTGACCATCGCATATCTTGTCAGGGCATTGAGGTTGATAAAGCTAAAGTAGAAAGCACAAAAAATTACCACTGCCAACCACTATCAAAGTAATAAGAAGCTTTCATGGACACACTGGCTTTTATAGAAGATTCATCAGAAATTTTTCTAAGATAGCTAAACTCTTATGCTCATTACTAGAGCAAAAAAAAAGTTTGTGTTCAACGATGCATGTCTAGATGCATTCACAACAATAAAGAAGCAGTTGGCACAAGCTTCAATTTTCGTGGCACCAAACTGGACGCAAGCATTCGAACTAATATGCGACACCAGTGACTTTGCTGTAGGAGTTGTCCTAGGCCAAGGAAAAGAAAAAATATTTCATTCTATTTACTATGTTAGTAAAACTCTAACTGAAGCGCATGTTAATTATACTACTACGGAGAAGGAGTTGCTAGTAGTAGTCTTTGCATTTGACAAGTTTCATTCCTATCTTGTCGGCACAAAGACTACAGTTTACATGGACCACTCAGCATTGAGATCCTTTTCAATAAAAAAGAAGCCATACCTAGACTCATCAGATGGATCCTCCTCCTCCAAGAATTTGATATCGAAATCAGAGATATGAAAGGATTTGAGAATCAAGTAGTAGACCACTTGTCTCGACTGGAAATTAGGAGTGAGAATAGGCAAGCAAATTAGATTGTCGAAGCATTTCCTGATGAACAATTATTTTTTGTCGACGCATCACCATGGTATGCTGATGTCGTCAATTACCTTGTGTGTGGAAAGCTACCTAAGAGTGCGATTGGTCACAGAAAGATCAGGTTCATACGTGATGCTGCCAAATACCATTGGAACGAGCCATACTTATTTAAGGTATGCATTGACAATATCATCCATCGTTATGTACTTGAAGAAGAAATGATGTCAATCTTGCGACACTGCCATGATTCCCCTTATAGGGATCATTTTGGTGGAACGAAGACTGCTACAAAGGTCCTGTAATCAGGATTTTATTGGCCTAATTTCTTTCGAGACGCCTATAATTTTGAACAACAATATGATCGTTGTCAACGCACTGGATCCATATCTCGCCGTAACGAGATACCCCAACGACCTATCATGGAGGTAGAACTCTTCGATGTTTGGGGTATAGATTTTATGGGGCCATTTCCAAACTCTTTTGGAAATGTTTATATCTTAGTAGCTGTTGACTACGTCTCAAAGTAGATTGAAGCTATTACGGTGCCAAAAGATGACGCTCTAACAGTGTTAAAGTTCTTTCACACATACATCCTTACAAGGTTTGGAACACCGAGAGCGTTGATAAGCGACCGAGACACTCATTTCTATAATAACCAAGTGGCAACTGCATTAAAGCGATATGTTTTGAAGCATTGTATGGCCACCACATATCATCCACAAACTAATGGTCCAGCCGAAGTATCCAACTGTCAAATTAAAAACATGAGAATGTGGTTAATCCCGTTGGAAAGTCTTATCACTTACCTATCGAACTGGAACATAAGGCCATGTGGGCAATTAAGCAGGTGAATTTAGACTATGATGCTGCTGGAAAGAAAAGACTGTTGGACTTCACAGAATTAGAAGAAATCTAATGCCATGCTTATGAGAATGCGGCGATATACAAGGAAAAGACAAAGAGATGGCATGACAACATCATCTTGCGTCGATAATTTCATCATGGTTAGTTGGTAATTTTACTTAACTCACTTTTAAAATTGCATCCAATAAAATTGAGATCGAGATGGTCAGGCCCATTTAAAGTTTTCGAAGCATTCCAAAGCGGTGTGGTGACAATCGAACACTTAAAGGATGGATAACAATTTAAAGTAAATGGCCAACGTCTTAAACATTATGCGAGCCCAGATGTTTGAGAATTAGATGAAGTCGTCAACCTGGAGACATTTAAATAATGTCGATGCATTCCTTTATTTACTTTTAATTGTTTCACTTTTCTTTGTGTTGTTTTAAATTTCTTACAGAAATAAAAATCACATTTTTGTCGAAGCATTGAAACACATATTGTAGACGCATTCTACGATGAGTTAGCATTTCTTTTTTAGCAAGAATCACGCGGGTTGATTTCTTTCTTTACTACCTGTTAGATCAAAACAAATCGATACGATCTTGAGCCTGGCAATTAATGGCTGCAGACACAATGTTTCCCCGTGTTTTCCCACTCATTACGCCTAGGTTATAAAGCCTCTCATTGCAGTTACCTTTTCTTTTCACATTCATAATTGTTACTGTAACTCTTCTATTTCATTGTCTTCATATTTCCTTTTCCAATCTCAGAAGCAATCTTTCTTTCTGTGAAACTTCTTGAAGTTTTTTCTTCTCACCATGGCTAAAACTTGTGCTTCTAAAAACACTCCGAAACACTCCAAGAACACTCCGACTACTCCTACTGTGGTTCCATCCACAACACCACCACCTTCATCCATAGGTCCAGTTTTGTTTTTAACAACTGCGGCCAAAGACCCGTACTATAATGTTAAGCTCAAACATAATATTCACTGCGAACAGGATCTCCAACTGTCTCCGCATTAGATCTTGGGAAAACAAATTCATCGAACCATTAACCGCCTCAGATGGGAATATTTCTGCGATCATCCTTTTGGCTACTCTCCTACAATGGTGAGGGATTTTTATGCGAATCTGGTGGACCAAGAGTAAGAATTCATCTTTGTTCGAGAAGGTATAGTTCCATGGAGTGCTGCGTAGTTCAACGTACTATTGAGAATTCCGGAACGACTAGACGACCATACACCCTTTATGCACCATTTGAATGATGATTGTTTGGCCCAAATGATGAACGACCTCTACATCAATTGCGCTACATGGATGAGCAATGGGTTTCACAACTATATATGCATAGGAGGTACCTTACAATCTTTTGCAAGGTATGGTTTCGTTTAATCAACAGCCGTGTTATTCCTTCTACCCACAGCACTACGGCTACATTAGACCATATGTGTATGCTGCATTCCATTTTGCACCACCTACACATCGACATTGGGGAGCTTATACTTGCCCAGATCGCAGAAGCTGCAAGAAAACAAACTGGTATCCTTCCTTTTCCCTCTCTTATTATGCTACTCTATCAACATAAGGGTATTATGCCTGAAGATAATGAGGAGGTCCTAGACAACAAAGGACCAATCAATGATATTTCTATTGAGAGGATGAAACGAGGCTAAGACACCCCAGTGGCCAAAGAGATCCTTAAGAAGAAGGACAAAGGAAAGGGTAAGAAGAAGGCTGACAAAATTGATCGCCGATAGAGACCCAAATAGCAAAGAAGCTGGCATTGATGGAAGTTCATTTAGATCGCCTCGACATGCATTCTATCCACTTAGACAACATCATGGTCGACATAAATTTTTGACTCCACAAGTTTTATGCGTACACCAAGGCATGGAATGAAGCCCTTGTCGCTATTTTGAGCCAAATTGACCATATCCCATTGCTTTCTTTAAGAAAAACATAAAAGAAGGTTAGTAGTTACCTTAATCTCTTGAGAAAATCAACATAGAAGTATTAAAGAGAGAAAAACAAGAACTAGGGTTTTGGGTGTTTAAGAGTTAAGGTAAGAGATGAAGAAACTCTCATGGCATACATGTTTATTTCCATAATTTAGCATAGAAAAATCATTTGATTTTAGTTTTAACTTATATATGGTATATGCTTTATGTTAAATTGAAGAGAAAGAAAAGAAGGGGAAGAATCGAGAAGAAGGAAAGGGTGAAGAAAAGACTAAAGAGTGAGAAGAGAAAAAATTTCAACCTTTTTACAAGAATTTAAGATTAAAAATATTATTTTTAATTAAATACTTATAATATTTAGTATAGAAAATTTTTTATAATAGAAATGTAGTATATAGTATGTATATATATATATATTGAATAAATGGTTAAATTGTGAAGTTGTGGCTTTGGCAGAGAAAGTATAGGTGGAAAATATGTGATGATCTTTATGTGAAGAAATATTATGTGTTTTACATCAATTGTGAGGAATGATGCTTGATTAGATTTTATTGCCCAAGTAGACAAGTTAGAACTATTGCGATATTAATGACATGCCATTAAGGTCCCTAGCCTGCTCTTTGTTATTTAGCACATGAGTGCTCTCTGTTTAACACACTTGTGCTCTCCGTCTAGCACTTTGGTGCTCTCCATTCATTAGTGCATAGTAATGGACCTTCGTACTTGTTTCGTATATCTGATAGGTTCTACAATAGTCTACTATGAGCCAAAGATGTAATTTGAGTATGAGAGAGTATTGCATCTAGTATTAGGGTGAATATAACCACTATCATGGTAAGTAAATAATTTAAGGTATATTTATTTGTGAGAAATTATGTGTGAAAGTATATATATATAATTTATTTCTTGAATTAAATATAGTGGTATAAATGAATTGTTTAATTTTTCTTGTAGTGCTTACTAAGCCTTCACTGGCTTAACACGTTTATTTCAATGCATAGGAACAGTTGGTCTTGTGGAGAAAAAGTCAAGCTAGGAGACCTCTCATCACATCACATTTTGAAGAGTAACAACTTAGGTATTTTATTTTGTATTAAAATGTCATGTACATCAGTATACCAATTATGTTCCTTCGTGATAGGGATTTAATATTGCTTTGAAACCCTATTTGTTTTGGTATTTTGAAATGAAATGTTTAGTTATAAAAATAAACTAAGTTATTGACATTACCATGATTGCATAAGTGAATTACTAATATTGTGGTTGAAATTGAAATTAGAGATATTTAAGTAGTTATAAAGCATATTTGGAATGGTCTATAAGGTTGAAATAAGTTTTGAACTTTACAAGGGGTTTAACTAAGTTTTTGGATCGATTTTCATGAAATATTACTACAAGTATCAATACCAATGGGGTAGTTATTGATACCTAAATGACATAATGCCTCCTTGGTATCGTTTTTCAAGCTAGTATTGATATTTAAGTTAAAATATCGATACCTAACTTTAAGGTATCGATATTTTCTTCAAATTGAAATTTTTCAGAGTTCCTGAACCCCATTTTGGTATCAATTTTAATTCTCGATATAGATACTTTTCATAAAATATCGATACCATCAGAGTAGGTATCGATATTTTGCCCTATTTTAAGTAAAAATAATATTTCAACTATTTTTAAACACGTTTTATGATTCAATAATGATCCCATATGTTTGTTTTTAATAATTTTTGGTTTAAATAAGTTAAAACATCCCGTATAATTACAAAAAATGTAAAGTATTCATCTACGTCACTTTGACACCGTATGTAATAATCTTATACTAGGTTTATACAAATGAACCAGGTATAAGGATGTTACAAGTTGGGAGAGATATTTATTGCTGGTATAGTTTGCTCAGAATAATAGTTACCAGTCAAGTATAAAGATGGCACCGTTCGAAGCTCTGTATGGAAAAAAATGCAGAACATCGCTGTATTGGTTAGGACTGAGTAAATATAAGTTAGTTGGGATAATTTTGATTCATGAGACAGAAGATAAAGTTCAAATAGTCTGTGATTGTTTAAAAGCAGCCTCTGATCATAAAAAATCATATGAAGATCTCAAGAGAAAGGATATAGAGTTTGCTGTGGGAGATCGAGTTTTTCTGAGAGTTTCAACTTGGAAGACGGTGTTACATTTTGGCAGGAAAGGGAAGTTGAGTCTGCGGTTTATTGAATCGTATGAGATTATTGAGAGAGTAGGTTCTGTAGCCTACAAATTAGCTTTACCTGCGAAACTTGAAAAGATTCATAATGTATTTCATGTTTCGATGCTGAGACTATACAGATTAAATCCTTCTCGTGTGATCACTCCCTCTGAGGTTGAGATTCAGTTGGATTTGTTGTATTCAGAAGAATCAGTCAAGATTCTAGCTCGTGAAGTGAAGGAATTAGGAAACAAGAGATTGATAAAGGTTTTGTGGAATCGACACGGATTATAAGAGGCCACATAGGAAACATAGGCTTCAATGAGATCGTAGTACCCTAATTTGTTCACGCGAAATTTCTCTAAGGGGGAGAGTTGTAACAGTCTGGTTTTAAGTGGTTTTAGGACCATGACGAGTTGAGTCATAAATATTATTTATTTAATATTTGTGGCATCATGAGTATCGTATTAAATTTTGGTTAAGAAATTTTATCGTTTAGATCATTAATTAAGGAAAAAGGACTAAATCGCGAAAGGTGAGAAAGTGAAATGCTATTGGTTAAAAGCATTAATTGATAATTGAAGATGAAAGTTAGGGCCTTAAGGGATAATTTGACCATTCATTGATAGGTGGATGGTTTGGGCATTAAAAATGAGTGAAATTGGTTAAAAGAATTAAGGGTAAAATAGTAAATAGTGAATTATTGAATTAAGCAATAATTTAATGTAATAAACTATAATTTCTTATCTTCTTTAACCTTTGAAAACAAAAGAAACCCTAAAGGAAAAAGTGGAGCATTCAACCAAGCTTAGTCCTTTGATTTGGTGAGTGAAATCTTACCCGTTTTTAGTAATTTTTATGTTTTTGAGTCCGTATTAACTTAATCTATCTAACCCACGGACTAATTTGTTATTATGTCAAAATTAAATATTTTTCCATTGAGGAATGGACTTATTCTTGATATTTTATGAAAGTTTTGGAAGCTTGGTTGATAGATTGGTTGATTTTGTAAAGTGATTTTTGATGATTTTAGTGTTTAATGACTAAAATGCTAAAAGGATGAAATTACTTGTATTTGTTGTGAAATAATTGGTTGTAAGGACTTGTATGAATGCTATGAATATTTGGCTGGTATGTGGTTTGGAAAGGAATGGTTACTTTGCATGTTTTAGGTCTAAGTACTAAATTGAATAAAAGTGAAAAGTTAAGGGTAATTTCTTAAATTTCCCAAAAAGGACTTATATGTATAAATTGGTTCAACGACATGAGTTAATGAGAGAATTGATTGATTTGTTATGTTAGATAAAGATCGTGCCACCGATCATGGAAAAGAGAAAATTGTAAAATAGTCCCTGAAGTTTTGTTAAAACTACAATTTCGTCCGGTAAGTTTGTGTATCTATATTTCTACTTATTACTCTAACCTTGAATTGTCTTGTCTTTATTTTGATAAATGGAACTAGTTGAAGAATGTTGAAGAACGATATATTGAATTGGCTCATAAGAGCAATACTAGCTTGTAAGAGTAACACTGGCTCGTAAGAGCAATATTGGCTCACAAGAGCGTTATATTATACTGGGAGTGATATACTGTACTGGCTTGTAAGAGCGATACTGTCTCGCAAGAGAATTATACTGACTGAGCACATATGAACAAATTATTATTGGGAATCTTGAAGAACTAGTATGAGTTAAATTTACTGAGAATCTTGAAGAGCTCGTATGAGTTGAAATTACTAGGAAACTTGAAGGGCTCGTATGAGCTGAATTATTAGGAAACTTGAAGAGATCATTGAGATTTGAATGTGGAAATAATGGAAACCTTTATTTACTCTCTTCGTTCAAAATATACTATTAGGCAAGTTAATTGCTCGAACGAACTTATTAAGCTCTACAAGCTTATCTCGTGTATCTGTAGTTGTTTTGTAGATTTCATTTTGCTGTCTAAAGATCGGATCACCTTGAAGAATCACACTATCTCGGGAGCTCGTTTGGTAGTCTTTGTATCACTTGGCTTATATGGCATGTAATAGGATTGTGAACTTAAAATGTTTTGATGTATAATGTTAGTTAGAATGGTATTCAACCTTGATATTGGCTCTTAAATGTATTTTGTGGTTGTCATGAACTAAGTATTAACATGTTATAGTCCACATAGGACTAATTTTGAGTGATCAACTTATAATGGAAATGCCCATGAATTTGGTATTGATAGTTACGAACTTAGATTAATTATGTGCATTTTTGGTAATCTATATAATTGTTTCGATAGTACTCTTGAATGTATCGGTAGAAGTACATGGTAATTGAGACTTTCGTTACTGACTTGCATTATATCTGTAGCAATTCTGAAGTATCGATAGTTCTGGTCATAGTAGTATCGGTAGTTCGAATATTTGTTTCAGTAGAAGTTGCAAGGTAAAACTTCTTAGCTCTCTAGAGTTTGATGTATCGGTAATTGTATGAATTGTTTCGGTAGAAGCCTTACTTGTATTGGTAGAACCTTCTCAACTATCGGTAGGAAACTGCAGTTATTTTTAAATTGTTTACTGGCTTGATTTCTATCGATACTTGTCTAACAGGTGCCAATAGAAGTCCCCTAGTCTTGTAAAATGACATTTTCACCCTTAATGATTTGTATTGTTATTTAAGGTTATAAATAACTTCGTGCAATTTATTTCTATAATATTGAAATGATGAGATATTGGGAATTTATTCAACGGTAATTGATCAAAAAGACCCCGGAACCTTAACTGGTGACGGTAATGGGTTTAAAGTATTACAAAAGATTAGAATGAAGGATTAGTTGTAAATTTGGCTCGAGGAAGACAACTAGAAAATGTTAGTTCAGCTGGGACTAATAGAGGCAGAAATAAAGATGTGATGGCTAGATAAAAAACCAAGGCTCTTTGCAGAACCTATGTCATCCGTGCACGTGAGGAGGCATCAGCTCCTAAAGTTACTACGGGTACATTTTCTCTTTTTGATGTTAGTGTATATGCCTTAATTGATTTGGGATCAATGCATTCTTATATATGCAATACATTAGCATTTGAAAAGAGTATACCTGTTGAATCAACTGATTATGTTATTAAAGTAACCATCCCTCTAGGAAATAGTGTTATAGTTGACTTAGTGTGTAAGCAATGTCTCCTGAAAATTCAAAATCATAATTTTCTCGCAGATTTAATGTTGCTTCCATTCAATGAGTTTGATATTATCTTGGGTATGAATTGACTAAATGTTCATGATGCTGTGGTTAATTGACGACGAAAAAGGGTTGATTTGAAAATATTGAATGGTGAAGTAGTTTTGGTTGTTTCTGAAAAGTTTGATTATACTTCAAAAATTATTTCCATTGTGAAAGCACATAAACTAGTTCAAAGGGGTTGTAATGCATTCTTAGAATATATTTTGGATTCCAGAAGGACCGAAAAGAAAGTCGATCAAATGCCGATAGTTTGTGAGTTTCAATATATATTTCTTGAAGAATTACCTAGATTACCTCCAGATCAGGAAGTAGAGTTTGTTATTGAATTAGTACCAAGGACTACTCCGATCTCAATCTCTCCAAATAGAACGACTCCAACCAAAGTGAAGGAATTGAAGACTAAATTGCAAGAATTGCTGGATACAGGTTTTGTTCGACCAAGTAGTTCACCTTGGGGTGCACCTATATTATTTGTAAGGAAAAAAGATAGGACAATGAGGTTATGTATAGATTATCGACAACTGAATAAAGTCACGATCAAGAATAACCTGTTACTTCGTATCGATGATATTTGACCAGTTGAAGGGTGGTACTGTATTTTCCAAAATTGATCTCAGATCTGGGTATTATCAGTTAAAGGTTAAAGAAGTTGATGTGCCGAAAATGGCATTCAGAACTCATTATGGTCATTACGAGTTTCTAGTTATACCATTCGGGTTATGGTCTTCCTCCTAAGAAATTTCTCATCCTGAGCAATAATCTTAATCGGTTCCTCCTCAAAACTCAAGTCAAGACGAACCTCAATCTCCTCAATAAGCACAACATGAGATGGACCCGAATGATAACGTCTTAACATGTAGACATGAAAGACATCATGAATTCGATCAAGCTCAAACAGTAACTCAAGCTGATAGGCAACTGGTCCCACACGACGAAGTACCCGATAAGGTCCAATAAAACGAGGACTCAACTTGCCTTTCCGTCCAAATCTAGACACCTTCTTCCATGGAGACACTTTCAAGAAAACCTCATCACCCATACCAAACTCAATATCCCGATGCTTCAGGTCGGCATAAGACTTCTGCCTATCAAAAGTAGCCTTAAGTCTCTCACGAATCAATTTAATAGTCTCCTCAAACTCCTGAACAATATCTGGTCCCAACAATCGATGCTCAGACAACTCTGTCCAACCAATAGGAGTGCGACACTTGTGCCCATACAAAGCCTCGTAAGGAGCCATCTTACTGTTGGCTTAATAACTGTTATTGTAAGCGAACTTTGCTAAAGGTAAGAAGTCCTCCCAACTACCTTGATACTCAATCACGCAACTTCTCAACATATCTTCCAAAACATGAATCACACGCTCAGACAAACCATCAGTTTGCGAATGGTAAGAAGTACTAAATTTTAGTTGAGTACCCAAAGCATGGTGCAAAGATTCCCAAAATCTTGAAGTAAACCTCAGATCTCGATAAAAAATGACAAAAAAGGTACCCCATGAAGCAGAACTATCTCAAAAATGTAGAGTCGAGCTAACTTGCTCAAAAGGTAGTCGACCCTAACTGGAATGAACTGGGCGGACTTAGTGAGTCGATCCACAATCACCCAAATTGAATCTTTCTTGGATGGAGTCAATGGAAGACCACTCACAAAATCCATAGTCACACGATCCCACTTCCACTGCGGAATCTCAATCGATTGCAGTAATCCAGAAGGACACTAATGTTCCGCCTTGACTTTTTGACAAGTGAAAGACTTCAACACAAAGTCAACAACATCTCTCTTTAAACCCTTCCACCAGTACATATCATACCGTCAGGATACATGGAATACGGGCTATCATGCCCCTCATGGAGAATAGTCTGCTTAATTCCAGAATCCCTCAGAACACAGTATCAATCTCAAAAGCATAGTATACCATTCAGATCCAAAGAAAAGTCCACAGATGTACCTTCCTCCACCTCTCTCCTACAGTGCTCAAGATACGGATCACTAGCTTGCTCAGCCTTAATTTTCCAAAGTAAAGTGGGAATAATTCGGAGTTCAGCTAAAACACTGCCATCCTCAAACAAGCTTATTCTGGCAAATAAAGCCCTCAATTCAGTCACAACACTACGGCTTAAGGCGTCAGCAACCATATTAGCCTTACTAGGGTGATACTCAATCTCACAGTCGTAATCCTTAAGGAGTTCCAATCAATGACGTTGACATACGTTAAGCTCCTTCTGAGTAAGCAAATACTTCAAGGTTTTTTTATCAGTGAAGATATAGCACTTTTCCTCATAGAGATAATGCCTCCAAATTTTAAGAGCGAAGATTACCGTATTAAGGTCAAGATCATGAGTCGGGTAATTAATCTCATGCGATTTCAACTACTGAGACGCATAAGCCACAACCTTTCCCTCTTGCATTAGCACACATCCCAATCCAGTGTGAGAAGCATCATTGTAGACATTATAAGCTTTCCTAGGCTCGGGTTGAATCAGAACTGGTGCTTGAGTTAACATAGACTTCAACTTTTCAAAACTAACCTCTTGAGCCTCAATCCAAACAAATGGGATGTTCTTCCTTAGAAGCTTAATCAAAGGTGCCATAATAATTGAAAAACCCTCAACAAACCTCCGATAATAGCCAACCAAACCCAAGAAACTATGAATCTCAGAAACATTCTTAGGTTGCTTCCAGCCTATAATTTCCTCAATCTTTTTGGGATCCAAACAAATACCCTCAGCAGAAACTATATGCCCCAAAAACATAATCTTAGAGAGCCAAAATTCACAGTTGTTGAACTTAGCATAAAGCTGCTTCTCTCTCAAGGTTTGCAGAACAATCTTAAGATGCTCCTCGTGCTCAACCTCAGACTTAGAGTAAACCAAGATGTTGTCTATAAACATGACTATAAACTGATCTAAGTAGGGTTGAAACACCCTATTCATCATGTCCATGAAAGCAGCAGGAGCATTAGTTAACCCAAAGGGCATCACCAAAAACTCATAGTGCCCATAACTAGTTCGGAAAGCTGTCTTGAACACATCAGCATCTTTCACCTTAAGTTGATAATACCCAGATCTCAGGTCTATCTTCGAAAACATAGTAGCTCCTCAAAACTGGTTGAATAAGTCATCAATACGAGGTAATGGGTATTTATTCTTAATCATCAGCTTATTCTGCTTTTGATAATCAATGCACAACCGAAGTGTCCTGTCTTTATTCTTTATAAACAAAACTGGTGCTCCTCAAGGTGAAACACTAGGTTGGATAAAACCCCTATCCAACAACTCTTGCAACTGCACTTTCAACTCTTTGAGTTCCTTAGGTGTCATTCGGTAAGGTTCCATGGACGCAGGAGTTGTACCGGGATAGACCTTAATGCCAAACTCAACCTCATCATGTTTAGGTGACACACCAAGTGACACACCAGGTAACTCTTCTGGGAATACATCAGGAAAGTCCTTCACCACTCGAATATTTTCAATCCTAGAATTGATTGCCTTGGATCCAAGATGTAAGCCAGATAAGCTATGTATCCCTACTTAATCAACTTTTCAGCTTTAAGATCACATTAGATAGAAACCTTCTACGCTCACCAATTAGAGTTATCTATCAATCATCAAAAGTTCTCAAAGTTGCCCTCTTTTTCTCATAATCCAAATTTATTTGGTATTTAGAAAGCCAATCCATTCCAAGTATGAGATCAATTTCACTACATGATAACTCTAGTAAATTGGCAGGAAAGATCTCCCCTTGGATCTCTAAAGGACAGTTGCGATATACCTTATTAACCTCTACAAAAATACCTACAGGACTTTGAATAGTAACTGCAGACTCAACATTTTCAATAGTAATCTTAAGACCCCAAGACACAACACTCGCAATATAGGAATGTGTTGAACCATTATCAAGCAAAGCGAAATAAAGGATAGAATGAATAGAGTAAGTACCTGCTATGATGTCAGGCTCATCACGATCCTCATGCCTCTTAGTCGCTTACACTAACCCAAGTTGTCTCGCCCTAGATCTCGATGCTCCACCACTATGAACAAGCCTACCTCTAGTAGCTAAACTCGAAGCAACAGATCTAACCTGCCCTCTGCCTCCAATAGGAGCTTGAACCGAAGCTTGAGACTGACTCTGTACAAATGATCCAGTAGGAGGATGTGGACAATCTCTAAAGCAGTGCTCTTGTGAACTGCACCTAAAACAAGCCGCGATCTTTTCGCCAACACTCGCCTCTATGCCTTTTATTATAGAAAGAATAGAGATGCAAGGGACGAGGACCAGTAAAACCACCAACACTACCCACAGGAGATGCCAAAACTACAGGCCTCACCCTCAGATAACTAGGCTGAACTGCCTTCTCTCTAGGTCTCTTAGTAGAAGGATCACCAAAAACAGGCTGAACTGATGCACCCGCTGGCTTCTTACTACACTCTCTATCTTGAGCCTTCTGAGCCTTAGTATGAGCCTCCAAACTCTCAACAGATCTAGCCCTACTAACCAAATCACTGAATACTCTATCATGATGCGTATTAACCCTAGCCTAAAGTGAGAGTCGAAGTCTCTTCCTAAACCAATCGCACTTCTCTTTTTCATTAGTCACTAGCCCAGATGTATAGCGAACCAACCTCAAGAACTCAATCTCATAGGCATTAACAGACATATCTCCCTGTCTTAAGTTCATGAAGTCATTCCTACACTTATCGAGAAACTCCTCACCCACATAACAATCCTAAAAGGCCTCTCTAAAATAATCCCATGTAATCTGACCAGCAAGAGTAGACTCTTCCACCGTATCCCACCAATTTTGGGCCTCACCCATTAGCAAAGACACAACAGCCCTAACCTTTTGCCCAGCGGGATAGTTCATCTCCACAAATAATCTCTGAAGATCCGTCAACCAGTACTCAACAACAGAAGGATCCGTACCAGTTCTACCCTCAAAGAACTTCATCCCAGCAACTATAAAATCGACAGAAATGGGCCTCCTCGGACCCTCAGATTGACCCCCGATAGATCCACAAAGTAATCTTAATAATTCCTGACTAATCGTAGCACTATCTAACTCTACGGTCTTACTATCCCCAGTGTCAAGCACATCCTCAATGGGAGCTTCCTCAGCAAGTAAGTCTGCTCTGGCTTGCTGACCCTTAGCACCTACGGGCAGCTCATCCTCCTCAACATGTGGCAATTCATCCACATTCACCTCAGGCTCAAACATAAGAGTAAGGTCACTAACGGCCCTAGTAGTACAACCCCAACCTCGACCTTAGCCGCGACTAACCGTAAGTTTAGCACTCCTACGTGGTGGCATACTATCTATCTACATCAGTAAAAAGTACTAAAGTAAGAATTGATACCGAAGATTTAAAATAACTCACACTTTTATATATATATCAAAAATTATTTATAACATATTAATTTATTTTAAATCCCCATTTAACCCCAAAAATTTTAAAACCAAGTCTAAAGAGCCTTACAATTTGTGGGTTGAACTTGACTCTGATACCACTAAATGTAACCCCCTTTATCCGATCTAGAGTATACGATCGAATCTAAAGGGTTATTTAAGTAATTAGACCCACATGCATACGGATAGTTCACATTCATTCACATGCATTCGTATATAAATATATATAGTTTATAATTAAAATAAAATACCAAATCCCTAAAATAAAATTTACTTAAAACCCAATAATAATAATAATTATCAAAGTATATTAAAACCCAAAAACAAAATATTAAGATAAGAAAATAAAATAAGTCTGTAATCTCACCTCCGAGTACCAAGTCGCCTAAATCCTGAGTATCTATAAAGGAACTATAGGGATATGAGCTATGAAGCTCAGTGTGTCTCTAAGGTACATACAACCTAATACATAATATCATAACAATTTATAACATAAAAAGTAACCACAAATCATGTTACAAATCACATGCACAATGTAATGCACCCATACTTCAACACACGAACACAAGTGAAAAGGTTCCCCAGAACCCTTTTCCAGCCAATCGTCACCAGTCATAGTGTGGTTTTAGTATCAACCGTTTAAATGAATGATAACCACTTCTTCCTTCGTACAATCCTACCCCATGAACACACAATGGTATGACTACATAATTATCACAATTAATCTCAATCTCAATCTCATTATATTTTCATATATCGCAATTCACAATAGAACGATCACTATAATTATTTAGCCACATGCTTGATATATATTTATGCATGACACTAACAACATGCATTCACAACTCAACAGTAATCATACCATTCTCTTATCTCAGCAAAATCATCATATTAACAAAAATATCACAATACAACATATAATCACGTATAACACAACATCACATACATTAGGTTATGTTACAGTTAGAAACACACCTCTAGCAAGCAAAAACTTTAACAACGAGGAGGTCGTCCACCATGCGCTGAACGAATACCCAGTCAAAGAGGATTAGATCCTACAAACACAACTAAATATTAATATTATCCTAGCCACCACTTAAACACAAACTTAACTAGAATAACTTACGTGTAGCTCTTGGAACCGTTGCAGGAGTAGGTTGCATAGGTAGAGGAGGAGGTAAATCGTCGACCTCAGAGTCATGATCACCTAAACACGAATATCTCATATTAGTTTTCCCCAAAATAAATCCTTAAATAACTCAAAGTACAAAATTAAAAATAAAACAGTTAAAATGAGGCTTTCGGGTTCTAATTTGGCAAAATGGACAGTGAAATCGAACTCAAGACATCAAAAAATGGTAGGGTAGGGTTTCTCAAAAAAAGTCAACGATCAAAGTCAATGATTAATGGTCAACTATCAACGATCAACGGTCAATGGGTCGAGTCAACGGGTTTGGGTCGGGTCGATTGGATTCGGGTCGATTTGGTTAGTTCACGAAATTTAAGGTTTGGGTTTGGTTCAATTGGGTTTGAGGTTATTAGGTCAAAAGCTTTGGGTTTAGTTGGGCTAAGGGTTTCAATCAAAATAACTTAGGTTTAATAATAGGTCAAAATAGTTTGGGTTAATTCTAGGGTCAACTTTAGGCTTGCACCAGATGGCCCAACTCTCAAACTCTTCACAAAGAAAAACTAGGGTTTTTAACCCCAAATCGGTGGCGCCGATCAAAGCTCGTTGGACGGCAGTCATGCTGCCAATAACACCAAAAATGAGACCAAACAAGGCCTCCCAACACCAAGCACAACTCACCAAGGTCTTAAACAGTAAAGAATTGACAGAACCTGAATGGTTTCTAACCTCGATTCACATAAACGGCGATAGTTAGAAGGGAGTGGATGACGGGTTTTGATCGCGAGGGAATAAAGAAAGCTTTGATGGTGGTAATGTTAGACACGTACAGTCAGAGGACGCTCGTCGGAGTGAGATCAAAAAAATAAAGAGGGAGAGATGGAGGGAGTTTCGGTAGTAGAGAAAATTGGAATGGGAAATAAAGGTCAAATTTAGACTTAAATACCCAACAAAAATGGGTCATTTGCTCAGGGGTACCTAGACAACACTAAGATTTCCAAATTATCTATAACTTCACACACAATACAATCTAGTCCTAAAGTTTCCCAAACTACAAAATAGACCTTTAAATTTCTCAATTCTTCCAATTAAGTCCATTAAATTTTAGAGCGTTACAGAATTGCAAACCGATTTGTCGTACAGTGAAGAACCGATCAGAATTCTAACTCGGGAAATTAAAGAACTTAGAAGCAAACTGATACCATTAATAAAAGTTTTGTGGCAGAGGCATGGAGTGGAGGAACCCACATAGAACTCGAGGAAACCATGAAACATATTTTTCTAGTAAGATTTTCAAGGACGAAAATTTCTTTAGGTGGGGAGAGTTGTAACACTCTGTTTTTAGTGGCGTTAGAATTAGTAGTTCTGGATTACAACTCTGATTAGTAAGTTATTTTTTATTAAATTAATTAATAACTAGAGGGTCATGGTATTGTTGTATAAAAATTTGGTATGTTAATTTTGTCATGTGGATATTTAATTAGAAGAAGGACTAGTGTATAAAAGTTACAAAAGTTTAAAGTTATGAATGAATTTCATAAAAAGAAGAAAAAAAATCATGAAATGAGGGCTTCGTATGGTAATTTGACTATAATAAAGAGTGGTGGATGGTTAAGTACATGCAAATTAGTTAATGGGATGGCTTAAATAAAAGGGTAAATAAGTAAATAGATAAAGACCCATTATAGTTAAAACATAAGAAAATATTGTGTCTTTTGGGGTCATCTTCTTCCACCGATTAGAAAACATCATAGTTGGAAAAAAACAAAAGCTTCAAGCTTTAAGGACATTCGACACTTGCATGTAAGTGAGCAAAATCTGATTTAATTTGAAAAATTCGATAAAAAATTCAAATTTTGAATTAAATAGTTTGAGTTATTGAGTTAATCAAGTTATTCGCATCAATTCGAATAAAAATTAAATTTTTTAGTTTAACTCGAATATGAATTACACAATTTGAGTTATCCGAAAAACTGAATAAGAAAAGACAAAACTACATCATTTTGATAATTGTTTACCTTTCTAAAATTAATAGTCAAAACCATTAAGTTAAAATGCAAAACTACATCGTTTTGATAAATATTTACTCATTAAGTTAAAAGGCAAAACCATTATATTGTTTACGTACTTAAATAATCTTGTACTTCATCTACTAGTTAAATAATCAGTCCATGTAAATGCAACATTGAGTTTAAAAATAGGATTTATTAACTCAACTCGAAATTTTTTTACTCGATTCAATTCGAAAGAAATTCAAATTGACTTTGGTTGCTAAAATAGGATTCGTCGACTCGATTAACTCGAAACTTTTTATTCGATTTGACTCGACTCGATCGAATACTCACCCCTACTTGCATGTAAATTAAATGTTGCCCATTTTTGGTGATTTTCATGTTTTTGAGATTATTTTAGTTCAAGGAAGTAAACCTAAGGTTTAGATTATGAATTTGTTCAATAATTTTTGAAGTGGAAGCTATGGGTTTTGAATGTGTTTTGGTATTAAGTAATTTTCAATTTAAATTTGTTGTTGGGTTGTATTAGTTTGAAAGGAAATATTGAATGGTTATTTTAAAGACCCATTTGTAAAAATAGAATAGTTGGTATGAAATCTTTAAAAAAGATAATATTAAGGGGTTGTTTCAAGACCCTATTAAGTTTGGTTAGACTTTACGTGTATGCGTGGAAGTAAAACTTAAGTGAAAATGTAAATAAATATTATTGAGTTAATTATATGAATTTTCATGTTTAAAAGAAAAGAAAAAATATTTAGTGGGAAAATTGAATTAAGTTGTTGTATTTAGACCAAGAAACAAGTAGATCGATTGACAATTGTGGGAAGGGAAAAGTCAAATAAATATCGTCGGATATCAATGATTTCTGCAAAGGTAAGTTCATAATTTAATAGTACTTACTTTTATTTAAATTTCTTCTTAATTATTTTCTTAATGAATATATTAATGTTAGTTAAATTATAAACATGCGGCTTAGCAAGCTTGGAGCCAGTGATGTAATTTAAGCTACGGCTTAGCAGGCTTTGAGCCGTTGATGTGATTCAAGCTACGACTTAGCAGGCTTTGAGCCATTGATGTGATTCAAGCTATGGCTTAGTAGGCTTTGACCTGGTGATGTGATTCAAGCTACGACTTAACAAGCTTTAAGCCGGTGAGAAGATTTAGGTTATGACCTGGTAGGCATTAGCCGGTGTAATTGTATTATGATGTAAATTAAGGATGTTTAATGAATTAGATTGTACCTAGTGTACATTGAGTATGAAAAGAAAAAAATGAGAGTACAAAATTATAGAATTAATTGCCTTGTTGTATTAATATTATTGAGGGATGGAGTTACTAAAAATTACGAATTTATTAAGTTATATAATGACTGACTTTGTGGTGGTTTTTGTTTCTTGTATAGGTTATTAGATCTAATCGTTGATCGAATAGATTGGGAGATCACACCATCAACTTCTTTTAGGTAGCTTTTGATTCTCATCTTTTGGTTATAGGTGGCATGTACATAGGGCTTTTGGTCTAAATCTTGAGTTAACTCTTTAGTAAATTCTTGAGAATAGGATGTTGTTATCTTTTGGGTTATTTTGGGCAAATTGTGAATAGATAATTATGTGATGAACTTTTCATGAAATCTAATGAAGTGTATTGGTGAATACTTTATTGGTGTTCATACTCTAACTTTGGCATACTCCTTACACTCAATAGTGAAATGTTTTTCTTAAATGCATCATGAAATCATGATTGGATTAGGTATTAATGCCATGAATAGTTTATTGATTGTAAACTTCAAATGAATTGTTATTACATGAATCAGAGTGTTAAATGGTAGTTATAAATAGTATATTTCATCAAGATAACTATTTAATCGTTAACATTTGATTGATGTGTCTTTGAATGACATATTGGTTAGACTTAGGTTAATGATGTTTTAGCTTATAATTTATGCTAGTAATGCTTGTCTATGACCATGTATGATTTAAATTGAGTTAAAATACGAGGTTATTAGCATGATTTATTATGTATTTTTGAGTAGCATGTGTTTATAATTTTATAATTGTTTAAGGTGTATTAATGATTGTAAAATATCTTGTAATACTCCAGGACCCTGGATTGGTGTCAATTACAGGTTTAAGGGTTTACAGTATTTATATGCAATTGATGGAACTATATGATGAATGTTGAAACTGTGATTATAGGTAATTATATTTATCAATTTATCTAACTAGCGCTCGGTGCAAACATCGTTGGTTTATGCAACTAGAGTTGGGCTCACATTTAATATCGTCGGTTTATCCGACTAGCGCTGGGTGCCATGTATTAATTGTACCTTATGGCAAGGCTAAATAAACCATTAGAGAAGGTTGGTGTATAGGTATTACTAATGAAGACAAATATCTATTCTTATGCATATAAATGATCATAGAAGGATATTTTATATTTTTTGAACTGTAATATTAAAGTTGAGGAAGAAATTCAAATATTTAGAAGCACTTGTGCTTTTTTTAGTAAGTGAGTTTACTTAATGTAAATTGGTACCCATGATTGCAAGTTAGGTAAATAGTAGATTCGGACTCAGCATCCTACAAGAATTTCATACTCAACGTCGGTGATGTTATCTTTGTGTTTTTGGCATGTACCTAGGAAGTCTATAGTTGTTTAAGGATCTTTTGGTTATGATAAGTTTTATTGAATATTATTTGTATGGAATGTGGGATAATTTTTGTGAATGATGTGTTAACCTTTGTTATATGTATATAAATGTATAGTAATTTTGAATTTATAAATAAGTGCTATTACATGGTGATTTCCTATTGAAATGAATTTTATATTGAAGTAGTCAGTATGGCATGTTTGATGATAATGTGAATGAATTAGGGACTTTTAAGTAGACTTGGCTATTGTTTTTGTAATGGTGTTATAGAATAATGTATATTCTTGTTTGACCATTTGGATGATGATGGAAGTACATGATAGGTTTAGATAGTACATTTGTTCAAGTAGTTTAGTTGAATGTTTAGAAATTTGTTATGGTGCCTATGAATGACATATTGGTTTGACTTAGAATTGATGTTGTTTTGGTATGATTTTGATGCCTTGAATATGTTTTAGCCATAGGATCTTAGTCTGGTTATGGTGTAACTTATAATGCAAGAAATGTTGGTTGAATTACTCGCTTTAGAAGTTAATGAGGCCGCACATAGCTTGTGACACGAGCTATCACACGGTCGTGTAGTAATCACACGGGCAGACACATGGGCTGGGACACAGTCGTGTGACCTAAGTCAGTATTGACACGGTTTAGCACATGGTTTATTACACGGGCGTGTGTTTAAGACACATGGCCATGTGACCCCTGTATCTAGAATTTCAGTTTTCTTTTAAACTTTTTATTTAAATTCAAATTGATCCATGAATGTTACTATTATATTTTATGACCATGTCTACTTGAATTAAGATTAATACTTGTGTTTTTAATATGAATTCATATGTGATTGTAAATAATGTAAATGTTTGATTTAGAGTTTAAAGCTTCATATTCGATGTTAAATGTTTCGTAATACTTCGAGACCCTAAGCCAACGATGGTTACGGGTTAGGGGTGTTACATTTAGTTGTATCAGAGCTTACAAATTTAGCCAATTCTCGGGCTAAATCGAGCTTGAAATTGAGTTTAGAGGTACATGCCAAAGTTGAGTCGAGTTTGAGTCGAGATTTGGAGGATGATTATTATTGCTTTTGTTATAGTTAAAGATATCGGATGAATATAATAATGTGGTAGATCAAGAGATCTATATTGATTACAATACTACTGAGGAATTAGATGGAATTGAGTCGGTAACGCCGAGTGTTCATTCTAATGGTACTTAGCAACCAAATGTTCACAAAGGCCCTAATGAAAGGCAATGTGATACAAATATATTACGTGCTATTGCCGAAGCTCTTTAGAGAGTAGCAGGAGTTACTCCTCTGATGGTGCCCGCACTGGTGGTTAAGAGAGCTCCAATTAAAGAATTGAGAGGTATGAAATGTTGTACTCTATTTCTTTTATAAATAAAAGATGTCATCCAGTCGACCTAATACCGATAAAGCTGAGAGTTATGTTCTAGCCACCAATCAAAGGGCTTATCATAATATGACTTGATTTCTTAAACCTAAAGATGAGGTTCATAGTACTTTTATTAATTTAATGAATAATATGTTTAATTTATATATATGAGTGTGTTGTGGTTTGACTGATATGAAAAGAAATAGATAGTAGTAATGTATTTAATGCCGCTAAATTCTGGTCTGAATGTAATCTAGTATACTAAATTAATGCTGTGGAAATTAGTTTGTGTTTTAAAATGTCTGAAATCTGGTCATTTATGTGATTAATGTTGTCATTACGAGGGCTTTTTGGTGAGCATAAATACAAAGAATAGGTTGCCTAACTTATATCTAAGCGTTATTTAATCTGCTTACTTTAGTAAGTTCTTGAACTCCATACTTTAAAATTTTATTTATTTAAATGTTTATTTATTGTTGCTTTCATCTAATTTTAGTTGAAGTTGCACTTGAACTTTCGATGGATAACAAGATTAATAAATTGTGATAATAGCTATCTAGGTGGTGAATGGTACAATATAGTCTAACAAGTACATTTGCGGGAGTTAAAGTTGAACTTAATACAAATTATTACTAATTAATATGTTGTTGTTATATTGTAAATCAATTGCTGTCCAAATTAGGACAAATTTATGGTTTTTAGATAATTAAAATGCTAATGTTGTGGATTTCCTGCTGCTCAAGCAAAGTAGATGTTGTTGTTGCTCATCTTTGTACTTTTAATGTTCTATTGTACTACAAATTGAAGTGTTTAAATATTGTAAATTGAAGTGTTTAGTTGATGGAAATTTGATGCTAGTTGTTCAGATTGTATATGGTACATTGTAGTTAAATAAGCATGATATATTGAGGTTTGAAATTAATGTAATTGCTGTTTGAAAAAAAAATTTAAGTTAATTGTTAATAACCGTTGTTAAGCATGTTCAATTTTAAGTATGAAGTTGCTGAACTGAATATACTTAAATTTGTTGAGGAGATGAAATGCTTTTGGCTGAAATAATGGGAAATTGTGGGAGGTGAAATGTCAACTTTAGCCTATGTCCAAATGTTGGACTTTCATCATTTAATTTTCTTGTTTAGAGATGTTTTAAAACTTGTTGAAAATGTAATAGTTGCATATGTTATTTACTTAATTAAGTAAATAATAGTGAGTTCTTTACTTTTTCTTCCTTGGTTGTTTTGTCGTATCTTTATGCTGGTATGAGTGATGGAATTAAGAGGAATTTTCGTGAAAAATCTGGCGTTCGAGGGAGCTGTTGAAGCATGCAGTTTGTATGCATACTGTCTAATTTCTTAACCATTCATGTGGTCTGATCGATGGTTGTTTATTGTCGTCCAAATATTAATTGAAAATCGTCCAAGTGATTAGGAAATTAAATAGTTTGAATAATGTGAAATTAAATTGTTAAAGATTAATTAATGATGTCTAAATGGATGCGAATTTATGATGATAGTAAGCTAAAAATTTTGGTGTTAAATGCTGCAATATATGGTGTCTGAAGGCTATGATTTATGATGTTTGAATGATGTATTTAAGTTGTTTGAATGTGTTAAAGAGTTGATGTAATATACTGCCTTATGGTTGTTTATTGTTGTTCAAAGCATGATGAAATAAATGTGTTATATGTTGTTTAAATTGTTTAAATTGTCATGCTGAATTAATGGTTATATTTGTAAGTTTCTTTAGAATTTTTGTGGCTATTGAGTGCATAAGTAAATTTATGTGTTAAATAAATTTGTTTGATAATTGATCCTTCCCTTGTGTGTCAATATGATTATGTTTGTTCATCCGATGATGCAATACTCGGTTATAAGGTGTTTTAAACCAAGCTTTAGTAGTTAAATTGCATGATTTAGTTGTTTGCTACGACACAAATTTTTTTATTATGAATTAAATATTATATTAAACTATTATAAATTGGTTTGCTACGGTTCAAATTAAAGGAAAATTTTGTTGTTTGAATGCCAATTTTATCTACTGTTCGAACTAAAATAGTGGTTGTACGAATGCCGGAAATTCAAAATTTATCTTGTTGTTTTAATGTGTCTCACCCTTGCTGTAAAAGAATTTATTTATGTTGTTCACATGTCTAAATTAAACTATTAATATATATCAGTTATGCTGATTTTCTTTACTAAATTTAGTTGTCCAAATGTGCTAGTCAATGTCAAAGTTAGATGCTCTTATGCTGCCAATTTTAGAGTTAATTCAAATGTCCTGCTGTTGTATCGTGATTAAAATGTAAATTTTGGGGACGAAATTTTTTTGGGGGGAGAATTGTAACAACCTGAAAATCAGTGATGTTGGAGAGTGTGATTTCAAGATCCCATTTTCATAAACCAGACTCGTAAATATTTTTATTTAATATTTACGGAGTTATTTTTTTTTAAAATGAATTGAATTTTGATTAGATAATTTTTATTGATTGAGTGTTCAATTAAAATACGGGGACTAAATTAAGTATGTGATAAAAGTAGTGATTAATATTAAATTACATGGTGAGACTAGAGTAAACGACTTATTAAATAAATGGACCATTATTGTTATAAGTTGTTAATAGTGGAAGATTATGATTGATATCATTTAATATATTAGTTGTAACTACTTGTTTTGGTAGTAACGGAAATAGAGGTTTGGGATCTCCAAAAATAAGTTAGTGTTTTATTAATTAATTAATGATTACAGAGTTAGTATATAATACTTAAAAGTATTAATTGATTAATTGATTATGAGTAAGTGGATTTATATGGTAATTTGACCATTTGGAGTTTGAATGGATGGTAGTGGGCTTAGTTATTAAGAGAAATTCTTTAGGTAGTAAGGTTAAATTAGTAATTAAAGACTTAAAGTAAGTAAAGATCTTGCATATCAAGAAACAAGAGACCCCGTTGTTAATTGTAGAAAAGAGAAGGCTGTCGAATAATCGTCAGCAATTGTAAGTTCGTGGTCTTGAAATCGAACTTTTCTATTAATTAATTATGAAATTATTTTTAGTTATTTTATTTAATCTCGATATCTAATTTGTATTTATATGCAATTGATGGAATTATATGATGAATGTTGAAATTGTGATTATAAGTAATTATATTCGTTAGTTTATTCGACTAGTGCTGGGTGCAAACTCTTACGCGGTTTAGCAGGTTTTCAGCCGGTGATGTAATTCAAGCTACGATTTAGCAGGCTTTGAGCCATTGATGTGATTCAAGCTACGACTTAGCAGGCTTTGAGCCAGTGATATGATTCAAGCTACAACTTAGCAAGCTTTGAGCCAGTGATGTGATTCAAGCTATGGCTTAGCAGGCTTTAAGTCGGTAAGAAGATTCAGGTTATGACTTGGTAGGCTTTAGCCGATGTAATTGATATGGTATATCTAGAAAGTTAAATTAAGCATAGGTGTAATGGTTTCAGAAAGATGAAAAGAGAAAATTTAAAGGAAAAAGGGAGAGAATTTTGAGTAATTGTATTATGATGTAAATTAAGGGTGTTTAATGGAATGGATTGTACCTAGAGTACATTAAGTATGAAAAGAAAAAAATGAGAGTACAAAATTATAGAATTAATTGCCTTGTTGATAAAAATTGAACTTCGACAATGAAGAAATATCGCAAAGAAAACAAAAAACAAAAAAAAACATAGATTTTACATGGAAACCCTTTCAGGAAAAAATCACGGGTAGAGGAGAAGAAAATTTACTAACGTCAAAAATCGAATGATTACAAGAGGAGATGACTACGTATATTTATAGGTTGAAAAAACTTATTCTAATCAATAAATCAAAGAAGTAACGTAGTAAGGTTGAAACACCTTGTCCTAATTAAAATAAATTAGATGACTTATTCTAATTAAAATAAAATAAAAGAAGTCTAGTTCTATTTGGACTTTACTTTTATTTTATTTTACCATTATATATTTTTTTAACAAGAATTCTGGTCATCCAATTCTAACAATTTTCATCTTGATACGAATTCTCTACGAACAAGTTCTCCACCTCTTCCACAAAATCCCTTAAGGGGTATTCTTCAACAATGAACACCAACCAAGCCCAAGCAATGCTCAAACTTGGTTATAGGAAGTGACTTAGTCATCATATCTGCAGGATTTTCATGAGTACTAACTTTGCTCACAACAATATCTCCACAAGCAATAATATCATGCACAAAATGATACTGAACATTAATGTGCATTTTTCTCTCATAAAGCATTTGATCTTTCGTAAGGAAGATGGCACTCTGACTGTCACAAAATACTGTATTGATCTGAAGGTGTTTAATGAGTTCACCAAAGAGTCCTTTTAACCAAATAGCTTCTTTACAAGCCTCGATAATCGCAATGTACTCAGCTTCAGTGGTAGACAAAGCAACTGTAGTTTGCAAAGTGGCTTTCCAACTGATTGCGCAACCCCCAATTTAAAGACATACCCTGTGAGAGATCTTCTATCAAGGTCTCCATGAAATCAGCATCAACATACCTAATAACTCCATCTCTAGTTCTTCCAAACTGTAAGTAAACATCAGTAGTACCTCGTAAGTATCTCAAAATCCACTGAACTGTTTTCCAGTGTTCTTTACCAGGATTTGTCATGTATCTACTAACTGCACTGATTGCATATGATAAATCTAGATGTGAGTAAACCGTAGCATACATGAGAGATCCCATTGCACTAGAATATGGAACATGTGACATGTAATCAATCTCATCATCTGATTACGGGGACAAAGCCAATGAAAGTCTGAAGGGGGGTGCTAATGGAGTACTTAGCACTCTTCATATTGAACCTGCAAACAACTTTCTCAATGTACACTTTCTGACTTAGTTACAATTTACATGACTTTCTATCTCTAAGAATTTCCATCCCAAGCAACTTTTTTGCTACACCCAAATCTTTCATCTCAAATTCTTCACTAAAGATTTCTTATCTTTCCTTTATCTTTTGCTTCTATTGACATGTCATCAACATAGAGGAGTAGATATACAAAATAACCATCACTGTTTTTCTTAAAATAAACACAATTGTCCAAGGTGCTTCTTTTGAAATCATCGGTAGTCATAAAAGAATCAAATCTCTTGTATCATTACCTTGGTGACTGTTTCAAACCATAAAGGGACTTTCTCAACAAGCAAACATAGTCCTCCTTTTTTGAGACTATAAAGCCTTCTGGTTGTTGCATGTAAATATTTTCCTCAAGTTCTCCATGCAAGAACACTGTTTTTACATCTAACTGATCAAGCTCCAAATCATACATGACCACAATACCAAGTAAGGCTCAAATCAAATTATGTTTCACAATTGGAGAAAACACATCTGTGAAGTCTACATCGAGAATCTGACTGTAACCTTTTGCAACAAGCCTTGCTTTATATCTAGGTTCTTCAATTCTTGGAATCCCTTATTTTCTCTTAAACACTCATTTACAACAAACAACCTTTTACCCTTTAGAAGCTTCACTAGGTCCCACGTTTTATTCTTATGGAGTGATTTCATCTCTTCTTGCATGGAAATTATCCACTTTTCTGATTCTTCACAACTAACTACCTCGGAATAAGTAGATTACTCTTGATTTGCATCAATATTTTCAACCATGTTTAAAGCATAAGTCACTAGATCAACCTTGGTGTACCTCTTCAGAGGTTTAATTTCTCTTCTAGGTCTATTTTTGGCAATAGAATATTGTGGTGAAGAACTAGCTTTATTCTAAACTTTTGTACTAACTTGAGGAGTCGACTCTGTTGTAGATACTGGATCAATCTAAAACTCCACTTCCTTTTTTATTCTTTATTTGAAGAGTCCTTAAGAGATAAGTTAAGTAACATAGCAGTTTCATCAAAAGCAGCATCTCTGCTAATCACAACTTTTCTATTTTTAGGACATCATAACTTATACCCTTTTACACCAACCTTATAACCAAGAAAAACACATTTAATGGATCTTGGTTCCAATTTCCATTATCAACATGAGCATATGTAGGACACCCAAAAATCTTTTAATCAGAATAATTAGTAGGCTTACCAAACCATATCTCTTGTTGAGTCTTTTTCTCGATGGTAACAGATGGAGATCGGTTGATAAAAAAACATGCAGTAGAGGTTACTTCAGCCTAAAACAACTTTGGTAAATTAGCATTCAACAACATACATTGAACCTTCTCCATGATCGTTCTATTCATTCGTTCTGCAATGCCGTTTTGCTATGGAGTATGATGAGTTATCAAATGTCTCACGATCCCTTCTGATTTGCACAGTTCATTAAACTAATCAGAATAGAACTCCAAGTCATTATCTGTTCAGAGGTGTTTTATCTGTTTTCCTGTCTGTTTTTTAACCATAGTTTTCCAAAACTTGAATGTGAAAAACACATCACTTTTCTACTTCAGGAAGAATGCCCAAACTTTTTTGGATAAATAATTAATAAGAGTTAGCATATAATTTAGCTCCACCTCTCGAAAGCACTTTAGATGGTCCCCAAAGATCAGAATGAATATAATATAATCCAATGTTCCTTTCGTGTTATGGATTCCTCTAGTGAATCGAACTCTCTGTTACTTCCCAAAAACGCAATGCTTACAGAACTTCAGTTTGCTAATGCCTTGCCCATCAAGAAATCCTCTATTACTCAATTCCGCCATGTTTTTTTCTCTCATATGCCCTAGACGCATATGCCAAAGTCTAGTAACATCATCATCTAACAAGAAAGAGGAAGCAATTGTTGTATCACCAGTAACAGTTGAACCTTGCAAAACATATAACTTGGCAGTCTTTCTCTGCCCTTTCATCACAACGAGACAATCCTTGCTAATCTTTAGAACCCCACTTTCAATTATGTACCTGTGTACTTTTGAATCAAGAGTACTCAATGAAATCAAATTCCTCTTCAATTTTGGTACATGTACCACACCACTAAGAGTTCTAATGACTCCATCGAACATCTTTATTTTAATTGTGCCAACACCTGCGATTTTACATGAAGCATTATTTCCCATCAAAACAACACCTTTAGACACGACTTCATATGTTGTAAATCAATCCTGATTGGGACTCATATGGAAGGTGCAACTAGAATCGATGATCCACTCCTCACTTACTTTAGAATTATCGATAGAAGAAACTAGGAGTTCACTATCACTGTAGTCTTCTATTACATCAGCTTCATCGAATTGTTCTGGTTGTTTTCCCTTTTCATTCACCACCTCTCTTTTGATCTTATTTTGCACTTTGTAATACTCTTTCTTAATGTGATCTTTCTTCTTGTATAAGTTATAAATTTTACCTCTATTTGAAGATTTCAATCTACCTCTAGATTTATTGCAGGGATTTCGTTCTTGTGTCCTCCCACAATTATCATCACTATTTTGATTTTGTCTCCCACGACAGTGAGACCCTCTCCCTAAGAGTCAGATCTAGCCACAAGATGCTTCATCTTGTTATATGAGGCTAAGGAAGCATAGACTTCATCCACTGTGATAAATTCACGACTACACAAAATTGTCTCTCTAAAGGTTAAATAAGACGGTGGCAACGAAAAAAGGAGAATTAACCCTAAATCCTCTTTATCATACTGAACCTCTATGGCCTCCAAATTTCGAGACAATTCTTTAAACACATTCAAGTCTTCGTTCACAGATGCACCATCCTCCAAACGATGAGAATACAGACGTTGCTTCATATGCAATTTGTTGGTTAGGGTTTTCGACATACATAGTTGCTACAATTTTGCCTATAATGCAGCAGCGGTCTTCTCCTTTAACATATCTTGTAAAATTTCATTCAACAGACGCAACTATAATTGCGTCAAAGCCTTTTTGATATTTACGCTTCTTCTCTTCATCTGTCAAAGTCGAAGGCATCTTATCCAATCCTAAGAGGGCATCCTCCAAATCAATCTATGCAAGAACTGTCTATATCTTTACCTGCCACGACGCGAATCTAGTGTTGATCCAACAACGAAATATCATACTTCAATGTCACCATTACCGTGATCGAACTAGCAACCTGAAAAGCTCTTGATACCAATTTGATAAAAATTGAAATTCAACAATGAAGAAATATTGCAAAAAAAAAAAAAAAAGAGAAAGAACACACAAATTTTACGTGGAAACCCTTTCGAGAAAAAATCACAGGTAAAGGAGAAGAAAATTCACTAATGTCATAAATCGAATGATTAAGAGATGACTACGTCTATTTATAGGTTGAAAAACCTTATTCTAATCAATAACTAATAAAAGTAACGTAGTAAGGTTGAAACACCTTGTTCTAATTAAAATAAAATAGATAACTTATTCTAATTAAAATAAAATAAAAGAAGTCTAGTTCTATTTGGACATTACTTTTATTTTATTTTACCACTATATTTTATTTTAACAAGAATTCTACTCACCTAATTCTAACACTTGTTGCATTAATATTATTGAGGGATGAAGTTACTAAAAATTACAAATTTATTAAGTTATATAATGACTTACTTTGTGGTGGTTTTTATTTCTTATATAGGTTATTGTAACTAATCGTTGATCGGGCAGATTAGGACTATCAATTTCTTTTCGGTAACTGTTGATTCTCATCTTTTGGTTATAGGTGGCATGTACATAGGGCTTTTGGTCTAAATCTTGAGTTAACTCTTTAGTAAAAACTTGAGAATAGGATGGTTTTATCTTTTGGGTTATTTTGGGCAAATTGTGAATAGATAATTATGTGATGAATTTTTCATGAAATCTAATGAAGTGTTTTGGTGAATGCTTTATTGGTGTTCATACTCTAGCTTTGGCATACTCCTTGCACAATAGTGAATTGTTTTACTTAAATGCATCATGAAATCATGATTGGATTAGGTATTAATGTCATGAATGGTTTATTGATTGTAAACTTCAAATGAATTGTTATTATGAATGAGAGTGTTAAATGGTAGTTATAAATCATACATTTCATCAAGATAACTATTTAATCGTTAACATTTGATTGACGTGCCTTTGAATGGCATATTGATTAAACCTTTAGCTTATAATTGATGCTTGTAATGCTTGTCTATGACCATGTATGATTTAAATTGAGTTAAAATACGAGGTTATAAGCATGATTTATTATGTATTTGTGAGTAGCATGTGTTTATAATTTTATAATTATTTGAGGAGTATTAATTATTATAAAATGTCTTGAAATATAGACCGGTGTCATTTACAGGTGTAGGGGTTTACAGTATTTATATGCAATTGATGGAACTATATGATGAATGTTGAATGTAATAACCCATTTTTCAGTTGGTGTCGGAAACAGTGGTTTCGAGACCACAAATTCGACGAGTAAATTTAATATAATAAGTATTTAAATTATATGAGTAAATAATAATTTTTATATGGAATCTTGAATTGGTGAATTTTAATTATTGAATTAAGAGTTAGTATAAGTGGTTTAATTCAAAAGTCAAGTGGCTTTAGAAAATGAGGTATCGAGATCTCGTTTTTGTAATTTAGGGTAGTAAATATTTTTATTAAATATTTACAGATTTTTATTATATGTGAATTGAAGTTTGGTCGGGTAATTTGATGATTTATTCCTTAATTAAGGAAAAGGAGTAAATTGTAAAAGAGGTAAAAGTTAATTATTATTGATTAAAAATAGTAAAGGGACCAAAATGGTAACTAAAACATGGTCAAAAAGTCCAAGCGGCGGTGGATATGATTACCATCCACTAACTTTTGGGTTATTTATTTATTTAGTCCTAATTAGTTTAAGGATAAATTATAAATAAGTTTGTTTGATTGAAATTTAATATAATTGAAGGACAAATTGTGCAATTGGACCCTCCTTAAATGGCCTAATAATAGAAATGATGTGGAATTCTTTAGATTATGGTAAATTGCAATTAAATTCTAATTAAATGAGGATTTAGTAATTAGCTTATTTTTTAGTATGATTGGAATGGTAGTTTTAAGGCCACCACTTCAATGTATAGGACCGTAAATATTAATTATCTAACATTTACAAGGTTATTTACATCGTATTAAAATTCGGTTATGGAATTTTATTGTTTAGATAGTTAATTAAGTAAAAAGGATTAAATTGAAAAAGGTGCAAAAGTTGAATTCTCTTAATTAAAGGTATTAGATGCTAATTGAAAGGTAAGTTAAGATAATTAGATGGTAATTATACCATTAAGAAGGTAAGTGGATGGTCATGGCCTAAGCATTGTTGAATTTTGAATGAATTAATTAAGGGTAAAATAATAAATTGATAAATAAATGGTTTTTAAACCAAATTAAGAAAGAAAACAAAGGTTTTTCATCTTCTTCTTTAGCTATTGATAATTGAAACCCTAAGAAGAGAGGCAAGAACATTCGACCATTTTTGAATCCTCAATGGGTAAGTGAAACTTCGTCCATTTTTAGTTATTTTTACGTTTTTAAATCCGTATTAGCTTAATCTAGCTAGCCTGAGGACTAATTTGTGAATCTGTCAAATGTTATGGATTTTTCCATTGATGAATGAGTTTTTTCTTGAAAATTTATGGAAGGTTAATGAGCTTGGTTGTTAGATTTGATTATTTTGTATAGTTTTTGATGATTTTAATGTTTAAGGACTAAAATCTGAAAATAGTAAAAGTAAAAGGACTTGAGGTTGAATAAAAATAAATATCGGCTATGTTGAAGTGCTATAATATTCGGTTGAACCTATTTCTAAAGAAAAATAGTTAATTTGCATGTTTGGGGCTTGAGGACTAAATTGAATAAAAGTGAAAAGTTAAGGGTAATTTTACAAAAAACCAAAAAGACTTATTTACAGAAAATGATTAAAAATTCATGTTGATTTAAATAATTGAATGAATTATTGTAATAGATCGAGAACATCCCGTAGATAGAGGAAAAGGGAAAAATTCAAAATAGTCCCTAATGTTAAGTCGTAGCTACATCCTAATCCGATAAGTTCGTACTATTAACTTTCAAATTTGATATTTGTAATTATATGTTTATTTTGAATATATTCCTTATGGCAGATCGAGACTAAAGGCTTAAGGAGTAATCTGATTCTGGCTCGAAGAAGCATTATTCTGATACTGGCTTGTAAGAGCGATATTTTGATTCTGACTCATAAGAGCGATATTCTGACTGTCTCGTAAGAGTGATATTCTATTTGGCTCATAAGAGCAATATTCTGTCTAGCTCGTAAAATCGATATTCTGTCTGGGCTCGTATGAGCTAAATTTCTAGAAGACCCAAAGAGATCAACTCAATGCCATTGTCGTGGGATTTCGAAGATGTTCTTATCACTCTTTCGATAACTGAATATGTTATTTAGTAAGTTAATCGCTCTTGCGAACTTGCTAAGCTTTGTAAGCTTACCTTTGTATCTGCTTATTATTTTTTAGATTCGTTTTGCGATAGAAGATCGGATCCTCAAGAAGAATCACACTATCCCGGGAGCTTGTTTGGTAGTCTTTCGTATCACTTGGCTTATATGGCATGTATTAGGATTTTGTTACTTGAGTTGTTTTGGTGTAATGGTTAAATAGCATGGTAACATTTTGATGAATGTTTTGAAATGTATCTTGTTGTTATGTGAAGAATTAAATACCAACATGAAAATGTCTATGCAGGTATGATTTTGAGAAATTGGTAAATGATGTAGATTATTTTGCAAACTTAGAAATTTATGTGTATATTTGAAATCTGCATACTTGTTTCGGTAGAACTCTTTCTTGTATCGGTAGTAGTACAAGGTATTTAAACTTTGGTTACTGACTTTCATTGTATCGGTATAAGTTTTTAAAGTATCGATAGTTCAATTCATAGTAGTATCGGTAGTCTGAACACTTGTATCGTTAGAACCTTCACTTCTACCGATAGGAAATTGCTCTTATTTTCCTAAGCTTACTGACTTGACTTCTACCGATACTTGTCTAACAGGTACCTATAGAAGTCCCTTAAATTTTGTAAAATGACATTTTTTACCCTTATTGAAATGGAATGTTATTAAAGCTCAAAGTTTATTGCATGTATATTCTTGTGATTCTGAATTGCTGAGATATGAGGATTTAATCAGAGGTAAATAATCTGAAAGACCTCAGGACCCTAACCTACAACGATGTTGGGTTTTGGGTATTACATAGTGATAGTAAGAACGATTGATGTAGCTCGGTTTTTAGCTATGATATTATGGTTTGGTATGGAAAATAGATGACATGATATTTGATATGAGTATTGATTCTTTCTTGGCTAGTTAGTAAGGAAAGTTGTGTGTTCGAGACACAAGGCCATGTGACCCTTGTTGGGAAAATTTCCAAATACGATCCTAAGTTCTTATATGATTCAATTTTATCCTGATTTGGTTGAAATGTTGTAACGAATGTGTAAGATTAAATAAGGTTAATATTTTGAGTTGTTAAATGTAATTGTATGGATTTGTGATTGATTTGTATTTAAAAAAAACTTCGTAAAGTTTTGTAAACCTCCGAGATCCTTAACAGGTGATGGTTACAGATTGTGGGTGTTATATTGAAACTACGATTATAAGTTATTATATTGGTCGATTTATCCGACTAGAGCTGGGCGCAAACATCATTGGTTTATCCTACTAGAGTTGGGCTCACATTTAATATCGTTGGTTTAACCGACTAGCGCTGGGCGCAAACTCTTTCGCGGTTTATGCTAGGCATCGGGTGCCATGTATCGATTGGACCTTATGGCAAGGATAATCGAACCGTTGGAGAAGGTTGGTGTATAGGTATTATTAATGAAGACATATATATTCTTATGTATACAAATGATCATAGAAGGATATGTTATATTTCTTGAATTGAAATATTAAAGTTCAAAAAGAAATTCAAACATTTAGAAGCACTTTTGGTTTTTTTAGTAAGTGAATTTACTTAATGTAAATTGGTACCCATGATTGCAGGTTAGGTAAATAGTAGATTCAGACTCAGCATCCTACAATAATCTTGTACTCAACGTCGGTGATGTTCTCTTTGTGTTTTTGGCATGTACCTAGGGAGTCTATAGTTGTTTAAGAATCTTTTGGTTATGATAAGTTTTAATGAATATTATTTGTATAGAATGTGAGATAATTTTTATGAATGATGTGTTAACCTTTGTTATATGTATATAAATGTATAGTCATTTTGAATTTATAAATAACTGCTATTACAGTTGATTTCCTAATGAAATGAGTTTTATATTGAAGTAGTTAGTATGACATGTTTGGTGATTTTTTTGAAAGAAAAAAGCTCAAAGGCCACAATCGCTTTTATTCATAAGCTTCTGAAATTACACATTGTTGGATTTCTCTAGGAAAATCCAAGTCAAAATACAAATTACACTTATTCTCAAGTACGTGTCTACTTAAAATGTTTGCAATATTATTACAATGATGCTGACACCAATTGATGCAACATTTGTCTAATTTTTGAAGCTAACTTCTACATGTTCGAATTCGAAAGCCAGTAAGGGATATGTCTTCACGAGCATTGGACACACGGTTAATGACGTCCGCGCTGTCACCCTTAAAAATAATATTAGATAAATTCGTATCACGAGCCCATGTGATGCCATGCAGCAGCACATCTATTTTCGCCCATGCAGCACAAGCCACCTTTTCGATATATTTCATGCCACCACCCGGCACGATGCCATCAGAATCCCTCACAATAAAACCAACACCAGCTATGTTATTTTTCCTAGCAGCATCAACATTGATCTTCAGAAAACCATCAAGAGGCTTCTTTCACTTTCCTTTATCATTATTCCTAAGGATCATCTCCATGTTATTGAGATTGTGTATTCTAAAATTCATACAAAAGCTCTGAGCTCTTTCCCACACCAAATTAGGATCTTCATCCTTACCCTGGAAGAGAAAATTGTTCCTGGAGTTCCAAATGTTCAAAAGTAACATAATAAAACATTCAAAGGCTTTAAGTAGACTTGGCTATTGTTCTTGTAATGGTATTATAGAATAATGTATATTCTTGTTTGATCATTTGGATGATGATGGAAGTACATGATAGGTTTAGAAAGTACATTTGTTCAAGTAGTTTAGTTGAATGTTTAGAAATTTGTTGTCTTTCCTATGAATGACATATTGGTTTGACTTAGAATTGATGTTGTTTTGGTATGACTTTTATGCCTTGAATATGTTTTAAATTTAGGATCTTAGTCTAGTTATGGTGTAACTTATAATGCAAGAAATGTTGGTTGAATTACTCGTTTTAAAAGTTAATGAGGCTGCACACAGCCTGTGACACGGGCTGTCACATGATTGTGTGCCATTTTAAAATTCAGTACAGTAGTCACATGGGCTAGGACACAATTGTGTGACCTAAGTCAATATTAACACACGGCCTAGCAAATGGTCTATTACACTGGCGTGTGTTTGAGACACACGATCGTGTGACCCCTGTATCTAGAAAATTTTAGTTTTCTTTTAAACTTTTTATTTTAATTCAAATTGATCCATGAATGTTACTATTATATTTTATGACCATGTTTGCTTGAATTAAGTTTAATACTTGTGTTTTTAATATGAATTCATATGTGATTGGATATAATGTAAATGTCTGATTTAGAGTTTAAAGCTTCATATTTGATGTTAAATGTTTCGTAATGCTTCGAGACCCTAAGCTAACTATGATTATGGGTTAGGGGTGTTACAGATTGCATGCTGAAATCACCTATCGAAACTTCGAGATGCACCTAAACCTACGTATGGAATAAAAAACCGTGTAACACCCCTTGCCTGACCTAATCATTGGATCCGAGCTACAAGATGTCACATTCGGTGTTAAAGCATCTACAACAAACTTCAAAACTATTCAACCATTCCAGCATGCTAATTACAACAATACACTTTCCAATATGATATAAAAAAATTCAAGTCTTATAAGAGCTTAAGAAAGTTCTTTTGTTAACTTGAGATCACTTAAGGAATTAATTGAAAAGCTTAAAAAATTTACAAGTTGACATCTCGAGTTCATGGTTTTCATGTCGCTTAAGGCATACCCAGATCTTGCCATAAAGGTAAACTAACAACTCACCACTTAGGTGTTACAAAACTCGCCATACAAGTTTCCAGATGACTTGCCATAAAGACTTTCTAGATAAATTTTCCACTAAGGCTCCCTAAATAATGCCATATAGGCTTTTCGGATAATTCACCACAAGGGCTTTACAAATAACTCTCCACAAAGGCTTTACATAGAACTCGCCACAAAGGCTCCAATTGGTTTGCCACCAAGGCACCGCATAAACTGCTGTGTTTGGCGATATTGATTTACCTAAACTAAGCATCTTGAGGTTTGCCCATCATCACCCTCGAGACACGTAGAAACTCTAGTAGACAAATGCAACTCATCCACCATTTCTAGAATGTGTCATGGTCATGGTCTTTCCATGTATCTGTCACACTAGCCTTATATCATGTTTACGGTCATGGTGGACTACATTTTCGCCATATTGACCTTCGAGTTTACTATTTCAACGAATTGCATTTTCACCATATTTACCTTCAAGTTTATTATCCCAACGAATGTCATCAAAACACCATCGTGGGGTCTATTATAATATCACATATTTTCACGACACTCCATTAAAACCCCATTTCTCCAACCATACTTCGTCAAGTATCATTGAATTAACATAATGGACACATTTACATAGACTTCACTCATACTCATAACAGAATCATACTTCCCAACACATGATTTCCTATGCATGTTTACCACACATCTTCATATTCATGCAGCACGTTGTACACTTCATTTACATACATGTAGGTGGTTCAAAAAATACACACACACATATACAAACAACAACTCCTCAAGAAGACAAGCACAACTACAGGGACATCAACCATACAAATAATCAACATAAAATAATAGTCAAGAGTTGGGTCTAGAGACTCACCAAAGACCCACCTTTACCTTGACCTAAAGCTTCTATTTTGATCGTCCTTCCTAATCAGCAACAACAACTGCTTAAAAGATCATGAAATTTCCATTAAAATCCTCAATTACAAATAGTTTACTAACGTTTCAACTACATACGACCCCCATGCAAGCCCTTCCACTCACACCCTACTATTCTTACATCTTTTAACATCTTTACTCTTCAACAATCGTAACATACAGAGCTATAAGACTTACCAAAAGGTTGAATCATTCACTGATTAAATGAAAACTTAGCTCTAGCTTAACGAAGAAGAAGAGAAAATTTAGGTTAGAAAAAATTACCAGAACGTAAAGTAAAAAGAAAAACAATCCAGAATGCCTCCCCTCCACCTTCACTAAATATATACTCTTAGTCCCCCTTTTTTGGATTTTGACAAGTGACTATGTTTACTGAAACCAATCTCCTGATTTCCCCACAAAATCTGAAGGAAGGTAAAAGAAAATCTAGCGAATATCTACGTTACTGTTTGACCAGTCATGGGGAAGGTAAAATCAATTTAGTTGACTCCTAATTAATCTCGTTACAAAAACCAACTTGAACAATGCTCAAGCAAACCGAGCGTACTATACCTTGGTGGTGACTTGTGTATGGTGTGGTTTTAAAGACAATTAAGTTTCATACAGCTTTCTCATACACTTAGTAAGCTCTTCTGCTCAGCCAAAACTTTGAGGCGTAGTAATCCTTGGACATATTCTTTCTTCACTTGAAGATATCCTGAAATTTAAATTCTTAGATATTGCCAACGGGTGAAAACTTTAACTTTAGTATGCGCCACTACTCTCATTAGCCAACAAGCCAGTAGGGCGACGGATTATGCTACCACAGTGCGCCAGAATAATTAACATGCATGCCTCACTCGCCTTTTTTGATACGTCATTTTTGGGGTGTGACAAAGACCGAAACTTGAACCTATAACTATTACTCCTTATAGCAAACCTTCCAATCAACAATTAACATCTCGCAGAACACAAAAATATTGTCTCTGGCACCATGTTAGAAGCAATCAAACCAACAGAAGAAGAGAAAAAAAACCGAAATTGAAAAGAAGCAAGAAACAAAATTGGTTTACTTATTTTATTGAATATACTCGAATAATCTATAAGGACCGAGCCTTGATATTTATAGAAATCTAGTTAATGAAGCAGCTAAGATTTCAACACTAACAATTGAGGCTAACTAATTCTCAACTCATCCATTAACTGAACAAGTAACAACTAACTGCCTAACACCTAACATCAGTTTAACCAAGCTCATTCCTTAACACAAGGTAATGGAATGTATATGCCATTTGGAATCAAAGTTGATTTTGGAATATTAATGATATAAGTTTTTATTGGAGTGAGGATATCACCTGTACTAATATTTAAGAATATCAAAGTTGGTGTTACATGAAAATATTTTAAAGTTTTTACTTTTACAAAACAATAGATATTATTTTGAGAGTAATGATATTCTTTCATATAAAATTTAGAAATATATTTGTACATGGGACTCAAACTCAAAACGTTATGATTTTTAATAACTCAGCTTTATCATTTCAACACTATAGTCATAGTTCGTTATTAAATCAATTTTTAAAAAAATTATTATATAATTTCTTTTACTTATAATGTGCCATAACCTAAGAGATATAAATAAAGCATCAATTATGTATTAAATTCAATTCAAGATAAAAATATTCACTAAACCATGAGGCCAATGAATCTAGTCTATGCAGAGGAAAATAACATGGAGGCCCATGATCATTCTTTTAGAGTTGCGGGAACTACATTAATTGTCAGCGACAGAATTTGTTATAGACATGACAACCATCGTACCAGGCATCATCATGCATGGCAAATCACCATTACAAAATTTTAGTGTTTTTCCATTGTAAACTGACCAAGGTTTCATGGTTGGGATTTGACCTGTTAAAAAGGTCATTGTTCATTCTTTCCACCATTAATGAAAAGCGAACAAAAAAGGGAAAACTAAAGGTAAAATGAACAATTTAAGGGTGGAAAAGGGATGTTACTACATTAAACTTTGAGCAACTCGTATAAATCATTATTTCCAACATTAACCATTCAGATGAAAGGGGTCCTAGTTGGTAGAGGGATTAGTCGACGATAAATACAAAAGAAAGCTCCAATCGAATAGATAAAAGCTTCATTTGTTTGCCAGTGAGACTGAATTTATCTGAAAATATACAAAATAACTTCGATTCTCCATCGATTTTCCTATCTGATTCTTCTTTCTGTATACGACCAATTACCCTCAACGTCAGCTCTCGTCTATCACCACCAGAAAAGAATAGAGCTAGGTTCCTTTGGATAACAGGTCCATCCAGACTCTCATGCTTTCTTGCTACTATCCTGGATGCTCCTTGAAATTCCCTGCCATATTAGCTTACAACATATGAAGCATGGACATGGGCACACAATATGGGTACGACACGATACAAACATGGTGACACGATAATTTTTAAAAAATAAGGACACGGATATGACAAAATACGACAATAAAAAATTATTTTCAATATTTGCATATAAATTTTATGTTAAAATACTTCATGTCATATCAAATATAAATTTGACATTTTTGCTAATAGTTTAGCCTTCAATAGAAAACCCAGACATTTACTTCATTATTATCACTCATCAAACATAAAAAGGCCATATAGATAGGTGCCCTCAGAAGTCGGAAAGCCTCAAAATGCAAGTAGAACTTTCTTCCAAAACAATTGAACACCTGTGCAAGATATTACAGTTCAAAAAGAAGGTTAGGGTTTCATATCAAGTTAAAGGAATCTATAACACCCCAATTTTATATTAAGGACTAAAATGAGAATTTTTTAGAAATTCGAGGACTAATTATGTGACCAAATTGTGAATTTTAGGGACTAAGTTGTAATTTTAAATAAACTTTGGGATGAAATTGAATTTTTTGTGAAAGTTGGGGCTAGTTTGAAAACCCTAACAATTTGATGTCCTTTTGTGCAAATTACCTAATTGTTAGGTTTAAAATCCATTTTTCTTCTTTGTTTAAACCCCTCAACTTCCTTTTGTTTTTCCTCAAGTAGAATCTATCTCTAAAATCCCTCTCTTTTTCTTTTTTCCATTGGTGCTTTGGCGACCACCACTTCGTTGTCCGTGTGCCACACCGCCACTAGCTTTGCATTCCTCAACGATCCGTGAATGAAACCCCACTTTCCCTTTGCCTCATTGTCTGCCATTGTGAAAAAGTGACGTTAAACTAATTCGACTCTTGCTACGCCACCTCTTCCATCGTTTGTTTAATTATGATTCGGACGTCCCCGGCATAGGTGAGTCATTCCTCGATTTGGGGTCGAGTTTCAATCTCTTTTTGGTGTCGTCGTCGGTAATCGAGCGTCGTTCCATTGTGGGGTTGTGGCAGTGCCGTTTAGGGGTTGTTAAACCCTAACACCACGTTTAGTTCGCTATAATGGAGTAAAGTTGTAATGGAATAGGGCTGTAATCAGTAATTCAGTTGCTTGGTTGAATGTAATGGAATAGAGCTGTAACAGTACTCTTGTGTTTGGTTGAATGGAATGGTGCTATAATAGAATAAGAAAAAGGCTTAAATGACTAGAGTAACCTTAGTAGAAATTTTTTAGGTAAATTATTATTGTTATTAAATTTTAATAAGATTATTATTAAAATAATAATAAATGATTTAATAATTTTTTAACATAATTATTATTAAAATATAAATTAATAAAAATCATAATATATAATATTAGAAAAATAATAAATAACTTACTTTATTAGTTTTAAACTACAATGCATATATAATGTGCTTAAATATCATTAGTAAAACAAATAATTTAATTATCTTCTAAACTAAAAAGTAAAATATTAGAAGTAATAAATAGCTTGAGAATTATATTTTACATTCAAACATAATGTTCATACATTAACAAAAAGTTACATGATCCCATTAGCTTATATGTCATAATTTATATGTTAAATTTTATAACATAAAAAAGGTTCCAACATTGTGCAAGTTGACTATACACGCAACCAACGCAACATTTTCTTATGGAACTCGTTTGCTTTTGGCTCCTCGAAAATTCTGGAAAAAAAGCAATTGATTGTGAAAAGCCTAACATAACTATCTTTAAAAAAACGCAAATTAAAATTAGGTTTGATATTATGAATCAAAAAGTTGACACTTTATAAAATTATAACACATGACGAATTAAAAGAATATTAAAGTTGTAATTCAACAAGTCAATACAATACATAAAGACAATTCAAACAACTCCAAAATTTCGAAAACTAGATAAATGAAATAGCATAAAAAATTAACCTTCTTCCATGTTTTAATAAACCTAACTAATTTCTAGATGTTTGTCGTTCATAAAATATTTGATTGGCTAGTTCCATCCTCCAAGTAGCCCATGTATCCGATGGATGAATATTTACGATATTCGATTCATCATCATCTATCACATTATGCAGTAACCCTTCTCCTGACCCCGCTTCAATAAGATCAAAACTCATATAGGTTCAAATAAAATTATGGAGCAAACAACATGCAATAATAATTCTATTGTGCACCCTCATAGGATAGAATGATGGACTCCTAAGTTTTCCCATTTAATTTTTAACAACCCAAAACATCTTTCAATAACATTGCGGGTTAAAGCATGTTTCATATTGAAAATTTCTTTTGGAGTACATGGTTAGTAACCTTGACGCCATTCATTCAAATGATATATTTTTCCTCTAAAAGGTACAAGAAATCCCTCACAGTTTGTGTAACCATCATCAACTAAATAATAACAACCTATAAAAAAATATTTATCATGGTTAAGTTTCCCAAAAAAGTTTAATTACAAAAATTAATTCAAATTCTTTCAATTCTTCACTTTACAATGAGGAACTTTTAGTCCATGTCTCCTACAAATGGCATCTCGAAAAACCCGTCCATCAGCAACAAAACCTTCCCAATCAGGAAGAACATAAACAAAATGCATATCAGGTGTACAAACACCCAACATATTTGTTGTTATGTCACCTTTTCGCGTTCGATATCTAGGTTTATCAATTTTTGGAACCCTAATCTTGATGTGGGTTCCATCTAAAGCACCTAAGCAATTCTACATCACATGTATAAAACATTTTATTAGGATACTATATTTAAATCTAAATCAACTGAATTATGTACGAACTATATATGAAACTCACTGCAATACCTTGAACCATTTCCAACTTAGGTCTATAGAATTAGCTGTAATTGGGTCTGCCTTTTTAAACATCACATCTTGTAAGCGTATGATAGCATTTAAAACACTGTGAAATGATCTGCTAACTTTTTCCCCAAACCTATTAAAGTGATGCTTGATAACTCGATTTTTAAGGTGATGATAAATTATATGTAAAAACATTGTCACTTGCTCATCAACAAGCATGTTCCTTGACGACTTCAATCCTCCTAAAGTTTGTAACATCTCACATAGTTTAAAAAAGTAATTCTATTCATCCTAATCAATACACATCTCGTCACTAACATAGAAAAGTCTTTTCACATAATCTCGTTATGAATAAAAATCTAAAATATATGATCTAATCTTTGGTCTATAAGTATGTAGGTTAGAGACAGCACCCAATGTAACTAAGAACCAACTCGCAACTGTACACATTTGCAACCATACTGTCAATACAAGATCAATTCTTTTCTGTCTCTCACTTTGTACTATTAAAGGCAAATGAGTCATTACTGCAAGATATTATAGTGTTAGATATCTTCAAACCACATTATAAATTAATCTCAAAACAGAATGTGATGCATAGAAAGAAATGAAAGAAAAAATCATTCATTAATAGATAAAGAGTTTATAAACACATGAAACCATTTAATAGAGTAGCTTATTGAGTTAGTTGTTGCAAAAGGTTGGCAAAGAAGGGTCAAATAAAATATTCAACCAAGTTCCCATGCAACCATATCTAGATAGCTTCAGAAAGTACTAGTTTACAATATGTTTTATCCTAATTATATATGATAAAAACCATTTAACAGAGTAGCTTATTGAGTTAGTTGTTGCAAAAGGTTCTTCTATAAGCTACGATCTTTGTGAAGAAGAAAACAAATATGTAGATAGCAACGACAAAACTCTTCCAATTGCTCACTAATTACCCGTAGAATTTTAGTAGTGAAATGATAAAGGAAGAAAATCCATACCAAAAAAATCAGTGAGAAAGAAATTTAGGCATGAATTTCCTAGGCACATTGAAAATTGAAATGCTTTTGATGCAATAACCCAACAGTCAGGAAAACATTTTCTTGCCAAACATCAGAAGAATAATTAAATTCCAAGATTCCAATAAACCTAACAACGAAATTACATACAACTGAAGCATTGAAACAATATAAAGTAAGGTTAGCGAAGTCAGCTAATTCCATTGTCAAACACAACCAAAGCAAATGAAGAGAGAGATAAATATAAAAGAAATAATAAATTTTAAACAATCTAAAAGCTGGTTACTAAATTAATCATAAAACATAATTTTATTTATGGCTAAAAGCCTAAGCCCAAAACAGACTTGGTTGAAAGGGATTACTAAATTATATTCCTCTTTCTTACAGAACTTTTATATAAGCAAGAAAAAACTCAAACAATAGTATGTAACACAACTTAATGAGATTTATGAAACATTAACATAGCTTGAGAACTAAAAACACAAATAAATTGTTAAAGCATTATATACCTATTTTCTTAACTCACTCAAGCACAAGAACAGGTCATATAAACATGTTGATATTACCAAGTGATAAGTTCATAACAAAGCATCTACTATTTACTTGTCCTATAGCACTTAAACTATCCCTTACATGCTAGATTTTAATTCACAACAAAAATATCATAGAACTTTCACATCTTCGTGGCTCTAATCACTAAAATTTTCCAAATCAACAATGATTTTTAAAAAGAGTTCCAATAAAAGCATATTGAAGAAATACTAAAACCATATATCAGATATATACAAATTGCTTAAGAGCTCTTTTTGCATTTAAACTCATACGTGACTTTCATCTTGAATGCTTTTGATTCAGTAATGTTTGGACTTTAAGATATGCAAGCTCAGGACAACATTGTCTAATTCCTATGAAACTAATGATTGAATTTGTTGAAACACAAGATGAAATGTACACAGTAACAGAGGTACAAAATGTTGATGAGTTGTTGGCAAATAAATCATCAATGAATAAAATGTTACTATCAGCAACTTCGATCTTTTATGATTAGTGCAAATAACTATTTTCATAATCATTACTATTTTACGAATGAAAAAGCTTGATAACCACTCAATTCAGTGCAAAATGACAAAGCTTGATAACCAGCCATTCACATTAAGTCAAATCAAGCAGTCAAATTCACAGCACCAAGACCAAGTAGAAACAAATCAAAGCTAATTACTACTAGCCTACAACTCAACTACAACTTTATTAATATTTCCATGCATTGACATCCATAACCAACTACAAGCTAGATAGAACAACATTGATATTAAATTATTATCACATATAATGTGCTTGTTAAGCGATATCAGCAAATCAAAAGGGAATAAAATGCTGAAATATTAAAACTTGTAAATAAAAGAATCGCTTGTTTCAAGCCTCAAATTACAAAAATCAACAAAATGTAGTTTGCAGAATCAATAATCCAAGAATGCAAAATTAAGCATCTATATCAAAAAAAGGAAAAACAAAGAAAAAACAAAAATTTATCACATTGATAACCCCATTAAGCTAAAGGGAAACAAACCCAAATAAAGAGAGGTCTAAACAACGAATGCGGATTTGTTGATGAGGGAAGGGAATAAAAATTGTACTTTTTCTACATAAGGTTGTAATAGAATAAACCCGTAATGGGTATTCCATTCAAACAAACAAAGGATTGTGGTGGGCCCATTGAATAGAGTTGTAATGGCTATTCCATTACACTGAACCAAACAACTCTAACTTGAGAGGCCCAAACCCAATAGAGAGCCTAACCTTGAAGCCTAATTTTAACCCTTGACCCAATCCAACCCAAACCATAAACCTAATTCGGTTTGACTTGTCCCGCTTGTGACTCTACCCGATCTGATCGTTGATCGACCAGTTGAATTTCACCCATTGACTGTTGACTGTTGACCATTGACCATTGACTTTTTCTATTGACCATTGATTTTTTTTTTGGGAAACCTTACCCTGCCATTTTTTTATGTCCTGATTTTTTTCCACAGTCCGTTTCATCAAATTTGAACCTAAAAACCTTGTTTTAACTATTTGCAATAATATTATACTCAGAAATTTCTAAGAAAAGTGAATAAGGGATTTGACTTGAGATGTTTTGTGTGTAGGTGATTACAATTTTGAGAACGATGAGTTAGCTCCTCCACTTGTGCAGACTACCCCTATACAAACTTCGAGAGTTACACGTGAGTTTTGTTATTCCGGTGTAGTATTATGTTAAAATGTGGCATAGTGATAGAATTTAATGTAGAGTTTATTCTCATATGTTCTAATCAACTAGACTCGAAGTTAGATCTGAGCGTGAGAGGTGTTCTCCACGACATTAGAGTTTCTACCCACTTGAGGTGTGTCTCTGTCCATGCTACATGCTTTGTGTGTTTCTATCTGTGTTATATATTGATGTGTGATAATGCTCTTTGTTAAGTATTTGTGTGATATTGTTATGAGATGTGTATTGGTATAATCTTGAGTTGTGTTGTGTTTTCACATGTTAGTATTGCATGCATATCTATCAGACTACGAACATTTTAAATGTGGTGTTTAAAGTATTGTGTACTTTGATATTTGTTATCATGAGATTGTTTTTCGACTGAGATAATTGTGACTTCATACCATTGTGTGTACATGGGTTGGGTTGTATGGTAGAAGTTATGGTAATCACCCCTTCAAACGGCTAATAGTAAAATAATCTGATTGGTGACGATTGGATGGGGAGGTTCTGGGGAACCTTTTCACTATGTTGATGTGTTGGAGCATTAGGTGTATTGCATTGTGTTTGTGCTTGTGACTTTATTGCATATGTGATGTGATACATTGTGTACTTATTTTAAAATGTTTTGTGAAATTATTGTGATACTATGGTTATTATTGCTTGCACTTTAGAGACACATTGAGTTTTTTAGCTCATTCCCCCTCAGTTTCCCTTTTAAACATTCTTGGACATAGGCGACTTGGAACTCGGAGGATCCCTTATTTTTAGTCATTTTCATTTATTATTCATAATGAATTATTTTGGGATTTTTCATATTGTTGTGTTATTAAATTATTTTAGGATTGTGATGTTAATTTTTAATTTGGGATTTTGGATATTTGTTTAAGTATTTGATAAATATTTTTAAGTTTAGAATTATTCAAAAATATGGGAAATAAATTGTTTTACTATGATTTAATTTATTTGCAAATTAAAATTTATATATGTTTTAAATGGTTTCTTGAGGTTGAAATTACAATTGTGACCCTCTAAGTTCGACTCTATCTTCTACGTTAGGTAAAGAGGGTTACATTTAGTTGTATCAAAGTTGAGTTCAACCCTCGGACTGTGAGGCTCTCCAGAATTGTTTTCAAAGTTTTAATAAGTTTTTGGGGTAAATAGGGATTTTTCTGTTAAAATTTATTATCTTAAAATTATTTTCTTGTTTTTAAATTTTAAGTTGAGATTTAAATCCAACACTCTAGTATCAATTCTTACTCGAGTAATATTTACCTCTTTATATAGATACTCTGCCACCACGTAAGAGTTCTAGACTTACGATTGGTTGCGGTTGAGGTTGAGGCAGAGGTCGTACTGCTAGGTTCGTTAGTGATCCTACACTATTGTTGAGCTGGAAGAGAATTTAAATTAGTTGCCTCATGCTGAAGAGGATGAGTTGCCCACTAGTACTGAGGGCCAGCAGACCGCTGATGGAAACCTACCTACTCAGCAAATTCGTGGTAATGACATGCCTGACACTGAGGATAGTGAGACAGTGGAGATGGATAGTGCTACTGTGAACTGAGAGTTTTTATGTCTGCTTCCCGGTGTAATTGAGGGATAGTCTGAAGGTCCTACGAAGACTATATATTTTGATTTTCTAGCTGCTTGGAAGAAGGTTTTTGAGGGTAAGACTGTTACAAATCCATCGGTTGCTGAGAACTGGTTGAAGGATTTACAAAGACTATTTGTTAAGATGAACTACCCTACCAATCAAAAGTTGAGGGTCGCCATTTCACTACTTCGAGGTGAGGCATAGAATTGGTGGGAGACAATAAAGGAGACTATTCTTGTTAGTCAGATCACATGGGAGTATTTTTGGGAGGCATTTCAGGATCGGTATGTGAGTGAGGAATATCTTGCGAAGTTTCGAGAGGACTTTATGAATCTAAGGCAAAACGACATGTTCGTCAATGACTATTTGATAGAGTTCCTGAGGTTGGTTAGATATGCTTCTAGGCTGGTTACTAATGAGAAAGAGAAGTGTGAGTGGTGTAAGAAGGGACTTTGTCTTTCAATATAGAAGGGAGTTTCCATGCACCATGATAGGGTATTTAGCAATTTAGTTAGTTGAGCTAAGATACCTAAGAGGTTAGAGGCTCTTAAGAGAAACTAAAGAGCTCAAGATAGGGAGCGAGGTAGGAAGCAACCGGGAGTGAGGTAGGAAGCAACCGGGCTCAATAGTTTAGCCTAGTTCTGTTAGTTACACTGCTAAGAGGCCAAGAAAGGAGTTTGATCAGCAGAGTTATTCGAGGGTGAGACCTATGGTCTCGACAGTTCTTATGGGTAGTGTGGGTGGTTTGATTGGTTCTCGTCCTTGACAATTATGCTCTTATTGTAATAATAGGCATAATAGCGAGTACAGAAATAAGACAAGTGCATGTTTTAAATGTGGCTCTCTGGACCACTTCCTCAATGATTGTCCACATCTTCCTACAACTTCGTTTAACTAGAGTTAGGTTCAAGCATCTGTTCAGGCTCTTGTTAGAGATAGAGGATAGGGTAGACCTGTTGCTTCGAGAACGGTTAATAGGGGTAGACCAGTTTAGAGTGGTAGTACAACTAGATTTGGGGTGAGACAGTCGGGTTTGGTTTACTCGACTAGGAGACATGAGGATCGTGATGAGCCAAATGCTTTAGCTGTACTTTCTCTATCCTTTCTATTTCTTATGTTGTCTTATTTTACCCAAAGCTACCATCAAGACTCGATATCCGTAACTCTTTAGTCTAAGAAAATTTCGAAGTCGAAATTTCTTTTAAGAGAGAGAGTTGTAACACCCAAATTTTATATTAAGGACTAAAATGGGAATTTTTAAGAAATTAGAGAACTAATTTGAAATTTTATTAAGTTATGTGACCAAATTATGAATTTTAGGGACTAAGTTATAATTTTAGTAAAACTTTGGGATAAAATTGAATTTTCTGTGAAAGTTAGGGCTAGTTTGAAAACCCTAACAATTTAGTGTCCTTTGTGCTAATTACCCAATTGTTAGGTTTAAAACCCATTTTTATTCTTTGTTCAAACCCCTCAACTTCCTTTTATTTTTTCTTAAGTCGAATCTCTCTCTCAAATCTCTCTCTTTTTCTTTTTTTCGTAGGTGCTCCGACAACCACCCCTTTACCGTCCGTGCATCACACTGCTTCCAGCTTTACGTTCCTTGACAATCTATGAACAAAATCCCACTTTCCCTTTGCCTCACTGTCTGTCGTTTGTGAGGAAGCGACGTTAAACCAATTTGGCTGCTACGTCGCCTCTTCCATTGTTTATTTAATTGTGATTCGGATGCCCCCAGTATAAGTGAGTCATTCCTCGTGTTGGGATTGAGTTTGGATCTCTTTTTGGTGTCGTCATCGGCGATAAAGCAGCATTACGTCGTGAGGTTATGGCGATGTCATTTAGGGTTCTTAAACCCTAAGTGTTGTGTTGGTTGTTAGGTGACGATATAATGGGCTCTATTTTCAAACCCAAAAACAAGTCTAATTTGAGAGGCCCAAACCCCATGAAGAGCCCAACCTTGAAGCCCAACTTTAACCCTTAACCCAATCTAACCCAACCCTTGACCCAATCTAACCCAATTCGACTTGACCCGACCTGATTTAATCATTGACTTTGACTCGTTGACACGACCCATTCACTTTGAACTATTGACCTGACCCGTTGACTTTGACCCATTGACTCGACTCATTGACTTTGATCTCGACCTGTTGACCGTCGACTTTTTCCGTTGATCGTTGACTTTTTTCGGGAAAACTTACCCTACTACTTTTCGACATCCTGGTTCTGTTTCTATAGTCCGTTTCGCCAAATTTGAACCCGAAAGCCCTATTTTATCTATTTGCAATAATATTATACTTAGTAATTTCTAAGAAAAGTGAATAAGGGATTTGACTTGGGATGTTCTGTGTGCAAGTGATTACAATTTTAAGAACGACGAGTTACCTCCTCCACCTGTGCAGACTACCTCTACACAAACTTCGAGAGTTACATGTGAGTTTTGTTTTTTCGGTGTAGTATTATGTTAAAATGTGGCATAGTGATAGGATTCAAAATAGAGTTTATTCTCGTATGTTCTAATTCAACTAGATTCAAAGTTAGATCTGAGCGTGAGAGGTGTTCTCCACAAGATTAGGGTTTTTGCCCCCTTAAGGTGTGTCTCTGTCCATGCTACATGCTTATTGTGTGTTTCTATCTATGTTATATATTGATGTGTGATAATGCTCTTTGTTAAGTATTTGTGTGATATTGTTATGAGATGTGTATTGGTATGATCTTGAGTTGTGTTGTGTTTTCACATGTTAGTATTGCAGGCATATTTATCAGACTACGAACATTTTAAATGTTGTGTTTAAAGTATTGTGTACTTTGATATTTGTTATCATGAGATTGTGTTGCAACTGAGATAATTTTGACATCATATCATTGTGTGTACATGGGTTGGGTTGTACGGTGGAAGTTGGAATGATGAAAATGTATAGACTTTTCCATACCCTTTTTGACCTAATTTCATGCAAATTCTGAGTAATTAATGTCGAAAAATATAATTTATTTATAAAATAATTAATTTATGTTAAAATTACCAACATATTGAATTTTAATTATTTTTATAAATATTGAGCATGAATTTGATGATTTTTCGACAGTTTTGCACAATTGATGAAAATCGGCTCGGTAGACATTGTTGATAGCTTACACCGTTGAGGAATTTTTACACCGAGTTAATGACGAGCTGAGGAGAATATTTTTCATGTCAAGGGTCGGTCCAATATGAAGCTAAATTATGGTTTATAATTATATTTTTAATTCAAATTAAATTGGATTAAAAATTAATTATAAAGGCTAAGTTGAAGTGGCTCGATGTGCATGCAACTGAGGGTCGAATCACCTAAAAATGGGCTATCCTTGTGTTGTCCAAGTGCTGACATTAATCATCTAAAATATTGAACAATTCAACCTTGCAAAACAACCCTCAAACTTTCCCAAATTTCCATTCCAACCCTCCTCTTTAATGGATTCAAAATCTCACCCCTAACTTGTTTTTAGCAAACTTTGAACAAGTCAAAGTTGGCATGTGATGGCTGGCCATGGGGGAGTGTGTGGCTGATATTTATTTGCTAAATATAGCCACACAACCTCTCTTCAATTCCACCTATAAATATACCCCCATTCACTTCATTTCAACACACCAATTCACTCACACTTCTCTTCTTTCTCTCTAGTATTCTCTATCTTTTCCAACCTAGTTTTCCCCCATTCCTTTGTCAATTTTTCCTCTTGAGAAAGAGTGGTTATCTCAACCTTCCATAGCCTTTGTTGAGTGTTCATCAGAAATCTCGATCTGAGAAGAATCGAGCAAGAACGATGAAGAACGCGACAACTGTTCTTAGAAATTGACAAATTTAATCCTAGTCTTTTTCTTTATTTTTTAGATTCTTGTTTGTTATTATGATGAATGATATTATGAATGCTATTAATTATTTAATTGAAATGGCTTAAATTTTTTAAGTGTTAGGTTGATTGTGTTTAATTACTTGTTTATATTTAATTCATGTTCATATTGTTATGGGCCTTGAATAATCTATTTAATTAAATATTATCATGTCTAAGTTATTATTGCATTACTCTTGTGATATAACTATTGAATTAATCATTTAAGCGCATTGAAATTGTGATTAATGGACACACTATTTAATTTGTGCATGCCTAATCTTCTAAGGTATCTGAAGGCTAGAATTGTGATGGTGTTAAATAATACATAGCCTTGCATAACTTGCAGGATTTTTGTTATTAAACTGTTTCAACATAGAGATATGATTGTTATTTCACTTGATCCTTTACATGCTTATGATTGTTAATTAGTCGGTTGAATTGACATAGAGATATGTTTAAGAGATTTTTTTAGCTTTCATATAGTATGTATGTGCAATAACACATTCACTTATTAGAATTGATTTAGTCGGTTGAATTGGCATAGAGATATGTTCAAGAGATGAATGAATTTTAGTAAGTGATGTTGTTCATAAGTTAGCAGAGTATCGGGTTGCCGTGAATATTATTTCGTAACAAGCATGAACATGAGTTAGATGTAATTAAGTAGTTAAAACAATTAACCTAACACATTTATGTCGTATTGATTAAAACCCTGAGAAATCGTGCATATGAATACAATTTAGTCTTAGTTTAACTTAGTTTAATTTAATTTAGATACTTTAGATTAAAATCCCTCTCAAATATTATCTTGTTCTTAACCAAATTGTTGATTAAATATTTCATAAATACTTTTCATGGCACAGTCCTTGTGGGTACGATACTCGACATTCACTTGTCACTTTATTACTTGAATACGATTGTGTACACTTGCACATTTTCATCGTTCCAAAAGTAAAATCACTCTGATTGGTGACGATTGGATAGGGAGGGGTTCTGGGGAACTTTTTCACTATGTTGGTGTGTTAGAGTATTGGGTGCATTACATTGTGCTTGTGACTTTATTGCATTTGTGATGTGATATACTATGTACTTATTCTAAAATATTTTGTGAAATTACTATGATACTGTGGTTGTTATTATTTGCACTTAGAGACACATTGGGCTTTTTAGCTCATTCCCCCTCAGTTTCCCTTTCAGATATTCTTAGACATAGACAACTTGGTACTCGAATGATCTCTTGTTTTTAGTTATTTTCATTTATTATTCATTATGAATTATTTTTGGATTTTTCATATTGTTGTGTTATTAAATTATTTTGAGATTGTGATGTTAATTTTTAATTTGAGATTTTGGATATTTGTTTAAGGTATTTGATAAATATTTTTAAATTTGAAATTATTCAAAAATGTGGGAAATGAATTTTTTTACGATGATTAAATTTATTTACGAATTAAATTTTATATCTATTTTAAATGATTTTTTGACGATGAAATTACAATTGTGACCATATAAGTTCGTCCATATCTTTTAAGTTGGATAAAAAGAGTTTTAGAATCCTTTAGAAGCATAAGACTTGCAGTTTAAAAGGAGTACTAGCTATAACTTTTAGAAGTCCACCTAGAAACCTCAAAATGTCCTTGGTTGGTGTAAAGAACTCAAGTGACTTATATGGTAGTCAATTTCTTTTCCACTACTAGAAAAAAAATAGCTACATGCAACACTTTACAACCTTAATGTTTTATCACAACACAACTATAATTTGAGAAGCATAAAAACACTTTCATGTAGAATAAAGAAATTTACTGTAAGCATCCATGTGGAATTTTCAACGTCATGTGGATTTGATTTGACATATCGATGGTTGTAGAAGCATCCATCATGCATGTCAACATTATGATCATCCTTGAGATCTGCAACAAGGGTTGGGATGTTATCAGTAGAGGTATAAATAAATAAAACGTTCGATGAATTATTTGTGAGTCATTCGTATAACATTTGTTTATATTTGTTTATTAAATTAAATAAATGAGTATGAATAAAATATTTATATTCGTTTAATAAACGAACGAACACGAACAGAAGTGTGTTCCATTCGTTTATGTTCACGAACAAGTTCGTTTAAAAGCTCGTTTATTGGCAAGCTCATTTATTGACTCATTTATGAGTCGTTTATTTATTAATGATATTTCTTATAAAAATATTAAAATAATATTTGTTTGTATGTATTTATTGTTTGTTTGTTTATTATCCATTAACATTGTTCGTGAACATGTTCAATTATATGTTCATAAACATGTTCATTTAATGTTCGTGAACATATTCGATTAAATTAAATGAACATGTTCGTGAACATTAAACAAACAAATATAAACACACATAATTTTAAATAAACGAACATGAACAAAAATTTAAAATTCTTAACGAATACAAATTGAACACAAACAAACTTAAAAATAAACAACCGAACATCCACAGAGATTTATTCGTTCAAGCTCGATTCATTTATAATCCTAGTCACCAGTGATGGAGCAATCTGGCGCGGCATAAGGGCACTTGTAGGGACAAAACAAACAGTGCTGCTCGTGCTTAAGCTTTCCGTAATAGGGGAAGATATCATGGAATCCATGATTCTGGTTTTTACAAGGAACCTCCGACGATTCTGCAACTTTCTCCAAAGCTAAATACCTTATATCTCCAAGATCACGGCAGCATGTTGGGCAACAGTTGTGCACTTTATTCTTACAATTTGAACACAAAGTGTGCAACATATAAAATTTTATTAATTAATATTTTACTAAATAAAGAAAGAGGTTAAGAATAGAAATGAAGTAAGAGAAATGGATCGTATTCATAAATGAATATGTTTTTTCGTTAAGTATAAAAATAATTTGAGAATTAATTTAAGTTTCATTAAATTATTATTTAATTAATTATAATTAATTAATTGAATTTTAAAATTGGAATTAAACTAATTAGTTAGTATAAATTTGTTGATCAAGGAAATTAAATATATTTTCTCATAAGTTTTTTTACGGTAAAGTTGTTATGACCTTAACGGAATTAAAATTGAGTTGAGATATTTATTTAATTGATAAATCAATTTAATTAATTTAATTAATGAGATAAATAATATTTATTTTGAGAAATAAAAAACAAATATTGGGTTTGATTAAATTATAAAGTGTTAAATCAAAAGATCAAGAAACACATATAATTTGACCCAATACATTAGATGCTCAATTCCCCTCATATAATAAGTGAGGGGCGACAACCCTAATAATAGTTACTAGGGCATGTCGCCCACCTCCTTCTCTAGGAGTGTGTTTTCTATTTAAATAATATTATTTTTCAAGGGTTTGTTCAACTTTCTTGTACCTCTTCTTATAAATATATATCATTGGTTGACTTAAAACACATATTTCTTTGATTATTGAGATTTTATTAATTAAGAATAAATTATATTTTTTTTGGGAATTATGATGTTTACTAGTTTTTATAAGTGAGAAATTACTTTCCTATTAAAAGTAATAATTTTTTTTTTTTTATGATTTGATTTGTGTTGCTTAAGCCAGTACTTGACGCAATTCGTGGTATAAAGATAGCAAAGAAAGTCGTTCGGTTAAAATCCAAGATTGACTCAAATCTATCTCACACAAAGAACATGTACTTTCCAATTAGGGTTTATTACTATAAATATCACAAAGTAATTCGATTTTTATTTTTTTTTAAACTTTCGTGGTAACTGCTAAAATTATTTTCTTAACCAAATTTTCCAACAATTTGGGCAAGGGTAGTGTCGCGAGGGAAGCAACAAACTTTCTTTGACTATGATTTGGAGATTTGGTTGTACATGTGTAACACCCTCGACCCGATCTACCGGATCCGAATCTTGAATGTTATGTCCTTCTTACAAATATCTTAAAAAAATTTCTTTACATTTCGCCTATGTACAAAGCTCTATGAATGGCTACTACAAAGTTTCTCGTAAAGATATAATGTATGATATTTATTACAACTCAATAAAATTTAACACTTTCCAACTTTCTCTCTTAGTCTATTAGGTAAACTTTGGGATGCTACTTAATGACTTATGCGCAGACTTTAGCTTGTCACTTAACTTCCTCTATATACATAACAGCCTAATCACGTCGCTTCTTTGGCGTAACCCTGACATCATCCCTTAACACGAAATCATTTATAACCTCAAACAGAAGATAACTTTTGTAAGTTCATAAGAACGTAGTGAGCTAAACTTTTGAATACCTCTTTCATTTACTTTACGTTACATTCGTCACTTTACACATCCTTGGGGTATTCCTTGACATTTCTTACTTCATTGGCAGATACATCACTTAAGCTACCATCTTTCTTTCTTCAGAATCATTTCCCTTCTCTTGAGTGTACTATACTTAACATCTCTTTACTTTCTATATCCTTTCTTTAATCTTACCTGTAATTAGCCCTTAACCATCTCATTTACCTTATTATCAGACTTAAAATCATATTTCATACTTACTGATCTTACCATTATCTTCAGGCGAGGTAGACTACACCCATTACTTAACTCAAAATTTGCCCAGATCTTCCTTATTTCATAGTACTTTTTATACGTACCTTTAACATAGGTCCTTGCTTATCCACATTCTATGGCGCACACTAGCCTTACTGTTCATTCATCATCTTATATACTTCCCTTAACTTTAGAGTCTTACCTTCACTTTGCCTTCAGAGTGTAAGTCGTATCATTCTTTCCTGATTCCTTATGTGTTATTCATTCAGTCTTTTTTCGTGAAGGTTCTTTTAAATAGCCACAAAGGCCTTTCTTTGTATTCACCACAAGGGTTATCCTTTATAGAGTTGCCACGAAGGCATTCTGTCGTTTGATTGTGCCATAAAGGCGTTCCTTTATAGATTAGCCAAAAAGGCTTTCCTTTAATATATGCCACAAAGATGACCTTTTATAGAATGCCACAAAGGTTTTCCTTTATAGATTAGCCAAAAAAGCTTTCCTTTCATATATGCCACAAAGACGACCTTTTACAAAATGCCACAAAGGTTTTCCTATTAAGAGTTTTGCCATAAAGGCATTCTTTTTAACAAAGATCGCCACAAAGACTATTTTGTCCAGAGATTTACCACAAAGGCAGTCCTTTGAGAGGTTCGTCACAAAGGCTCACCTGTCCATAATTTAGCCATGAAGGCTTTCTTACAAAGTTTAGCCACAAAGGCTTTCTTTTAGAGACTCACCATAAAGGCGTCCTTTAACAGAGATTTATATATGATATATCACTCATTCTTAACTATCTCGTTAGAACATAACTAGCATATTAACTTATTACACTTGGCGTGACATGCCTTCTTGTGACGACCCACTTATCAAGCCAAAAGCATTAGTAGGGAAGATAACACTTCACCAATTGAAGTACCACTTAGTTTGTTTATTAAGTTCAGAGCTCGCCTGAATAGCAGGCGTTACCTTACTTTTAAAGGAATCTTGTTCAAACATCGTGGTCTCAAACTTAGCTTAGAGGAGTACCTTATCTTTCTTTTAGCCCTATTATCTCAATCAAAGGAAGAGAGAAAATATTTTCTTTTTAACTTATCTTAAATACTTAACTTAACCCAAGATCTTATTGAAACTTGTTAAACGTCATATCAGTCATTGGGTGATTTTATCCAAATCTACAATTTCCAAGAAAACTAATCAAGTACTTACCTTTGGCCCTTAACTATCTTGGTTCACGTTTGATTGGTTCTTGACTATCGTTCCTTCCAACTTAATTGGCTTAAAGTCAACCTTATAGGATACTTTACACTACTGACGTAAACTCGCATCATATAGATCGTTTCCCTTATCTTTAATGGAGTCCGCCTACTCTATGTGCCAACAAAGCTTTTGGGCGAATCCTTCCTTATTAGACACACATCTTCATTATTATGTGCCAACCTAGTGTTGCCAACATCAAACCATCATAGACATGCTCAAAAGGGTTCTTATACTTTGTTTAGTTCTAACACTAAACATATTCGATACTTATCTCATCTGTCTTATTTCCCTAAACAACATCCAGACACTAAGGCTTCTCAGGCGATATGTTACAACATGAACCAAATCGAGAAGGACTTACATCTGAATGTGGGTGTGCAGTGGAATGTACTATTTGGGGCTGTTTGTTGGTCTGTATGGAAGAATCAGAATGCTTTGAACTTGTGCTGAAGCAAGCATATCATCCAGTCTATACTGCCTAAGCCAGTACAGCAAGGTGATGTTCGACAGCTACTTTATTGGGAGGGACCTCATCCGGGCTTGGTCAAATTGAACACAGGCGATGGTGTGGACATAGGAACAAGGCTTGGCCCGGCGAGTGGGTTGTTGCATGTTAAACATGGAAATCGACTGCTTGGCTACTGTTTAAATGATGGTGTGTTGGATGTCTTGAAGGTGAAATTATGAGGTGTTGTAAATAACTTTTAGCTAGTGTAGAGGGTTGGTTTCAAACATGTTATGGTTGAAGCGTATTGCCTTTAGGTGGTTCTATTACTTAATAATTAGGATGCAGTGGTCAGTCTGTTTAGCTTAGTCTGTCATATTAATAGTCTTTAAGTTGAGAGATTGGAGTGTTACTTTTTAGCATATGTTTCATGAGATGAATTAGACAACATATGCAATAACAAAGTTGATACCACCATTGCCAGAGGTGTTAAAGGTGTTCCACCATATACCACAGAGTTGTCTTCGAATGTTGAGAAAAATTTGGCATCTGTTGGCTTTGTACGCGGCTAAATTGACTAGTGATTTCTTAATGCTTTCAACTTCGAAAGTCTTCTCAATTAAAAAAAAAAAAAAGAATAAGCCATCGCAAGAGAGAAGATGAAATTAAATAAAAGTAAAAAAATTCAACTTTAAAAAAAATCATGAAAGGAAAAAGAAGGATAGAAAGAAGAAGATTAAAAATTGAAAATAAATGAATATGTGACGTATCACAATAATATTTTCAACGGAGTTAATAGATGGGTTATTTTGTTTAATAATTTTTTTTTGAAGGTACAAAATAATATTTTAAGTAGACTATTAAAAAAAAATAACTCAGAAAAATGTCATAGTTTAAAGAAATGATGATGATATTATTTCTTTTTTAATTTGCCAGTTTGCCGCCCATATAAAATTAAATAAAAACCCTTAAACCAAAATTTTTTCTTTCCCAAAATCTCGTACTTTAAAGGAAAAAAGGAAATAGAGAAAAAAAAGTTCACCCTTTGTCTTTCAGAAATGGAAGAAGAAGATCAACGCAAAGTCACAGATCTAGTAATTGAGCTAGTTCGTCGTTTACTCTCTCAACAAAACCCTCAAAACGCAAGCCCTAACTCTCCTCATTTCTCCCAATTTCTCCGCTACGCTTTCCGCATTCTATCCAGCCGTTTAACCCCTTCCGTTTCCCCTGATGCCGACGCCGTCGCCGAATCCATCAAGCGCCGTCTCGCCACTCAAGGTAACTCCTCTGATGCCCTTACTTTTGCTGATCTCTATACCAAGTTCGCTTCCAAAAATGGTCCGGGCAGCGTTAATAACAAATGGGCTGTTCTTTATTTGCTTAAAATTATATCCGAGGATCGAAAAAATGCTATCAGTGGGATGGATTCTTCGGTTTTCTTGCCTAATTTAGGTTTAAATGATGATGAAATGGGAAATGATTTAAGGCTTTTGAATGCTAAAGAGAATAGAGAAAAGGCTTGGAAAAATGGGATTTTATTGGTTTCAAAAGACCCCGAAAATTTACGTGAAATTTCATTTAGGGAGTTTGGGAATTTGGTTAAGGAAGAGAATGAGGTGACTGAAGAGGTTTTGGTTAGAGATGTGTTGTATGCTTGTCAAGGGATTGATGGGAAGTACGTGAAATTTGATAGTAATTTAGATGGTTATGCTTTATCAGATTCAATTAAGGTACCTAGAGCTACTCGAACTATTGTTAGGAAGCTTTGTGAATTAGGGTGGTTGTTCAGGAAAGTTACAGGGTATATTTCAGAGAGTATGGATCGTTTTCCTGCCGAAGATGTGGGGACTGTAGGACAGGCATTTTGTGCTGCTTTGCAGGATGAGTTATCAGAGCATTATAAGTTGTTGGCTGTGCTAGAGGCTCAGTCCACAAATCCAATTCCATTGGTTTCAGAGAATGCAAGTTCAGGTAACTATTTGTCCTTGAGGAGATTGTCAGTTTGGTTTGCTGAGCCAATCGTGAAAATGAGACTAATGGCTGTTTTGGTTGATAAGTGTAAAGCTTTGAGGGGAGGTGCTATGGCTGGCGCTATTCATTTGCATGCACAGCATGGTGATCCTCTAGTCCATGACTTCATGAGGCGATTGCTTAGGAGGGTGTGCTCTCCGCTTTTTGAAATGGTGAGGAGTTGGGTTTTGGAAGGGGAATTGGAGGACATTTTTGCTGAGTTCTTTATTGTGGGGCAACCAGTGAAAGCTGAATCCCTTTGGAGAGAAGGTTACCGACTGCATGCTGGAATGTTGCCTCTGTTCATTTCCCAATCTATTGCTCAACGTATTCTGAGGACTGGGAAATCTATTAATTTTCTTCGTGTTTGTTGTGATGACCGAGATTGGGTGGATGCAGCAACAGAGGCTATAGCTGCTGCTGGAGTGACTACTAGAAGAGGGAGTCTTGGATATGGAGAAACTGATGCACTTGAATCTCTAGTCATGGAAGCAGCTAAGAGAATTGATAAGCATTTGTTGGATGTTATATACAAGAGGTACAAGTTTAAAGAACACTGTCTTGCAATCAAGAGATATTTGCTGCTTGGGCAGGGTGATTTTGTTCAGTACCTGATGGATATTGTTGGACCAGAGCTTTCTGAGCCTGCTAATACTATTAGTTCCTTCAAGTTAGCTGGATTACTGGAAACTGCAGTTCGGTCATCTAATGCTCAGTATGATGATCCTGACATACTAGATCGGTTGAGAGTTAAGATGATGCCACACAGCACTGGTGACCGTGGATGGGATGTATTCTCATTGGAATATGATGCTAGGGTTCCTTTAGATACAGTGTTTACTGAATCTGTCATGACAAGGTATTTAAGAATTTTTAATTTTCTGTGGAAGCTTAGACGGGTGGAGCATGCACTCATTGGTGCTTGGAAGACAATGAAACCCAATTGTCTTACTTCACATGTATACACAAAACTGCAACATGCTGTAAAATTGCAATTGCTTTCAACATTGAGGCGATGCCAGGTTCTTTGGGATGAGATGAATCATTTTGTTACCAACTTGCAATACTATATCATGTTTGAAGTCTTGGAGGTGTCATGGTCCAATTTTTCCAATGAAATGGAAGTAGCCAAAGATCTTGATGATCTACTTGCAGCACATGAGAAGTACCTCCACTCAATTATAGAAAAATCACTCCTGGGTGAAAGATCTCAAACCCTTTACAAGTCACTGTTTGTCCTCTTTGACCTTATACTGCAATTTAGAAGTCATGCAGATCGGTTATATGAAGGAATTCATGAGTTACAGGCGAGGTATGTACTGATATCATACTATTTGCACATTTTTTAGTTATCTTAAGTGAAGTGTCCTGTTTTGATGTTCCCTCACACTTGCTTTTTATGTTGTGTAGAACTGCAGAATCCTCTTTAAATTCTCGAGACAAAAACAAAGCGAGGCAAACCAAGGATAAATCTTCAGAGCCAGGGTCTTGGATTAGGGAAGGCAGGAAAGCTATAACACAGCGTGCTAGTGAATTCCTTCAAAATATGGGACAAGAACTAGATGCATTAGCTACGGAGTATAAATCATTGCTTGAGGGTTTCTTAACTCAGTTGCCTGTTCAGCAACATGTAGATTTGAAATTCCTCCTTTTCCGGTTAGATTTCACTGAATTTTATACTCGACAGCATGCTACCATGTAAAGCTATCAATACGTATGGGTTTAAGGAGTTGCTGCTCATATTTGAGACATAAATGTAGTTCTTCAATTCACTAATGTCATTTTCACAATTCTCCCACTTGAATGAACAATCTCCTGGGCACCTGGTGAACATTTAGACTGACCAATTTGTACAACATCTCTTCGTTTTTAGGTAAGACAACTTGTACTCTTCTGTCAGTTTTGTGCTATATTTTTACAGGCATCTGACGCTGTATATTATATTTCAGATGTCTTTCGGATGGCTTGTTTGGAATGTTGCAGTTGATTTGAAGGTATTCTTATGATTTTGTTTATGGTGTTTCTGTAGTAGTATACAAGTTTTGGATTTGATAGTCCAAGGTTATTGGTGTTTTCTTACAGCTCTTACAACTGATATGTCCAAAGGTTGTATATCTGTACTATATTTCTCTATTTGTTAATTGATGAGCAATTCATGCTATATGTTTGATTTTTATCTCTTATTTTAACTTAACCATTTCTTGTGCTATACCTTTGGGGACTTCATTGTGGCACTAAGATGTGGCTTTTATCTGTTTTTTGATGCTAAGCCTGGTTTCTGTTTTTTGTTTTTGTTTTTTTTTTTTTTTTTGTATTGGTTGCAAGTTTGGCTTGCAATGCAAAGTGAGGTGCTCAATGCATGTGAACAAGGAAGTTTCTCTTTTTCATAATTTTCTACTATAGGGGACCATTAACCTACTTGTAATATCTATCCATTTTCATTTTCCTTTTCAGTTTCTGCATGGAATAGAGATCAGTAAGTCTAGAATTCTGAAGTTCAAAGTATGACTAGCAATCTGGAAAGAACCTTTTACAAATTTATTTTTAGGTACTAGGAAATTAATAATATTTAAATGTAACCAGGATTCTATTGTCTTGACAGGGATGGCATATGTTTCTGTTCATTATTTTGCTGTGTTCTGCTGTGGAACACAAATAGATGATATATTCAGTAGTTTTGAATTATTTACACAATGCTCCTGTCATGTGAATCTATTCCTTAGCCATGATCTTAATTTTGTATGTCCCCCCCCCCCCTCCCCAAAAAAAAAAAAAAAAAAAACTGCTTTAGCTGCAAAGGGCTTTTCAAAAGAGCAAAATCCACATTACCAATGATGCTAATAGCATCAGGTGGTTGGATTTTTACCTTGTCAATGTGAAAATTCTTATTCTCATGGCATATCATTATGGTTTCACCCATTGAGCAATAGCTTTCAGATTCGAGATGCCAAGGAAGTCAATGGTGTATGAGGTGAGCTGAAATCCTCTGTCCCTTCTGCTTGCTTCTATTCGTGCTCCACTAATCTAATTGGTCGATGTGTCAGATTGAATTTTATATTTTTACTTCCAGTTAACGACGTGAACTCTTTTTCTCCTCCTCAAGTTTCATTTATTTTATTCTTTCTTTCTTTTAAGATTCAAATAAGTATTTAAGATTGCATCCGAAGTTTTGAGTGGCAAAAAAACATCTAAAATTAGTCTCATTGAGTCCATCTGCAACCTTATAATTGTCAGGTAACAGAAGCTTAAGCCATTGAAAGAACACTATACTAAACCACTCTGCAGGTTATAGATCCAGAAACATACATAAGTTCTAAGTCTCAACAGTCATCTTAGTATCAAGCTGAGACTATGGGTCATCATTTTAATCCAGAAACATACACTTACTAAGCCATGGTAATTTCTGGTTTACTAAACCTGAAACTGAGTTTATGTCATACATGTTTGTAGGGTTTTGAGCAAGAACTTTAGAAGCAGCCATTTAAAAGTCATTTATGGTTTCTTGAGCCTTTCCATCAAATATGAGAGAGAATCTAAGTTTAACAGTGATCTTGGTATAAGCTGAGAGAATTATTGGAAGAAAGCCTTAATGCCTTGAAATGCTCATATGCTACGCATCAGTAATCGGGGAGCAACGTCATACTCTATGGATCCCTACACCACTTGAATAACTAAGAATCCAATACTAGTCAGGGCCCCATAAATGGCTGCTTGGATGTTAACTTGAACTCTGTTTCTGGCAGCCTCTCAGATAAGATCTCCTGAGCTTCTGTTATGGTTGAAACGAAAGCAACACTGTTTCCACTGAAACTTGACCCCAAAAAACTGTGGAACTTCAGAAAGCGGAGAAAAAGAGCACAGCATTAACAGGACTCCAGACATAAATTTAAGGCTATTTTATCCAAGTAATCCATAAAAAATTTAATTACAAAAATAATCTTTGTTTAAAAACATTCACTCAAATGACCTAAAATGAAAAGTGTAAATTGGTTTTGGTCAATAAATGGTGGGCATTCATTTAAAATTATACTCAATGATTATCTAATTTTTGCATCGGGCATTAAAATTTTTTTTTTTTGGATTTTGGTCATTTGATGGACGATTATACCAATATTTGGAAAAATAAATTGGGTTTTGGCCATCTAATGGTCCGTATCAAAGACCCAAAATTTGAAAATATTTTATGGGTGTTGGTCATTAAATGGCTAGTATCAAAGTCTCATCATAGAAATTTTTTTTGGTTTTGGCCTATAGATGGTTGACATCACTTTTTTGGGTATCTAAAAAAATTTTCCTGGTATTTTGGGACACTGATGCCCAGAACCAACTTTATCAGATTTAATTTTTTTTTATTTTGGCCTATAGATGATCAACACCAACTTTATCAAATTAAAAGATTTTATTTTTTTGGGTTTTGAGACACTGATGCTGACACCAAAATTATTTCTCTTGATTTTGGGAATTAGATGGTCGGAACCCCTTCTATATATAAGGCATAGGTTTGGGTTCTTAAATTGTCATTAGATCTTAAAAAAAATGCTCTCAAAGTAACATTAAAATGAGAGTGTTTTTTAGTGTATCATCAAATGAATATTTTGTACTCGATTGTAGATGAGAGTGTTTGGAGTGTACAATCGAATTTTGGGGTTAAATTATAAACTATCATGTTTTTTCGGAGTTAAATTATATACTGTCATGTGAAGCAGGAAGGATATGTTGTCGAAGGTTGGATGATTTTTTGCGCCATAAACGACTATTCGGGATGTCTAACGCAAATGGATATTATTTACGTTGGAAGAGTTTTTATTCAGCAAACTAACAGTTGAAGTACTGATGAGGTACTGATGCAACTTAGATCAATGTAAACACATATACGACTAACTATTGAGAACCATAAAAATTATGCAATCAAAGGTCGGATGACTTTTGTGCCATAGATGGCTAATCGAGACGACTTAGACTTGAGTCAAGCAGATGAACATTATATATGTTTGTATTTTATTGTATATTTAATTTTAATTTATTATGTATTATTGTTGTTCGAATTTTAAATTTTCGTGTATTAATATTATACAATATTTATTGTTAAATAAAGGCTTATTGAATAATATATTTTGATATAACAAATTAAAGTGTTTTTGAATAAAAAAGTTGAATAAATTGATAAAATCATATGTTTTAACCAATTTCAAACAAGTTAGAATTGCTCTAGGACAAAAAGTATCGGTACTTTTTGTGTAAGTATCGATATTTTATGAGATATCGATACTTTTTTGATAATTGAGACCAAATTGACATTCTAGTTTCATGATTTTTTAAACAATGACAAAAAGTATCAATACCTTTTCAAAAAGTATCGATACCTTTTATTAAATATCTATACCATAGCTCCAACGGTCACTGAATCTGCATTTATTACAAAAATTATTGATACCCTTTTAGTAGGTATCGATACTCGAAGTTGCAGGTGACATAAATGCTCTGGTTTTTCATCCCCAACGGCTACAATTATTACACCAACAACCACAACGGTTAGAAATCAACTTGGGGGCAAAAATATCATTTTCCAAAGGTCTAGCAACAAGAAGTGCAATGTGCAAAGCCTAAAGATCAATCAAAACAACCTAGAGTATAATTCTTTCTTACCTTTTCTTGTAAACACTTGGGAGCTTTCATTGTATTCATTTAGTTCAAGTGTTCTTTTTTATATTGTTGCTTAATTGGCAAACATCTTAATCTTGTAAGGATTGTTTCTTTGTTTGCTTGTTTGTTTCTCTTTTGAGAGAGGATTTATACTTAAGGTTTAGGTAGAAACCTTAAGGAGTTGTCTCTTAAGACTTTGGGGTATAAGTCTTAAGTGATTGCAAGGTTAAACCTTGCTCTCAAAGGTTATACAAATGTAGCAGATTTGAGAAAATCCTTAGTTGTGGAAAGCTAAGGTAGTAGAGTAGGCATTTGGGGTCGAATCACTATAAATCCTTGTGTTCTTTGTTGCAAATTTCAATTGCTTCCACGACAACATCTCAAAGGCTAATTCAACCTCCCTTACCTACATTATCGAGTTGATCTATCGAGCTAACAATTTGTATCAGAGCTAGCCTCTAAAGACGGTTTAACAACCAAGAGAAGATCCTTGGAGAAGCTTGAAAGATCAACAAGTCATCCAACAACAATGACATTTACTTTCGAGGGAACGTTCGTAGGAGAAGGACATTCCACCGTAAGGCCTCCCCTTTCCAATGGCACCAACTACTCATATTAGAGAACAATAATGAAATTATTTATTTAAGCCAACGATTATGGAGTGTGGAGGATAATCACAAATGAGTCATTCATTCCAATGAAGATAGCTGAAGGTGTTAGTGTTCCAAAAGAGAAAAATGAATGGGATGCTAATGACATTGTAGGAGCCCATTTTTGTCCGGGCTCCTACCAATATTATTAGTGTTATTTTTATTTATTTATTTATTTAAAACCCAAAAACATAAGACAAAGCCCAATGCCTTTAGCCCAATTTTTACAAGCCCAAATTAAGACAAAAAAGAAAAGAAAAACCCTAGACTAAAAAACCCTAGTCGCCTCATCCCTTGCTGCCCTTCGGATGACCGACACTGCCCCTTCCCCGGAGATCTTCCAAAATGCGGATCTGCAAAAAAAAGAAAGAAGATCAATAGGAAAATCAAATAAAAAAATTAAATCAAATCTACAAAAAAGATTGTAATATCGTGTATATAAACACGAAATTTTTCTGTAATGATGACACAAATTTCTTGTAAGAAGCACTCAAAATTTTGAAATAAAATACAATAATTTTTTACAATCGGACACGCATTCAAGCATACATTCGAAGTTTAGAAAGCAAAAATCCAAAGGTATTCAAATTTTTATTTATTTTAAACTAACATAGATCTAACTTTGTTTGATTCGAAACTATAAAAAAAAAGAGATTTTTGTTGCTTGTTTTTACCTTTTTGCATCGTTTCTTCTTTACAGCCGCCATGGGAAGCTTTGACGAACGAACAAAGCCCTAAAATTGAAGGGTCGTCAAGCTCGTGAGGCATTTCGGAGTCGATTTTGGTGAAAAGGACTTCAGATTCGGGCTAGGGAGGCTTGAAAACGTTAAAGGTATGTTTTTTGGGTTTTCAACCATCGTATACGGTGGTCATCGACACCGACATCCGACGGACCCATGACGCTGGTACACCGGAGCTCTACGATCGGTCGATGGTTTTTTGAGAGAAAATGAAGGAAGGTTTTTTGGTTTTTCTTTTAAAACTAAACTTAAAAATGAATTTTTCTTCACAAATGATTTACATATATATATATATGTACACAAAATAGCGCCGTGTTGTGCCTAATACAATAGGCATAAAAAGCAACGTTGTTTTGAATAAAAAGCCCGAAATCCGACCCGCTTTTAACGTAAGTAATTTAGTTAAAACCATGGGTTAATTGTCCATTTGGTCTTTCTACAATTTTAGGGGTCTTAATTTAGTCCTTTTTGCATTTTTTACAGGTTTTAATTTAGCCTTTCAATTTTTATGTGTTTATAATTTAGTCCCTAATTCTATTTGGCCCATTTATTTATTTTTTATAATTTTAATCCCTATTGTTTTAATTCTCATTTGATTTGGTCCCATTTTCATTTTTTTCATATTATTTGCATTATTTAATTTTTATTTATTAATTATTTATTTATGATTTATTTTTTTACTTTATATCTAACTTTATTTTTTAGGTATTTTATTTATTTTCTCTCAATTTTCATGACTACTCCCTATAATTTTATTATTTATAATTGATTGATTTTTTTATTGTTAGTTTATGCTATTTAAATATTTTGCCTTTATTAAATTTGATTGATATTTTATTTATGTGCATTCTATATTTTTACCTTTAAATTAATTACATGACTTATAGTATTTTTGACTTTAGTTTTCATAACTATGTTATTCTATATTGTGGTGCTCTTAATTGCATTTAACTGTATTTATTATATTTATGCATGTTTTATTTTTGCCATTATTGTAAATTGTGTATGTATTCATTTTTTGCATGACATTTTAATTCATAAATTATTTTAAAAAAAATCGAGGCAATGTTCATTGTTTTGGGAATTTGAGAGGATCATGTCTTAACTCACTAGGTGTGGTTTTTTCTTTAAACCGGGATAATTGAATATGCTTCTTAAAATTAAAATATGAGATTTTGGGATAATAATTAAGAATGCTTGTTATTTTCGAAAATTCGAATTGTTATGTCTTAACTTACTGGATGTGACTTTTTCTCGATTAATTTGAAATAATGAGTCTTCTTCATAAAAATGTTACTCGAGAAGGGTGATAGCTTAGCTGATGGACATGTATCAGATTACTATTTTACTCGGATTAGCGTGACTCGGAATAATCTGCAAGAGCTGAAGGAGATATGAGATCATTGTATGATGGAATGAAACAGACTTTTTACTGCGAGTATGGGGATCTACCGTATTTACTCGATGTTAAGGTAGACAAACATCTCTTCCGAGCCCTTGCACAGCATTGAAACCCGATTTACAGTTGTTTCATCTTCGGGGACATGGACATGGTACCTACGATCGAGGAGTACACCGCTTTACTTCGTTGCCCAAAAATTTAGGTAAACAAGGTCTACTCGAAAGCTGCTAGTGTTTCAACCCTTTTTAGAAAATTGATGAACATTACAGGAATGAGTGAGCAATGGGTTATAGCTCGAATTAATGTAAAAGATGATAACAAATGTATCACTTGGAAGAGCTTGCAAGATTTGATCTTAGCACATCCAGATGCGAAGAAAAAAGTGGATATATTTGCTCTCAATTTTTATGGATTAGTTATTTTTCCTAAGGCGTTAGGGCATGTAGAGGAGGCGGTGATTGATCTATTCGATCGGCTAGATAAAAGGGTCACACCTGTTCCAACGATTTTGGTTGAGACTTTTAGGTCATTGAATGCATGTAGAAGGGAAGGAGAAGGAAGATTCATAGGCTGTGCACTACTACTGACAGTTTGGTTTCATAGTCACTTCTGAAAGGTGGAAAAGGTCTCCATTCGAGTATTTTCTAAGAGTTATTCCCCTTTGAGAGAATTTGTGATTATGTAGAAGTAAGAGAACACTTCTGAGGAGAAGTGGATGGCGATACTCCATAGTCTCCGAGACGAAGACATTGAATGGCAAGCACCATGGTTTATTCCTGATGAAATACTTTATCGATATGGAGATTTTGATTGGGTACCACTGCTTGAGATATAGGGAGCTATAGGATATGCCCCTTTGTTAGTGATGAGATAGTATAGATCAAGGTAGTTCATGCTAGTGACACAAGGTTTGACTCAGTGCGAGTTTGTGTATAAGGGTGAGAACAACAAGAAGAAGGTTTGAGAGATATCGAATGCTTAAAATCAAGTTCACGTAATGAAGACGTTTGTTGCAAATCCCATGGTAACCCCGGAGTATGATGATTGAAGGAATAAAAGAACCAATGACAACATCCCTGTGCCAAATCTAGAAAATGTCCGCCCAGTTCAAGAGCATTTACAGGTAATTCCATCAGAATTAGAACTCATAAAGCAAGATTTTGAGAAAAAGAGTTTTGAGTTGAGAAAGAAGATAGAGATACTAGAAGAGGAAAAGATGCAACTGGTATTGGATGTTGATATCCAAAGATTAGAGGCCGAAAAGCTGAGGAAAGGAAAGAGAAAGGTTGAGGAGGACTTGAATAGTTTGAAGAAGGACTACAAGAAGCTTCGTCTATCAATGGGAACCGCTGGGTTAGGTAAGACATCAGAACAATGGCAACAAGAAATCCAAGAGGAAAGGATTCGAGCGGAATAGTGAAAGAGAGAGTTTCAAGATGTTGAAGTCCAAGAAAATGCCATAAAGAGAAAGCTGTTGGAAAGTCAATTAGAGAAAGCTGAGTTGAGAGCTCGAGTAGCTGAGTTGGAGGAGTCTTTGCATAGGCATCACAGTCGTAACTCTGTAACCAAATTGAGGGCAAGTCAGGCTAAGAATAATGAGCTAAAGAAGAGAGTAGAAGAACTTGCAATTTCTTTGCCAAACTGCGAGTTCCGAATTGAGTTCCTTGAAAGAACCTTAGAGATAAATGATAAGCAACTTCAGCACTCTCAGAGGTAAGTTAGAGATCGAGACTATGTCATGGTTGAAGCATTGACTCAAGTAAAAGAACTGGCAGAATACCTGTAGAGGTTAGCTGTTCAAGCCGATGTTTTGAGCTTAGAGTATGAATAAGAGTCTGATAAGGGCCAAAAGTTAGCATGTCTACTTCGAAAGATTAAGACTCTAAGCAGCGGGACAAGGCTTTATATGTAATTTATCTTATGTAAATATATTCATTTTCTAGTAAAGTTATTCTATCAGAATTCGATCAAGAATCAATACCTTTCTTTCTTATATATTCATGCATTCAACATTGCATTTTTATTTTATGCATTAAAATTTTAAGAGAACTTCACTAATTAATTAAAATTACGACAGTTACTCTAGAAAAACAACAAATCCAACACCCTTACAGTACTCGTACTAAGTCTAAAGCCCAACTATAGGATCAACTGACTAAAGTGAAGCAAGATATGAAAAACCAGATCATCGAGACTCAAAGGGATATAATTAATCGAATGACTCAATTACTGGCTGGGGGACTTGATAAAGGGCAAGGTCCTGTAGAAAAATTTAAGGAAGAAAATGAAGATCTTCCATATCCTTTGGGTCTTACCCCAGTGCCTATCAAAGCTCAGGAAAAGACATGTGTTTAAGGAGCTTCTGTCACCATCAGGCCTCAGCCATACTTGGTTGGCTCATCAAAACTAGTAATTATCTAATGGGCTCTGGTTCCCACCTAAGGGATAACCTAGTCAATCCTGTCATAACAAATTTTGATAAAGTATTGGGAGCAGAGAAGACAAGAGCTGAATTTCCAAACCAGCTGGAGGAACATTGTAAATGGTTACAGGAAAGATTCAAGACAATGAAAGGAGCTGAGATTTTTTGTGGAATTGACACCAAGGAACTGAATTTGGTCCCAAACCTAGTACTCCCTCATAAGTTTAAGGCTCCAGTGTTCGAAAAATATAACGAGACGAGTTGTCCAGAAGGGCATATAACCATTTTTTGTAAAAAGATGACAGGGTATGTCCACAATGATCAACTACTAATTCACTGTTTCCAAGATAGTTTGACAGGATCGACTGCAAGGTCGTATAATCAATTAATCCGTGCAAGGATTAGTTATTGGAAGGATTTGGCACATATTTCATGAAGCAGTATAGCCATGTTATTGATATGGCTCCTGATAGGATCATGTTACAAAATGAAGAGAAAAAACCTAATGAAGCTTCAGACAGTACGCCCCAAGGTGGAGAGATATGGCTACTCATGTATAGCCACCACTATCTAAAGAGAGATAACCATGCTCTTTATAAATACCCTGAAACCGCCATACATTAATCACTTGTTGGGAAACGCTACCAAGAGTTTCTCCGATATGGTTATGTCAAGAGAAATGTTTGAAAATGCAATCAAAAGTGAGAAGATTGATCATGGGAAGAGTGCTAAGAGGTCTGCTTCTAGAAGGAAGGACAATGAAGTAAACAACGTAGGCTTATATAGGTCGAACTATGCAAAGGCAGTCATGGTGACACAACCGAAAGCCCCAACAGCCAACTATCAAAACACTTAAAGACAAGAATCAAGCTTGAGGTTGAATTTTGAAAGAGTTCAATTTACTCCTATTCCGATGTCATACAAAGAGCTCTACAAAAATTTATACGATACTCGTGTAGTGACCCCGTACTATTTAAAGCCACTGCAACCCCCATTCCTAAAATGGTATGATGTAAATGCTCAATGTGAATACCATACAAGAATAACTGGACACTCAATTGAGAATTGTCTTGCTTTCAAAAAGCTAGTTAAGAAGTTCACTAGTATGGGACTCGTGAGATTCGACGAGCCAACATGACCCAATGTAGTTGGAAATCCCTTGCCCAATTATCCTGATTAGGGAGTGAATGCAGTTGTGGAGGAAAAGAGTAGGAAGATCAAACTGATATTGGGAAGGTCAAATATCCATTAAAATTGGTCTAGTAACAGATGGTCAACATGGGCTTGATCGTGCAACATGTGGAAGACACACTAAAAGTTGAGAATTACTGTGAGTTTTACGCCATCGAGGAGCATAGAATTCAAGAGTGTGTCGAATTTAGAGCCTTGGTACAAGAAATAATGGATAATAAGAAGCTCGAGTTTTTTGAAAAGACAGAGGATACAAAAGGAGAAAACATTTGCGCTTCTGAGGAAAGGGCATCGGAAAAAGCTTACAAGGCCAATTCGCCAGTGTTAATCATATCTAAGCCAAGAAGTAATGAGATTAGGGAATGAATGACACCACGAGCCATTATTCAGAAACCTACAATGTTCCCTTACAAGGACAGTAAACGGGTCCCATAGAGCTATGATTGTAATGTGATAGTGCCGAGAGAGGGAGGATCAGTGAAAGATGTAGGTTTAATCACCCGTAAAGGAAAGTCAATAAACCTGAGCTACCAGTAAATGAGCTGATAATTGAGAAGGAGGCCAAGGAATTCTTGAAATTCCTAAAGCATAGCGAGTATAAAGTGGTGAAATAGTTACATAAGCAACAAGCCCGCATATTAGTCTTAGCCCTACTGCTAAGTTTAGAAACCCATCGCAACGCGTTGATAAAAGTGTTGAACGAGACATATGTTACTGATGACATCTTAGTAAACAAGCTGAACCGATTGATTAATAACTTGAGTGCTGATAATTATATCTTCTTCAGTGATGATTAAATACCTCTGGGAGGTATGGGCTCAACAAAAGCTTTACACGTCACAACTCAATACATGTTACTAGAAGTATTTATAGACAATGACTCTACCTTGAATATGCTACCATTGACAACATTAAATAGGTTACCAATCGACAGTTCCAACATAAAGACATGTCACAATATAGTGAGGGCATTTGCTGAAACTGAAAGGGGAGTGAAGGGGAGAATTGAGATACCACTCCAAACTGGACTAAACACATATAAAGTGAATTTTTTGGTGATGGACATCAAACCCACTTATAATTGTCTACTGGAAAGACCATGGATTAAATCGACAGGGACAATGTTGTCATCACTTCATCAGAAGCTTAAAATGGTAATAAAGGGCCGATTAATCATAATAAATATTGAGGAGGACATTATTACATCAGTAACCAGTGACGCACCTTACATTGGGACAGATGAGGCCATGGAATTGCTTCTTCAAATCTTTGGAATTTGTGAATATTACCTTCATTGCTGAAGGAAATAAGATCCCCACACCAAATATGTCTGCAAATACCTAGATGGGTCTAAAGATGATAATTGGAAGAGGAGCTTTACTTGGAAGAGGCTTGGGGAAATATCTTCAGGGAAGAATTATTGTGCTAGTATTGTTAGAAAAACAAGACTGCTTTGGTTTAAGATTCAAGCCAGATACAAGAGAAAGAAGAAAGGAATTGAAAAAATGGCAAGAAAAAAGAAGAGTGCGAATAAGCGGGGAAAAAATCAAATGGAAACCAATGGTCTTTCCTCACATTTTGAAAACATTCGTATCAAGAGGTGTTATCGACCCTGAACAAAAGCCGACAGAGAATGGAATGGTAGAAATAATGGAAAACCTGTGCATTAACGCTATTTTCAAGGAGAAGAGTGAAGAAGGAAACTTATCAAGAATTCGTTCTTACGCCTTCGAAAGTGTCTTGGGCAACTGGACTACGGAGGAACTCCCTGTATTTTTAGGACTTTTCCAAAGTAATGTTCAGAACACCCTTGTTGCTCTAAGCTCGAGAACAATAGGGATCTTTTTATAATTGACACATGACTGCTAGCTTTTATTTCAATAAAAAGATGCATTTTCTTTCACCCAAATTGGCAAACATTGTTGTTATTCTTTCTATTTGTTTCATACTGCAATACATCATCCTTAAATTCATTTATTCTTTGCATCTCTTTTTTTCCATATGACAAGTCTCTTGATATAAATAATATGGGTAACATTGTTGTCGACCTAGAGCTTCATTTTGAGCAGGATGTGTATTCAAAAGAATCTCAGGATTTCGAAGATGTTCAAGATAGTAATTTATCTCTTGATCTTTTACGGATGGTTAAGCAATATGAGAAATAAATCATACCTCACAAAGAATCAATAGAAGTTGTGAGTTTAGGGGATGAAACTGAAAAAAGAAAGGTGAAAATTGGGACCTGTATCTTTGCAGAAACAATGTGAAATCTCAATGAATTGCTCCGAGAGTTCAAAGACGTATTTGTGTGGTCTTATCAAGACATGTCCGATCTAAGTACTGATATTGTAGTGCACAAGCTCCCCACAAGAGAAGAATGCAAATTGGTCCAGCAGAAGCTTCGAAGAATGAGGCCTGATGTACTCTTGAAAATAAAAGAAGTCAAAAAACAATTCAATGCTGGTTTCCTACAAGTGGTGAAATAGTCAGAATGAGTAGCCAACATAGTGTCAGTTCCTAAGAAAGATGAGAAGGTACGAATGTGCATGGATTATAAGGACTTCAACAAAGCTAGCCCAAAGGACAATTTCCCTCTACCTCATATTGACACCTTGGTAAATAACACAACAGGTCACCCTTTGTTCTCCTTTATGGATGGTTTTTCCGGGTACAATTAGATAAAGACGCATCTTGAGGATATGGACAAAACAACATTCATTACCATGTGGGGAAACTTTTGCTACAAAGTTATACCATTTGGACTAAAGAATGCAGGGGTAACATATCAAAGGGCTATGGTAACTCTATTTAAAGATATGATGCACAATGAGATTGAGATATATGTCGACGATATGATCGCAAAGTCTCGAATAGGAGAAGAACACATGAAGGTTTTGAGAAAGTTGTTCTTGAGATTGAGAAAGTTCTAGTTGAATTTCAACCCAAAAAAATGTACTTTTAGGGCTACTTCAGGCAAGTTGTTAGGCTTTGTGGTTAGTTAGTAGAAGAGGAATTGAGATCGATCCTGATAAAGTCCAAGCTATACAATAGTTACCACCTCAAATTACTCAAAAGGAAGTTCGAGGTTTCTTATGGATATTGAATTACATTACTCAGTTCATATCACAACTAACCGAGAAGTGTGATCCCATCTTCTATCTTCTCAAGAAGCACAACCCAGGAGTATGGGATGATGAATGCCAAAAGACCTTTGACAAAGTTAAACAATATTTGTCTAACGCTCCAGTATTAATGCCACCGAATCCGAATAAACTTTTGATTCTGTACTTGGCTGTATGAAAACTCTATGGGATGCGTACTGGGCCAACATGATAGTCATTAAAGAAAGAAAGAGCAATTTATTATCTCAGTAAGAAGTTCATTGAATGCGAGATAAGATATTCGTCAATTGAGAAATTGTGTTACGCTTTGGTCTGGACTACTTGAAGATTGAGGCAGTACATGTTATACCATACAACTTGGTTGATTTAAAAATTGGTTCTTCTTAAGTTCATGATGGGGTCGACTGCATTAAATGGAAAAATGGCTAGATGGTAAATGTTGCTCTTGGAATTTGACATAGTCTATGTGAATCAGATGACGATAAAAGGAAGTGCAATAGCAGATTTTCTGGCTAGTATAGTTTTGGAAGACTATGAGCCATTAGATTTCGATTTTTCAAATGAAGATTTAATGTATCTTGCAGCTACAGAAGAAGAAATTTCATAAAGGCATCCATGGAAAATGAATTTTGCTAGTGCTTCAAATGCCACTGGTAAAGAAATTAGGGTAGTTCTGGTATTCCTAGATGGATATCATTACCCTCTCACATGCAAACTTGACTTCGATTTTACAGACAACATGGAAGAATATGATGCATGTATCATAGGACTTCGTGCAGCTATAAAATGCAAGATCCAGGTTCTAGAGGTGTATGGAGATTCTGCATTGGTAATTTATCAACTCAAGGGTGAATGGGAAATGAGAGACTCTAACTTGATTAAGTATCAAAAATTGGTTCTCGAGTTAATTAAAGAATTTGAGGACATCACCTTCCATTACCTCTTACGAGAAGAAAATCAGTTGGTTGATGCTTTGGTTACCCTTGCCTCCATGATTAAGGTCAATAAACAAAATGATATGAAGTCCATTCATATGAGCATTTATGATGTTCCAGCTCATTGCTACAACATTGAAGGGAGAGAAAAGGATAATAATCCTTGGTATAAGGAAATATTACAATATGTAAAGGACCGCAAGTACCCTGAGCAAGCTAGTGAGAATGATAAAAGGACATTAAGAAGGCTCGCAATTGATTATGTCCTTGATGGGGGATATTCTGTACAAAAAGAAAAAGGATCAGGTTTTGTTAAGATGTGTCAATGTTATTGAGGCTCAGAAAATTCTAAAAGAAGTCCATGAGGGCGTTTGTGGAACACATGCTAATGGTTTCACAATGGCCAGACAAATCATGAGATTCGGATATTATTGGTCAACCATAGAAGGAGATTGTATTAGATATGCTAAGAAATGTCACAAATGCCAAATTTATGGAGACAAAATTCATGTACCTCCTTCACCTCTTAATGTTATGATTTCCCCATGGCCTTTTTCTATGTGGGGCATGGATATCATTGGGCCAATTTCATTGAAGGCTTCTAGTGGGCATAGGTTCATTTTTGTGGTCATCGATTACTTCACTTAGTGGGTAGAAGTTGTTTCCTACGCTAATGTTACGAAATCTGTGGTCAACAAATTCTTGAAGAAAGAAATCATATGTCAATATGAAATGCTAGAAAAAATCATATCCAACAATGCTTTGAACTTGAACAATAGGACAATAGCTGAGGTCTGTAGTCAGCTTAAGATCAAGTATCATAATTCAGCACCGTATCGCTCGAATATGAACGGGGCAGTGAAGGCAGCTAATAAGAACATTAAGAAGATCGTTGGGAAAATGACAAAGACCTACAAAGATTGGCATGAGAAGTTACCATTTGCTCTCTACGCCTATAGCCGTTCTCATTAGTATATGGAATAGAGGGAGTTCTACCATTTGAAGTCGAGATTCCTTCTCTTCGAGTCTTATCAGAAGTAAAGTTAGATGAAGTAGAATGACCAACTAAACCTGATTGAGGAAAAGAGGTTAAAATCTATCCGGCATGATCAAATGTACCAAAAGAGAATGATGCGGACTTATGACAAAAAGGTTCGCCCTAGGGAATTCCATGAGGGAGATCTAGTTTTGAAAAATATTCTTCCTATACAAAAGGACTTTCGAGGGAAATGGATGCCAAATTGGGAAGGTCCATATATAATAAAGAAAGCATTTTCTGAAGGAGCTTTAATTTTAACTGAGATGGATGGCAAGGACCTGCCAAACCCTGTGAACTCAGATTCAGTGAAAAATATTTTGCCTAAAAAAATCAAAATCCAAAAGTTTGAGTTAAAAACTGAAAGGTGGCTAAAAAAAATCAAAATCCAAAAGTTTAAGTTGAAAACCTGAAAGGGCGACTCAAAAAAAAAGGAGAGGCCAAGATGAAAACCCGTAAAGGGCGTCTCGAAGCCTAAAGGAGATTTGAGTCGAAAACCCGCAAAGGGAAACTCATATTTGAACCAAAAGATTGGGCATGAAATGGTCTCTCTCTCAAAAGTAACAAAATGGAGGGATGTTACATCTGGGGCATCGATGAAGTACAACAGTTTCCATGGGTACACATTAAGTTCAAAATGGTTCTCGTCAAGTTTGCTCAAAGAAACTCATATGTTGATATTCGGGGTATCTGGTTGTATTCCTTTAGCAACTTTTGATTGATGGTTGCTATTTTTTGATCGACATTTGCTATTTCTGACCAATGTTTGTAATCTTTGGGTCATTATTTAATCAAACCGACTTTGTGATCAATGTTGATATTCTTGACCAATGTTTGCTATCATTCATTCCCTTTTAAGCATTGTCTTCAATTAATTTCAATTTTATCCATGTTTCAAAACTTGTTCAAGGCATTCTTTGTATTAAAATAACGGTTAGTGAACTACAAAATATAAGGTACAAAATGATTTTTTCATATTGTTTTGGAAAACTTCTAAAAAGTACATGGACTTGAAACAGGAGTACCGGTTAGAAATAACTAAATCTGAGGGTTGAAAGGACCTTAAAACAGTGACTCAAAATATGACTACCTTTTGGATTTCATGTTGAGGACACTAGACTTGAAAGGAAGATATGGTGGTATATCAAAGATGGAATTTAGGTAAATGATAAACAATGTGGATCTAAGGACCAAAAAGAAAATCGTTCTAAAATATGACATATTTGCATACATATCAACATCATTCATGTACATTTAGATAGGAGCATTTGATTCATTCAGATCATGGTATCCTAATTGTATGGCCTAGTTAGAGGACTACAAGACAGATTCTACAGGTCATATCCCTGGAGAATGACGTGACAGAACAACTCTTACATCCTTAAAGTGGCAAAAGGGTGGAGTAAAACAAGTGATAGATTTTAATCTCCATGGAAGTCATAGTGGAATCGAGTGAAGCTACACCAAATCCTAAAGTTGAAGAGGGATAGGTTGAAGTTGCAACGATGGACCTAACACCCTAAAACCAAAGAGGGATAAATTGAAGCTGTAATGGTAGATCTAACACCCTAAAACTGAAGAAGGAAAATTAAAGCCGCAATGGTGGATCTTACACCTTAAAACTGAAGAGGGATAAGTTAAAGTCGTAACGATAGACTTAACACCCTAAAATCGATGAGGGAAAGTTTGAAGTCGCAATGTTGACTTTTACACTTTAAAATCGAAGAGGGTTAGGTTGAAGTTGCAGTAGCGAACTTAACACCATAAAATCGAAGAGGGATAGATTGAAGCCATAACGGTGGGTCTAACACCCTAAAACCAAAAAGGGAAAGATTGAAGTCATAACGATAGATCTTACACCTTAAAACTGAAGAGGGATAGTTAAAGCCGTAATGGTAGACCTAACACCTTTAAATCGAAGAGGGATAGATTAAAGTCATAATGGCAGATCTAACACCCTAAAACTGAAGATGGAAAGATTGAAGTCGTAACGATAAATTTTACACTTTAAAATCGAAGAGGGATAGGTTGAAGTCGTAATGACGGACCTAATACCCTAAAATCAAATAGGGATAGATTGAAGCCATAATGACGGATCTAACACCCCTAAACCAAATAGGGAAAATATTGAAGTCGCAATGGTGGATCTTACACCTTAAAACTGAAGAGGGATAGGTTGAAGCCGTAACGGTGGACCTAACACTCTAAAATCGAAGACGGATATGTTAAAGTCATAACGATAGATCTAATACCCTAAAACCAAAGAGGAAAAAATTGAAGCTGCAACGGTGAATCTTACACCTTAAAATCGAAGAGGGATAGGTGGAAGTCGCAACGGTGAACATAACAACTTAAAACCAAAGAGGGATAGATTGTAGCCACAACAGTGGATCTAACACCCTAAAATTAAAGAGGGAACATATTGAAGCCGCAATGGCGAATTTTACACCTTTTGAAAAAAAAAACTATGGAGAGACAGATTGAATCATATTTTGTTGAAGTTGCAGTGAAGCAAATCAAACAGTAACCACTCTAGAGTTTTAGCAATTCAGGATGAAGCTACAAAAACAAACCTTATCTCCTTGAAGTTGCAATGGAGGAAGTTGAAGTTACATATTGTCTTCCTAAATGGTAATGAAACAGGTACAGTAGAGTAGAACCACCAACGAGATAAAAGAACAAAGAAGCACTGGAGGCCGAAAGATCAGAGAAAATTGGTCTCCTTTTGAGTCTTTACTCCATTCCCGTTACATGATAATGAGCAAAGAGGGGTAGCTGTAGGAGCCCATTTTTGTTCGGGCACCTACCAATATTATTAGTGTTATTTTTATTTATTTATTTAAAACCCAAAAACATAAGATAAAGCTCAATGCCTTTAGCCTAATTTTTACAAGCCCAAATTAAGACAAAAAAGAAAAGAAAAATCATAGACTAAAAAAGCCTTGCCACCTCATCCCTTGCTGCCCCTTGGATGACCGACGTTGCCCCTTACCCGGAGATCTTCCAAGATGCAGATCTGCAAAAAAAAAAAAGGAAAGAAAATCAATAGGAAAATTGAATAAAAAAGACTGTAAATCAAATATGCAAAAAAATGATTGTAATGTCGTGTATATAAACACAAAATTTTTCTATAATGAGGACATAAATTTCTTGTAAGAAGCAGTCAAAATTCTGAAATAAAATACAAGAATTTTTTACAATCGGACACACATTCAAGCATACATTCGAAGTTTAGAAAGCAAAAATCCAAAGGTATTCAAATTTTTTTTTATTTTAAACTATCATAGATCTAACTTTGTTTAATTCGAAACCATAAAAAAATGAGATTTTTGTTGCTTGTTTTTACCTTTTTGCGTCGTTTCCTCACCACCACCGTGGGAAGCTTCGACGGAGGAACAAAGCCCCAAAATCGAAGGGTCGTCAAGCTCGTGAGGCATTTCGGAGTCGATTTTGGTGAAAAGGACATAATATCCAAGCTAGGGAGGGTCGAAAATGTTAAAGGTAAGTTTTTTGGTTTCCAACCATCGTATACGGTGGTCGTCGACACTGGCATCTTACGGACCCACGACGTGGTACACTGGAGCTCTAAGATTGACCGATGGTTTTTTGAGAGAAAATGAAGGAAGGTTTTTTGTTTTTTGTTTTAAAACTAAACTTAAAAATGAATTTTTCTTCACAAATGATTTACATATATATGTACACAAAACGACGTCGTTTTATGCCTAATACAATAGGTACCAAAACGATGTTGTTTTGAAATCCGACCCGCTTTTAACATAAGATCAATGTGTTTTTTAAAACCATGGGCTAATTGTCCATTTGGCCATTCCGCAATTTTAGGGGTTTTAATTTAGTCATTTTTGCATGTTTTTATAGGTTTTAATTTAGCCTTTCAATTTGTTTGTGTTTATAATTTAGTCTCTAATTCTCTTTAGCCTATTTATTTATGTCTTTTTTTTTTAAATTTTAACCCCTATTGTTTTAATTCTCATTTGATTTTGTCCCATTTTCATTTTTTTTCATATTATTTACATTATTTAATTTTTATTTATTAATTTTTTATTTTTGATTTATTTTTTTACTTTATATGTAACTTTATTTATTTTTTTGGTATTTTATTTATTTGCTCTCAATTTTCATGACTATTCCCTATAATTTTATTGTTTATAATTGATTGATTTTTTTATTGTTAGTTTATGCTATTTAAATATTTTTACCTTTATTAAATTTGATTGATATTTTATTTACGTGCATCTTATATTTTTACCTTTAAATTAATTACATATAGTATTTTTGACTTTAGTTTCCATAAATATGTTATTCTATATTATGGTGCTCTTAATTATATTTAATTGTATTTATTATATTTATGAATGTTTTATTTTTTCCATTATTGTAAATTGTGTATGTATTCATTTTTTGAATGACATTTTAATTCATAAATTGTTTTAAAAAAATCAAGGTAATGTTCTTTGTTTCGGTAATTAAAGAGGGTCATGCCCTAACTCATTAGGTGTGATTTTTTCTTTAAACCGGGATAATCGAGTATCCTTTTTTAAATTAAAATACGAGATTTTGGGATAATAATTAATAATACTTGTTATTTTCGAAAATTCGAATTGTTATGTCCTAACTTACTGGATGTGACTTTTTCTCGATTAATTTGAAATAATGAGTCTTCTTCATAATTTTTTTTTAAATAATAAAATAAACATATCATTCATGCATTGAAGGATCACAATTTAAATTCTTCTCGAGTTTTTAATTTTCAACAAATGAGACTTTAAATAATCGATTAGGTACCAATTTTTGGGCGTGTGAGGGTGCTAATCCTTCCTTATGCGTAACAGACTCTCGAAGCCGTTTTATGGTTTCAAAGACCAAAATTTGTTTTAATGATTTTAAAATTTTTAAGGTGATCCAATCACACCTATTTTAAAAAAAAGTTAGTGGTGACTCCATTTTCGTTTTTTTTCAAAATATAATTCGAAAATTTTTTCAAAAAAATGGTTTCGACAAACATCAAGAAGGTGCAACTTAATGCAAAAGTTGTGCACACTCTATTTTGTGCTCTTGGTGAATATGAATACAATAGAGTTTCCTCGCGCAACGAAGCCAAAGAAATGTGGGACAAGCTTGAGGTCACCCATGAAAGAACGAGTAGAGTCAACGAATCAAAAGATAAGACTTCTCACCCTTGATTATGAGTTATTTAAAGCAAAACCAGAGGAAGGAATCAAAGAGATGTTCGATTGATTCACCAACATCATCAATGGTGAAAAGGACTTATCGTGATGCAAATAAATAGTCTCTCAACAAATTATGATTTTTTTCTGTAAATATTTACTTTACATTGTAATTATTATTTCATTATAAATTTAATTTTTCTATAATAATTATTTATTTCATTTGACTACAAAATATTTAACAAAAAATTATATAATTCAAAAATATATTAATACACGAAAATACAAACATTGTAGAATATTAATATACAACAAATTAAATTTAAAGATACAAGAAAGTATAAATGTTAGCTTGATGGATCAACTCGATAATGTCAGTAAGGGAGGCTGAATCGGCCTTTGAGATGTTTTGGTGGAAGCAATTGAAATTTACAACAAAGAACAAAAGGATTTATAGTGCTTCAGCCTCAAATGCCTAATCCACTACCTTTGCTTTCTACAACTAAGGATTTTCCAAATCCACTAGATTTGTATAACCTTTGAGGACAAGGTTTAACCTTACAATCACTTAAGACTTATATCCCAAAGTCTTAAGAGACAACTCCTTAAGGTTTCTACCCAAACCTTAAGTATAAATCCTCTCTCAAAAGAGAAACAAACAAGCAAACAAAGAAACAATCCTTACAAGATTAGGATATTTGCCAATTAAGCAACAATATAAAGAAGAACACTTGAGCTAAATGAATACAATGAAAACTCACAAGGGTTTACAAGAAAAGGTAAGAAATAATTAAGCTCTAGGTTGTTTTGATTGATCTTTAGGCTTTGCATATTGCTTTTCTTATTGCTAGACCTTTAGAATATGATATTTATGCCCCCAAATTGATTTCTAACCATTGTGGTTGTTGGTGTAATAATTGTAGCCATTTGGGATGAAATACTAGAGTATTTATGTCACTTTTAACTTCGAGTATTGATACATGTTAAAAGAGTATCGATAATTTTTGTAATAAATGCAGATTCAATGACTGTTGGAGCTGCGATATAGATACTTGATAAAAGGTATCGATAATTTTTGAGAAGCTATCGATACTTTTTGAAATCTTTTGAAAAATCACGAAAAAAAATGTCAATTTGGTCTCGATTATCAAAGGGGTATCAATATCTCATAAAATATCGATACTTAGATAAAAACTACCGATACTTTTTGTCCTAGAACAATTCTAACTTGTTTGGAATTGGTTAAAACATATTTGAAAATGTTTGATTCAATTGAAACCATTTCAACTTGATTTTATCAATTTATTCAACTTTACTTTTATTCAGAAACACTTTAATTTGTTATATCAAAATATATTATCCAATAAGGCTTTATTTAACAACCTCCCCCTTTTTGATATAACAAAATATTTTGTGAATTTGTTTTTGAATAGATTGCTGCCCATTAATGAAAGACATTTTGAATTTAAGCTCCCCTATATAAAAATAATTTTCAATTCAAGGCATAAAGATTTGGAGCATAAATTTTCATTAAAGCTCAAATTTGACATTCATTTTTCTTTGAAAAAATTGGTCACTAATATAAGAAATCAATCAACCATAAAATTTACCTTTCTCTTCTCCCCCTTTTTGTTATATAAAAAATAAACAATAAAGCTTTCAAGAGGAAAACAAAGTGGTTAGTTAAAATATAGATATTAAATATAAAAAACTAATGAACTACCATACCAATCAACATTAAGGTGCAATGACATAGAATTTGCATTTGTTCACCTTGAAGCAATGCACATTACCTACAAACATAGAATTTAAGTTTTTGGTACCCAATGTCTTTTGGGTCCATAATCATTAGTTTTCAAAATCTTAATCCCATTAGGTATCCATTTTAAAAGAGTTTCTTTGTCTTGAGTAGCACTAAGTCCTTTAGGGACTCATACACTCTAAACAAGTTTTCCCTTGTAAAATCTTGAGGGATCTCTATGTTTATAGAAATTAAAACTATTTTTAACAAAGTTTTGTTTTGAACTTTCTTCTTTTTCAAAAACTTTGTTAGAGTGAGCTTTTTCACTCTTAAGCAACTCAAGTTGCTTTTGATGATCCTCATGAACTTTTAAGAGTAAATTATGCAAGTCTAAAATTTTCTTTTCAAAATCATTAAAGATTTCTTGCATTTTGTTTACTTTCTCTTCAAGTTCATGATTGATTTTGGAAAGTGAGTCATTTTCATTTCTCAAATTTGAAGCGTTTTTCTTGTGTTTTGAAATCATGACCTCAATTTCCAAAACCAACTCATCAAAAGAATAATCATTTAAAGTAGATAAGTTAGAAGTTACCTTAGGTTTTTCAACGGCCATAAGGCATAATTTGGCTTCTTCTTCATCGGATGAGTCTTCATCACTCCAATCAACATAAGCCTTTTTGCTAGACCCTTTCATTTTGAACATAGGACAATCATACTTGATGTCTTCCGGTTTCTTGCACTCATAGCAAATAATAAGATCTTTCTCCTTAGTTGATTCAAGCTTGAGTCCTTCCTTCTTTCGAAATTCTCTTCCTTTGTCGAACTTCATAAATCTCTTGAATCTTCTAGCAAGCCTCTCTATCTCTTTATCTTCATCCACCTCTTCATTTGATTCACTCTCTTCAATTGTGGTAGATTTAAGAGCTTTACCAACATTCTTCTTCATAATTCTTTATTCTCCACCCCCTTTGTTAAGGTTCATCTCATATGTAAGCAAAGAACCAATGAGCTCATTAAGGGAGAGTGAGTTGAGATCCTTTGATTCTTTTATGGCTGTCACCTTTAGTTCCCAAGATGTTGAGAGACTATTTAACATCTTTTTCACCATCTCCTTGTTATGATAAACCTTTCCAAGGGCTTATCTTTTGATTCCTTCCTAAGGAATCAAAGAAATGTGGTGTATTAATATATTTTTTAATTATATAATTTTTTGTTAAATATTTTGTAGTCAAATGCAAATAAATAATTATTATAGAAAAATTAAATTTATAATGAAATAATAATTACAATGTAAAGTAAATATTTACAGAAAAAAATCATAATTATCGTGATCCAAGTGACATCCCCGGTACTAGCGTGTAAAGGTCTGACTACCTCCTTCGGTGAGACCATACACCTGTTTGAGGCATTTCATAGTTGCTCGATCTAGCCTCAAATGTCTCGACCCTCGGCGTTCCGACCAGTGTACATATTAAAGTAGTATAATCGTACACACCATCATCAAGAATTAAGGAGTATTGACTGACTGGAGGTGCCAAGGGAAAAATATCCTTCATGTTAGGTGTATGTTCTTGCCAATGGAGCTCTGATGTGTATGAGGATGATCCAGAGTGTGCCAAAATGTTGAGGCTCGGGGTCGTCACCTGATCGGCCTGTAAACATCATAGCATTTAAGTGCAAGCAGACACACGTCGATGCAAGTATAGTTGATAGATTTGCTCTATCGGATATTGATCTCACAAGGATAGAGTTCTTGATGTTCAATTGTCGAACCAACTAAAGTTAAAATTAGAGAAAATGCTAGTGAGGATGTCAGCACAATTAAATGAGATCTGCACCACTAAATTAATCAAAGTTGTCAATGCAATGATGAAATTAATTATCAGAGCAACTGAAAGTAAAATAAATGGTTGTTGATATTTTGAGAATTTAAATGCAGAAAAAGTAAAAGTGTGATCAAGTGAGAAGAATGGAGTTGATCACTAACTTCACTGAGTAGCAACGCTGGATGCGTCAACAAGGTATTTTATAGATGAACTGTCACAATAATAAAGTTCCAATGAAATAATACCAATAAAAACTCACTGTTTAATCAAGACTCAAGTGCCCACATTTACCTCACCTTCCAATTGTTGGCAATGCCTTGCACTCAAGAACAGGTGACTAGAATTCCTCCTAGTCTCAAGTAACTTTCGCTAACTTGCTTGTTAACCTAACTTGTCACCGCACTTTCCAGTGTCGATAGACTGCAATTGCACTTCAGTGTCAAAAACAGTTAAATCCAAGAGAAAACAGATGAGAAGAATTGAATAAGAAACAATTTAATCTAACATTGAAAGTTATTTCCATATGCAATCAAGTGTTAATAAGAATTCATCAGCATTAACAGATAAATCGAAGCATACTATTCCTAGGCTACTAGGATTATCCCTTAATTGCTCCTCTTGTATCGCACCAAGCACTCCTCGTCAGGAGTTATCGCACACTTGCTCGATCAGCTCATCGGATTACCAAACCAAGCTTCAAGCTTTAGAGAATTTGCAGAATTTAATTCCTTCACTCCTTGATATATATCTCCTTATTCTCTTCTCTATTTTTAAGCTTTGAGAATTTTAGATCTCATCTCCTCTCAGATCCAACTTCTTATGCAGTTGTCAAAGTTTGTTGAAATCCAGCTGTGCACTTACGTAGATCTGATGTGATCTTCATTAATCTGCAGGTTGTCGCCTCATTTCTGGATGTGATCTATAATCTTTAATTGCGGTGACATCGTGTGAAATTCTTGTGCTTGTAACGTGAATTCACTTATACAAAGTAATTGTTTCCATGTAGTGACATTTTTGGCCACAATACCAAGCTAAACTTGTGGCTGCATCTTTGAACTCTTCCTAGCATCTATCTTCTAAGATGGATCCCTGCGTTGACAATTTCAGACGCAATACATATGTTGCATATGGCGACATTAGTGCACAAAAGAGGTAAAAATAATGAGAATTTAAGTCACACAACATTGAGTTAGAAAAATATAAAAAACTAAGTATGAAATGTCTATCATGCATGCTAAATTTAATACAAAAGAGACAATTAATACACAAATTTACGGAGAAAATAAGTGTCATTTCTAATGCTATCACAACCCCAAACTTGAGTTTTTACTTGTCCTCAAGTAAACAAAAGTTAGCAAAGTCACAAATAAAACATGTCACCACAATCATCATTCTCGTAACTTAAATTCTTTTGAATCCTAATGTATAAATGGTATTCATATGAGAGAATAATGCACCGACAATTTATATGCATGAATAATTAAAACTGTCACTTCATTAATGTTAGCATCATGCTTTGAATCTTAACCTTTCTTAACCAATACAACATTTTATATATATGTATATATTTTTGTTCCTTTTCTCATTTCCTCTTCTTTCTTTTTCTTCTCTTTTTATTTTATAAGTGACTGAAAGATGTCATTGCATTACTCTACCTTTGTTCGTGAGTAGTAACAATGGGGTGCATCAAACCCCCAGGAGGCATGTAATTGCGCCGAGACACACTTTTACAGTGACAGCCTTTGTCTAGATGAATTTTTCTAACACATTTGCAGAGTGTTCTTCCTTGATAAGTCACAATGCACTCACATTATAGTGTCTTTCATGTCGCTACATTTGGTAAGTTATTTCAAGATTCAAAGATCGATACTATCCATTCATTACTAGTGCAATTCCAATCATTCATTCAAAAATAGCAGAGCTCAATATTCATTCGTATTCACCCAATTCACATATCAGTATCCAAACAATTCAAGATTTATGCATAAAATAAAAATTGTGGTCGTATTTTTGTTGAAACTTTGCATACTTTCATTAAGCTAAAGAAACAAATAAATTTTCAAATTTGTGGGTGTAATCGCATTTCCATTTCACAAAAGATCCCCCCAAATTTAATGTATGCATTGTCCCCAATGCACTGACAATACTATACATATAAGAATGGAAATGCAACTACAATGCAAATGCACTAACAAATGAAATGTAGTGAAAAATAAAAATGCAATGACAACTAAATAAGATGCATGCAACTAACTACTGAAAAGTAAAACTAACTCATTATTCAGTAGCCGATGAAGTGGCTATTTTGGCTTTCTTCTTCTTTGGGCGCTCCTCTTCTACTTTGCGCCTCTTTTTCTTGTCTTTTCCTCTTTTTGTCCTTGGAATCAACCAAAGCGGCTGATTGCTCCTCCACAGTCGGTTGAGTGGTGGCCTCAACAACAGTCACATCAGATGGATGGACTTCAGCAAGCGGTGCTACATAAGGAACAATGGCCAAGTTAAAATCTTCGACGTTGCTAGTGACTGCCTCTACCTGGCTCACTTCAGGTGGAGTTAAAATCTTCAACGTTGCTATGGAGCCAAGTTTTCAATGGATGCCCTCGTACTTATAGTTTCGTCGAAAAATTCTTCCTTGAAATTTATTGGGTCATCTTTCTTCTCTTCATCCTTCTTCTCTTCTTTCTTCTCTTCTTCCTTCCCTTCCTCACTTTCTTTCTTCTCCTTAGGTTCCTCCTTCTCAACTGTGTCTGGTTCGACACCTTCCTCCACTTCCAAGCCCATAGATACGATCGGTGTACGCATCTCCTTAGCAACAGCTTCCCTTTCCGCCATGTTAGCCCCAAGACTATTCCAAAATTCATCCTCGAATAGGCTAGAGATAGTTCTGAAATAGTCCTCCACGACATTGGAATGTCCCTCTGGCTTCTCACCATTGGAGATATGAATTCTCATTGGGGATGGGACAAGTTGAGGCCTACCTTTAAGAGTAGGTTGCAAGGAGGATGATGGGGCTTCCTTAACAATAAGTGGGAATATAGGGAACTCTGGCATGGGATTTGGGCTCAGATTCCTCAATATGGCGACAATAGCACTGTTCCATACCCTTGTGTACGCATAGAAGAAGTTCTACCTATAATCTATTTCGTCTAACATGCTGACAAGGCGAACCTGGCGCATATGTATACGATCAATGATTTGTTCTACATTAGCTAGCTTCTTCTTAACTTGAGGGTTTGTGGGCGCATCATCTTGCTTCTCTTTTTTCTTTTCTTTCCATTTTGCCTTCTTCTTAGGCACCTCTTTCATCAAAGGGGTTTCTTGTCCCCTAGTCATTTGCTCTACCGAGATATCATTTATTGGCCCCTTGTTGTCCAGCACTTCCTCACCATCTCGGGGCATAATATCCCTTTGTTTGTAGAGCATCATAATTAAAAAGGTAAGATACTTGTCTGTTTACTCGCGGCTTCAGCAATTTCTTCATGTAGAATTGTGCCGACATTGATGTGGCGACCCTTCAGGATGGAGTGTGACAGGCACATGCAATCCAATGTAGCAGTTGTGCTATAGGTTGAAGGCAGAATTCAACTGTTAATGAAGTGAAACCATACCTTGCTCTGAGTGGTGAGATAACCTATGCATAGTATAGTTGTGCGGACCATTTCCAGTCCACATAGCACCCTCGACGCATAAATTTCTCGTCACCATGTCAACGCCTTCATCTATTAACTCCTCTAAAAACGCAGTGTCTATATCCTCTTTTTCAGTGAAGTGGAAGAGTGCATTGATATGAGTCGCATTCCAAGGTACCAAGCCTTCTTGTACAAACACGAACTCATTTTTAGAGTCCACTAAATTGACATAGAATCCCCTTACAAAAGTAGGGGAATAATCGCTTGGATGGTCGCAAAAAGTTTCCCAGCCCAACTGAGATATTGTCCTCGCAACCTATTTCCACAATGACTGATATGGTAACAATTGAAAACCCTGCTCTGGGTGATAGTTTCTCTTGAGCATGATGTCGTGGTAGCGATCTTTCGCTGCTTTGGAAAGGAACAGTACAGGTTCTTTTTGTGAAGGTTGGTCAACATTTTAAACCATAGTGGTTGAGGCTTCAGCGGGGGTTTTGAAGGGGTTTTTGTTCCTCTTGTTCTTGCCATAATAACTGGGTAAGGAAAGCAAAAGAATTTGCAAAAAAATTTGAAGACAGTGGAGAAGATGGTTGCAGTAACAATGGAGAGTGTGAGTGGAAGAAAGAAGTTGGCAGAAAAAGGGTTTTATAAACTCTGGATTGGAGGAGACGTGATGATTGCAAAAGTTATGGGAAAGCATTACGTTTGTAGCCAATCAATGTCAAGCTGTAAATTGTACCTCTTGTTTTGATCTAACAACTAAGGATAGATGAAGATCGACAGGCGCGATTCTTGCTGAAAAAGTTCATTGAGTTATCACTGAATGCATCGACAAGTTGTGCTTTATGATGCATCGACAAAAGATCAATTTTCATTCCTGCATAGAATATAAAAAGAAACAGATAAAAGAGGAAATAAAGCGAAAAAGAAATAAACATAAATGTAAGAATGCAATGACATTATTTAAATGTGACCAGATATATGATCTCGTTGTGTTCTTTGACATCTGAGCTTATGTAATGCTTTAGTCGTTGGCCATTTACTTTAAATTGGTGACCATCCTTCAAATCTGTAATTGTCACTATACCATTCTGGAATGCTTCGACAACCTTGAAAGGGTCTGCCCATCTTGAATGCAGTTTACCTGGATGCAATATCAAACGTGAATTAAACAAAAGTACTAATTGACTAGGATTAAATTGTCACTGTAAGATGATATGACAACATTTTCGTATGCATTGCGTCGAATTTCTTCTAGCTCAGCAATGTCCAACAACTTTTTTCTTTCAGCAGCATCGTAATCCATGTTCATCTACTTGATCGCCTACATAGCTTTATGTTCAAGTTCAACCGACAGGTGATAGGATTTACCAAAAACTAATTGATACGATGACATCCCTAACAGGGTTTTATAGGCAGTGCGTAACACCCATAATGCATCATGTAGTCGCAAAGACCAATCTCTCCTAGATGGGTTAACCACCTTTTCAAGTATACTTTTGAATTTGTCGATTGGAGACCTTTGCTTGGCCTTTCATTTATGGATGGTATGTTGTGGCCATACGATGCTTCACATCATAGCGTCTTAAAGCTGCCGCCACTTGGTTATTCTGAAAATGAGTACCTTGATCACTTATCAATGCCTTAGGTGTTCCAAATCTTGTAAGGATATATGTTTGGAAGAACTTCAACACCGTTCGAGCATCATCTTGGAATCGCAATTGCCACGATCCACTTAGAGACATAATCAATAGCAACTAAAATATACACATTCCCTAAAGAGTTTGGAAATGGTCCCAAAAAATCTATACCCCAGACATCAAATAACTCCACCTCCATGATAGGTTGTTAAAGCATCTCATTGCGGCGAGATATAGAATCTGTGCATTGATATCTATCACAATGTTGCACAAAATTGTAGGCATCTCAAAACAACGTGGGCCAGAAGAATCCTGATTGTAGGACCTTTACAGCAGTTCTCACACTACCAAAATGGCCCCCGTAGGGAGCATCATAGCAATATCTCAGGATGGAAGTCATCTCTTCTTCAGGAACATAGCAACGTATAGTGTTGTCAGCGCATATCTTGAATAGGTATGACTCGTTCCAATAATACTTCGCAGCGTCGCACATAAATTTGATCTTCTTGTGACCTGTTGCACTCAAAGGTAGCTTACCACAAACTAAATAATTGACAACATCAGCATACCATGGAGATGCGTCAACATGAATTAATTGCTCATCTGAAAATGTGTCGACAATGCGTAACTAATTACCATCCTTGCTACCAGCTTCCAGACGAGATAAGTGGTCTGCTACTTGATTCTCAGATCCTTACCTATCTCTAATTTTAATATCAAACTCTTGTAAGAGTAGGATCCATCTGATCAATCTTGATTTGGCATCTTTCTTTGTAAAAAGGTATCTCAACACAGAGTGATCTGTGTAAACATTAACTTTTGTGCCGACAAGATATGAGCAAAATTTGTTGAATGCAAAAACGACTGCTAGTAATTCCTTTACAATAGTTGTATAGTTTACCTGCTCGTCAGTTAAAGTTTTGCTGGCATAATAAATTGAGTGAAATACCTTCTCTTTTCATTGTCCCAGCACAACTCCTACAGCAAAGTCGCTTACATCACACATTAATTCAAATGACTATGTCTAATTTGGTGCAACGATAATTGGAGCTTGTACTAATTGCTTCTTTATTGTGACAAATGCATTCAGAAGTGCATCATCAAACACAAACTTTTTATTCTGCTCTAGCAACGAGCATAGTGGTTTGGCAATCTTGGAAAAATCTCGAATAAATCTCCTATAGAAACTAGCATGACCAAGAAAGCTTCTTATTCCTTTGACATTAGTGAGTGGTGGCAATTTCTCAATGATTTTTACCTTTGCTTTGTCTACTTCAATGCCCTGTCATGATATTCTATGACCAAGGATAATGCCTTCAATTTCCATGAAATGGCATTTTTCCCAATTCAACACTAGATTTGTGTCCTCGCATCTCTTTAATACTTTCGTCAGATTGTCAGTACATTGGTCAAAATTCTACCCATATACAGAGAAATTGTCCATGAATACTTCTAATGAATCTTCAATCATCTTCGAGAAGATAGCCATCATACATCTCTGAAATGTGGCTGGTGCATTGCATAATCCAAATGACATATGTCGGAAGGAAAAAGTTTCAAATGGGCATGTGAACATGGTCTTTGCTTGATCTTTCAGCGCAATGGCAATTTGGTTATATCCAGAGTAGCCATCTAGGAAGCAATAGTAGGCTTTGCCAGCTAACCTATCCAGCATCTGATCAATGAATGGTAATGGAAAGTGATCTTTCTTTGTGGCCGCATTGAGACGACGATAGTCCATACACACTCGCCAACCTGTAACAATGCGAGTAGGGATTAGCTCATTCTTATCATTACTCACCACTGTGATGCTGCTTTTCTTGGGCACACATTGGACAATACTCATCCATGTGCTATCTAAAATGGGGTAGATGATGCCCACGTCTAGCCACTTAATAATCTCCTTCTTCACTACCTCTTTCATTTTCTCATTAAGCCTTCGTTGTTGCTCAATAGATTGCTTCCCTTCATCTTCCAGTTTGATTTTGTGCATGCAGAAAGAAGGAATAATGCCTCTAATGTTTGTAATACTTCATGCAATGGCTCTTTTGTGCTCCTTTAAAATTATGATGAGCTTTTCTTCTTAAATTGCGTCCAGGCTTGCGCTGACAATCACGGGTAATGTGTCATTGTCACCCAGAATGACATACTTCAAATGCGTCGATAATGACTTTAACTCTAAGGTAGGAGCTTGTTCAATTGATGGTTTAAACACAAGAATCGTCCTGTTAAACAAATCCAAAGATTCCAATTGCCAACCCTGTCTCAGCTTACAACTATTAGCCTCAGCTCTATGGTCACATTCAATTGATGGGCACCTCCTTATCTGCTTTGCAGTCAAGTATTATGAAATTAGTAGGGAACACAAGCTTATCCACTTGGACAAGGACATTTTTGATCTGGCCTTTAGGTTGTGCTAGAGATCTATCAGCAAGCTGTAATGTCATTGTAGTAGGCTTCACCGATCCAATTCCTAACTTCCTGAATGTGGATAAAGGCATAAGGTTAATACTTGCTCCTAGATCACATAAAGGTTTACCTAGATAATGATTTCCAATAGAGCATGGGATTGCGAAGCTGCCAAGGTCTTTCATCTTTGGTGGCAACTTATTTGTTAGCACAGCGCTGCACCCTTCTGTAAGCGTAATCATCTCGATTTCAGACAACTTTTTTTTCTTTGACAGCAACTCTTTCATGAATTTCCCATAGCTAGGAATCTATACAAGAGCATCTACTAAAGGTATGTTAATGTGTAATTGCTTCAAGGTAGAAACAAATTTTTGATAACCTTATCATGGTATTTCTCTTTAAATCTCTGTGGAAGTGGCAAAGGTATATTGTCAGTGGATTGTTGTTGCATCAACTTAGGCAATTACGTCGACGTCTTCGTTGGGTGAATTGTAGAGAGGTCACTACAATTGGCTCCTCCTCATTTATTTCTGCTGGGCTCTCTTCAGAAACAACTTCGCTTTGTTATGTTGGTTTGATTGCGTCGACATGTGTTTGGTTGAAATTTCAACTTGGTTCAGTAGTTTGCTTTCCACTCCGCAGCGTGATAACCTTGCAATGTTTCTTCCCCTTCTGCGTTGGATTCTCAATATCACTAGGCAAAGTGCCTGGTGATCTTGTACTCAGATTAGTGTAACGCGTAAGTTTGTACAAGTGTACACAGTCGTTATCAAGTAATAAGTAAGTATCGAGTTATCGTCTCCACATGGATTGTATTTATGTTAAATCACTTAACTGTAAAATTATATTAACAATTTGGTAAATTTTAAAAACACAATATGATTGAGAAGTGATGATTAAATATACTAAATGCAATGATCCCTAATGCAAATTAACCTATGTATGTAGGGTATATATATGAAATGGATTTTAGCAAGATTAAACACAATTTGCAACAATTATAACATAAATAAACTAGGACAATTACTTTGATTAAATTCAATTTATTATCAACATGCTTAATAACATTCGGAAAAACATTCAATGGCAACTCGATCTTTCATGACTTTAGAAACCATGTTAGGTCCTTTCGAAATCCTTTACTTAGTAAATATGCATTTTACTGATCCTTATTTACTAAGGATTTCTTAGCATTCGTGTGAGGTAACAGGGACGTGTTAGGTTTGAAATAGTTTAATCACACAAATCTAAATGCTATGCAGATAACAGAGCTTGGTTAGAGTTGTTATGTAACCTGCAATTTAATCGGGTTAGGATCTAAATTGAGCATGCACATTTCAATTATGTGTCTACTAGCCATCCTCTAGTTAGGATCACTCAGCTAATTCAGGTGCATTTCAATCACGTATGAACGAAATACAAATTTGATTTTAATTGAAAACATGATTGATTGAGGCACAAACATCATAAGCATGAATCAAATAATTATTATTAAATCAAAGCAATTATCCTAGCTTAAATAAAATTAAGCTAACATTGTTGAAAACAAGAACAAAGAACACATAGCAAACATTTTCAGATTAAATTAAAGAAAAGAAAGATTAAACCCAAATCAAAGTGGCTGTCACCCAAGACTCTGATCGAAGAGGGCTCCTTCGTTCCTTCGCTTTGCTCCTTTGCTGATGGCTCTCCAAGGTGGCCTACCAAAGGCTCTTTAAGAGGCTTAATTGCTAAAATCTCTACGAAGAGATGATGCTAGGCATGGGAAATGGGAAATGCTAGAGAGAATTGAGAGTAACGAAAAAAAGATGAGGGATGATTAGGAATGGTGAAATAGGGTCATATTTATAGGTGAAGAGAGGATAGTAGTTTGCTAAAAATAGAGAGGCTTAGTCTCTTCAATCTTCTTCAAAGGGTGGTTGGCCATGATTAGTGGAATTTGAATGAATTTTTGCTTGATTTTTAAGCAATTTAAATGCCATCGCAACTTAGGACTGAGACTTGATCAAATGTAAATCTTCTGGCAAATCTCTGATTTCTTCAACATTGCAAGGACCTTGTGCAATTAAACCAAAAAGTAGTTTATGAGGGCAGCCATGTGTAGCCAAAATTGGGTTGACTTGGTTTTCAATTTGGATGGTTTTGTGATTCAACAAAGTTTATCAGACCTGTCAAAAATAAATTAATTAATTAAAGGACTAAAGAAATAAAATTAACCCAATTTAATTAATTAATTCAACCCAAATTATTTAATGAAATATTTAAAATGAATTATTAAATATGATTTTATATTTTATTATTTAATTTAATCATGCATGGCCCACTTAACGTCTTAAAAGTATAGTATGTTCAAATAAATATAAAATAAGCCATTTTATGCATGAAAACTATATAATAAAGCATAAAATCACATTTTAATAATTTCTATGTCCTAATTTCATATTTTCACATATTTCATTAATTTATTAAACATTTACTTAGTTTTAACAATGAATTTAAGTAAAAAGGTGATAAATTACGTAGGAAAAATCCTATATATTTTTTAGTTTACAATTAGAAGTTAATTGTCCTAGTTGGGCTTCCAACACACGGATAGAAGAAGAATTACCTTGAACAATTGCTTCAGCTCACGTAATATGCTCTCGTATCAGCACTTCAAGAGTAGTCATAGGATTTGATCTTTGCTGAGAAAACTGTTGTTGCTATTGTTGATGCTGTCCTTGCATATGTGGCAGCGCAGTCTGTTGTGGCTGCATTCTAGCTTGTGGTTGTATCTTGCTATGTACCTACATTTGATCAGAATTTGAATGTACCTGAGGATTTTGATTATAGACTGCTACTGATTGTTGTTGTAACCCCCTTGTTTATAACTCCCTTGCTGTGAGGAATTTCCATATCTATACGTAGATGCATTATAATTCCCCCAAGGTTGTGGATTTTGATTATTGTATGAGTTACCATAAGAATTTCTTCTAATGTTGTTGACATAAAATGCGTTCTCAGCATGTTGCGGACAACCCTCATAATTGTGGTTGTCGTTGTAAATTTCATAGGAAAATTTCGGGATATCCATCTATTGTGCCACTTGAATCGGGGCAACTTCACTTGTTCCCTTCATGTTCTTTATAATGTTGGCCAAAGAGGACACCTGTGCACTCAAAGCTGAAATTGCATATAATTCAAGAACACGATGATTAGTTTTTAATTGAGCAGAACGAGAGATAGAATATTGATAATCATTCTGTGCATTTCTCTCTAGAATTCATATAGCTTCAATGTAGGTACAATCCAACAAGGGACCATTTGCAGATATGTCGATAAAATTTCTTGTCTAGGCATTCAATCCATTGTAAAAGATCTCGATCTGAGTCTCTTGCTGATTCCATGCATAAGGCAATGTCTAAGCAGAGTCTTATAATGCTCCCATGTTGTATGTAGGTTTTCATCATTTAACTGATGGTAAGCTATGATATCATTTCGCAACCTTGCATTCATTGACAATAGATTGAAACGCAAAACAAATTACATTGCTAATGCATTCCATGATGTAATGGATCTAGCTGACAAACCCAATAACCATGTTCTTGCTCTTCTCTCCAACAAATAAGGAAATAATTTCATTTTTAAGGCGTTATTAGAACACCATGTTAGCTAAAAGATTCGCAAATAAGCAGAAATGATTTTAAATGCTCTCGTGCATCTTCATGAGGTAAGCCTACATATTGCTCATTTGAATTGAGCATTTGAAACATAATTGGTTTTAATTCAAAGTTTTCAGCTTGTAACTGGCCTTACAACCCCTAGTTGCAAATCGTCCAGTACAGGAACAATAAATAAAATCCATGATTGTCATGTTTTGCACCTATTCTTCTTGTGGAGGCGATGGTGGTAAATTATTAATTCGTTGTGGCTAGATTAGAGGAACGACATCTTGTGGCAATAATGGTGGAAGGTTGTTATTGTTGTTGTTGTTGTTGTTGCCAGCCATTTTCTTTTGTTCTTGCTTCCTCTTTCGAATAGTTCGTTCAAGTTCTGGATCAAACCTCACAATATCCTTAGGATTTCTCCTTGTGGACATGCAACTCCTAAACAATAAAGAGAAAATCAAGAAAAGAATGTTAACAGATTAGTAAAAATAAAGAGTTAAGTAAGAAAGAATAATTGTAACTACAAAAATGAACATCAAACAAACGCCATCCTCGGTAACGATGCCAAAATTTGATCGGCCTGAAACGTCACATCATTTGAGTGCAAGCAAACACACGTCGATGCAAGTATAGTTGATAGATTTGCTCTATCGGATATCGAACCCACAAGGATAGAGTTCTTGATGTTCAATTGTCGAAGCAACTAAAGTTAAAATTAGAGAAAATGCTAATGAGGGTGTCAGCGCAATTAAATCAAATCTGCACCATTAAATTAATCAAAGTTTTCAATGCAATGATGAAATTAATTGTCAGAGTAATTGTAAGAAATTAATTGTCGGAGTAATTGTAAGTCAAATAAATGGTTTTTGATATTTTAAGAATTTAAATGCAGAAAAAGTAAAAGTGTGATCAAGTGTGAAGAATGGAGTGGGTCACTGACTTCACTAAGTAGCAACACTGGATTCGTCGACAAGGTATTTTATAGATGAACTATCGCAGCAATAAAGTTCCAATGAAATCATACCAATAACAATTCACTGTTTTACCAAGACTCAAGTGCCCACATTTACCTCACCTTCCAGTTGTTGGCAATGCCTTTCACTCAATAACAAGTGACCAAAATTCCTCCTAGTCTCAAGTAACTTCCACTAACTTGCTTGTTAACCTAACTTGTTACTGCACTTTTTAGTGTCGGTAGATTGCAATTGCACTTTCGTGTCAAAAACATTTAAATCCAAGAGAAAACATATGAGAATAATTGAATAAAAAACAAAGTAATCTAACATTGAAAGTTATTTCCATATACAATCAAGTGTCAATAAGAATTCATCAGCATTAACAGAGGAATTAACAGATAAATCGAAGCATACTATTCCTAGGCTACTAGGATTATCCCTTAACTTCTCCTTTTGTATTGCACCAAGCACTCCTCGTCAAGAGTTGTTGCACACTTGCTCGATCAGCTCACTGAACTCCCAAACCAAGCTTCAAGCTTTAGAGAATTTGTAGACTTTACTTCCTTCACTCCTTGATCTATATCTCCTTCTTCTCTCCTCTATTTATAAGCTTTGAGAATTTTAGATCTCATCTCCTCTTAGATCCAACTTATTGTGCAACTGTTAAAGTTTGTTGAAATCCAGCTATGCACTCACGCAGATTTGATGTGATCTTCATTAATTTGCAGGTTGTCACCGCCCGATCTATAATCTTTAATTGCAACGACATCGTGTGAAATTCCTGCGCTGGTGCTTCCAGATGTGCTTGCAGCATGAATTCACTTATACAAAGTAATTGTTTCCATGCGGTGACATTTGTGGCAGCAATACCAAGCTAAACTTGTAGCTGCATCTTTGAACTCTTCCTAACATCGATCTTCTAAGATGGATCTCTGTGCTGACAATTTCAGATGCAATATATATGCTGCATATTCTGACATTAGTCCACAAAAGAGATAAAAATAACGAGAATTTAAGCCACACAATATTGAGTTAGAAAATGTAAAAAAAAAAACTAAGTATGAAATGACTATCATGCATGCTAAATGTAATACAAAAGAGACAATACATAAATTTAGGGAGAAAATAAGTGTCATTTCTAATGCTATCATCACAAAATATATCCTCCATGGAATGAGGAAATTGGGGCTCTGGAACATTGGATGAAGAGTCAGATGCTTCATGTTGAGGCTTAGGATTGGGGTTTGACATAGAAGCGATGTTCCTGAATGGCAGAACTTGGATACACCGTTATAGTTGTGCTTTCGTCCGTTGCCATCGGGACGATTTCGGTTACGCACTATCTGAGACCACCATATAATGACCTGGCAAAATGAATGGCTTTTATATGGGAGGGTGCCTCGAATATCAATCATTCCATAGAATGATATATGGTTCATAAAATTGTGCCCAATTTATGGCATCCAGACCCGCTTCCTTTTTGTCCATTCCGTAAACTTCTTTGATGTCGAGGTGAGGGTTCGGTATAGGTTGTGCACAATCAAATAGTCTCAAAACCCGACCCCCAGCGTGCCACTCCACCATATGAAAATGAATCAATTGGACACGACGCACGAACATGCTAGTCTTAAACCCATTATGAAATGAGTGGCATAGTTCCTTCCTCGACATAAGGCATCCATACAAATTGCTCAGTATAAACAACACGATTTTAGTTAATTTAATTTTTTTGGAATTATTGTATTTAAAACAAAGTATTCGAAAGTGTATCTTTTGCCATCCCCAGAATGGTTCTTTATTATCATACGATACATGGGATAGTGGAACGATCGCCTGACTCCCAGTATAGTCGCCCATATGAAAAATATAATAATATTTCAGATTATTTTTCCATGCAATAAATGAATATATTATATAAGTAGAAAACAAAAGGTAAAATCGAATTATTGAGTCACATATTCACGAGTAGCCACACAGGTGGTAGGTGACTCACTGTTGCAAGAAATGACATTCTGTATAATGCCCAAGATTGCAGTAGAAGGCAGCAATCGCCCATGGTCTTCGTATTCGGCTTTGTCTCTCAACAAAGCTCTCGTTATAAGCATTCCAGTACTATAGAACCCCAACTCAATCTCTCGGCTTGCTCCAAGTCCTCGAGTAAAGGGTGGAACATGATGTTGACTTTATTCTAATTGATGTCGGGCATCAATACCCCACCTAGTAGTTGCAGAATGAATGCTCTGACAGCATAGATAATGTCCATCTGCATTGGACTGCTGGGTAGATGTTCGAAGTTAGATCTTAATCATGTATATTTAAGAGTGGTTAATCGTCTGTCGTCATCGTTGGGAGGCACCTTACTAAGTAGTCGATTGCAAGTCCCCCAAGGATCGAACAATTTAGCATGCCCCGTCACTACATCACTGTTAATAAACACCCCCGATTGGACTGCTACGTCTTGCAGCGTAATTGTGACCTCCCCACATGGAGGTGGAACGTGTGGGTCTTTGGGCACTATCTTTTCACTAAAGCCGATATTAAATCATCTTGGAGTTCAGATATTTGAATGTAAGCGGCAACAAAAAAGCCAGTGACATCTAAATAGGACAAAACCTTGTCGGGAAAATAATCAAGATCATGTAGTCGAGGTTGGAACATTCAGTATGATAAATGTGCTTATAATAATTTTATAATGTTATATGGAGTGTTTAAAACACGATTTATTATAGGAATTCTAAGCAAACGAGAATTTGTATAAAATTTCTACCTGATCGACAATAGTAAATTTTGAAATGTGATTGCTGTCATTGAGTAGTGTGTTAGGATCCATTGAGTAGCAATGTGGTCGTCGACGGTGATCGGAGGTGAACGACGATGAACGGTGATTTTCGATGGTCAGGCGGAAATCGAAGGTCATCGACACATCGTTGGGTCTCGTCGACTGCCAGCAGTAGACTTGACTTCACCCACTAATTGGCCAAAATCAAGCCTTTTGACGTCGGCTAATACAAGGTCGAATAACACTTTTGCAGGCTTGTGATGCAAGCCTATGAGGTTGGCTTAACACAGGCCTACTATATATATATATATATATATATATGTGTGTGTTTTAAAAATATTTATTTTTAAAATATATATTAAATTCATATTCTATTTTTTTATAATTAAAATTTATTTTATATAATTTAATTTATATATATATATTATAAAAGTTATATATATTAAATATATACAATTTTTTCTTTATTTTTCTTTTTAAAAATAAATATTAATTAAATATAAAATTTATTTTTTTAATTTTCTTAAATTATTTTTCTTTTTTCTGAAATGTCCCATCAGCCCGAAATTAGGCTCAAAGGGACAGGCCTGACGCTAGACATCAACAGGCTGGGAACTGTCTGCAGGCCTAATGTGCATAGACCTGATGCGAGCCTATCTAACCACATCCAATTCAAATTTTAATATATATTTTATTAATATATATATATAATTAAAATATGATTTATATAATTAAAATTTATTGTTTTATTTAATTGTTTTTTATTTAACTTATTTTTTTTTTTTTTGTAAAAATATATTAAATAAATTATTTATTTTTTTATTTAATTTTTTTTGAAATGTCACATCAAGCGCAGTTCCTTATTTACATTTATTTCATTTCAAATTTTGATTTTTAAATTTAATTCATTTCATTAAATTTCAAACTCATTTAAATTTAATTCCATTTTTTGTTTTTCTTTTTAAAAATATACATATACTTAAAATTTATTTTACATAATTTAATTTATATACTTATTTTTTTTATTTTTACTTTTAGTGATAAGTCTCATCAAACCCAAAAAATACTTTGAAATTTGAAATTTAAATTTCAAATTTCATTTAATTTGAATTTCCATTCCATTTCATTTTAATTTCATTTCAATTTCAACTTTCATTTAATTTCAACTTCTATTTAAATTTCATTTAAATTTAATCTTTTAAAGAATTTTTGGCGGCTCCCTTCTTTTTAATTTGTAAGAATTTTGTTTTCAAACTTTCTCTTTGTGTCGTTCTATTTCTTTCTTTTGTTCTTGATTAGTCGACGACGACGTTAGCTTTAATGCTGGTCGTCGACTGTCGGTATTCTTGTCCCTTTTTTATATTCAATTTTTTTTATATATTTTGTTTTTCTTTTAGTTTTTATTTGCCTTTGTAGCATGCTTTTCCTCTACCTTGTGGCACTTTTCTGCCTTATGGCACGTTCATTTACCTTTATGGTAGATCTGCATTCGTGGATAGTTTTCTCACAATGCTCGGCTTTGATTTGCGATTATCGATGGTCTTTCAGTGGTTTGATTCCCTTTTGTGGTTCGTTTGTCGATGTAGTCAGATCTGTTTTATGAAGCCTACAAGATTGTTGGTTTCGCTCACCACTCCTACTTCGATCCTTAAGCGTGTGAGTGGATAGAAATAATAAGTTTTGTTTCCTGCTTCCTTTCTCCAGTGTTTCAACTCATCCCTGTCATTGCAGCTCACTGGACGTATTTTGCTGGTCTAATGTTTTGTTATTTTTCTCTTTGTTTTGTTATTTTCAACTACATTTTAATTTCGTTTGGAATGTTTCTCGATTTTAATTTCTAATAAATTCAGCCGACGTATTATTAAAAAAATTAAACTTTTAAACTCTATTTATTATAAATTGTAATTGTAATTTTAAATTAAATTATATTTATTTTAAATTTAATCAATGTTTCTTTAGATTGATATTTTAATTAAATTCCATTGTTTAAATTAAAAAGCATGGACAATTAAATTTCAATGTTTAAATATAAAAGCATGGACAATTAATGAATAAGAATGTGGGCAAGTCGTTTGTATAATTGTATACTTTTACAATGTTTTTACAAGAACATTTGTATAATTGTGTAATTTGAAAAAAAAAATGTATGTCATTTGTATGTAACTGTTACAACATTTTTCATAAACATTCGCTCATTCCTCATCTTCCAGTCGGACATTACGAGATGATTGACTGGAAATATAGACACGATGTGGGCAAGTCGATCGGTTTTGGCCAAATGTTCAACAAACCGTGCACACTTTGGGTTCGCCCGTCTCCCTGATGTCTATGTCATTTCGAATCCTCGTCAAATGTGATCGACCTTTAAGATGTCTACGGATAATACGGTCCAATAGCATCTCGAAAGCAGACGGTGGAACTTCTAGTTCAAGACATCGGGCATTACGGGAAATTCATTTCCCCAGATACGCAATGTGTGTTGCAGCATGTACACATTGCCTATGAATTGTTCAACATTTAATTTTGCTCTCGCACACGCTGCATGAACATGCACACACGGATATTGGAGAGTCTAAAATCTCCCACACTCGCAACACATGTTTGCCAGATCAACTACGTATGACCTAGGCTAAAGACCCGACCAACGATTGATGTACTCTTGAACCCGAAAAGTCTTCAAGTCGAGCGAATACAATTCTCGTTCATCGTTTGTGCCCTCCGACTATTTACTGCCATGACCTTCTGAATGCCCTTAACGTACATGTGCCCGACCTCGATCTGCTTTGCTTGCAAGTGCCTTATCCTAGGCATTAATGTGGGCAACCTATAGAAGGTTGTCGAGAAAACAACAGAAATTGGCAAATGTCATGTACGCCTCAACATGGAGTTAACCGCCTCTACCAAGTTGGTCTTCATCTGGCCATACCGATACCCATCATCGTAACTTTACATTCATTGCCATGTCTCCATGCTACCCAACCACCCACGGAGGGTTTTTGGTAAAGATGTCATCTAAGCTTCAAGCCTCGCTAACTTTAGCCTGAATCTCCACAGTTCAAAGTAATGAGTTGCATATGCAATTTGGAATCAATATTTTAAAAATGCACAGACTGATAAAATTTGAAATTGAATTTTTGAAAAAATACAAACAATATTTTTTACCCATGTTCACAAATTCTTTTTTCCATTCTTTATTTTTATAACCTTTGTGGAAGTTTACTGTGATGTACCGATGCAATAAATCAACCTCCACAGAACCCTCGGTTGCCTTATCGTAGCCAGTAGCCCCTTTGATCTGTCCGATATAAGGAAAACATTGTCTTACTTGACAATGTGCCTTCATATATTTCTGAGGAAAAATTCCCAAGACTCGAAGCACTCACGCTGTACGATGGCGAAAGTGATTGAAAGTACATTTCGATTGTTGTCTTTTGCAACAGCAATCAGGAGTATTTGATTGTATTTGTCGTTCAGCCAGGTTCCGTTCACCTGCACCATCGGCTTGCAGTGAAGCAAGACCTTAACACATGGTTCGAACGTCCAAAATAATCGATGGAAAACTAGTTTCCTCGATTGAATCTCCCTGTCCGAGCCTTTATACGGTAGTGTTTGCAAATCAATCACCGTCCCCAGTATATACTCCCCCATTATGGCTACCCACCCTTAAAGCTCGTTGTATGATGCATCTCAGTCACCATACAACTCTCGCATCACCATTTGATTCGATCACCATGCCTTCCAGTACAAAACCTTATACTTGAATCGAGCTTGCATGTCCACAATAAGGACTGATACCTGAATGGTAGGACACTCTTTGACTAAAGGGATGATGCAGTTGCATATGGTTTTTGCATCTAACTTCTAATGGTCTTGCGACATACGGGCAGATGTGCATGTGTGTGGAGCTTCTATTTTCCTTATCGTCCACATCTAAGTCCGCTGCATTAAAGCAACTCAAACACGCCATTTACACCCACTTGAGGCTTTCCAACATTCTCCGACGTACAAAGATTGTGTCACTTCGTCATTTATAGTCCACAGCTAACTTCAAGCTATATTATTTTATTGCATTCAAGTAGTCCTTATTGTTGTCGTATTGTTATCTATGAACAACTCTTCTTCGTCGATTTCTTCCTCAAGTAAGTGAGCTAGAACTATGTTTGTATATTCTGGGAACTCACAAGCTAGAGCTGCATCTGGATCTACGTCGCTCATGAACGCCCCGAGATTATTCTTGATAACAATAATAGGGCCCGTGTTCCCTATCGAATGGTGGATTAACATCTTCACCCTCCACCGAGCCCTCCTCATCTATATATTCAGTGATGGTATCTAAATCGAGGTCACTGAATGAATCTGTCAACGAGGAATGATCTTTATTATCGGACCCTTCATCACCATCTTCTATGATGGCCAACACCTCTGGATGAAATTGTAGACGAGAACAAGTGTTTAGGATGTTATACGAACATCTATCGGTGTTTGGATTTTTGGGAGTTTGCATTGACCCTCCACAACCAGACTAATCTTCCTAATGGACGTTAAGATCAAAATCAATTCTAGAACACTGACTTACTGAATTTAAAACTTGAATTGGTTCGAGTTCCGTTATCTTCGTGAACAACTCAACTGGTCTGAGATTACCGATCTCAAGGGTAATAAATTACTATCATTGTCCCTAGATCATCATCATCTTCAAGCTCAATTTCTGAGAACTTGAGTAGATCTATTGAAACCAAAAATTTGTAAAGCAGTCTCAACATTTGCTTCCCACAACGAGTAGCTATCTTTGTACTGATCTTCCGTTTCAAATCCACCAGTGAAACACGGTTGTTGAATCTCATTCCGATTTTTTTCGGCTTAGAAAGAAAAAACCTTCTTCATTTGTATTGATATCATTTCTTCATCGAAATTACCTCATTGGTAATCTTTGTGAATTTTTTTTATTCGAAGCGAGCTCACACTCGGCAGACGTGAGCTTGAGGATAACGAAAAAGATAACTCGGTCGAAGTGTTCATCCTAGATGAATCAAAAAGGTATAATTTTGGTTAAGTTTTTATTACTTTAGATATCACAACCAAAGATCTTGTTTTGGAAAAAAATTTAAAACTCTAATTTTTCTGTAAATTAATTTTCCGCTGCGTTTTTAAACTCTTTTTCCAACAATTGGTATTCAAGCCAGGTTGTGATCTATCTATAAGTATAAACAGATAATCAAAATAAATTTCTCTTCTTCTTGAATGATATTATTACATAGAATGTGACATTCTTTAGATCTTATGCATGTTTTGAGTTATATATAGGAATGGATGCGAAATTATATATTTGTTATATAATTTTTTTATTGTTGAGGTTGTGGTTCTTAGAAAATAGACCGTGGACTATCATCTCCACGTATGACTATTTTTTTTAAAAAAAATTCATAGAATTCTTGTGAACCGGAAATGAACGTAGGACTTAAATGTAATTTTTCCAAAAGGAGTCCATGATGAGAAAAATATGCGAGGATAGTTGAAGACGCAAGAAATGCCTTTTGACAAAAAAAATATTATGTATTTTATTTTCTAGAAATAGAACCATGGAAACCTTGGCTAACAATTTTATTTTAATTACCTATTTCCTTATATATTTGTTTTATGATTATTTATAATATTTATATTATGTAATGTTATAATTGTGATATATATATATATGAGATGAACCACAATTGATTCATTAAAAAATAAAATGTGTGGTAAAGAAAAAGTACATGTGTTGTATTGTTCTATTCACTTCTTTAGGTTATTCGATAACTGTGAGAAGTGTGATTATGAGAAGGTGCATGTCAAGGATTGGCTCTAGCTAGGAAAGACTTAGTTTTTAAGCGATCAAATTTAACTCACCTCCCTTTCCTAGAACCCTACCTGATGCACGGTTCACATTCACTTCTTCGGTTTTTCCCTTAAAAGAAAAACTGTGGAGAATCAAATTTGTTTGTTTTGATGATTGATTGATTCTTGTGAATGGATGTTATAAAATTGCCATAGCATGCCATGCAAATATTGGAAGCATGTCATTTAAATTAGGTAAGAATGTCATTAGGACTATTGTATGATCATTCTTGAAATTTGGGATAAAACTTGCATTTTTTTTTAAAATATTGAGTGGGGGAAGGTCCTTGAACAAGATCTACGGCCTCCATTGATGGTCCTTAAGTGACAGTATGATAAAGTTTTAGACCGGTTCCTACCTTGGCTGCACCCCAAGGTAAACTTTGTCATGTGAGTTCACTAGATGGGATTTCCTTTTAAAGGACAACTAGTCATGCATGACTTTCAAAGAGATTGTCCCAATATGACTCACAAATGAAGCATGTTTATGATGGGTGTTGAGTCAATGGTTACACACTTAAGATCGTCTATTATTAAATAGTTTCCCAAGAAACAATATTAAGCTAGAGATGATAGTGAAATGTTAAACGGTCATTAGTTCATATGGAGTCTTGAAAATTAAGATTCACGAACTGATTGGGTGTAATCCATGTTCTTGCTAGTTAATCATGGAAAACCTAAAGCGACCTGGTTGAAGGTTGTGAGAATGATCATAGCAATGGAAAATTGTTTTTTTCAAGGTTTTAATACAAGACACATGCATCATACTGCATTCTTGATATGTTGCTAATGGAAAATATTTGCTTAATACAAAGATAGTAATTAGTGAATCTTTATTTTTTTTAGTTCAAATATGTCTCCTACTCTTTTCATTAGCATTCTTACTAAGAATAAATTAAATGGGGATAACTTTCAAGAATGGAAATATAACTTGCTGATAGTTCTCAACTGCGAGAAACACAAATTCATTCTTGACGAAGCATGCCCTTTTGAAGCTCAGCCCAAAGAGAGAAATCGCCAAAGAGATTCTAACTTGATTGCTTCATGTTATATGTTAGCAATCCTGAGTAGTGAATTGCAAAAGCAACACCAGAATTTCCAGATCGCGAAATAAATCATGAAAAATTTGGAGGATTTGCTCGGAGGCCAAGTTGCATTGGCTCAACAATCCGCTATTACAAATTTGATGAACTCTCAGCAGAAACCCAACATTCCAATCAAAGGACATGCGCTTAAGCTTATGGGATTCTTTGCAAAAGCGGAGGAAAATGGGGTTGAACTAGATGTGAACACTCAAATTAAAATAGTATTCAAATGCTTAACCAAGGAATTTGTTTGTTTTAGGGTCGCTTACAACTTGATGAATAAGGCATTCACCTTGACTCAACTCATGAAGGAATTACAATCCTATGATGGTGTTGAATGGTGGTAAGTTGGTTCAAGAGAAACCTGACCAAACTTAGTTGTAGTCCCCTCATCCTCTAAGGGGAATAAAAAAGTTAAGGGAAAGAAGAAATCGACTAAGTCTTCAATTCCACCTCATGTGGATAGGAAGAAGGCTAAGAAGTCAAAAAATCCTAAAAAGATCAAATGTTTCTTCTGCGATAGGAAAGGGTATTTCAAATCAAACTGTAAGGAGTATTTGGATTACCTTGCTGAAAAGGGCAAAGGTCTAAAACTCTTTATGGTTAAAGCTTGCTTAGTAGAAGAATCAATTGACAATGGGGTTATTAATTCTGGAGCCACTAACCATGTTTGTGTTTCTTTATAAGGGTTTAGCAAAACGAGAAGTCTGCCTGACAAAAACCTCTCGTTGCGGACCAGAGATGGGAGCTATGTTTCAACTGAAGCAGTGGGAGAAGTTATTTTACACTTCAATAATTTTAGGAAAATTGTTTTAAAGAACGTTTTTTTTATACCTCATTTTAAGAGGAATTTAATTTTTGTAGCATGTTTATTTTATGACGGTTATACTGTGACGTTCAATAAAAGGATTACTATTTACAAAAATTGTTCTTTAATCTGTAATAGATGGATGAAAAACAATCTCTACTTTATCAAACCAAATAACTACTCGATGCTTCAAACCGAAATAATGAATAAAAAGCTTAAAACTTCTCACTCTAATAAGGGTACCTATGGCACTTAAGACTTGGCATATTAACCAAGAAATAATCACTAGACTCGTGAAAGATGGTTCCTTAAGTATGCTTAAGAAAGTTAGTCTTCACAATGTGAATCTTGCTTGGAAGGTAAAATGACTAAGAGGCCTTTTAATGCGAAAGGTACAAAGGCCAGCCAACCTTTAGAATTTGTGCACACTAATGTATTTGGTCCCATGAGCATCAGTGCCCAATGAAGTTACGATTATTACGTGTCTTTTATCGACAATTATTCTCGATATGGATATGTGTAGCTAATGCACCACAAAAGTAAAACCTTTGATAATTTTTAAGAGTTTCGTGCGAAAGTGGAAAAGCAATTAGGTTTATCCATAATAATCTTTGGTTTGACCGAGGTAGGGAATACTTGTCCGACGAGTTCTTAAGATACCTCATGGACTATGTCGGGCACTCCATAGGAGAATGACGTAGCTGAGAGAAGGGATAGAATCTTGCTTGACATGGTTCATTTAATATTAAGCTATTCACGGCTTCCTACTTCTTTTTGGGGATATGCGATACAAATGGTTTGCTATATTCTGAATTATGTGTCAACCAAGTCTACTTGTAAGCCACCTTATGAATTGTGGCATGGAAAGAAACCCTCTCTAAATCACTTTAGAATATGGGATTGTCCAACACACGTTATGAATAAGGATGCAAAGAAGTTGGATGCACAGACATAATTGTGCATGTTTGTAGGATATCTGAAAGGAACAAAGGAAAGATTATTCTACAATCTGAAAGATAATATGATTAAAGTTTCTACTCATGCTACTTTTCTCGAGGAAAGCTACATGGATAACTTTAAGCCTTGAAGTAAAACGGTACTCAAGGAACTTTCGAGAGTTGTACAACAATCACCAAGTTTAATTCTCGAGAAAGTTGTAAAAAAACCTATAAACGATCAACAACATAGGGGAGTCCATCGTAGTGAAAGAGTTTCTAAGAAATCGAACTTCTTCATCTATGATGGTAGTATTTATAATACGGAAGCCAATCATGAGGATAATGATCCACTCACTTACAATAAGGTTATGCGGGATGTCGATTCTAAGCTCTGGAAACAAGCCATGGATGTCGTGATGGATTCTATGAAATCTAATACGATGTGGGAACTTGTAGACTTACTCATTGGGATTAAACTCATAGGGTGTAAGTGGATCTACAAGAAGAAGAGAAATGTGGAAGAGAAAGTGGAAACACACAAAGCTAAACTTGTAGGGGAAGGCTACACACAGAAAGAAGGCATCAATTACGATGAAACGTTCTCTCCGATAGCCATGCTAAAGTCTATTCGCATACTCGTATTCATTGCTTCTACTCTCAATTACGAGATTTGGCAAATAGATGTTAATACAACATTCTTGAATGGCTATCTTGATGAGACCATTTACATGGCTCAAGCCACTGGTTATGTTGTCAAAGGAAAGGAGTAGAAAGTTTGCAAACTGCTAAGATCCATTTATGGACTTAAGTAGACGTCCCACTCATGGAATAAAAGATTTGATCAAACGATCAAGACTTTTAGATTTGGGCTAAACGCTGATGAACCTTGTGTTTACAAGCGTATAAAGGACAAAAAGGTGGTCTTTCTCGTTTTGTATGTCGATGATATTCTACTTATCGAAAATTATATAGGAGAACTGTCATCGATTAAATTATTGTTAGCTCAACATTTTAGCATGAAGGACTTAGGTGAAGCTAGGTATATTCTTGGAATTCAAATCCTTAGGGATCGAAAGAATAAAATGATAGCTCTATCTGAAGCTTCATACATCGATAAGGTACTGGAACAATTTGCAATGACTAATACGAAATTCGGGGCCCAACCGACTGCATCAAGTTTTCATCTTTCTTTAGATGACTGTCCAAAGATAGTAGAAGAAAGAGAGCATATGAGTAAGGTTCCATATGCTTCGATAGTTGGAAGCCTTATGTATGTGATGCTTTGCACACGTCCAAATATCTGTTTTGTAGTACGAATGGTTAGTCGATATCAGGTAAATCAAAGTCTCAGGCATTGGCAAGTTGCAAAGCATATATTAAGGTATCTTAAAAGAACAAACGATTATATGCTTGTGTATTCTAAGGAGAACCTTACTCCTGTCGGATACATAGACTTAGACTTCCAAACCTATAAAGATTTGAGGAAATCGACGTTTAGAAATGTATTCGTTCTAGGCAGTGGTGCCATAATTTGGAGAAGTGTAAAACAAACTTGCACTGCTAACTCTACTATGGAGGTTGAGTATGTGGCTGCTTCTAAGGCAATGAAAGAAGCAATATGGCTTCGAAAGTTATTAACCGATCTTGAAGTCATTCTTGGTAAGGAGAAATCTATAAAATTGTATTATGATAACAGTGCTGCAATAGCTAATACCAAGGAAATGAGAAGTCACAAGAGGATGAATCACATTGATCGAAAGTATCACTTGGTACGAGAGGCAATAGCCGAAGGAATTATATATGTGATGAAAGTAGCTTTTGAAGATAACATTACAGATTCGTTTACTAAGACTCATGTAACTAAGAGTTTTAACAAACACGTCGAGGATATGGGAATGCGAAACATGACACATTTACTTCACTAGGACAAGTGGGAGATTGGTGGGAAATGTGCTCGTATTGTAGTACACATGTAATTGTTTTCTATTTGTTTGAATGATGAATAAATAAATAAAGTTAATTTCACATTTCACTATTATGTCCTTTGTATTTTCTGCTTTCATATTTTGCATGCATATCGAAATTGTGACAAGCAAATATGAGCTCATTGATTGTTTAAGTTCAAACTGAAGATAAGTGGCATTGTAAGAATGTTTACATTGCGAGAAAGACAACTTACTTCAGTGGATAATCTAAATGAGTATGTAACCCCGTAAAAGAATCAAAGTGAGCATTTGATTATAATACTGAGAAGGATTATTATGTCATCTACAATTCTAATTGGGGAGATGGCTAGTCTTGGCTATCGGACCAATTGACTCCATGGGTAGAGACGTAGGTGTATTCATTGGTAGAATGATACATTAGATTTGACCCAAGATGAATTAATTCTGAATTGTTTGTGGATTAATTCACTTGTGACATTCATGTTGTGATTTACTTAAATCATGAGTTAGTCACTGACCATGCGTATACAACTCATGTGATTTGATATAAGTGGAAGCTTATGCTCTAAAGATGACCGAGCCCATAGCCGGTATGTTGGGTACATGACTTGTGTATGACATGGCTTTACTAGCAATAGTGGAATTCATAGCTCAATTAAAGAGTTAATGATATCCTCTCATTGACTTTGTGTGGATTGATAAATATGGAACGTGGCCACGGGTTGCTTGTTCTCGAACGAACAATTTATCACAGTCATTTGTTGATAGTGATCCTATTTATCATTAAGAAGACACAATGGTGACAATGAGATAAAATAGGATTGTATTGAGTGAACGGATTTAACTCAAAGGAATCAAGGATATCATATGCGGGTAACACGTATGACGAGGTCATTGAACAAAACAGCTGGATGAATTGTTTTCGTAATGAGTCAATAAGGAGTTTTCAATCATGGTATTTTTTGTGGACTGACTCTATGATTAAGTAATTGTGAATTATTAGAACGATGCTTTTGGATATAATTGCAATTACTAGAGCCTAATTGTATATGTTTAATTGGTCCCTCCACTAGTTAAACAAAAGCTCGATTGGACTGCATTGAATCAGAAGAAAATTCTATGACTTTGGAAATAATTTAATTGAGTCGATTTATTCGATGTGGAATTAAATTAAATACTCGTGAGAATTGTTCAATTAGAGAATTTGATTAAAATTTTTCTCAAAAAATTAATTTGGAAAATCTAAGTGATTTTTGGAAAATTAATTTTGATCAAATAAAATTAAATTAATCAAATTAATTAAAATTAATATGGTATTTTTGGGAATTAATTTTCAAGTCAACCAATTGGCCTAATGAGTTATTGAACTTGAAAATTGGACTATTCCAAAAATAATAGTATTTTAATAGTTTAATATTAAATTTAATTTAATAGTTATTTTAATAATATTTTATTAATTTAATATTAAAATAGTTATCTTAATATTAAATTTATTTTAATGTTTATCTTGTAGATAAACACTTTATTATTTTAATAAGATTTAATATTAAATTAACATAATATTTATCAAGATAAATATTATGTTAATTTAATATTAAAGTGATTAAGTTTAATTACAGTTGATCTCTCTAAACTCTTCTTATATAAAGAGAGTCTTGGGTCATTATTTTCTAAGAAGATACATAATATTATGTTAATTTAATATTAAAGTGATTAAGTTTAATTACAGTTGATCTCTTTAAACTCTCCTTATATAAAGAGAGTCTTGGGTCATTATTTTCTAAGAAGATACATTTGAATTCAAGAGAAAGTTGTACAGATAAAATTCTTTGAAGAGATTATTTCAAAAAACTCTAGAGATATTTTTTTTATTTACATCTTGTCCTAAAAGTTTAGAGAAATTGAGAAATTACCCCACTTGTAATTTTTGTGCAAAATTTTCTGATTTGAAACGAGCTCACACTCAACAGATGTGAACTTGAGGATAGCAGAAAAGACAATTCGATCAAGGTGCTCATCCTAGACAAATGGAAAAGGTACAATTTTGATTAAGTATTTATTACTTTAGATATCACAACTAAAGATTTTGTTTTGAAAAAAAAAATTAAAACTTTGATTTTTCCCTAAATTAATTTTTTGCTGCGTTTTTAAACCATTTTTCCAACAGTTGGTGTTGATCATTTATAGGCCAAAATAAAAAAAAATTAAATCTGATAAAGTTGGTGCAAGCCATCAGTGTCCCAAAAAGCCAAAAAAAAATTTCGAGTTTCGAAAAAGGTGGTACTGATCATCTAAAGGCCAAAACACCAGAAATTTTTTTTATCGAGTCCCGTAAAAGGTGGTGCCGACCATCTATAGGCCAAAACCAAAAAAAAAAATCTGTGATGGGACTTTGATGCCAGCCATTAGATGGTCAAAACCCAAATTTTTTTAAATATTGGTATAATCGTATATCAATACAATATGAGATAAAAAAAATATTTTGGTGTCGATCATCACATGATCAAAACCCAAAAAATTAATTTTTTTAATGCCTGACACAAAAGTCAAGCAAACATAAATTTTAAGGGGGTACTCACCATTAGTTGACCAAAACCAATTTACACTGTTTATTTCAAGTGATTTAAATGAATGTTTTCGAATGAGGATATTTTTATAATTAATTTTTTTTAAGTTATTTGGATAAAATAACCTAAATTTAATGTTCCATGTAGACCGATAAGATTGATGCGGGTAAGGGTAGGCAAAAGGCTAAGAGAATTTTTGTTTGTACGAGGTTGCAATTTGATATAGGCTCCTTTTCGTATGGCTTTTGGATTTGAGATGCCAATGAATTCGATGGTGTGGTTGTAGTTAAATAGATGCTCCTTTCTCTAGTCTGAAAATTATCTTTTTTTGAATTTCATATAATAGTCTGATAGTTAAAGGTGATCACCGTTTAAAATATAACTTATATTCAAATTATATTAATCGTATTTATTATTCGAGTTTTATTTTATTATTATAATTCACCAAAAAAAATCATCTTTCTCTATTAATATTATCTTTACAGTCTTTCAAATTAAGACTTGAAGAGGGTTTTCATCGAATTTATACTTGATTATAATTTTCCGAAAATTCATCCATCATCAATCAATAACTTAGGCTTCAAACTTTCCTACAAAAAAAAAAAAAAACCTTAGGCTTCAAACTATTTAAATAGCTATAAGATTAAGAGTAGTATTTCTAATTTCATAATTTTATGTATTTTTTGTAAGAACAAGAATTGTCACTTAAATATTCAGTTAATTTATTTCAATCATTTAACTTTTTAAAATTAAATATATTTTAATTGTTGCAGTCCAATTTCGTCTAGGTTTTTAAGTTCAATTTTTTTTATAAAGTCCAAAAATAAAAAATTTAAAATAAAAATGAAAAAATCTAGTAATTGTTTTTGGATGCTTGGACACTGTAACTCTTATTCGGAGAATCTTCAAGATTTGTGAATTTGTAAAAATAGGAAAGAAAATCACAAAAAAGTTTAAATTTTGTGTTATAAAAACACGAAATCAAATGTAAGTGGAAGATTTTTTTTTTTGTTCAGAGGATTTTTTATTTGTTCAGAGAGAAGTTTTTTTTTTAATAAAATTGAGAGATTTTCTTTGAGCATTGATACAAGCATCAATAGAATCAAAACAAAAATCTTGAAGGTATCGATTTGTATTTTTTTTTTTTTCTTCTTTTGAAATTAACAAAAATAAATATAGATTTAGTTTTTTTTTTACCTTTTGATGTTGATTCGTCTTTGGCCTTCTCCGAGTATGTGAAACCCATGGCTTCATTCGGATTTGCTCGGAGTTCATCGAAGTTCGTCTTCTTTTTATTATTATTTATATTCATTTGTTTATTTGACATTTAATTTATTGATTTTTTTATTTATTTATTATCATTTATGTTCATGCCTAATCCCAATTATTTTTATTGTTTATATTTTTTTGTTTATTTTAGCATTTAATTTTTTTGTTTATTTATCTAGTTGTTATTTATTTTCATGCCATTTTATTGTTATCTTTTTTATTCTTTTTTATTTAATTTTCATTTATTGTTATTATTTTGTTTGTTTGTTTGTTTATTTATCATTAAATTTTATATTTTTTTCTTTTTATTTAATTAAATGTTGATTAATCCTTAATTTAATTATGTTAGATATTTTTATGATTGCATTTCATATATTCATTTATTGATTTGTAATTTATTTGTATGTCATATTTTGTGCATTTAAATTAACTACATGCTTTAATTATTTTAGAGTTTTCTCATATTAGTGTTTTATATATATATTGTTGTTTATATTCTTAATTAATTAATATTTATTACCGTTATTACTATGATTATATTGTTATTTTATTTAATACTATAATTATATCTTTATTGTGTTATTAATTGTATTTTATAATCTTCATTTAATTATTTATGTTCATGTATTTTATTATTTTGCCATTATAATTGTAAATTATGTACATACTCATTCATTTATTTTTTTATTACATTTTAATTCTTTTTTAAAAATACATAAATCATTTTAAAAAATCGAGGCAATGTTCTTTGTTTTGGGAATTTGAAAGGATCATGCCTTAGCTCATTGGTTATGATTTTCTCTTTGAATCGAGATAATTAAATATCTAATTTAAAATTAAAAATATGATATTTTGGAATAATAATTAATAATACTTGTTATTTTCAAAAATTTGAATTGTTATGTCCTAACTTACTGGATGTGACTTCTTCTTGATTAATTCAAAATAACGAGCTTTCTTCATAAAAATTAATTTTTTTCAAAATAAAATAAACATGTCATTCATGCATTTAAGTATCGGAATTTAAATTTTTCTCGAGTTTTTAATTTTCAACAATTAAGACATTAAATAATCGACTAGCTACCAATTTTGGGCGTGTGAGGGTGCTAATCCTTCCTTATGCGTAACTGACTCCCGAACCCGTTTTATGGTTTCAAAGACCAAAATTGTTATTTTAATGATTTTAAAATTCTTAAGGTGATCCAATTACACCTATTTAAAAAAGGTTAGTGGCGACTCCATTTTCGATTTTCCAAAATATAAGTTGAGACTTTTTTTCAAAAAAAAATAGTTTTTACAACTTGGCGACTCCACTATGGACATTTTCTAAAGAGGGTCAAGTCACGAGTCGATTATTTTTGGTCTTTTTATTGAAAATTTAAAATTCGATTTCATTTAATTTGTGATCCTTTGCATTTTATTGTATGTATGTTGTATTTAATTTGTAATGTTTTCGCATACATTTGCATGTCTTACTATACCTTCTAAGTGGAAGTAAGAAACTGCTCCTTCGTAAGGTTTTCGTCTCCGTGCAGGATAGTGGATTGCTTTTGGGATATATCCGTACCTATGTTTTCATGAGGTTTTCACTTCCGTGCACATATATGGGAAATATGTCCATCTGAACCAAACTCGTCCATATGAGCCTATAATGGGTGAGGATTAAGAAATCTATTGGTTTGGGTACTTTTACTCTAGAACTCAAACTACATATAGTGAACCTTAAGTGCCTATCTTAGGTAGAGCTATGCCGAACTTTTAGTGATTACCCAAAATAAATGTGTAGGTTCTTTGTTTATGTTTTTAATTTGTTGTTAAATTTTTTATAATGATTATACTGACTTGTTTTATTTTTGTCTTATTTGCGTTGCATCTTCATATTAGGAAAGGTATTTATTTAAGCTCGATAACTATTAGATAACTGGTCATAGAAAAGGAGTATCTTGATAAGGTAAAGGATAATGTGGTCGTGCGCATTTGGTCAGAGGATAAGCAACTCGAGAAGGGTGATAGCCTAGCTGAAGGACATGTATCAGATTACTAAGATTTTACTCATATTAACGTGACTCAGAATAATCTGTAGGAGCTGAAAGAGATATGAGATCAGTGGGATGATGGAATGGAACAGACTTTCTACTGTGAGTACCGTATTTACTCGATGTTAAAGTAGATAAGCATCTCTTCCGAGCCCTTGCACAATACTGGAACTCGGCTTATATTTGTTTCACGTTCGGGAACATGAACATGGTGCCTACAATCGAGGAGTACACCGTTTTGCTTTGTTGCCCAAAAATTCAGGTAAACAAGGTCTACTCGAGAGCTGCTAGTGTTTCAACCTTTCTTAAGAAATTGATGAACATTACGAGAGTGAGTGAGCAATGAGTTACAGCTCGAATTAAGGTAAAGGGCAATAACAAATGTATCACTTGGAAGAGCTTGCAAGATTTGATCTTAGTACATCCAAATGCGAAGAAAAAAGTAGATATATTTGCTCTCAGATTATATGGGTTGGTTATCTTTCTTAACGCGTTGGGGGCATATAGAGGAGGTGATCATTGATTTATTCGACCAGCTAGATAAAAGGGTCACATCTGTTCCGGCTATTTTAGCTAAGACTTTTAGGTTGTTGAACGAATTTTGAAGGGAAATCATATGTCGGTATGAAATGCTAGAAAAAAATCATATCCGACAATGCTTTGAACTTGAACAATAGCACAATAGTGTTTGTAGCCAGTTCAAGATCAAGCATCATAATTCAGCACTGTATTGCCCGAAAATGAATGGGGCAATGAAGGCAGCTAATAAGAACATCAAGAAGATCATTGGGAAAATGACAGACCTACAAAGATTGGCATGAGAAGTTACCATTTGCTCTCTACGCTTATAAAACATCTATCAGAACTTCTACTGGGGCAACACCGTTCTCATTAGTATATGGAATGGATGTAGTTCTGCCCATTAAAGTCGAGATTCCTTCTCTCCGAGTCTTATCAAAAATAAAGTTAGATGAATCAGAATTGATCCAGTCAAGATATGACCAACTAAACCTGATTGAGGAAAAGAGATTGAAAGTCATCTGACATGGTAAAAATGTACTAAAAGCGAATGATGCGAACTTATGACAAAAAGATTCGCCCTAGGGAATTCCATGAGGGAGACCTAGTTTTGAAAAAGATTCTTCTTATACGAAAACACTTCCGAGGGAAATGGATGTCAAATTGGGAAGGCCCATATGTGGTAAAGAAAGCCTTTTCTGGTGAAGCTTTAATTTTAACGGAGATTGATGGCAAGGATTTTTCAAACCCTGTAAACTCAGATTCAGTAAAAAAAATATTTTGCCAAAAAAAGAGAGTTTGAGTTGAAACTCAAATGGAACTTAGGCAAATGATGAACAATGTAGATTTAAGGACCAAAACAGAAAATCATTATAAAATATGACATCTTCGCATGCAAATCAACATCATTCATGAACATTTAGATAGGAGCAATTGTTTCATTTAAATCATGACATCCTAGTTACATGGCCTGGATAGAGACACACAAGACAGATTCTACAAGTCATATCCCTAGAGAATGACGTGGTAGGACCACAACTCTTATACCCTTAAAATTATAGAAGGGCGGAGAAAAACAACAAATCTCAACCTCCCTTGAAGTTGCAGTGGAATGAAGCGAAGTTACCACACCAAATCCTGTCTTCCTAAAGTTGCAGTGAAGCGGATTAAAACTATAGTAGCGGATCTCAATCTCCCTAAAGTTGCAATGGAATGGAATGAAGACACCATCCAATCTTTTACCCTAATCAGAGGGCAGATTAAAGACACCATCCAATCTTTTACCCTAACCAGAGGGCAGATTGAAGTTACAAGAGGGCAGATTGAAATCATCTAATCTTTTACCCTAACAATAAGGCAGATTGAAGACACCATTCAATCTTTTACCCTAATCAGAGGGCAGATTTAAGTTACAACACCAAACCTTATCTTCTTGAAGTTGAAATGGGGGAAGTTAAAACTGCAGGTACAATGGAGTAAAACTACCAACGAGATGAAAGAACGGAGAAGCACTGGAGGCTAAAAGATCAGACAAAGTTGGTCTTCTTTTGAGTCTTTGCTCCATTCCCGTTACACGATAACAAGCAAAGAGGGGTAGCTGTTGCAACCCACTTTCGTCCGAACTTTTAAGTCCAATTTTTTTACAAAGCCCAAAAATAAAAAACCTAAAATAAAGATGGAAAAACCTAGCAGCTGCCCTTGGATGCTTGGCCACCACTGCCCTTGCTCAGAGAATCTCCAAGATTTACGAATCTGCAAAAATAAGAAAGAAAATAAAAAAAAGATGTAAATTTTGTGTTATAAAAACACGAAATCAAATGTAAGAGGGGATTTTTTTTATTTTGTTCAGAGGATTTTTTTTATTTGTTTAGAGAGAAGGTTTTTTAATAAAATTGAGAAATTCTCTTTGAGCATTCATACACGCATCAATAGAATGAAAGCAAAAATCTTGAAGGTATCGATTTGTATTTTTATTTCTTTTTTTTTCTTCTTTTGAAACTAACAAAAACAAATATAGATCTAGTTTTTTTTTACCTTTTGATGTTGCTTCGTCTTTGGCCTCCTCTGGTTATGTGAGACCCATGGCTTATTCAAGTTTGCTCGGAGTTCATCGGAGTTCGTCTTCTTTTTTATTCTTATTTATATTTAGTTGTTTATTTTGACATTTAATTTATTGATTTTTTTTGTTTATGTATTTATTTATCATTCATTTTCATGTCTAATTCCAGTTATTTTTATTGTTTATATTTGTTTGTTGATTTTAACATTTAATTTTTTTTTTGTTTTTATTTATCTAGTTGTTATTTATTTTCATTCCATTTTATTGTTATCTTTTTTATTTTTTTTATTTAATTTTCATTTATTTTTATTATCTTGTTTGTTTATTTATTTATTTACCATTAAATTTTATATTTTTTTCTTTTTATTTAATTACATGTTGATTAATCATTAATTTAATAATGTTAGATATTTTTATGATTGCATTTCATATATTTATTTATTGATTTGTTATTTATTTGTATGTCATATTTTGTGCCTTTAAATTAATTTTACATGTCTTATTATATCATTGACTTAATTATTTTAGAATTTTCTCATATTAGTGTTTTATATATATATATTGTATTTGATTGTCTTCATTTAATTATTTATATTCATGTATTTTATTATTTTACCATTATAATTGTAAATTATGTACATACTCATTCATTTATTTTTGCATTACATTTTAATTGTTTTTTAAAAATACATAAATCGTTTTAAAAAATCAAGGCAATGTTCTTTGTTCCGAGAATTTGAAAGGATCATGTCTTAACTCATTGGGTGTGGTTTTCTCTTTGAATTGAGATAATTGAATACCTTATTTAAAATTAAAAAATATGAGATTTTGGAATAATAATTAGAATGCTTGTTATTTTGAAAATTCGAATTGTTATATACTAACTTACTGGATGGACTTCTTCTCGATTAATTCGAAATAACAAACTTTCTTCGTAAAAATTAATTTTTTTTCAAAAGAAAATGAATATGTCATTCATGCATTTAAGGATCACAATTTAAATTTTTCTTGAGTTTTTAATTTTCAACAATTAAGACATTAAATAATCATCTAGATACCAATTTTGGGCGTCTGATGGTGCTAAGCCTTTCTTATGCATTACCGACTCCCGAACCCGTTTTATGGTTTCAAAGACCAAAATTGTTATTTTAGTGATTTTAAAATTCTTAAAGTGATCCAATCACACCTATTTAAAAAATGTTGGTAACGACTTCATTTTCGATTTTCCAAAATATAAGTTGAGACTTCTTTTTAAAAAAAAATGATTTCAACATTAGTCACTCTTAGTTGGCTAGTGGAAGCCTAAGGTGGGTTATCCTAAATCTAAAACATTTAACAAATTTACCCTTTAATATTTACAAAAGTTGTCATTTTAGTTCAAATTATAAAAAAAATATTTAAAATTCTTAAAAAATTTAAAAAGTATATAAATTATAAAAAATTTAAAATTTAAAAAGTATAAAAATATTTTTAAGATTTTTGTACCAAAAATTACTTTGAACAGAATCTTTTACTTTGTTGTTTGATTCATTCAATTGACGAAGTTGAAAATATCCAATGCCATGATCTTGACTTACAATCTCTCTCTAATGCTTAAGCTAGAAATGATAAAGATATGAGAACACTAAATACTGAAACTGGTAATATCTTGCAAAGAGTAAGACCGTCGAAGTTAGTGTCATCAATTCAACCAGTTTTTGGGTTTATAAATGTTTTAATTTTGAGCTTTTTTTTGTTTTATTTAGACATTTTAGACAAACAATGTAATAAAAAAGGGGGACCAAATAAAAAAATAGCTTTAATTTCTAGGTCTTCCATATGTTTGATTGTTGAGAATATGAGCATGATCGATAAAAAAATTAAATATAAATTAACAAAATTTTAAAATCAAATTGATAGAACTTATAAATATTTAAAGGTAAAATTTATTATTAAGACAATATAAAGAGCCCACGTAAAACTTCCATTATTAAATTAATGACAAAAATCTCTAAAACATTTAATTTTGAAAAATTACTAAAATGAAAAAAAAATCTCATTGATCAAAATAGAATGAACTGAATAGTTGGGTAACTATTCTTATACCTTACCTTATATTTTTTTAATATGTGATTACATATTCACAAATAAATAAAATCAATAAAAGAAATTTGTATTCACATATAACCCTTACTTGCAAATTATATCAAATTATTATTATTATTGGGAAAATTACTATGATTAAGTTTTTGTGGTCACTTAACTAAAAATTTACAATTTCTATCACTGAATTATTTAAAAATTTTCATTTAAATCACTAAACTATTCAAAAATTCTTATTTGAGCCGTTGGATTGTCAAGTTTTTTTCCTCTAAAATTATATCAATAAGCTCCAAACAATAATTCAACAATCGAAATGGTAAATCAATACCCATCAATAAGTAAAAAAACATACATTATTTCTAAATCAATCTGACGATTAATGTTGAAGATTTAACAAAAAACTATTTGAATTTTGATTTACAAATTTGTGATATCCAAAATTGTTCAATAAAAAAAAAACCCTAAACTATAAAAGAAAAAAAGAAAAAGAGCTTTCGGTGCAAGCAATGCGAATAAATAAAACCATGTTGTATCGATTTCAACAACCCAATAACTTAAATAAAAATTTTTGACTAATTCAATAACCAAATTGTAACTATTTTAAGTAATCAAAACAAAAACTTGCCAATAGTTTAATGACTAATTGTGTTATTTACCCATTATTTTTTACGTTAAAAAATTATAAAGAGATATATATTATCCTTCACCTCAACAGCAATTACAAGGCAAAAAAGTGCAAATGAATTTGCTTCATTTGTAGTGCATTGAATTCATATATATTCCACATATTCCTAGAACGACAAAAGGAAAAAAGAAGAGATAGAAAACAATTCATATCAATACCATTCCATGTATTCTAAAGAGCCTAGGGAGGCCTGAGAGTATTTTTTGGAGCACTTATCCATGGGGAACCGGCAATGGCAAATCTCCACAAGGCGTTAACATGCTCGGATAAAGCGTACTCAATGCCAACACGAGGCCCTATTAATATCTTATCCGGTTCAGGCCCATCCAAGAGTTCCAAACCACCTAGGCCACACTCCATATAATATTATATACATCAGTAGAAATCAGAATTAGGTATAAATATAGCAACTAAACTAATTACCAGGAGTGTATAGTGGATGGTTAGACCATTCTCTGGTAATTCCAAGTGCCTGACCAACCTAATACATAGAAATATATGAATTAATAACTCAAAAATCATACATTACTCCAAAGAGATATCTATGTTGCTCTGACTATTTTTTCTTGAAGTACTCATGTTTGACACCCATGTATGAAACTTAGGAAAAATTAAACATACTCGTATCTGACATTCTCACTTGAATTCGAGTAAGAGTAATATGGGAGATGATTGCTCTATACAAGGACTTTTTTTTTTTTTTTGGGGGGGAGGGGTACCAGATCACTAATAGATCAGTGAGTAAATTTTCTCTTCGCTAAGTTGCAGCAACTTAATACATGAAAGACCTGAAGAACTTTAATACACCAATGTTTCAATCCAAGCAAAAACCTTTCTTGTCTGATTATACATTAATGTTAAGCTCATATAATTTCTTTCAAAGTGTCATTCAATGCCTCCACATTTTATCAGCTAGAATATGACCTAAAAGTTTTTCTTTTCCACATAAATGACTTGGAAGCTTAAAAGTAAAAAGATTAGTGAAAGTTAATACTTCATGAAAGTTTTAACAAAAAAGAGGCAGACGAAAAGACAACAAAGTGTGAAGTACATGTGCACATGTGTGGGCAGAAATGACCAGACCGTTTGCAAGCAGGGTTGGCCGAATACATGGTACATTCTTTCAGTTCTTGTTTGAAGCAATTAAAGCCATGGAATTTTGACATCATTCCAAACTGTTAGATTCACTTTAAACCTTCTTGGTAGCAAATCCAATGATGAGTTTGAATGTTTCATAAATGAAAAATCTGAACTCATTTCATCACTTTTGTTTCGTATAATTTTCATCACTCCCCCTCTCCGAATCTCATGCATTGAGCCCAAATTTTGTCACAATAGCTCATCTCACTAATAAGTTCAAATTGCACATAGGTGATGTAATGTATATGTCAAGGTAAAAGAGGATCAAAATTTTACTTGCACATGAGAAGAATTCTTAATTAATTATCTGAAACCAATATTTAAAAACTGTTTATGCTAATTGAACCAACAAATCCACATTTGTTGAATTTTTGGCCTGCAATGCACAGCAGACATGGAACATGCAAGCTCAACCATGCAGTTTATTTTGTTTCTTTTATATGTAACTAGCTTAGTTAGTTTCAGTTTGTTTGTAATGCATTTTGGATAGGATCAAAGTCTAATTGACAGATTAGAATGATTACTTTTTGTTGTTTAGGTGATGATTTAAGCTGATAAGTCAGCTTGTTTATTTGTACAAGTTAAGTCATGTGATTTTCTATGTAATTAGTGGGGTTAGGTAGATTAATTGTTGACAGCTTTATTAGTCTTGTAAGCATATATCAGTTTTATTTCTTAATCAAATTATCTGATCAGTTTTGATCAATTTTTCCCTCGTTTTTGCTCTGCATTTTCTTTCCTCCTTTGTGGCTTGAAAACTCAACATGGTATCGAGAACCTGTCATCTTTGAGGGCCTTTTGCTTCTTGTTCATTTCTTTGTTGAGTGTCTGAAAAGAAAAGAAGCAGAAGCATTTTTGTTGCTGTCAAATTATTGCTGTGAAAGAAAGGGGCAAGGTGGTAATCAACACTAAGTCAAGTAACAAGACAATCACTGATTTCTTTTTGTACCTGATATTGATCAAAATTTGTTAAGTGTTGGTCAGTTGCTCTAAAAGGGTTACTGTCTTTCCTTTAAGAATAATTTATGTATGATTGAAGATCCATCTGGTCAAGAATTAATAACTGTGTCCATGTTGGATAGATGTTTTGTTTTGGAAGCAAATCAACTAGATGCAAGGGCATATGCTAGTCATGCTGATGAGTCTTGCTTATGGCACAAGAGATTGGGTCATGTGAACTACAAGTCACTTGGTCTGCTGCATAAGTTGGATTTGGTTGAGGATATGTCCAAGATAAATGTTCATGATGCTGTTTGTGAGGTTTGTCAGTTAGGAAAACAAACCAAACTGCCATTTCCAACTAACATGGCTTCAAGAGCTCAAGAAAAACTTCACTTAGTCCATACAGATTTTTGTGGACTTATGAAGACTTACTCATGGAATGACAGCAAGTACTTTGTACTGTTTATTAACGATTGTACAAGGTATTGTTGGGTAAATTTTTTGAAGCAAAAATCAGAGGTGATTGATTTTTTCATCATGTTCAAAACCTTAGCTGGAAACCAATTTGGTTGTAAGCTAAAGGCACTAAGGTCTGATAATGGCACTGAGTATGTGTTAGCTAGGTTTCAAAAGATGTGTGAAGAAGCTGAGATTTTACATCAGCTGACCAACATTTACACACCACAACAGAATGGTGTTTGTGAGAGGAAGAATAGGACAGTTCTTGACATGGCAAAATGTTTGTTGTTTTGAAAGCAAGCTACCTAACAACTTTTGGGCTGAGGCAGTAAACACTTTTGTGTATTCGCTCAATAGGCTTCCAACCAATGCTGTCAAAGGCAAAACTCCATTTGAGGCTTGGTTTGGACATAAACCTTCAGTCTCTCATTTGAAGGTATTTGGTTACCTTTGCTACACTTTAGTTCCAGCAGAGAAAAGAAACAAGCTTGAAGAGAAGTCAAGGCCTGACATCTTTGTTGGTTACAGCAGCACAAAAAAGGACTATAAAGTTTTTGATCCATCCACAAAGAAGATTGTTGTGAGTATGGATGTCAAGTTTAATGAAAGTTGTTATTGAAAGTGGAGTGGAACTGATGCAAGTCTACCTGAACCAGAGCAACAAGGTGTTGAGTTACAACCTCCAGAAAAAGAAGTTCATGAAGAGGAAGACTTTGACGATTTGCCAGTCAGGGGTACAAGATCAATGGCTGACATCTATGAGAGGTGTGATTAGACTGTTGGAAGGATGCCATACAAGCTGAGATGGACATGATACACAAAAATGACACTTGGGATTTGGTTAATAGGCCTACTAAAAAGAAAGTTATTGGTGTAAAGTGGGTATTTAGGACCAAATACAATGTTGATGGGTCACTAAACAAGCACAAAGCTAGGCTGGTTGTGAAGGGAAACAATCAACAGCATGGAGTTGATTTTTCTGAGACATTTGCACCAATTGCAAAACTGGATACAATAAGACTGATGTTTGCTTTGGCTGCTCAGAAGCAATGGAGGGTACATCAGTTGGATGTCAAGTCTGCATTTTTGAATGGTTTCCTCAAAGAGGAGATCTTTGTTGATCAACTTGAAGGGTTTGAAGTTCCAAGTGAGGAGCACAAGGTCTACAAGCTTAAGAAGGCACTTTATGGCCTTAAACAGGCTCCTAAGGCCTAGTATGACAGAATAGACACTTATCTGTCAAGGCTTGGTTTTGAAAAAAGCCTAAGTGAGCGTACCTTGTATGTCAGGAGCTAATAGATGAGTTCAAAAAGCAAATCCAAGAGGTGTTTGAGATGTTTGATTTAGGGAAAATGACTTATTTTCTCGGCATGGAGGTCACTCAAACTCAGCATGCTATCTTCATCAGACAACAAGCATTTGCCTCCAAGATTCTAACCAAGTTTTGTATGGAGAAGTGCAAATCTGTTAGTACTCCAGTTGCACATGGATAGAAGTTGTCCAATAGTGGAGATCTTGAGAGGGTTGATGAAAAAAGGTATAGGAGCCCTGTAGGTTGTCTGCTCTATTTCAAAGCAACAACACTAGACATCATGTATGCTATAAGTCTCCTTTCTAGATTTATGCATTACTGTAATGTGTCACATTTTAAGCCAGCAAAAAGGGTCTTGAGGTATGTCAAGGGAACCTTGGACCATGGTGTCAAGTTTGTGAAGAGTGATAAGCTAAAGTTAGTTGGCTACTCATACAGTGACTGGACAGGGTCAGTTGATAACATGAAGAGCACTTTTGGATATTTCTTTACTCTTGGCTCATGAGTTTTTTTTTGGAGCTTGAAGAAATAGAAAATTGTGCCTCAGTCTACAACAGAAGCAAAGTATATTGCAGCTGTTGCAGCTGTTAACCAAGCCATTTGGCTGAGAAAATTGCTAAGTGACTCGAATGAAAAGCAATTTCAAGCTACTGAAATCAAGGTTGATAATCAATCAGCAGTTGCCATAACAAAGAATCCTGTATTCCATGGCAAGACTAAGCACTTCAAGATCAAATATCACTTTGTTAGAGAGGCTGAGCAATCGAAGGAGGTAAGCTTGGCTCATTGCAGTTCTGAAAACCAACTTGCTAATGTTTTAACTAAGCCTCTTGGAACTTTGAGGTTTGAGACTTTGAGAAGTAATATTGGTGTCTGTTGCATACATGCCAAGGAGGAGTGTTGAATTTTTTGCCTGCAATGCAACAGCAGACATGGAACATGCAAGCTCAACCATGAAATTTATTTTGTTTCTTTTGTATGTAACTAGTTCAGTTAGTTTCAATTTGTTTGTAATGCATTTTGGATAGGATCAAAGTCTAATTGATAGATTAGAATGATTACTTTTTGTTGTTTAGGTGATGATTTAAGCTGATAAGTCAGCTTGTTTATTTGTACAAGTTAAGTCATGTGATTTTCTATGTAATTAGTGGGGTTAGGTAAGTTAATTGTTGACAGCTTTGTTAGTCTTGTAAGTATATATCAGTTTTATTTCTTAATGAAATTATCAGATCAGTTTTGATCAATTTTTCCCTCATTTTTGCTCTGCATTTTCTTTCCTTCTTTGTGGCTTGAAAACTCAACAACATTGCATAAAAAAGAACTTAGCACTTAACAAAGAGAGATATTATCAAAATAATCCAAAAAATAAGAGGAAATAATAAACTCTAACCTTTCCGGGTCCAGTGAGAAGAATAGGCTTCTCAGTTTGCTGACCACGACGCTGCTGAATAGTCTCTAAACCTGCAGTGGGGTTCACATATTGCCTTCAACAAACATTATGTTTTGTTTTCTGACCCAAAGATAGAAAGCATGTAAAATTCGAGATTTTTATGAAGGACAAGAAAACTAGAAATGAATATTCCCACAAAAATTCTTTACAGTTACTATATTATGAGATGTAAAAGTAGGCGATTGCGAAAAATTGAATAAGGACAATTCAAGGGATGATCAACTACGCATTCACAACAATGAAAGGCTAAATAGGCTATAAAACTAAGAAACATTAGCAATTTAATAGATAACAAACAAAACAGATGATTATAGAAGTAACAGATACTTAGTTAATATGGGATAATAATATGATAACTTACCACACACCGGAGCGCATGCACGTATTAACACTGCAGCCCCAGCTCCTTCCTTGTCAGCAACAACATTGAGCATCGTATGAAGTCCATAGCAAAGATAAACATAAGCATGCCCTCCAGGACCAAACTACAAAAACCACATAGAGGAACTCAATATCTATTATTATTAGTACCAAAATAAACATAAATAGTGTTAAAACCATCAAGGTATTACTGTAGCAATGATTAGATTAGCGAGCACATCTGAAAGATGAAAGCAAAAGGGCTAAACTCACAACAGGGGCTGTTCTTTCAGTGATTCCAAATCTACCATGACAAGCTGAATCATTCCGCCTATAAGCCTCTACCTGTTAAAATATAATGATTCAAATTAGAAAATACATAACAATGGAATTAAAATTAATTGGGGGGGGGGGGGGTGAAGATGAAACTTTGACCAAATCCAAGTAGGTAGCCTTTGTTTTTCTTCGATTATCTTCTCAGCAATAAAATAAATGGCCATTTGAACAAAATTCAACTGCCAACACCCAAAAAGTACAAATTTCGAACTTCCATTTCGATTTTCTGAAGAACAAAAAGAATTTGGGAAGAAAGACAGCAAAAATGCACCAAAATTTACCTCAGTGATTTGAAGAACAACATTATCTCTCCTTAAAAACTTGCCAAGCAAACGTGGCGCCAAATCAAGAGCGTCAATTTGATAGAACTCAGGGGGCAGTAACGTGATATTGCGAAAACAAGGGAGAGAAACCGGAGAAGATTGCGGCCGAGTTTGTTTACGCCTTGGTTTGGTCGGGGTCCTAACGGTCACTGCTTTGGAACTCTGACTCGTCCGTCCCTCCAGGCATTGGCTCGACCGAACTGTTTTCCTGGATTTCGAAGCAACTGGTTTAAATTGGTGAGTTCGGTTCATCTGGACCAAAAGTGTTGGAGCTGAAAGAGACATAAGGATATTGAATTATTTTATTTTGGTCAGAATTTGAAGGGTTGGGTTCGGGGTCACCCACTAAACTTTTAGGATATTTTCAATTTGATCACCAAAAATTAACTTTTTTTAATTTTATCACTTAATTTTTAGGGCAGTTTCATTTGAGTCACTAGCTCTAACGATGGTTAATTGTACATATTACCTCATATTTACACTTTCATTTTTGTCATCCAACTTTCAAGTCTCTTTAATTTCGGAGACCCAAAAAAATCCATTTTAAATATTAAAGTGAAAAAGTGATAGAAACTAAAATAATACACAAAAATTGTCAAATTGTACTTATTTATCTCATTGCCAAAAACTTTAAAATTATTTTTTAAAGCATTGAAATTTTAAATTTCAAAATATCAAAATAAATTAAATAAATTGTTGAATTTTTTTTATCCTTTAATAATGTCAACTGGTTTGTTACTATAATATTGAAATTAACTATTTTAATCTCCTTCTAAATTTTATATTTTTATTTTATATTTTCCAAATTATTGTAATATCCCTAAAATCTCTTTATTTGTAAATAGTGTTAGTTCGAGAATATACAACTTAAAATTTTCAAAACCAATAAAATAAGAATTACTAGTGTTAATAGAGAGGATAATTGGATACTTGAGGGAATTCAAAAGATTGATATATTGAAAGATATTAATTCAGGGTATAAACTAAATTGTAAGGTTATAAAAAGTGTTGCAATTAAAATGAAAGATTTAAAGTATAAAGAATTAAATTGAATTGGTGAGAAAATGTGAAAGGACGTAGAGTGCAATTATTACAAAAAAAGTGTATAATTGTTGACATTTTTTTTTTTGAAGTAGTAACATTGGACTATTATAAAAGATTGAAGGTCCAAAAGTAAAATCCAAAAAAAAAAAACAAAAGCCCAACAATATTTAAAACCAACAAGTAGCCAAACACAGGCACTAAAAAGAAAAGATGTCTAAGCATGACCACATTAACCACACAAAAGGAAAATAAAACTCAGTTGTCCAGTTAAACTTGTTGAAATTGCCACCCACCTCTTCCAAGATCATTCAATGATGTTGTCGGTTGCAGTCCTCCAAAGAAACAAAAGGAAACCTTAAAATTTGAGGTTATTTCTTTGATCACCAAGACGACTCGTCTTCTCAATCAGGTTCACGCACCCTCTGGCGACCCAGCCCTAACGACTCAAAAGCGTAACGAGGGACATCACAATCTAAGTAAAAATCTTCATTCTTCTTCAAGCTTTCAGTAGCAATGACATGTGCGGTGATGTTGGCTCTCCTAGGTATCAAATTAAAACGGCTTTGGCGAAATCTAACCTTAAGATTGTGGATATCGCGAATAAAATTCTCAATCTCTGATTTGTCTTCGATATTGCTCTAGCATTTTTAATTATTGACAAAGCATCTCCTTCAACTTCAACATTCTTGAAACCTAAATTTAACCCTAGATTCATGGCATGAACATAAGCGGAGGCTTCAGCGGAAAAGGGTGTTGCAATCCTGTTGTCTATCATAACTTTTGAGGCTAAGATTTCCCCCTTACTCCTTTTAACCACCAATCCCACAACATATCTGAAAAGATGAGGAGAAAATGCTACATCAAAGTTGATATGGACAAACCCTTCTTCAGAAGGTTTCCATTCTGATGAGGATACAAAATTGGTATGCGTTTTATTCATTAGAGCTTGATTTTCTCTAACAAATATCAATGTTGAGGGGTTCTGTGATTGAGTATCAAGGTAGTTGGGAGGACTTTTTCCCTTTGGTAGAGTTTGCTTACAATAATTGTTATCAAGCCAGTATTAAGATGGCTCCTTACGAGGATTTGTATGGGCATAAGTGTCGCACCCCTATCGGTTGGACTGAGTTGACTGAGTATCGATTGTTGGGACTAGATATTGTTCACGAGTCAGAGGAGACTGTTAGATTGATTTGTGAGAGGCTTAAAGTTGCCTTTAATAGACAGAAGTCTTATGCCGATTTGTAAGCGTCGGGATATTGAGTTTAGTGTGGGTGATGAGGTCTTTTTGAAGGTGTCTCCAAGGAGAAAAGTGCTTAGATTTGGACGAAAAGGCAAGTTGAGTCCTCGTTTTATCTATCCTTATCGGGTACTTCATCGTGTGGGACCGATTACCTATCAGCTTGAGTTACTACCTAAGCTTGAGCGGATTCATGATGTTTTTCATGTCTCTATGCTGATTCGTCATCGTTCGAACCCATCTAATGTTGTGCCTATTGAGGAGATTGAGGTTCGTCCTGATTTGAGTTTTGAAGAAGAACCGATTGAAATAATTGCTCAGGATGAGAAGGTTATTAGGAGGAAGACCATTAAGATGGTTAAGGTCTTGTGGCGCAATTATGGATATGAGGAGGCTACTTGGGAGCCTAAAGTTGTCATCAAGGCCAAGTATCCACATATTTTTGGTCTAGGTAAATTTCGAGGACCAAAATTCTTTTAAGGGGGAGAGTTGTAACACTCTAAAAATCTTAGGGACTTAATTAGAAGAATTGAGGAATTAAAGGTCTAATTTGTGATTTGGGAACTTCGGGACTAAATTGTTTTGTGTGTGAAACTTTTAGGTCAAAGCCAAATCCCTAAGAAACCTAGGGACCTCTGTGTAAATGACCCATTTGTGTTGGTATTTAAACACCCTTAAGCAGTTTTGTGACCTCTCTTAGTTCATTTTTGCAAATCCCCCCCTCTCTACCATTTTCTCTCAAGCTCTCCCTCTCTCTCATTTTTTCGACGAAGCTCCGTCGAGCGACCTCCACCCATTTGTGTCCTACACCGTCTCACCCTTGCAATCTCCTTTCCCTTGCTAGCTAAACCCGTTCAATCAAACTCCTCAAATCGCTACCGTTAGTGTCTTGCGTGAAGAGGAGCATTAGGTTTTACATCACCACCCTTTTCTTCGTTGTGTGGGTTATCATTCGTGACTTTGGGTGAGTTGAGCTATTGTTGTTGTGGCCGAATAGGCCTTGTTTTTGTTGGTTTTGCTGTTTTCGCGAAGTGAGGCATGTTGGTTAGTGGTGGCGCCGTCGGTTAGCAAGGGGAAACCCTAATGTGGGTGTGTGTATGTGTTGCTAAGTGAAAATTTGGGTCAAAAGATGGCAGACCCAATGTTAAGTGCCCAATAGGTGACCCAAACCCTTAATACCCAGTAAACCCTTATTAACCATTTAACCCAAACCTTAAACCAATTAAACCCAAACCCTTTAAAAACCAAATCAAACCCAAGTCAAACCAACCCAATTCCCAAGTCATGTGGATCGATCGACCCGAACCCAATCGGCTCGACCCAAACCCGATCGAATTGACTCGACCCGTTGATCGTTGACCATTGTTTTTGACTTTGATCGTTGACTTTTTTTGAGAAACCCTACCCTGTCATTTTTTGACATCTTGAGTCCGATTTCGCTGTCCGTTTTGTCGAATTCTAACCCGAAAGTCTCGTTTTAACTATTTTACCTTTAATTTTGTACTTTGAGTTTTTTAGAGTTTTAAATTGAGGACTCTAATATGATAATAATGAATTTTTTGCTAACAAGGACTAAATTGAAAAGAATGTAATGTTTTAAATGATACTATTGATAAATGATTTTAGTGTTAATTGTTGGAAAATCGGGTTTGGAAAGTGCAGCAGAAAATCAATTAGGGAAAAGCTAGAGTTTTTAAATTTTTTTCCAAAACAAGAACTTGATTGTGATATCTAAAGTTATAAACACTTAATCAAAATTGTATCTTTTCGATTCATCTAGGATGCTTCGATCGAGTAGTTTTCTCCTTTATCCTCAAGCTCACGTATGCCGAGTGTGGGCTCGATTCGAATCAGAAAATTTTCCACAAAAATTAGTAGTGGGGTAATATCACAATTTCTCTAAACTTTTAGGTCAATTTAGAAATCACAAAAATAAAGGCTTAAGGCTCTCTAGGGAGAGTTTAGAGAGTTCAACTATGATTACACTTAATCACTTTAATATTAAATCTAATCTAATATTTATCTTGATAAATATTATATTAATTCAATATTAAATCTTATTAATTTAATAGAATATTTATTTATTTATCAAATTAAATTTAATCACTTTAATATGAAATTAATAAAATACTATTAAGATAATTATTTTATTTTAATTTAATATTAAATATATTAAAATAATATTATTTTTGGAATAGCTAATCTAAAATCAAATTCTCTAGTAGAGTTCAAGTAGGAATGTAATTCTCCCACTGCTCAACCACAGAAAAACCATCTTCGCCAACCATTCGTCAGCCATCAGAATGTCGCCATAGCAACCACCGGCACTGGTGTGTCCGATGGTACATGTGCGACACGCTCATGACATCCCGAGTTAGTTCAACTAGTGCTGGTTCGATCTGGGTCAATGACGATCCAGTCGGTCCAATCTAGCCATTTGTTGGATCGTCAGCCCTATTTCACATACCAGGCTTGATTTGATCAATTTTTAGGTCTTAGTCTTGGATTTGGGCTCCCGAGCCCAAACGATCTCAAATCCAATTTTCAAGTTCAATTACACATTGGGCTAATTGTTTTATTTGAAAATTAATTTCCAAAAGTATCATATTAATTTTAGTTAATTTGATTAATTTAATTTTACTTGATCAAAATTAATTTTCCCAAAAATCACTTAGATTTTCCAAATTAATTTTTCAAGAAAATTCTTTAATCAAATTCTCTAGTTGAACAATTCTTATGACCACCCAATTTAATTCTACATCGAATAAATCTACTTAATCAAATTATTTTCGAAGTCGTAGAATTTTCTTCTAATTCAAATGCAATCCTATCGGACTTTTGTTGAGCTAGCGGAGGGACTAATCAGACATATACAATTAGGCTCTAGTAATTGATATTATTTCAAGAACCATCGTTCTGATAATTCACAATTACTTAATCTTGGAGTCAGTCCACAAGAAATACCATGATAGAAAACTCCTTGGTGTATACTTTTTACGAAATCAATTCATCTAATTGCTTTGTCCAATGACCTTGTCATGTGTGTGTTACCCTCATATGAGATCCTTGATTCCTTTTAATTAAATTCGTTCACTCAATACAATCCTATTTTATGTCATTGTCATCATTGTTTCTTCTTAATGATTAATATGATCACTGTCAACGAATGATTGTGATAAATTGCTCTGTTCGAGAATAAATAACTAGTGGCCACGTTCCATATTTATCAGTCTACACAATGCCAATGAGAGGATATCGTTAACTCTTTAATTGAACTATGAATTCCACTGTTGCTAGTAAAGCCATGTCATACACAAGTCATGTACCTAACATAGCGGCTATCGACTCAATCATCTTTAAAGCATAAGCCTTCACTTATATCGAAGCACATGAGTTACATACACATGGTTAGTGACTAACTCAAGATTTAGGTAAATCACACCATGAATGTCACAAGTGCATTAATTCACAAATAGATTCAGAAATAATTTATCTTGGGCCCATTCAAATGTATCATTCTACCTATGAATACATCCTTGTCTCTACTCGTGGAGTCAACTGCTCTAATAGCCAAGACAAGCCATCTCCCCAATTAGAATTGTAGAAGACATAATAATCCTTCTAAGTATTTGAATCAAATGCTCACTTTGATTCTTTTACGGGATTATAGACTCATTTAGATTATCTATTGAAGTAAGTTGTCTTTCTCACAATGTAAACTTTCTTATAATGTCACTTATCTTCAGTTTGAACTTAGACAATCAATGAACTAATATTTGCTTGTCACAATTTTTCTATTCATGAAAAATATGAAAGACAAAAATACAAAAGGCATAATTGTGAAATTTGAAATTAACTTTATTTATTTATTCATTGTTCAAATAAATAGAAAACAATTACATGTTTACTACAATATGAGGACATTTCTCAAAATTAATAACATAGTAAATGCCCATGTAGGCAAGATGTGAACTAGTTGGATATAAATGGCGTGCCATTAGGAAATCTTGAGTGTGCTACTTCAATGCAAATTAGTAATAATGCACTTCAATGCATAGTGTTAGTGTCCCTTCGGTGCATTTCAATGATTTTGCATGATAGTGTAAGAACATTCGTGCTAGTGTTTTTAGTGTTATTTCCACATATCCCACTTGCTTAGTTGAGTCTATATGGGCCAATAAAAAAGTAATATAAGGAAATGATAGTGAATCTATAAGTGAATAGATTCTATATGAATGTATTTATTTAATGTTCTCTTATTTTAATTCATTACATTATGTTTAATATTTATATATTTATAAATTCTATTTAAGTAAAGGTAAGGTTAATTCTTGATGTACTTTCTTGATGTACTTACTAAGCTTTCAGAAGCTTAACACATTATTTTCAACGCTAAGGTAAAAGTTCGATGTGAAGCTTAAAGGGAAGTTACAACCTTAACTCATCTCATCACAACACAAGGCTTGGAAGAAAGTATGAGATTAAACTTTGGTATTAGTTTATGGTATGTACATAGGTATTTTGAGGTTTATGTATGTTAATATTAGCTAATGCATTTTGTGTAGTTTAAATATTTTGATGGCTTAGTGGATTTAGTTGAATTATGTTCTAAGTATATAACGAATTACATGGTATATTTAAGTGTTTTTATGGCCTTAGATGCAGGGGCGAAGCCAAAAAAATTTTTTGGGGGGCTGAAGTTAAATTGTAATTTTTACGATAGTAAAAGTGAAAATTTTAAAGGATTAAATTAAAATGTTATCATTTTTAGAGGGGCCAAAGTCTCTGATAATGCTTAAAAATAACATAATTTTGGGTATTAATTATATATATTTTGTGAGTATGATCTTATTAATTTGGGCTATTTGTAATCATTTTATCTTTTAGGGACTAAATTGAAGACAAAGGACAAATTGGGATAAACAACGTGATTTTGGAAGAGAAAGAGAGAAGTTGTGAAATGGTGGAAGACTTGAAGAGATTTTTTGTGGGACATAAAGACTTTATTTTAATTTAATTTATTTTAAACTCTATTTTTATTAGGATTCATATTTAAGATTATCATTAAGATATTGTTTATATTTATCTTTTAAGCTTTATCTTTTAGATTTTAAATTGGATCCAATTAGGGAATTAATGTTTAGATTTAATTCTAATTATCTTTTAGAATTTAGATTGTATTCAATTAGGAATTTCTATATACTATAAATAGGGGATGGAGTGATTGAATACTTGACTTCCCATTCATTGTAAAATCTTCCATCTCCCAAAAACCCTAGTTTCAATAAAAAGCTCTATCTTTATTATCTTGTGTTCTTTCCCAAAAACATGAGCAACTAAAAACCCTTCTAGACGAAGGTTATCAAAAGTTCCTCCAAAGTTCATGAGACTTAGAACCCGCGCTAAATTCTTCTCGCTTGAGTATTCATCAATTCTCTATATCACAGGATTGACGCTTCCGTCCGAAATCCCTACAAAAGTAATCTTTTCATCTTGTGCAAAGTAGACCACTTTTTGTGTTTTGAGAAGGTTGCACAGTCAGTTCGCTAACTTACTGCGTTAGAGGTTATCGAACCAAAGAGACAAAATGGCGTGACATTCGTCATTGGGAAAATATGATCTAGTGTAAGACGGTCCGATTGGAGCAACTATTAGCTAGAGTCAGATTCCTCTAAAATAAAAATTATATATGGAGCTGGTGGTCGTAGGCATCCTCTTCCACTATAACTGACCTATTCGGGCATGGGAAGAACCATTTAAAGTCTATGATTGAACTGAGGAGGAATCATGATAACCAGAGGTTGGATCTCTCGATTTTGATAAAACCTTTCTTCCTTCGACTCTATTTATTTTTACGCAATTTATTTTATTTCGACACCTTAATCTTCTATTTCTTTTAATTACGTTTTTTTTATTTTTTTCAGGTCCGACGCTTTTCTTGGGCAAGATTTCGCCCAGGATCTCGACATACAATATTCTTTACGACACTCTAGTCCTTGAGGATTAGACCCTACTTCCCTTTACTGTTATTTTTGATAATTTTCGGAATAGGTTATATTTAGTGTTCCTGACGACACATCAATGCAATTTTACTTTTACTAATTTAAAATTTTAAAAAATTTTAAAGGCCTAAATGAAAAATTTTCCATTTTAGGGGGGCCAAGGCCCTTGCCAGTCCTCTGGTTTCGCCCCTGCTTAGATGATAAGTTTATAAATGGAATTGATTGGTATGTGTTTAGAGAGGTTTGGAATGAATTTTGGAAATTGAAATGGCAGTGGCATGACAACACAACTTGTGGTAGCGACAATGATGGAATTGCTCTACTTTTCTCAAACAATGAGGTCGTGGTTACAACCCAGTTTTTTCGTGGTTGTGATAATGACATTGCCGCGACCAGGCTTTTTTGTGCTTGTGACAAGAGATCTCAGTGACCCTCTTGTTGTAACAAGACATTTCTATGGTCGCGACAATGACCAAACAATAATGGATGCTAGAAATGGTTTAAAATGCCTTAAATGATTTCAATATGATTGAAATTGTGTCGAAAAAGTGAAATCAAAGACTAAGTGATTGAGTGCCCATATGTGACATCCATTTCTCGGGTTATCGATTTACCCATGTAAGAGGTGTTACATTTGTTTCGGTATCAAAGCTTAGGTTTTCTGATTCTAGGGCCAAAATGAGTCTAGAAGTACATGTCATATAGGATTTATTAATGCGATGAGATGAGATTTTGTCATTGATAAAGTTTAAACTTGTGATTATATATTAAAGATGCTGTAATACTCGATAAGCTATAGATGAGGAAGTAGAAAATAAAGCTTTGAATATGAACCAAGAGGGAAATAAACTCTTGCCTCCAGCTCAAATGAGCTAGGAGGACCTGCAAATTCAAGGCCTACTAGGAAAGATATGTCTAAACAAAAACAAGTGTAACACCCAAAACCCGAAAACCGTCACCGATTAGGGTCCCAGTGTCTTTCTATTCATCTATCACTTTTCATCTTCAATATCATGTCATTCAATCTTACTTTATTAAAGAAATGCACCCATCACGTCATATATCATCAATTAATTATAACCATAACTCAATAAGGGCAAAAAGGTCATTTTCATGATTTTTGGAGACTTCTACCAGTACTTGTTGGACTAGTATCGGTAGTTGTTAAGTCAGTAAACAGTTCAGGAATAGTCCAGACTTTTACTGATACTTGAGATAGGACTACTGATACAAGTGAGACTTTTACTGAAACATGTCATGCTTCTATCGATACTAAAAACTCCAGAGAGCTAAGAAGTCTTACCCTGCAACTTCTACCAATACAAGTACACAAACTACCTATACTTCTATGAGCAAAACAACCAATACCTACTATGCAACTATGGATACAACTCAAGCCAGTGAACAACCTCTCTCCTACATTGTACTTCTATCGATACATGCATGAGTTTTACCGAAACAAGTTTGCAGAATCTCAAGAATAATGTCAAACAAGTTTATCAATACTTACCATTTATAACTCCAAAATGCATTAGACCAATACATAATTCATAGTTTCCAAGTCATTACATTGTACTTCTAAGTCTATATTTCATATTGAGCAAGCATACATTACTAAGTTCAATATTTCATTAAAGACATAACAAGATCATCGCAATCTCGAACGAGTAAAACAGAAGATAACATCGTCCTAGTACATTGCATATAACCAAGTGATGAACTACCAAACAGGCTTTGCGATAGTGTGACTTTGTGGAGATGATCCGATCTTCAAGTAGCAAAGTACTTTACAAAACAACAATAACATCTCTGGTAAGCTTCATAACTTAGGAAGTTCGAAGAGTCTAACCAATCATATGCATAAAGCAGTTATAAGTCAACCGAGCTAGGATGAATTGTTGCTTCCTCAAGCCATATTTAGTATTCAAATTTCTTGTCTATAACTTTTTTGTTATCAGTACCCGATGATGCTCACACGAGCTGTCGAGGACATGCAATGGTACCCCAGCCATTGGTATGGTGTTTGTCAGTAAACTGTTCCCTAACGATGCTACTCACATGAGCTATCTATAATATGCATTTAAGCATAAATCCCAACCATCGTAGGCCTATAATCCATTTAGGATTCATATCTCTTTTTTGACTCACGATGCTACCCACACGAGCTGTCGAGGTCTCACAACATATGCGGTACCCTAGCCATCGGTATGGTAACTGTCTGTAAACTGTCACCTAACGATGCTTCTCACACGAGCTGTCGAGAATATGCATTTTAATACAAATCTCAACCATCGTAGGGCCTTTAATCCATTTAGGATTCATATCTCTTTTTCGACTCATGATGCTGCTCACACGAGCTGTCGAGGACTCACAACATATGCGGTACCCCACCCTTCACGTCGGTTTCATTTCAACTGCTTAAAGCCTACTATCTCTTTAATTTCATTTCTTCAAATCTCTTTAAATCCAAGTATTTCCATTTGTTAAATAATGATAAGATACCTACAAGAAATATTAAGGTGCAAAGTTTACATTACGAACTTACTGGACTGAATTGCAATTATGGATAAGCACTAGGGACTAATCTGTTAGTGTCCCTTTTTCGCGATCCGTTGCTCGATTGTAATCTAAATCAACAAATCGTACATTTTTTTCATATTAAATCACACAATCAAGTCATAAAACTCAATTTGATTCTTTTTGAAAATTATGATTTTACCCCTAATATTTTCCATTTATTCAATCTAGTCCTTTCAACACAAAACATGCAAAATACCTTTTTCCTTACAAACCAAAACCAACCAAATATCTAATGGGTATATTCTCACACCCTACAAACATTTATTTCATACCAAATACGTGTAATTTCATCATTTTAACATTTTAGTCCTTAAACCCTAATTTCATTCAATTTCTCTGTACAAGAAGATCCAACTCAAACATCCAACATACAAATCCATCAAAAGCTTTCAAGAACAAGCATTTTCAACAATGGAAAATTTCATAACATTTGACAAATTCACAAATTGGGTCTTAGATTAGCTTGATTAAGTTGATACGAACTTAAAAACATAAAAATTACTAAAAACGACTATCATTTGCTTACCCAAATCAAAGCTCAAACTTGAAAATGGGAAACCCTAATTTTTTATCCTCTTGGCCGAATGTATGAAGAAGATGAAGTGAAAATTCTCATTTTCTCTTTTTAGTATCATTTATATACCTAATGACATTTTTGTAAATAATTAGACTTTCTTAATTAACTTAATTAATCATTTGTTTAACTTTAATTAATCCCACTTATCTTTAATATTTTACATTATAATGCACCCACTAAAATACTTTAAGTCTTTTCATTCATTTGATCCCTCTAGTTTGTTAACTATACTTTTGTACCTTTTATGATTTAGTCCCTTCTTCTAAATTCACTATCTAAACATTAAAATTTCCTATCCGAATTTTATTGTGATGTTTATGACATAGTAATTATTAAATTAAATACGTTTTTGACTCAACTTGTTGGATTTGTGATCATGAAATCATTGTTTTTGACACCACTAAAAACCAGGCTGTTACAACTTTCCCCTTTAGGGAAATTTCGTCCTGAAATTTCTTACCACTAAACAGGTTAGGGTACTATGATCTCGTTGAAGTCTTTGTTTTCCACGTGGCTTCCTCCAACCTGCGTCGATTCCAATAGACTTTTACCAGTGACACTCTTTTATTTCGTAGCTCTTTTACCTCACGAGTCAATATTCTAATAGTCTCAACATCAAAACATGAAACACATTATGAATCTTTTCAAGTTTCGAAGGGAAAGCCAGTTTATAAGGTATAGGGCCAACCCGTTCAATGATCTCATATGGCCCGATAAACCGTGGACTCAGCTTTTCTTTGTTGCCAAAACACAGCACCTTCTTCGAAGGTGAAACTCTCAAGAAGAATCGATCTCCCACAGGAAATTTTATTTCTTTTCTTTTAAGATCTACGTACGACTTCTACCGGTCAAACGATCCTTTTAAACAATCACAGATTATCCGAACCTTATCTTCAATCTCGTGTATAAAAATGGCTCTCACCAATTTAGTCTCGCTCAACTCTATCTAATACAAGGGTGTTTTGCATTTCCTGCCGTATAGCGCCTAAAATGGTACCATTTTAATACTGGATTGATAACTATTATTGTAAGCAAACTCTACCAGCGGCAGATATTTCTCCCAGCTTCCTTCGAACTCAAGTATATAGCATCATAACATATATTCCAGAATTTGTATCACCCGCTCTGACTGACCATCTGTCTGCGGATGATATGCAGTGCTGAAATTCAGTCTGGTTCCCAAAGCTTCATGTAACTTACCCCAAAACCTCGAGGTAAAATGCGGGTCTCTATCAAAGATAATCGATGTTGGTACTTCGTACAGTCGTACGATCTCTTATACGTATAGCTCCGCCAACTTTTCAAGTGGATAATCTACCTGGATAGGGATAAAGTGAGCTGACTTTGTCAATCTGTTTATAATTACCCAAATCAAATCTTTCTTCCTTGGTGTCACCGGAAGTCCCGTAACAAAGTTCATAGTAACCCACTCCTACTTCCATTCAGAAATGGAAATCGGTTGTAGTAACCCAGACGGTACCTAGTGCTTGGCTTTCACTTGCTGACATACTAGACTTCTTAAATTTCTCGTTTCATTCCTGACCATCAATACATTTTCTTCAGGTCATTATTCATTTTCACACTTCCAGGGTGAATAGAATAAGTGCAGTTGTGAGCTTCCATCAGAATGCCTCGTCTCAAATCTGGATCATTCGGAACACACAACCTGCCTCTGAAATATAACATACCATCTGTATCCACTGTAAACCCTATAGTGACATCACTTTGTATTTTCCCTTTTTAATTATAAGCTTTGGATCATTTCCCTGTAATTCTTGAATCTGCTGTAGAAATAACGTTCTCGTCTTGAGTTCAGCAGTGACAAAACCATCACTCTTTAGGGACAAATAAGCATTTATTGCTCTTAGTGCAAACAATGACTTCCGTCTTAAGGCATCGACAACAATGTGAGCCTTTCCTGGGTGATAATCAATCACAATGTCATAATCGTTGAATAGCTCTAACCATCGGTGCTACCACAAATTCAATTCCCTCTGAGTCATCAAATATTCCAAACTCTTATGATCCGTAAATAAGTGACGTCTTTCACCATATAGATAGTGACGCCAAATCTTTAATGCAAAGACTATGGCAACTAATTCCAAATCATGAGTTGGATAATTCTTTTCATGCGACTTTAGTTGACGGGAGGCATAAGCTATCACTTTCCCAACTTGCATCAAAACGCATCCCAAACCACTCAAAGACGTGTCACTATAAACAACAAACTCTTTCCCTAACTTTGGCTGTGTTAGAACCAGAGCTTTTGTTAGCAACTTTTTCAACTGATCAAAACTTTGTTAGCACTTGTCAGACCAAACGAACTGAATATTTTTCTATAGCAGCTTCCTCAACGACAAAGCTATATTAGAGAAATCTTTCACGAATCGATGATAATAACCTGCTAATCCCAAAAAACTACGTACCTTAAAGACATTCTTCGGTACTTTCCAATTGAGAATAGATGAGACTTTTCTCGGATCAACCCGTATTCCTTCTCAAGATACCGCATGACCAAAAAATCCAACCTCTCGAAGCCAGAACTCATATTTACTGAATTTTGCATACGACTGTTTTTCTCACAAAATTTGTAACACTTCTCTCAAATGCTGAGTATGCTCTGATTCTGTCTTGGAATAAATCAGTATGTCATCAATAAACACAATTACAAACTTGTCCAACTGAGGCTAGAATATTCTACTCATCAGATCCATAAATGCTATTAGGGCGTTAGTCAACCCAAACGGCATGACCAGGAACTCATAATGTCCATATCGAGTCCTGAATGTTGTTTTCATCACATCGTAATCTTTCACTCGCATTTGGTAGTAACCTAATCGGAGATCTATCTTGGAAAATACAATTGCACCCTTTAACTGATAAATAACTCATCAATCTGAGGCAATGAGTACTTATTCCTCATTGTCACCTTATTCAACTACTTGTAATTTATACACATCCTCATTGAGCCATCTTTCTTTTTCATGAATAACACGGATGCACTCCAAGGCGATACACTAGGTCGTATGAACCCTCTGTCTATCAATTCTTGCAACTGAGCTTTCAACTCTTTCAACTAAGTCAGTGCCATTCTGTACGGTGAACTTGAGATCGGGGTGGTGCTAGGTAGCAAATCAATACCAAACTCTACCTCATCGGTGGCAAACCCAGTAATTCCTTTGGAAACACATCTTTAAACTCATTAATAACCGGTACATGTTTCAACTCAATCCCTGAACCCTATGTATCGAGTATGTATGCTAGGAATGCTTTACAGCCTCTACGAACCATTTTCTGTGCTGAAATAGCTAAAATTACTCTAGTTTCACTGTTCAACCTACCAGACTCAACTGTGATCACTTCACCTATCAGACATTTCAAATTAATCTGTCTTCGTTTGCAATTTACCACTGCATCATGCTCAGATAACCAATCCATACCCAAAATCACATCAAACTCGGTGAATGGTAATAACATCAGGTTAGAAGGAAATTCATAACCCTAGACTTTCAGTGGACATTTGCGACATACCAGGTTAACAATGACACTATGACCCAATGGGTTTGTAACTTGTACATCAAATTCAGTCGACTCAACATACAGATTTTTATCAGTGGCTAAAGTAGTACAAATATATGAATGAGTCGACCCTTGGTCAATCAATGCACACATAATATCATTAAAAAGATAGAACATACCGATCACAAAATCGGGAGCAGTAGCCTCTTCTCTAGCTCTGATGGCATATGTCTGTGCAGGTGCTTGAGCTTCTGACCTGTTTACATTATCTCTATTTTCATTTCGGTTTCCACCTGCACTACTGCTCTGCCTTGGGCATCTGCCTTTTTGTGGAGTAACTGGAGGGTTCACACTTCGATCTTCCTTTACTTTAGAATTTATCAGGCAATTTCGCATGAAGTGATCGATACCCCCACATCGAAAACATACTCCATTAATCAATTGGCATTCACCCAAATGGATTCTTTTGTAATGCTCACACAACGGCTTCGGTGCGTTACTAATTGTGCTATGAACGTCACAACAATAATGTGCAAGCGTACAATGTCGATGCAAGTATAGTAAATAGATGTGAATCTGTCAGATATCAATCCCACGAGGATGGATGTTTGTTGTCTATTAATGTCAGTGCAATGAATAAGTAAATGCTATAAAATTGTGAGAGTGATAGTCGAAGCAATAATACGAAAATAAAGATGAAATACAATAATAATGAAATGTGGTCCCCAACATGAATAGTCAGCAGAAAACTAAGTGTGGCTCACAAGGTTTAAAATAACAGGTGATTGTCGCTGCAATAAGGCACAATAAATGTCTTACCAAACTTGGCTCCTCTATTTGATTTGAGACTTAAACATGCACACTAACCACACCTTCTAGTGTTGGCAATACAACAAATTCAAGAACAAGTGGATTAAATTCCTTCAATCCCCAAGCAACTTACGTTGTTTTGCTTGTTAGGTTAAATTGTCGCTGCACCTTCCAATGACAGTGGCTGCAATAACACTTTCGTGGTCAAAACATTCAAACCCAAAGATTAAACAGTAAAATCAAGCTTTGATAAAATACCATTTATTCTAGAAATCAAAAATACTTTCATACAAACTTAAAATAAACATTCAACACTAGTGTTTAAGAAAGAGATATAAAAGAACAAATGGAGAATACTATTCTTAGGCTTCGACTTGCTCTCTTACTCTCCTCTTGCATCGCACTTGGGGGCTCTTCGTCATGAGTAGATCTACCTTCTTCTTCACATCGGTTCGCCCTTGAGAAGTTTAAGCTTCCATGGCCGTAAGCTTCAAAGATGGATTTTAGGAGAAAATATCCGGAAGAAGACCCCCTTTCTTTCTGTCCTCATGAGTATTTATCCTCAACTCAATAGTACAGGTGTCCTTTCCTCCAAATCTAGCAATCTTTGGCCGTACCAGTTGGTTACACCAATTATACAGCTCATGCATTTATATTTTTTTAACCAGATATTGCAAAAAATTTTGGGCGCAATTCTGGACAGACTCATGCAGCGACATCAATAGTAAAAATATTATAAAATCAAAGGTAATTAGGCTAAGGTCTATTAAGTTAGAAAAATGCAATAACTAAATTAAAAATGCTAAAAATATGTGCTAAGGATGACTAAATGGGAACAACTTAAACAATAAGTACAGAGAAATCAATGGTTCTTTCTAATACTATCACACCCCCAAATTTGAGCTTTTACTTGTCCTCAAGTAAAATAGAAACTAGCAAGGTTGTACAAAAAATTTTATCAAGGCAATAATCATTCTAGCAACTTGAATTGTCTAAAATCTCAATGAATGAATTACATTCAAATGAAAAAATATCGCACCGACAATTCATAAGTATGAATAACTAAGATTGTAACTTCATTAATGTCAACATCATGCTGTAAATCCTAAATTCTATCTACCACGACAACATTTATTGTACAATAATATATATATACATATATATTTTTTTTTCTCTTTTTTTTTTTATAAATGTGACTGAGGGATGTCTTTGCATTACTATATCCTTGTTCTTTAGAAGTAACGATGGAGTGCAACAAACCCCCAGGGAGTATGTAATTGAGCCGACACACACTCTTGCAGTGACAGCCTTTGGCTCAATTACTTTTTCTAACACTTGCATTAGAGTGTTCCCCCTTTAACAGTTCGCAATACACCCACATTGGAGTGTCTTTTATTTATAATTATATATATATACAAACAACTGTAAATGGAAGATTCATTCAAGATTGAAAGAATGATACTATTCATCCAATACTAATGCAATCTAAATCATTCATCAAAGAATTGAAGATATAACATTCAGTCAAATTTATCCAACTCATTCATTAACAGTTCACATGATTCAAGAATTAAGCATCAATTGAAAAAAATTTCAAACACATTTGCAATAACCTTGCATGCTTCATTAAACTTAAGAAGAAAATTTTTTGAAATGTGGGTGTAATTACATATCCAAACTCCATATACATTCCGCCAAACCTAAAGTCTGCATTGTCCCCAATGCACTGACACTAAATTCTAATGACAAATGGAAATGCAATGACAATGCAAATGCAATGACAACGAGAATGTGATGACAATGCTTACTAAGAGACTACAAATTACAGCTACATGCTATGCATGAAAACTAAAGCTAATAATTGAAACAAAACTAACTAAATTTTCTACAACCGTTGATGTGGCTGCATGATGCTTTTTCTTTCTTTTCTTCCTCTCATCCTTTTTGCACTTCTTGTCCTTGGGGCGCTTTCTTTTTCTTTCTTTTGGCTGTGCCCGATCCTCAAATTTCTCTACAACATCTGATTGTGCCCTGACATCATCAATTGTGGCTTCTGTTGGATGGATCACTTCGAGTGGTCCAATGTAGACCACGATAGCCAAAGGATTATGATCCTCATTCAGCTCATCCACAGCCTTCGCCTGACTAGCTCTAGTTCTTGCCAAGCCCTCAGTTGTTGTATCCATAACTTCGGGTGCGGTGACAAATTCTTTAGATGAATCTTCCTCAGGTTGTTTTCCATCATCTTTTTCTTCCTCTTCTTCAACTTGTGTTTCCTCCCCTTCAACAGGAGTCTCTTCTTCAGCAACATGTACATCCAAACTAATAGTGAACTCATCATCTAAAAAGCTCGCAATATTCCGCAAACATTCCTTACCTTCCTTGATTTTACATCTTTCTCATCATCAGATATGTTCACCATTGGAAGGGAAGCCACTGATTGGTCTTTCTCCCCTGAGTTAGCCTCCTCAGTTGAAGGCTCATATTCTATGATAATTGGAGGGAATACTGGGAATTCAGGGAGAGGTGCTTTGCTCATCCGCCTCAATGTGGTCACAACAGCACTATTCCAAGCCCTGGTGTAGACGTAGAATAAATTCTGTCGCTTCATCAGTGAGTTCCTCAATAAATGCAATGTGCTCATCCTTGTCTACCGTGATGTTGTAAAGCTCATCGATGTGTGCGACATCCCAAGGGATTAAACCTTCATGGACAAAAACAAATACTAACTCATGGTCAGTGAGATTGGCATAAAACTCACGTACCAGAGATGGAGAATAGCTTTCAGGGTGTTGACAAAAATTTTCCTATTTTAACTTCGTAATGGTTTTGAGGATTTGTTTCCCCAGTTCTTATTGTCTTGACAAGAGGAAACCTTACTCCGGGTGATAGTTCCTTTTCAGCATGTTCTCTTGGAAACGGTCTTTAGCAGCCTTTGTGAGGAACATCACAGGCTTTTTGGATGTTGGAGGCTCTGTTTCACGAACGACTGTTGCAGATGAAGAAGGTTCTGCAATAGATTTGGGTGTTTTCTTCACTACTCGCAAGTTCTGGCCATTGTTTTGGTAAGCAAAAAGGGTTGTAAGATGGAAAGGTGTTTGTTTATAGGGAATATTTGTGAATAAAACAATCGACACAAAGGGTTTGTTTATAGGGAATGAAAAAGGCAAATGGAGAGGCGTGTCTTTTATGCATTAGAGGAAAGGACATAATGTTTGCAAGAATAAATGCGTCCAATAGGATTACACCCCTTCAGACCGATCTAACGGTTAGGTGTTTATGGATGAAACGGTATGATTTGTTTCCTGATACACTTTGATTTTCTAATGAGTCAGCAATTTTAGTACAGATAGACGAGTTGAGTTGACAAGAAGATCTACATGCGTCGATAAAAGAGAAGAATTTATCCTGCAAAAAATACTAAGTAAAATACACTTAAACAAAAACAAAAGAAAATAAAATTACATGATAAAAAAGTCAAGAAAAATTAGAAAAATTTGACCAATTTAATGGTCTCTTCCTATTTGTGATCATTATGGCTAAAATAATGCTTTAACCTTTGTCCATTCACTTTAAATTGGTGCTCATCATGTAAATCTTTAATTGTGACTGCACTCGAGGAAATGCTTCAACAACTTTGAATAGTCTAGACCAACGTGAGTGCAATTTATCGGGGTGCAATTTCAGTCGAGAATTGAATAATAATACTTGTTGAGCTGTAGTAAGCAGTCATTGCAAAATAATTTTATCGTGCCATCGCTTGGTCTTTTCCTTGTAAATTGCTGCATTCTCATAGGCATTTCGCCTAATTTCCTCAAGTTCAGTGATGTCTAACAACCTCTTCTTCCTAGTAGCTTCGTAATCCATGTTCACTTGCTTAATCGCCGACATTGCCTTGTGCTCTAATTTAACAGGAAAGTGACATGCTTTCCAAAAGCAAGCTGATACAGCGACATTCCAAGTGGGCTTTTGTACGTTGTCCTCAGTAGACCAATCTTTTCTTGAGGGGTTCACTACCTTCTCGAGAATATTCTTGATTTGTCGATTGGATACCTCAGCTTGTCTGATGGTTTGTGGATGGTAAGTGGTCACCATTCTATGATTAACTTTGTACCGCTTCAGTGCGAATGCCACCTGGTTGCAATGGAAAAGAGTACCCTGATCGCTGATCAATGCTTTAGGTGTGCCAAAATGGGTGAGTATATGCTTGTAGAAAAACTTAAGCACTATCCTTGCATCATCCTTTAGGACTGTAATGACTTCAACCCATTTTGGTACGTAGTCAACAGCAACTAGAATATAAAACCTTTCCAAATGAACTTGGAAATGCTCCCATGAAGTCCATACCCCAAACGTCGAAAAGTTCAACTTTCGTGATTGACTGTTGTAACATCTCATTGCAATGAAATATAGAACCAATGTGTTGACATCAATCACATTGATGCTTAAAATTGTGGGCGTCCTTAAATAATGAAGGCCAATATAATCCTGATTGAAGAACCTTTGCAGCAGTTCTCATGCCACCAAAATGACTTTCATAAGGAGCATCATGATAATGCTTCAAGATTGAAAGCATCTCTTCCTTCGGAACATAACGCCTAATGATATTGTCATTGCATACCTTAAATAAATATGGTTCGTTCCAATAGTATTTCTCTACTTCTTGAAGAAATCTTTCTTTCTTGTGGCCTGTGACACCCCAGGGTAGTTTCCTACATACCAGATAATTAACCACATCCGCATACCATAGGGTTACGTCGACAACAAACAACTTCTCATCAAGAAATGCGTCGACAATCTGAAGTATGTTTCCATCTTCACTGCCAACTTTCAAACGAGACAGGTGGTCTACCACTTGTTTTTCTAAACCCTTTTGATCTTTGATCTTTATATCGAATTCTTGAAATAATAGGATCCAACATATCAGTCGTGGTTTTGCGTCCTTCTTTGTGAGAAGATATCTCAACTCTGAATGGTCAGTAAATACAGTAACCTTTACGCCGACAACATATGAGCGAAATTTGTCGAAAGCAAAGACTACAGCCAACAATTCCTTCTTTGTGGTTATATAATTAATTTGAGCTTCTGTAAGAGTCTTGCTGGTGTAATAGATAGTGTGAAATATATTTTCCTTGCGTTGACCTAGGTTAGCACCCACAGTAACGTCACTAGCATCGCACATAACTTCAAACAGTTGAGACCAATCCGATGCAACGATAATGGGTGCTTTAACTAGCTGTTGCTTTATTTGATTAAATGCATCCAAGCATGCATTATCAAAGAGGATTTTTTTATTATGTTCCAACAATGAGCAGAGGGGTTTTACAATTTTGGAAAAATCTCGAATAAATCGGTGATAGAACCCTGCATGCCTAAGAAAACTTTTGATGCCCTTCACATTTGTCGGCGAAGGTAGCTTCTCAATAATTTTCATCTTAGCTCTGTCCACTTCAATGCCTTGACTAGAAATGTGATGACCTAAGATAATTCCTTCAGTTGCCATGAAGTGGCATTTCTCCCAATTTAGCACAAGATGTGTGTCTTCACATCGCTTCAAAACTATAGCTAAATTGTCATTACATTGATCAAAATTATTCCCATAAACTAAAAAATTGTCTATAAATACCTTTAAAGAATCCTCAATCATCTTTGAAAATATTGCCATCATGCACCTATGAAATGTGGCTAGTGCGTTGTAAAGACCAAATGGCATACGGTGAAAAGCAAAAGTGCCAAAAGGGCAAGTAAACGTTGTTTTTGCTTGATCCTCTGATGCAATAACGATCTGATTATAGCTAGAATAACCATCTAAAAAGCAATAGTAGGCTTTTCCAGTAAGCCTATCCAACATTTGATCGATGAAAGAAAGTGAAAAGTGGTCCCTCCTTATGCCTGCATTCAATTTGCGATAATCCATACATACTCGCCAACCAGTAGGAATGCGTGTAGGGATTAACTCATCCTTGTCATTACTCACCATAGTGATACCACTATACTTAGGGACACATTAAACTGGACTTACCTAATTGCTATAAAAAATGGGAAAATAATGTTCGCGTCATGCCACTTGATAATCTCCTTTTTAACCATCTCTTTCATTTTCTCTTTCAATCTTCTTTGTTGTTCGATCGATTGCCTTTCTTCGTCTTCCAACTTAATTTTGTGCATGTAGAAAGATGGACTAATTCCTTGAATGTCGACAATACTCCAAGCAATAACACATTTATGTTGCTTAAGGATATGGATCAATTTTTTCTCTTGAGTTGCAGCTAATGTTACGGAGACAATGACTGGTAGAGTATGGTTATCGCCAAGAAAGACGTACTTAAGATGAGCAGGCAGTGGTTTCAACTTCATAGTATGAGCTTCTTTAATATATGGCTTAAAAACTAGAGTTGTTCTATTGGTTAGGTATAGAGATTCCATCTTCCATCCACGCCTAAGCTCAATGTTATTCGCTTCAACCTTGCTGTCACAATCAGCTAAAGATTCTTCATCTGATGTCACCGTAAATTCTTTAGAAAATAATGTGCTTCGATCATTGAATTCTTCCTTAATTAATTTTTCCAGCGCATGATAGCGTGACATTCTTCTTTGTCCTTATAAGGAATAGCTTCAAAAACACTGAATGTGACATGTTCATCATTCTATCGCATGGTTAACTTACCTTTGTACACGTCGATGAGAGTGCAGCCGATAACTAAAAATGGTCGACCCAAGATTCTGGAGACCTCTTTGTCTGCTTCACAGTCCATTATAATGAAATCCGTCGGAAACAAAAATTTATCCACGTGAACTAAGATGTCCATAATTTGTCCTTCAGGCTACGCCAAAGATCTATCCAGTAATTATAATGTCACTGTAGTGGGCTTCCTATGACCAATTCCCAACTTTTTAAAAGTAGACAGTGGCATAAGGTTGATGCTAGCGCCCAAATTACATAAAGCTTTACCTAAGGAGTGGTTGCCAATTGAACATGGGATCGTAAAGCTTCTTGGATCTTTCATTTTGGGTGACAACTTATTTGTCAGGACTGCACTACAGCCTTCTATGAGTGCAATCGTTTCAATATCATTTAGTTTCTTCTTCTTAGACATGAGCTCCTTCATAAATTTCCCATAACTAAGAATCTGAACAAGAGCGTCCACAAGAGGGATATTGACATGAAGTTGCTTTAATGTTGTCAGAAACTGCTGATATTATTTATCATGCTCCTTTTCTTTAAATCGTTATGGGAAAGGAAAAGGTATGGATAAATCAGGTTGCGTTGACATCTTTGTTCGTCGGACAGTAGGCATCGGGGTGACAATTTGTGGAGCCTCCTTATCTGGTTCATCTAAAATTTTTTCAGATACAAGTCTCTCACCCTGATTCACTTCACTAGTGTCTATAGGTGCTGCATTAGAGTTGGTAGGTGGATCGATAGTTTGTCGACCACTCTTAAGGGTGATTGCTTTGCAGTGCTCCTTCCCTTTCGAATTTGGATTTTCTGTGTCGCTGGGTAATGTACCTGTTGGTCGAGTGTTTAAATTCGAAGTAATTTTTCCCAACTGTGCTTCCAATGCTCGGATGAAGGATGAATTTCCTTACACAATGGCTTTCGTTCGAGTGATATGCTCACGTATTAAGGCTTTGAGGGCTGCTAAAGGATCAAATCGAGCTTGTGTGTACTGTTGTTGCTGTTGTCCTTGAAACTTCAGATTTGGCATTGAAGATTGTTGTGGCTACATCTGATCTTAATGTGAATGCATCTGAGTATTCTGGTTGTAATTCTGCTGCTGCTGATTGTAATTCCCTTATCTATAATTACTTGGATTAGATGAATTTCCATATCTGAATGTCACAGCATTCTGATTTCCCCAAGGTTGTGAATTGCGTGCAAAATTATTATAGGAGTTACCATAAGAATTTCCACGAATATTATTGACATAGAAAGCATTCTCTGCGTGCAGTGGAAATCTTCATAATTGTGGTTGTCACTGCAAATCTCACAACGAAATGTAGGAACATCAATTTGTTGAGCAACTTGAATGGGTGCAACTTCACTAGTCCCCTTCATGTTTTTTTTTATCATGTTTGCGAGTGAAGAAACTTGCGCACTCAAAGAAGATATAGCATCCAATTCAATAACTCTAGGATTAGATTTTACTTGTGCAGCTCTATAGATCAAATATTTATAATCATTCTAAGTGATTCTCTCTAGAATTCTAACATCTTCATTGTATGTACAGTCCAACAAAGGACCATTAGTAGATGCGTCGACAAGATTTCTTGTTTGTGCATTCAGCTCGTTGTAGAAAATATCAATTTGTGTCTCTTATTGAATGTCATGCATGGGGCAACATCGTAGAAAAGATTTATAATGCTCCCACGTGGTGTGAAGATTTTCATCATCCAGCTGATGATATGCAGTTATATCATTTCGAAGACAAGCATTCATAGTCGGCGGGTTGAAACGCAAGACAAATTGTGTTACGAGCGCATTTCGCAAAGTGATTGATGTACGAGTCCGTCCTTGCAATGAATAAGGGAATAGCTGCATATTCAAGGCGTCATTAGGAACGCCTTGTTGACCAAAGTAAGCACAAATCAATAGCAAGGATTTAAGGTGCTCTCTCGCATCTTCATGTGGCAGTCCAGCATACTGCCCATTGGAGTTTAGCATCTAGAAAATGACTGGCTTTAATTCGAAATTTCCAGCTTAAATAGCTGGTCTAACAACTCTTGGCTGCAAATCATCCAAAATAGGAACAACAAAATCTCGAATAGTTTGATTTTGTATCTGATCATCTTACGGTAGCGGTGGATTATTAACGTTTTGTGGTTGTATCGGAGGTATAACAGGATCTTATTACTGTAATTGTGGTATGACTACATGAATTCGTGGTGGAGCCATATTTCTTTGTTCTTGATGCCTTCTTCGAATAGTTCTTTCAATTTCTAGGTGTAAACCAACAATAAATTTCGAATTGCTTCAGGTCATAAAACACCTAAAATAAAATGTGAAATTAGAAACAAAAAAGAAAACATGTTAGTAACAACTAAAGGTTGGATAATAAAGAATAAATGCAAAAACAAAAATAAACATCAAACAAATGTCATCCCCAACAACGGTGCCAAAACTTGGTCGTGCTATGAACGTCACAACAATAATGTGCAAGCATACACTGTCGATGCAAGTATAACAGACAGATGTGAAAATTTTGAAAATTTATCCCACGAGGATGGATATTTGTTGTCTATTAATGTCGGTGCAATGAATAAGAAAATGCTATAAAATTGTGAGAGTGATTGTCGAAACAATAATGCGAAAATAAAGATGAAATGCAATAATAACGAAATGGGGTCCCCTATGTGAATAGTTAGCAGAAAACTAAGTGTGGCTCATAAGGTTTAAAATAACATGTGATTGTCACTGCAATAAGGCATAATGAATGTCTTACCAAACTTGGCTCCTTTATTTGATCTAAGACTTAAACATGCACACTAACCACACCTTTTAGTGTTGGTAATGCAACACATTCAAGAACAAGTGGATTAAATTCCTTCAATCCCCAAGCAACTTCCGTTGTCTTGCTTGTTAGTTTAAATTGTCGCTGCACATTCTAGTGACAGTGACTGCAATAACACTTCCATAGTCAAAACATTCAAACTAAAAGATTAAACAATAAAAGCAAGCTTGGATAGAATACCATTTAGTCTAAAAATCAAATGAACTTCCATACAAAATTGAAATAAACATTCATCACCAACGTTTAAGAAAGAGATATAAAAGAACAAATGGAGAATACTATTCCTACGCTACTCGACTTGCTCTCTTACTCTCCTTTTGCGTCGCACTTAGGGGCTCCTCTTCAGGAGAAGATCTGCCTTCTTCTTCACGTCAGTTCTCCCTTAAGAAGTTTAAGCTTCCATGGCTGTAAGCTTCAAAGATGGATTTTAGGAGAAAATATTCGGAAGAAGACGTCCTTTCTCTCTCTCATGAGTATTTATCCTCAGCTCAATAGTACATGTGTCCTTTCCTCCAAATCTAGCAGTCTCTGGCCGTACCAGTTGGTTACACTAGCTGTACAGCTCACGCATTTTTGGTTTTTTAACCAAACAGTTGTCAGATGTTGCAACAAATTTTGGGCGCAATTTTGGATAGACTCATGCAACGACATCAGTAGTAAAAACATTATAAAGTAAAAGGTAATTAGGCTAAGGTCTATTAAGTTAGAAAATGCAATAACTAAATTAAAAATGCTAAAAATTTATGTTAAGGATGATCAAATGGGAACAACTTAAACAATAAGTACATAAAAATCAGTAGTTCTTTGTAATACTATCAATTACGAACACTAGCGACACTGTCAGTTGGCCGATACTGAAATTTAGACTATGGTGGCCTTGATATACTCCTACTCAAAAACCCAAATGAGACTGCTACGTAGGATTCACTTTCTCTGAATTTCTTCGGTAGTGGCATAGAGAAAGTTCTGGTGGGATTCTTCCTTTCGAACTCACGAAATCTCTTCTCTCTCAGTCTCTTCTAATTGTATATTTCCTCCATTTTCCGTGCTCTATCTGCTAGGACAACAAATGGTCGTATTTTTGAACCACCTACCATCATCTTTATTTCATCGTTCAAATCGTCCTCAAATCGAACACACATAGCCTCATCAGTTGGTACATTCCTCTATGCATATTTGCTGAGAAGTACAAATTCTCATTCGTATTCTGCCACTATCTTGTTTCCCTGTTTTAAATCCAAGAATTATTTTTTCTTCTTGTCTAGTTATCTTTTGCTGACATATTTCGTTTTGAATTTTGTTTGAAAGTATTCCCAGATAATTTCATTCTTAAGGACTAAAGTTAGGATCATCGTCTACTAACTATAAGCTTCGTCTTTCAGTAACGAAACTGTACACCTCAGATAGTCTTCCGGGGGACAAGTCATTTCATTCAGCACTCTCAAAGTGTTTTCCAGCCAATTCAGCCTTGGATGAACCATCCTCTGCACTTCTGCGAAATTTTTCTGCCCCATATTTTCTTACCCTATCCGTCGGGATATGACGCCTTTGTTCTATCACAGGAGGAGGTGGAGGCAGTACTGGAGGTTCTACAGGACGAGTTGCAGACTGTGTAGCAGGAGGTGGAGATTGTGGTGCCATCAAATTATTTCTCATAAATTCCGAAAACCACTGTCCCATTAAGCATAATAACATATTTTTGGCTTCATTTTCTGTCATCGGCAAGATAGGTACACAATGACTAGCCCAGAATCATTCATCGGAGCATTACTGTTTACCTCGTTGGTTTTGTCTCTTTCAAAATCAGACATCTCTATTTATCTACAAAAACTGTAGTTAGATCGAATCCATCTATATCATACTATCACAAGTCCATATGGCATGTACTTCTAGATCATTTAACACAGTCAATACAATCCAAGAAACGGCTAAACCGTAAGCTTTGATACTACTAAATGTAACACCCAAAACTTAAAAACCATCATCAATTAGGTTCCTGGTATCTTTTTATCCATCTATCATTGTTCATCTTTAATATCATGTCATTCAATTTTACTTTATTAAAGAAATGTACCTATCACGTCATAAATCATCAATTAATTATAACCACAACTCAACAAGGGCAAAAATCTCATTTTCATGATTTTTGGAGACTTCTACTGGTACTTGTTGGACTAGTATCGGTAGTTGTCAAGTCAATAAATAGTTCAGGAACTATGCAGACTTCTACCGCTACTTGAGGCAGGACTACTGATACAAGTGAGACTTCTACCAAAACATGTCATGCTTCTACTGATACTAAAAACTCCAAAGAGCAAAGAAATCTTACCCTGCAACTTCTACCGATACAAGTACACAAACTACCGATACTTCTATGAGTAGAACTATCGATACCTACTATGCAATTACTGATACAACTTAAGCTAATGAACAACCTTTCTCCTACCCTGTACTTCTATCGTACATGCATGAATTCTACTGAAACAAGTATGCAGAATCTCAAGAATCATGTCAAAACACAAGTTTATCAATACTTATCATTTAGAACTCCAAAATGCATTAGACCAACACATAATTCATACTTTCCAAGTCATTACATTGTACTTCTAAGTCTATATTTCATCTTGAACAAGCATACATTACTAAGTTCAATATTTCATTAAAGACATAACAAGATCATCACAATCTCGTATGAGTAAAACAAAAGATAACATCATCCTTGTACATGCCATATAACCAAGTCATGAAGGACTACCAAACAGGCTTCGCGATAGTGTGACTTCATGGAGATGATTCGATCTTCAAGCAGCAAAGTAATATACAAAACAATAATAACATCACTGGTAAGTTTCATAGCTTAGTAAGTTCAAAGAGTCTAAGGAGTTACTAATCATATGCATAAAGCAATTATAACTCAATTGAGCTAGGATGAACTATTGTTTCCTTAAGTCATATTTAGTATTCCAACTTTCTTGTCTATAACTTTTCTTTTACCAAGTACTGGATGCTGCTCACACGAGCTGTTGAGGACTCACAACATATGCGATACCCCAACCATCGGTACGGTGTTTATCTGTAAATTGTCCCCTAATGATTCACACGAGTTGTCGAGAATATGCATTTAAGCATAAATCTCAGCCATCGTAGGGTCTATAATCCATTTAGGATTCACATCTCTTTTTCGACTCATGATGCTGCTCACATGAGCTATCGTGGACTCGCAACATATATGTTACCCCAACCATCAGTATGGTGTTTGTTTGTAAACTGTCCCCTAACGATGATGCTCACACGAGCTATCGAGAATATGCATTTAAGCATAAATCCTAGTCATTAAAGGGCCTATAATCCATTTAGTATTCATATATCTTTTTCGACTCACGATGATGCTCACACGAGCTGTCGAGGAATCCCAACATATGCGGTACCCCAGCCATTGCATCGATTTCATTCCAACGGCTTATAGCCTACAATCTCTTTCGTTTCATTTCTTCAAATCTCTTTAAATCCAAGTGCTCCCATTTGTTAAAAAATGATAAGATATCTACAAGAAATATTTAGGTGCAAAGTTTACATTACGAACTTATCGAACTAAATTGCAGTTGTGGATAAGCATTAGGGACTAATATGCTAATTTCTTTTTTTCGCGATCCGTGGGTCGACCGTAATCTAAATCAACAAATCATACAAATTTTAATATTAAATCACACAATCAAGTTATACAACTCAATTTGATCCTTTTTGGAAAATTATGATTTTACGCCTAATATTTTTGATTTGTTCAACTTAGTCCTTTCAACATAAAACATGCAAAATACCATTTCCCTTTAAAAAAAAAAACCAACTGAATATCTAATAGGTATATTCTCACACCCTACAAACATTTATTTCATACCAAATACATGTAATTTCATCATTTTAACATTTTAGTCCTTTAACCCTAATTTCATTCAATTTCTCTTTATAATAAGATTCAACCGAAACATCCAACATACAAATCCATTAAAAGCTTTCAAGAACAAGCATTTTCAACAATGGGAAATTTCGTAACATTTGACAGATTCACAAATTGGTCCTTGGATTAGATTGATTAAGCTTATATGGACTCAAAAACATAAAAATTACTAAAAACGACTATCATTTGCTTACCCAAATCAAAGCTCAAACCTGAAAATGAAAAACCCTAATTTCTTCTCCTCTTGGCCAAATGTATGAAGAAGATGAAGTGAAAAATCTCATTTTCTCTTTTTAATATCATTTATATACTTAATGATATTTTTGTAAATAATTGGACTTTTCTTAATTAACTTAATTAATCCTTTGTTTAGCTTTAATTAATCACAGTTATCTTTAATATTTTACATTATAATGCACCCACTAAAATACTTTAGGTCTTTTTATTCATTTGATCCCTTTAGTTTATTAACTCTACTTTTGTACCTTTTACGATTTAGTCCCTTCTACTAAATTCACTATCTAAACATTAAAATTTCCTATCTGAATTTTAATGCGATGTTTATGACATAGTAAATATTTTTTTTACTCGACTCGTCAGAGTTATGATCCCGAAATCACTGTTTCTGACACCACTAAAAATCAGGCTGTTGCAACAAAAACTTGATAGAGACAAGATTCGAACATGAACAAGTGCCACCTAGGGAGGAAAGATCGACACATGAGGCTTTCTTTGAGACATTAAAGTAATTCCTTCTATAGTTCATGAGAGCTCCCTCTCCTCCACCTCCACCTTGTAACACCCTAATCGGTCCTGATGATCAGTATAGATGAGTTCTACGCTCATAAGTTCAATGTCACATCAAATCTTTTATTATAATTTGTTTCATACAAATTATTATACCAATATATCGTATTCCTATCACATCCTTATTAAGCCTTGAAATTCCATAATTTAGTCTTTCTTACTCAAGCTAAATTCACAAGCATGTGCACATATGCAATTTTCAAAGTCTCAAAAGAATGGCTTATTCATTAGGTCGATTGTGTTATACAATTTAAAACATCTCAATGGTCAAAGCACTTATTTCCTTTATTAAATTATTTGCATTCCCAAATCTAGACTTGTTGCCCATTCTCACTTTAATCTCTCTAGTTCATCTTTAGGTTGATTTTTTTTATAATTGACTAAAGTTAGTAACTTTGGTCACTATCATACTTCTTCATTACTATTTCCAAATCCTTTCTAAGGACAAGATTAAATACTTGAAGAAATTAGGTCTGGTGAATGACTTTAGAAGAATCCTCATATCCCTATTTGGTTCGGATTAGAGTGATGTCTTTTGATCTTCCCCCTAGGTCCTACTAACTTTACATTGCCAATGGAGCCCCGAGGTAATCGCTAACGACCAGAGTTCATCTTCTTTTAAAATTCACATCCCTAACTCAATTCCACCTTAGAGCCAATAGCTAGGTCGTTACCTTTATAGATTATGACATTCCTAATTCTTAGCATAGATATATTAGGATCTAAACCCTTCCCATTTAAAGCTCTCAAAAGATCACTCATATAACATATTGCCATGCATTTCGAGCTGAAAAATTCCTTCTCAAAATTGTACCCACAAAACTATTATTAACGTCTTCCTACATATAAGTTAATAGATCTCAAAGGCTACAACTACAATTTCCTTCTCATCGAACAAGTCTTATACATATGCAAATTACAAACGTATATTCTCTAAACGAAGTTCTTAAACTTATTCTATCAATAATCATGAGTTCTTAATTTCTCTTTTACTTTTGCTCATGTTTGCACTTGTGTGGCATTTGTAAAAGTAGGTTTACAAAAATCCTATCTTAATGTGAATCATATACACAAATCCTAACTCATCACTCGTATATCAAATACTACAATCTCTCATCATAAAGCTCTTCCATTAATCCATAAGAGTCAATCAAAACTTTCTAACTCAAAAGATGACTTAAAGTGTGTTTGACATCTACTGAGGCACATTTACTAATCTCATTTCTAGTGGTGTTTCCATATAATCAATTACACATAGCTAGAACTAAAGTTCAATACTATCAAAGTTTCTATATTTAGAAGGTTTTTTTAATTATATCAATTCTAATGTCTAGTTACCAAATCATGTCATACTCATTACCAAATTGATAACAATTTGGTCACAAACTATCATAAAATTACTTGGGGAGCGCATCACCTTTAACTCATAACTTGGCACGTACACTTTAAATTGATTCAAAGGTTCGGTTTAGTCTTAAAACCAACTAAACTTTATATCTGATACTACTAAATGTAACACATCATACCTATCCTGATGACCAAAACGAATAGGAAATTCTACTAAAGCATTTTATTAGCTAGCACATACTTTTTCTTTTTAATAGAACACAATTTAGCAACTTTATAAAAATCCTTGAAACAATTCCCAAAATTTAAGAAATAATCAAATGTGATTTGAAATCATCATGAGTCATTTAATTCTTATGGGCCACATTTAAATCATAAAACAAGTGTTTGAAGCTATCGACTTAAAACAAAGTTTTTCGGGTTGAGAGAGATAGGAGTTTCTATTATGAATTAAATCTTCAAATAATTTAAATAAAAATTTAAAAATAATAAAATAAATTTAAAGGCTTTAAATCAACTTAAAATCATTTTTAAGAAAAATGTTTTTTCAAGTGATTGAAGGTGGTCGGGATCATGTATGAGCCTCGGAGGACTCAATATGGCCAAGATAATGAAATGGTCCTATATAGGGTAGAGTTGTCATGGGTTGGGCCGAGCTAAGTAAAAAATTTAGGCTCAGGTTTGGCTTAACCCTAAAAGTGAGCCTAAAATTTTGCCAAACTTCGGCCTGAATAAAAATGCTAAAATTGGAGCTCGATCTGACTCGCCATATTAAATTTTTTATATTATTATTTTTATATAAAAATAAATTTAAAAAATATAATATATCAAATACACTAAAAACATTAAATACATGTTTCCTAATAAATAAAAAAAATAAAAAAAATAATTAAATAACACTAAGATAAGTGCAATTTAGCAAGAAAATACCTCTAAAATAGTAACAAATCTAATTGATGAAACAAACAGAATATAGAAGGAGGAGGTAATTCGAAGTACCTTTGTGGAAGATGATGCAACCCAAATTCTGCAGATCCCGTTGGTGACTGAGGCACATGCAGACCTACAGAATGGTAATATACCTTCTACTCCTACTGCCTTACAGATATCAACAAATAGATTTTACAAACAACTTTGGCTACTACAATTTCCTATAAAAATAAAAATTTTCATCTAGAGAGTGTCCTAGAATTACATCCCTACTATGGACAATTTGTTTAGCAGAAAGTTGACGTAGAACCGACTTTGCCCCAGGTGTAAAACTTTAGATAAGACTCTGAGGCATGCTTTCTGTGAGTGTCCTATTGCATTGGAAACTTGGAAGTGGTTAGAAGTCGAATGGATTGTATATGGACAGAGTGGTGGTTGTTTCGAATGGTTCACCTGGACCTTTGACAGTAGCACGATGTCCCAGAGGAGAACATACTGTTGTATAATCTGGGCTTTGTGGTTGAATAGGAATAAAAACCTTCATGAGGGTATCAATCAATCAGGTTCAGGGGTAGGAACTTTTGTTAGAAACTTTGTTTGAGAACTTGATGGCATTTCTGAAAGAAAAATACCAGTATAGAGACAAAGGTAAGTTGGACGCCACTATCTGCCAGTTATAGGAAAATCAACTTTAACGCTTGACCTCGGGGATTGTTATACGGAACAAAAATGGATACGTATTAGCTTCTAAATCAACCCTCAATGTCGAAGTTGGTTCTCCTTTTGCGGTGGAGGCCATCGCTTGCCTGGACGCGGTTTGTCTTGGAGTCGATTTGGTTTTCCAAATGTGGTGGTCGAAGGGGATTCCAAAATAGTAATTTCCAAGTGCAATGTTAGTACAATGGATAAACCACATCTAAGTGCTTATATCAGTGATATCCAACATAGAAAATCTTGTTTTCGCTCTTTAACCTTTAGGGATGTTCTTCGAGTAAACAACCAGTTAGCACATCAAATTCCCTCAAAGAGCTTAAAGACTAAAGAAGAGATTTACCTGGGTGATGTCCAATGGAGTTGGACAGACCAAGAGAACCAAACTAAAGGTTTCTGAGATGGAGAAAGAAGAAGGAAGATGAGAGGCTTTTTTTTTTTGTTGTATTTGCCTCTCAAAAAATGGAATAGGCAGAATAAATTGGAAATGATGTTGGTGCAGCTTGTTGCATTAATTACATACTGGGTTTACTATTTTTTTGTTTCTTTAAGTTATACTTCAGATTTTCTTTTGCACGGGCTTCTCATGTTTTGGTCCTAGTGGTTTTTTTTATCTGTTCGAGCTTTCTTATTGTCGGGCTTGCTTCTTTGTCTTGATGAATTTTGTTTTACTCAAATAAAAGAAAATCCCAATTTGAATTAAAAAAAAAATAGCAAGATAATAGAGAAATAATAGAAAAACAATGAAAACACAATGGCAAAATAAAAAAAAAATAGAAACAACTTTTTTTTTGTAAATTCGGGTCGAATTAGGTCAAAAAAGCTTATTCAAGGCCTGATCCGTTTAGAAAATATGTAATAGCATGTTTTCAGTGGTGTCGGGAATATTAGTTTTGAAACCAAAGTATTTTAAGTGAGTGAATTTTATTATTTTTATTATGTGTATAAAGGTGTATGAGGAATTTTATTTAGGGATGTATATGGTAATATTATAAGGTACTAAATTTGGAACGTAGAAAAATTTGGTGCCACATTTGGTAATTGTTAAAAATAACACTTGTTAATTTCTCAAAGAGGACAAAGTAGTAGACTTAAAGAATAATTGGATATATATTAAATTAGCGGAATGAGTTGAAAAGGATTATAAAATTATATTTTAGTGAAACAAGAGTAAATAAGGGATTTAGGTAAGGGAAATAAGAAAAACAAAATAAAGGAAAAGAAATTATTATCTCCTTTCTTCTACCTTTGTTTGACCAAACCCATAGAAGAGAAAACCTTGAAGTTTGTTGCTTTGGAAGCTTTGCTTGAAAGTGAAATTATGGTTCTTGCTTGCTAATAATTATGTATTTTTGATTTTTTGAGTTTGGGCTATCTAATAAAGTGAGTATTTTTCAAAAATATCAAAATGGGATAAGTTACCATGCTTGAATTTCATTGTTAGCTGCTGCCATTGTTTGAGAGGGGGGATGATGAGTTGTTTAGGAAAGATCTTGGCATGTTGGGAGGTTAGTTGTAGCTTGAGCACTTGGGTGATTAAACTTAGGTATCGAAAGTTATTTTAGATAAATATACCATTTTGATGCTATGGGAATAAAAGAAATTATATATATGTTTGCTTTTCTAATAATTGATTAAAATTTTAGTTATAAAGCTATAGTTCAATTTGTTTGAAATAAGGTTTGTTATTTATATGTATATTTAGTAAAGTGGAATGAATCATGAATTTTGGAATTTGTTTAATTATTTTTATAATTGAATGAACAAAGGTGATAGATTTAAAATAATTTCTTAAGTGTTTATTCATTGATCAAACACTGGATACTCCAACAAATAGTCGAGGGAAGGGCAAGCTAGTCGAATAATCTACACTAAATATTCATCGTCTCAAAACAAGCAAGTTCATTTCATTTTTAAATAAATTATAATTCATTTTGTAATTTTTCATTGTTAAGATATATATATTTGGCATATATGGTGGTTACTTGGTGATATGTATTATCCTATGTGGACTGGTACAATTGCATTTAAATATTCGGGCTTTGTGCCGATGTAATCGGCTTTGTATCTAGTAGGCTTTGTCTCGGTGTATTCGGGCTTTATGCCTAGTAGGATTTGTGTCGATGTAATCGGGCTTTGTGCCTAGTAGGCTTTGAGCCGGTGTATTTGGGCTTTGTGCCGGTGTATTCAGGCTATGTACCTAGTAGGCTTGTTACCAGTGAATCAAGAAGGAACGATTAATGATAGCATTAGAAAGAAACATTGATTTCTCCTTACTTGTAGTATAATTTGTTCCCATTTGATCATCTTTAGCATACATTTTTAGTATTTTTAACTTAGTTATTACATTTTCTAACTTAATGAAACTTTGTCTAATTTCCGTTAAATTTATCATGTTTTTATTACTGATGTCGCTATATTAGTTTGTTTAATATTGCGCCCAGAAATTTCACTGCAGGAACCTATCCAAAAGTATCAATGCATGATTGTGTCTAGAGTTGTCGCTGCATAAGAGGATCCAAATTTGTGCCAAGAACTGTCGCTGCACCTGACAGATGTCTGGTTAACACACCAAAAATGTGTGAGTTGTACAGCTGATATAACCAACTTGTACAGCCAGAGGATATTAGATCTGGAAGGTAGGACACCTATACTGTGAAGTTGCTGTTAAATACTAAAGAGAAGGAGAGAGAAATGGGGATTTTTTTGGCTTTTTGGTAGATTAAATTTCTTCTTCAACATTTTTTCAAGCTTGCATCCACGACAGCTTAGATTTTTAAGGGCAACTTGACGTTGACGAGAAGGCAGTCTTTCTCCTGACAAGAAGCATCCTAAGTGCGATCCAAGAGGAGTGTAAGAGAGTGATTCAAGTAAACTAGGAATAGGATACTTCAATTTATTCTGTTATTTCTCTTGCTTAATGCTGATAAATTTTGATAATTTGAGTTGTATGGAAGTATAATTTCATTTCAGATCTAAATTATATCTATTTCAGTCTTTCCTTTACTGTTTATCTTTGGATTTAATTGTTTGACCACGAAAGTGTGATTGTAGTCACTGTCACTAGAAACTGCAGCGACAAATTAAGTTAACAAGCAAGAAAACTCAGGAAACTCCATTTTATTATCATTACTTTACTTCTTAATTTTTTCAATATTGCTTCGACAAATTAATCTCATTCTTTTACTGTATTTCTTATTTTATTACTTTGACACTTAACATAACAATCTCTCATTGCATTGACAACTATAAACACAAACAACCATCCCTGTGGGATTGATATCTGATAGACTTACATCTATCAATTATACTTAATCGATATTGTTAGCTTGCACAAATTGTTGTGACGTTTATAACGCGATCAATTAATCCTTGAACTAAAATTCTATTTTCACTTTAATTGTGTTTCCATTTGCATTTCGAACTTACTGAGCCATAAATGACTTACTGTGTTTGAAATTTCATGAATGTAGGTGATTGCGTTTGAAACGTCACAGTGATTGTGTAAGCGAACACACGTCGATACAAGTATAGTTGATAAATAATTCAATCGAATATCGATCCCACGAGGAAATGGGTTCTTGATGTTTAAATGTCGGAGCAACTAATACTGAAATTAAGTAAAATGAGAGTAATGATGTCAGTGCAATTACGTCAGATCTGCACACTAAAATAGTCAATATTGTCAATGTAATCAGAGTTAAATGTTAGAGGTTAAATGTCAATGTACTGAAAGTAAATCAAATATGTTGAGTGTTGAGTGCTGAATATTTAAATGCATAAAATATAAATGTGATCAAGTGCGAAGATCTGGAGTGGATCACTGATTTTGCTAAGTCGCAAAGCAGGGTGAACGACATTGCTAAGTCGCAGCAATGAAGCTTTAATGAATTCTTACTAATAATAATTCCCTGTTTAGTCACGACTCAAGTACCCACAATTTCTCCACCTCTTGGTGTGAACAACATTGCATACCCAATAACAAGTGATTAGAATCTCTTCTAATCCCAAGCAGCTCTCACCTAACTTACTTGTTAACCTAACTTGTCACTGCATCTCTCGATGTCAATAGACTGCAAAAGCCACTCTCGTGTTTGATGCAGTTAGATCCAGGAATAAATAGATAAACAACATTAAATAAGAATCAAAGTGAGCAAATACTAAAAGATACTCTCGTATTCATTCAAATATTAATAATAGTTCATCATCCTTAAGAAAGAAGTTAACGAATACATTAGAATATACTATCTTTAGGCTACTCGAATTACCCCTTAACTGCTTCTCTTGCTCAACATCAAGCACTCTTCGTTAGGAGTTGATGCTCGTCGGCTTAGTCAGCTCACCAGTCTCCAACAATAAATTCCAAAAACACAAAGTAATTTGAAAATTTATTCAACTCTTGATGATTTCTTCATTCTTCAATTTATAGCCTTCAAAAGTTACAGATTTCAACCTCCCATTCTCAGATCCAGATCTAGATTTTGCAACTATCAAAGTTCGTTAGAGTACAGTTGTGCATTCACGCAGATTTAATGTTTTATTTAGAGATCTGCAGGTTGTGGCTGCATTGCTGGGCGCAATCTGAGATTGTAATCGCGGCAACACCTGTGATGTTCTTACACTGACAATTCTAAAGTGCAAAACATCGGCTACTTGCGTCGACATTAGTACCAAAAAGATATAAAAATAACAAGAATTTAAACTAACTAGCAATGAGTTGGAAATTATAAAAACTAAGTATGAAATGCTTATGATGTATGCTAAATGAGATACGAAAGAAACAATTAAAACACCAATTTAGAGAGAAAATACATCATTTGTAATGCTATAACACCCCGAAACTTGAGTTTTTACTTGTCCTCAAGTAAACAAAAATTAGAAAAGTCACAAGCAAAAAATGTCACCGCAATCAATATTCTCACAACTTGAATTTTCTGGAATCCTAATGCACAAATTGTATTCATATGATAGAATAATGCGCCGACAATTGATAGGTATGAACAGTTAAAGCTGCAACTTCATTAATGCTAGTATTATGCATTAAACCCTAGACTTCCTTGAACCAATACAACATTTATCATTTTTTTTCTTCTTTTTTTTTCCTTTTTCTTATTTTTTTTTCAAGTGACAGAGAGATGGCATTGCATTACTCTACCTTTGTTCTTGGGCAGTAGCGATGGGGTACAACGAACCCCCAAGAGGTATGTAATTACGCTGACACACACTCTTGTAGTGATAGCCTTTGGCTAGATGATTTTTTTAAACCTGCAGTGGAGTGTTCTCCCTTGGACAGTCATAGTGTACTCATATTGGAGCGTCTTTTGTTAATAGAATGTCGCTACAATTGGTTAGTTAGTTCAAGATTCAAACATCAACACTATTCATTCATTACTAAAGCAATTCCAATCATTCATTCAAAAATAGCATACTCATCATTCATTCATAATCATTCAGTTTACACATCAGCATCTAAAAAATTCAAGAATTATGCATAAAAATAAAAATTGTAGGCACATTTTTTTTTTATAAATTTTGTCAATTCTTATTAGCCAAAGAAACAAGTAGAACTTAAATATATGGGTGTAATTGCATTTCCATTTCACATTATCTCCCTCCAAACTCAATGTTTGCATTGTCCCCAATGCACTGACAATTTTATACAAAAATAATGGAAATGTAATGACAATGCAACTAAGTTAACAAAAGGAATGCAGTAACAAAATAAAATGCAGGGACAATAAACAAAATGCATGGAAATATCTAAAAGAAATGTACCAACTTATTCGTCAGCAGCTGACGCGGCGGTTGTCTTTGTTTTCTTCTTTTTCTTCTTTGGGTGTTCACCCTCGTCTTGGTGCTTCTTCTTCTTTTTATCCTTGCGCCTTTTCCTCTTTTTATCTGTCGTACCAACCGACTTGACGGATTGCTCCTCCTCTACATGTTGAGTGGTGGCCTTATTGGTTGTCACTTCAGATAGGTGGATTTCGGAGAGCGGTGTCACATATATCACGATAGCAAGAGGATTTAGTTCTTCGATTTCGCTCATAACAACCTCAGCCTGGCTCGAATCAGGTCGAGCTTCATCAGAGTTGGATGCCCCCACACTCTCTAGTGTGCCGACATCATCCTTATCGATCGTTATTGGGGCATCCTTTTCCTTCTCTTCCTGCATCTCGGTAGGGTCCTCTTTATTCTCTTCTTCTTCCTTTTCCTTCAGCTGGTCATCTCCCTGGTCTGCACCTTCATACTCATGCTGCTCTGGTTTGTTAATGTTAGCGCATTCTGCTACGTCGACACCTTCATCCACAACAGCCTCACGCTCAACTATATTCGCACCAAGGCTGTTGGAGAACTCGTCCTCAAATAGATGGGCAAAGGTGCGATAGCAATCCTCCTTAGCCTTTGAGTGCCCTTCTTCCTTTTCATCATCAGAAATGTGAATCCATGTTGGTACAGGGATAGGTCTACCATTAGGAGTAGGTTGATTGGAGGTAGAGTATTACATCTGGCGGAAGATGGATGGAAAGGCTGGAAAGTCTGGCAATAGATTGGGACTAATCTAGCGTAGTGCGGTGATAATAGCCTCGTTCCAGGCCTTTGTGTAAGCATAAAATTTATACAGCCTGTAATCCATGTCATCGACGACACCGTCAGTATGGATTGAATGCATGTCAATACGATCAAGATGTACTTCCATTAGAGCCAACTTCTTCACCACTTATGGATTTGTGGGCGCATCGGATTGTTTTGCCTTTTTTTTCCCTTTATTTCTATCCTTCTTCTTTGAGGCATCTCTGGCCACTGGTGTCTCCTAGCCACAAGTCATCCGTTCAATGGAGATGTCATTGATCGGTCCTTTGTTCTCTAATATCTCCTCACCATCCCTGGGCACAATGTCCTTTTATTTACAAAGCGACATGATTAGAGAGGGGAATGAGAGTATACCAGTTTGCTTGCCAGTGGCTTCTGTGATTTGATCGTGGATGATCTCTCTGATATCGATGTGTCAGAAGTGTAGGATAGAATGTAAGAGACACATACAATTTAATGTCGCTGTAGTTCTATGTGTAGAAGGCATGATGCAACTGTTGATGAAGTGGAATCATACCTTGTTGAAGGTTGTGAGATACCTTCTATGCATGGTGTAGTTGTGGAACCTGTTACAAGTCCAGGTGGCGCCATCGACACAGAGGTCCTTCATCATCTGACCAGTGCTTTCATCATCTAGGGAATGTATAAACGATGAGTGGTCCACCCTATCAGGGATTCTCAAAAGTGCATTAATTTAGGCGACACTTCATGGGATGAGCCCCTCCCTTATAAAAATAAACTTTTGCTCCAGATCCACAAGGTTGGCATAGAACTCCCTCACCAGTGTAGGGGAGTAACTAGAGGGATGTTCGCAAAAGAACTCCCATCTAAGGTGACTGATGGTACGGGCAATAAGTTTCCCCAAGGTCTGATGCGAGGATAGTTGCAGACCTTGTTCAGGGTGGAGGTTACGCTTCAGCATGATATTTTTGTAATGATCCTTGACCGCAATCGTCAGAAATAATATCGAACCCGTAGACGGAGATGGTGTTGGGATCGAAGCCACAGTGGTTGAAGTTGTTGGAGTGTTTTTAGAGGGAGTCTTGGAAGGGTTTTTTGATGCTCGGGTTTTAGCCATTGTTACTAAAGAAGAAAGTTAGAGAAGTTTGCAGAAAAAAATAACTTGTGAACGGAAAAAGGAATATAGAGGCAATGAAAGGGACGATATGTAGTAACAATGGAGGATATGAGTAGAGAGAAATCTGCAGTCATTAATACGCAATAGAGAGGTTTTATAACCTAGAATCGTGATGATTGAAAAAAATACGGGGAAATGTTATGCCGCAATCATTAATTGCCAGGCTGCAGATCGTACTGTTTCATTTGATCCAATGGTTGGGAGAGAAGAGAGATCAATTGACGTGATTCTTGCTAAAAAAGCTATGTTGACTCAGCACAGAATGCATCGACAATTCGTGCTTCGATGCTTCGACTAAAAGATTATTTTTTTATTTCTGCAAGGAATTTGAAACAACACAAGTAAAAGTAAATAGAAAAATGCATCGACATTATTTAAATGTGACCAGATTGATGGCCTCGTTTGGTTCTTTAACATCTGGGCTCACATAATTCTTTAGACATTGGCCATTCACTTTGAATTGTTGTCCATCTTTTAGATTTTCAATTGTCACCGCACCGCTTTGAAATGCCTCGACAACTTTAAATGTGAGTTAAATAAAAGTACTAAATGACCAAGACTAAATTATCGACGCAAGATGATATTGTCGTGCCATCTCTTGGTCTTTTCCTTGTATATTGTCGCATTCTCATAAACATGTTGGCGTATTTCTTCTAGCTCAGTGATGTCCAACAATCCTTTTCTTCTGTCAGCATCATAGTCCATATTCACTACTTGATTGCCCATATGGCCTTATGTTCAAGCTTAATGACAGGTGACAAGACTTACCAAACACTAATTGATAGGCGACATTCCCAATGGGGTCTTATATGCAGTACGAAGTGCCCACAATGTGTCATGTAGCTACGAAGACCAATCCTTTCTAGATGGATTAACAACATTCTCAAAGATGCTTTTGATTTGACAATTGGATACCTCGGCTTGATCATTGGTTTGTGTGTGGTACGTAGTAGCCATACGATGCTTCACATCATATCTTTTTAATACTATCGCCACTTGGTTGTTATAAAAATGAGTTCCTTGGTCACTTATTAATGCTCTTGGTCTTCCAAATCTTGTGAGAATGTATGTGTGAAAGAATTTCAACACCGTTCGAGCATTATCCCTTGGCACCGCAATTGCCTCGATCCACTTCGATACATAGTCAACAGCAACTAAAATGTACACATTCCTAAAAGAATTTAGAAATGGTCTTATAAAGTCAATACCTGAAACATCAAAGAGTTCTACTTCCATGATAGGTTGTTGGAGCATCTCATTGCGTCGAGATATTGAGCCAGTACGTTGACATCGATCACATTATTGTGCGAAGTTATGGGCGTCTTGAAATAATGTGGGCCAATAAAATCTTGACTGTAGGACCTTAACAGCAGTCCTTGTACCCCCAAAATGACCTCCATACAAGGCATCATGGTAATGTTACAGGATTGAAGTTATTTCTTCTTCAGGTACGCAACGACGAATAATATTGTCAGTGCATACCTTGAATAGGTATGGCTCGTTCCAGTGATATTTTGCAGCATCGCATATAAATCTGATCTTCTTGTGACCAGTAGCATTCAAGGGTAGCTTCCCATACACAAGGTGATTGACAACATTAGCATAGTAAGGCGATGCATCGACAAAAAGTAACTGCTTGTTTGGAAATACTTCGATAATTTGGGATGTCAGCCCATCTTCACTTCCAACTTCCAATCGAGACAAGTGGTCAGCTACTTGATTTTCAGATCCTTCCTATCCTTAATTTCAACATCAAATTCTTAAAGTAGTAGGATCCATCGTATTAGTCTAGGCTTGGCATCTTTCTTTGTGAAAAGGTATCTTAATGCAGAGTGGTCTATGTAAACTATAGTCTTTGCGCCGACAAGATATGAACAAAACTTGTCAAAAGCGAAGACTACTGCTAGCAACTCCTTCTCAATGGTAGTGTAATTAACCTGCTTTAGTTAAAGTTTTACTAGCATAGTAAATAAAATGAAATACCTTCTCATTTCTTTGGCCTAGTACAGCTCCCACAGTAAAATCACTTGCATTGCACATTAGTTCAAACGGTTGCGTCTAATTTGGTGCAACGACAATTGGAGCTTGTACCAGCTACTTCTTTATTGTTATGAATGCATCCAAACAGTTGTCATTGAACACAAACTTTTTATTTTGCTCTAATAGTGAGCATAACGGTTTAGAAATCTTGGAAAAATCACGTATGAATCTTCTGTAAAAACCAGCATATCCAAGAAATCTTCTTATTGCTTTGACATTGGTGGGAGGTGGTAATTTCTCGATGATTTCTACCTTTGTTTTATCAACTTCAATGCCCTGACAAGATATGCTATGGCCAAGGACAATGCCTTCAGTTTCCATGAAGTGACATTTCTCCCAATTTAGAACTAGATTTGTGTCCTCGCATCTCTTAAAAACTTTCGCCAGATTGTCAGCGCATTGGTCAAAATTTTGTCCGTAAACAGAGAAATCATCCATGAATACCTCTAAGGAATCCTCAATCATGTCTGAGAAGATTGCCATCATACACCTCTAAAATGTTACTGGTGCATTGCACAACCCAAACGGCATATGTCGAAGAGTAAAGGTTCTAAAAGGGCATGTGAACGTGGTCTTTGCTTGATCTTTCGGTGCAATGGCAATTTGGTTGTAGCTAGAATAGGCATCTAAGAAGCAATAATAGGCTTTACCAGCTAGCCTATCCAGCATCTGATCAATAAAAGGCAGTGGGAAATAGTTTTTCTTTATGGTCGCATCCAGTCGACGATAATCTATGCTTACTTGCCAGCCAGTCGCAATGCGAGTAGGGATCAACTCGTTCTTATTGTTGATCACAACTGTGAACCCACTCTTCTTAGGTACACATTAGATGGGGCTCACCTAATTGCTATAAAAAATAGGGAATATAATGCCCATATCTAACCATTTGATAATTTCCTGCTTCACTACTTCTTTCATCTTCTCATTAAGTCTTCTTTATTGCTTAATTGATTGCTTCCCTTCATCTTCTAGTCTTATGCATGGAAAAAGAGGGACTGATGCCTCTGATATCTGCAATGCTTCAGGCTATGGCTCTTTTGTGTTCTTTCAAAATGGAGATGAGCTTATCTTCTTGTATTGCGTCGAGGGATGCATTGACAATAATAGGTAATATCTCGTTGTCACCAAGAAAGACATACTTCAAATGCATCGATAATGGCTTCAACTCCAAGGTAGGAGCTTGCTCAATAGATGGTTTAAACAATGGATTGTCTTGTTATACAAATCCAAATATTCTAATTGACCTGTCCCAATTCACAATTGTTAACCTCTTCTTTGTCTACACAATCATCTAGGATTTCATCGGTGGATGTCGCCGTATCTTCATCTAACATTGCTAAACTCGTTGCGTTAAATTCTTCTATAATGATCTCGTCCAAAACGTCGATGTGATGACATTGCTCTTTAGTTTCGGACGGAGATGCTTCAAACACACTGAAGGTCACATGCTCATCATTATGACACATAATAAGTTTTCCTTTGAATACGTCGATAAGTGTACATTTCATTGCTAGAAATGGTCACCCTAAGATAATGGGCACCTCATTATCTACTTCATAGTCTAGGATTATGAAATAAGTAGGGAACATATGCTTATCAACTTGGATAATAATGTCTTTGATTTGGCCTTCAGGTTGTGCTAAGGATTTGTCCGCAAGTTGTAATGTCACTGCAGTGGGCTTCATTGAACCTATTCCTAATTTTTTAAAAGTAGACAAAGGCATAAGGTTAATACTTGCTCCCAAATCACATAAAACCTTATATAAATAATGATTCCTAATGGAGCATGAGATTGTAAAGCTGCTAGGATCTTTCACCTTGGTTGACAACTTACTTGTAAGCACAGTGCTACACCCCTCTGTGAGCACAATTGTCTCAATTTCGGACAATTTCTTCTTCTTTGATAGTAGCTCCTTTATAAATTTCCTGTACTAGGTATCTGCACAAGAGCATCTACAAAAGGTATGTTAATGTGTAATTGTTTCAGAGTAGAAACAAACTTTTGATACTCTTTATCATGGACTTTCTCTTTAAATCTTTACGAAATGGCAAAGGTATTTTAGTAGTGGGTTGTTGTGGAAAACTCGGTGGTGTCGATGTTGGTGGTTGCATCGACAACTTTGTTGGGCAAACTGTAGGCATAGATGTCATTACAGTTGGTTCCTCTTCATTTACTTCTGCTTGACTTCCTTCAGCCGCATCCTCTTCTTGTTGTTATGGTTTAGATGCATCGACATTATCTTGGCTAGAACTACTTGGTTCAACCGTCTGCTTCCCACTTCCCAACGTGATTACTTTGCAATGCTCCTTCCCCTTCTGCGTAGGATTCTTAGTATCACTAGGCAGAGTGCCCGGTGACCTTGTGTTGAGATTAGAAGCCAACTATCCTAGTTGGGCTTATAGTGCTCGGATGAAAGAAGAGTTGCCTTGTATTATTGCTTCAGTTCTCGTGACATACTCACGCATCAATTCTTCAAGAGCAGCCATAGGATCTGACTTTGGTTGAGAAAATTGTTGTTGTTGATGTTGATGAAGCTATCCTTGCATATGTGGCCGCACAGATTGTTGTGGCTGTAATCGAGATAGTGGGTGCATCTGGCTATGTGACTGTATCTGTTAAGAACTCACCTGCAAATTCTGATTATAATTTTGTTGTGGGTTGGTATTGTAACTTCCTTGTCGATAACCTCCTTGATTTGAGGAATCTCTATATCTAAATGTGAAAGCATTTTGATTCCCCAAGGTTGTTAAGATCGGTTGTTATATGAGTTACTAAATGATCCCTTCTGATGTTATTGACGTAGAAAGCATTTTCTGCATGTTATGGGCAATCCTCATAACTATGATTATCGTCACAAATTTCATAGGTAAATATTGATGCATCCAATTGCTGGGCTACTTGAATAGGGGTAATGTTATTTGTTCCCTTCATATTCTTTATGTTATTGGCCAATGAGGATACCTGTGCTGACAAAGTAGAAATAACTCTAGGGTTATTCTTTACTTGTGCAGAACGAGAGATTGGATATTGATAGTCGTTCTGAGCAATCCTCTCTAGAATTCTTACAGTTTCATTGTAGGTACAATCCAACAAAGGACATTAGTCGATGCGTCGACAAGATTCCTTGTTTGAGCATTCAAACCATTGTAAAAAATCTCTATTTGGGTCTCTTGCTGAATTCCATGCATTGGGCAGTGTTGAAGCAATGTTTTGTAACACTCCCATGTTATATGTAAGTTCTCATCATCTAATTGATGATATGTAGTAATATCATTCAGCAACCTCGCATTCATTGTCGACGGATTGAAATGCATAACAAACTGTGTTGATAACGCATTCCAAGATGTAATTGATCTAGCCGGCAATCTCAAGAACCATGTTCTCGCTTTACCCTACTATGAATAAGGAAATAATTGCATTTTCAAGGCATCATCAGGGACACCATGTTAACTAAAGGACGCACAAATAAGCATAAATGATTTTAAATGTTATCTTGTGTCTTTATAAGGAAAAACAAAATATTGCCCATTTGAATTTAACATCTGAAACATCACTGATTTCAGCTTGAAATTACTAGCTTGAATAGCTGGTCTCACAACCCCTGGTTGTAAATCATCAAGTATAGGAACAACAAAGTCTCTTATTGTCCTATTTTGCACTTGTTCTTCTTGTGGAGGCGGTGGTGGTATATTATCAACTGCTTGTGGCAGCACTGGAGGAATATCTTTTTGTGGCAGCAATGGTGGTAAATTATTGTTATTTCTAGCCATTCTTCTTTGTTCTTCCCTTCTCCTCCTCAATGTCCTTTCGAGCTCCGGATCAAAACTAACAAGGTTGTTAGGATTTCTCCTTGTGGACATGCAACACCTACAAAACAGAAAAAGAAAACAATAAAAAAGTAAACAAATTAGTAAAGGTTAGGAGTTAAGTAAGTAAAATTAATTGCAACAACAAAAGTAAACATCAAACAAATGTTAGCTCCCCGACAATGGCGCCAAAACTTGATCGCGTTTGAATCGTCACAGCAATTGTGCAAGTGAGCACACGTCGATGCAAGTATAGTCGATAGATAACTCTACAGGATATCGATCCCATGAGGAAATGGGTTCTTGATGTTTAAATGTCGGAGCAACTATTACTGAAATTAAGTAAAATGTGAGTAATGATGTCAGTGCAGTTACGTCAGATCTGCACACTAAAATAATTAATATTGTCAACACAATCAGAGTTAAATATCAGAGGTTAAATGTCAATGTATTGAAAGTAAATCAAATATGTTGAGTGTTAAGTGCTGAATATTTAAATGCAAAAAATATAAATGTGATCAAGTACGAAAATCTAGAATGGATCACTGATTTTGCTAAATCGCAACGCAGGATGCGTCAACAAGGTTTTAAATAGATAAACTGTCGCAGCAATGAAGCTCTAATGAATTCTTACCAATAACAATTCCCTGTTTACTCACGACTCAAGTAACCACAATTACTCCACCTCTCGGTGTGAACAATATCATGTACCCAAGAACAAGTGACCAGAATCTCTTCTAGTCCAAAGCAGCTCTCGCCTAACTTACTTGTTAACCTAACTTGTCACTGCATCTCTCGATGTCGGTAAACTGCAAAGCCACTCTCGTGTTTGATGCAGTTAGATCTTGGAATAAACAGATAAACAACATTAAATAAGAATCAAAGTGATCAAATACTGAAAGATACTCTCGTATTCATTCAAATATTAATAATAGTTCATCATCCATAAGAAAGGAGTTAACAAACACATTGGAATATACTATCTCTAGGCTACTTGGATTACCCTCTAACTGCTTCTCTTGCTCAGCATCAAGCACTCCTCATCAGGAGTTTCTGCTCGTCGGCTCAGCCAGCTCATTGGTCTTCAGCAATAAATTCCAAAAACACAAAGTAATTTGCAAATTTAATTCTTCAACTCTTGATGATTTCTTCATTCTTCTATTTATAGCCTTCAAAAGTTGTAGATTTCAGCCTCCCATTCTTAGATCCAGATCTAGATTTTGTAGCTGTCAAAGTTAGTTAGAGTACAGTTGTACACTCACGTAGATTTAATGTTTTCTTCAAAGATCTGCAGGTTGTCGCTGCATTGCTGGACGCAATCTGAGATCGTAATTGTGGCGACACTTGTGATGTTCTTGTGCTGACAATTCTAAAGCGCAATACATTGGCTACTTGCATCGACATTAGTACCAAAAAGATATAAAAATAACAAGAATTTAAACTAACTAGCAATGAGTTGGAAATTATAAAAACTAAGGATGAAATGCTTATGATGTATGCTAAATGAGATACAAAAGAGACAATTAAAACACCAATTTAGAGAGAAAATATATGTCATTTGTAATGCTATCAGTAGGTCTCGAGGAATCTTGGCATCGATTGGATCTAGATAAAAGTACACATTACCATCCACCTCTTTAATAGATTTTTGAGCAACTCATTTTGGGTTTAAAGGTGGCATGTATATAGGATGTTTGTGAATTCTCTTGATATGGAACAACTTTTGTTGAATGCTAATGTTGATATGATCTTTTGATGGTTTGTATGTAATGAAAGTTGTTGTGAATATGGTATTTTGGATGATTATGAGAAATGAAGAATGTAGTCTACATTTTGTTTGGCTATTGATTGTTAAGTTCAAGAATGTTAAATATATGCCTTAATCTTCTTGTGAAATGCTTATGTGAGAATGGTGTTTAAATGTTAGAAATTGCATGTTAATTCCTTGTGACTTGTAGTATAAGTTAAGTTTGAATTGTGTCTTGAATTAGAAGAAATGTTTTGGGACACACGGCCGTGTGCTATTTAATTGGTACAGTGTAGTTATTCAAGCAAACACACGGGTTAAGGACATGACCGTGTGGCTCATTTTAGGGTACACACATGGTTTGTTACACAGTCTTGCCCACGGGCATAGGTTGTAAATTAAATTGTATTTGTGCATGTATAAATGGGTGGGTACACGGGTTGTTACACGACTGTGTGACCTCTTTTCTTACACACACACGGGCTAGTACATGGTTTGGCACACGAGCGTGTGCCCTGTTTCACCCCTTTTCTTTTCACTTTTGTTTTAAGCATGAAATCTTGTTTTGTCTCAGTTTCTTTTGGTTTTCTAGCCTAATTTAAATGACATTAATGCAAGTTTTGGTGTAATTAGGACTCTTGATAAATTTGAAATGTTCTATTTAGATAAAAGATGTTGTCGGGATCCAATCAAGCAGATTCTGATGAGATAGAAAGTTACACTTTGGTTACGGATAAAGAAAGTACACAAAGTGAACTGGGTGCTCAAAGGCCTAGAAATGTGGCACTTGACGTATTTCTCCAAATGATGCATGATATGTATGATGCATATTTGAAGGTAAATGTAACTAATCGATCTATTCCTTCTTTACGACCACAGGGATCATCTCACCATGATGATCATAGAATTTCAATCGATAAAGTGAGGAAATATGGGGCGATGAAATTTAATAGGGATATTAATGATGATCCTACCAAAATGGAGTATTGGCTAGAACGTACTCAAAGAATAATTGGCGAGATGTTGTACTAACCCGAAGATTGCTTTCGTTGTACCGTATCTCTTTTGAAGGAAGAAGCTTTCATTGGTGGTCTAAGCTAATATCAATGGTACCAAAAGCAAGGGTCAATTGAGAGTTTTTCAAGTCCGAGTTCCGCAAGAAGTATGTAAGAAAGAGGTATTTAAAGCGAAAAAAGAAAGAATTCCTTGAACTGAAGTAAGAAAATAAGTCTGTGGCCGAGTATAAGAAGCAATTTGTTCAACTCAGCAAGTACGCTCATTAGATTGTACCCACAGAAGAGGTTTTATGCATATTTTTTGAAGATGGACTGAACGATGTAATTAGAATGCTAGTTGGAGCTTTAGAGATTCGAGAGTTAGTATATTGTCTGATTGGGCTCAAAAGATGGAAGAAATTTGTGCTAGCAAAAAGAAAAATGAGATGAAAGTTCGTGATTTTGGTAAACACTTCGTGTCAAGAAATTTTACGGGATCACCCCAAAAGAAGTTGAAAGAATCAAGCAGTGCATTTATCGCACCATCTGAGTCCCATGAAAGAAGTCATGTAAAGCCAAGCAACACGAGAGCCCCTATTACTTTAGTGGCTAGTGTAGGTACTGTACGAAACCCCAATCGAGTAGAGTGTAAGCAGTGTGGCAGATTCTTTATTTTTTATGTTCATGTATGTGCATTAATTGATCCCGAGTCAACCCACTCTTATATATGCACTAGATTAGTAACAAAAAAGAATTTACCTATTGAGCCTACTTATTTTGTTGTTAAAGTCACAAATCCTTTAGACCGTAGTGTTGTAGCTGATTTAGTATGCAAGCAATGTCCACTGAAAATTCAAGGCTATGTTTTCCTGTCGACTTGATGTTGTTGCATTTAAATGAATTCGATGTGATTTTGGGAATGGATTGGCTTAATGTTCATGATGTCGTGGTCAGTTGTCGGCGAAGAAAGGTTGATTTGAGAAGTTCGAGTGGTGAGATTATTTCAACTATATCGGAGAGGTCTGATTGTGCATCTAATTTGATTTCAGCCCTGAATGTGCAGACACTAGTTCGTAAGGGTTGTCATGCATTTCTAGCCTATATCTTGGATACTAAAGTGACAAAGAAAGAAGTGAGTAAAATACCCATTGTATGCGAGTTCGCTAATGTTTATCCCAAAGAATTATCGAGGCTACCACCTGAGCGGGAGGTTGAATTTGGTATTGAGTTAATATCCGATACTACTCCAATTTCGATTGCGTTGTATCAAATGGCTCCAACAAAACTCAAGGAACTTAAGTCACAACTGTAAGAGTATTAGATAGGGGTTTCATCAGACCTAGTATATCGCCGTGGGGTGCACCTACGTTATTCGTAAAGAAAAAGGACAGATCGATGAGGTTGTGTATTGACTACCGACAACTGAATAAAGTTACGATTAAGAACAAGCATCCCTTGCGACGAATTGATGATTTATTCGATCAGTTAAAGGGAGCTACAGTGTTTTCGAAAATTTATCTCAAATTCGATTATTATCAACTGCGAGTAAAGAATGTTGATGTGCCGAAAACAAAATTCAGGACACGTTATGGACACTACAAGTTTTTAGTCATGTCTTTTGGGTTGACAAATGCTCCAGCGACATTCATGGATTTAATGAATCGGGTATTTCAGTCATGTCTGGATCAGTTTGTCGTTGTGTTTATTGATGACATTCTAATTTATTCCAAGAATAAAGAAGAGCATGCTCAACACTTGAAGATCATTTTACAAATGTTACGAGAAAAGAAATTGTATGTTAAGTTTAGCAAATGCGAGTTTTGGCATTCAAAAGTGGGATTTCTAGGTCATGTGATTTCAAGTGAAAGGATACGAGTAGATCCGAGCAAGATTTCTTCCATTTTGAATTGGAAACCTCCACGGAGCGTGTCTAAAGTACAGAGCTTCTTAGGATTAGTTGGTTACTATCGGAGATTTGTTAAGAATTTTTCGATCATAGCTCTACCCATGATGAGGTTGTTACAGAAAGATGTTACCTTTGTTTGGTCAGAGAAATGTCAACAGAGTTTTGATCGATTAAAGAATATGCTAACAGAAGCTTTGATTTTGACACAGCCTGAGTTAGGAAAAGATTTTTTTTGTTTTTAGTGATGCTTTTTTTAGTGGTCTGGGTTATGTATTGATGCAAGAAGGAAAATTTTATTGTGTATGCTTCACGACAACTTAAGCCTTATGAAAAGAATTACCCTACTCATGATCTTGAGTTAGCTGCAGTTGTATTCATACTAAAAATATGGCACCATTATTTATATGGTGAGAAGTGTCACATGTTTACCGACCACAAAATTTTGAAGTATTTGATGACATAGAAAGAGTTGAATTTGAGATAATAGAGATGGTTAGAATTGTTAAAGGATTACGAGATTGTAATTGATTACCACCCGGATAAAGCTAATGTTGTTGCTGATGTGTTAAGTCAAAAAAGTCTCTTTGCACTTCGAGTGATGAATGCACAGTTATGTATGGAAAATAATTACTCTATTTTAGTCGAACTCAAAGTTAAACTTCTGCGTGATATACAAGAATTACAACTTGTGGATTCCAATGTTATAGCCAAGAAGAAATTGGTGGAAAGTGGTCATGTTTTTGAGTTTTCAATCGGTAAGGATAATAACTTGTATTATCATAAAAGATTGTTCGTGCCGGATGATGCTCAATTGAAACAGAAGTTGCTAACAGAAGCTCACAACAGTATGTACTCGATTCATCTAGGTAGTACGAAGATGTACTGTGATTTAAAATTTTTTTACTTGTGGCCAAAAATGAAGCAATAAATTTTTGAATTTGTATTCAAGTGCCTCGTATGTTAGCAAGTAAAAGCTAAACATCAAGTTCCATCCCAGTTATTGCAACCAATTATGATATCGGAATGGAAATGGGAGCATATTACAATGGATTTTGTATCAAAATTACCTGTATCACCAAAGAAGAAGGATGTCATTTGGGTTGTTGTCGATCGCTTGATGAACTCGACACATTTTTTTCGGTATGAATGGATTATCCGCTTGAAAAGTTTGTCGACCTGTACGTGTCTGAAGTGGTTAGGTTGCTTGATGTTCCATTGTCGATTATTTCATATCGCGGTCTGAGATTTACTTCCAAATTTTGGAACATGTTACAAGTAGCTTTGGGAACTAAGTTAAAGTTTAGCATGGCCTTTCATCCTCAAGCAGATGGCCAGTCAAAATGAGTGATTCAAGTATTAGAAGAATGTTGCTGCATAATTGAATTTGAAGGAAGTTGGGAGAAATACCTACCGCTAGTTGAATTCGCCTATAACAACAATTACCAAACGAGCTTAAAAGTGGCACCGTATGAAGCTTTATGTGGACAAAAATGCAGAAGTCCGTTGTATTGGTCAGAATTGAAAGAAAAGAAAGTTTATTGAGTTGATTTGGTTTGTGAAACGGAGGATAAATTGAAGATCATTAGGGACAATTTGAAAGCTACCTCTGATCGTTAAAAATCCTTTGCAGATTTAAAGCGTAAGGACATTGAATTTTTTTTAGGTGAAAAGGTGATGGTATTAATGACATAGATTTTCTCCCTAATTTAGTGTCTTAATTGTCTCTTTTGTATTTCATTTAGCATGCATCATTAGCATTATATATTTAATTTTGATATTTTCCAACTCATTGTTAGTTAGTTTAAATTCTTATTATTTTTATCTATTTTTGTACTAATGTCCACGCAAGCAGTCGATATATTACGTCTTAATATTGTCAGTACAGAAACTAAATCTAGAAGCTTAATACTGGATGAATGCAGCCATAAGATCAGCTGGTAATTGTGACCAAGAGATGTCGCATTACAACTAAACCTTGAATGAGTAAAATCAAGTTGAATCCACAGCTGCAAGCACCAACGCAGGAATTTCATAGATGTCGCTGCAATTATAATTTCAAAATGCGCCCAATGATATAATTACAATTTGCAGATCGTTGAAGAACATACTAGAACAGCGTAAGTGCATAGCCGTACTCTAACTAATTTTGACAGCTGCAAAAATCTAGATCTGGATCTAGGAATGAAGGCTGAAACTTGCAACAATTTCTATGTGATTTTGGAAATTTAAGCTGGGAATTGGGCAGCTGATGAAGCAAGTCTGTAGTCACTTCTGACGAGAAGGTGTTTGATGCAAGGCAAGAGGAATAATTAGAGAGTAGACCTAGTAGTCTAGAGTTAGTAAGCTTCGTTTTACTCTTTAACTCTTCTTAAATGATGATGGATTTTTATGATATTGAATGAATACGAGAGTGTCTTTTAATGTTATATCATTTTTATTCTTATTTTACACTTCTTATCTGTTTATTCCTGGATTTAACCGCTTTAAGCACGAGAGTGAAATTGTAGTGCACCGACATCTAGAGATGCGATGATAGGTTAAGTTAACAAGTGGGTTAGGCAAGAGCTGCTCAAGATTGGGATAAGAACCAGTTACTTGTTCTTATATACACATCATTACTCGCACTGAGAGGTGGAGTGATTGTGGGTATTTAAGTAGAGATTAAGTAGGGAGCTGTTGTTGGTAAGAACTCAAAAGGACTTCATTGAAGTGACAATTCATCTATACTCTACCTTGTCGATGCATCCAGCGTTGCAACTTAGCAGAATCAGTAAACCATTTCTACTCTTTACAATTGATCACTTTTACATTTTGTGCAATTTAAATATTCAGTACTCAACACTCAAAACATTTGATTTACTTTCAGTACATTGACATATAACACCTGACATTTGACTTTGATTACATTGACATTGATATCTAATTTTAGTGTGCAGATCTGACATATTACTCTGACATCACTACTCACATTACACTTAATTTCAATATTAATTGCTCCGATATTTAGACATCAAGAACTCATTCCTCGAGGGATCTATATTTGATAGATTTGTCTATCAACTATACTTGCATCGACGTGTGTACGCTTGTACAATCGTTGTGTTGTAAAAACACCGATCAAGTTTTGGCGTCGTTGCCAGGGAATGACATTTGTTTGATGTTTACTTTTGTAGTTGTAATTAATTTTACTTACTTAACTTTTAATCTTTACTAATCTGTTGTTATTTCTTTAATTATTTTCTTTTTCAGATTTTTAATTGTTGCATGTCCACAAGGAGAAATCTTAAGGACATTGTAAACTTTTATCCAGAGCTTGAGAGGACACTTAGGAGGAGAAGGCAAGAACAACGGAAAATGGCTGGTAACAACAACAATAATAATTTGCCACCATTGCTGCCACAAGAAGAAATTCCTCCAATGCTTTCACAAATTGTTAATGATATACCACCACCACGTCCACAATAAGAACAAGTTTAGAATAGGACAATAAGAGATTTTGTTGTGCCTATACTTGATGATTTACAACCAGGGGTTATACGACCGGCTATCCAGGCTGGTAATTTTGAACTGAGACCTGTGATGTTTCAGATGCTCAACTCAAATGGACAATATTCTAGTTTTCCGAATGAAGATGAACTAGAACATTTGAAATCATTTTTGCTTATTTGTGCATCCTTTAGTCAACATGGTGTCCCTGATGATGCCTTGAAAATGCAATTATTTCCTTATTCATTGTAAGGTAAAGCAAAAACATGGTTCTTAAGATTACCGACAGTATCTATCACATCTAGGAATACGTTAGCAACGCAGTTTGTTTTACATTTCAACCCGTCGAGAATGAACGCAAGGTTGCGTAATGACATCACTGCATATCATCAGCTCGATGATGAGAATTTACATACAACATGAGAGAGTTTCAAAACTTTGCTTCGATGCTGCCCAATGCATGAAATTCAGCAAGAGACCCAAATAGAGATATTCTACAATGGTTTGAATGCTCAGACAAGAAATCTTGTCGACGCATCGGCTATTGGTCCATTGTTGGATTGTACTTACAATGAAGCTGTTCAAATTCTAAAGAGGATTACCCGAGATGACTACTAATATCCAATTTCTCATTCTACACAGGTGAAAACTAACCCTGGAGTTCTTGAATTAGATGCTATTTCTGCATTATCAGCACAATATCTTCATTGGCCAACATCATAAAGAATATGAAAGGAACAACTGAAGTTGCTCCTATACAAGTAGCCCAGCAGTTGGATGCGTCGATATTTTCCTATGAGATTTGCGGTGACAATCATAGTTATGAAGATTGCTTACAACATGCAAAAAATGCGTATTAAGTTAACAACATTCGAGGGGGTTCATTTAGTAACTCATACAACAATCATTCTCAACAACCTTAGGGGAATCAAAATACTTCCACGTATAGATATGGAAATTCCTCAAACCAAGGGGGTTATAGACAAGGAGGTTACAATGCCAATCCGTAGTAGAATTATCATTAGAATTCACAGATAAATTCTTATTCTGAACAAATGCAGTCACACAGTCAGATGCAACCACAATCGCGATTACAGCCACAACAGTCTGTATTACCACAAATGCAAGGACAACACCATTAGCATCAAAAGAAGCAATTTTCTCAACCTAAGTTGGATCCTATGATTACTCTTGAACAATGATGCGTAAGCATATTACAAGAACTAAAGCGATAGTGCAAGGCAACTCTTCCTCTATACGAGCGTTGGAAGCCCAACTCAGATAGTTGGCTTCTAATCTTAGCACCAGATCACTAGGATCTCTGCCTAGTGATACTGAGAATCTAACACAAAGGGGGGAAGGAGCATTGTAATGCAATTACGCTAAGAAGTAGAAAATAGACGGTAGGACCAAGCGTTTTTGATAAAGACCATGTTAACGCATCTGAACCACAGCAACAAGAGGAGGATGCAGCTAAAGAACATCAAGCAAAAATTAATGCTGAGGAACCAACTATAGAACCACCCATGCCTGCAGTTTGCCCAACAAAGTTGTTGACACAACAACTAGTGTCGATACTACCGAGTTATCCACAACAACCCACTACGACCATATCTCTGCCATTTCTACAATAATTCAAAGAGAAAGTTCATGATAAAGAATATCAAAAGTTTGTTTCTACTTTGAAACAATTGCACATTAATATACCTCCAATAGATGCTCTTGTGCAAATACCCAATTATGGGAAATACATGAATGAGCTGTTATCAAAGAAAAAGAAATTGTCTGATATCGAGACGAATACGCTCACAGAGGGGTGCAATGCTGTGCTTAGAAACAAGTTGCCAACCAAGATGAAAGATCCTGATAGCTTCACTATTCCATGCTCCATCAGGAATCATTATTTAGGTAAGGCTTTATATGATTTAGGAGCACATATTAACTTGATGCCTTTGTCCACTTTTAAGAAATTAAGAATGGGTTCGATGAAGCCCACTACGGTTACATTGTAACTAGCAGATAGATCTTTAGCACAACTGGAAGAACAAATAAAAGATGTTATTGTTCAAGTTGATAAGTTGGTGCTCCCTGATGATTTTATCATCCTACTCTGTGAAGTAGACAAGGAGGTACCCATAATTCTTGGGAAGCCATTTCTAGAAACGGGACAAACACTTATCGATGTTTTCAAAGGAGAACATGTTATGCGTCATAATGACAACTAGGTAACCTTTAGTGTGTTTGAAGCATCACCGTTCAGATCTAAAGAACAATGTCACCGCATTGATGTGTTGGATGAGATTATTCTGGAAGAATTTAATACAAGAGTTCAGCACTGTCTGATGATGATGCGACGACATCTACCAATGACATTCTAGATTACTGTGTCAACAAAGAGGAGGTTAACAATTGTGAGCTGCGTCAGAATTGGCAAATGGAGTCTTTGGGTTTGTCTAGCAGGATAATCTTAGTGTTTAAACCATCTGTCGAACAAGCTCCTACCTTGGAGTTAAAACCATTGCCGACACATTTGAAATATGTCTTCCTTGGTGACAACGAGACGCTGCCTGTTATTGTCAACGCATCCCTCGATGCAATGCAAGAAGATAAGCTCATCATAATTCTAAAAGAACACAAAAGAGCCATAGCCTAGAGCATCGCAGATATCAGAGGCATCAATCCCTCTTTTAGCATGCAAAAGATATAGCTAGAAGATGAAGGGAAGAAATCAATTGAACAACAAAGACGACTCAACGAAAAAATGAAAGAAGTGGTAAAAAAGGAAATTATTAAATGGTTAGATGCGGGGATTTATACAATATTTCTGATAGCAATTGGGTAAGTCTTATTTAATGTGTGCCTAAAAAGAGTGGTTTAACAGTCGTGACCAACGACACAAATGAGTTAATCCCTACTCTCATCGTAACTGGATGGTAGTATACATGGATTACCGGTGACTGAATGTGGCCGCAAAGAAAGACCATTTTTCACTACCTTTCATCGATCAGATGCTAGATAGGCTAGCTCGTAAAGCCTACTATTGCTTCCTGGATGGCTAGTCTAGATATAACCAAATAGCCATTGGGCTAGAAGATCAAGCAAAGACAACGTTCACATGTCCTTTTGGAACATTTGCTTTCCGATGGATGTCGTTTGGGTTGTGTAATATGCCAGCAACATTCTAGAGGTGTATGATAGTGATCTTCTCAGATATGATTGAGGACTCACTCGAGGTATTCATGGATGATTTATCGATCTATGAATAGAGTTTCGACCAATGCGTTGACAATTTGGCAAGAGTCTTGAAAAAATTACCACAAATCTCGTTCTGAATTGGGAGAAATGCCACTTCATAGCTACTGAAGGCATTGTCCTTGGCCATCACATATCTTGTCAGGGCATTGAGATTGATAAAGCTAAAGTAGAAATCATCGAAAAATTACCACCGCCTACCACTGTCAAAGCAATAAGAAGCTTTCTTGGACACGCTGGTTTTTATAGAAGATTCATCAAAGATTTTTCCAAGATAGCTAAACCCTTATGCTCATTACTAGAGCAAAATAAAAAGTTTATGTTCGACGGTGCATGTTTGGATGCATTCACAACAATAAAGAAGCTGTTGGCACAAGCTCCGATTACCGTCGCACTAGACTGGATGCAACCATTCGAACTAATGTGCGACGCTAGTGACTTTGCTGTAGGAGCTGTCCTAGGCCAAAGAAAAGAAAAGGTATTTCATTCTATTTACTATGCTAGTAAAACTCTAACTGAACGTAGGTTAATTATACTACTACGAAGAAGGAATTGCTAGTAGTAGTCTTTGCATTTGACAAGTTCCGTTCCTATCTTGTCGGTGCAAAGACTACAGTTTACACGGACCACTCAGCATTGAGATTCCTTTTCAACAAAAAAGACACCAAACCTAGACTTATCAGATTGATCCTACTATTCCAAGAATTTGATATTAAAATCAAAGATAGGAAAGGATTTGAGAATCAAGTAGCTGATCACTTGTCTTGGCTAGAAACTGGGAGTGAGAACGGGTAAATTAAATCAGATTGTCGAAGCATTTCCTGAAGAGTAATTATTTTTTGTCGACCCATCATCATAGTATGTTGATGTCGTCAATTACCTTGTGTGTGGAAAGCTACCTATGAGTCCGTCTGGTCATAGGAAGATCAAGTTCATACATGATGCTGCCAAATACCATTAGAACAAGCCATACCTATTTAAGGTATGCGTCGACAATATCATCTGTCATTGTGTACCTAAAGAAGAAATGTTGTTAATCCTACGACACTGCCATGATACCCCTTAAGGAGGTCATTTTGGTGGAACAAGGACTACTGCAAAGGTCCTGCAATCAAGATTTTATTGGCCCAATTTGTTTCGAGATGCTCACAATTTCGCACAACAACGTGATCATTATCAATGCACTGGATCCATATCTCACCGCAACAAAATGCTCCAACAACTAATAATAGAGGTAGAGCTCTTTGATGTTTGGGGTATAGATTAGTGGCTGTTGACTACGTCTCAAAGTGGATTGAAGCTATTGCAGTGCCAAAAGATGATGTTTGGATAGTGTTAAAATTCTTTCACACATATATCCTCACAAGGTTTGGAACACTGAGAGTGTTGATAAACGACCAAGGTACTCATTTCTATAATAACCAAGTGGCAACTGCATTAAAGCGATATGGTGTGAAGCATCGTATGGCCACCATATATCACCCACAAACTAATGGTCAAGCTGAAGTATCCAATCATCAAATTAAAAACATACATGAGAAGGTGGTTAATCCATCTAGGAATGATTGGTCTGTGCGGCTACATGACGCATTGTGGGCGCGTTGTACCGCTCACAAAACCTTGTTGCGGATGTCGCCATACCAACTAGTGTTTAGAAAGTCTTGTCATGCACCTGTCAAACTTGAACATAAGGCCATGTGGGCAATTAAACAGGTGAATTTAGACTATGATGTTGCTGGAAAGAAAAGACTGTTGGACATCATGGAATTAGAAGAAATTTGATGCCATGCTTAAGAGAATGCGACAATATACAAGGAAAAGATAAAGAGATGGCATGACGACATCATCTTGCATTGACAATTTCATCCTGGTCAGTTGGTACTTTTATTTAACTCACGTTTAAAATTGCATCCAGGAAAATTGAGATCGAGATGGTCAGGCCCATTTAAAGTTGTCGAAGCATTCCAAAGAGGTGCGGTGAAAATCAAAAACATAAAGGATGGACAACAATTTAAAGTAAATGACCAACGTCTTAAACATTATGCGAGCCCAGATGTTTGAGAACCAGACGAAGTCATCAACCTAGTGACATTTAAATAATGTTGATACATTCCTTTATTTACTTTTAATTGTTTCACTTTTCTTTGTGTTATTTTAAATTCCTTACAGAAATAAAAATCACATTTTTTTCAAAGCATTGAAACACATATTGTTGACGCATTCTACGATGAGTCAGCATTTATTTTTTAGCAAGAACTACATCGGTTGATTTCTTTCTCTCCCAGCCATTAGATCAAAACAAATCGATACAATTTGCAGCCTGACAATTAATGGCTACAGACATAACGTTTCTTTGTGTTTTTCAACTCATTACGCCTAGGTTATAAAGCCTCTCATTTCAATTACCTTTTCTCTTCACATTCACCATTGTTACTGCAACTCTTCTCTTTCATTGTCTGCATATTTCCTTTTCTAATCTCAGAAGCATTCTTTCTTTTTGTGAAACTTCTTGAAGTTCTTTTCTTCTCACCATGGCTAAAACCTATGCTTCCAAAAACACTCCTAAACCTTCCAAAAACACTCTGACTACTCTTACTATGGCTCCGTCCATGACACCACCGCCTTCATCCACAGGCCCAATTTTGTTTTTAATAACTATGGCCAAAGATCGGCACCATAATGTTATGCTAAAATGTAATATCCACTCCGAACAGGTCTCTAACTATGTTTACATCAGACCTTCGGGAAACAAATTCATCGAACCATCAACCTCCTCGGATGGGAATATTTCTACGACCATCCTTCAGGCTACTCTCCCACAATGGTGAGGGAATTTTATGTGAATCTAGTAGACCAAGAGCAGGAATTTGTCTTTGTTCGAGAAGGGCTAGTTCCGTGAAGTGCTGCGCATATCAACATACTGTTGAGAATTCTAGAATGAGTAGACGACCATACACCCTTTATGCACCATTTGGATGATGATTGTTTGGCCCAAATGATGAACGACCTCTACATCAATGGCGCTACATAGACGGGCAATGGGTTTCACAATTATACAATGCATAGGCGATACCTTATAATCTTTTGCAAGGTATGGTTTCATTTCATCAACATCCGTATTATGCCTTCTACCCACAACACTACGACCATATTAGATCATATGTGTATGCTGCATTTAATTCTGCACCACCAACACATAGACATTGGGGAGCTTATACATGCCCAGATCGCAAAAGCTGCAGGAAAGCAAACTGGTATCCTTCTTTTTCCCTCTCTTATTATGCTACTCTGTCAACATAAGGGCATTGTGCCCAAAGATGATGAGGAGGTCCTAGACAACAAAGGACCAATTAATGATATTTATGTTGAGAGAATGAAATGGGGCCAAGATACCCTAGTGGCCAAAGAGATCTCCAAGAAGAGGGCAAACGAAAGGGTAAGAAGAAGGCTGACAAAATTGATGTACCGGTAGAGACCCAAATAGCAAAGAAGTTGGCATTGATGGAAGTTTATTTAGATCGCCTCGACATGCGTTCTATTCATATTGATAGCATCGTGAATGACATGGATTTTTGACTCCACAAGTTTTATGCATACACCAAGGCGTAAAACGAAGCCCTTGTCGCTGCATTGAGTCAGATCAGCTTGACCCCCACTGCTAGATTTCCCAACTTTCCCATCCATCTAACGCCCAATGAATTATTCATCTTCCAAGCAACTTACCCTTGATGGTAGGCCTGCTCCTACACCAACACGAGTCCATATTTCTAACTATGAGAAGGATGGCAAGCAGTCACAAGCTGATGTTGATTTTCATTGCAATATCGCCCACTTATTCGAAGATGAATTCTCAAATAGTCTGAGAGCAAATATGCAGAAAGGGCAGCTGTTCTGGAAGAAGATGTCGATACAGTTGATTGCACTGACACTGGTCTAGTTGAAAATGATCCGAGTGTAGAAGAATAGGTAAATCAGGAAGGTAGTCAGAAGAAGTATCAAAACGAGCAAGTGAAAGAAGAAGAAGAACCTGCCGAGGTGTAGATGGAGAAAGAAACTAATGCCCCAACAATGATCATTGAGGATATTGTGGGAGCATCCAGGTTAGAGGAGGCCTACCGATTGTGAGCCAGGTTGAGGTTGTCATTGGTGAGATAGAGGAACTGAATCCTCTGGCTATTGTGCCCTACATAGCACCACTCGCCGAGATCCACCCATCAGAGGTGACAATTGATGAGGCTATCACCCAAACCGCTGAGGAGGAGCAATCCGTCGAGCCGGTTGGTTCAAAGGATAAGAAGCGAAAGAGGCATGAGAACAAGAAAAAGAAGAAACATATGACTAGGAAGAGCAGCCAAAAAAAAAAGAAGAAGACCAAAGCAGCCTCTACATTAGCTGTTGCTGAGTAAGTTGGTACATCTCTTTTTAGTTAGTTTTCATGTATTCTTACTATGCCTGCATTTTAAATTGTCGTTGCATTCATTTCAGTTTAGTACAATGCAAATATTAAGCTTAGGGGGGAAGCTAATGTGAATTGGAAATGAAACTACACCTTCACGTTTGACTTTTAATTTGTTTCTTTAGTTAATGAAAATTTACAAAATTTCAGCAGAAATGTGTCCACAATTGTATTTTGATGCATAATTCTAAAATTGTTTGAATGTTAATGTGAAAATTGGATGAATATGAATGAATAATGAGTTTACTATTTTTTAATGAATAATTGAAATTGCTTCAGTAATGAATGAATAGCATTGGTATTGAATCTTGAACTAACTGACCAATGCAGTGACATAATATTAATAAAAGACACTCCATTATGAGTGCATTGTGACTTTTAAGGGAGAACACTCCACTACAAACTTAGAAAAGAAAATTCATCTAGCCAAAGGTTGTAACTGCAATAGTGTGTGTCAGCGCAATTACATGCCTCCTGGGGGTTTGTTGCACCCCATCGTTACTACCCAGGAACAAAGGTAGAGTAATGCAATGACATCTTTCAGTCACTTGAAAAAAATGAGAAAAATAAGAAAGAAAAAGAAAAAAATAAATTGCTGAAATGGTTCAAGAAAGGTTAAGATTCAAAGCACGATACTAACATTGATGAAGTTGCAGTTTTATGTTGTTCATAGCTATAAATTGTCAACGCGTCATTTTATTATATGAATGCAATTTACACATTAGGAATTTAGATAATTCAAGTTGTATGAATAATGATTGCGGTGACATTTCTAATTGAGACTTTATTTATTTTTGTTTACATGAGGACAAGTAAAAACTCAAGTTTTAGGGTGTGATGGTATTACAAATGACATAGATTTTCTCCCTAATTTAGTGTCTTAATTGTCTCTTTTGTATTTCATTTAGCATGCATCATTAGCATTTTATATTTAATTTTCATATTTTTCATCTTATTGTTAGTTTAAATTCTTGTTATTTTTATCCATTTTTGTACTAATGTCGACGCAAGCAGCCGATATCTTGCGACTTAATATTGTCAGTGTAGAAACTAAATCTAAAAGCTAATACTGGATGAATGCAGCCACAAGATCAACTGGTAATTGCAACCAAGAGATGTCGTCGCATTACAACTAAACCTTGAATGAGTAGAATCAAGCTGAATCCACAGCTAGAAGTACCAATGTAGGAATTTCACAAATGTCGCTACAATTATAAATTCAAAATGCGCCCAGTGATACAGCGACAATTTGTAGATCTCTGAAGAACATACTAGAACTACGTAAGTGCACAACTGTACTCTAAATAATTTTGACAGTTGCAAAAATCTAGATCTAGATCTGGGAATGAAGGCTGAAACTTGCAACATTTTAGAGGTTATAAATAGACGAACAAAGAATGAAGAAATCATCAAGAGCAAAGGGATTAAATTTTACAATTTCTATGTGATTTTGGAAATTTAAGCTGGGAAATGGGAAGTTGATGAAGCAAGTTTGCAGTCACTTCTAATGAGAAGGTGTTTGATGCAAGGCAAGAGGAATAATTAGGGAGTAAGCATAGTAGTCTAAAGATAGTAAGCTTCATTGTACTCTTTAATTCTTCTTAAACGATGATGGATTTTGATGATATTAAATGAATACTAGAGTGTCTTTTAATGTTATATCATTTTGATTCTTATTTTACACTTCTTATTTGTTTATTCTTGGATTTAATTGCTTTAAGAACGAGAGTGAAATTGCAGTACGCCGATGTCGAGAGATGCGGTGACAGGTTAAGTTAACAAGTGGGTTAGGCGAGAGCTGCTTAGGACTAGGATAGGAACCAGTTACTTGTTCTTAGATACACATCATTACTCGCACCGAGAAGTGGAGTGATTATGGGTATTTAAGTCGGGATTAAGTAGGAAGCTGTTGTTGGTAAGAACTCAAAGAGATTTCATTGCAGTGACAATTCATCAATACTCTACCTTATCAACGCATGAAGTGTTGCAACTTAGTAAAATTAGTGAACAATTTCTACTCTTTACACTTGATCACTTTTACATTTTATGCAATTTAAATATTCAAACTCAACACTAACACATTTGATTTACTTTCAGTACATTAACATTTAACACTTGACATTTGACTTTGATTGCGTTGATATTGATATCTAATTTTCAGGTGCATGTAACACTCTAATTTTTCTTAAAGGATTAAATTGTGAATTAAATTTAAAATTTAGGGGCTTTTCGTAATTTTAGGAACCTTAAGGACTAAATTAAACTCTGGATGAAACTCTGTGGCCAATTTGAAAATTTTGGGACTTGTTTGTGATGCAGGTTAATGTGTGGGGTTGTTTTAAAAACCCTATAACTCTTTAGGGACCTCCGAATAATTCTACAATTTTTTGAGGCATATAAACACCATTAATTAGTTTGATGACCTTTCTTCTTCTTTTTGCAAACCTCTCTGTCGAGTTCTCTCTCAAGCTTTCCCTCTCCCTCCTTTTTTCGACCACCCTTCGACGAGGCTCCTTCCGTCGTCTGTGTCCATCATCGCCACCATCAAAGTCGTCCTCATTCCCTTGCCATCAAAACCCCTCATCCCACATCTCTTTAGTTGTCGTCGATCGTGAGTTCCAAGGGAAAAATCGTTCGACTGTTTGGTCTTTTGTGGTTCATTCGTGGTTCCATCATTTAAGCGTAGATAAGTTGGAAATTTGTGTAAAAGGGTTTGTTTTGGGGTTGGATGTGGTGGTATCGATGACCAAAATACCGTGTGTGTTGGTCGGATCTTGGCACCGTCAGTGAGGGGTGTAAACCCTAATCTGTCATGTTCTTAAATAAAGGGAATTGGGCCTTTAGTAACCCAAATGTTAGAACCCATTTAAGTAACCCATACCCTTGACCCAATAAACCCAAATTGTTGACCCAAATCAAGTGAACCCGTTGACTCGAAACCGTGACCTGAACCTGACTGGCCCGACCCGATGACCAACCCAACCTGAATTCAACCGGCTCGACCCGTTGACCGTTGACAGTTGATCATTGACCGTTGACAATTGATCGCTGACCGTTGACCGTTGATCGTTGACCTTTGACCATTAAATTTTTCTAAGAAACCTTACCCTATCATTTTCCGATATCTTGAGTCCGTTTTCGCTATCTATTTTGTTAAATTCAAACCCCAAAGCCTCGTTTTGATTGTTTTATCTTTAGTTTTTTACTTTATGTTGTTTAGAGTTTTAATTTGGGATTACTAATATTAGATATTTATGTTTAGGTGATCACAACTCCGAGGCTGACAATTTACCTCCTCATCTACCTATGCAACCTACTCCTGTACCGATTCCAAGAGCTGCACGTAAGTTATTTTAGTTAATTTTTTGTTAAAGTGGTGGCTAGGATAGTATTAATATTTAGTTGTGTTTGTAGGATCTAATCCTGTTAGACCGGGTACTCACACAGCACGTGGCAGACGACCTCCTCGTCGTTAGAGTTTTGCTTGCTAGAGGTGTGTTTCTAACTATACTTAACCTATTATTTGGGGTGTTGTCTTTTATGTGATTCATAATATTTTGTGATATATTGATATTGTGTTGATTATGTTATGAGGTAGAAATGGTATAATTTTGGTTGAGCTGTGTAAGCATGTTGATATTATCATGCATTTTCTCAGAGCATGTGACTGATTAAAATAATGCGATTATCCAATTGTGCATTGAGATTCATGTATTCATATATATGAGAAATATTATGAGATTGAGATTGAGACTTAATTGAGATAATTATATAATCATACCATTGTGTGATCATGGGGTGGGATTGTACGATGGAAGAAGTGGTTATCTTTCCGTTATACGGGTCATACTAAAACCACACTGCGATTGGTGACGATTGGTTGGGAAAGGGTTCTGGGGAACCCTTTCACTGTATTGGTGTATTGGAATATGGGTGCATTACATTTTGCTTGTGATTGTAATATGTTTTGTGATTATTTTCGAGCTATAAACTGTGTGATTTTATATTAGGTTGTATGTACTTTAGAGACACAGTGGGCTTTCTTACTTATATCCCTACAGTTCTTTTACGGGTATTCAGGATCTAGGTGACTTGGTACTCGGAGGTTTATTTATAAACTTAGTTTATTTTATCTTTTAATTATTTTGATTTTGGGTTTTTATTAAATTTTGTTATTTGTCATTATTTTGGGGTTGTAAGTACATACTTATGGGGATTTTGGTATTTTATTTCGGAAGATTAATTATTTTACTTTATTTAAATTATAGACTTTATAATATATAGTTATATTTATATTTGTGAGCATACATGAATGAATGTGAATTATCGATTTGTGTATGGGTTAATTACTTAAATAACCTTTTGGATTCTGTTGTAATTCTTAGGTCGAGTAAAAGGGGTTATATTTAGTGGTATCAGAGCTGAGTTTAACCCACGGATTGTGAGACTCTCTAGAATATTTTTAAAAAAAATTTGAGGTTAAATAGGGATTTTAAATAAAATATTAAGTGCAGATAATTTTTGTTATACATATATAAAAGTTGTGTTTATTCTAAAATCTTCGATACCAATTCTTACTTTAGTACTTTTTGCTCATATAGATAGATAGTATGTCACCACGTAGGAGTGCTCGACTTACGACTAGTCGCGGCCAAGGTCGAGGCTAAGGCCGAGGCTGTACTACTAGGGCTGTTAGGGCCCTTACTCTTGTATTCGAGTCTGAGGCAAATATGTATAAGATGCCTCATGTCGAGGAGGATGAGCTGCCCGTAAGTGCTGAGGGTTAGACAGCTATTGGGGGAGACTTACCTATTGAGGAAGCTCTTATTGAGGATGTGCCCGATACTGGGAATAGTGAGACCGTGGAGTTGGATAATGCCACGGTTAATCGAGAGTTATTGAGATTACTTCGTGGATCCGCTGGAGGTCAATCTGAGAGTCCAAGGAGGCCCATTTCTGCTGATTGTATAGCTACTGGGATAAAGGTATTTGAGGTTAGAGATGTTGTTTCTTTGCTAATGTGTAAGGCCCAAAATTGGTGGACATTATGGAAGAGTCTAATGCTGCTAGATAGATTACTTGGGATTATTTTAAGGAGACCTTTCAGGATCATTATGTGGGTGAGGAGTTTCTCGACAAATGTAAGGATGATCCATCAACTTGAGACAGGGGGATATGTTCATTAATGATTATGAGATAGAGTTTTTGAGGTTGGTCTACTATGCATCTTGGCTGGTGATAAACGAGAAAGAGAAATGTGACTGGTTTAGGAAAGGACTTCGACTCTCACTTCAGGCTAGGGTCAACATGCATCACGATAGAGTATTTAGTGACTTGGTTAGTCAAGCTAGATTTACTGAGAGTTTGGAGGCTCGTACTAAGGCTTAAAAAGTTTAGGATAGAGAGAGTAGAAAGAAGCCAACAGGTAGTTCAGCTCAACCTATTTCGGGTGGTCTTTCTGTTAAGAGGGCTAGAGAGGAGGCAATTCAGCCTAGTTATCTGAGGGTGAGGCTTGCGATTTCAACAGCTCCGGTAGGTAGTGTTGGTGGTTCTACTGGACCTCGTCCCATGCATCTCTGTTCCTACTGTAATAAAAGGCATGGGGGCGAGTGTTGGAGAAATATCGGGGCTTATTTTAGGTGCAGTTCATAGGAGCATTTCTTAAAGATTGTCCCCTTCCTCCTACTGGTTCTTTGGTGCAGAGTCAGTCTCAGGCTTCAGTTCAGGTTCCTACTAGGGGTAGAGGGCAGGTTAGATCGGTTGCTTCGGGTTCAGCTACTAGAGGTAGGCTGATTCAAAGTGGTGGAGCCTCTAGATTTGAGGTGAGACAGCTTGGGTTGGTATATGCGACTAAGAGGCATGAGGATCATGATAAGCCTGATGTCATAACAGGTACTTTCTCTATTCATTCTATCCGTTATTTTGCTTTGCTCGATAATGGTTTGACACATTCTTATATGTCAAGTGCTGTGTCTTGGGGTCTTAAGATTACTGGTGAAAATGTTGAGTCTGCAATAACTGTTCAAAGTCCAGTGGGTATCTCTGTGGAGGTTAATAGGATATATAGCAATTGCCCCTTAGAGATCCAAGGGGAAATCTTTCCTGCTGGATTTATTAGAGTTACCATTCAGTGAATTTAACTTTATACTTGGAATGGATTGACTTTCTAAACATTGAGTTAATCTGGATTGTGAGAAGAAGAGGGCAACTTGGAGAACTTCTGATGACCGACAGATAACCCTAGTTGGTGAACGTAGAGGGTTTTTGTTTAATGTGATCTTAGCCCTTAAAGCCGAAAAGATGATTAAAAAAGGGTTCATGGCTTATTTGGCTTACATCTTGGATCCAAGGCAATCAGACTCGGGGATTGAAAAGATTCGTGTCGTGAAGGACTTCCCTGATGTTTTCCCAGAAGAGTTGCTTGGTGTGCCACCTAAACGTGATACGGTTGAGTTTGACACTAAGGTCTATCCCGGTACGACTCCTATGTCTATGACACCTTATCTAATGACACCTAAGGAGCTCAAGGAATTAAAGGTACAGTTGTAAGAGCAGTTAGATTAGGGTTTTATTCGACCAAGTGTTTCACCTTGGGGAGCACTAATTATGTTTGTAAAGAAGAAGGATGGGACACTTCGGTTGTGCATTGATTATCGGAAGTTGATCAAGCTAACGATTAAGAATAAGTACCCCTTGCCTCATATTGATGACTTGTTCAATCAATTTCGAGGAGCTACTATATTCTCTAAAATTGACTTGAGATCAGGGTATTATCAACTTAAGGTGAAGATTCGGATGTGTTCAAGACAGCTTTTCGAACTCGGTATGGGCATCATGAGTTTTTGGTGATGCCTTTTGGATTAACTAATGCCCCTACTGCTTTTATAGACATGATGAATTAGGTGTTTCAACCCTACTTAGATCAATTTGTGGTGGTGTTTATAGATGACATCTTGGTTTACTCTAAGTCTAAGGCTGAGCATGAAGAACATCTCAAAGTTGTTCTACAAACCTTGAGAGAGAAGCAACTTTATGCTAAGTTCAGCAAGTGTGAATTTTGGCTCTTAGAGGTTATGTTTTTGGGACATATAGTTTCTGCTTAGGGTATTCATGTGGATACCAAAAAGATTGAGGTTATTATGGGCTGGAAGTAACCTAAGAATGTTTCTAAGATTCATAGTTTCTTATGTTTAGCTGCCTATTATCGGAGGTTTCTTGAGGGTTTTTCGATTATTGCGGCACCTTTGACTAAGCTTCCAAGGTAGAACGTCCCATTTGTTTGGACCGAGGCTCAAGAGAATAGTTTTGAAAAGTTGAAGTTTATGTTGACTCAAGCATAAATTTTGATCCAACCCGAGCTTGGGAACAATTATACTGTCTACAGTGATGCTTCTCACACTAGATTGGGATGTGTGCTAATGCAAGAGGGAAAGGTTATGGCTTATGCCTCTCGACAGTTGAAATCGCATGAGATTAATTTCCCCACTCATGATCTTGAGCTTGCTGCGGTAATCTTCGCTCTTAAAATTTGGAGACACTATCTCAATGTGGAGAAGTATTATATCTTCACTGAATTTGCTTACTCAAAAGGAGCTTAATTTGAGACAACGTCATTAGTTAGAACTCCTTATGGACTACGACTATGAGATTAAGTATCACCCTGGCAAGGCTAATGTGGTTGCAGACGGCTTAAGTCGTAGTGCTGTGACTGAGTTGAGGGCATTATTTGCCAGAATAAGCTTGTTTGAGGATGGCAGTCTTTTAGCTGAACTCTGAGTTATTCACACTTTACTCTTGAAGATTAAGATTAAGCAAACTAATGATCCTTATCTAGAGCATCGTATGAAGGAGGTATAGGAAGGTACATCTATGGATTTTTTTGTGGATCAAGATGGAATACTATGCTTTTGAGGTTGATATTGTGTTTCGAAAGATTCTGGGATTAAATAGACTATTCTTCGTGAGGCGCATGATAGCCCTTATTCCATGCATCCTGGCGGAGATAATATGTATAAGAATCTCCGTGATAAGTATTGGTGGAAGGGTTTAAAGAGGGATGTTGTGGATTTTGTGTCGAAGTGTTTGACTTGTCAGAAAGTGAAGGCTGAGCATCAGTCCTTCTGGGTTACTACAATCGATTGAGATTCCTTAGTGGAAATAGGAGCGAGTGACTATGGATTTTGTGAGTGGTCTTCCCTTAACACCATCCAAGAAAGACTCAGTTTGGGTGGTTGTGGATCGACTCACTAAGTTTGCACACTTTATTCCAATTAGGATCGACTATCCTTTGAGCAAGTTGGCTCGACTCTACATTTTTGAGATAGTCCAAGAAAAACCATTTGGTCGTTTGCTCTTTGGTGGTTCATTCGTGGTTTCATCATTTATGAGCGTAGGTAAGTTGAAAGTTTGTGCAAAAAGGTTTGTTTTAGGGTTGTATGTGATGGTATCGGCGACCAAAACGCCGTGTGTGTTGGTCGGATCTTCGCGCCGCCGGTGGAGAGGTGTAAACCCTAATCTATCAAGTTTTGAAATAAAGGGAATCGGACCTTTGGTAACCCAAATGTTAGAACCCATTTAAGTGACTCATACCCTTGACCCAATAAACCCAAATTGTTAACCCAAATCTAGTGAACTCGTTGACTCGAAATTGTGACTCAAACTCGATCGGCCCGTCCCGTTGATCGACCCGACCTAAACCTGACCGGCCCAACCCGTTAACCCACCCATTGACCATTGATCGTTGACTGTTGATAGTTGACCGTTGACAGTTGACTATTGATCGTTGATCGTTGACTTTTTTTTAGAACCCTACACTGCCATTATTTGACATCCTGAATCCGTTTTCATTGTTCGTTTTGTCAAATTCAAACCTGAAAGTCTCGTTTTGATTGTTTTATCTTTAGTTTTGTACTTTAAGTTATTTAGAGTTTGAATTTGGGATTACTAATATTAGATATTTATGTTTAGGTGATCACGACTCCGAGGCTAACGATTTACCTCCTCCTTTACGAGTGCAACCTACTCCTGCACCAGTTTCGAGAGCTGCACGTAAGTTATTTTAGTTAATTTTGTGTTAAAGTGGTGGCTAGAATACTATTAATGTTTAGTTGTGTTTGTAGGATCTGATCTCGTTAGACCGGGTAATCGTACAGCACGTGGCGGACGACCTCCTCCTCGTTAGAGTTTTGCTTGCTAGAGGTGTGTTTCTAACTGTACTTAACCTATTATTTGGGGTGTTATCTTTTATGTGATTGTATAATATTTTGTGATATATTGATATTGTGTTGATTATGTTGTGAGGTAGAAATGGTATGATTTTCGTTGAGCTGTGTAAGCATGTTGATATTATCATGCATTTTCTCAGAGCATGTGACTGATTAAAATAATGCGATTATCCAATTGTGCATTGAGATTCATGTATTCATATATATGAGAAATATTATGAGATTGAGATTGAGACTTAATTGAGATAATTATATAATCATACCATTGTGTGATCATTCCGTTATATGGGTGATACTAAAACCACACTGTGATTAGTGACGATTGGCTGGGAAAGGGTTCTGGGGAACCTTTTCACTGTGTTGGTGTGTTGGAGAATGGGTGCATTACAATTTGCTTATGTTTGTAATATGTTTTGTGGTTATTTTCGAGCTATAAACTGTGTGATTTTATATTAGGTTGTATGTACTTTAGAGACACACTGAGTTTTCTAGCTCATATCCCTGCAGTTCTTTACAGGTATTCGGGATCTAGGTGACTTGGTACCCGGAGGTTTATTTATAAACTTAGTTTTTTTTATCTTTTAATTATTTTGATTTTGGGTTTTTATTAAACTTTGTTATTTGTCATTATTTTTGGGTTGTAAGTACATACTAATGTGGGGATTTTGGTATTTTATTTTGGAAGATTAATTATTTTACTTTATTTAAATTATAGACTTTATAATATATAGTTATATTTATATTTGTGAGCATACATGAAGGAATGTGAATTATCGATTTGCGTGTGGATTAATTATGTCGAAACGTTTATTTTTTGGGAAAATAAACAAGTCTCGAAAAATATTTTAAATGATCAAAAAAATAGGAGTCGCTACCAATCTTTTTATATGGTGTGATTGGATCACCATAAAATGTTTAAAATTCGTTTTGATTAATTTTTTGGTCTTCAAAATCTAAAAAATGGTTTCGGGAGTCAGTTACGTATGAGGAAGGATAAGCACCCTTACACACCTAAAATTGGTACCATGTTGATCACTTTGTTGTTGTTTGTTAAAACTTTGAAATATCTAACGAAGTTTAAAATACGAGGAACAAAACATCCGTGTGTTTTGAATTTCATCGAGGCCGTGTCCAACACGTTAGGGCACGATATTCTCGAAATTTCGAAACTGAAGAACATTTTGAAAAGATTTAAAAGAGGATATTCGATCGCGTCAATTATACGAAAATCACACCCAACACGTTAGGGCATGGTTTTTCGAAGTTTCCACACGAAAGAATATTGCTTTGTTTTTGTTTTAAAATTATTTGTAGATTCTTTGAGAACTCAAAATTTCGAATTAAGTTTGAAATACGATCCTCGGATACATAACTTATTTTATGTGATTTTCAAAAATTAGATTTGAAGAAAAATGCACGTTTGTTTCAACTTTCACGGAGACTTAAAGTTGTGACCAACACATTAGGGCACGACGTTCTCGGAATCTCGAAATTAAAAGGCATTTGAAAAGTTTGGAAGAGGATATTTGATTTGTGTAGATTATACGAAAAATTACACCCAGCACGTTAGGACATGATTCTCCGAGATTTCCACACGAAAAGGACATTGCCTCGATTTTAAAGGTTTATTTGTATGTAAAAATAATTTTGAAAATGAACATGTAATTTAAATATGAATGAGCAATTAATAACGAAGATTAAATAACACGAAACAAAATAATTAAGTAGATAAATAAATGGACAAAAATTAAACATTAAATTAAAAGAATACGAAAGAATAATAATTAGACTCTATGTATGAACATCGAAGAAAAAAGAAAAACAAAATAAACGGGGTTAAAAATGGAGTTTTAGAGAATTTGGGATGAAAACGTGATTTTCGAGGAATTTAGGGATCAAAATTGAAATTTTTACAAAATTTGGGATTAAAATTGAACTTTTGGAAATTTGAGGTTGAAAATGTGATTTTTAGAAATTTGAGGGCAAAAATGGTAATTTTGGATGTTCGGGGGTAAAATGGTAATTTTTGGATGTTCGAGGTAAAAATAAGATTTTTGGAAGTTCGAGGGAAAAATGTAATTTTTGGAAAAGTTTAGGGGTAAAAAGTGATTTTCGGAAGTTCAAGGGTAATAATGTAATTTTTGGAAGTTTAGGGGTAAAAATGTAATTTTTAAGAAGTTAGAGGGTAATAATGTGATTTTCGAAAGTTTAGGGGTAAAAATGTGATTTTTGAAAGTTCAAGGGTAAAAATGTAAATTTTGATAAGTTTAACGGTAAAACTATAAGTTTTGTGAAGTTCGACGGTCATAATGTAATTTTGGAAAAGTTTGTGGGTCAAAATGTAATTTTGGAAAAGTTTGGTGGTCCAAATATGATTTTTAGAAAGTTTAGGGATCTTCTGGGTAATAAAACCAAAAAGATGGGCCACGTGGCAGCTTCTTAAGCCTCTAGAAGTGAGAGGACCAATTTGAAAATAATTCAAAATTACTGGGCAAATTTATAATAAAATAAAACTTAATTTAAGGACAAAATTGAAACAAATGACAAGTAGAAAGGGTCAATTGCATTAATAATCCAAAAATGACACGTGGCAGCCTTTCAAGCTTCTAGATAGTAAAAGGACTAAATTGAAAATGATTCAAAATTGTTGGGAAATTCTAAAATAAAGTAGAAATGGCATTAAGGACGAAATTAAAACAATCAAAAAATGCGGAAGGACCAAAAGGGTAAATAGCCAATTTTTAAAAACACACGGATCTTGAACTTGGACCAAAACGACTTCATTTCTAAGCCTATAAAAGGCTAAGTTTTTAGAAAAAAAGTTCATTTCTCATCAGATTTAAAAAAAAAGAAAAAAGAATCAGCCTAGCCTTTTTTCTCTGAAGCACTGTTCGGCGTCCCCCTCTGTCAGTCATGGCTCCATCGAGGCCTCGTCACACGTGCGTCGTCACGCGCCATCGTTTGTGGTGGTTCGGAGGTAAAAACTCTTTTCTTTATTTCCTTTTTTATTTTAAGCAGATCTGGGTTTAGATCTGTTGAGATAGGACTCAGATCTTCTAAAAAAGTTTGATTTTAGTTTTCTCCTTTCTTTTTTCTTAAACCTTTTATAAAATTTGTTTTAATCTTCTTTTTTAAAAAATCTAAGATGGGTTTTTTCATTTTAAAGTCCATTCTTCGTTTTTTTTATTTGTTAACATTTATCTATTTTTCTTTTTTACAGGTGAAAATCCTTCATCGGAGCCCTTATGAACACTAGCCAGTTCGGAGGGACTCCTTGCGCGGCTCTAACAATGTCGGCTAAGGCAGGTACGTCCTTTCAAATTATTTTTTTATTATTTATTTATTATTATTTAATGTGTTTATTATATATTTATTACCATATTAATTATGACTTAAATGTACATTCAAAAATAATAAATAATAACGATAATATAATAAATAAATATATATTAATAAATATATGTATAGGATTTAAACAGTTCAAAATTTGATTAATAAATCACAATGAATAACTATCTATTGGGATTATACCTTGACTACTTCGAATATGCTTGAAAAATGGTATATGTTGCTTCGAAAACTTCCTGCTTGTATTTCTGAATGCAATCTGTTTGCTATTGATTTCGAGTTTGTCTGTATTGGTTTCTAAAGAAAGCTTGTAAAAAATTACAATCGTCTTTGATTTCTACTTTATAGCCTCCTTTTACAATGATGATAATTTGTCTCTTGCCACTAAATACTCATCTCTTTCTCCTTTTTGCAGGTTCACAGTGGCAATGGTGGTAGTGGCAGATGGGCGGTGGTGCAATTTGGTGCTGACTTGCTACTGACGTGGCGGGCGCTAAGTGGGTAGAGCTTGGACGGCAGCAGTACAAGTGGTCTGCTAGGGTTTTTAGAATTTTTAGGTTTGAGGTTTGGGCTATTGTTATTGGGCTTTTAGGGTTTTGTAATTCGGTTAAATTTTGGGGTTTGTATTTGGACTCCAAAATTTTGTAATTAAAAATTAGTAAATTTAAACTTAAATTTACAATAAATTTAAGTTCAAATAAATTTAAATTCTGTTTAGGTCCAATTTCGTTTGAATTTGGGCCTGGTTAAATTTGGGCTTCAACAGATGCCCCTCTTTGCTCGTTGCTGTGTAACAGGAATAGAGCAAAGACCAAAAGGAAGCCGAATTTCATTAGGTCTCATTTCTTTGACGCTCTTTCTTCAATTGACCCGCCCTTCACTTTATCAGTCGTTCAACTTCACTGCACCCGTTTCTCTATGTCCTTGGGATTGTGATTCCATCTTGCCTAGAGGCAATTTCAAAAAGACAAAATTTTCTACTGTGACTTTACTCGATCCGCTTGCAACTTTAAGGAGATTGAGGTTTGTCATCGTAGTCTTTGATTCAATCCACTGACACTTAAAGTGTTTGGTGTCGTAGCTTCATCTCTTGATCTATTTCTTTGTATTTCATTAGGAAGACGAATTTGGTTCGCTTTTCTACATCTCGTGAAGAAGATGACCACTTTATTGCTTTGAATGACTGCAATCTGCCCTATGATCGGGGTAAGAGATTGGCTGATGATGATCTGCCCCAAGGTCAGGGTAAAAGATCGAATGGTTGCAATCTGCCCTAGGCTCGAGGTAAGAAATTGGCTGATGGTGATCTGTCCTAGCCTAGGCTCGAGGTAAGAGATCGAATGACTGCAATCTGCTCCAGGCTTGAGGTAAGAGATTGACTGGTGGTGATCTACCCTAGGCTCGGGGTAAGAGATCGAATGACTGTAATTTGCCCCAGGCTCGTGGTAAGAGATTGGTTGATGGTGATCTATCCCATGCTCGGGGTAAGAGATCGAATGGCTGCAATCTGCCCTAGGCTCGAGGTAAGAGATTGACTAATGGTGATCTGCCCTAGGCTCGGGGCAAGAGATCGAATGACTGTAATCAGCTCAAGGCTTGGGGTAAGAGATGGGCTTGTTGATCTACCCCAGGCTCGGGGTAAAAGATCGAATCTTTAATCTGCCCTTCTTGATTAAGGGTAAAAATGAAATGATGTAATTTGAATCCAACTCCACTGTAATTTCAGGAAGATAGGATTTGATGTCGAAACTTCATCTTGCTCTTATGAAAACTTGGTATTGTAGTTTGATCTCGATCCACTGTAACTTTGAGGTAAAAGATTTACTGTTACGGCTTTAATCTACTCCTCTGCGTCTTTAGGGTATCAACTCTAATGTTTCCTTGGTTCCTCTCGCCATTTAGCGGGGATGTGACCTGTAAAGTATGCTTCTATAGACCTCATATGTAGGCCCGAATTATCAGGATGTCATGATCAGAATGAATCAAATGCTCCTAACTACATGAATGCATATGATGAATGTTCGTTTATTATTGGGGTTAACATAGCTTGTCGCTTGTCCAAATTCTGTCATGGGTGCGCTGTCCTATCCCCTTCTAGGCTCAGCGTGAACTACTTGCTTTCAAGTTTTCCAATTGGTGGTCCTGTTTCGAGCCTCTGTACCATTAGGAAATTCCAAAGTAATGCTCATGGATCTTTGTATGATTCATATTATTAGTTCATTATCCATTATTTTAGATGCAAAATGCTCGAACAATATTGTGAAGGAATAAAGTCGAAATTTATTGAAAATTCTATTCAATAGAGAGGATCAAAAGTGATAACACTAGTAACAAAATTGCCAAGTATTCAATAAAAGACAATTAGATGCCTCGAATATCGTAGGATGAACTTCTCTAAGCCAACTCACTGAGAATCATTCTGAGCCCAAATATGTGTCTAGAAGACCTGGAGTACTTTGTTGATGCTTTTAGCTATAATTTTCTTCCATCCTGTTATAATTGTGAGAGAAACGATCACTTCGAACTCGTTCTTGAATTTGAGCCACCCTTTGCGGGTTTTCAACTCAAAATTCCTTTGGTTTCAAGACACCCTTTGTGGGTTTTCATATTGATCCCTTTTTTTTTTGAGACGCCCTTTACGGGTTTTCATCTCAATTATAAGCAAAATATTTTTTCACCGAGTCTGAATTGATAGGGTTATGCAGATCTTTGCCTTCCATTTCTATTAGAATGAGAGCTCCTCCTGAGAAAGCTTTCTTTACCACGTAAGGTCCTTCCTAGTTGGGCATCCATTTCCCGCGGAAGTCTTTATGTATGGGAAGTATCTTTTTTAAAACTAGATCTCCCTCATGAAATTCTCTAGGATGAACCTTTTTTCCATAAGCTCATATCATTCTTTTCTGGTACATCTGACCATGCCGAATAGCTCTTATCCTCCTTTCTTCGATTAAATTCAACTGATCATATCGAGCTGGGATCCATTCTGCCTCATCTAACTATAGCTCAGTCAAGACTCGGAGAGAAGGTATTTCAACTTCAATAGGTAAGACTGCTTCCATACCATAGCTAGTGAGAATGGTGTTGCCCCAGTAGAAGTTCTGATTGAAGTTCTGTAAGCAAAGAGGACAAAAGGTAGTTTTTCGTGCCAGTCTTTATAGGTCTCAATCATTTTCGCAACGATCTTCTTGATATTTTTGTTAGCTGCCTCTACAGTTCCATTCATCTTCGGGCGATAAGGAGACGAATTGTGATGCTTGATTTTGAATTGCTCACAAACTTCTGCTATTATGCTATTGTTCAAATTCAAGGCATTGTTAGATATATTCCTCTCTGGCATCCCATATCGGCAGATGATCTCTTTTTTCAAGAACTTGCTGACCGCAAACTTCGTGACATTGGCGTAAAAAGCTGCTTCTACCCATTTAGTGAAATAATCGATAACCACGAAGATAAATCTATGACCATTAGAAGCCTTTGAAGAAATTGGCCCAATGACATCCATGCCCCACATAGAAAATGGCCAAGGGGAAGTCATGACATGAAGGTGTGATGGAGGTACATGAATCTTGTCTCCACAGATCTGGCACTTATGGCACCTCTTAGTATAATTGATACAATCCCCTTCCATGGTAGACCAGTAATACCTAAATCTCATTATTTGCCTGGCCATTGTGAAACCATTGGCGTGTGTCCCACAAATGTCTTCATGAACTTCTTCTAAAATCTTTCTACCTTCAACTGCATCAACACATCTTAGCAACACCTGATCTTTTCTCCTTTTGTACAAGATTTCCCCATCTAATACATATTCATTGGCGAGTCTTCTCAACGTCCTTTTTTCATTTTCAGAAGTTTGCCCGAGGTATTTGCAATCTCTTACATACTGAAGGATATCTTGGTACCATCGACGGTCATCCCTTTCTTCTTCTTCTTCTTCAATATCATAACAATGAGCCAAAGCCTTATAGATGCTCATTTGAATGGGTTTCATATCTTCTGGTCTATTTACTTTAATCATCGAGGCCAACGTGGCAAGAGCATCAGCCATCTAGTTTTCTTCCTGTGGGATATAATGGAATGTGACGTCATTCAACTCCTTGGTTAACTCAAGAACCAACTTTCGGTAATCAATTAGCTTAGAATCTCTCATTTCCCATCCTCTTTTGTGTTGGTAGATTACTTGTGCAGAGTCTCCATAGATCTCCAAAACTTTAATTCCCCGTTCTATGGCTGTGAGGATTCCCATGATACATGTTTCATATTTTGCCGTGTTATTTGTGCAATCAAAATCAAGTTTACTGGTGAAAGGATAGTGGTCTCCTTCTGGTGATACCAAAATTGCCCCAACTCCATTACCTGTGGTGTTTGAAGCTCCATCAAATGTCAATCTCTAAGGATGTTCCACTGTGGTTCCCTCTTCAATGGTTGCAACATACATTAAATCCTCGTTCGGGAAGTCGAAGTTTATTAGCTCATAGTCCTCAAAGCCCTGCTAGCTAGGAAGTCTACTATCGTACTCCCTTTTACTGCCTTTTGATTGACATAGACTATGTCGAATTCAGAAAGCAAGATCTGCCACCTAGCCAATCTTGTATTCAAAGCAGCTGACTCCATCGTGTACTTCTGACGGTCTAGTTTTGAGATTAACCAAGTGGTGTGGTACAACATGTATTGCCTTAATCTTTGCGCGGTCCAAACTAGAACGCAACATAATTTTTCAATTGACGAGTATCGAGTCTCACAATCGGTGAATTTTTTGCTGAGATAATATATCGCCCTTTCTTTTTTCCAGACTCATCGTGCTGGCCTAGTACGCATCCCATAGAATTTTCAAAAACTGCTACGTACAAGATCAATAGTTTATTAGGAATTGGAGGTACCAAGATGGGAGCATTGGACAAGTCATCTTTGACCTTGTTAAAAGTTTCCTGACATGCATCATCTCATACAGTTGGGTTGCGCTTCCTAAGCAAACGGAAGACAGGATCACATTTCTCAGTCAATTGTGAAATTAACCGAGCAATGTAATTTACTCTCCCTAAAAACCCTCGAACTTCTTTTTGCATACTGGGTGGTAGTAGCTCCTGTATGGCTTTGACTTTATTTGGATCAATTTCAATATCTTTTTTACTAACTACAAAGCCCAACAATTTTCTCGAAGTGGCTTCGAAGGTGCACTTTGCTGAGTTTAGCTTTAGTTGATACTTTCTTAGCCTCCCAAAAAGCTTTCTCAAGATCCTTACATGCTCTTCCTCTGTTTGAGATTTCACAATTATATCGTCGACATAAACTTCAATTTCTTTATGTATCATGTCATGAAACAGTCACCATGGCCCTTTGATAAGTTGTCTCTGCTTTTTTTAATCCAAAAGGCATCACCTTGTAACAGAATGTTCCCCACAGTGTGACAAACATGGTTTTCTCCATCTTCAGGATCCATCCTTATCTGGTTATACCTAGAGAAATAGTCCATGAATGAAAATAATGTGTGACCTGTTGTATTGTCTACTAAGGTGTTGATGTGAGGTAATGAAAAGTTATCTTTTGGGCTAGCTTTATTTAAATCTCGATAATCTACACACATACGCACTTTCCCATCTTTTTTAGGAACAGGGACTATGTTGGCTACCTATTCTGAGTATTTAACTACTTGGAGAAACCCAGCGTCAAATTGCTTTCTGACCTCCTCTTTTATTTTCAATAAAACATTAGGTCTAATCCTTTTGAGCTTTTGCTGAACAGGCCTGCATTCTTCCTTTATGGGGAGTTTATGTACCACGATGTCAATACTCAAGTCAGGCCTGTCTTGGTAAAACCTTGCAAAGACATCTTGGAACTCTTGAAGCAACTTGATAAGATCTCTTCTGGTTTCTGAGGAGATCCTCGTCCCAATTTTCACTTCTTTCTTTCCATCTTCGTTTCCCAAACTGATAACCTCCACCGATTCCAAATGAGGCAAGATTTGTTTTTCTTCTTCTTCCATCATCTTTAACAGATCAGGAGACAAATTACAATCTTGATCATCTTCGAAGTCCTGAAGTTCTTCTAAACACATATCTTGCTTGAAACGAGGCTCTAAGTTAGCATCAGGGTCACTCATGCTATTGATATTCAAGGACCTGTCAAAGGAATAAAGGAGGTCCAAAGAACAAAATAAATTTACGAAAGAATGATTATATGGTATAAGTATGAGTATGTTTATCAAATTGGACAAGAATGTATATATTAAAGAAAAATTAATTCTGTTTATTGGGTATGTACAAATGGATTGTTAAGTTGGATTATAATGAAAGAATAATTAGCGTAAGATTGGCCATATAAGATAGAAGATGCATTTTCATTTAAAATAACTGGATAATGATCATGGGCCCTTTTACAAAAGATTCATATTGCTTTCGAGCCGAAAGTCAGGTGTGTTCTGAGCATTACTCTAAAGAAGCCCTAAAGACTACAAGGAGTTCCTTTACAGTCCAATTGTTGAGAGTACTTCTAGGGGCGAAATGACGAATTTCCCATTGGTTTCTTCCTTCATTTCCTTCCTCTGATACAACGTTGATGCTCAAACCCTTCATTATCCCTATTCCTTCACTTAGTCTTCCTTCTCTCTCTTCTACCTTCGGCCTTGAATTGATTATTCCTCTTGATATGAACGTTTTTTATATATGGGGAAAAATCATTGGTTCCTATTGGATCTCTTCTCCAACCAATCAAGCTGTCTTTCGTTCCTGCTTCTTTTCCAACTCCCTTTTCTTTCCCTTTGCATCTAGTTTATACCCTAGGCCAAAGCAATCTTATTTCTCTTCAAATATTGGCATATTGATTCTCCCCTAAAGAGACCTTCCTAGTCCTTTTCCACTTAGGGCTCTTTTGCCAATTGTCATTTTTAGAGTCATCTTTGTGTTTTTTGATATTTTGGATATAGGGATTCTGCTTCCTTCGCGATGAAGGTTGCATTGATGAACTCCAAGGATCAGAAAGAACATTCCAAAGCTTATTCATCTGCTCCAATGTATGGTGAATCATTTGCTATTGACGCAATTAAGTCCTCAGCATTGATTGTGACTAATTGTCCTTTGGTCACCAATTTCAGCTTCTGGTGTAATGATGACGGTACGACTCCTGCCGAATGAATCCACGACCTTTCAAGCAAGCAATTGTAGCTTGGTTTGATATCCATTACTAAAAAGTCTACTTCGTATGAGTTTGGACCGATCAATAATGGTATCTCGATCCGACCCATAACTTTCCTTTTTGTTCCATCGAATGCTCTCACTACATTTTGGCATGTCTTCATATGAGAACTATCGATTGGTAACCTCTTTAACGTTGTCAATGGCAGAACGTTCAAGGCTGAACTGCTGTCAATCAATACACCAAGCAGTGTGTAACCTTTACAGCGGGTGGTAATATGTAGCGCTTTTGTTGACCCCATTCCTCTTGGGGGTATTTCGTCATCATTAAAAAAGATGAAATTATTGATGCTGACATTATTGACCAAGCGCTCTAGTTTGTTCACTGAAATGTCCTCGACTACATAAGTCTCATTTAATACTTTCATTAACGCATTTCAATGTGCTTTCGAGCTTTGTAACAGCGTTAAAATGGATATACGAGCCGACTGCTTGTGTAATTGCTCCACCACGCTATATTCACTGTGTTTGAGGAACTTCAAGAATTCCTTAGCCTTATTTTCTATTACTGGCTCGTTAATTGGTGACTTTAGTCCACTAGTACTCCCTCTTTTCAGCTCTTTTAGGTTTTTTCCAAATGTTTCATTTTCTGTTCTTGCAAGGTCATAGTCTTTCTCACTACGCGTAACAAGACTCACGTCTCGAGCTCCTTCTGGTTCAACTTTGGAATTTTCCCCTCTTGATACCGTTACATTACAGTTGTAATTCCAAGATACCCTTTTGTCATCCTTGTAAGGGAAGACTCATGTCTCGAGCTCCTTCTGGTTCAACTTTGGAATTTTCCCCTCTTGATACCGTTACATTACAGTTGTAATTCCAAGATACCCTTTTGTCATCCTTGTAAGGGAAGGTTACGAGTTTTCGAATTATTATTGTGAGAGCAACTCTTTCTTTAATTTCATTCTTCTTTGGCCGTGAGATGATTATCATTGGGTTATTAACCCTAAAAGCTTTCTTAGTTGTGCCCTCTTCAGAGGCACATACTTCTTCCACTTCTTCTTTTTCCTTGAAAAATTCTAACTCCTTATTGTCCATCAATCCCTGTACCATTGTTTTGAACTCGTTGCATTCCTGAATCTCATGCCCTTTATTATTGTGGAACTCACAGTAGCGTCCTTTTCTCATTGCTTTTCTCAATCTTGGGCAATTAAACCCACTTTTATCATTTCATGTCATACCCATCTCAAGGGTGATCTTACTTCGTCAATGCAAGTCTTGATCTTCTTTCCTTCTCCTCTGACTATTGCATTCACCCTTTGATCGGGATGTTTGGGTAGCAGATTCCCTAATACATTGGGATTCACTGGTCCCTCGAATCTCAGGACCCCGGCATCAATGAGCTGCTGTACATGCATTTTTATTGCCGCGCAGTTCCTAATTGAATGTTCAGCTATACTTGCGTGATATTCACATCATGCGTTCGCGTCGTACCAACTCGGGAATGGCGGTAGCGATAGCTTTACATGGATTGGTGCCACGAGACTTTCCTCGTAAAATCTCGGATAAAGTTCCTTATATGTCATGGATATAAGAGTGAATTTCACTTTTGGTCTCGTACCAAACCTCTGCCTTGGATTTCTTTGATAGTTTCCTTCCGTGGATCTAGGCGATGTCATCACCATTGGCTTTGAGTAACTTGTCTTGTAAGAGTCTACGTTGTACCTGGGTTGCTATGTCTCTTTATCTTTGAGCATATTGTCGAAAACTCTCATTTTACTTTTTCTCCATCCTTTGCAGTGTCAGTCTATCAGGTGCCATGTCAGTTACATGATTGTATTGCTTCATAAATGCTTATGCCATATCCTTCCATGAGCTTTTCTTGGCCCGACTCAACTAATTATACCATTTGGCTACAGATCCTGTTAAACTATCTTGAAAATAGTGTATTAACTGGTCATTATGGACATGCCCAATCATCTTCCTACAGAACATGGTAATGTGGGCCCTAGGGCAGCTGGTCCCACTGTATTTGTCAAAATCAAGTGTTTTGAATTTCGGCGGGAGCACTAGGTCTAGGACAAGGCTCAGCTCCTTAGCGTCAATGCCATAGAAGGTATCAACACCTTCTATTACTTTCACTTTTTCTTCCAACCACTTGTATTTGTCCTCCAACTGTCTAGGGATCTCAAGCTTTGCTCTTTCCGTCTCCTCTATTTCATCCAAGTCATGGATGTCGGGAATGGCTAAATTATCTTCGGGGTTGGAACCGTATCCTATCTGAAAATTTGCTGGCCCTGACATACCGCCTGGGTGTTGTTGTGCTCTTATTGTTACATGTACTGTATGTGGATACGTTTTCGACGGTGCTTCAGTATGCATAAAAGCATAGCCTGGGAGATATCTAGGCTCCTTACTCTCCTCCCTTAGGCTTATAGCAGGACCTTTTCCTTTATCCGTCCTGCTCTTATCAGCTATGTTAGCTCACTTATAATGCTCTTTTACGATTCTATAATTTGGTCCTTCATATCTTACTGTACTTTTGCCAAATGGTCTTGCAACTGCAATTGCACTTGCTCTTGCATTTCCTTTTGAATTTTCTCTAGCCTTTGCTCTATAGCTTTGGTTTTTTTATGAGTGTTATAGTTATGTGGATTTTCAATGATTACTGATGCAACTGTTAAAGTTTTAGTTAGTTAGAATTATCATGCTAAAATATGTGAAAATGCAATGCGAATGAATGCATGTATGCAATGTAATAAAAGGCATTGACTCTGAACTCAATTCCATTAGAACAACTTCTCTCTTCTTTACATAAAATGAAATTACACAAATGATTTTGCCTTATTGCCTAAAGCTTTGATCTTCCCGAGAAGCCCAGCTAATATTTGCCCTCGTTCTAATTTTGATTCATATTGGAGACTCAAAATATCAGCTTCAACAGCTAACTCTTGTACGTGATTAGCGGCTTCTCTCATGTGGGTCAGTGTTTTTCCCATTACATAATCTCTTTCTTTGACCTGTCTCTGAGTTTGTCAAAAGTGTCATTCGCTAGTTTCCAGATTCCTTTCAAGGATCTCCACTCGAATCTCATTGTTTTGGAGTGCAGCCTCCAATTCCTGCACTCTTTCCCTTAATTCCTTTCTCTCGGCCATACTCGCTTTAAGTTCCAAGACGGAGTTCCGATTATGGTGTCTACATAGTGACTCTTCTAACTCCATTATTCTGGCTTTTAACCCAACTATTTGGGCTTTCAGTTCGGCCTTCTCGACTTGTTTTTCTAACAATTCTCCTTTCATGGCGTTTTCTCGAGACTGACCGTCTTGGAATTTCCTTTGCCATTGCTTTGTTTGATCTTTTTGCATTTGAATTTTCTGTCGCCATTGTTCTGATGTCTTACCTAATCTCACGGTTCTAATTGACAAACGAAGCTTCTTATAAACCTTCTTCAAGTCTTCTAAGTCTTCTTCAACCTTTTTTTTTCCTTTCCTTAATTTTTTAGCCTCTAACCTATGTATATCCAAGTCCTAACTTCATATTTTTTTCTTCCAAAACATCTATTCTCTTTCTGAATGCTGCGTTATTCTTCTCAAAGTCTTGTTCCATGATGTTTATCTCTGACGGGACCTCCTGCAAATAATCCTCTATTGGTCGATCATTTTCGGGATTTGGCACTGGAATGTTATCATTAACTCTTTTATTCTCCACCAATTATAGTTTGATGTCGTCAGCGGGCATGTACTAAACTTGTTCATCCTATGTACTTTCTTCCACGCATTTGCTACCTCTTGGACCCTTTTCTTGTAATAATTCCCTTTGTAGGAGAATTCGCACTGAGCTAGGCCATGTGTCGTAGGGATAAATTGTCTCGTCTTGTATTGTCTCAACACGAGTAAAGAGGCATATCCTATAGCACCCCATACCCTGAGTAAAGGGACCCAATCAAAGCTACCACAATGATAGAGGATCTTATCTGGGATAAACCAAGGCACGCACCATTCAATGTCCTTGTCTTGAAGGTTTTGAAGGATAGACATCCATTTTTCCTCGAATATATTTTGTTCCCTTTGTATGGCAACAAAATCCTTCAAACGCGAGAAGTAGGCTGAGAACACTTTGCATGAAAATTTCCCTACCTTCCAGAAATGACTTTGAAACCAAACCATAAGAAGTGGTGCGCAACCAATGAACCTTCTTTCCCCTTCCCTTCGGCAAGTGTTCAATATCTGAAGGTCTCAACGAGAATTACTGGGACGTGTGTGACTCCTTTACTAAGCCGATCAAATAGAATCGTAACTGCATCTTCCACATGCCCTAATGCTTTTGGGAAAAGGACTAACCCGTATATGCCAAGAGCAAAATGTCTATGCGTTTCTTCACATCTGGGTGTGGCAATATCAGATCTTGCAAACTTTTCCAATTGATACACTTATTGTCTCATTTTACCTTGATCCGAGACACAACCCACTGTTCACTCATCCCGATTACGTTCATCAATCTTTTCAAAAAGGTTGGGACACATACATCTTTCGAGTATGCCTTATCAACTTGAATTTTGGGACAACGAATCAAAGCAATATACTCTTCCACCGTGGGCGTCATGTCGAAATTTCCAAAGGTGAAACAACTATATGTAGGATTCCAGTGTTAAGTGAGATCTTGAAAGAGATGTTTGTCTATCTTCACTTCAAGTAAATAGGGTAAGTCTCCATATTTCTTATAGAACATCTGCTTCATCTCACCATCCCACTGACCTCAGATGTCTGTCAATTCTTGCAAATTGTTTTGAGTTACCTTAATCGAGTATAATCTCAATACTCTGATAAATACTCCTCTTTCAAATTGTCTCATTTCTCATGCTGTCGTTCCTCTGACCATAAGCGCGCAACCATGTTATCTTCCACTCTATTAAGAAATTCATCTTCCATGATGAAACTGCCTATTTGGTAATCGAACTTAAATCAACACCTTTTCTTGTATGATGATGCAATGCAAGCAAAAGAGACAAAAAAGAACACGTTAGCAGAGAACATCAATATCAATATATAGGTATAAAACAAAGAACCTAAGAACTTGTCTTGGATAATTGCTAAAAGGTTCGGCATAACTCTTTCTAAGGCAAGTACTTATGGCTCATTATATGCGGTTTAGTCTCTAAAGTAAAAGGGTACCCAATCTAGCAGATTCCTCGATCCTCACCCATTACAGGCTCATACGGATGAATTCGGTTTAGGGGGACACATTTCCCACATGTTTGCATGGAAGTGTAAACTTCACGAAAACATGGGTATGGATGTAATCCCGAAAGCAATCCACTATCCTGCACGGAGGTGAAAATCTCACGAAGGAGTAGTTTCTCGCTTCCACTTAAAAGGGTAGTAACAAATGCATATAAATGTAAACTTATACTAGCAATATCAGCATAATATAACATCACACAAAAATGCAAAGGATCATATATTAAACAAAACCGAAGGTTTAAAAATTTTCAACAAAAGACCCAAAAATAATCAACTTTAGGCTCGACTCTCTTTTTAAAAAATGTCCCCAGCGGAGTCGCCAAGCTGTCGAAACGTTTATTTTTTGCGAAAACAAACAGGTCTCGAACAATATTTTAAATGATCGAAAAATGGAAGTCGTCACCAATCTTTTTATATTGTGTGATTGGATCACCATAAAACCATTTAAAGTCCGTTTTGATAAATATTTTGTTCTTCGAAATGGGTTCGGGAGTCGCTTCCGTATGAGGAAAGATTAGCACCCTCACACACCCAAAATTGGTACCATGTTGATCACTTTCGAGTCTTTGTTTGTTAAAACTTTGAAATCTCGAACGAAGTTTAAAATACGAGGAACAAAACGTCCGTGTGTTTTGAATTTCATCGAGGCCATGTGCAACACGTTAGGGCACGATATTCTCGGAATTTCAAAATTGAAGAACATTTTGAAAAGATTTAAAAGAGGATATTCGATCGCGTGAATTTTACGAAAATCACACCTAACACGTTAGGGCATGGTTTTTCGAAGTTTCCACACGAAAGAATATTGCTTCATTTTTGTTTTAAAATTATTTGTAGATTCTTTGAGAACTCAAAATTTTGAATTAAGTTTGAAATAAGATCCTCGGATACATAACTTATTTTATGTGATTTTCAAAAACTAGATTTGAAGAAAAATGCCTGTTTGTTTCGACTTTCACGGAGAATTGAAGTTGTGACCAACATGTTAGGGCACGACGTTCTCGGAATCTCGAAATTAAAAGGCATTTGAAAAGTTTGGAAGAGGATATTAGATTTGTGTAGATTATACGAAAAATTACACCCAACACGTTAGGGCATGATTCTTCAAGATTTCCACACGAAAAGGACATTGCCTTGGTTTTAAAGGTTTATTTGTATGTAAAAATAATTTTGAAAATGATCATGTAATTTAAATATGAATGAGCAGTTAATAACGAAGATTGAATAACACAAAACAAAATAATTAAGTACATAAATAAATGCACAAAAATTAAACATAAAATTAAAAAAATATGAAAGAATAATAATTATATTCTATGTATGAACATTGAAGAAAAAAGGAAAACAAAACAAATGGAGTCTCGGAGAATTCGAGTTGAAAATGTGATTTTTGAGGAATTTGGGGATCAAAATTGAAATTTTGGAAAATTTAGGATTAAAATTGAACTTTTGGAAAATTTGAGTTTGAAAATGTGATTTTCAAAAATTTGAGGGTAAAAATGGTAATTTTGGATGTTCGGGGGTAAAATGGTAATTTTTGATGTTTAAGGGTAAAAATGTAATTTTTGGAAGTTTGGAGGTAAAAATGTAATTTTTGGAAAAGCTTGGGGTAAAAATGTAATTTTTAGAAGTTCGAGGGTAATAATGTGATTTTTGGAAGTTTGAGGGAAAAAATGTAATTTTTGAGAAGTTCGAGGGTAAAATGTGATTTTAGGAAGTTCGAGGGTAAAAATATGATTTTTGAAAGTTTTGGGACAAAAATGTAAATTTTGAGAAGTTCGAGGGTCAAAATGTAATTTTAGAAAAGTTTGAGGGTTAAAATGTAATTTTAGAAAAGTTTGGAGTCAAAATATGATTTTTGGAAAGTTCAGGGACCTTCTAGGTAATAAAACCAAAAAGATGGGACACGTAGCAGCTTTTTAGGCCTCCAGAAGTGAGATGACCAATTTGAAAATAATTCAAAATTACTGGGCGAATTTATAATAAAATAAAACTTAATTTAAGGACAAATTTGAAACAAATGACAAGTAGAAAGGGTCAATTGCATAAATAATCCAAAAATGACATGTGGTAGCCTCTTAGGCTTCCAGAGAGTAAAAGGACTAAATTAAAAATGATTCAAAATTGTTGGGTAAATTTAAAATAAATTAAAAGGGCATTAAGGATGAAATTAAAACAATCAAAATATACGGAAGGACCAAAAGGGTAAATAGCCTAATTTTTAAAAACACGCGGATCTTGAACTTGGAGCAGTTCAAGTCGGGTCGGATAGGTCTAAAACGATGTCGTTTTAGGGCTGAAACTCAGCCCTCAAAACGGCGTCGTTTTTGGGGCCTATAAAAGGCTAAGTTTTTAGAAAAAAAAGTTCATTTCTCATCAGATTTAAAAAAAAAAAAGAATCAGCCTAGCCCTTTTTCTCTGAAGCACTCTTCGGCGTCCCTCTCTGTCGGTCATGGCTCCGTCGCGGCCTCGTCACACGCACGTCGTCACGCGCCGCCGTTCGTGGTGGTTCAGAGGTAAAAACTCTTCCTTTTCTTTATTTCCTTTTTAATTTTAAACAAATCTAGGTTTAGATCTGTTGAGATCGGACCCAGATCTTCTAAAAAAAATTTATTTTAGTTTTCTCCTTTCTTTTTTCTTAAAAGAAACCTTTTATAAAATTTGTTTTAATTTTCTTTTTTAAAAAATCTAAGATGGGTTTTGTCATTTTAAAATCCATTCTTCGTTTTTTTTTAATTTGTTAACATTTGTTTATTTTCCTTTTTTACAGGTGAAAATCCTTCATCGTAGCCCTCGCGAACACTAGCCAATTCGGAGGGACTCCTTGCGCGGCTCTGGCGATGTCGGCTAAGGCAGGTATGTCCTTTCAAATTCTTTTATTTTATTATTTATTTAATATTATTTAATGTGTTTATTATATATTTATTACCATATTAAATATGACTTAAATGTATATTCGAAAATAATAAATAATAACGGTAATATAATAAATAAATATATATTAATAAATAAATGTATAGGATTTAAATAGTTCAAAATTTGATTAATAAATGACAATGAATAACTATCTATTGAGATTATACCTTGACTACTTCGAATATGCTTGAAAAATGGTATTTGTTGCTTCGAATACTTCTTGCTTGTATTTCTGAATGCAATCTGTTTGCTTGATTTCGAGTTTGTCTGTATTGGTTTCTAAAGAAAGCTTGTAAAAAATTACAACCGTCTTTGATTTCGTCTTTATAGCCTCCTTTTACAATGATGATAATTTGTCTCTTACCACTAAATATCCGTCTCTTTCTCCTTTTTGTAGGTTCACAGTGGCAGTGGTGGCAGTGGCAGATGGGCAATGGTGCAATTTGGTATTGACTTGCTGCTGACATGGCAGGCACTGAGTGGCCAGAGCTTGGGCGGCAATAGTACAAGTGGTTTACTAGGGTTTTCAGAATTTTTAGGTTTGGGATTTGGACTATTGTCATTGGGCTTTTAAGGTTTTGTAATTGGGTTAAATTTTCGGGTTTGTAATTGGATTCAAAATTTTGTAATTGGACATTAGTACATTTAAATAAATTTAAACTTAAATTTACAATAAATTTAAATTTCAAATAAATTTAAACTTAAAATAAATTTAAATTTAAAATAAATTTAAATTTAAATTCTGTTTGGGTCCAATTTGGTTTGAATTTGGGCCTGGATAAATTTGGGCTTCAACAAATTACTTAAATAATCTTCTGGATTCGATCGTAATTCTTGGGCCCGGTAAAGAGGGTTACAGTGTAGATCTAACATGTTGCACTGACATCAGTACTCATATTACACTTAATTTCAATATTGATTGCTCCGCCATTTAGACATCAAGAACCCATTCCTCGAGGGATCGATAACTGATAGATTTGTCTATCAACTATACTTGCATCGACGTGTGTACGCTTGCTCAATCATTGTGTCGTAAAAACATCGATCAAAAGGGTTTTCTAAAGGTTTCGCCATAGAGAAAAGTATTACATTGTGGACGAAAAGGGAAACTCAGTCCTAGATTCATCGAGCCATATGAGATTTTAGAGAAAATTGGACCGGTAGCCTATCAGTTGGCTTTGCCTTCTGAGCTTGATAAAACCCACAATGTGTTTCATGTTTCCATGCTTCGTCGTTATAGGTCAGACCCTTCACATGTGTTGTCAGTGGAAGATATTGAATTGTAACCCGATTTAACCTATGGTGAAGAGCTTATCTAAATTCTGGCTCGAGAAGTGAAAGAGTTGAGAAACAAAAGGGTTGAGTTAGTTAGAGTATTGTCGCATAAACATGGTGTGGAAGAAGCTACTTGGGAAACGGAAGAATCCATGAGATTACAATATCCAAATCTCTTTTCTGGTAAGACTTTCGGGGACGAAAAGTCCTTAAGGAGGGAAGAATTGTAATAGTCTATTTTCAGTGGTGCCGAGAATATTAGTTTTGAAACCAAAGTATTTTAAGTGAGTGGATTTTATTATTTTTATTATGTGTATAAAGGTGTATGAGAAATTTTATATAGGGATTTATATGGTAAGTGATGTAGTAGTATAAGGTACTAAATTTTTTAGGTAGAAAAGTTTGGTGCCACATTTGGTAATTGTTAAAAATAACACTTGTTAATTTCTCAAAGAGGACAAAGTAGCAAGGGACTTAAAGAATAATTGGACATATATTAAATTAGTGGAATGAGTTGAAAAGGATTGTAAAATTATATTTTAGTGAAATAAGAGTAAATAAGGGATTTAAGTAAGTGAAATAAGAAAAACAAAATAAGGGAAAAGAAATTATTATCTCCTTCTTCTACCTTTGTTTGACCGAACCCATAAGAGAGAAATCCTTGAAGTTTGTTGCTTTAGAAGCTTTGCATGTAAGTGAAATTTGGTTCTTGCTTGCTAATAATTGTGTATTTTTTATTCTTTGAGTTTGGGCTATCTAATAAAGTGATCGTTTTTCAAAAATATCAAAATGGGTGAAGTTACATGCTTGAATTTCATTGTTAGTTGCTGCCATTGTTTGAGAGGGGGGACGATGGGTTGCTTAGAAAAGTTCTTAGCATGTTGGAAGGTTAGTTGTAGCTTGAGGACTTGGGTGATTAAACTTAGGTATTGAAAGTTATTTTAGATAACTATACTATTTTGATGCTATGGGAATAAAAGAAATTTTAAACATATATTTGTTTGCTTTTCTAATAATTCGTCAAAATTTGAGTTATAAAGCTATAGTTCAATTTGTTTGAAATAAGGTTTGTTATTTATATCTATATTTAGAAAAGTGGAATGAACCATGAATTTTGGAATTTGTTTAATTGTTTTTATAATTGAATGAACAAAGGTGATAGATTTAAAATAATTTCTTAAGTATTTATCCTATATCAAACATTGGATACTTTGACAAATAGTCAAGTGAAGGGCAAGCTAGTTGAGTAATCTACACTAAATATTCATCGTCTCAGTACAAGTAAGTTCGTTTCATTTTTAAATAAATTATAAATTCATTTTGTAATTGTTCATTGTTAAGATATATATATATTTGGCATTTATGGTGGTTACTTGATGATATGTATCATCCTATGTGGATTGATACAATTGCATTTAAATATTCGGGCTTTGTGCCTAGTAGGCTTTGTGTCAGTGTATTCAGGCTTTGTGCCTAGTAAGCTTTGTGCCGGTGTAATCAGGCTTTGTGCCTAGTAGGCTTTGTGTCGGTGTATTCGAGCTTTGTGCCTAGTAGGCTTTGTGCCGGTGTAATCGGGCTTTGTGCCTAATAGGCTTCGTGCCTATTTATTCGGGCTATGTGCCTAGAAGGCTTGTTACCGGTGAATCAAGAAGGAACGATTAATCCTTGAACTAAAATTCTATTTTCACTTTAATTGTGTTTCCATTTGCATTTCGAACTTACTGAGTCATAAATGACTTTTCGTGTTTGAAATTTCATGAATGTAGGTCTCGAGGAATCTTGGAATTGATTGGATCCAGACAAGAGTACACATTATCATCCACCTCTTCAGTAGATTTTTGAGCAACTTATATTGGGTTTAAGGGTGGCATGTATATAGGATATTTTTGAATTCTCTTAATATGGAACAACTTTTTTTGAATGCTAATGTTAATATGATCTTTTGATGGTTTGTATGTAATGAAAGTTGTTGTGAATATTCTCACCAAAAAAAAAGTTCTTATGAATATGGTATTTTGGATGATTGTGAGAAATGAAGAATGCAGTCTACATTGTGTTTGTTTATTGATTGTTAAGTTCAAGAATGTTAAATATAAGCCTTAGTCTTGTTCTGAAATGCTTATGTGAGAATGGTGTTTAAATGTTAGAAATTGCATGTTAATTCCTAGTGACTTTTAGTATAAGTTAAGTTTGAATTGTATCTTGAATTAGAAGAAATGTTTTGGGACACACGGCCTGTGCCACCGGTTGACACATGACTGTGTGCTATTTAATTGGTGCAGTGCAATTATTCGGGCAAACAGACGAGCTAGGGACACGGTCGTATGGCTCATTTTCGTGTACACACAGGGTTTGTTACACAGTCTTGCCCACGGGCGTGGGTTGTAAATTAAATTGTATTTGCGCATGTACACACGAGCGGGTATACAGGCTGTTACATGACCGTGTGACCTCTTTTCGCGCACACACATGGGCTAGTACACGGTTTGGCACACGAGCGTGTGCCATGTTTCACCCCTTTTCTTTTCACTTTTGTTTTAAGCATGAAATCTTGTTTAATTTAAGTTTCTTTTGGTTTTCTAGCCTAATTTAAATGACATTAATACAAGTTTTGGTATAATTGGGTGAAAATGTGTAAATTAATGTATGTATGTTGGCATGGTTGAATGATGTTGTTGTGTGTTTGTAAGTGAGTTGACTCTTGTAACGCTACTTAACCTTAGTCCAGCGACGAATATAGGGTTAGGGGTGTTATAAAATAGGCCTTATTTTTTTGTCTAAGCCCATTTTTTGGGTTTATATTTTTATTCAAACCCTCTCACTTTTTGGACGGGCCTTTAGGTCGAGTGACTCGACCCATAGACAAGTCTAGTATAGGGGCCTATGTATCAATATCTTGGGTCTAGATATTGGTACCTAGGTCCTTGTACTATAGATTATGGCATTTTGCCAAATTAGGGTGCAATACCTTTAGCAAGGGTATTAAAACTTGGAACCTTGAAGCTAAAAACCTGTCCAAAACACTTAAAATCATGTCTAAACATATCATTGTCATTTTCATATGTCCCAAAACATAAAATTCTAATTTCAAAACACATTTTAACTCTTAATTCAAGTACACCCTCATTCAAAGTGAACCATGAAAAATGTCTTAATTAAAAACATTTAAAAGATTTGAATTACAACTAAAATTCTATAATTTCATTATCCAAACTAAATCATTATATACATGCCAATAATCTAATTCAATGGAATTTAAACACGTACATTAAAACGTAAAAGTCTCTATGGGTGATACAATGCTTCCAAGCTAACACCATGACTTCTTGAAAAGTTCATACCTACGCATTTAAACAAATAAGATGTGAGCTTGATAAGCTCGATAATTAACCATCAGTAACCCTAGTTTACCATTTCTTATAGCTTATGTTAATTATACCAATTATGAAGTTGTACTTATATAATTCATTATCAAAAGATTTTAGATTCAATTCACTTATAAATTCATTCATTATGCCCAAAATAATCCAAATATATTTTCATATCATTAATCACCTTATGCAGTTATGGTGGTTACTAATACATTAGTTTTCCTTCTCACATTTTAGGTATTCATTAAAATAATTTTCTAATTATTCTATTCTTTACTCATTTTTAGTTCTACATGTATTCCCTTAATCATTCTTTTCACATTTGACCAAGTTACTTTATACATGTTGATTTTATCACATAACATACTTAAAATCCTTTTATTTACACTAATAAATGCATAGCACATATCACTTTTGTTTCGATTATAGCAAGACACATTCACTTAAGTTCATATTAGCTAATTTTAAGCACTTTCACCCTAAGTAAACTTTAGTAAAATAAGATTCGGATACTCTGGATCCCAATTGAACACCAAGATTATTAGAGTCTATTCAATAAAATAAGTAGACCTTTTCTATTTCTTACTTCTTTTCATTTCTGGTTTTTATTTATCTTTTTTTTTTTTTTGGTTTGATTGCTTTTAACACCTTGCTTCTTAAAAAGAAGATATTACATTAATTAAAAAAATATTATCCGTTTTGACTTTTTAAATTTTATTGATAAAAAAAAGTCATTTCATAGATCAAACATATATAAATATCTATAAAATAATATTTGGTATATTGTCAATGAAATTTTTATACTTTATAAACAAGATTAAATGGTTGACAAATGTCCTATAAAAATATAATAAAATATTAAAAAAGAAAGAGATACATATTAAAATTTTAAGGCTGTTTGTAGAATAAAAAATACATTACTAAAGTACTAAATATTAGGGGTGTTCAATCAGTTAACCGACTCGAGCTACTATTAATCAAATTAATCGATCATTTTAAATCTTTAACCGCTAATCGAACCGAAATTTTTGTAAAAAATTAACCAAACCGAACTTTTTCGATTAACTGAATTTATCGAAATTTATATGTTTTTTTTTTTGTCAAAACAAGTATAAAACATATAAAAAATTAATTGAACCGATCGACCCCAACCGAATACTTATATATTATAATATTATTTATTAAGTTCAGTTAATTCGATTAACTGATTGATTTCGAATCAAATTAACCGTTAACCGAACTTCAAAAAAATTATTAATCGATTCCGACCGAATTAATTCCATTAACCGAATTCGATCGATTAACTTAATTTGATCGATTAACCGAATTAATTCAATTTTACTAGAAATTTATACACCTCTACTAAATACCATCCCAATAAAATTAAGTTTTGGTATAGAGTTGATATGAAATACATGTCTCTCATGACCATCATATAAAATTGCAAAATTTAGACAATTCATTAAAAAAAAAAGTATATTACTAGAAAGTATATATTAATACGGGCAAACATGCGTGCACGTAGAAGTAGGTTAGTTTTAAGATTTCAAAGGTTAAACTATGAGGGACCCGAGTTTATCGGAAGAACAGGTACGACATGTGTGTCTGTTCCCATACAGAGCCATTACAGAGGAAGGGGGAAATAGAAAATGAAAAAAAGAACAAAAATCAAATCGGAAACAACCAAACCCAACATGAAGAATTCTTTCACTTTTTTGTTTCCCGCTAAGATCTTGTTTCTGTTTCTGCAAATTTTCCGATCTTCAGTCTTTCCGTCCCTTCCTCTCTGTCAATCAACCCTTCCATAACTTTCTTTTTTCTTTTCTTAAAACCCTCTCCGTTTTATCCCTTCAGAGGCTTTCAGGTACTATTTCTTTTGTTCGTTTGAAAAATTGGGTCATCAAGTTTTTTCAATGAAAGAAAATCTAATAAAAAACATTGTTTTTATTTGGTTTTCATGAATGAAAAAATTTGGTTTTTGTTTTGAATCGAATAAAGGGTCACATGAGGTATTAACATCCTGAGGCAATGTTCTGCTGCGGGGGTTCGGATAATGAACCCAAAGGCCTATCTGAAGACCAATATACTGCCCCATCTAAAGGAGGAAGTCAAAATGGTGGTACTGATAATTTTTGTTTCTTTCTTTTTAATGTTGCCTTATTTGTTCTTCAAATCCTTAAAGTGCAGTGGCTTACAGGCGGTGCTGGAAGAGGAGAGCCAAGGGCTCCGAGTGGGGTTAAACCTGGTGGGGCTCCCCAAGAAGTTCTTCCCATTGAAGTCCCATATGTTCCTTTAGACGAACTAAACAAGATGACAGATAACTTCGGTAAAAATGCTTTGATTGGAGAAGGGTCTTACGGTCGTGTTTTTTACGGAACATTTAATGACCAACCTGCTGCAATAAAGAAACTGGACACTGGGTCTTCACCTGAGCCAGATTCTGAGTTTGGAGCACAGGTGAGAGCCTTAGGTAATAACATCACTGTTGTTATTAAATTGATGATATGTACATGATTTCCATGTGTTTACAGTTATCAGTAGTTTCAAGCCTTAAACATGAAAACTTTGTGGAGTTGCTGGGGTATTGTATGGAGGAAAATAATAAATCTTAATATATGAGCACGCTACAATGGGTTCTTTGCATGATGTATTACATGGTATGTATGTATGCCTCAGTTTCAACAGTTTCATCTGTTGAGCTTTGAGTTGAAGACTTTGTTTTTTAAAAACAAATCAGGGAGGAAAGGAGTACAAGGAGCTGAACCAGGTCCGGTTCTGAGCTGGAACCAAAGAGTAAGGATTGCGGTAGGTGCAGCAAAAGGTCTAGAATATTTGCATGAGAAAGTTCAGCCTTCGATAGTTCATCGAGATGTTAGATCAAGCAACGTTCTTCTGTTTGATGACTTCGTAACTAAAATTGCGGATTTCAACTTAACCAATCAATCATCTGATTCCTCAGCTCGACTGCATTCCACTCGTGTCTTGGGTACATTTGGGTACCATGCCCCTGAGTAAGTCTTTCTCTTTTACCATTTTCACTTTATTATGATTTGCTTTCGACACTATTTTCATAAGACTTGAACTTATGAAATACGGAAATGGACACATAAAACGGGTTTTAAAAATGAAGACACAGATACGACAATAAAAAATATATTTAGTATTTATATATATATATATTTATGTTAAAATACTTGTAAATGAAAATATTGATATATGAATCAACAAGTGACTTCAGTAGAAAATAAGATGTTGTTCATATTAAAGGTTTTAAGTTCAAACACTTGTGTGTGCCTTGTTAAAATGTTAAGAAAGTATGAAAAATAATTAATCCTTGGAAAAATCCTTCTATGCTTATCTCTTTTCATTTCCAAGTTTTCAACAAACCTTTCGGCTACCTTAGCTTTTTCCTATCCCTAAAACTTACACATCCATCTAGAGAGCCACATTGACTCAGTCCTTTTTCATCCTTCTTCATCTCTCTTCTTGCAAACTTAGGGACACCATCTCATAAATACCACTGTTCTTCGACCTTTACGTTTTTTCTTTTCATCTTTTTTATGTTGCTGACGTTTTATCTGTTACTTTTGAAAGTCAAAATTTCAATCATCGTTTGTCAGCCACCATCTATCTTTTTTGCATCTATCACGATTCCGTTTTTAGAAATCCTTGTCGGGCGTGTCCAACCTCCTTTTTTTGACGTATTTCAATGTGTCTTATACATATCCGGACATGTCCAACGAGTGTCTGTGTCGGACACACGTACGATATTGATACGAAGAGGGATGAGCCGTGTCCGTGCTTGAACAAATTTGTCCCCTGTAAATTACAATTTTGTGCTGTCTATTTTATGTTAGGTATGCAATGACGGGACAGATCACGCAGAAGAGTGATGTATACAGTTTCGGAGTTGTTCTTCTTGAACTGTTGACGGGAAGAAAACCGGTGGATCATACAATGCCCAAAGGCCAACAGAGTCTTGTTACTTGGGTGTGTTTCTTTTCTTATTGGAACAACAAAAACCCAATTACATACCATGTAACATGTAGCTGATATAACATCATACAATGCAGGCAACCCCAAGGTTGAGTGAAGACAAGGTTAAGCAATGTGTGGATCCCAAGCTCGACAATGATTACCCACCAAAGGCAATCGCCAAGGTTGTAATTGTCTTTTCTGCTGCTTAAACTTTCTGCTTCTTTTTTTCTTTAAAGTTATGGTTTCCTTTCAAATCTTATTAATTAAATATTGGGATTTTCGGTATTATTTATTTGGATAATCTCAGCTAGCAGCCGTTGCGGCACTTTGTGTCCAATACGAGGCAGATTTCCGACCAAACATGACAATTGTTGTCAAAGCTCTTCAACCACTTCTTAATGCAAAGCCAGAAGCAAAACCAGCAGGAACAGACCCTCAACCATAGTGTCTATATCTGGTCTATAAAGCATTAGTGTGAGGCTTTTGTACTTGAATTCTGTTTCCTATATATTATCCGGAATATTTTTTTATTCTTAAATTTTTTCATATATTTCAAGAATTACATATTTATAAGTGAGGAATGGATTGTATAAAACTATGATTTCACATCATTTTTATTCATTTCTAATAAAAGAATGACAAATCATATTTTTCTTTTTGCCCATCATTTCTTCTTAAGTGTTAGATGTAAGTATTGTACAGGGGTGTGTTTAAAAGAAAATGAAAAACATGTTCTTAAGTGTTAGATGTAAGTATTGTACAGGGGTGTGTTTAAAAGAAAATGAAAAACATGGATAACGTGGCTCTTTGTTCATGTTTAGCATTTCTTATACAAGTGGGAAAAATATTATTTAATAGCAAAAGCAATGTTATACAATCAATTTTTATCTTGGATGGGCTTTTCAATCCCAATATAAAAAAAAAGTTATATTTAAGTGTTTTTTTTAATTTTTTTTTAAGAAAAAACCACCTCAACATTTATTAATACGAATCAGTAATAACAATATTTTAGATCTCACTAGGATAATCCAACTCAAAGAAGTAATTACACTTTTTATCTAGAGCAAATTTGCTTAAACAATTGGCAGCCTTATTACAAGAACGAGGGCTCCAATTAACTAGATAAGAATTAAAATTCCTAATTAAAGTCTGACATCAACAGGTGCCCAATCAAAGTGACATCATCAATTTTCCTGTTAAAGCGGTTAATGATAACCGCACTATCTCCTTCAAAAACGATATTATCAAAATTATTATCTTTGACTCACGTGATGCTTTGCATGAAAGCCAACGCCTCTGCCCAAGTAGAATTAATAACATCCTATTGAAAAGTCAACCCACATTCAAACTGGAAGATCGACAACCACCAAAAGGTTGGTTGACCTCCAATAATGAAAATTTTATGTTGGAATGTTCGAGGTTTGGAGAAATCCCGAGCATGTAAAAGGCTACAGCATGTGCTGAAAGTTAATTGTCTTAATGGAGACAAAAATTGAAGAAAAAAAGAATGAAGAAATTTCGACAGCGATGTGGTTTTGAAAATGAAATTGATGTTCCTTCAAACAGGATAAGAGGAGGTCTGTGCTTAGGATGGACGATTGGTTTTGAAGTTAGCTTGAATAGTTTTTCTAAGAATCACGTTGATGTGTTTGTCAAAGCTGATGGTGAGGAAAGGCAATGGAAATTTACTGGTTTCTATGGTTCCCATGATATGTGTTTTAAGGAGATAACATGGAATCTATTAAAATCTCTAAAATCAAATTCAAGCATTCCATGGATAGTGGGAGGAGATTTTAATGACATATTACGCTCCTTTGAGAAGCAAGGAGAAGTTGTACGTGAGGGAGAACGAATGCGTAAATTCAAGGAGACTCTAGAATACTGTCAATTGGAGGATCTAGGGTTTAAAGGCCCATGGTACACCTGGCAAAGGGGAAATTTTGAGAATAATAACATTTGAGAACGACTTGATTGCTATGTGGCTACCAAAGAATGATGGGAATATTCCCTAACTACGAAGTTAAACATCTAGGACATTCGATATCAGATCATTGTCCAGTGCTTTTGGAGACAAAGGTCAAAAGTAGTGGAGTGCAAATGAATTACTTTCGATTTGAGCAGTGGTGGCTACTTGAAGATTCATGTGAAAAGGAGGTTAAATTGTTATGGGAGACGAATAATCTGAGTGTCCCAAAACGACTTGGTAATATGGGTCAAGGATTAATGCACTAGGCTAGTAACTTGGAAAGAAAGAAAATAGGGAAGACAAAGGCGCTTGGAAGAAAAGTAGAAGAGCTCATGGAGAAAGATCCTACGGATTGCACTCTTGAAGATTTACTTGAAACAAAGCTTGAGCTCAATATAGAAATTGATAAATCTGAGCTTTATTGGGAGCAAAGGGCGAGAGTGAATTGGTTACAAAATGAGGATCGAAACACGAGCTTCTTTCATAAGTACGCTTCACATTGGCATAGTACAAATTCTATAAAGGAGCTTGTGAGGGAGGATGGAACAATCACAACAAATCCAGATGAGATGGCTAAAACAATAAAGGAATATTTTTCCAAACATTTCACATCTGCTAAAAGTGGTGCTATCATGGGAGGACTTAATGGTGTAGTGAATTGTGTAACTAAGGATATGAATGATATGTTATTGGCAGAATACACAGTTAAGGAAATTGTGATGGCATTGAAGGGAATGACTCCTTTAAAGGCAGCAGGTGATGATGGTTTTTCTGCATTATTTTTCCAAAAATTCTGGCACATTGTGGGTAAAGAAGTGGGTGAATCCTGCCTTATTCTTCTGAATAAAGGGGAATCAATGGATGAGATTAACTCGACGTTTATAGTTCTAATTCCAAAGAACTCTAAACCAGGTTCTCTTAAAGACTTAGACCTATTAGTTTATGCACAGTCTTGTACAAAATTATATAAAAAACAATAGCCAATCATTTAGAAGAGTCATAGATGCTTGCATAGATAAAGCACAAAGCGCTTTTGTGCCAGGAAGAATGATCACGGATAACGTCCTTTTGGCCTATGAAATGTTGCATATGTTAAAACAAAAAAGAGTTGGTAAAGTAGGATCTTTTTCCCTTAAGCTTGATATGAGCAAAGCATATGATAGAGTAGAACGAAATTTTCTGGAAGAAATGATGGTTAGAATGGGGTTTGATGTGAGATGGATAAATCTGCTTATGTGCTATGTAAAGACTGTGTCCTATTCAGTTTGGTTAAATGGAGAAAGAGGGGAAAGCTTTGCTCCAACTAGAGGTTTAAGGCAAGAAGACCCCCTTAGTTCTTATTTATTTCTAATATGTCGGGAAGGTCTTTTAGCACTAATGCGAATGGAAAATACAGAGGGTAGAATAAAAGGTGTTAAGATTTGTAGAAGGGCCCCAAAGATTACTCACCTTCTCTTTGCAGACATTTGTATACTGTTTGGACAAGCGACAAGATAGAGAATCAATAGTTTAAAAGGAATATTGGACTTATATGAGAGCATATCGGGTCAGATGATAAACTTTGAAAAATCAGCTCTATTTTTTAGTACCAATAGTGCAAGACACGATAGAGAGTTTATCTCTGAAACTTTGAGGGTTCACTATTTGAAAGAACCAGAAAAATATTTGGGCTTGCCAAATATAGTGGGGGGAAGGAAAAGGTGGAGTTTTCAAGGCTTAAAAGATAGAATGGCTGAACGAGTTAATAATTGGTGTGTGAGAGTGCTATCACAAGGTGGAAAAGAAGTATTCATTAAAAGCATTTTACAAGTGATTCCTACTTATGCTATGTCGTGTTTTTTATTACCAAATTTATTATGTCGGGATATTGAACAGATTATTTGCAGATTTTGGTGGCAAAAAAAAAGAAGAAAATAAGGTTTGCACTGGTGCAATTGGCATAAATTGTGCATGTTAAAGGCAGATGGGGGAATGGGTTTTAGAAGTTTGTCAGATTTTAACGTAGCCCTGCTTGCTAAACAGGGATGGTGCTTATTAGAGCATTTAGATTCATTATTAGCGAAGTCTTTAAAAGCAAAGTACTACCCTAATAATAATTTCATGGAGGCTGAGTTAGGGAACTTCCCTTCATATACCTGGCATAGCATCTGGGCGGCTCGAAAGGTACTTTTAAATGGTCTGATGTGGAGAGTAGGGATGGGTGACAAGATAGCAATCTGGCAGGATGCTTGGATCCCTAGATTAAAAGATAGGAGAATACAAGAGTCAGCCACTAACAATTCTTTTACAAAACTAGAAGAACTAATAGACCAACAAACAAGAAGGTGGAAGGAAGATATAGTTACCAGCCTATTCAGTAGGCCTGAAGTAGAGGCAATTCTTGACATCCCATTGGCAGCATTCGCACAGGAAGATAGATGGGTTTGGAGTGCGGATCTTACTGGGGAGTATTCAGTTAGAAGTGGTTACAAACAACTACTAACAAAAACTACAGACTCGAATCAAGCTTCTAGTGAAAATACAAACAAAGGTTTTTACAAAGCTTTGTGGAGCATGGATCTGGCTAATAAAATTAAAATCACGAATTGGATGATATTTAATAATTTTATTCCCACATTTGGGAACCTCTATAATCAGAGGATCTGCAACTTAGCATTATGCCTTAGATGCAAGGCAGGTGTGAAGTCTCTGGAGCATGCGTTTAGAGATTGTCCTACAGTAAAGAAAATATGGTCAGATCTGGAGTTGGATAATATGGGAATACCACCTAATAGCTCTTTTCAAGACTGGCTACAAGGTATGCTTATAAGTTATGGTGGTAGAAAAAAGTAACTCGTTTTTGTCACCCTATGGGCGACTTGGATGGATCGCAATACGATGTTGCACGAGAAAAAACACAAATTAGTCGGGGATCTAGTTAGTTTCATTTGGAGGTATTTGGAGGAATGGGCTGTGATGAAGAACAAGATTCAAGGAGGATTAGTTACCAGGAAAAATTGGGAGACGCCAAGATAAGGAATATTCAAAATAAACTTTGACGAGGCCTACAATCATCAAAGGAAAGAATCTAGTAGTGGAATCATTTGCAGAAACTCAATAGGAGAAAGTATAAGAGCGAAAATGGTTTTTAATGAAAGATTACCTACGGTGTTCGCAGTAGAAGCCCTTGCGTGTCGTCAGGCGATTCAGGTGGGGATAGAGCTGGGCATCCGAAGAATCACCATTGAAGGGGACGCACTTAGTGTTATCAAACGCGTACAAAGAGAAGAAGATGACAGATAAGAAATCAGGTCTTATGTTCAAAATATAAAGATTTTAAGCAAGAGATTTGATGAATGCTCTTTTCAACATATACCTAGATCTGGAAATATGGTAGCACATGAACTGGTGAGAGAAGCGTTAGAAAGAAGAGGAAACACTGACCTGGATTTCTGGTTACCATGACGAACGGTGGGGGCACTAGAGGAAGATCTAAGAAAGCTGAGGATCGCCAATTAAAGAAGAGGAATAGGATGAGAAGGGCAAATAGTTTTGGAGAGACTAGGGTCATGTAAGCCTTTACTATTGTTTTAAGACTCTTAAGGAGAAAGAAAAGTCATTTGAAAGGAAAGGAAAAAGACGTGACTATGAAAGATTGTAATGGCTCTCTGGAAAGGATGCAGAGCATTAATAGGAGTTCCTGGAAATGAAAAAGTAATTAATGCATCATCAGATGAAGCTGACTCCCTCTGCATCTAAATGCTGGCATTGAAGACAACAAAATAGGGCCTAACTTTAGTGGGTTTATTATTTTTTGATTTTTTCATAATTTTAAATCATTTATGGATGTGACATATAAAATAGATAATATAATACCAGCATGAAATACATGTGAAATATTATGTGAGTTGTCATACTAAAATCATTAAAAAATAATTTTAATCAAGCATTTTCGTTTTAAAAAATTATTTAACACTTTTTAAAAAATTAGTAATCAAATTTAATATTAAAAAATCGACAAAAATATAAATATTGAAAACTAAAATTATCATTATATATTTTAATTTAATGCATATTGCGGTAGAGTATAATTATGGAAAATTATAAGGTGACCGTAAGTAAATTCACGGATCCTCCTCAACTATTGGAGATATATATAATTTTTTTAATTGAAGTTTAAAAGGTATATTTAAGGGTTTAGGATCTTTGATATTAAAATTTATAGTTTTAAATCTAAAATTTTATAAAATATTAAATTTAATTTAAAATTTTTTTTATTATAATCGATGGCTCACATTTGTCTGGAAGTATACACACTGCGAGCTAAGTCTCCCCTATAATTATTATACATATTTTATTGCACAATAATAAAATTCAAATTTTAATTTAATATCATAATTCTTAAAATTATACATAAATTTTTATTTAATGTATAATATTATGTCAGCAAAACATCAATAATGATTCTCTAAGTCTATCAACTTAATAAACTCATAAAGAAAATAGAATGAACTTGCACAAACCGTAAATATCAATCTTCAACAACTTTCCCTTTTCCTTTGGCGTTTGAAGATTCAGCCACCTTCTTGGCTGCTGAAAATGTGTTTAATTGACATGTTTTTATGATTTATTTTAATTAATTTTAGACATGAGTTCTATCAATTTTAGCATTTTATTGGTAATTTTCTATGTAGAAACGATAATGTCTAGCGTAAGGGAAAGCAAGTCGAATTATGGACTAATGGAAGATTTGACATGGAGTGCAACACAAGACCGTAAGATTTTAGGATTATTTTAATAATTAATTTTTTTAGGTAGAAAGAAACAACATTAAGCGATTACAATATAAAAAATGAGAATTCAAGCAAGCCTAGCATCCTGCATATCTTTATCTAATAAAGGTTGAACCGACATAGGCGGATCCGCAAACAACTGCAATAATGAATCACCAAAGACAACACACTTAGCCAAATGATCAGCTACCACATTTTGCTCCCTTTTAATATATCGTATACAAACTTGCCATTGATGATGTAAAATTTGATGCAACAAGCGTAGTTCAGCAAAATTACTAGTAGCTCCACCATCCGACAAAAGGAGCTCAACAAGCAAAGCATTATCACTTTCAACCTCAATCTGTCGGTATCCTTTATCCCAAGCTAACCCAAAGCTACTGCACACTAGAGTCTCGCAAGACCCCTCCAATTGAAGCCTCACTTCCTTGTGCTGGGACAGCGCCATCGGAATTCAACTTAACCCAGCCAACCGCCGGAGGAAGCCACCGCAAATCCACTTGCCATGTGTTAACGTGCTTTGACCGCATCTCCAAAGCTTTAAAACTGCGACTCCAAGCAAGACCTGTATCCAAGAGCAAGGAAGAATTTTGATGGCTATTATTAAAAATAGCAAGATTCCTTGATTTCCATAGTAGCCAACACAGAATCAAAAACAAAGTCTGCCAATCCACATTTTGAATTTGCAATGCAAGACTATGCTGCATATTCCATGAGAGCCATTCCTTAAACGAAAGGGAAAAGAACCAGTTATGAAGATGCACAGGCACCATTGTCTTCCACACCGATCGAGCAAAGTCACACTAACGAATGACATGCTCCATTGTCTCCAACGAACAACTGCAAAAAGGGCAAGCACCATCAGCTGCTATGTGCCGACGCAAACATTCCCCATTAGTCAGCAATTTATCTTGCCACAAAAGCCATAGAAATATTCGCACTCTCTAGGGTGTACAAAGCTTCCAAATAATCTTCCAAATTGTACTATCCCTGCAACTATCGACAAACATATTTTTGTATGTTTCAACAAATGAGAAACCATCTCGTGTAACCCATGGCCAAGCTAAGCAGTTCGGACTAGCATCCACATTCGGAGCTTCCATGGTAGCAATATACTTGGCAAGAATCCCTGGTACAAGCATATTAATGCGATCCCAATCCCAATCACCATGATCAGTCACGACATCATAAACCCTCAAGGCAGTATTGATATGACTAGAATGTCCAAATAATTGCCTTAAAGGACCAACCTGTCTAACCCACACATCATCCCAAAAGCATGTAGTGTGACCATCTCCAATGGACCAATAAACATTGCGCAACACCTCCGGCCAAATCCCTATGGGTGACTGCCAAATGTAAGAACAATTGTTGAGATTAATAGACAGTGGCAATAGGCCTTGAATGTTATACTTTTTGCGCAAAATTTGAACCCACAAAGCATCCTCTTGAGATAAAAATCGGTACCCAAGTTTCAAAAGAAATATTTTATTTTGGTCAGTTAGGGACCTTAGTCCTAATCCCCCAAGTTCCAAGGGACGACAACATTCCTTCCAAGCCAACAAAGATGGTTTACGAGTATCCGCAGTGGTTCCCCAAATAAAATTCCTAGTAACTCTTTCAATCTCGTTACAAACCGAGATAGGAATACGGACTGTATACATAAAATAATTCGAGATTGCAAGGAGAACTGATCGTACCAAAGATATACGACCCGTCATCGATAACTTCTTTACCTGCCAACCAGAAGGCTTCTGTTGAATTTTATTAACAAGAAAGTCAAAAATGCCCGTAATCACTCTATTATGCATTAGAGGCATTCCCAAGTAAATTTCCAGATCATCAATCTTGGTAAAACCCATAATACCACAAATCTCTTCAACCAAATTCATAGGTGTATTAGGAGAAAAAAAAATTAGATTTGCTCTTATTCACCTTTTGAGCAGAAAAGTAGCAAAATTTCTCCAAAATAGAAAGAACCACTCTTGTTTGTCCATTGGTTGCCTCACAGAACAACATAAGGTCGTCGGCAAAAAACAAATGAGATAAAGGAGGGCAATGTCTTGAAAGAAACAAAGGCTTCCAAGACCCTGAACTAAGAGCTTTATCAATTAGATACCCAAGACGCTCCACACATAAAACAAAGAGGTAAGGAGATAAAGGATCTCCCTGTCGTATACCATAGGAAGGAGTAAAAGAATCCATTCTGATCCCATTCCATAAAACCTGGAAAGAAGCCGAAGAAACACAATGCATGATAACTGAAATCATTTGTAAAGGCAGATCAACTTCACATAATGTATCACGCAAAAAGTCCCATCGGAGACGATCGTAAGCCTTTTTCAAGTCACTTCAGCACCATACCATATTTACCACCTTTGAACCCCTTTAAAGAGTGCACTGCCTCTTGTGCAATAATTATGTTATCTGTAATATCTCTGCCTGGTATAAAGTTAGCTTGGTTCTGGCAAGTCAGCTTACACATTAAAGGCCGTAATCTATTTACCAATGTCTTTGTTATAGTCTTGTAAAGGACTGTACACAAACTTATTGGTCGAAACTGAGAAACTCGCTCCAATACTTTTGGAATAAGCACCAATGAAGTTCTATTAAGGCTAGGATCTAAAGGAACACCAGCTAAACTTTGACGAACAAGTGAGCAGATAGAATTTCCAACAGTCATCCATTGCGATTGGAAGAATTTTGCTTGGAAGCCACCTACCCTAGGGGCCTTCAAAGGTGCCATACTAAACAAAGCTCGCATTATTTCTTTATCAGGGACAAACAAAACAAGTTTATGCAAGACTTCACGATCAATAGAAGGGAACTTCCCCCAACAAGGAAGCATCCTATCAACCGCATAATCTCAAGTGTAAAGTGTTTTAAAAAATTGTACAACACGCCGACGAAGGACATCATCATCAAAGCACCAATCATTCTCCACAATAAGACCATCAATTTTATTTCGCTTCCGTCTTGCCAATGTATGAGTGTGGAAATAAGAGGTGTTCCTATAACCATTTTGAAGCCATACTGACCTTTATTTCTAGAACCAAAGTAATTCCTCATAACCCAACAATTATTCAATCTCCTGTCGTAATTCAAATTCTCGATGCAAAAGAGAAGCAGAAGACCGTACCTCTAAAATTCTCTGCATACGTTCCAACTCAAAAACAAGCTTCCTTTTACGAACAAAGATATTGCCATACACTTCCTTATTCCACTTCTGAAGAGTAATCTATACTCACTCTAAATTATCCCCAACACCTAGCGAAGAACTCCACTTACTATGCACAACCTTCTTAAAATCATCGTGTAAGAGCCAGCTTGCAACGCACCTAAAAGGGTGAGCACCTCAGTATACTGAAGGCTTTAGAGAAATTAAAATAGGTCTATGGTCTGACTTCAAACGATGAAGATTTTGAATTGTGCATTCCAGTGCAAACGAGTCCCAACTAGAATTTCCAACAGCTCTATCAAGTCTCTGAGATAGCCCTCTCCGACACCAAGTGAACCTCGCCCTAGAGGCGCCTAAATCACGAAGGCTATTAGAAAACAAGAAATCCCAAAACCAACGACAACCAGTTCGACCTGTAAAAGCTCCCTCAACTCTTTCCAAGCTATCTAATATCGAATTAAAATCACCATCTAAGAGCTACGACCCATCCATACGTGTAGCAATGGAAGTAAAAAAATCCTAAAGAAGCTGTCGCATCGCAACCTGAGGACTCACATAGACAGTTAAAAATAGGAAACTTTTTGACCTTTGAACGTTACTAATCCAAATATAGACCACTTGGAATTGAACCTCCAATATGTCCACAATAATATTATCTGACCAACACAGCCATATACCCCCATCAATGCCATCTGCTTCCACTCTAAAAGAATTAGCCAATCCAATCTTTGCAATGACCCTATTAGCCTTCTCAATACTGATTCTAGTCTCAAAGAGACACACCAAGTCTGGGAAATACTCCTTTTTATACTCAGTCAAAAAATTATGGAACCGTGGATGCTCGACCCCTTGGCAATTCTAACAAAGAATACGTGTATCCATATAGAGACAAAAAAAAGAAACAATTTAATAAATATAAGTAACAATATATTAGCATGTACCACACCACTACCATCTTCCTCATCATCCATGCCCTTTTCGAATACTGCCAAGTTAGTATCCATGGGAGCTTTTGCTGTACCCTTCTCAAGAGCACCCACTAACCCCTTCATTGCCAATTGCAGATCAATAGTAGCTTCAACCTGTTACCCCAAAGGTTCATTCGGTGGACGTCCAGGCACAGTACCGACAGCCTGTGTAGCCATATTACCTCTTGGATCCCCTCCATTCGTAGACCCAAACACAAATAATCATTTTCCTTCCATATCCCTGATGCCAAATTCTTAGGCTCAATTATTCGAACATCAACATGCTTATCCTTGGCCAACTTGGAGGATACTGTAACTGGCTGAATATTAACACCTTGACCCTGATTTGGAAAAATTCTGTCACCAAGTATAGATCCATCATCAAGTTACAGAGGGGCTACACTTTCTTTCACCCCAAATCTACCATTTGAAGGCTTCAAAACAACTGAACCCACTTTGGACTTTTGGCCCAGCAAAATACCCTTCCCCTTAGCTCGTTTCAAAGATTTCTCCTTTGCCATGTTGTCATTATCCCCCTTGACCATCAAACTGAAATTATTCCCTTCCTTATAGACAACTGACAGATTGCTTTTCTCATTAAAGACCTCAACCATATCCTTATCCGTCCCCAAATTATCGTCCTCATCCAGATTTAACGGCGTAAATCGCGACCCCCCAAAAGAATCGTTGTTGACTTCTTTCTTGCCATCTGTCGCTAGCCGAGATCTCCCTCTCTAGTGATCCACCATTATCCAAGGTCCGAATTGCTTAGCCTCTACTCTATGTTGGAGCCCCGAAGATGGTGAAACATATGATGGCGGATTCACAGTATTTGGAGGAACAGAGGTATCTCTAGTACACAATTCATATACATGCCTATAGAAACCACATTTGAAGCAAATGGTAGGCAACCCTTCATACTCGACCCGTTGTATACTCCCATTAATTCTTACTTTCAATACCAAAGGCTTCCGTAGATCAACACAGACCCCCAAGCGTGCAAACCTTCCCCAGCCTGCACACATAGTGTTAGCATCGATCTTCACAACCCTACCAATTGCTTGACCTATCGGTCGAAGAAGACAATCAGAATAGTATCCTTCCGGTAACCTCAAAAGTCATATCCAAACCACCTATAGATCAATCTCACTTTGAGTTATAGAAAAAATCCGATGACCACGGTCGAACTGTCAAATACCTTCCAAAAATTATCCAAGGGCCCCCAATAACAACCCGACTATAATCCTGTTCATCCTGAAATCGAACCAGGTAAAAATAATTTTCAAGATCCATCAATTGGATCGCTTTAACTAGATTCCACAAGGAAGTAATTTTATTCAACAAAGCATTGAAACTAATCCGTCCTCCTAGCATTTTAATAATCACCGTTTTGGCCATTCGTCGATCAATATATACCTGGACTCGACTTGAAAAAAGGATCGAAGGCACCCCATCAAGGATCTCAGTAATCACATCCCCATCAACTAACTGGAATGATTCCTCCAAGTCTGTCGATTGCTCCTTGGTAGAATTCTCCCGTAGAAGAGTTGACTTGTACGAAACTCTAGGAATCCCAGAAACTGGAATCTCTTGCCCATACCCATCAATGTCGGATCATCATTGTCCAACTGCAACTTCAGCCGAGTAGGAACTTTCTTAGTTGTCCTACCAATTCCACTTGTCGAGCCAGAACTATTCGCTCCCGCCGTGAGATCCACTGTAGGAAGATTACCGTATGAAGTCATAAATTTTCCACTCAAAGTTATATATTGATTTAATAATTATTTTTATTTGTATAGATATCTCTTTAAGTAATTAATTAGTACTAGATTTACCTTGGAAGGCAAGTAAAGATTATTATTATTATTATTATTCGGGTAAAATATAAAAATAGTCACCTAATTTTCATAAGTTTGCATTTTAAGCATAAAAAATAAAATTTTTTGCAAAATGAACACTTACATTACAAAATTTGTTGATTTTAAACTCTCGTTAAAATTAGAAACGAATATATTACCTGATATTCCAACTATTTTTTTTAATTTTCCACCTTGGATATTATATTCACCGCATTATTTTGGATTCAAATAATTTATTTCCACTAAAAATCACTTAGTGTAAGTGACTCTAAACCTAACAACGAGTTTGAACCAATTTTGAGAAGTGTTAAACTAAACTTATTTGATAAATGTTTTGATATAATAAAGATAATGCTTTTTAATAAAATTTGATAAATTTCAAGAGACAATCCATTTCAAAATATTTCTAAGAGATAAAATTCTAAAACTACTCTTCAAACACTTAGAAACTATTTTGGAACAAGTTCCAATTGAGTAACAAATTTTTCAAATAATTTTTAACAAGTGAAAATTGCTCCCTGGCCCAAAGTATCGATACTTATACCAAGTATTGATACCAATTTGAGCTTCGAAGTTCAGAAAAATTGAGCAAAAATCAAAAGTATTGATTCTCTTAACAAAGTATCAATACTTTGCAAAGGTTATCAATACCCCTACTTGGAATCAGTACTGATTTGAGCTTTGATATTTTGGAAAATTGAACAAAAATAAAAAGTATCGATACCCTTAACAAAGTATCGATATTTATCGATACCCTTCTTGGTATCGATGACTTTTTAAGGATAGATGTTTTGGAAAATCAAATAAAAATTGCTCGAGTATCAATACCCTCCCCAAGGTATCGATACCTCATAGTAAGTATCAATAGTTCCTCTTTTCTATTGATACTATAGGCTTTAACGGTCACTGAATTTAGGCATTAAATGTACAAAGTATCGATACTTGTTGTTGCAGGAGATATTAATGCACTGGTTCTTACATCTCCAAAGGCTTTATTCAATCCCACAAACCTAATGGTCTCGTCCTGAGTTCAGCTGTAACAGAACCATCATTCTCCAAAGATAAATGTGCATTTAACACTCTTAATGCAAACAATGATTTTCGGCTTAGGGCATCTGCAACAACATTAGCTTTCCCCAGATGGTAATTAATCACAAGATCATAGTCTTTTAGTAATTTCAACCATCAACGTTGTCTTAAATTTATCTTCTTTTGTGTCATCAAATACTTTAAACTCTTGTGACCTATAAATATAAGAAATTTCTCACCATAAAGATAATGACACTAGATCTTCAATGTAAAGACAATTGCAGCTAACTCTAGATCATGGGTCAGATAGTTCTTCTCATGCGACTTTAACTGATGAGAAGCATAAGCTGTCACTTTTCTAGCTTGCATCAGTACACATCCCAACCCATTCAGTGATGCATCGCTATAAACAATAAATTCTTTCTCGATCTCAGGCTGTGTTAATATTGGAGCTTCTATTAACATTTTCTTTAACTGATCAAAAATTTGTTGGCACTTTTCTAACCAGACAAATTGAACATTCTTCTAAAGCAACTTAGTCATTGGTAAAGCTATTATGGAGAAATCTCTAACAAATCGACGATAATAACCCGCCAATCCCAGAAAACTATGCATCTCAGAAGCATTCTTTAGAACTTTCTAGTTGAGAATAGTAGAAACTTTGCCTGGATTGACCCGTATTCCTTCTGAAGATACCACATGGCCTAGAAACCCAACTTTTCGAAGCCAGAACTCACATTTACTGATTTTGCATACAGTTGCTTTTCCCACAAAATCTGCAACACCTCTCTCAAATGTTGAATATGCTTTGACTCCATCTTTGGAATAAATTAGTATGTCATTAATAAATATCATTACAAATCTATCCAAATGCAACTGAAAAACTCAATTAATCAAATCCATAAATGCTGCTAGGGCATTAGTTAACCCAAACGACATCACCAAAAATTCATAGTGTCCATATCGAGTCCTAAATGCAGTCTTCGACATATCATAGTCTTTTACTCGCATCTGATAGTATCCCGACCTGAGATCTATTTTGGAAAATACGGTTGCACATTTCAATTGATCAAACAACTTGTCAATACAAGGCAACAGATATTTATTCTTTTTCTAACTTTGTTCAGCTATCGATAATCTATACACATTCTCATAGAATCATCTTTTTTCTTCACAAACAACACTAGTGCACCCCAGGATGATACACTCGGATGAATAAAACCTTTGTCTAATAATTCTTGCAACTGTGCCTTTAACTTTTTCAACTAAGTCGGTGCCATTTTATATGGTGAAATCGATATCTGTTTAGTGTCGGGTACCAAATCAATAAAAAATTTCACTTTTTTTATTGGAGATAATCCTGATAATTCTTCAGGAAACACATCTGTAAACTTGTTATGAACGGTACCTGATTCAATTTTATTCTTGAATCCCATGTGTCAAGTATATAGGCTAGAAATGCTTCACAACCCTTACAAACCATTTTCTGTGCAGAAATAGCTGAAATCACTCTAGTATCACTATTCAATCTGCTGGACACAACTGTGATCATCTCACCTGTTGAGCATTTTAAATCGATCTGTCTCTGTTTGTAGTTAACCACTGTACCATGCTCAGATAACCAATCCATACTCGAGATTACATCGAACTCGTGAAACGGTAATAACATCATATTAGTAGGAAATTCACAGCCTTGAACTTTCAGTGGACATTTACGACACACCAAATTAACTATGACACTATGACCCAACGGGTTTGCAACTTGAACATCAAACTTATTTGACTCAACAGACAAATTTTTATTAATTGCCAAAGTAGTACAGATATATGAATGGGTCGATCCTGGGTTAATCAAAGCACACATAATATCATTAAAGAGATAGAATATACCAGTAACAACATCAGGTGTGGTAGCCTTCTCTCTAGCTCGATAGCATATGTCTTGGCAAGTGATGAGCCTCGGACCTGTTGGTTCTATCTTTATTGTCTCTCCAGTTACCACCCATATTACTATTTTGACCTGTGCATTTACCCTTTTACGGGGTGATAGGGGGTTTTACACTTCGATCCTCTTTTTCATCAAGTGCCATCGGATAATTATGGACAAGGTGATCGATTGCTCCACATCTAAAATACGCTTCCCTTCTGAACTAACACTCCTCGAGATGGAATCTCCCACAATGCTCGTATACAGGGTTTGGTGCATTACGGATACTAGACACTATCCACAGGTCGATTTTGAAATTTGGATTCAGGTTACCCCGATCTGCTCTTACTTTGAAATCTAGATGATGCAGCCATACGATTTTCATTTTCTTTGGATTTCTTCGACGCGGCATCGAGAAGGTCTTGGAAGGGCTCTTTTTACCGAATTCCTGGAATCTCTTTTGCCTCTGTCTCTTATGATTATAAATTTCTTCCATCTTCTGAGCTCGATTTGTCAAAACAATGAATGGTCGTAATTTTGAACTGTTAACCATCATCTTAATTTCATCATTCAGCATGTCTTCAAAATGGATACACGTCTTCGTCTGTCGGGACAATCTCCCGGGCATACTTACTGAGGTGTACGAATTCCTGTTCATACTTAGCAACTGACTTGTTACCTTTTTTTAATTCCAAAAAAATTCCTTCTTCTTTCGATCTAGATACCTTTTGCTGATGTACTTCTTTTTAAATTTAGTTTGAAAGAATTTCCAATTAATTTCATTTTCAAGAACCACTAACAGCATTGTTGCCCACTAGCTATATGCTTCGTCTTTCAATAATGACACAACACACCTTAGATAATCTTCAAGAGGGCAGACCATTTCATTCAGAACTCTCAACGTATTTTCTAACCAGTACTCAGCTCTAGACAGATCATCCTCTATGCTTCCGCGAAACTCTTTCGCCCCATACTTTCTGATCTTATTTGTCGGAAAGCGGCATCTCTACTCAACCATTGGAGGAGGTGGAGGCATATTTGGAGATACCACCGGTCGCATAGCAGGTTGTGCAGTAAGAGTTGGAGGTTGTAGAGCCCTTGGATTGTTTCTTATAAACTCAAAAAACCACTGGCCCATCAAGCCAAAGAACATATTTTTGGCTTCATTCTCAATCATCGGCAAAACTGGCACACCTCGACTTGGACCAAAACTTGCACCAAAATCAGAAGTCAGAATATTGCTCCTCATTTATTTTTCCTCATTCTGAATCAGACATTTTTAATTATTTCCAAAAACTAAGGTTAGATCGGATCTATCATGATCACACTATCATAAGTTTATATGAAATGTAATTTTAACTTTTAAAAACTTAATTTCAATCTAAGAATCAGCTAAATCATAGCTCCGATATCACTAAATGTAACACCCAAAACCTGATACCATTGTCGGTTAAGGTCTCGAGGTTTCAGATCATTTATAACCAAAACAAATACAATTTAGAACATCATTTCAAAGTTACACTCAATAGGATAAATTACAATTCAATTAAGTATATTACATTCTCTTTTACAATATCTCACATTTAACAGTGATCAAATTAAGTTACAATTGAAAATCAAACAAAAATATCAAATTTCTCAAAACAAGAGCCACACGTCGTGCCTCAGATTGTGTGTCAGATCGTCTTACCCGAAACACCAATACACGGTCGTGTCACAAATCGTGTGACAGGACGTGTGAGCATGCAAAAATAACCCACACACCCGTGTGTAAAATAGTGTGCTGGACCCTGTGTAAATGCGAATTACGGCCACACAGCTATGTCCCAGCCCGTGTGAGGCTTGCACCTAATTTTTCCAAGGCACATGCCCTTGTGTTGGCCAGTGTTCTAGACAGTGTTTACCTTCGAAAAAGCCTAAAATCTTGTATAAATTCATTACCATTTGGCTAAAATAATACATAAACTTACCATTCAAAACAACTTAATCATAAACAAGGATATATTCCTTTTCTAAGCATATTAACATTCAAAGCAAAATCATATCTTAACTAGCAAGGTGAAATTTCATCATTCATCAACTAACATCCCAACTACATAACATACAAAACAATCCAAGCAAGTTTCTCCTAGTACATGCCATATAAGTCAAGTGATGTAAAAACTATCGAACGAGCTCTTGTGATAGTGTGATTCTTCTTGAGGATCTGATCTTCAATAGAAAAACGGATCTACAAAATAATAAACAAAAACACAAGTAAGTTTACAAAGCTTAGTAAGCTCGTAAGAATGATTAACTTAATGAATGGAATTACAATTATCAAATTGAAAATTTAATTGTACGAACTTACCGGACTAGTTTGTAGTTATGAACTAACTCTAGGGACTATTCTGTAATTTTCCATTTTTCCCGATTCGTAGCACGTTCTTGATCTATCACAAAAAATCATTCAATTTTCTCATTAAATCATGAAATTTAAATCATTTATTGCATTTAAGTCCTTTATAGGAAATTTACAAAATTACCCCTAAATTTTCATTTTTATTCAATTTAGTCCTTAGACCTTAAATACGCAAAATAACCCATTTTTCTTTCAATCCCATACCAGTCGAACACTCATGAGTATCTACACAATTCCTACATGCAGTTATTTCACATCAAGTACATGTATTTTATTATTTTTGTAATCTAGTCCCTAAACCCTAAAATCATAAAAAATCACTTCACAAAATCATCAGAAATAACAACCAAGCGTACAAAATTTCCATAAAATTTCAAAAACAAGCTCATTCATCAATGATATAATTTATAACATTTGAAAGATTTAGAAATTAGTCCTTAGGCTAGCTAGATTAAGCTAATACGGACTCAAAAACATAAAAATCACTAAAAACGGGTGAAAAATCACCTACCAAAGGTTGAACCTAGCTTGGCCGAAACTTCAAGCTCTCTCCTTAGGGCTTCTTTCTTTTCTTTTGTTTAAATGAAGAAGATTACCAAATTGCTTATTTACCCTTTTAATTATCATCAAATTTGGCAATTCTCATGCCCATTACCGTCCACTCAAACTCCTCATAGTTTATTTACCATTTAAGGACCTTAACTTACCTTCCAATTGGCATCTAATGCCTTTAATTTGTAGAACATAACTTTTACACCTTTTACAATTTAATCCTTTTCACTTAATTACCTATCTGAATGATAAAATTTCTTAACCAAAATTTAATACGACACTAATGAAATCATAAATATTAAATAATTAATATTTATGAACTGACTCGTCGGAGTTGTGGTCCCGAAACCACTATTTTGACACACTGAAAAATGGGTTGTTACACTTCTTGGTATCGATAACGTTTTAAGGATAGATGTTTTGGAAAATCAAATAAAAATTGCTCGAGTATCAGTACCCTCCCTAAGGTATCGATACCTCATAGCAAGTATCAATATTTCCTCTTTTTAGGCTTTAACGGTCACTGAATTTAGGCATTAAATGCCCAAAATATCGATACTTGTTATTGCAGGAGATATTAATGCTCTGGTTCTTACAAATCCAAAGGCTTTATTCAATTTCCCACCAACCCAAATGGTTGGGAATCTATTAGAAGGTATAAATACCAGCTTTCAAAGCTTCTATAACAACAAGAGAGATTTATACAGCAAAGTATTGGAGTACTTTGAGGATCGTACGCAAGGGAGACGAAACTAAAATAATTATAATCTCTACATTGATAGGTCTAATTAGAAATTTAATTAAACTATATAACAAAGAAGTCTAAGGTGATGTGAAATCATATTTTATAAAAATAATTAAAAGCATAAAAATAAAGAAGGAAAAACAATTTGTAGATTTTATCAATTCTATAAAAATAATTAAAAGCATAAAAATAAAGAAGGAAAAACAATTTGTAGATTTTATCAATTCTAAGGATAGAAGATTAACTCGTTTTGGTGGTCATAACTAACTCCTATTTCGGGTTCAACTAAATCAACTAGTCATTAACCTAGCAGGATCTCTCGATCTTCCACTAAATTAATGAGTCTGTAAGAACTACTTATCTCTCGACCTCGGAGTCCATATCGGATTTAGGTAAGGTGTTCATGGATAAGCAACACCAACCTATATGACTTCTTAGCCTAAGGTTTTAAGTTCTTCCTATCTCAACCAGCTGATTTGCTAAGAAGCCCTAAATAGAATTTAATCACTCCCACGTCCACTTGTTAAAGGATTAGTTCCCCATGGACCTAATAAACATCGTAATCTTGATTGAAAAGATAAACCTTGTAACCTGGTTCGATCACTATAACCGAGAAAGTAAGTGTTACAACGAATTTGCAAATCAATATTAATCATATTAGAACATTATTCTATCATTCAAGTCAAAAATCGCACATACATTCTATAGTGGGGACCTATTTGTAAAATTTAAAAATAATATACGGTGTAATTTGTGAAATTTAAGAGTTTAAACATAATTCTCAAAAATTTCAGTTGGTATCAATACCCTAAGGAAAATCGATACGCTACCTCGATTCTGTTTTCCTTGAAAAAGCAATAGTATCAATATATATTTCCTAGTATTGATATTTTATGAAAAATATTGGTACCTAAGTAAAAATCGGTACCAACTTAGTATTCTGCCAAATTTTAAAAACTGTACTTGCAAATAATTATCAATATTGATAATAAAATATTGATACCGAGGTTTAGGTTTGATAAAACTGTACCATAATAACTCATCTACTTAAACATTTACAATAGAAGATCACTCAACTAGATATTTATATATATTACCATAATTAAGACCCCTATAATTTCTTTCACATTCACATCAGTTACATTCTAATGAGCATGTATATATACCAACCAATCAACTAAGATTTACCCATTGCAAGAATCACAATCACAACATCAAAAGATCATCTAAAAATATTCATACATTCATATTCCAAAGTGAAGATGATATATAAACTTAAAACCTATCCTAGTCCATACCTTTACAATGAGACATCCTATTTACATGCCATAATTAACCAAAAGTTTGGCATAAAAAAGATTGAATATAGTATATAAAAGATGTGATGGCTCCAACGATCCAATCCACGAAGAAAATCAAAAGATCAAAAATTTACAGAACAAATAAATTGAAGTTAGTATCATAATTACTTAATAATTCTCCAAAGAACCTAATACAATTAACATTTTTCTCAAGGACAACCAATATCTAACAAAATTCATTAATATCAAGATCACTAAAATATAATCCTTCAATAGCGTTATTATAAAAGGAATCAATAACAATTTCATTACGTTTACGCTCGTCAGGTTGCACACTTTTACGCTACTATGAAATACTCAAATTTACACATGAATATATTAATATATATATATAGTTATCAACTTATTCAATGTTAATATTGAAATAAAGTAAGTCTATAAATAGAACTTACCTATTAAGTAATTCCACGAACGGAGACTAGTTGGCAACTTTGCCCTTTCCTTGTATGTCCTCCACAAGTTACGATTCTTGATCTAGAAAACAATTTCATTCCATTAACACTTGAATTTCCATTTCAATAACTAATTCATTTCCTTAACCTTTTTAAGATAATTTTGTAAAATTATCTTCAATGGTTTAACTTTTGCATAACTAGGTCATTTACTCAAAACTCACAATTTAACTACAATACATGAGGAAACTAATTTTGTTCATGCCAATTAAAGTTCATGTATGCACAATCAACAACAAGGTTTCATCTTTTTCACAATAATTTTTATTGACTCTTACTATTTATTCACTTAGTCCTTAACTTTCAATTTCACAACAAATCCCTCACAAATTACTCATATCTAACTCTTAACATTAATTACCCATTGATGGCAACCAAAACTTGTCAAAGCCATTAATGGTAACACCCTAACATTCAAGAATTTTACAAATAAATCCGCCATTTAGATAGATCAACTAACACAAGCTTAACTATAACAAAATCATTAAGAAAATTTCACAAGAAATCTTACTAAAATGGAGAGATGCTTGGCAAACTCCCCTTTTCCCCAAATTTCCTTGGCTTCTCGTCGAAGAAGAAGAAAAAGGAATGAATTTCTTCAATTTCTTTCCCTTTTTTCTCATCCACTAAATTTTTATTATTGTTTTAATTAATCATTTCATCACTACAAATATCTATAGTAGTTTACCAACTTCTCCACTAATTCTTAAGTGTGGTATAATTGCTATCTTGGTCCCCTAAATTCCTTTTTATAACTAATCAACCTATTTCACTCATAGAGGTTAACTTTAATAACTTTTACTTTTTAAATCCTTTTCACTTAATTAACCATTATTTCATTTAAGCCTCATAAAATTAACATGTCTCTATCTAACCCTCATAAATATTAAAATAGCAATATTTGCTAATTTATTCGTTGGAGTACGTGGCCCTGAGCCATTAATCCCGACACTACAAAAAAAATTGGGCTGTTACAACTCTTCCCCCCTTATGAAATTTTGTCTTTGAAAATTCTTACTAGGAAATATGTTTGGGTATTGTTTTCTCATCGAGTCCTCAGTTTCCCATGTAGCTTCTTCTACCCTGTGACGATTCCATAACATTTTCACTAAAGGTACTATTTTGTTTCTAAGCTCCTTTACCTCACAAGCTAAAATTTTAACCAATTCTTTCGAATATGACAAGTCTGGTTGTATTTCCACTTCACAAGGAGAGATTATGTGTGAAGGATCTGACTGATAATGCCTCAGCACCGGTACATGGAATACATTATGAATCTTTTCAAGCTTTGGAGGTATTGCTAATCCGTAAGCTACTGGACAAATTCTCTCTATAATTTCATACGGTCCAATGAATTTTGGACTCAACTTTCTTTTCTTTCGAATCGAATTACTTTCTTTCACGGTGAGACTCTCAGAAACACTTGATCACCAATGAAAAATTCTATGTCATCTCTTTTAAAATATGCATACGATTTGTGGTGATCTAGCGCTGCTTTTAATGGATCCCGTATTATCCGAACCTTATCTTCTGCCTCACGAACCAATATCATACCAATTGACTTGGATTCACACAGCTCTATCTAGTATAACGGTGTCTTGCATTTTCTACTATATAAAGCTTTAAATGGTTTCATTTTAATACTAGATTGATAGTTATTATTATATGCAAATTCTACCAAGGGTAAATACTTCTCCCAACTACCCTCGAATTCCAATACACAACATCGCAACATATCTTTCAAAACCTGAATCACTCGCTCTGATTGTCCATCTGTCTGCAAATGATACACGGTGTTAAAATTTAGTCTTGTGCCTAGAGCTTCATGAAGTTTACTCCAAAATCTAGAAGTGAATCTCGAATCCCTGTCAGAAATGATAGATAGTGGCACAGCATGCAGTCTAACAATCTCTGACACATATAGCTTTGCTAGCTTCTCCAGTGAATAGTCAGTACAAACAGGGATACAATGGGTTGATTTTATCAGCCTGTCAATAATAACCCAGATAGAGTCCTTCTTCCTTGGTGTCACTGTCAACCCCGAAACAAAATCCATTATGATTCTCTCCCACTTCCATTCAGGAATAGTGATAAGCTGTAGTAACCTTGATGGTACTTGGTGTTCATCTTTCACTTGTTGACAGACCATACATTTAGCTACGAATTCAGAAATTTCACGCTTCATGCCCTACCACCAATACATTTTCTTTAAGTCATTAAACATCTTAGTATTACCTGGGTGTATGGAATATGAACTATCGTGAGCCTCAGCTAAAATATCTATCTTGAGTTCTAGTTTATTTAGGACACATAATCTATTACGAAAGTACATCATACCGTCCTCTCCTACTAAAAATCCCGTAGTTATGTCATTTTGGATTTGCTTTTGTTTGGCTAGCATCTTTGGGTCTTTTTCTTGCATTTCTTTAATCCTCTGAAGAAATAATGGTCTAGCTAGGCAATGATGCAACCATCACTCTGTATTGATTAGCGAGCATTTAATGCTTTCAATACATACATCGATTTTCGACTTAAAGCATTTGTGACAACATTTGTCTTTCCCGGGTAATAATCTATGATCAAGTCGTAGTCCTTCAATAATGCAAGCCACCTCCACTAATGGAGATTTGAGTTCTTTTTGAGTTATTAAGTATTTTGGACTCTTAAGATCCAAATATATGTGCACTTCTTGCCAAAAAGGTAATGTCACCAAATCTTTAAAGCAAACACGACCATTGCTAACTCTAAGTTGTGTGTCGGATAATTTCTTTCATGAGTCTTTAGTTGTCGGGAGGCATAGACTACCACTTTTCACTCTTGCATGAGTACACAACCCAAGCCATTTAGCAAATTTCTCAGATTTAGGTTGAGTCAAAATTAGAGCTTTAGTTAACATCTTTTTCAATTGTTCAAAACTTTGTTGGCATTTATTAGTCTAAACAAATTGAACACCCTTCTGTAGTAGTTTCATCATCGACAAAGCAATAATCAAGAAGCTCTTCACAAAGCGCTTGTAATAGCCCGCTAACCCTAGAAAGCTTTGTACTTTAGTGATTTTCCTCCAAGGCTTCCAGTTCACAATTGCTGAGATTTTGCTCGGGTCGACACGGATTCCTTTAGCAGAAATCACATGTCCCAAAAATCCAACTTCAGTCAACCAGAACTTACACTTACTAAACTTAACATAAAGTTGCTTTTCTCATAAAATTTGTAATACTATCTTTAAATGTTGTGCTCTACTTCATTCTTGGAATAAACTAAGATATCATCGGTAAACACCACAACAAATCGGTCTATGTATGGCTTAAACACCCTATTGATAAGATCAATGAACGCGATACGAGCATTTGTCAAACCAAACGGCATGACCAGAAATTCGTAATGACCGTATCAAGTTTTGAAAGCTATTTTCGGAATATTCGCTTCCTTAACTCGTAACTAATAATACCCAAAGAGCAAATAAATTTTTTAGAACATAATTGCTCCCTTCAACTGATAAACAAATCGTCTATTCAAGGCAATGAGTATTTATTCTTTATCATCACTTTATTCAGTTGCCGATAATCTATACACAATCTCAAAGTACCGTCTTTCTTCTTAACAAATAATATAGGAGCTCACCAAGGTGACACACTCAGTCCAATAAATCCACGCTCCAGTAACTCTTGGAAATGAGACTTTAATTCTTTTAATTCAGTTGGGGCCATTCAGTATGGTGCCATAGATATCAGGGTAGTTCCTAGTGCCACATCAATAACAAACTCAATTTCCCTTTCTGGTGATAACCCTGGTAATTCTTCAAAAAGACATCCCTAAACTCTCGTACTGTTGGAACCTAATCTATCTTGGGTTCAAATGTCTTAGTGTCTAAAATATAAGCCAGATAAGCTTTCGCACCTTTGTGAATAAACTTTTGTGCATTCAGAGCCGATATTAAATTGAACGTGCAATCAGATCTTTCTGTTTCAATACTCAATGAATCCCCATTCAAACACTTCTAGATAATTCGCTTGTGTTTACAACTAACCACCGCATCATGAACGATTAGCCAATCCATTCCTAATATAACATCAAATTCATCGAATGGTAACAACATCAAATCATCCATAAATTCATAACCCCGAAATTTAGTGTACAATTTGTACAAATTTTATTAACTATCACATTGTGGCCTATTGGGTTTAACACTCTAACATCAAATTCAGTAGACTCAATAGGTATTTTCTTTTTAGAGGCTAATGTTGTGCATATATAAAAATGTGTAGATCTAGGGTCAATTAACAGAATAACAGTAGTATCCAGAAGAGTAAAAATACCAACAATGACGTCAGGTGCTATAGCTTCTTCTTTAGCTCGAATCGTATATGTCTTGACTGGTGCTTGACCCTCAGATCTAAAGGTCGAATCACGCGATTCGTTCCAACTCACATCAGAAGTACTCCCAGGTCTTGATTTTCTACTCTTTTGTACAGTAGTAGTAGGCCTCATTATTGGTTCCAAACCATACTCGCTCCTACATGGACACTCTTGGACGATGTTCAAATGACCCGTAGTGAAAACAAGCCCCAGATCTGACCCTACATTCACCCCCGTGAGATTTGCCACATAGCTTACAAACAGGAACATATGTATTTCTTACACTACCAGCACTTTCCATTGAAGTAGCTTGAGACCTTGAAGGAAATTGATTAAAAGTGCTTCTTGTCGGATTTCCTACTGTAGGGACAGAGTGTCTACTAGTTTCACGTGGCTTCTTAGGTGGAGGAGCAAAAAAATTTCTAAATTCACTCCGTTTACTCGAGGTCCCTTTCTTGGCCTTAGCTTGCTTCTTCTCTTTCCATATTGCTTCCATCTTCTGAGCACGTTAGGATAACACAAATTCTTTAATTTCCAACATCCCTACCATGGCTCGAATGTCTTTATTCAGTCGTCTTTCGAATCTAGCACACATCTCGGCTGCAGAAGTCATTTGTTCCCGGGAATAGTTACTTAGGTTCACAAATTTGCACTCATACTCTACCACTGACATATTTCCTTGTCTCAGATAAATGATTTCTCACTTCTTATCTTCTAAGTATAACTGACAGACATATTTCTTCCTAAATTCCTTTTGAAAAAGCTCCCACATCACTCATTCACAAGGAATCACAGAGGTCAAAGTAATCCACCAATGATATGCATCCTCCTTCAGAAGCAAAACAACACATTTTAAACTATTATCAAGAGAGCAGTTTAGTTCATCAAACACACGTTGTGTATTCACTAGCAAATACTCTGCTTTGGCCGGATCGTCATTGTAAAGTCCTAAAAATTCTTCAACATCATGCTTACGTATTTTATCAGTAGGTGGGCAATGAATTGATATGTACTCTATATTTTGATGCCATGTAGGCATGTTAGGGGGCACTGGAGGGGGCGAAGGCCGTGGGGCCATCGTATTGTTTTGCATGAATTGAGCAAAGCACTCATTCATCATGTGAAAGAACATATCACGGTTCCCACTTCCAATTTTTTGAGATCTGAACACATCTTGATTTGCTCCCTGACAAGCAGCAGCGTGACTTTCTACCTCATCATTAATCGTAGGATTGTTTCTATCTACCATTTCTATACAATTAAAAGAAAACAATGTCAGATTGGATCATAAGCATCACATAACTTGCAAGTTAATATGGCATGTAATTTGTAGACTTTATGCACGCTATGTTTAGTCCTAGAATCGACTAACCATTACTTTGATACCACTAAATGTAACACCCCTTACCTGGTCCGATCATTGTAACTGAGCAAGTAAGTGTTACAACGAATTTTCAAATCAATATTAATTATATTAGAACATTATTCTATCATTCAAGTTAAAAATCACACATACATTCTATAGTGGGTACCTATTTGTGAAATTTAAATATAATATATGGTGTAATTTGTGAAATTTAAGAGTTTAAACATAGTTCTAAAAAATTTCAGTTGGTATCGATACCAAACCTCAATTCTATTTTCCTAGAAAAAGAAGTAGTATCAATATTTTATGAAAAATATCGGTACCTAAGTAAAAATCGGTACCAACTTAGTATTCTGCGAAATTTTAAAAATTGCACTTGTAAATAATTATCGGTATTCGATAATAAAATATCGATACCGAGGTTTAGGTTTGATAAAACTATACCATAATAACTCATCTACTTAAACATTTACAAAATCACAGATATTTATATATATTACCATCATTAAGACCCCTATCATTTCATTCACATCCACATCAGTTACATTCTAATGAGCTTGTATATATACCAACCAATTAACTAAGATTTATCCATTGCAAGAATCACAGTCACAACATCAAAAGATCATTTCAAAATATTCATACATTCATATTCCAAAGTGAAGATGATATATAAACTTAAAACGTAGCCTAGTCCATGCCTTTACAATGAGACATCCTATGTACATGTCATAATTAACCAAAAGTTAGGCATAAAAAATACCGAAGATAGTTGCGGAAAGATGTAATTGCTCCGACAATCCAATCCACGAAGAAAATCAAAAGTTAATAAATATACAAAACAAATAAATTGAAGGAAGTATGATAATTACTTAATAATTCTCCAAAGAACCTAATACAATCAACATTTTTCTCAAGGACCCCCAATATCCAACAAAATTTGTTGATATCAAGATCACTAAAATATAATCCATTAATAGCATTATTATAAAAGGAATCAATAGCAGTTTCATTACGTTTACGCTCGTCAACTTGCACATGTTTACACTCTTCAGCTTATATACGTTTGCGCTTGTCAGCTTGCACACGTTTATGCTCGCCATCTTATATACATTTACGCTCGTCAACTTGCACACATTTACGCTACTATGAAATACTCAAATTTACACATGTATATATATATATATATATAGTTATAAACCTATACAACGTTAATATTGAAATAAAGTAAGTCTATAAATAGAACTTACCTATTAAGTAATTCCACCAACCGAGACTAGTTGACAACTTTGCCCTTGCCTCATACATCCTCCACAAGTTATGATTCTTGATCTAGACAACAATTTCATTCCATTAACACTTGAATTTCCACTTCAATAACTAATTCATTTCCTTAACCTTCTTAAGATAATTTTATAAAATTATCTTCAATGGTTTAACTTTTGCATAGTTAGGTCATTTATTCTAAACTCACAATTTAACTACAATACATGTGGAAACTAATTTAGTTTATGCCAATTAAAGTTCATGTATGCACAATCAACAACAAGGTTTCATCTATTTCATAATAATTTCTATTGACTCTTGCTATTTATCCCTTAGTCCTTAACTTTCAATTTCACAACAAATCCCTCACAAATCCCTCGTATCTAACTCTTAACATTAATTACCATTGATGGCAACCAAAACTTGTCAAAGCCATTAATAGTAAAACCCTAACATTCAAGGATTTTACAAATAAATCCCCCATTTAGATAGATCAACTAACACAAGCTTAACTATAACAAAATCACTAAGAAATTTTCACAAGAAATCTTACTAAAATGGAGAAGAAGAAGAAATGAATTTCTTCAATTTCTTTCTTTTTTTTCTCATCCAATAAATTTTTATTATTATTTTAATTAATCATTTCATCACCACAAATATCTATAGTGGGTTACCAACTTCTCCACTAATTCTTAAGTGTGGTAAATTGTTATCTTGGTCCCTTAAATTCCTTTTTATAACTAATCAACCTATTTCACTCATAGAGGGTAACTTCAATAACTTTTACTTTTTAAATCCTTTTCACTCAATTAACCATTATTTCATTTAAGTCTCATAAAATTAATATGTCTCTATCTAACCCTGATAAATATTAAAATAGCAATATTTACTAATTTATTCTTCGGAGTACGTGGCCCTGAGCCACTAATCCTGACACTACAAAAAAAATCGGGATGTTACAAACATAAGTAATAGGTCAAGAATAGAGTTTAAGAATAATCCTGATATATATTATTAATCATGCGAATAATAATCCACGAAGAGTCGTGATTTGCCCATTTCGTACCTAGCAGATTGAACTAATTTTTGTATTTGATGAGCTTGAAATCTAGTAATTTCCTTTATATTTTATGAATTTTTAGTCTAATTTTCATTTTCTAATAAATTGTGTTAAGAAGGTTGTATTATTACTTTTAAGGCCAAAAGAGGCCAAAGATTAGCTAACATACTTCTTGAGTGCATAAGAAACTAGTAGCAGTGAGCCATAATGATACTGACCGCTTCGTCATGACATAGACAACCTTATTTCTCAACAAAGGGATCAGTAGTGAGGAATCCTAACACTGCTTGCTACGTCACGACATAGGTCCTAGTGTGTCGCGACATTGGCCCCAAACTCCAACTCTGCATCCAGCAAGGGGCATTTTTGTCTTCACATCACAACTTGGGCACGAAGGACAGTAGCTAACCTAAGGTTGAGGAAAAACGACCATCTAAAATCTATAAATAGGACCTTTAAGCACTAGGGTTGAACACCATTCCTTAGATTTAGTTTTTAGTTTCATTTGTATTTTCATCTTTAGAAACAAGATTGTAGAAACTCGCATAAATGATCAAAGAGTTTTACCCGATAGATCACTTAATACAATTTTAGTTTCTTTTTCATTTTCTTTTGCACTTATATGTTTTTATATATTGTTTCATTTATGAATAAAGAAACCATGAGGAACTAATTCCATTTTGGGGAATTAGAGAGTGGACTTATGAATAATTGATTGTTGTTTTATAGGGATTTTACCTTTTGGATCAATTGTTTGGGAAAGCAAGAGCATGAAACAAACACTAGGCCTAACAACCCCAGAAAGTCATCTAGGTGGGAATGAACCCAAAATTGGTATTGCCCATCCGTGAACACCTTTTACCCAAAACGATTTAGATTGTGACATCTAGCGATAAGTAATCTCTATCGACTTGCTATGCCGGCGGAAGATTGAGAGATCCAACTAGGTTACTGACTAATTGATTGGAGGAAAATCCCTAAAACCTAACAATCAAGGAAATCATATGAAAACGACCTAATTTCCCCAAAGTTGTTTATAAGATTTTCTACTTCTCAAACTTTTGCTCTAATTTCTTATTTTGTTTATCTTTTTTTTATGCTCTCTACAACATATTCTTTTACTTTTTGTACTATAAAACCCTAAAATAAGTACTAATTACTTTTACTCTTTGCAAGGATTTAATTTACTATCGCTTCAAGCCTCTTTTAGGTATGACCCTCAGAATACTATTAAGTGTTCCGTTGTAACACACTATACTCACAGTCTGACCTGTATACTTACAGAAAGCCGAAATCTACATTGAACTAGAGTATGTTCGGGGGCGGTCAAGTTGACGAATCCAAAAGTCAAGTTTCATGACAAATGAAAATAAAAACTAGAATATAATTACAAATAAAAATAAACCTATGAACAAAATAGCTAAATAGAAACTAAAAAATAAAACTAATTGAAAACCGTAACCTAAAACTTGAATAAAAACTATTTATGAAGTGTTTAGAGCTATCTATTTATAGGCTTAAGGTTGGTCGTCATCCATTAACCTAATTCAACAGACGTTTTTGCATTAAAGTTTGTTGTACGGGCCAAAATGTCCTTGGCTCATTGATTCCTCTCGTAAAGGCGGTGTTGCAACAGCCTTTGGCTTATGTCGTGACATTGATGGCAATTTATGAGTTGAGGCTTGATTATAGGACTGTGTCACGACACCCTCTAGCTATGTTGTGACACAAAAGGCAGTTTACTCCTTTTGAGTGCTCTACTCACTATGTTGTGACCTCGGCACTTTGTGTTGCAACATCGTAGCCATTCTCATGTTCTTATGGCTCCGAATGATGCATGCACACTCACAAAATACGTTGGCATTCCTTTAGGCCTATTTTGGCCCCTAAGGTCATATAAATGGCTCAAATTACACTTCTTATTATTTACGAACTAAAAGTGAAAACTAAGTAAAAACATAACTAAATTTCTTTTATACAAGCTCTATAAGTACTTAAAATGGTTTAATATACTACAACGAATTGTGACAGATCAAACTCCCCCACACTTAAGTCATAGCTTATCCTTAAGCAAGAAAACTTAAAAATGAAAAAATATATATAAAAGACGTCTCTTGAGCAACTATGATATAAAGAAAAGTTTTGGAACAACGTAACTAGTTATAATCATAAATACACGTTCTGGCATGATATGTAAACGACTTACCACTCTCAATTACAAAGTATATAAGCAACTAGGTCCTCAAATATATTGGTCCACCAATAAATCATACATGTAAATTGATTATCCTAGCAGAATACAAACAATTATCATTGCAATTACTCGATACAATGTTTGTTCATAAATAGATTTACCTAGTTCACATAGGAATTTTTTACTTGTAACGTTCTAAGGCTTAAGGTTGGTATGAAATTCAAGAACAAGGAGCATCAAAATAGTTTCAAGTATGAAATTAGTTTGACACATCGAATTGTCCCCTATTTTCCCCCTTTAGTAACCCTTTCCCACTCACCCTTTTCTCTCCATCTCTTACCTTCCTTATTTTTCCATGTAGGAAGGCATAATGTAATACTAGCAACTATGGTCAGCTTACAAGTTTTTGTGTACTAATAATTGAGTTTCTGAATTTTGTGAATTGTTTTAGGGTTACCTCTAACTTTTTCAATATTTTCTCACTCACAATGTTTTTCATTATTCAATTACTTTTCCTACTCGTTTTGTCTTTTTTCTGAATTTTTCTTTTGTTTACACATTTTTAGCTTAACCCCTAGTCACACTATTTCTTCCTATTTTGCTCTGATTTTACAAAACCACTGTTATGTTTCTACCTATCCCTCAATATGTATGACTCGATGTCTAAGTTCGTGTAATTTAGGGACCAAAGATAAATGGTAAGTACAAAATGCATTTTGGTTTTATGTTTCATATGAAGGTTCATCAAGAAGGTTTTTTTTGGCTTAAATATGGGTACTAAATATTGATTAAAAAGGTTGACTTTTTGGCTCAAGTTTATACCAAACAATGCCTTAGGTCATCTGTAAGAATCTCAATATTCACAAATTTAATTAATCAAGTAATCACAAGTCTAACCATTTATCATTCATACTAAAATGCTTGTTTCCCTATATTCTCTTTGTCATTTGGTATATTCAATTACTTAGTGCCTATTTACAATGTAATATATAGAACTTAGTAGTCTAATAATTGAAAATTTAAAATCATTCACTATCATGCCAAATTTATAGTAAATACAATCAACCTATATACTTGCTCCAAAACAGTCACTTGTATTTCTACAAGCTCAAGCACACTTCAGACAAGAAAAATAAAGGAAAAAGCATAAAAATATAAAAATTAAACTTCCTATGTTAGCCCCACACTTTATATAGCACATTATCATTCATCTGCAACCCTAAATATATAATGAATAAAGTTATTCGATTGATCGTGACATTGTCGAAACCTTATGGTGTGTTCCTCCTTCCTTTTTTGTTAAAGCTCGTAATCGTAGTGCTTTCTTTGTGTTGGGTTCCTACATATAAAATTTAAAAACACAATATATATGTACTAATGTTAATCTAATCCTAGTCTAAAAAATTATCCAAGTTAATTGTTTTACAAACCCAAATAAAAATAGTCTCTAATCATCAAAATGGGGTAGTTTCCCCCTTTCATCGGAGACTTCTCATTTCTCGAGATGTGGTCTCAAGAGGAGCCTCCACGTAATGAATATACATGCCATGTTGGGTTACAGATGACTGACCCTTTTTGCAAAGATCGTTGTGGTTGAAACATCGCCTCATAGTCGTCATCATCATTCTCGTCTTGGGAGTCACTTTCCAGATTTTCTTCATCCTCCTCGTCGTCATCTTCTTCCCCACTTTCGTTGTCCGGTTCACTTCTCCACTCCTCAGATATATGATGTGAGTGCATTGGGCCATATTTGTTTGGTGACAAATTTGGTATTCACATACCATTTTGCCTTGTAAACTCTTGTCCTACCGTACCCATCTTCTGCATCCATCTTGTCATCCATTTTCTATTCGAGATTTCATTTCTCGTAGTTCCTTCTTGAGCTTTTTGTCTTTTGTTGTTTTAGGGATGCCAAGACACTTTATTTTCTATGTTTTCCAATCTTTAATTTGTTTCCATTGAAGCTCAATGTATTGGGTGTACATTGAATCATTTATTAAGCTCCTTGTTGACCTCATTAATTGTTCATTCATGTCCATCGAAATACCTTTTTTTGCATAGCACTATCACTAGGCGAGGGAAGAAAACCTTGACTTTCTAGCTGCTTATATAATGCTTCATATTGTGATAGATCCATCAACTTATGCATATATGCTTTTTCTACAAAATTTCATACAATAAGATAACTCGAAAAGTGTTTACGTTAGAAATGTTCAAAGTAGGTGTAATTCGAGCGGAAATAAATTGCATCCACATTTTAGCTATAAGAAACATTATTGCTTAATTGAAATTGGTTGGTAGTCCGATATTCGATTGCTGGTTCTGTTCACCCTTCCCTTCGATTAAGTATTTTACAATGTTATCCATATCTATGTTCTTAAAATTAGTTAAGTCAGTATTGTCTAGAAAATCAGTTACATAATATGGAACATTCTAAAACTCACAAATTTTTGCACTCTTTAGGCTAGCCCATAATTCCTATATCTCATTTATCTTTCCTATTTCACACTATTTTTACAAAATCCTCCTTAATGAATCTTCTTATCCCTCAATACGTATGGCTAGACGTCTATAATCGTGCAATTCAGGACCAAAGAAAGAAGGTAAGGACAAATTAGTGTTTTAGGCTTGGGTTTTGCATAAAGGCTTATCAAGAAGATACAGTAGGCTAAAAAATAAGGACTAAGGATAAATTAAAAATGGGTTAGCTTTTTGGCTCTAGGTATGTTCCAAACAATGCCTTAGATCATCCCTAGGTTTTTCAATATGCACAAATTTAATTAACTAAACAAACAAAAATTTAACTATCTATCATTCATACTAACATGCTCGCTTCTTTTGTATTTTCTATATCATTTGGTACATTTGATTTCTTATTGCCTATTTATAGTGTAATGTATATAATTAAGTAGCCTAATCATAAAAGATTTAAAATCATCTATCATTATGCCAAATTTATTGCAAAAAGAATCAACCTATGTACATGCTCCTAACCAATCACTTGTATTTGTACAAGCTTAAGCACACAACAAACAATCAAAAAGAAAATATCTAAAAGCAAATTTTCTATGTACCTCCCACACTTTTGGAAACACATTTCCCCAATGTGTATCCCTAAAAAGTAAAGAAAGAAGTTACCCGATTGCACATAGTCAATCCATAAGCTTTTGGTGGGTGTTTCCTTCTTTAGACGTGGATAGCTTGAATTGTTATGTTTCCATCGGGCGAGGTTCCTACATAAAACATTTGCACAAAAAAGAAAACCAAAAATAAATCTAATGCTACCCTTACTCCTAAAAATAAATCAAAAGTACCCAAAAATTAAGCTAAACTCAATCATCCTCATTCATCTCATTATCTCCTTCTCCCTTTCCAACATCCTTGCTCTCAAGCTCGTCTTCCTCTTGCTCAGTCAACGTAGGCCCAAACATGTTAGGCGTTTAATTTGGGACAGTAATATTGTTTTGCCTAGCAAACTCTTGAAATAATGGTCTCGATTCTTGCATCCACTATATCATCCAATTGAGCTTTGGATTACTATCTTCACCAACCTTCCGTTGAGCTTGTGCCAACCTTTATGGTGAAGCTAGTGTGGTCATCGCTTTTTGTCACTTCTTATTCTAATCTCTTATTTGTATGGCTTGCAATTTTATGTACTGTTGGAACAAGTTGTCATCGATAATGCTTCGAGATGGTTTCAGCGACTGTTCAGTGGATGTCATGGGTATCCCCGTCATTTTGCATAAGGTCATCACTAAGTGAGGAATGAAGACTCCCACTTTCTGGCCACTAATACATCGTCTCATGTTTTAATGGATCCACTTACACTTATAAATATAGTTATTTTTTGTAAAATAGCATAGAGTAATACAACTCAAAAAGCATTAACGTTAGATACATTTAAAGTAGGGACAATTCGAGTGCACAAAAATTGGGTCCACATTTTAGCCTTTGGGAACATAATTGCTTGATTAGAAGATGTCGGGATACTAGTACCGGGGCGATATTTCCACTCACCCCTACCTTCCATTGAATAAGTTACGATATTGTCCATATCTATGTCCTTAAAGTATTTATCACACCCCAAAATTAGGCCTAAAAGTTTTGAGGGTAAAATAGGAATTTTAGCTCAAAAGTTATCGAAATTTCATAAGTTTAATAATCGATAGTATTTTCGACATTGGCTATTAGGATGTTAAATCAATTTTCTAAAAATTAGCTTTACATGACATTAATTTTGAAATAAGACTGCTTTGTAAAAGAGTCAAAATTAAGAGTTTTTATGAAGCAATTTGACCAAATATAAAAAATCAACTTTAAAACCCCCTTTTTTTAATTCAATTTAACGTCAACTTCTCCTCTCCCATAATTTGTGCAATCCTTTGCTCTCCCATTCTCTTCCAATTTCTTTTAAAAATCACCTCCTAATTTCCTTTGAATTCTAATAACCCTAAAACTTTAGACACATATAAAAATCAAGAGAAACAACCAAAAACCTTCATCATCTTCTCCAAACGTGGGTTTTTCTATATTCATATTAAAGTTTGTTTTTCTTCAAGAAAGGGTAACCAATCATTTTCTTATGATTTTTAAATGATATCTAGTTCTTTAAACCAAGCTTTTAGCCATTAAAACACAAGTTTTGAATAAAAGTTGAAAATAGGGTCTTTAATGGTGAAATTCAAGTTTGTGTATAAAAACTTGATTGAAAGTGTTTTTCAACTTGTTTTAACATGATTAGAAGGTTGCTAAAGTTAGTTTTAAGTTTTGTTAAGTATTTCTTGAGTTTTAATGAATTTTATTATAGCTATTGTGTGTCGAAAATATTTGGTATTTTAAAATGTGTAGTTTTGTGTGTTTTAAAGGTTGGGAATTAGTTTTGGGTAAATATGTAGATGAAAAAATTCGTTTCAAGCGAAAAGATTAAGTGTAGACCGAGATATTATAGTTTAAAGTTTACTAGATTAAAGGTTTCAGTTTAAGAGAACATAGCTTAGGACTATATGACATGTGTGGAAGATTAATTTTTTTCTTGTGTATTTGTGTGATATGTGTGGTTGAAGCATTAGAATCGGTAAGACCTTTAAGAAGCAAAGATAAAAGCAAAGGGAAGCTTGTCTAAGCTTTCGGGTTTTTAAAGAGATCGTATATTTGGTGAGTGTTTTGGAATTATTGCTCATAGACAATTCACTGTGTATTTGGGAATTTAGAGATAGTCTAAACCTCTACTCTAAATTTCGAGTGTAAGTGTTCGTATATCTATACTTAATATGTGAAACGTGTGCTTGTGTAATTATGAAAAAAGCGAATTAAGATGTGATATTGTGAACAAACATGAGATGTTGTGACATATGCTGTAAACTTATGATGATTGGTGTGAAAGTGAATATATGGGTATGTGCTTCATGCCATGTGACAGAAAATATGTAAGTATGTTCTTCATGCCATGTGATTGATTATGTTGTGATAATAAAGTGAATATGTTGTGAATATATGATAAAAATATGTAATAATAATGTGGATATTTTGGCTTTGTGATCTTATGAGATCTTTGGATATAGTTGGCATGCCATAGGATTGTGTGTACTCAACTTTGTGTTGTGATATACATGGGGCGTTGAGGCCCAAGGACATGTTGGAGAGATATGGGAATGTGAGCTATGCTCCATTCAACGAGATATGTTTGGTGTGTTAGAGAATGTTAGCTATACGCTTCACTTATGAGATATGTTTCCACTCTATGAGTCCAGTGTTTGGTGTGTTGGAGATCCGTGTATCCAATGTGTGATGATAAAGCTCATTATATGTTTCATAATCTCAACAGTCAAATTATCATAAAATGTGTTTGATTGTGATTATATGTGTATATGAATAAATATGCTTGTATGAAGTATGCTGAAAACTATGTGAAAATAAATACAAGAACGATGTTATGAACATGTTGTTTGATTGTTAGGTTGATGCATGATGATCATTTATGTAGTGGTTATTCTAGGAACTCACTAAGCTTGCTAAGCTCACCCACTGCTTTTCAGCCGTTGCAGATACTTAGTACCGGTGTGAGATGTGTGGTCTCGAGGGTTATCCAAGCCAAGTCGACCTTTTTACTTTTATTAGCAGGTTTATAATTTATTTATGTTTTGGGAACCTAAGGCAATGTGTTAGGCAATATAATGGATTTATATTGGTTGTTATGTTCCTTTAGCTATTTGCATGCCATTATAGACTTGAAAATATGATATTTGAGAAATTTTGAGGTTTATTTTATATGATAAATGTTTGATAGTTGATAAATCGATGTAAGATGGAATTATTTAACATTAAATTGATTTTTCGATAACTTTGAGAAGTGTGGTAATAAGAAGGTGCATGTCTAGGATTGACTCTGGCTAGGAAAGACTTGGTTTTTAAGCACTCACCTCCCATTCTTAAGACCCTACCTGGTGCACGATTCACATTCACTTCATTGGTTTTTACCTTAAAAGAAAAATTTTCATGTGAAATAAAACATTTAAAATGAGGTAAGCATGATATGAGACGATGTTGTGGCATCCTAATTTTCGGGCTTAACAACGAGGTCGAGTATAGGATGTTACATTTGGTGGTATCAGAGCCAGGTTCAATAACGCTTAGACCTAGGATATTATTGTGTATTGGGGTTTCAAACCCAAATGAGTAAATTATGCTGATTTGTTACTGAAATTGTTGATGTTTGTTGTTTACTATGAATGTAGGGTAGAAACGAGAACACATTGCCTTAATCCGAAATTTATTTTGTAGGAATAAGACTTGCATTATTTCTCTCCGCCTAGGATTCGATATGCCTCCTACATGTGTGAATGTGAATATTGGTGCTAATGCTCAAGGGGATGATACATCCTCTGCACCTAACGTGTCGCCTCGTGCAAGGAATTTACTTGATGAGGGTGTAAGCCCTCTGTTGGAAGCTATGATAGGAGTGTTTCAATGGATTACTAGTGCTAACCTTCCTTCTGCACCTGTCAATCCAGCACCTATGAATCATGGGTTGCCGCTTGAACGTCTTAAGGCGTTGGGTGGTAAAGAGTTTTCCAGAGTAAAATGGATTGATCTAACTGTATCTAGTATTGGTTAGAAAGTATTGAAAGGATCCACGAAAAGATGTCCTATTCTAACAAGGAAAAATTAGGTTGTACTGTGTCCCTACTCGACGGTGAGGCATACCGTTGGTGGAATACTGTGAGAAGAGGTACTACTATTAACTAATTGACTTGGAATTACTTCCTTGAGGTTTTTAAGAGGAAGTTTATGGGCAAGAAGTATATGGAAGCTCACAAGAGGGAATTTATTGATCTTGCGCAATGTGGGTTATCGATGGCTGAGTATGAGGCTAAGTTCGTATGACTTAGTCAGTATGCCTCAGAGATGGTTTTCTTACAGGGACTATTGTAAGAGGTTTGATTTTGGGCTTAACCAGACAATATTTTGAAACGAAACTTCCACCCAGAACAGGGCATTCTCCTTTCGCAATAGCAATACTTAGGCAAGCAAGTCCATAAAACCATCTCTAAGTTGAAGTGGGAGACTTTCTGCACTCATCCTAGAAGCTATTCTCCTTTAATGGTACGTAAGTTTTATGCTAACCTTTATGACCATGAGTTAGAGTTCATCTTTGTTCGAGAAGGCTTAATCCCATGGGATGCTAAAAAAATTAATAAGCTGTGTAACACTAAAGTGGATGTGGATGAACACTGTGAGTTCATTGAGGACATCACAGATGACTAAATAGACTTGTTGGTGAAGGATTTATGTGTAGAGGGAGCAGTGTGGATGGGTTCACCTCAAAATAATTATATGATGCACCGACGCTTCCTGACACTACAAAGTAAAATATGGTTTCATTTTGTCAATTGCAGGCTAAAGCCCTCTACTCATAGCACCATAGTCACCCTCGATAAAATGTGTCTGATACATTCAATTGTCAAGGGCAGAAGGATTAATGTCGACGTAATAATCCACCAGGAAATTGTTTACTACGTCGCAAGGTAAACTAGAATTTTTGTTTTCCCATCGTTGGTGATATTATTGTGTCAGCAGAAAGGAATCGTGCCCCGTGATGATGAAGAAGTCTTAGATAATAAGGGTCCGATCAATGAAGCCTCTATTGAAAGAATGACTCGTGGCAAAGATACGCCGACAATGAAGGAGGCAGAGACAAGTAAGACGGGGAAGGGTAAAGCCAAGGTAGAAAGCAAGGGAACAAGCGTGACTGCAGAGACATTCTTATTGTACAAAATGAAGGATATCGAGAAGTTGGCCAATTCCATCAACAATAATCAGATCAGGCTTGTCACTACAATAGAGGATATGGAGATCACAAAATTTGTTCTATGCTTATACCAAGGCATGGAACAGCTCTATTGTAGTCGCATTGAATCAGTTGAGCCAAGTCCCACTCCCAGAATTTCCAGTGTTCCCATCGATCATCCAAGAATATGAACTCTCATCAAAGGATGCTGACTTAAGGGACTGAGACAGATCGATGGCATCCTCTCCCATTGTGCAGGTCTTTGATGATGAGAAAGAAGAGGAATCAAGGGACATTGACGAGTGAATACGAAAGAATGATAGCCTGTTCGAGGGTGACTTCATTGTTGGTCAAGAGGAACCTGTTAGAGAGGAGGAAGTTGCTGTTAGAGAGGAGGAAATCCTTGTTGAAGATTTGAATGAGAAGGACAAGGAAGAAAATTCTAAGAAAGAATCTGTTGAGAATACTGTCACTGCATTTGAGTTTGTGGGTGCAACTATTGATAATTTAGAGCGAGATGGATCTAGACTGGTGGAAGCTGCAGATGTAACCAGTGAGGAGCATCACAACTCATTGGCGATAGTAGTCTACACCGGACCACTCAAGGTGAACCCTTCCACACAGGAAGCAGTCGATAATGTCGGGGTAGAGTCAAAAATTGAGGAGAGATTTGAGGACTGTGCGAAACCCAAAGAAAAGAAGAGAAAGCGCTCCAAAGACAAAAAGCGCAAAAAGGAGGAGAAAAAGAGGAGGAAGAAGAAGCATCGTGCAACCACATCTGTGGCTGAGGAAAACAGAGTTAGTTTGTTTTAATTTTTTAGCTATAGTGTTCATGCATTGCATGTAGCTGTAATTTTTATTTTGTTAGTGCAAATTGTCGTTGCATTTTTATTGTCATTGCATCTTAATGTTAGTGCATTAGGGACAATGCAAACTTTAAGTCTAGGGGAATGCATATGGGGTTTCGAAATGCACCCACATTTCAAAAATTTTCATTTGAGTTTAATGAAGCATGCAAGGTTTATTTCTGGTTAATACAAATGTGTTTGAAAATTTTTGTTACATTTGATGCTTAATTCTTGAATCATGTGAATTATCAATGAATGAGTTGGATAAATTTGACTAAATGTTGTATCTTCTATCCTTTTATGAATAATTTAGGTTGCATTAGTAATGGATAACTAGTAGCATTCCTTAAATCTTGAATGAATATGACTTTTACAATTGTTTATATTTATTTATATATAGTTGTAAATAAGAGACACTCTAATGTGGGTGTATTGTGAACTGTTAAAGAGGGAACACTCCAATGCAAGCATTAGAAAAATGAATTTGGCCAAAGGCTATCGCTGCATGAGCGTATGTCGGTGCAAATACGTACTCCTGATGGTATTACAAATGACATATATTTTCTCCCTAAATTAGTGTTTTAGTTGTCTTTTTTGTGTCTCATTTAACATGCATCATGAGCATTTCATACTTAGTTTTTATATTTTCCAACTTATAACTAGTTAGTTTAAATTCTTGTTATTCTTTTTGTACTAATGTTGATGCAAGCAGTTGATATATTGCACCTTAGATTTGTCAGTACAAGATCAGCTTGGAGTTGTGATCAGAGATGTCGCCGCACTGAACATGAACTTCGAATTGGTAAACTCAAGCTGAATTCACATATGGAAACACCAGCGTAGGAACATCACAGATGTCACCATAATTACGATTTCAGATTGCGCCTAGCAATGCAGCGACAACCTACAGATCTTTAACGAAAACATTAAAACTGCGTGAGTTCACAGCTGTACTCTAACTAATTTTGATAGCTGCAAAATCTAGATCTAGATTTGAGAATGGGAGGATGAAATCTGCAACTTTTGAAGACTATAAATAAGAGAATGAAGAATGAAGAAATCATCAAGAGTTGAAGAATTAAATTTGCAAATTACTTTGTGTTCTTTTGAATTTATTACTAAAGACCGGAGAGCTGACTGAGTCGAGGAGCAGCAACTCCTGACGAGGAGTGCTTGATGCTAAGCAAGAGAAGCTGTTAGGGGGTAATCTGTGTAGCCTAGAGATAGTATATTCCGATGTATTCGTTAACTCCTTTCTTATGGATGATGAACTATTATTAATATTTGAATGAATATGAGAGTATCTTTCAGTATTTGATCACTTTGATTCTTATTTAATGTTTTTTATCTGTTTATTCCTGGATCTAACTACATCAAACACGAGAGTGGCTGTACAGTCTACCGACATCGAGAGATGCAGTGACAAGTTAGGTTAACAAGTAAGTTAGGCAAGAGCTGCTTGGGATTAAAAGAAATTTTGATCACTTGCTCTTGGGTAGACAACGTTATTCACACCGAGAGGTGGACTAATTGTGGGTACTTGAGTCGTGACTAAACAGGTAATTGTTATTGGTAAGAATTCATTGAAGCTTCCTTGCTACGACATTTTATCTATTAAAAACCTTATCAACACATCCTGCGTTGTGACTTAGCAAAATCAGTGATCCACTTCAGATCTTCACACTTGATCACATTTACATTTAATGCATTTAAATATTCAGTACTCAACACTCAACACAATTTGATTTACTTTTAGTACATTGACATTTAACTTCTGACATTTAACTTTGATTGCGTTGACAATATTGATTATTTTATTATGCATATAACGAAATTGAGTTCACATCATTGCTCACATTTCATCTAATTTCAATATTAGTTGCTCCGACACTGAAACATCAAGAACCCAATTCCTCGAGGGATCAATATCATTTAGAATTGTCTATCAACTATACTTACATCGACGTGTGTTCGCTTGCACATTGCTGTGACATTTCGAACGTGATCAACTCCCTAGGGGTTTGTTGCACTCCATCGTTATTTTTCAAGAACAAGGGTACAGTAATGCAACGATATCTCTTATACAAAAAACGAATATATTTATATTTATAATCTTTATAGATACTTAGTATTATACAATAAATGTTGTATTGGTAGATAGAATTTAGGATTTGAGGTATGATGCTAGCTTTGATGAAGTTGCAACCTTATTCATTCATACTTATGTATTGTCGATGCAATATTCTGTCATCTAAATGTGACTCATTCATTGGGATTTTAGGTGATTCAAGTTGCTAGAATGATCATTTTCCTTAGTGAATTCTTGTCTAGCCTTGCTAATTTTTGTTTTGCTTGATGACAAGTAAAAACTTAAGTTTGGGGGTGTGATAGTACTAGATAGAACATATGTTTTCTCCTTACTTATTGGTTAATTTGTCCCTATTTAGTTATCTTTAGCATAAATTTTAGCATTTTCAGTTCAATAAATTGCATTTATAACTCAATGGACCTTAACTTATTTATCCTTAACTTTGTCATGTTTTGGTACCTATGTCGCAACATGAGCATTTCCAGATTGCGCCCAGGACTATCATTGCACCCGATAGCTGTCAAAGCAGCTTCCAACTTGTACGGATAGAGGCAACATGATTCTTATGAAAGGACACCTGTACTATTTGGAAGAATATAAATATTCATGAGAAAAGAGAAAAAGGGTGGTTTTTAGGTGCATTATCTTCTTCAACTCATCTTTTGAAGCTTTCGACTATGGAGGCTTAAGTCTCTTATGGATGAACCGATGTGAAAGGAATGTAGATCAGCTCTTGACGAGGAGCCCCGAGTGCGACACAAAAAGGAATTGAGAGGTCAAGTCGAGATTGTCTACGAATAGTATTCTCCACTTGTTTCTTTTATATTTCTTTTCTTAATGCTGGGGATTACTTTCTATTTCATGTTTGTACGGAAGTACATATGTTTTTTAGGTTAAATGTTATTTTATTCAACTTTGCTTCTACTTCTTAATCTTTGGGTTTCAATGTTTTTAGCATGGAAATGTTATTACGGTCATTACCACTAAAAAGTGCAGCGATAGTTCAAGCTAACAAGCATGACAACGAAAATTGCTTGAAGATTAGAGGGATTTAATCCACTTGTTCTTAATTGTTTTCCATTGCCATCATCAGAAGATGTGGTTAATGTGCATGTTTAAGTCTTAGATTAAATATAGAAGTTAAGTTTGGTAAGATATTCATTTCAAATTATTGCATTGACAATCACCTATCCTTTTATATCTTATGAGCACTTAGTAATCAGTTGAAGATTCACTTTGAGGATCCCATTTTATCAATGTCATATTTCATCTTTATTTTCAAGTTATTGCTCCGACAACTATTCTCACAATTTATCTTGTTTTAATTTGTTTATTGCACTGACATTGATAGACAAAACACAACCATCCCCGTGGGATTGATATTTGATAGATTCATATCTGTCTACTATACTTGCATCGATAGTGTACGCTTGCACAATATTGCTGTGACATTAAATAGTCAATCAACACCTACGAACCCTAGCTCGCGAACTCCATGTTTGGCGAACTCCCATGCCTGGAGAACCCCTATCATTAGTGAACTCTATTACTAGCAAGCCCCCATTATTGGCGAACCCTTATGGCAGTCTCACCTATGGCGAACTCACATTGGCGAACCCTATTGGCAAACTCACACCAGCGAATCCTATTGCGAAAAGGAAGTATGATTAGTTGATTATTGTATAAAGGGATTTTTCAACGGATCAATTGTTTAGAAAAGGAAGAACGTGAAACAAACCCTAGTCCTGACAACCCTAGGAAGTTATTTAGATGGGACTTAACCCAAAATTGCTTATTCGTGAACACCTTTACCCCAAACCAATCTACACTGTGAGGTTTGAAGATAAGTAGTCTTTGTTGACTTGTAACATTAGTGGAAGATCAGAAGATCTTGTTAGGGTGGCGACTAGTTCATTGACGAAAAACCCTAAAAGCGACGATTGAAGAATTCATATTGAAGCGAGCTAGTCCCCCATAAATCTATCATCGAGTTTTCTTATCTTTTTTTCTCTTGCTTTATTTCTTTTACTTTAATTTTATGTTCTTCAAGTTTAAAAACCAATTTGTTTATTTTCCTTTCGTACCATAAAACCTAAAAAGAATACTAATTACTTCTTTTATTTCCAGAGATTAAAAGCTACATCACTTTACCTCCATTGGGTACAATCCTCGGAGTACTAGTTACTTCGTTATGACTAAATTACAACTCAACCCGTATGCTTGCAAAAACCCCAAAATACATGACAAAATATCAATTCCAAACTCCACTTCTCTTACTACTGGTAAACCAGGTAGTTCTTTAGGAAAAACATCCACAAATTCTCTCACTGTTACAACTTAAGTTATTTTGGATTCAAATACATGAGTATCTAAAATATACGTTAAATAAGCTTCTTCTCCTTTACGAATTAACTTTTGTGTGGAGAAGGCTGATATCAAACTAAAAACCAGGTAGTCCCTTTGGTTTCATGGTAATATCTTATGCTTCATTACAATTGGTTTTCAAGCTATATCCAAGCCTTGATCTTTTACCTCTCTAAGAAATAGTTGTTGATCTAGAAACTTGTTCAGAATTCACTTCGACCTTCACTGGGAAGTCTTTCAGAAAATGTGCAAGTGAACCACACCTAAAACAAGCTTTATTCAATCTTCAGACACCAAAATGAGCTTTCCCAAATTGCTCACAAACTGATGGATTCATATTGCGAACACTTCCAAGACTCGCTACAAAAGTAGCCTAAGTATGGGAGAGAGGGGTTGAAATGAACTCTTTCATACTTTTTCCGCCAAAGGCATTGGTTGAGTATTAAAATATTTTGATTTCTTATATGGAGGATTCGAAAAACTTTTGCTCACACTTCTTTTGCTTGAGTCACCTTGTTTCGCTTTTGCTTGTTTCTTCTCATCCCAAATTGCCTCCATCTTTTGAGCACGTTGATCGCATCTGTAATGTCACAGTAGTTGTGCAAGTGGACACATGTCGATGCAAGTATAGTTGATAGAACAATTCTATCAGATATCGATCCCACGAGGAATGGGTTCTTGATGTTCAACTGTCGAAGCAACTAATACTAGAATTAGATGAAATGTGAGTAAAGATGTCAGCGTAATTAAGTTAATCTGCACACTAAAATAGTTAAACTTTCAATGTAATAAAAGTTAATTGTCAGCGTAACTAAAAGTAATTCAATTCGTTGTTGAAGTGTTGAGAATTTAAAATGCGTAAAAGTAAATGGTGATCAAGTGTGAAGATCTGGAATGGATTGCTAATTGTGCTAACTCGCAACACTAGATGCGTCGACAAGGTATTGTATAGATGAATTGTCGAAGCACTGAGGCTCCAATGAAATCTTACCAACTACAACTCTCTGTTTAATCGAGACGCAAGTACCTACAATTACCCCATCTCTCAATGTAATCAACATTGTGCACTTAAGAACAAGTGATAGAATCTCTTCCAATCCCAAGAAGCTTTTGCCTAACTTTCTTGTTAACTCAACTTGTCACTGCATCTCTCGATGTCGGTAGACTGCATTTCCACTCTCGTGTTTAATGCAATTGAATTCAAGAATAAACAGATGAAAAAGATTAAGTAAGAATCAAAGTAATCTAACACTGAAAGATATTCTCATATTCATTCAATTGTTCATAATAATTCATCAACATAAAGAGAAAGGGGTCAACAAATTCATCGAACTTACTATCTCTAGACCACTAGGATTATTCCTTAACTGCTCCTCTTTTGCCTGCACCAAGCACTCCTCGTCAGAAGTTGTTGCTCGTCTTCTCAGTCAGCTCATCGATCTCCAATAAAACTTCAAAAACACAAAGTAATTGCAAATTTAATTCATTCCCTCTTGATGATTTCTTCCATCTTCATTCCTCTATTTATAGCCTTCAAAAATTACAGATTTAAATCTCCTATTTTCAGATCAAAATCTAATTTTTACAGCTATCAAAGTTAGTTACAGTACAACTATGCACTTACGCAGATTTGATGTTTTCTTCAGAGATCTACGGGTTGTCGCTGCATTACTAGGCGTAATCTAAGATCGTTAATTGCGAGGACAACTTGTGATTTTCCTGCGCTAGTGTTTCCAGGTGTGAATTTAGTTTGAGTTTACTCATTCGAGGTTCAAGTTCTATGTGACGACGTCTCTGGTCGCAATTCTAAGTTGATCTTGTGGTTGCATTCTTCTTCCAGCATTGATCTTTTGGGCTGAGATATTGTGCTAACAAATCTAAGGTACAATACATCGACTGCTTAAGGTGACATTAGTACAAAAAGAGATAAAAATAACAATAATTTGAACTAAACTACAATAAGTTAGAAAATATAAAAACTAAGTATGAAATGCTCATTATGCATGCTAAATAGGATACAAAAGAGACAATTAAAACACAAATTAAGGGAGAAAATATATGTCAGTTGTAATGCTATCACATGTTTAGATAATACTACAAACTCTTTGATATCAAGCACTCCCACCATTGCCAGAATATTTTCATTTAAACCCCATTCAAACCTGGCACACATTTTAGCTTCTGAATTGACTTGTTCTTGACCATATTTCATTAGATTCACAAATTTACATTCATACTTAATCACTAACATATTTCCTTGATTTAAATCCATAAGCTCTCGTTTCTTGGTTTCTAAGTATAACTTACTTACATATTTCTTCTTGAATTCAATTCGAAAATATTCCCATGTCATGCGTTCCTTTGGAACCATTGCTGTTAGAGTATTCCACCATTTATAAGCATCTTTTTTCAACAGGGAGACTAATGCACTTTAAACAGTCCTCAGATGAACAATTTAACTCATCAAATACACGTTGAGAACTTTCCAACCAAATTCCAACTTTAAACGGATCATCATTAAACAATCCTCTAAATTCTTCCGCACCGCACTTACAAATTTTATCTATAGGAGGTCGACATACAATTACCTGATTCGGATTTTGGGTGCCACTTGGTACTTGAGAAGGTCTTAGAGGCGGCGAAGATTGTAAATTCATCGGATTTGTTTGCATAAACTGAGTGAACAAATTATTCATCATTTGAAAGAAAGCACCACAACTTTTGCTTCTCGGTATCTGTAATTCAAGAACTTCTTGACTTGCTTCCTGATTAGAAGCTGGAGCATGACTTTTTAGTTCATCGTTATCAACAGGATTATTCTCTCGATTCATTGTAATATCTATAATAAAAATACAATTAGATCGGATTTGAAGCGTCACACCAACAATAGGTTATTATGGCATGTATTTCTAGACTCCACACTTACTAAACTTAGTCCTACAATAGACTAATCCATTCTCTGATACCAATAAATATAACACCCAAAAACTCGTATCTATTGTTGGATTAAGATTACGGAGTATTACCGAGTAAATTCAAATAATTAAATTCAAAATACAAGTATAACTCAACTTAATAATACATCAATTTATCTTATAATAAACAAATACATTTACACTTAAAAATGAGTTTTCGAGGCCATATAAATAGCTTAGAAAGGTTTCGAGACTAAATTAAAATGATTACACAAGTTTAAGAAATAAAACTTAGTATTTGAGATGGAGGAGTCACACGGTCATGTGACTAGGCCTGTGGCTTGGCCCTGGATCGTGTCTGTATTTGAACATAAGGTGCACGGTCATGTCCCAGCCCGTGTGGTTGGCCATGTGTGCATATGAAATAAGGCCACTCGACCATCTCATAGACCGTGTAACTCACTGACTTAAGATACACAGCCGTGTCGTGGGCCATGTATCAGACCATGTGAAACCTACAATCAAAACATTAATACATACATGACCATGAGGGGTGACCATGTATGGCACACGGCCATGTAAAAGCTCGTGTTGAGGTTATCTGCAGCATGAATTACCTCATTTGCAAGCTAAACATGAACCTACTACTTGGGCAACAATAAAACCAATCCTACGTACTATCACATAACCAAAATATATCAAATCATACCATAATAAGCAAATCAAATGACAAATAAGAAGCATAAAGATCAAGAGATCAAAGTAAACCACTTCATAAACACATAATCATCCATTTAAAATATGACCACCTACGAACAAACTCCCATTCGACGTATATTTTTGGGCTTCCTCAAGTATACGTGTCGAGTTGTAATATAGTTACAATGAAGCAAATGAGTACTCTGAGGATCGTATCCAAAGGAGGCAAAGTAATAGTACTTTTAACCTCTACAAAGAAAAGAATTAATTAATAATCTTTTCAGGGTTTATAGTACGAAAAAAAAATAAAGGACTTTGAGTTTATAATAAAGAAAATAAAATTAAAGTAAAAAATAAAGCAAAGGAAAATAGATGAGGAATTTGATAAAAAGATTTTATGGGGGATTAGCTCACTTCATTATGAATTCTTCAATCATCATTTTTGGGGTTTTCGTCAATCAACTAGTCACTACCCTAGTAGGATCTTCCGATCTTCCACTATCATAACGAGTCAACAAAGACTACTTATCTTTCGACCTCACAGTCTAGATTGGTTTGGGGTAAAGGTGTTCATGAATGGGCAATACCAATTTTGGGTTAATTCCCACCTAAATGACTTCCTTGGGTTGTCAGGCCTAAGGTTTGTTTCACGTTCTTCCTTTTCCAAACAATTGATCCGTTTAAAATCCCTTATACAATAATCAAATAATCACACTTCCACTCCTTAATCGCCACAAAGGGATTAGTTCCTCATGGTTTATTTGAAAATCATAAATTCAATAATAAAGGAAAACATAACATTGCGATCCGAATATGATTGAAAGAAACTAACAATTTGTATAGCAATCTGTTGGGACGAATCCTTAATCGTTTATGCGAAAGTTACAAATCTTGTTTCCCCACAAAAAGAAATGAAAATAACAAAGAAAATTAAAAACAACTAAAAGCCTAAATTACAAAGAGAAATTAAACTAAGGAAAAAGATGTGTCAACCTAAGTCCTAAAGGGGCCTATTTATAGCATTTGGATAGTCGTTTTCCTTAGCCCTAGGTCAGTTGCCTTTCTTCGTCTTTAAGTTGTGTTATGGAGACCAAAACGCCCTTCACTCGGTGTTGTTTTCGCATTCAAAATTCGATGTTGCAACACAGAAGGCAATCTACTCCTTGGTGTGTTTTACAAGCATTGTCGCGACACACTATCCTCGTGTCGTGACACAGAAGGCAACTTCTGGATTCTTTAGTTTTGGTCCCTGTGTTACGACAAAGATTTTTTTGTGTCATGATATAATGATTAGCTTCATTATTGTTCATGTTGTAAAGGTCTCCTTTACACTCACAAAGTTCGTTATCCAACCTTTAGGCCTCACTCGGCCCTAAATTCAATAAAAGGTAACATATGAAAAACTGAAATAACTTCTAATAAACCTAAGGAAAATACTTAATTTCAAGTTCCTAAAGTGCGAAAACTAGTTTAATCTGCTAGATTGAATTACGACAGATCAAACTCCTCCACATTTAAGTCATTGTTTGTCCTCAAGCAAACAAAAACAATGAAAAGAAAAACATATAATCTTGAACATATATACATCTACATTAGGCCTTATATATCCTCAAATAATTTCAACATGATGAGCAAGTATTCTTATCATTTTCGATTTAAAACATCTAAGTTCAGTAAGTTTCAAAAGATACAAATATAAAGATTTTATTGGTATAATTCCATTAGACTAATACAAGTACTTTAATTATCCTAGTACAATATAAATAGATATAATGGAACTGTGTAATGTCATATTCATTCATGCGTAGGACTATTTAGGTCACATAGGTCTTTTCGACTTGTAACTTTCTAAGGCTTAGGACAGGTATGAAGTTCAAAAGAATAGTAAGAACAAAAGGTTACAAATGCGAAAATAGTTTGACACATTGTATTGTTCCCTATTATTCCCTTTTAGCATCCCATTTCCCGCTCACCGCCTAATTTCTTCTTCTCTCACCTTCTTTATCTCTCCATTTTAGGAAAACTCAATATGGTCTAATCCCTTTAGCTAGCCTATGAGTACTTCATATTCATGAACAAGTTTTTCTTTTTGGCTTGTTGTGACTTTGTCACTTTTCATACTTTTTCTCACTCAAGATTTTTCTCGTTTTACTTTTACTCATCTTTTATCTCCTTTTGAATTTTTCTTGTTTCATATTTCTGGCTATTCTAAAGTTCATATACCATATTGATTTTCCTATTTAGCTCTTATTTTTCAAACTCCACCTTGATGTGTTTACTTACCCTCAATACCTATGGCCATACATCTATAATCATACAAATTAGGACCAAAGAAAAGAGTAAACACAAATTGACTTTTTGAAGTTTTATGGTTTGTAATGCGGTTCATCAAAAAGGGTCAATAGGCTCAAATAGCATAATTAGAATAAGGTTGCTTTTTTGGCTCTAAGTGTATCCAAATAATACCTTGGGTCATCTCTAAGCATCTAAATATGCATAAACATCAATTTAATCACACAAGCCCAAAATTTCCATTTATCATATATACTAGCATGTTCGTTTCCTCATATTATTAATGTCATTTGGTACAAATAATATCTTTTTACCTATATTTAGTGTAACTTATAAAACTTTAGTAGTTTCATGCTCAAAAATTTAAAATCTACTCATCATCATGCCAAATTTATTCAAAAGATATAATCAACCTATTGTACATACTCCTAACCAATCAGTTGTATTTCTACAAGCTCAAGCACACGACACAAAATAAAATGCAAAAATAAAAACAAAACAACAATTTCTATGTTACCCCCACACTTTAGAAAACACATTGTCTTCAATGTTTAGCCCTTAAAAGTGAGAAACGAAGTTACTCAATTGATCGTGGATGGCTCATCTTCTAATGGTAGGTTCCTCCTCCCTTTGGTATGAATGGTTCCAAAATGTCGTGTCTCCTTCATATGGGGTTCTTACATAGCTTGTAAATTTTTTTTGAAGGAAACTAAATTTGTATATAAAAGAAAACAATAATATAATAACTAGAAATTTTAAAAAAATACATATCCCTAATAAAGAAAACTACGACCTAATCCTAAAGAAAACCAAAAGCATATATTCCTACATCCTACTCATCATCATCATTTAATCTTCTCCTCCTTTGTTCTTCACTTTGCCTTTGTTGCAATAAAATAAACTGAGCGAACAAGTCGTCACCTAATAACTTGCTAGGAGGATTCATGGTTTGATCGAATCGTTCAGTCGATACCCCAGCTTTCTTACACATGGTTGTTACTAAATGAGGGAAAAATATACATTTCCCAAAATTCTTTGCACATTCCACTATGCTTTGGTAAATCCATTTACCAACATAGATCCTTTTCTTCGTAAGATTCCCATAAGTAATAATACCATGGATTGAGTTGATCTCAAACATAGCTATAGTGGGAAAATTTCTGGAGCAAACAAACTTCATCCACATTTTGGCTTTGGGTGTCATTAATTCTTGATTAAAAGTTTCTAGGATTGTCGTTCCTTCCTGATACGTCCATAATTCTTTTCTAGCAGTCAAGAATAGTAGAATTTATTTTGTGTCTATATTCTTGAATTCCTTTAATTAGTTCGATGTAAATAATCTTGATAATAGTATGGTGCATTGTAGAACTTACAAATATGTACCTTATTCATAGACACCTCTACCCCTAGAATTTTTAACGTACACTAGATCTGGTCGAATAGTTGACCTGCTTCCCTTTTCTTTATTGTCAAATAAAACTCCTGCACCATTGGGATACTTACTGGATCCTTACAAGGTAGACAGAATTGAGTCCACTCATGATCAACTACGTTTTCCCAAATGCCTCTATTCTTATGAAGGGACCGAACCCTTGTTCTTGAATGAATGTATACTGCTGTAGCTGTTGTAGGTACCTATCTATATAATTTTTTGGGAAGTCAAAAGAAGGATGAGAACCACTTGCACTTGAACTAGCCATGTGATCAAATTTTCCCTTCTTAATTTTAGGGTTTTCTCTATTTTTTTCTCAATTGTAGTGAAGAATTATAACACCTAAAACTCAAAACTGTCGTTGGTTAGGGTTTCGATGTCCTTCCGATCTTATATTGCATTTAATATCTTGTTATTGTTTTGTTGAATCATATTTTAATGGAGTAACACAAAGTACACAACATGAATCATCAATTGAATGTCAGCATAACTCCAAAAGGGAAAAAATGTCATTTCCACGATTTTTTAAGACTTCTATCGATACTTGTTGGACATGTTATCGGTAGTAGTGAAGTCAGTAAGCCATTTAGAAATAGTGCAAACTTCTACCGATACTTGGGAAAATTCTACCGATACAAGTGTAACTTCTACCAAAACAAGTCATGCTTCTACCAAAACTAAAAACTCCAAAAAGCTAGGAAGTCTTACCTTACAACTTCTATCGATACAAGTATCCTAGCTACCGATACAAGCATACACAGAACTACCGATACCTATTATGTAACTATTGATACAAACCAAGTCAGTAAACAACCTCTCTCCTACCTTGTACTTCTATCGATACATGCATGAGTTCTACCAAAACAAGTACATAAAAATCAATAAATGAAGCATAAACAACAAGTTTATCAAGCATTCATCACATCATAACTTCAAATGAAATATACAATCCATTGTACATGGCTTCAAGACCTTGCATACAACTCAATATAGTATGAATATCACATTTAACTAACATACCATCTTGACCAACATATACCAAGAATTCACAACAAAAGATTTGTTTATCCATACAAGAAGTATGAGCCAATTCATCCTAGTACATTCCATAAGGCCAAATGATATAATTACCACGAAACAAACTCCGGGATAGTGTGATGCTCCAAGATGATCCAGTCTCCGAACAGTAAAAGTGAATCTACAAAACAACAACAACAATTTCCACAGGTAAGCATTTCAAAGCTTAGTCATATACTCACAATGATACATAGTCATCGGACCTCATAATTCGTAAAGGATCCATATACTCACGAAGACACATAGTCATTGGAACTCATATTCCGTAAAGGATTCAGATACTCACGATGACACATTGTCATCAAACCTTTTACATTTAAAGCTCAAGGCCCGTTAGCCATTCCTTTCCTTTGTTCCAGCTCAAGGCCCGTTAGCCTTTCCTTTCCTTTGTTCCCGCCTTCCACACTTTCAATCATCATTCCAACTCACAGCAATTGTTTACAAACAAAAATATGCAATTTAAATTGGAATTTAACAATACGAACATATCAGACAGATTAGTTGTTAGGAATAGGCATCAGGGACTACTCCGTAGTTTTTCCTTTTCCATGATCCGCTACTCGATCGTAATCTAAATTAGCAAATCAACCAAATTTCCCTATTGAATCATATAACTGAATTATTTAGCACTACTTTATCTTTTTGGAAAATTTACAAAATTACCCTTAACATTTCATTTTTATTCAATTTAGTCCCTAAATGCAAAACATGCAAATTTTAGTCCCTAATTTCACCTTATTTTACTTTTAACCTAATTTATTATTAATTTACCATTTTAACCTTATTTAATTCATATGATTTTCCACTTAAATTTAGTCAAAACCATCCACTTATTCATTAAGAGGTCTAATTGTCACTTAAGTACCTTAACCAACCTTCCAATTAACATGTAACACCTTTAATTAATGTTATCCAACTTTTGCCCCATTTACAATTCAGTCCTTTTTACTTAATTAACTATCTAAACAATTAAATTTCTCAACCAAATTTTAATATGATACTAGTGACATCGCAAATATTAATCAACTAATATTTATGACTTGACTTGCAAGAGTTGTGGTCTCAAAACCATAATTTTTGAAGCCACTAAAAATCGGGCTGTTACAACTCTCCCCCTTAGGGAAATTTTGTCCCGAAATTTCTTACCAGTAAATAGGTTAGGGTACTGTGATCTCATCGAAGTCTCTGTCTCTCATGTTGCCTCCTCTAACTCGTGTTGATTCCAAAGGACTTTCACTAGAGGTACTCTCTTATTTCGCAGCTCTTTTACCTCGCGAGTTAGGATCTTAACCGGTTCTTTTGAATATGATAAATTTGACTGTATCTCAACCTCATAAGGAGTAATTACATAGGAAGGATCTGATCTGTATCATCTTAGCATAGAAACATGAAATACATTGTGAATCCTCTCAAGTTTCAGTGGTAAGGCCAGTTTATAAGCTACAGGACCAACCCTCTCGAGAATCTTATATGGCCCAATAAACCGCGAACTTAGCTTGCCCTTTCTACCAAATCGTAACACCTTCCTCCAAGGTGAAACTCTTAGAAAGACTCGATCTCTGATAGTAAACTTTATATCCTTCCTCTTTAGATTCGCGTAAGACACCTGTCGATCAGACGCTGCTTTTAAATAATCACAGATTACCCAAACTTTATCTTCGGTCTTATGTATTAAGTCGGTACCAACCAACTTAGGCTCACTCAGCTCTGACCAATACAAAGGTGTTCGGCATTTTCTACCACATAGTGCCTCAAATGGTGCCATTTTAATGATAGCTTGATAATTGTTATTGTGAGCAAACTCTACTAATGGCAGGTACATCTCCCAACTACCCTCAAACTAGAGAATACAATATCGTAACATGTCTTCCAAGATCTGTATCATTCGCTCAGACTGTCCATCTATTTGCGGATGATATACAATGCTGAAATTTAACCTGGTTCCTAGAGCTTCATGTAGCTTACCTTAAAATCTTGAGGTAAAACGTGGATCCCTGTGAGAGATGATACATGTCGGTACCCCATGCAGTCGTACGATCTCAGATACATACAACTCGGCCAACTTTTCTAATGGATAATCCATTCGAATAGGAATGAAGTGGGCTGATTTAGTCAATCTATCAACTATAACCCAAATTGAATCTTTCCTCCTCAGTTTTACTAGCAATCTTGTAACAAAATCCATTGTGACTTGTTCCCATTTCCACTCAGGATAGTTAATAGGCTGCAACAATCCAGACGGTACCTGATGCTTAGCTTTAACTTGCTGACACACCAAACATCTAGCTACAAACTCAAAGATTTCTCGTTTCATACCTGGCCACCAATACATCTTCTTTAAGTCGTTATACATTTTCACACTTCTTGGTTGAATAAAATAAGTGCTATTGTGAGCTTTTGTCAAAATATCCCGTCTCAAATCAGGATCATTAGGAACACATACTCTGCCTCTGAAATACAACATCTCATCCGTATCAATTGTGAACCCCGTGGTGGCATCGCTCTGCATCTGTTCTTTTCTAGCCACCAACTTTGGATCATTTTTCTGCAACTCTCAAATCTGCTGTAGAAATAACGGCCTCCTCCTAAGCTCCGTAATGATAGAACCATCACGCTCCCATGACAAGTGAGCATTTATTGCCCTCAAAGTAAACAACGATTTACAGCTTAGGGCATCAGCAACAACATTTGCCTTCCCGGGATGGTAGTCAATCATACGATCATAGTCTTTTAATAGCTCCAACCATCGACGCTGTCGCAAGTTCAACTCTCTTTATGTCATCAGATACTTCAAACCCTTATGATTGGTGAATACGTGACATCTCTCTCCATATAGATAGTGTCACCAAATCTTCAAGGCAAAAACAATGGCAGCTAAATCTAAGTCGTGAGTTGGATAGTTCCGTTCATGCGACTTTAATTGTCGAGAGGCATAAACTATTACCTTCACGGCTTGTATCAAAACACAACCCAAGCCATTCAGATACGCATCACTGTATACAACAAACTCTTAACTCAATTGAGGCTGCGTCAATATCAGAGCTCTTGTAAACAATTTCTTTAACTGGTCAAAACTCTGCTGATACTTTTTTGACCATACAAACTGGATATTCTTCTGTAGCAACTTCGTCATCAGCAAGGCTATGATAGAAAAGTCCTTCACGAACCGACGGTAATAACCTGCTAATCTCAGGAAACTATGTACCTCGAAAACATTCTTTGGTACCTTCCAATCGAGCATAGCTGAGACTTTACTTAGATTAACCCAGATTCCTTCCGATGATACTACATGACCTAGAAATCCCACTTCTCTCAGCCAGAACTCACAATTGCTAAACTTCGCATACAATTGCTTTTCTCACAATATCTGTAAAACCTCTCTCAAATGTTGAGCATGCTCTGACTCCGTCCTGGAATAAATTAATATATCATTAATGAACACCACAACAAATCTAATATCCAGTTGAGGCTTAAAGACTCGATTCATCAAATCCATGAATGGTACTGGAGCGTTAGTCAATCCAAACGACATTACTAGAAACTCATAATGTCCAAATCAGGTTCTGAATGTTGTCTTCAGTACATCACAGTCCTTTACTCGCATCTGATAATAACTCGATCTAAGGTCTATTTTAGAGAAAACCGTCGCACCTGTCAACTGATCAAACAACTCATCAATATGAGGCAACGGGTATTTATTTTTTATTGTTACCTTATTCAACTGCGTGTAGTCTATACACATTCTCATCAGGCCATCCTTTTTCACAAACAACACCGATGCACCCTAAGGCGATACGCTCGGTCGGATAAAACCTCTGTCTAACAACTCTTACAGTTGCGCCTTTAACTCTTTTAATTTAGTTGGCACCATTCTGTACGGTAGAATCGAGATCAGTGTAGTGCCAGGTACTATATCAATGCCAAATTCTACTTCTCTGATCTACGGTAAACTTGATAACTCTTCTGGAAATACATTTGTAGATTCCTTAATAATTGGCACCTGTTCTAACTCTGTTCCTGTACCCCGAGTATCAAGTATATAGGCCAAAAATGCCTCACAGCCGTTACGAACCATCTTCTGTGCAGACAAAGCTGAGATTACCCTAGTATCACTATTCAATTTCCCACTCAACCGTAATTAACTCGTCTGTCGGGCGTTTCAGGTCAATCTGTCTTTGTTTACAATTAACCACTACGTCGTGCTCAATTAACCAGTCCATTCCCAAAATTACATCGAACTTAGTGAACGATAATAGCATAAGATTAGCAAGAAATTTACAGCCCTAGACTTTCAGTGCACACTTACGACATATCATATTAATAATAACACTATGACCCAATGGGTTTGTGACTTGTACATCAAATTCAGTCGACTCAACAGACAATTTCTTTTTAGTAGCTAATACGGTACAAATATATGAATGAGTCGATCCCAGGTCAATCAGTGCACACACAATATCATTAAAAAGATCAAATATACCAGTTACAACATCGAGAGCGGTAGCCTCCTCTCTAGCTCGGATGGCATAAGTCCGTGCAAGTGCTCGAACCTCAGATCTGGCTACATTGTCCATGTTATCTTTGCGGTTTCCACCTATACAGCTACTCTACCTCGAGCGTCTACTCTTTTGTGATGTAATAGGGGGTTTTACACTCTATTCCTTTCTTTCTTCAAATTTCATCGAACAGTTTCTCAAAAAATGATCTGCACTTCCGTATAGGTAACAGGTCCCTTTCATCTTTCGACACTCGCCTGTATGACTCCTTTTACAATACCCGCATATTGGAGTAGGTGTATTATGAACGCTGGCTACACTATCTGCAGGTCTGTTCTGGAATTTAGATTCCAGTGGTCCTGACTTGCTCCTACTCAAAAATCTCAAAGAAATTGGCCCCCAACTAACCTCTTCTCCGAATCTATTCGGTGGTGGCATAAAGAAGGTCCAAGTAATATTCTTCTTTCTAGATTCTTGAAACCTCCTTTCTCTCTGTCTCTTGCAATTGTAGATTTTTTTCATCTTTTGAGCTCTGTTTGCTAAAATCACCAACGATCAAATTTCAGATCCATCTACATCATTTTGATATCGTTGTTTAGCCCATCTTTGAGACAGACACACAGGGCTTCATTCGTCGATACGATCTCTCTGGCATACTTGCTGAGCTATACAAATTTTCGTGCATACTCTGCCACTATTTTATTTCCCTTCCTCAATTCTAAAAAAATTTTCTTCTTCTTATCCAGGTATCGCTTGCTGACGTATTTCTTTCTAAACTCCGTTTGGAAGAATTCCCAGGTAACTTTATTTTCAAGCATCTTGCTACAATCATTGTCCACTAGTTGTAAGCCTCGTCTTTCAGTAGTGAAGCAGCACACCTCACATAATCTTTTGAAGTTCAAGCCATCTCATTCAAGACTCTCAACATGTTTTTCATCCAGTACTCAGCTCTAGAGGGGTCATCTTCTATACTTCCTTGAAAGTCTTCAGCTCCGTATTTTCTAACCCTATTTGTTGGGATACGTCACCTCTATTCTACCACTAAAGGTAATGGAGGCCTAACTAGAGGTGCTACCAGTCGAGCAGTTGGCTGTGTAACAGGAGGTGGAGAAAGTGGTGCCATCGGATTGTTTCTCATGAATTTCGAGAACCACTGCCCCATCAAATCGAAAAACATGTTCTTTTCCTTATTTTCTATCATCGATAGTATTGATGCACTGAGACTAGCCCCAGATTCATTAGTGGAAACATTACTATAAACCTCATTAGTTTCATCTTTTTTTGAGTTAGGCATTCTGTATTTATCTGTAAAATAGTTAGATCAGATTCATCTATATCACACTATCACAAGTTCATATGGCATGTACTTCTAAATCATTAAACACAATCAATACATTCCAAGAAATGGCTAAATGTAAAGATCTGATATCACTAAATGTAACACCTAAAACTTAAAATCGCCATCGATTAGGGTTTGGATGTCCGTTCAATCTTATATTGCATTTAATATCTTGTTACTATTTCGTTTAATCATATTTTAATGGAGAAACACAAAGTACACAATTGAATGTCATCATAACTCGAAAAGGACAAAAATGTCATTTTCATGATTTTTGAAGACTTCTACCGATACCTGTTGGACAAGTATCGGTAGTAGTCAAGTCAGTAAGTCATTTAGAAACAGTGCAAACTTCTAACTGTTATTGGGAAAATTCTACCGATACAAGTGTAACTTCTACCGAAACAAGTCATGCTTCTACCGATACTAAAAACTCTAGAGAGCTAGAAAGTCTTACCATGCAACTTCTACCGATGCAAGTATCCTCTCTACCGATACAAGCATACACAGAACTACCGATAGCCATTGTGCAACTACTGATACAAACCAAGTTAATAAACAACCTCTCTCCTACCCTGTACTTCTACCGATACATGCATGAGTTGTACCGAAACAAGTACTCAAAAATTAATAAATCAAGCATAAACTACAAGTTTATCAACCATTCATCACATCATAACTTCAAATGAAATATACCAATCCATTGTACATGGCTTCAAGACCTTGCAAACAACTCAATATAGTATGATTGTCACATTTACCAAACTTACGATCCTGACCAACATATACCAAGAATTCACAACAAAAGATTCATTTATCCACACAAGAAGTACGAGTCAATTCATCCTAGTACATGCCATAAGACCAAATGATATAATTACCACCGAACAAACTTTGGGACAGTGTGATGCTCCACGATGATCCGATCTTGGAACAGCAAAAGTGAATGTACAAAACAACAACAATTTTCACAGGTAAGCATCTCAAAGCTTAGTAGTTCAAAAAGTTAAATAGATTTACCAAACTTCAAGAGTTGTAAAATCTAATCAACCAAACTGAGTAAGTTGTATACATCCGAGGTTGGTTTCAATTCACATTTGATACTTACGATGACACCAAGTCATCAGACCTTTAATCTGTAATCGGATTCATTTCATTTGATACTCACCATGACACATAGTTATCGGACCTTATAATTCATAAAGGATTCATATACTCACGATGACACATAGTTATCGGACCTCATAATCAGTAAAGGATTCATATACTCACGATGATACATAGTCATCGAACCTTTTACATTTACAGCTCAAGACCCATTAGCTTTTCCTTTCCTTTGTTCTCGTCTTCCACACTTTCGATCATCATTCCAACTCACGGCAATTTTTCATGAACAAGAATATGCAACTTGAACTGGAATTTAATAATACGAACTTACCAGACTTGTTTGCAGTTATGAATAGGCTTCGAGGACTACTTCATAATTTTTTCTTTTCCACGATCCGCGGCTCGATCGTAATCTAAATCAATAAATCAACCAAATTTCCCTATTAAATCATATAGTTGAATCATTTAGCACTACTTGATTCTTTTTGGAAAATTTACAAATTTGCCCCTAACATTTCATTTTTATTCAATTTAGTCCCTAAATGCAAAACATGCAAAATAACCCTCTTTCTTCATAAACCTATGTTAGTTGATTATCCTAAGCCTCAAAACCAGCCCTTACAATTTAGTTATTTCACACAAAATACCCAAAATTTCATCATTTAACATCTTAGTCCTTAAACTCTAATTTCAACAAAAATCACTTAACAAAAAGATTAAATCTAGCCATCAAACATACAAACACATTATAGTATTCCAAGAATAAGCATATTCAATAATGGTATAAGATTTAAATTTTAACAGAATCGCGAATTAGTCCCTAGGTTAGCCAGTTCAAGCTAATACGGACTCGAAAACATAAATAATACTAAAAACGGGTGAGATTTCCCTTACCAAATTTATGCTTGAAGCTTTGTCGAGCCTCCTTCTATGGTTTATAGGGTTCTTAGTTTTGCCTTATGAAGAAGAAGATATGAAATTATGGCTAATTTCACCTTATTTTACTTTAACCTAATTTATTATTAATTTACCATTTTACCCTTATTTAATTCATATGATTTTCCACTTAAATTTAGTCAAAACCATCCACTTATTCTTTAAGGGGTCTAATTTCCATTTAAGTACATTAACGAACCTTCCAATTAACATATAACACCTTTAATTAATATTATCCAACTTTTACCCCTTTACGATTTAGTCCTTTTTACTTAATTAACTATCTAAACGATTAAATTTCTCAACCAAAATTAGTACAGTACTAATGACATCGCAAATATTAATCAACTAATATTTATGACTTGACTTCCTAGAGTTGTGCTCCTGAAACCACTGTTTCCGACACCATTAAAAACTAGGCTGTTACAAGAATGGAGAAGGAGGATGAGGGTACTTATACTAAACTCCCATTGTGTTAAAATAAAGAATTCTAACCTAGTTACAATTATTATTAAACTCAAATTAAGAAATTTAAATAAAATTAAACTTTTTAAATGCTAAGAGTTAGTGTTTACCTAGAGTACCAATTTTACGTAAGTGTGTCGTGACACCCAAGTGATGTATCGTGACATCGTAGCCAGACTCGTTGTTCTGTGTGATGAGAGTTGTCGCGACACAGATATCATGTGTTGTGACATCGAGACTAGTTGCCTTGTTTTGTTTTGAAGCAATTGTAGCGACCTAAATAGGTAGAGTTGCGACATCGAGGCCAATCTTAATCAAAATCTGACTCTAACTAGTAGTTCCTTGAGTGTCTCCCTTTCTATTTTTCAATGCTGACACATTTTCCCTACTCCATAAAGTATTACAATGTAACGACTACTCCTCGACAAGTACTTCAATTGTTCCCCCATAGTAGTGTTTGACCCTTTGCCCATTCACTAAGAAAATTTGGTCACTCTTTGGAAGTTAGTAATGTAATTTGGTAACGATACCTTATCACAAGTATCGATACTCGTGGTAAAATAATCGATACTTTAAAAGAGTTAATGATAATTTTTGAGACTGATTTTTAAATGAGAAACAGTAAGTAGTTTTGGAATCAATTTTCTAATCGGTGTCGATACCATTTAAGAGAAATATCGATACATTTATTTCAGTATCGATACCTACGTGATTGTTTTTGGAAATTTTGCTAAGTGGTCTTAATGCATGTTCAATGCTTATTATATGATCATTCGATGTATGTTTAGCTTGTTTAAACAATGATTAGAGTTTGTATGACTTATAGTTCGCACGAATGATATAATAAAGAATGTTTGTTTAAATATGTGACAATTTGTAATGCGTATGATGCATGATGGTGGTGTAACGACTTGTTACTCGGGCTCGATGATCAGGTCGGGTAAAGGGTGTTACAATTTAAACTAATGTCTAAATTTTATACAAGCTTCCAAAAGCTCTTTTAATAGTCTAAGATTGATCAGGGACTAAGTTGTGAAATTTATAAAGTTTCAAGCTAATGCGCAACATTAGACGTTTCGACGTCACTTACTGTCTTATGTCATCGCAATGTGATAATTTCTACATCACGACATGCACTCTATTTCATGAATTTTTCATTATTTCAAATTTTCATCACCTAAAACCCTAGCCAAACATCATATTTCAGCCAATTCTATTAACATATCATTCATATAAGTTCAATTCCAAACTCAAGATTCATATAATTCGTTATAAACTCATTCAAGTAAGGCTGAGTTTATAAAATAAGCAAAGAGTTTCAAGTTGTACACCAAAAGACTTATATTCACAACTAGATTGTACATATGTACATGCCATAGCTAGTACCAAAATATCCAAACCATACTTTCTTCCAAGTTTAGGATGTGAGGAGATGAGCTGACGTCAAATCTCCTCTCTAGCAATTCAAGTCTAACCTTTACCTACATGTTAGAAAATAACACATTAAGCTTGTGACAACTTAGTAAGTACTAAAAGAATTAAACTTTCTATTTAAAGAATAATTAATGTTAGAATATGTATAACTTCATAAAGCCAATACTAATTAATAAGAATCAATTCACAAGGCTTAAATCACTTACTAAATCCATTGAAAATTTTCACTTACCATGTTTCATTGGTATAGCCCATTTTAGTCTAAATTAGAACATATAGGATAAATAGAATAATCATAGTATTGCACCGAAGTGCCACTTTCATTTGTGCCCATAGGATTCCTAATGGCATCCCATTCATATTCTACTAGTTCTTTTCTCGTCTACATGGGCTTTTAATACATTTAATCCATCTCATCCACTCATTCAAATGAAAATAATTTAATTTTTTCACTTTTTACAATTTAGTCCTTATTATCATAAAATTCACTATACTTTGTAATCCAACCCCGCTTTCACCTCTTACACATTTATTAATTCTTTACACTTCATTCATAATCCAATTCATTAGAAATTTAGCTCTCATAACAATTTAGTCCTTTTTACTATTATTTCAATATATCAAATCAATTCTTCATATAATCCAAATTTCAACTATATTTATCACTACTTATTAAAATCTTGCGCACATAATATTAACATATTTTAATTAAATTAACTATTCCAACATAATCCATACCTAGATTAAAATTAGACCAAAGAAAAATTCTTGAAGTAACCAATGCTTGGATGAAACATTTTCTTCTTTCTTCACTCCTTGGCTACTTCCTTGTCTTTATCTCCAACTAATCATTCACTTTTCTTCTCTTTTTATTCATTTCCATATCAAAACATATAACATTTACTTATAAAAATCATAATCAAATTGTTGGAAAATATGGACATTACATATATAATAAGGGTAATTATATGTTATTATTTACTATCATAATAGGTTAGCCAAAATTAAAAGTGATCTAATTTTGTTAAAGTTTATTGGCTTTAATTATTAAATAAAGTATGGGATAAATATGTGCAGATACTCTAGTAACTAAATTCTAATTGACAACTAATTCCTAATAGATGATGGGTTGATTAGAAATTAGGGCTACGTGCCAAAATTATATATATTAGGGTTATGGTCCCCAAATTACACACAAGAAAGCTTTTCTAATATCCCATCCTCGGAAAAGAGAGAGTCACCCTCTCAAAATTGCTTGTGTGCTATTTTGGAATATCAAAACCCCAAGATCCAAAAATATTCGAGAATCCATGGATTTAGGTACGCTTCCACATCTAATTTTGTTCTTGATTTATTCTTGATGATTTGACATGACAGATCTTGGTTTATGGTTTATTAAGTTTTATACCATATTCTGATTTATGATTTTAACAAGTGGTATCAGAGCCTTGTCTTGTTGAATTTTTGAGAATGAATTGATTCTCTATTGTTTTGGGTTAATTCGTTTTTCAACTGTGATAGATTTGATATTTGGATTTGGTGTTTTTTGATAATACATGACAAATCTTTATGATTTATATTTATTAGGGTTTTAATTTTCAATATTAATTAATTATGAATTCATACTTTTAGGTTTTTTTAATGATATAAATTATGTTTAATTGTAATCGAAGGGTATAGTATTTTTTTATTCATGTGATAATCACAATTGATATTTCATTAACATCATTAATACATTTATTAAGAAGACCTAATCGTGGAGATCTTACTTGAAGATTATTAAAGTTTTTTTTAGATCTTGATTATCTTGGATTTCTATTCAAAGTTTTAGGGTTTGAAATATTTGTGTGATCTTGAAAATCAAATATGAATTTAAAATATTAATTTAGTGTTCTTGTTAATAAAGGTTTTAATTCTTGATACTCGATAAATATTCATGCGATTGAGTTCTTGATTAAAATCTTTAACTTATTATTATAAAGATTGTTTTGGATTAATATTAATTCTTTGATATTTATTATTGAGTTTATATGCTTATTCTTTTCATACTATTCAGATTAAGTATATATTTTGGAATTTGGATAATATTACTATTATATGGCCAAATTTTTATGTTTTTCAATATTATATTTAGTTCAAGTATAAAAGTATGCGTTTGTGTTAAATTCCATTATTTGATTGAGCATATTGGTATGGTTGATGGATTTATACTCGCACTGTTATTATTATGAATTTTGGCTAAAGACGTTTTAGTTTTAATGATGGTAATTGGGTTTCTTTATGAAACCATACATATTGGTTATTTGTTTATTTTTAGTATATATAGTTGAGTTTGATACAAATTGTATATTTATATTATATTAAGCTTTAATGAATATTCATTGAAGTTATTAATTTTTATATTATGAATATTTATTCAGTTTTTTGGATACTTTGAAGTGAACTCATGTTAACCATAATATATAAATACTGTTATTTTATTATGCTTTTGAAACAAAAGCAGTGTGTTTTTAAAGGTATAATGCATGAGTTGGATATTATTGAATCTATAAAATGTTATGATTTTAAATTTTGTATATTGATGCTAAGGTTGTGGATAATTTTTTATGGATTCAATTATATATATTGTTAAATTATTTTTATGGGCGTTTTGATGTAAATTCATACTAAATTGATGCATGTTTAAGGAATTTAATTTTAAGTTTGGTTCTATGATATTAGGTTTTGACATCTTATGATTCCAAATTTTTGGTTAAATTATGATGATACAATTTATTTTATGAATTGTGATATATGCCAACTATTATGATTATGTTTTTTGAGATTTATTGGCTTGAAAATATTTTTCAAGTATTCATGTGAATCTCTATTTAATCATAAATGCAATTTTGGATTTATATGGTATATGTAGGGTAAGGTTTTATATTTGAATTTGAATACATGTATATGCATGAATTGCTTTGGTGTTTTGTCTATGCCAAAATTATGAACACATGTGCTTGTCAATTATTTGACCTTGCATCCCTACATTATTTTTTGTTTGGTTTTGACATATATGGTTAATATATATCAGTTAAAGATTAAGGTTTTTTTTTATTGTACTATTTAAACAACCTTATTTTTAGTTATTACGGAAACTATAAAGCAATAAAAAATATTTAGTTTTGACCTTTAACTGTTATGGAAATTTTCAATTTGAATATTGGAATGTTTATATATTTTAAAATAACTTAATTGAAGCAATAAGTCGCCAAAGTGATCTTTTTTTGTGTAAATTATTTTGTTTTAAAATATTAAAGGTTGTGTGCATGTAACTTAAGTTATGTTAATATTGATCGGCCCAAAGTAAGGTTAATAATATTATATGTGCAACTATTGTATTAAACATGTGACGATTATTTGGTTTTACATGTGAGTAGTAAATCGGTCCAAAAGAAGATTTATTGTTCGACATGTTCTTATTGTCAGTGTTTGATTACTACACCAAATATCACTTACAAGTTAATATTTCGTCCAAAGATGAAATATTAATGGAGTGTCTGATATCTTGATATGAAGTTTTCCTTTACTCAAATTATTTTGGTTTAAATTTGAAGTCTTATATGAGGTTATGTTGATATATTTAGTTATTATTATATTTGCCAACATCACTGTATGTTGTTTTGGGATAAATATATATATATATATATATACTACTATCTTTTAATTTGATTGAAAAAAAGAAATTAAGAGAAATATTTTGAAACAAATAAATTCAGATTTTGGCTTCGGATTTTAATTAAGGATGTCTAATATTTTAAATAGATTATTTGAAACAAAATACCACCAAAGTGACCTCTTTTGCGTAGATTAGTTTATTTAAAATATTAAAATGACTATATGTTTTTGTCATTCATGTGTTTATTAATTGACCCAAAGGTAAGTTAATATTTGGCCGAATTTCAAAGACATCTGTGATGATGAATGTGTGACAATTATAAGGTACTTTATGTGAGCAATAAGTTAGTCCAAAGATTATTTCATTGTTTGACATAATTTATTGTCAATGTTTGATTACTACAACAAGAATACCGTTTACAGTTAATATTGCTGTCCAAAGACTTGATATTAATGTTGTGTTTTGTATCTTGAGATGGGGTTAGCCATTATTTTGAATTTATTGTTTACTTATGAATGTTAATGTGAGCTTGTTTCTATCTATTTGTTCTATATTTAGCTACCATCTTTTGCTGCCACAATATCTGCTAATATAAATTCTATACCCATTTTTAATGGGACTAATTTTAAGGAATGGAAAAGGCACTTATGATGCTTGGTTGTGTGGACATATAGACCTTACACTAAGGGAAGAACAACCCTCACCTCTCATTACGGAGAGCACCCCTTATGTTAAAAGGGATATTAAGAGGTGGGATCGTTCAAATTGCATGAGTTTAATGTTCATTAAGCACAGTATTCCAAAAGCCTTTAGGGGTACAAAATCTAAAGAGATTACTTAGGCTAAGGTTTCCTTGACAAAATTGAGAAACGTTTTGCCAAAAACGATAAGGTTTAGATGACATCACTTTTGAATTTTTTGATGTCTATAAAGTATAAAGGGTCAAGGAAACGTAAAGGAGTACATTATAGAGATGTTTCGTGTTGCTTCAAGACTTAAGGCACATCAAGTTTTTGATGAATTGCTTGTTCTTATGGTTTTGGTATCACTTCTTGCACGTTTAACCAATTTTTTAAATTAGTTACATCTGTCTAAAGGATAAATGGATTCTAAATGAGCTAATTTCTCATTGTGTACAAGAGGAAGAAAGGTTGGAACATGATAAGTCTGAAAGTGCTCATTTAACCGGTGCTCATTTAACCGATGCCTCTAAAGACAACAACTTACATTCTAAATAGGATACACACTAAAGTAGTTGCAAAAACACCTTATGAGCTTTGGATAAGTTGAAAGTCTAGTCTAAAGCACTTACATATTTGGGGATGTCCAGTTGAGTTAAGGCATTATAGGCCACATGAAAAGAACTTGGACTCCAAAATAGTGAACAACTACTTTATTGGTATTCTAAGCAAACTAAGGGCTATGAGTTTTATGATCCCATAATTAGGAATATTTTTTTATACGAGAATTGTAACATTTTTGAGTATGTTGAGTTTAGAGGGAGAAATAAGGTTAGAGGCATTGCTTTTGAGGAGGAATTGAATTCTAACTCAATTCCTACCATCAATTTTGACGATATTCAGGTTCTCATACTTATCATTGATCAAGAAGTGAATCCAGAACCTCAACAAGACAATGTTGAACAACTCCCTATTCAGGATGAGGAAATTGTTCCAAAAGAACAAACTCAACAACCTTAAGAACGAATGTCATTAAGAAGGTCCACTAGAGAAAGGATTATAATGGCTTTAGTGGAATATTTTGACCTTAAGCTTCATTAGATGAATATTAAGTTAATGGTTTCTCAATGGTAATATTTATTATGCGTTTATATGGTGCAACTAATGAACTTAGTGTCTAACAATGCAAAGTTGATAATTTGCAAATTAAAGAACTTCATCTATGGGCTTAAGCAGACTTCTCATCAGTAGTATTACAAATTCTACCAAATGATTATCTCATTCGGTTTAGAGATAAATTTGGTCAATAATTGTATATACATAAGTTTAGTGGGAATAAGGTTTTATATTTGGTTTTATATGTTAATGACATACTGCTTGTCAATAATAAGTATAATGTATAAGATGTTTTACAAGTCTGATGTATGTTCAGGTTTGTATACATTGGAATATTGTGTACACTATTGGGATGTTAAGCAGATATTTAAGCAACCCTGGTTTGGACGATTGGATAGCATCCAAGAGGGTTATAAGGTATTTTCAGAGAACAAAAGATTACATGCTTACATATAGGAGGTCTGATCAGTTAGAGATCATCAGGTATATAGCTATAATTTTGATGGAATAGGATACATGATTTTTGTCACTAATATGCAAATTGTGAAAACAAATTGCTGTCTTTTATTCCAATAACAACAGGAGCATATCAAAGTCAAAACACATAGACTTTAAGTTCTTAGTTATTAAATTAAAAGTTCAGAGTAGTTAGGTGTTTATAAAGCATATTGGGACAAACTCCATGATTGCGGATCTGCTTACTAAGGGACTACACCTAAGGTTTTATAAGAGCACACTGCTTATATGGGTGTAATGCCATTTAAGGATATTTGGTTTTAGTGGGAGTTTGTACTTTTAAATGTTTTTATGTTATAGACACAGTTTTAGATATTTCAATTTATGAATATTAAGTTTATTTTCTGCAAAAATAAAGTTTATTTGGTTTACTCACACTCTGATTTTGGTAAAGTTTGATCTCACTAAGTTTAAGGAGGACTAGTTGGAACTAGACACGTTTAGATCATATTGCATGTAATTTCCATGCTACACATCCATGCTTGATCTATGTCATTTGGTTGTGTTAATATACGTGATCAGGGAAGATTTAGTTATGATATATGTAACGAAAGTCGTCTTGGTTCTAAGTTAACATAATTAATGGACGAGATTGTTCGGAATACCTTTTGGATATGATAGTAAAGTTTTGAGCTCGTAAGGTTATATAATGATATGTAATTATAGAGTAATTAGTATATATATATGTGGTCCAAGTGGGAGATTGTTGGAAAATATGGACATTACATATATAATAAGGGTAATTACATGTTATTATTTACTATCATAATAGGTTAGCCCAAATTAAAAGTGATCTAATTTTATTAAAGTTTATTGGGCTTTAATTATTAAATAAAGTATGAGATAAATATGTGTAGATACTCTAGTAACTAAATTCTAATTGAAGACTAATTCTTAATTGATGATGGGTTGATTCAATTAGGAATTAGGGCTATGTGCCAAAATTATATATATTAGGGTTATGGTCCTCAAATTACACACAAGAAAGCTTTTCTAATATCCCATCCTCGGAAAAGAGAGAGTCACCCTCTCAAAATTACTTGTGTGCTAATTTGGAATATCAAAATCCCAAGATCCAAAAGTCTCCGAGAATTCATGGATTTAGGTACGCTTTCACATCTAATTTTGTTCTTGATTTATTCTTGATGATTTGACATGATAGATCTTGGTTTATGATTTATTAAGTTTTATATCATATTTTGATTTATGATTTTAACACAAATAACATATTTATGCTATTCAAATGAAACAAACATGAATTTCATGAAGAAACTTATCAGTTTTACCTTGATCACTTGTAATCAAATCCTAGATCTTTTTTTTCTCCTCCAAGACATACTCCTTTCATGAAATTATGGTGGATACTAGGCTTCTCTATTGATTTCACTTAATATTCATAAAAGAAATTGGAGAAATTAAGCGTGAAAGGCTTGAAAATGGTGGAAAATGACCTATTTGTAATAGAAGTAAAAGTTGGAAAGATGGAGAAAAAGGTGATGGCGTGGGAATGGGAAAGATGAATGGTTTTTCCTTCATCTTTCTCAAATATTCTAAATAAATATCTAATTAATTTAAAAATAATAATAATAGTAATTATCAAAACGACCCACCAATCATATTTTTACACATTTTAGCCCTTAATCATTAATATTTTCATAATTATCTTATTTGAGTAATTATCATTCTACCCTTCAACTTTCTCTGTGATATTATCCATGAATCATACTTTATTTTGGTAAAACTTCACTTCTAGTTCTTCCTCCTTTTTCCTTTAATTTAATGCAATCATTTCAAATTTTTTATTTTTCTTACTTTTACCCAATATATTTCACTCTCTTACAATTAAATCAATACCCCAAATTTATTTCTCTTATTTCAAGAGTATTTTTAATTTTCTATCAGCTTTGACTACTTTCTATACTAACACTTAAAATTTTCTATTTTATCTATTTCTAAAATTCTCAAGTATATCTAACCCAACTTGGTATTGTTTCTAAACTCGGTAGTAAATTAGGGATATCACAATAAAAATATGAATTATAAATCTAGATATAAACTAAATTAAATAAAGGTGAAAAGTTGAAAGAGTAAAGTGCATTTTTTTTATTTAGTGAAGGGACTTAATTGTAATTATATTATGATAGGATGATTTTTATAGGATATAATTATTAATTGGGACACAATCAGGTTATGTCTCCTTTAGGAAAAGAAATGGTAATTAAGGGTGAAAAGTGGTGAAATTTGATTGAATGATTGTAGTTAAATTTGAAAAAATTTAAGAAGGGATATTTTGTCTTATTTTCCCAATGGTGGTTGGAAGCTAAAAGGCTTGAGTGGCACTTCTACCATGACTTTCAGCTTAGAAAATACTTTTACCAAAATATTGAGGATTTATTCATATTTTTAAAATTTAGGGTTTAGAGTTTATAAATATTGATAAATTCTTAGATATTTTGATAAAATTTTAAAAATATCGATAAAACCTTAAATATTTTAGTAAAGTCTTAGAAATATTGATAAAATCTTTAAATATTTTGATAAAAGATAATTTTGATAGTCTTTGAAATATTGGTAAAAGCTTTTCCCAACAAAGATTTTTATTTCATCTTTTTTTTTTTTAATGGAAAAAGAAAAGAGAAAAAAAAAAAGCCTACCTTGATTCATGTTAGAAAAACAAGAGAAATTGTGTTTTCTCATCAAATCTAATCTTGGTTTTGAAAGAGAACATGGTATTTTAGATATCCATCATCTTTCCATTTGGTACATGAGTTGAAACAAAGAAGGAAGTGATGAAAAAAAATTGTTTTAGTGTAGAGAACTAAAGGATAAAGCTAAGAATAATGCTTTACTTTTTCTTTTGCCATTAAAATAACTTCTTCGGTAATCAACCCAAAAAATAAGGGGAAAAAAATTTAGTACATTTTGCATATGTTGGAATGAGGTATAAGCATGTCTCATGAGAAGCAAAGGATATTTTGATTGTAGCTTGTATGAGTCGTTCTGTATATTTTGCAATAAAAGAGCAACATCACTAAAGCATCGACACCGCGAAAGATTCGATGACAGAAGAAGTGCTCCTTTTTTTTTGTTTCGATTACTTGGTGCTATTCACGTTGGGAGTTTGTTCATTTTACCTCAAAGATGTTGAACCTGACATCTCACTCCGCTCGATAGACGAAGGGACAACAAGACCAACTACTCCGAGACAGTGGATGGCGAGAGGCAAGGATGCACCCGCACCACCACCGGTGTTGTTTTCAACACATTCACAGGTCTATAGGTTGGAGACCGATGATTAACCATTTCCAAGAAAGGAGAAAGGAGTTCCCCGATGTAATAAAAAAAAATTTTGGTGAATAAACCCGATGTAATAATTTTCAACTTCCCTGATATGGAACAACTTTGTAGAATGCTGCAGTTGGCTATTCGTTTGAGATGATTAAATTTACGAATTTGATTTAGCTGTTTTGAATTTACAAACCGAAAGGAAAGAATGGAAAATGAAAAGCATATCATCTTGCAAGCCTCTCCATCAAGGGTCAAAGTTTATATATTACTTGTCGGTCAACCTTATTTGAGAACTGTTTCTTCTCTTACTTAAATCTGGCTCAAGTTCAAATAAAATAAAACTTAGAAGTCGACTCGAGTTTAATTTCAACTTGAGATAGAAATTAAATTACTCAAACTTGAGTGAAAAGAAACAAACAAAAAATAGTTATAGCTCGAACTCTACATGAAATAAAAATCAAAATCAAAATACTCGTATTTGAGTAAAAAGCAACAAAAACTTGGTCATGTTTACGAGCTACTTGCCCAGTAGTTCAAGCTTGAGCTCGACAAGGACCGAGCTAAATTAACCTTTCTTTCACTTGAATGCACATGTATCTTTCTGCTCATGTAAATAGATAAAAAGCCAATTCATTCTGATCCAGTCCACGGAATCTACCGTAACAACCTAGCAATTTTACAGTTTTTGCATCACTTAGCAACTATGTAATCCAGGTTAAACAATGTGTAGAATTTTGTCTTAAGCTCAACATGCAACATTGGAAAAAGGCATAATCGCAAATCATTTTAAAAAAACCCCAGAAAGCATCCATGTTCAGCATAAAATCAGCTTACATTCTGGCAATGGCTATTGTCAAATAGATTTTTCTTCTAAGTTGTTCCATTGGCAGCAACAAACGAAATCAAAACCACTTGGGAAGATTCAAATATGAGCAAGGGACTTAAGGGGCATGCTAATATTCATCTCAAGCAAACCATTCAAGAAACAGAAATGAAATGACGAACAAATTCAAATGAATTCCCAAAAAACAAAATCTCATACCAACAAAGCATAATAAAAGGGGAAAAAAACCCTGATCTCATACTGAAAGCCCTCAAACATTATATGACACTCTTCCAACTTTTCTTTCTTTCTCTACATGCAATAAAAACAATGACACGAAGGGGGTAAACAATCTAATGAAAAACTATAAGCTAAACTTGGATTTTCTTTCATAGTAAGATTATTGTATACCCAATTATAAAGTACTCTCAGACTTCCATATTCTGGGAGAGAAGGTAGGGACTGAATTGCCAAGCAGTCACCTATACCTAACCACTATATCAGAAGAACGAAAACCTTAACCCGTTACTCGCTGCAAACAAATTGTACTGTTCAATTGTAGACTCTTTTTTATTGCAACCATGACCATTTTCAACATGATCTGCTGAAAACTGGGAAGAAAGTTCTTCCACAATCTCATCTTTCAAAGGGACAGGATTAGATTTGCATCCTGTTGAAAGAGCCACAGGCCCGCCAAAATGGAACAAAGAAAAGCTAGAATCATCCGCATGTGATTTCACAGAGACATCATTCTGCCTACCTTCTCCTATTGCTGTTTTTTCTGTTGCAAGCAGCCTTCCAGGGACAACCCTCTCTGCATTAAATTCAGTGAAAGCTTCACTTGTTCTACCCGGCTTCGGAATCAGAGTTCGCTCCTCCACATACAAGCCATTGGCTTCCGAAACTGGCTGATAAACTGGAACATGTTCAGGGTTAAATGGGGGAGCAGCTAAATGCTGCAGAGTACCATATGGCATACATAAATGTGAGTTTCCATTTAGACCATAGCCAAGAGGGCCAGTATAAAGATACGGGTTTGGAGGGAAAGGCACTAAACCATTAGCTGGAGTTGCTGGCCAAGATACAGGATTCTGATGGTAGTAACCCATGGTTGAAGGAGTTGGATACACTGGAAATTGTATATGTTGGTTATGCAATGATGTAAACATGCCTTGATGTTGAGAACCCATAAAGGCAGTTGGTTTTCCATTTTCAGAATTTTCACCAGTTTTTGTTGGCAGATTTCCTGGAGCTTTGCTACCCGTACCAACAGGTTGATGTCCAAACAGTGCCTGCCTTTCAAAAGCAACCCCACCATCAGCATTCTGTTTTTTATCCACTCCTTTCACTTGACACTCAGAGAATCCATTTTCAATGCAGATTGATGTGTCTCTCCTATGTGATTGTTGACAGGCATCTTCAGAATCTGATGTTGATGAAGATTCCAGATTTCCATGATTTGAAGCAGAGGTATTGCTATCTCCTTCGCTAAGGCATGAAGAGCAGTTATCAGAATTAGAAGTGCTACTCATCGTAGAATGAGGAATTCCATTCAGAATAAGGTTTCTATTAGGACAAATTCTGACTTCCTCATAAGCAGCATTCAGTGAAGAACATTGATCCTGCGTTTCCGCATGACAGTTCTTATCTGTTGCAAGGTTGGAGTTTCTTGATCTGTTAACATTGCTATGCTCATGATCAATTTCACCCAAACTTACACTAGCTTCACTTGAGCGCATCTCACTGGATGACTTACCAAAGTTGTCATCAGGCCCAGCTCCTTCAGTGTAAGTAGAAGACCTCAAAGCAATATCTGTATCAGAGTTGCTCCGGGGGTACTTTTTATGGACTTCTGTGGGCTCCCAAACTTTCTTGGAGTAAAGTGAATCTCGACCAGAAGGATTGTTTCCTACAATAATTTTATGTTTCAGCTTTCCATGATCTTCACGCATGTAAACTTGCTGATTATACTTGTTACCACAATAGAGCTGCTTGGACATAGCCAATTTAGCTTCAGCCTTGCTCACAGACTTGGGCTCTCGACCTACTCTAGTTGCAGACACATGTGGCTCAATCTTGGCTCTGTATTCATTGTGTTCACCGCAGCTGCAAAAGTCATATCTGTCACTCCGGCCATTGGAACACTGAAACTTCTCAGTATACTTAACACCACAATTCCGACCATTGGATTTCACATTGGTTACCCTTAACTGCCTATTTGATCCATTGATGTTCCTCGAAGGAGCCTCAAAGTTTTCACTTTGATGCCGTGGCTCAGATCTATTAACAGGAGCGCTTTCTGAAACAACAGCAAACCGGCGTCGATCACACCATTTCATAGACAGATCAAATTGACCATCCTTGCGAAATTTCAATCTCCGACGGGAAAATTTTGATTGCTCCATTATAAAAGAGCCATTTCCATCTCTTACCTTTGTACGTTCTGCATCAGGACTATCGAAAGAGTGATTTTGCAAACTTGAGGTGGAGTGCCCATCTAAAAACTGTTCATCTTGAACATCTGGAGAACCAGGTCTAGACACAATAATATCACCTGTGTCACCCACGGAGTCTCTGCAATTAATAACAATATTTTCTTCAACCTCAAGAGTTAGTGAAGATTCTTCCTTTGCAACATCAGGAGAAACAGGAGTAGTACTTTCAGCACATTTTTTTTCTTTCTCTCTTTCTTTTCCTTTCAGTCTCTCCTTTCTCCTGAGCTTTTTCTCCCGTTCTTTTGTTCTTTTCCTCTGCTTGCGTTCTTCCTCTTCACGCTTTTCCTTCTCTTCTTCTTCAAGAAGCTTCATCTGTAGAAAATATGCAGTGACAGTAATATCTATCAAAAAACATGCTGAGAATATCCTCTCCTATATTTACTGATAAGCATAAAGAAAAATACATCCCGAAGAATCACCAATTATCATACCTGCTTTTCTAAAGTAATAATTTCCTTGCATGCAACATAAACGCGTTCTTCCAACAGCTTAACAGCTAGACTAACAAAGATACTGTGTGCATTCTGGCGAGCAGTTCCTTCCCTAAAAGCCTTTTCAACCTGAATATCAAAATGGATCAATTATTCATAACTTCATAAAAATAATTTTAACACTAATGAGAACACAAACAACTGAAACAGATTGATTTGTATGTTTTCTGTGCCACAACTTCATAGACAACCCCTAAGAACCACGAATCAAATCCAGTTTATTCCCATCAAGTAAATAGTTTGACTCCAACAAGCAAAACAGGAAGGGGCAAACTAGCAAGGGTGGCTTGATACTTGTCTCAAAATATCATTGTTTGCAGAACAAACTCATTGCATTCCTCCATCCAGCTAGCTATGGTATAGTGATCCTAAGGTACCAATCTTCCCAATTCTATGTATCACTCATATAGGTATCCTAGTCATTAGTTGAATGTACACTCTTTATCCTTCTCAAACCATAAAATTCAACAAACCATTTTAAATAGAGATTCTGTTAAAAACAATGGAATGACATTTTGATTAATAACTTTCCTGCCACTAATTAACACATCAAGTCATTGATATACACAGGATTTTTGTTATATTCCAAATGATCACACACATAGCTTTTAAGTATCGAATGGAAAGATAGAATTCCACAGCTCTCTTTAATGAAAAGAATGGCAGGTACATGCAAGACTTTAAGGCCCAACAAAAAGGTACGAACATGCCTGTTCCTTAAATATAACAGTTGCAGCATCAAGAAGAAACTCTCGAGCAAGTTCAGGACTCTTCGCATGCTTTTGTGGACGGGAGCATTCTCCATCGAGCTCATTTCCATCCTTGTCCATGGAATCATCATCCTGATAAGATAAGAGTTAATCATCGCTACTATCCAAACAACTTCATTTATAAACTTCACAAAGCTTCTAACTACCTCTTCTTCCTCTGCCTCTTCAGCATGCTCAAAAAAGATTCTAATACTTTCGCCCCTAGTGATTGTAACATAACCATCTCCAACTACAAGCCTGCAATGCACACATTGTTGGCCTTTCAATGCATGGGCTTTTACAGAAATCTCAGAGCAGCGGCCATCCAATTTCCAGGCCCTTAGAGTGATATAACATATACTCAAGCCACCAAGATCCAAGCCATTGACTTGAACAGTCCCATTCATGCCAACATTTTCAAATTCCATGATATCTGATTTTCGTTCCCCGGTTCCAACTGCCCATTCAAAGTGGTGATAAGTTCCAACTGTGTCAGCAAAAGTTTGATGCCAATCAGCCTGGACACTGTCATCAGATACCTGGGCAAGTAAGAAAAATGTTGCATAAGTCGCATATATTTTGAGAAGTCCCACACCAAGCTCAATAATTATTACTCTAGAAGTCAGAATTCAAATTTCAACCATATATTCTGTATGAACTGTTAGATCAAAAGATTGAACATATGAAAGCATCAAAAGAATAGTCAATGCACCAAAAGGTTAAAGATATGGATACCTCATACAGAAAGGCTGTATCTGCAACACAAAACCAACTAGTGCACCGAGGTTCTCTACGCATGCGTTTTAGCTCCTTCAGCTCCTTGAACTCACGGATAACGTTTCTTCTGCAATCTCTGCAAAATCTCTTGCTGTCAAACCTGAGCCAAAATGAAAAGATGAGAATGAGATGTGAGATGCATACAGAACAATAGCTAGCAGAAGTCTACAGGAATGTTCTCAAGTAGAGCTAATAAAAAATAGCAGATATGTGATTGAAATTTAAGCCTAGGCCCAATGGTCCTGTATAAAAGACTCTCAAAAGTGCCAAAAGAGGCTTTTGCAACGTAAAAGTAACATTAATTTTAGCATAAAGCTTTCTGAGAGGCAAAATAATGAATAAGACTGTTACCAGTTTTAGTAGGTAACAACTAACAGAAAACCTATTTTTCATATTCTAAGAAAGTAAGGGTTATTTTTGTTAAGGAAAATGAAATCTGCAAAATGATTCCCCACTTTTTGGAGTTTGTTTTACAGAAAATGAACTTTAGGTCAACAGAATATTACCCCTTTCCTTTTTCAATAAAGCACAAGACATTTCCTAAAAGTTGAAGTGAAGAAAAATGGATCAATCCCCTAAATATAGAGATCCATCCCTTCTTGTATAGAAGCTGAAGCAAAGCAAAGAAAAGATTGATCCCTTATGTTAGGGACCAATCCTTTTTATGTCAATGTAGAGTTTTCAAAAAAGTTGAACAACAAAAAATATTTTACGATCAAAACAAAAGAAAATATCACCTCTTCCAATAAATAAGTTCATTTTCCTCAAAACAAACAGACCAAAAGATGTAGGAAGCCTTAATGCATGATAATTTTGCCATCCTTCTACTTAATCACCAAATAAAGGAAACGAATGGTAATGAGGCAAGATGTGAAAAGAATATACAGCCTTTCCAGTCCGTTAAACGTTCCGTTTTTACTGTTCAAAAGAAATTGTATCATATTCACTTTTCTACAAGGATGATACAAATTTTATTCTCAATATCCCTCTAACCATATACACCAATCCAACCATTTTACATCCTCAATAAGTAACAACTTCTCAACAACAACACCTTTCCAATACCATTCTTTCTGACCAATTTCCTAGTGCCTGTATCAGCAGTAATGACAATAGTTGCTCAAAATTTTCTCTAGTGAAAGTGTAATGTCTTAGTTAGCAACATCTAACTCCATCATAACCACAAATATTAAATGAATTGAAAAAGTAACAATAAGGATAATAAGCATGACAAAAAATCATGTAGAGAAAGCAACCTGTTAAAGAAAGTCCACATGGTGAGCAAACAAAAAAATATATATAAAGGCCCTTTTTCTTAGGAACAGAACTGATACAAGCAGTGCATGCTTCTTTTAGTCGCCCTCCCTTGTTCATCTTCCATAACATCACTTGGAAGCACAAACATTGAAATAAAGCACACACATTCAGGATACCATCCTTAAAAATATCATTTTCATGTCTCCCCACAATCTCTTGATAGCAAGGTTAGTAAAATCAATTTCATCAAATATTTTATCTTGCTTCTCCTTTACTAACAGAACTGGAGAGCCTACAGTTGACTACCCAGAGGAAGGAACAGAATAATTTCAAGAGAAGGAAAGAGAGAGAAACAGGTTACTCATTATCCATTTATAAGTCCAGATTATAAGATCTTATTGTTTTGGTTCTCTAAAAAGAGACATAACGTTTCTTGAATATGGCAAAATTTTGGCCAACATAGCTCAGCCTCATTATCCACTACTTGGTCATTCTCTTCAGGATTAACCTCTGAAGGAAGCAGCACCTAAAGTGTTTCGGGCTTCTTACTAATTTATATCTTCAAAAGCTGCTAGGAATGGAAAATTTTTGAAGATTAGCCTCTCCAGACCTAATGGTTTCTTATCATGCTTGAAGACCAGAAAGAAGTCATTAAGCTATACTCAGGAGATTGTAGCACGATTTTTAAATATGTTCTCAATCAGCCCTAGAGTTACACCACTGCATGAAGAACAAACTCATTTAGCTAAATAATAATGAGTAGTTTTATTTCAAGATTTTCCATTTAAAATACTTAGACTATGATAGCTAGGAAATCAGACACTCAATGTATAATTTACTTTGCAGGGCTAGTCAAGTGTCACCGTGGAGAAGAACACAGGATATATAAACCTTTGAGAGACACACAAATGAAAATTTCAAGTCTTTCTACTATCCTCTTCATCATCCTGAAATTCCACCACAAGCCTTATATTTCTAGCTCCAATGAGAACTGGTAGATCAATGATTATCAGACTTCAAATTGTTCAGCAGCTAAACAACATAGCAAATGAAACACATTCAACCATAAACGAGCTACAGACACACCTGTACATGAGCCTCTCAATGAAATCCTCTTCCTTTATTCTTAAAAGAGATTGCCGAGTTTCTTCTCCAAGAGCCGACCAGAAATCCACCAATGTGTCGCAAGAAAGCCTGGCAGTGTGTAGAGCACATGTTTCTCTTGTTCCATGTCCTCTTCCATAACTGGGAATTCCTTGGCTAATCCAACCCCGACCTCCCCCACCACAAGCATCAGGATAAAGCAATTCACGCTCCCGCTCTCTTGCACGTGCACTGTCAAACACCTGATTCAACTGAAACATTAACAACTAGCCGAAAAGGAAAAACATAACCAGAGAAAACAATTTGATCAGCACGAACATTTTGGAGTCCCTTGAGTGACTTTGAGCACAAATAGCAATCAAGAAGTGTTAGTGAACCATCACGACTTGTGGTCAAACCTCCCCAAGGATGCACGGAGGGATTTTGAATTTCATCTTGTGACCCATCTGTCATACTCAATCCTCCATCACTTGGACTTTTTGAGAGTCCTGGCCGGTTGTAATGAAGGCTACTAGCTACTCCCTCCTGCTGCAAGGATTTTCCATACAGGACAATCTGCAAAAAACCTTCAAGCAGTAGCCCATTACATCTGGAGCAGTACATGTTCTTGCGAGCTTGCTCAAAAAGGGTTTGTTTGTCAATTCTAAGAAGCTCCTGCCGAGCTTGTAACGAAAGCTCACTCCAGAACTGCAGTACAAAAACACAGCTCTTTCTAGTAACTAATCAGAAAATAAAATCAATAAATGATGTACGTATAAACCACATTTACTATATAGACAGTATAATCAATGACATTATTTTTGGTACATATGGAGAGTGGAGAAAGAATGTGGGGACCCATTATGTCTTGGGCTAGGGCTACACAAGGGAGGTATCTCTAATCCATCCCATAGATTCTGCCTCCTCCCATCCCAAAGACTCGAACTAAATTCTTAAAATTGGTGTTTCACATTCTAACCACTAGGGAGCCGCCTTGGGCACAGCACTATCCTTATTTGCCAATGGCAAATAAGAACCAATCCTTGAATTCCAAATTCCTCCTCAATCACATACGATACTTGTGAAAGCCAAAAAAAAATTACAAAGACCTTGACCAAAAGCCACATAGAGCTCAAAAGAGTAAAAAGATTCTTTAAGAACCGACAATGAAGAAGTAAATTATCAAACTTCTAACTTCTATTTCTACCATTACTAAATTCAAAACCAGGAATACCCTAAAAGATCAGTGCCTTGTCTCTAAACAAAATTAGGCAGTAATTTTCTGCCGTCTCTAAGCAAAGGCAGATGTCATTAAACAACAAATCCAATAATAGAATCAAAATTGTCACATAATCAAAATTAATGGGATCTGGTAAACAATAAACAAATCCAATTAAATTAAGATCCAATCCAAACTTAAACTACGCATTAGATAAATAAAAAAAATCAACAAGAAACACTGATCCATTCCAATCCCAATTCAATTAAAATAATTATATCACCAAAACTTTCAACAAAAAAATTGAAGTGAATAAATAAAATCGAATACCTTCTGAAGTTGATTGTAGCTAACATCATCGCGATGCTTAGACCAAAACCCAAATGAGGCACTACTATATTGCTCATTTCTTTGCGCTAATCCTGGCATCCTTTGATTTCTTAAATTCTCTTTGATTTACAATTATTTACCGATCTTTCCATCCCCGCCCTTCAATTCCGTGTTTTTTTGCCGATCCAAAAGAATAACCGATTCAATCGGATTTAACAAAAAAATTTCCGACTTCGTGAAAATGATGATGGATGGCTTTCTAATTTTTTTTCCTTTTTGGAGATCCAAATCGGATTGAATTTGAGAAAGAGATCGAAGAGATAATGGAAAAATCTGAAGGGGTGGGCTTTGAGGGTTGATGACGATGATCAGATTTGGAGCTGCATTTTATTTTATTTTATTTTTTAATTTATAATCATATATTTCGTAAATGAAAATAAGTGAGAAAGGATCTACAGGCTGCTTTGTTTGTTCGGCCAAGGGCAAAAGGGAATGACGGTTAAATTGGAAACAAAGACTGATACATTAAGTTACAATTTATTACTTTTAAGGTTAAAAATTAAAAATAATTACTAAATAACTATCGGTTTTTTTATCCGAGTGTGAATATAAAAATTATATATTTAGAATATAAATGTTAATTTAAAAATAGTACATAATAAAAAATAAATTTAAAATTTAAAATTAATTAATAATAATATATATGTACAATATTAAAATAAAAAATACATTAAATTATGAACAAAATAAAATTTAAACATATAAAAGTATTATATTAATAATATTAAATGCATTACAATTATTTATCATAATGTTATTATTAATTTTGAGTTAATATCGAATTGATTTGTGATCTCAACTCAATCAACAACATTATTAATAAAAAAATTAATGTAATTAATAAAGTGTACATGACAAAATTAAAATGTATAAAACATTAGCCGAGTGGTAAAATTAAAGTTTTATTAATGCAAATCTCACCAAATGTAAATTTTATATTAGTTTTTTTAAATAAAAGACTAAAGTTTTATTAGTGCTTTTAGTGTAGTATTTTTGTTTACATGTACTTATTTTTTTCAAACAAATTGATTTAGGTTTTGTTTAAAAATGCTTTTTAAAAATACTTTTAAATCAAAAACAATGCTAAACAAATAACTTTTGAAGAAAATTTTTGACTTTTCAATAGTACTTTTTCTTAGATGGAGAAATTAAAATTTTTAGCTTTTTCCTCTAAAAAACACTTTTGACAGCTCAATTACATTTCCAACCTTCCAACACATGGTACTTTCCTTTCTTTGATTAATTGCTTAAAAAATATTTAAAATTTATATTTCATATATTAAAATATTAATAACAAAATATAATAAATTATTTTCTATATTATTATTAAAATATCATAATATTAACTATTTGAACATTATTTAAATGTTTATCTATTACTTTATAACAAATGTTTAAAATTGATATTTTATTTCTCAAAAATACTTTTTGACAACTATACTAAATACTTAAATATTGAATCAAACTTTTCAAAAGTACTTTTTAAAATCACTTTTTTAAAATATTTTTTAAAAGTACTTCTCAAAAGTAATGCTAAATTAGCCCTTAATAAAATATCCATTAGTTTCATTAATATTTTTTTATATTATCCTCAATATTTTTTGCACACAAAGCAAAATGAAAGCATTTATTAGCTCAATGATTATCTAAACATTTAACTAATACTAAGCGGTATTACATGGTCGGATCATAATACGAAAAGATGATTTATATTAATAGATAATATAAGCACGTCCTTAGTCTAATCGAAGCGAATGATTTTTATAATATAGAGATATAGATGTGACTAACTGAACTAACAGTGTATCAGACAAGACATAAGTGGAATAAATCCTAGATTCGTTTATGAATTTATTCACTTGTGATGTTTATAGTGTGGCATACCTTAATCATAAGTGGTTGATGGACTATGTATGTATGACTCATATACTTTAACGTAAATGAAAGTTTGAATTCAAATATATAAGGAATCGAAAGCTGGTATGTTGGGTATTCGACTTTTGTAGTATGTAGCATCATTCCACAATAGTGGAATTCATAGCCCATTTAAAGGGTAAATGATGTTCTCTAATCAGCATGACATGATAGATGAAAAGTAAATATTGTCATGGGTCATTTGTCTTTGTGATAAATGATTTAATTACAATATGATGGTAATTAACTCTTCATGAAGAAAGATGTAATTATTACAATGAGATAACATAATATTATATTGGGAGAACGTATTTATCCCAAAGAGATTAAAGATATCCTATGAGGGTAACACACTTACGAAAAAGTAATTGGACAAACACTTAGTAGCTTTCGTAATGGTATATAATAAGGGAGGACTCAATCACGATACTTTAGTGGAATGACTTCATGACTAAATTGATGTTGTAATTAAATAGGAGAAAAGCCAAGACTTAATTACAAATTATTTGAGCTTTAATTATTTATGTCAAATCAGTCCCTCCGCTAGCTTGAGAGATCCACGAACGAATTGCATGAGAGAACTAATAAAATAAGAAATGGATGAAAACGATGAAGTAAGATAAATAGATCACATGTATCACTATCTGCAGTGAATGCATTTTCTCGTTAGGTACAAAAAAATGACTTAGGAATTAATTTAATGTTCTTCAAATTATTCTTTAATTAATGCCTAAATATGGAAATAAATTAATTAGTCATTATGAATTTGTTAAATAAAAAATTAAATATATTTCATCATAGATTCTATTATGGTAAAGTTGTTATGACTTTAACAGAATTAAATTGGATTAAGAAAATTATTTAATTGATAAATTAATTTAGTTAAACAATTAATTGATTAAATAAATAATATTTTAGATAATTGATGTTTTAGATTTCGATGCAACAAATTAAGCTTTTTAAACACTTGAACAGTTTATTCTTGAGTAAATAAGTTAGATTTTAGTTTTAGTCGTAGTTTTGAGCATATTTCATGTTTTTTATGAATAAAATGGCACTTGCATTCCATTTTGGACTTAATTTGTGTGTGAAGACTTTTTCAAGTACTTAGTTGATGAGGAAGTGAGAAGATATGCCTCAACTAGAGCCAAGGTCGCAACATGGATGAGTGTCCCATCAACCAAGGAGTTGGCCTTCAAAGAATTGCAACCCCAAGTGGATTGGCATCAAGGTTGCGACAAAAAGAGTGAATGTCGTGACATTAGCCTTCAAAGTCGTGACATTGGCTTAATGAAGTCGTGACATCGCCCATAGACCTTAAGTGGAAGGATCGAGCATGACTAAGTGCAAGGTCATGACATTCAAGTGAAAGAAGACCTATTTTGTTAATGATGTTGCGACATCAGCTTGTGGATGTCGCAACATTAGGTCTAACGAGGCAAATTTTTGAAGGGGTAATTTGAAGACAATTTGGTCAACCATGTTGTGAACAAGTTTATAAAGGGAGGTAAACATGTCACATCTCGCCCGACGAAGCCCTAGTGATTGAGTGTTATTTTTAGAAGTAAGAATTTTAAAATAGAATTTGAGTAATTAATGTTTTAAATTCAACTAAGAGTTGGATTACAAGGGTACGCCCTTGAGCGAAGTCTCTGATTAGGCAAACAAGTCGAAAGAAAACAAAGTGGCGTGGTTTTATCAGCCTAAATGATACTTTTAGCATATAGGTTTGGCGAATAATTAACACTGAAATATCAAATAAAGTCTCTCAGGAAGTGAGAAATTTCTAGAAAAAGGGACTTGATAAAGTGTCAAGGAATATCGAGTAATCAAGATATCGCCGAAAGGCATTGTAAGCTGAGTCTGATTAGTTATTGTGTTGGTTATGTTCTAACGAGATGGTTAGGTACGAACGATGGACTTGACCCAAATAATGGTGGATTGTCGTACACGTTTCCCTACAACTATAAATCACCCATTCGACAGATAGGATAGGATTGTGACACGTGTCAAGTTTCCATAGGTACAAAGGCAGTATATTTAGATAATCAGGATTGAAAAAGGGAGTTTTTCCCCTCCCTTCTTCAAGAAATATCTTTGGAATTAAATGTGAAGAAACCATGAGTTTTTTTCTCCTCCACGGAAGCTAAGTGGTAAACTTGGATCCTCACCTAAGAGTGATTCATGTCAATGTAAGATCCACGATCTTCTATGATATGTTGTGAAAAAGTAAGTCTGTTCAACTAGGTAAGGTTAAGAACATAAGACCTCATTTGGTGGATTTTTCAATGAAAGAGAATGCCAAAAAATAGGGGGTAAGTGAGTGGAGCTTGATGAGTTCCATATTCTGTAACATTGATTGTTGTTGGTCATTCAATGGAAGCTTGGATTTGGAGCTTTGAAGCTGAAAAAGGTGGAAGCCAAGTGAGTTCTTAAAGCTGATTCTTGCATGTATGGTGTGTATTTTAGAATTTTTTGTGAAAAATGACTGAACAATGGAATTACATCTAGAGAAGTAATATAACATCCTCCACTCGTCCCGATCAACCAGATCTGAGTTTCGAGTGTTACGCCTAAGGATCTACATACTTAGACTTTTTAATTATTTTCCTATGTAACTATTTAAGGATCTACATACTTAGACTTTTTAATTATTTTCCTATGTAACTATTTGACTAATAAAATTTCTAAGTCTTTTATTCGAATTATCTCATGCATTCTTATTTAGTATGACTTCTTGTACAATGTAAAATCTTGTTTACAATTTGAATAATATAATTATTGTTTTCGCCTTACTTTAATCACTATACAAAGTATTACAACTTATGTGTACACTTTAACATCGCCATAAGGCTTTTCTTATAAACTTATGTGTTGTCGTTATAACTAATCGTATGAATCTCTTAGCATTTACTTTGGCGTAGACCATAACTCCACCACATATCTTTCTCTTCTCTGTATGAATATCAGCACGAATCATCGCTCATGTGGCGTAACATTGGCATCGTCTCTCATCTCCCTTCTTTCTAACAGTTCCTACAATCATGGGCATAATAAGTTCACAAGAACTTAGTGAGACAATATCATACATGCATTCATCATTTCACATAAAATATAAACATTGCACTGATCACGCTATGAACGTCACAGCAAATATTGTGTAAGCGTACACTATCGATGCAAGTATAGTAGATAGATGTGAGTCTATCGGATATCAATCCCTCGAGGATGGATGTTCGCTGTTTATAATTGTCGGTGTAATGAATAAGTAAATACAATAAAATTGTGAGATTGATTGTCGAAGCAATAATGTAAAATTAAAGATGAAATGCAATAATAATGAAATGGTTTAAAGATGATATGCAATAACAATGAAATGGGGTCCTTGACGTAAATAGTTGGCAAAATCTAAGTGTGGCTCACAAGGTTTAAAATACAAGGTGATTGTCGCTGCATTAATGCACAATAAATGTCTTACCGAACTTAGCTTCTCTATTAGATATAAGACTTAAACATGCACACTAACCACACCTTCTAATGTTGGCAATGCAACATATTCAAGAACAAGTGGACTAAATTCCTTCAATTCCTGATCGCGCTATGAATGTCACAACAATTTGTGCAAATGAATACTATCGATGCAAGTATACTAGATAGATGTAAATCTATCAGATATCGATCCCACAAGGATGGTTGTTTGTGTTTACAATTGTCGATGCAATGAAAGTTAAAACAAGATAGATTGTAACGACAAATGTCGGAGCAATTAAAATAAAAAATGCAGTAAAAGAATGAGATTAATTTGTCGAACCAATATTGAAAGATTTAAGAAGTAAAGTACTGAAAAAAAATAGGGGTTTTCTGACTTGAAAAGTTGGCAGAAAGCTAAATGTGATCACAAGGTTAATAACAAATAAATTGCCAGCGCAATTAAGCACAATGAAATATTACTAACCTTAACTTCCTTGTTTATCAAAGACTCAAATAATCACACTAACCACACCTTCCACTATTTGCAATGCAATATACTGAAGAACAAGTGAAATGAATTCCTTCGATCCTCAAGCAACTTCCATTGTCTTGCTTGTTAATTTAATTTGTTGCTGCACTTTTTAGTAACAGTGACTGCAATCACACTTCTGTGGTCAAACAATTAAATCCAAAAATAAAAAATAAAGAAAAGATTGAAATAGATATCATTCAGATCTAAAATGAAATTATACTTCCATACAACTCAAATTATCAAAACTTATCATTGTTAATCAAGAGAAATAACAAAATAAATTGAAGTATCCTATTCCTAGTTTACTTGAATCACTCCCTTACACTCCTTTTGGATCGCATTTAAGGTGCTCATCGTCAGGAGCAAGGCTGCATTCTCGTCAACGTTAGGTTACCCTTAGGAATTTAAGCTACCATGGATGCAAGATTAAGAAAAATATTGATTGAAGAAGAAAACCAAATCTAGCCAAAGAAGAAGATATTTAATTTGGTCAAAAGTCCGGTCGGCTCCCCAAAAAATCTTTTCTCTTTAGTATTTAACATCCACTACACAGTATAGGTGTCCTCCCTTTCTAATCTAACTTCCTCTAGCCGTATAAGTTGGTTATACCAGTTGTACAACTCACACAAATCTGGTGTGTTCATCAAACAATTGTAAGATGCAATGACAGTTCTAGGTGCAAATTTGGATCCTATTTTGCAACGACAACTCTGGACACCTTCGTGCATTGATCCTTTAGGATAGGTTCCTGCAGTGACATTTTTGGGTGCAATACTGAACAAATAATGCAATGATATTAGTAGTAAAAACATGATAAATTTAAAGGAAATCAGGCTAAGCTTCACTAAGTTAGAAAATGCAATAACTAAGTTAAAAAAAACTAAAAATGCATCAAATGGGAACAAATTGTACTATAAGTAAGGAGAAATCAATGGTCTTTTCCAATGCTATCACACCCCCAAACTTGAGCTTTTACTTGTCCTCAAGCAAAAAAAGAACTAGCAAGGTTATAACAAAAATTTAATCAAAGTAATGATCATTCTAGCAACTTGAATCATCTAAAATCCTAATGCATGAATTACATTCAAATGACAGAATATTGCGCCGATAATTTATAGGTATGAATAATTAAAATTGCAACTTCATTAATGCTAGCAACATACTTTAAATCTTAAATTCTTTCTACCAAAATAACATTTATTGTACAGTAATATATACATTTTTTGATATGTGACTGAGGGATGTCATTGCATTAGTATACCCTTGTTCATGAGAAGTAATGATGGGGTGCAACAAACCTCCAAGGAGTATGTAATTGTCCCGACTCACACTCTTGCAGTGACAGCCTTTAGCTAGATTATTTTTTCTAACACTTGCTTTGGAGTATTCCCCCATGACAGTTCACAATACACCCACATTGGAGTGTCTTTTATTTATAATTATACTTATATACAAGTAGCTGTAAATGGTAAATTTATTCAAGATTCAAATAATGATACTATTCATCCATTATTAATGCAATCTAAATCATTCATCCAAAAATTGAAGATACATCATTCAATCAAATTCATCCAACCCATTCATTAGCAGTTCATAAGAGTCAAGAATTAAGCATCAAATGAAAAATTTAAAGCACATTTTCAATAACCACGCATGCTTCATTAAATTTAAAAGGACAAAAAAATTATTATTTTTAAAATGTGGGTGCATTTGCATTTCCAGCCCTATATACATTCCTCCCAAACTTAAAGTCTGCATTGTCCCTACTGCACTGACATTAATTTACAATGATAGATGGAAATGCAATGACAATGCAGATGCAGTGACAATTAAAATGCAATGTCAAAGGAAATGTGGTGACAATTAAATTACAGCTACATGATATGCATGAAAACTAAACTAAGTATTGGAAATAAAAACTAACTCAATGTACTGCATGGGTCTTCTTCTTCTTACGCTTGCGCTCCTCCTTGCGGCGCTTCTTGTCTTTGGTGCACTTCCTCTTTCGTTCCTTTGGCTTAGCCGGATCTTCGGATTGCTCCTTAACTTTAGGTTGCACCCCAACATCATCGACCGTGTCATCAGATGGATGTATTTCAACAAGCAGTGCAGTACAAAGCACTATGGCTAGAGGATTCTAATCCTCATTACTGACAGTCACAGCCTTCGCCTGACTCGCATCAGGTGGTGCCAAATCATCCAATGATGCACTTACAACTTCAGGTGCGGTGACAAATTCCTCACACGAATTTGTTACGACATCAGGTTCTTCTTTTGTTACTTCTTTTCCTTTCTCTTATTTTTCCTTTTCTGTCTCCACAAGTTCCGAGGGTGTGTTTCCTTTATCAACATTGGCCTCCTTCTCAGTCATAGTAGCCTCTGGGCTAGTAGAAAAATCATCCTCAAAAAGGCTGGCAATGTTTCAGAGGCAATCTTTGACTTCCTTCGAATTCACCTCGCGTTCATCATCAGAAATATGGACCATTAAACAGATGCTACTGATTGGTCCTTTCCTTCTAATACAGCCCTCTTAGTTGAAGGCGTAGCTTCACTGATGATTGGAGGGAACACAAGGAACTTGGGCAAAGGTGCTTTACTCATACAGCGCAATGTAGTCACAATGACACTATTCCATGCCCTTATGTAAGCATAAAATAGGTTCTGAGATCTTTCCATTTCCTCAATTGCACCAACAAGTTTGATCTATCGAATGTTGATGGTATGAATAATCTTTTCTACCTTTTTAACCTTATGCCATAAGTTAAGATCTGTGGCGACATGAGCCTTCTTTTCTTCCATCTTTGCTTTGCCTTTCCTCTTCTTGGCCTCAACTTCCTTCACAACAGGAGTGTCCTTCCCCCTAGTTATGCACTTAATGGAGGCATCATTAATAGGTCATTTATTGTCTAACATTTCTTCTCCCTCACGAGGCATCACTCATTGTTGTTCGCACAATTGCATGATCAATGAAGGGAATGCTAGAATACTTGTCTACCTTGCAACACAGTCCATAATTTCTTGGTGCAAAATTGCACCGACATCAATTTGTCTCCCTTTGATGATCGAGTGGATTAAACACATCCGATCCAAAGTGGCTGTTGTGCTATGAGTAGAAGGCATGAGACGACAGTTTATGAAGTGAAACCAAACCTTACTTTGTATTATGAGGAAGCGACAGTGCATTGTGTAGTTGTTCGAATTGTTGCTCGTCCACATCGCTCTGTCAATGTAGAGTTCTTGCATCAAAATGTCAACCCCCTCTTCTATGAGTTGTTCTAGGAAGGCCATGTGCTCGTCTTCTTCTAAGGTGATGTTGTAAAGAGCATTAATGTGAGAGGCACCCCAAGGTACTAACCCTTCACGAACGAAGACGAACTCTTGTTCGCTATTAGACAGGTTTGCATAGAACTCTCTCATGAGTGATGGTGAATATCCCCTAGGATGGGTGCAGAAGGTTTCCCAACCCATTCTCGCAATAGTGTTGTTGACTTTTTTCCCTAGGTCTTGATGCTTCGATAGCTGAAAGCCTTGTTTAGGGTGACAGTTGCGCTTCAGCATGTTGTCTTGGAAGCAGTCCTTCGCAACCTTGGTTAGAAACATCACTCGTTCTCTCGATGGGTGTTACCCTATTTCTCGCACTACTACGGCGGAAGAGGATTTTGCAGTAGATTTGGATGGTGTTTTTGCACCTCGAGTTCTGGCCATATCTTTTTGGTAGCAAAGATAGTAGAGAGTAGGAAAGGTGAGAGCTTTGAAGAAAATTTTAAGTAGCAATGGAGGTTTTTCTGAGGCACATCGTCGGCATAGTATATCACTTTATAAGGAATGAAACGTGAAGATGGAGAGTCGTGCTTTTTCCACTGCAGAGAGAACAGTCAGTCTGCATCCAATAAATGCGTCAACTCGGATTGTCTTGTTTCAAACTAATCCGACGGTTGGGGAATAAGTGCTTGACGCGTCGTGATTTCTTTCCTGAAATGTTTCGATTTTATGATGAGTCAGCAGATAAATTACATCGACAAGGAGTTTTTCATGCGTCGACAAAAGGAAGAACTTTATTCCTGCAAAAAGACTAACAGAAATAACTGAAAGATAAAAAAAATAAACTAAAAATAAATGATAAAAATATAAAGAAAGGTTAGAAAAATGTGACCAGGTTAATAGTGTCTTTTTGGTTGTGATTATCATGGCTAAAGTAATGCTTTAGCCGTTGGCCATTCACCTTAAATTGGTGCCCATCATTTATGTCTTTAATTGTGACCGCACTGTGAGGAAATGCTTTGACAACCTCGAATAGATCAGACCATCTTGAGCGCAATTTGCATGGGTGCAATTTTAGTTATGACTTAAATAATATCACCAGTTGACCTGCAGTAAATTGTAGCTGCAAAATAATATTATCGTGCCATCTCTTGGTCTTTTCCTTATATATTGTGGCATTTTTATATGCATTATGTCGAATTTCCTCCAGTTTAGTAATGTCCAACAACCTTTTCTTTCCAACAGCTTCATAGTACATATTCACTTGCTTAATTGCCCACATGGCTTTATGTTCTAATTCCACGGGCAAGTGACATGCTTTACCAAACACAAGTTGATATGATGACATTCCAAGTGGAGTTTTATATGCTATGCGTAGTACCCGCAATGCATAATCCAACCTAGAAGACTAATCCTTCCTTGATGGATTTACAACCTTTTCAAGAATATTTTTGATTTGCCGATTGGAGACTTCAGCTTGGCCATTGGTTTGTGGATGGTATGTTGTCGCCATTTTATGGTTAACTCCATACCGCTTCAGTGCAGCTGCAACTTGATTATAGTGGAAGTGAGTGCCTTGATCACTAATCAATGCCTTAGGTGTACCGAAACGAGTAAGTATGTACTTGTGAAAAAATTTCAACACTATCCTAGCATCATCCTTTGGGACAACAACGACCTCCACCCATTTTGGCACATAGTCATCAACAATTATGATATAAACATTTCCAAACGAGCATGGAAATGGTCCCATAAAATCCATACCCAGACATCAAAGAGCTCAACCTCCATAATTGGCTGTTGCAACATCTTATTGCATCGAGATATTGATCCAGTGCGCTGACATTTGTCACATTATTGCATAAAAGTGTAGGCATATCTAAACAATGAAGGCTAATAGAATCCTGATTGAAGAACATTTGCAGCAATCTTTACACCACCAAAATGACCTCCATAAGGGGCATCGTGACAATGCTTTAAGACAGAAAGCATTTCTTCTTCTCAAACCTAATGTCTAATAATATTGTCGTTACATACCTTTAATAAGTATGGCTCATTCCAGTAGTATTTTGTGATGTTACGAAAAAAACATTCCTTCTTGTGACCTGTCGCACTCAAGGGTAACCTTCCACACACTAAGTAATTGATGATATTTGCATACCATGGGGTTGCATCGATAGCAAATAGCTTCTCATTAGGAAATGCATCGACAATTTGGAATGTATTTCCATCTTCACTTCCTACTTCCAGATGACATAAGTGGTTTGCTATTTGGTTCTCCGATCCTTTGCGATCCTTTATCTCAATATCAAATTCTTGTAACAATAGAAACTAATGTATCAATCTTGGTTTGACATATTTCTTGGCAAAGAGGTATCTCAACACAGAGTGATTAGTGATTACTGTAACCTTTGTACCAACAAGATATGCACGATATTTGTCAAAGGTAAAGACTACTGCCAATAGCTCCTTCTATGTGGTTGTATAATTAATCTATGCTTTAGTGAGAGTCTTGTTGGCATAATATATTGCATGAAATACTCTTTCTTTGCGTTGTCCTAATACGACACCCAATGCATAATCACTTGCATCACACATTATCTCAAATGGTTGCGACCAATCTGGTGTAACGATAATAGGTGATTTCACTAGCTGCTGCTTAATTTGCATAAATGCGTCCAGACATGCATCATCAAATAGAAATTTTTTATTTGCTCCAATAAGGAGCAGATAGGTTTTGCAATCTTGGAGAAATCTCGGATAAATCTTTGATAAAAACCAACATGACCGAGAAAACTCCGAATGCCTTTTACATTGGTCGGTGGGGGTAACTTCTCAATAATCTCAACCTTTGCTTTGCTCACTTCAATGCCCTGACAAGAAATTCGATGACCAAGGACAATGCATTCTACTACCATGAAGTGACATTTCTCCCAATTCAGCACTAGATTTGTGTCCTCTCATCGCTTTAGAACTCTAGCCAAATTGTCAGCGCATTTATCAAAAGTATTACCATAGACAAAAAAATCATCCATAAATACCTCCAATGAGTCTTCAATTATGTCTGAGAATATTGCCATCAAGTACCTTTGAAATGTGGTCGTTGTATTACAAAGACCAAGTGACATTCGTCGGAAGGAAAAAGTGCTAAAAGGATGAGTAAAAGTCATCTTTGCTTGATCCTCCGGCGCAACCGCTATCTGATTGTAGCCAAAATAGCCATTGAGAAAGCAATAATAGGCTTTACCAACAAGCCTATCCAGCATTTAATCAATGAGTGAGAAGTGATCCTTCTTTGTGGTTGCATTCAAATGACGATAGTCCATACACACTTGCCAGCCTGTAAGAATATGAGTAAGGATTAATTCATCCTTATCATTACATACCATCGTTATACCACTCTTTTTAGGAACACATTGGACTGGGCTTGTCCACGTGCTATTAGAAATTGGGTAGATAATGCCCACATCCAACCACTTAATTATTTCTTTTTTAACAACCTCCTTTTCATTTAATCTTCTCTACTATTCAATGAATTGCTTTCCTTTATCTTCTAACCGGATTTTGTGCATGCAGAAAGAGACTAATGCCTCTAATATCTACAATACTCCTGGAAATCGTACGCTTGTGTTGCTTCAGTATATGGATTAATTTTTCCTTCTGACTTGCGTTGAGAGTTACAGAGATAATTACTGGTAGTGTATCGTTCTCACCAAGGAAAACATACTTCAAATGGGTAGGTAAAGGCTTCAACTCCAAAGTAAGAGCTTCCTTAATAGATAGCTTAAATACTGGAGCCATTCTATTTGTCAAATCTAAAGATTCCAATTTCCATCCATGCTTAAGCTCAACATTATTTGCCTCAATCTTGCAGTCATAATCAACTAGAAAATCTTCTTCTGTTGTCACCACAATTTCTCCTAGGACTACTGTGCTGTGCTTATTAAATTCCTCTTCAATTAATTCATCACATCAATTTGGTGACATTATTCTTTGTTTTTCCATGGACTTGCTTCGAAAACACTGAATGTGACATGTTTATCATTATGTCGTATTATCAGTTCGCCTTTGAATACGTCAATAAGAGTGCGACCAGTGGCAAGGAATGGGCATCCCAAGATTATAGGCACCTCTTTATCTGCTTCATAATATGAAGTCCGCTAGGAACACAAACTTATCTACGCTAAAGAGGACATCTTTAATTTATCCCTCAGGTTGCGCTAATGATCTATTTGCTAACTGCATTGTCACTACAGTGGGCTTCATGTGACCAATCCCCAATGTTCTAAACATTGACAATGGGTTGAGGCTGATACTTGCTCCTAAATCACATAGAGCTTTTTCCAAGTAATGATTTTCAATGAAATATGAAATTGTAAAACTGTCAGGATCCTTAATCTTTAGTGGCAATTTATTTGTCAGGACTGCGCTACATCCCTCTTTGAGTGCAATTGTCTCAATATCATTCAACTTCTTCTTTTTGGATATGAGCGCCTTCATAAATTTCCCATACCTAGGAATCTATACGAGAGCATCCACAAGAGGTATATTGACATGCAATTATTTCAATGTGGTCAGAAACTTTTGATATTCTCTATCATTCTCCTTCTCTTTGAATCACTATGGAAATGGCAAAGGTATTGATTCATCAGGTTGTCATGAAAAAACCGATTGCATCGACATCGACAGTTGTGTTGATAATTTTATCGGTTTGACATTAGGCATGGGAGTAATAATTGGTGGAACCTCTTTCATTGGTTCTTCTATAACTTCTTTAGATACTATTCTTTTCCCTTGATATGCTTCACTTGTGTCTATAGGTGTTGCATTACAGCTGGTAGCTGGCTCGGCAATTTGTATCCCACTCCGTAGAGTAATAGCCTTGCAATGCTCCTTCCCTTTTTGATTTGGATTCTCGGTGTCACTGGGTAAAGCACCTGGTGGTCTTGTGCTCAAATTTGAAGCTAGTTGCCCTAACTGTGCTTCCAATGCTCGGATGGAAGAGGAATTTCCTTGCACAATAGCTTTATTCGCGTTATATGCTTACGCATCAAGGCTTAAAGTGTGCTAATGGATCAACTCATGTTTGTGAATACTACCGTTGCTATTGTTGTCCTTGCATATTCAGATGTGGCATTGAAACTTGTTGTGGCTGCACACGAGTGTGTGACTGCAACTGATCTTGATGTTCATGCATCTGAGGACTTTGATTGAAATTTTACTACTGTTGATTGTAATACCCTTGTCGAAAATTACCTTGACTAGAAGAATTGCCATATCTAGATGTTATCGTATTTTGACTTCCCCAAGGTTGTTGATTTCGAGCAGAGCTATTGTAGGAATTACCATAAGAATTTCCTTGGATATTATTAACATATAACGCGTTCTCTGTATGTTGAGGACAATCCTCATAGCTATGATTGTCGTCACAAATTTTGCAAAAAAACTGTAGAGACATCCATCTGTTGGGCGACTTGAATGGGCGTAACTTCACTGGTTCCCTTCATGTTCTTTATCATATTTGCTAACGAAGATACTTGTGCACTTAAAGCTGATATAGCATCTAATTCAATAACTTCGGGATATGCTTTAACTTGCACAACACGAGAGATCAGATATTGGTAGTCATTTTGAGCTATCCTCTCTAAAATTCTTATAGCTTCATCATAAGTGTAGTCTAACAAAGGACCAGTTGCAGATGCGTAGACAAGATTTCTTGTCTATTCATTTAACCCGTTGTAAAAAAATTTCAATCTGTATCTCCTATTGAATTCCATTCAAGGGGCAGCGTTAAAGCAAAGTTTTGTAACGCTCCCATGTAGTGTGCAAATTTTCATCATCCAGTTGATGATACGCAGTAATATCATTCCTAAGTAGAGCATTCATCGTTGGTGGATTAAATCGCAAAACGAACTGAGTTGCAAGTTGATCGGCTCGTAAACGTCACAGCAATTATGTGCAAGCAGACACTATCGATGCAAGTATAGTAGACAGATGTGAGTCTGTCAGATATCGATCCCATGAGGATGGTGTTCTTGTTACTTAAACTTGTCGAAGAAACTAGAGTTTAAATGAAAAGAATTGTTGAGAGTAATGTCAATTTAATTTAGTTAAGATTGCACAAATAAAAGAGTTAAACTTATCAATGCAAATATAACATAAAATGTCAGAGCAAATTAATAGAAAATGAATTGTTTGTTGAAGATGTTTGTAAATGTAAATTCAGAAAATTAAAAGTGATCAAGTGTAAAGAAATGGGGGATCCCTGACTTCACAAGTTGGCAAAACTAAATGTGACTACAAGGTAACTAATAGATGAATTGTCGCTGCAATTTAAGTTCTAATGAGATCTCACTGCCATCGACTTCTCTATTTAGCAAAGACCCAAGTACTCATAATTACCACACCTTCCAGTGCTGACAATGCTTTGCACTCAAGAACAAGTGGCCATAATTCCTTCTTGCCTCAAGCAACTTCCGTTGTCTTGGTTGTTAATCTAAATTTGTCACTAGCACCTTCCAGTGACTGTGACTGCAATTGCACTTCCATGGTCAGAACAGTTAAATCCAAATATAAACAGATAAAAAGAATTGAGTAGAAATCAAAATAGATCTAACATTAATAGGTACTTCCATACACAATTAATAGTCAATAGAATTCATCAACATTTAAGAGGAATTAAAGAAGAAATTGAAGCATGCTATTCCTAATCTACTAGAATCCTTTCGTAATTGCTCCTCTTGTTCGCACTTAGGCACTTCTCGTCAGAAGTAGTTACCTCCTCCTCGTGCCAGATCACCCTCCTGGGAAGTTAAGCTTCCATGGAAGCTCACTTAAGAAAGAATTAGAGAATTGTGGAATTAATTTCTTCATCGATTGATGATGATCTTCTCTCACTTCCTTCTATTTATAACCATTGGAAAGTACATGTATACCCCCTTCTTAGATCTAACTCCCTTTGTAGTTGTACAAGTTTGTTATTGCCAACTGTACACTCACGCAGGTCTGGTTTGTGCATTAGGTAGTTGTAGATTGTCGCAATATCTCTGAATGTAAATTATGATTTTTATTTGCTACGACAACTTGACATTCTCCTGCGCTGGAACTTCTGTATATGTTAGCAACGTAAAGTCTCTGGTAAAATGTAGAAGTATTCATGTGGTGACATATTTGACCGCAATTCTAGATCAAACTTGTGACTGCAACTTTGAATGCTTTCCTACTTCGATCTTCTAAAGTGGATCTCTACGCTAACAACTTTAGACGCAAAACTGATACTGAATACAGCGACATTAGTAGCACAAAAAGGGATAAAATGAAAGAAGGTAAGACCATACAACACTAATTTAGAAAATGCAAATACTAAGTATGAATTGCTGAAAATGTGCTAAATATGATACAAAAGGAACAAATTATACACTAATTAAGGAGAAATTAAGTGTCATTTCTAATGCTATCACAAGTGCATTCCATGATGTAATCGATCCAACAGGTAATCCAAGGAACCAGGTACGAGCCCGTCCTTTCAATGAGTAAGGAAATAGTTGCATCTTTAAGGCGTCATCAGGAACGCCATGCTGACTAAAAGAAGCACAAATTGGTAGAAAAGATTTAAGGTGCTCTCTTGCATCCTCATGAGGTAATCCAGAATACTTCCCATTAGAATTCAACATTTGAAACATGACCGGTTTTAATTCAAAATTATCAGCTTGAATAGCTGGTCGAACAACCCTTGGCTGTAAATTGTCCAACACAGGAACAACAAAGTCTCGAATAATTCTATTTTGCATCTGTTCTTCTTGTTGGGACAGTGGTGGATTATTGATATTTTGTGACTGTATCAGAGGGACAGGATATAGTGGCGGCAATTGTGGTATGGTTGCATCATTTCCAGGCAGAACCATATTTCTTTGTTCTTGTCTTTTCTTTCAAATGGTTCTCTCAAGTTCAGGATCTAAGCCAACAATAAATTCAGGATTGCTTCTGGTCATAAACACCGAAAAAGAAAATTGTAAAATAGTCAACAAGAAAGAAAACAAGTTAGTAACAAGTAAAGATTAGAAAATAAAGAATAATTGCAAGTAAAAGAATAAACATCAATCAAATGCCATCCCTAACAACGGCGCTAAAACTTGATTGCGCTATGAACGTCACAGCAATTTGTGCAAGCGAACACTGTCGATGCAATCTATAAGATATTGATCCCATAGGGATGGTTGTTTGTGTTTACAATTGTCGATGCAATGAAAGTTAAAACAAAATAGATTGTAACGACAGATGTCGGAGCAATTAAAATAAGAAATGCAGTAAAAGAATGAGATTATTTTGTCGAAGCAATATTGAAATATTTAAGAAGTAAAGTACCGATAATAAAATAGGGGTTTCCTAACTTGAAAAGTTGGCAGAAAGCTAAATGTGATCACAAAGTTAATAACAGATAAATTGTCACCATAATTATGCCCAATGAAATCTTACCAACCTTAACTTCTCTATTTATCAAAGACTCAAATAATCACACTAACCACACCTTCCAGTGTTGACAATGCAATATACTCAAGAACAAGTGGAATGAATTCCTTCGATCCTCAAGCAACTTCCGTTGTCTTGCTTGTTAATTTAATTTATCGCTGCACTTTCCAGTGACAGTGACTATAATCACACTTTTGTGGTCAAACAATTAAATCCAAAGATAAACAATAAAGGAAAGATTGAAATAGATATCATTTAGATCTGAAACGAAATTGTACTTCCATACAACTCAAATTATAAAAACTTATTAGCGTTAATCAAGAGAAATAACAAAATAAATTAAAGTATCCTATTCCTAGTTTACTTGAATCACTCCCTTACACTCCTCTTGGATCACATTTAAGGTGCTCCTCGTCAAAAGCAAGGCTGCCTTCTTGTCAACATTAGGTTACCCTCAGGAATTTAAGCTACCATGGATGCAAGCTTAAGAAAATATCGATTGAAGAAGAAAACCAAATCTAGCTAAAGAAGAAGACTTTTTAATCTGCTCTAAAGTCTAGCCGACTCCCCAAAAAATCTTTTCTCTTCAGTATCTAATATCCACTGCACAGTACAGGTGTCCTCCCTTTCAAATCTAACTTCCTCTAGCTATACAAGTTGATTATACTAGCTGTACAACTCCTACAAATCTGGTGTGTTCATTAGACAGTTGTCAGGTGTAGCGACAACTTTGGACACCTTCATGCACTGATCCTTTAAGACAAATTCTAGCAGTGACATCTTTGGGTGCAATACTGAACAATTAATGAAGTGACATTAGTAGTAAAAACATGATAAATTTAAAGGAAATTAGGTCAAGCTTCACTAAGTTAGAAAATGCAATAACTAAGTTAAAAAACCTAAAAATGCATGCTAAAGATAATCAAATGGGAACAAATTATACCATAAGTAAGGAGAAATCTATGGTCTTTTCTAATGCTATCAATCCCCAAGCAACTTCCGTTGTCTTGCTCGTTACCTTAAATTATCGCTAGACCTTTCAGTGACAGTGACTGTAATAACACTTCCGTGGTCAAAACATTCAAACCCAAAGATTAAACAGTAAAGGCAAGCTTGAATAAGATATCATTTAGTCTAAATATAAAATGTACTTCGATACAAATATGAAATAACATGAATCACCAGCGTTTAAGAAAGAGAAATAAAAGAACAAATAGATAATACTATTCTTAGGCTACTCGACTTGCACCCTTACTCTCCTTTTGTGTTGCACTTAGGAGCTCCTCGTCAGGAGCGGATCTGCCTCCTCCTTCGCATCAAGTTGCCCTTGAGAAAGTTAAGCTGCCATAGATTCAAGCTTCAAAAATGGATTCAAGAAGAAAATTAATCTAAAAGAAGACCCTTTCTCTCTCCTTCTCATGAGTATTTAACTGCAACTGAATAGTACAGGTGTCCTTCCCTCCAAATCTAGCAATCTCTGGCCATACTAGTTAGTTACACCAGCTGTACAACTCACGCGTTTCTAGCGTGTTAACCAGACAGCTACTAGATGCTGCGACAGTTCTGGGTGCAATTCTTAACCTGCTTATGCAGCGATAACTCTGGACATATTCATGCAATGATAATTCTAAACAAGTTCCTGCAGCAACAATTCTGAGCGCAATGCTAAACAGACTAATGCAGTGACATCAGTACTAAAAATATTATAAATTCAAAGGGAATTAGGCTGAGTTCTATTAAGTTAGAAAATGCAATAACTAAATAAAAAATGCTAAAAATGTATGCTAAGGATGACCAAATGAGAACAAATTAAACAATAAGTAAGGATAAATCCATGGTTCTTTCTAATACTATCACACCCCCAAACTTGAGTTTTTACTTGTCCTCAAGTAAAACAGAAACTAGCAAGGTTATACCAAAAATTTATCAAGGCAATAATTATTCTAGCAATTTGAATCATTTAAAATCCCAATGAATGAATCAGATTCAAATGAAAGAATATTGCATCATCAATTCATAAACATGAATAATTAAAATTGTAACTTCATCTGTTAGCATCATGCTTTAAATCCTAAATTTTTTCTACCAAAACAATATTTTTTGTACAATAATATATATACATCTATCTTTTTCTTTTCTTTTCTTTTCTTTTTTTTATATATACGACTGAGTGATGTCATTGCATTACTATACTCTTGTTCCTGAGAAGTAACAATGGGGTGCAACAAACCCCCAAGGAGCATGTAATTACACCGACACACACTCTTGCAGTGATAGCCTTTGGCTAGATAATTTTCTAACACTTGTAGTGGGGTGTTCCCCCATGTTGAGTGACAATGCACCTACATTGGAGTGTCTTTTGTTAGTAGATTTAATCATATATATAGCTGCATAATGGTAAATTGATTGAAGATTCAAATAATGATACTATTAATTTATTACTAATTCAATTTCAACCATTCATCCAAAAATAGAAGAATTCAACATTAATCACTTTCATCCAATTCACGCATTGGCATCTCAAATAATTCAAGATTTAAGCATCAAATGAAAAAAATTGTGGTCACATTTTTCTTAACTTTGCATACTTTCATTCAACTAAAAAGACAAATATATTCTTAAACTTGTGGGTGCAATTACATTTCCATTCCATACTTCCCCCCAAACTTAGTGTCTGCATTGTCCCCAATGCACTGACAATACTATACAACTATTAATGGAAATGCAACTACAATGTAAATGTGATAATAAGTAAAATGAAAAGACAATTAAAATGTAATGATAACTAGATGAAAAGCAGGTAACTAAACTAAATACTGAAAAGTAAAACTAACTCAGTGTGTTGCAGTCGAGGATGTGGCTGCTTTGGACTTCTTTTTCTTTTTAGGGTGCTCCTCTTTACGCTTCTTCTTTTTCTTGTGCTTGCGCTTTTTCTCTTTGGGGTCAATCGGTGCGATGGATTGCTCCTCCATAGTCGGTTAGATGTTGGCTTTAGTGACAGTCACATCCGATGGATGAATCTCAGCGGGTGGTGCCACATATGGCATAATAGCTAGAGAGGATTAGAATCCTCATTGCTAGATGTGACAGCCTCAACGTGGCTCACCCTAGATGGTGCCAGGTTTTTAACAGATACACCCATACTAGCAAGTACGGTGACAAATTTCTCAGACAAATTTGTTGCTAAAATGTCTTCCTCTTTTTCCTTCTCTTCTTCTTTATCTTCTTCAACACCTACAGGGGCCTTGGTTAAGTGCTCCTCTACTATAGTAGTTGCTTCTTTTTTCGCCATAGTTGCCCTAGAACTGTTTGAAAACTCATCCTCAAAGTGGCTGGCGATGTTGCGAAAGCAATCTTCCATAGCCTTGGAGTGCACCTCCTGGTCCTAATCATAAAAAAAGTGGATTCTATGCGAGGACTGGACAGACTGAGTTTTTCCTTCAGAAGTAGCCTACTCTGTTGATAGTGTGGCCTCCTTGATAATAGGGGGAACATAAGGAATTCTGGTATGGGATTCTTGCTCAAGTTACTTAATGCACTGACAATAGCAGTATTCCATGCTCTAGTATAGGCATATAATAAGTTCTTTCAGTACTCCATCTCGTCTATTACGCCGACAAGTTTGATTTGTCGGTTGTTCATTCGGTCAAGAATTTGCTCAATTTCAATCAGCTTCCTCCAGAGTTTAGGATCTGTAGGTGCAAATGTTTGTGTGTCCTTCTTCTTCCCCTTTCCCTTCTCCTTCTTCGATGGAACATCCTTCATAATAGGGGTTTCTTGCCCTCTCGTCATTCTTTCCACCAAAACGTCATTTATCGAACCTTTGTTCTCCAAAAACTCTTCCCCTTCTCGAGGCACAATGCTCCTTTGTTTACATAACTACATAATAAGAGAAGCGAAAGGCAGAATACCTGTTTGTTTGGAGGTAGATTCGATAATTTCCTGATGAAGGATTGCGTCGAAATCAACCCGACGACCCTTGATAATAGAATGTATCAAGAACATTCTATCCAACGTAATGGTAGTGCTGTGGGTGGATGGTAGGAGATGACAGTTGATGAAGTAAAACTATACTCTACTTTGGACGGTAAGGTAATGGCGGTGCATCGTATAGTCATTCAGATTATTTCCAGTCCAAATAGCACCGTCGACGCATAGGTCTTGCAGTAATAGATCAACATCTTCCTCTGTCAAGTTCTCTAAAACATTGACATGCTCGTCTTCTCCCTCGACAATGTGGAAAAGGGCATTGATGTGTTCTACGCTCCATGGCACCAGACCTTCACGGACAAAGATGAACTCCTGCTCTGGATCAATTAAGTTAGGATAAAACTCTCTTACCATGGATTGGGAGTACCCTTCTGGATGATCCCAGAATTGATCTTAACCCAAAAGCGAAATTATTCTGGCGACTTGTTTCCCCAAGACCAGTAGTGGGGACAACTAAAATCCCAATTCGAGATGATAGTTTCTTTTTAGCATCACCTCATGGAAATGATCCTTCGTCGCTTTCGTTAAGAACAGGACAAACTCCATAGGTAGTGGCTGGTCGGCGTTTCGAACCATTGCTGCTGACGATTCAGCAACTGGTTTGGAAAGGGTTTTAGCACCTTGAGTTCTTTCCATAACTAACTGAGATAAAGGAAGTGAGAATATTTTGTATAAAATATTGAAGGTTGAAGAAAAAGAATATTACAGCAACAATGGTAGATGTGAGTGTGAAGACACAGTTGACACAAATAGGGTATTTTATAGAAGATGAAGGTGAAGAGGATTGATGATTGCTGCTGTTGTGAGAGTATATTATGCCTGCAGCCAATAAATGCCAAGACACAAATCGAACTTTTTCGGATTGATCCAACGGTTGGGGGTTAGGGTGAAACAATCGGTGTGATTCTTTCTCAAAATGCTTCAATGAGTTAGTAATTGAATGCGTTGACCAAATGTGCTTTTGTGTGCGTCGACAAAAAGGAGATCTTTTCTTCCTCCAGAAAACTAAAGAAATGAATTAAAATAAAATAAAAGATAAAAATTAAACAGAAAAATTACACCGACATTTTAAGAAAATGTGACCAGGTTAATGGTCTCGTTTTGTTCATTGATGTCTGGGCTTAGGTAGTGCTCTAATCCTTGACTATTCACTTTGAATTGGGGCCCATCGTTCAAATTTTTGATTGTCACCACACCATGTGGAAATGCTTAGACAACTTCAAAAGGGCCTGAGCATCTTGATCGTAATTTTCCTAGATGCATGATCGATGTTTTTACGTCACAGCAATGTGCAAGCAGACACACGTTGGTGCAAGTATAGTTAATAGATAAATCTATCAGATATCGATCCCACGAGGAATGGATTCTTGATGTCTAAATGTCGGAGCAATCAATATGAAAATTAAGTGTAATGTGAGTACTGATGTCAGTGCAATATGTTAGATCTGCACACTAAGATAATTAGTAATGTCAACGCAGTCAAGGTTAATTATCAGAGCAACTAAAAGTAAATCAAAGTGTTGTTGATGTGTTGAGTGTTTAAATTCATAAAAGTAAAGGTGTAATCAAGTGTAAAGAATTGGAGAGGATCATTGACTTCGCTAAGTAGCAACACTGGATGCGCCGACAAGGTAAAATATAGATGGAATGTCGCTGCAATGAAGTCCCTTTGAGTTCTTACCAACAATAACTCTCTACTTAATTCCGACTTAAATATCCACAATTACTCCACCTTTCGGTGTGAGCAACGATGTGTATTCAAGAACATGTAACTGGAGTTTGTCCCAATCCCAAGCAACTTTCGCCTAACTTACTTGTTAACCCAACCTATCACCGCATCTCTCGATGTCGAAGCACTGCAATATCACTCTTGTGCTTAAAGCGGTTAGATCCAAGAATAAATAGATAAGTAGTGTAAAATAAGAATCAAAATGATTTAACATTAAAAGACACTCTCGTATTCATTTAATATCATCAAAATTCATCATCGTTTAAGAAGAATTAAAGAGTATAACGAAGCTTAGTATCTCTAGACTACTAGGCCACTCCCTAATTGTTCCTCTTGCTTTACATCAAGCACTCCTCGTCAGAAGTTGTTGCACACTTGCTCCATCAGCTCACCCTTCTCCGACGTCAAGCTTCCATGGTAGCTTGCTTGAAGATTTGAGAGATTTTTGGATTTAAATTCTTCACTCCTTAATATTTATCTTCTTCTTCTTTCCTCTATTTATAAGCTCAAGAAATTGTAGATTTTCTCCATTCTCAAATACAACAACTTTGTACAGTTGTAAAAGTTTGTTATTGATAGCTATGCAGATCTGATTTGTTTACTGGATTGTTGTAGAATGTCACTGCATTTCTGGACATCTTTTCTTAGATCCAAATCTAATTACAGCTATCATAGTTAGCTGTGTAGTCACGCAGATCTGGTGTGATCTTTATAACTCTGCAAATTGTCGTTGCATTTCTGGTCGCGATCTAAATTCTTTAATTACGACGACAACGTGTGAAATTCCTGCACTGGTGCTTCCAGATGTGCTTGTGGCTTGAATTCACTCAAACAAAGTAAAGCTTGTATAGACATCTCTGGTCGTAATTTCAAGCTATACTTGTGGCTGCATTCTTCTTCCAACATTGATCTTCTTAGATGAGTTCTTGCGCTGACAATTGTAAGGCACAATATATCAATTGGTTGCGGCGGCATTAGTGCAAAAAGAGGTAAAAATAACCAGAATTTAAACCAAAAACAATGAGTTAGAAAATATAAAAACTAAGTATGTAATGCCTATTATGCATGCTAAATATGCTACAAAAGAAACAATTAATACCTAAATATAGGGAGAAAATATATGTCATTTGTAATACCATCACACCCCCAAACTTGAGTTTTTACTTGTCCTCAAGTAAACGAAAATTAACAAAGTCACAAGCAAAAAATGTCACTGCAATCAATATTCTCACTATTTATATTTTCTGAAATTCTAATGTACAAATTGTATTCACATGATAAAATAATGTGCCGACAATTTATAGGCATGAATAATTAAAACTGCAACTTCATAAATGTTAGTATCATGCATTGAATCCTAATCTTCCTTGAACCAATACAACATTTATCATAACTTTTTTTTTTCTTTTTCTTCCTTTTTCTCATTTTTCTTTTTCAAGTGACTGAGAGATGTCATTGCATTACTCTACCTTTGTTCCTGGGTAGTAACGATAGGGTGCAACAAACCCCTAGGGGGTATGTAATTGAGCCGACACACACTCTTGCAGTGACAGCCTTTGGCTAGATGATTTTTCTAACTTACAGCGGAGTGTTCTCCCTTGAAAAGTCACAATGCACTCACATTGGAGTATCTTTTATTTATACAATGTCGCTGCAACTGGTCAGTTAGTTCAAGATTCAAACATTCACACTATCCATTCATTACTAAAACATTTCCAATCATTCATTCAAAAATAGAAGACTCACTATCCATTCATATTCATCCAATTTACACATAAGCATTCCAAGCAAATCAAGATTTAAGCATAAAAATAAAAATTGTGGGCACATTTTTGTTGAAATTCTGCATATTTTCATTAACTAAAGAAGCATGTAAAATTCAAAGATGTAGGTGCAATTGCATTTCCATTTCACACAAATTCCCCTCAAACTTAAAGTGTGCATTATCCCCAATGCACTAACATTAATAAATATATATATATGGAAATGCAATGACAATGTAGATGCAATGACAATAAAAATGCAATGACATTAATAATGCAGGGACAATTATACTATAGCTATATAATATGCATGAAAACTAAATTAAGTGCTAAAAAATAAAAACTAACTCAGTGTGCTACAGCAAAAGATGTGGCTGCATTGGTCTTTTTTCTTGTTGTGCTTCCGTTCCTCCTTGTGCCTCATTTTCTTGTCTTTACGCTTCCTCTTTTTATCCTTCGTACTAGCCGGATCAGCGAATTGCTCCTCTTTTTATTCTTGAGCCTCATTTTTTGGTTGAGTATATTGTATTTTCTAACTCAGTGGACCTTGGCCTAGTTTTCCTTAATTTTGCCATATTTTACTGCTAATGTCGCTGTATGAGCAATTCCAGATTACGCTCAAAATTGTCACCACAGGAATATTTCTGGAATGCTCCTAAGACTATCGCTGCATAAATATTCTTCAAATTGCATCCAGAACTATCACTACATAAGTATTCTTCAATTGCACCTAGGAATGTCGTTGCATGAACATGTCCAGAATTGTCGCTGTATGAACGTGTCCAGAGTTCTGCCTAGAATTGTCAACGCATTTGACAACTATCTGATAAGAATAGAAATGTGTGAGCTGTCCAATCTGGTATAACCAACTTGTACAGCTTAATTTTGCAGAAGTGAGACCTGTACAATTTTGGGGCTAAATATAAGCACACACAAAGCATGAAAGGGGAGTCTCTCTTCCTTTAGTCTCCCATTTTTCAATATTATCTTCTTCAACCTAGCTTTTGAGCTTTTCAACTATGGAGGCTTGAGACCCTTCAGGTGAACCAACATGAAGGCGATGTAGATTAGCTCTTGACGAGGAGTTCCTAAGTGTGACACATGAGGAGAGTAAGAGAGCAAGTTGAGTAGCCTAGACATAGTATTATCCATTTATTCTTTTATATTTCTTTCTTAAATGATGGTAATTCTTGTTATTTCAAGAATGTATGGAAGTACACTAGATATTTAGACTAATTGATATTTTATCCAAGCTTGCCTTTACTGTTTAATCTTTGGGTTTGAATGATTTTAGCACGAAAGTGTTATTGCAGTCACAATCACAGTCTATAGAAGGTGCAGTGACAGTTTAAACTTACAAGCAAGACAACGGAAGTTGCTTGGGGATTGAAGGAATTTGGTCCACTTGTTCTTAAATGTGTTGCATTGCCAGCACTGGAAGGTGTGGTTAGTGTGCATACTAAAGTCATAGATCTATTAGAAAAGCCAAGTTTGGTAAGATGTTCATTACATTCATTGCTCCGACAAATTACCTGTTATTCTTAACCTTGTAAACCACACTTAGTTTTCTACTGACTATTCACGTTGTGGATCCCATCTTATTTTTATTACATTTTATCTTTATTTTCACATTATTGCTCCGACAACCATTCTCACAATTAATTACATTTTACTTATTCAATGCACCGATAATTTTAGACAACAGACACCCGTCCTCGTGGAATCGATATTCGACAAATTCACTTCTGTCTACTATACTTGCATCAACAGTGTACGCTTGCACATTGCTGTGACGTTCATATCGCGATCAAGTTTTGGCACCATTGTCGGGGATGATGTTTGTTTGATGTCTATTTTTTTATTTGCATTTATTCTTTATTATCTAAATTTTATTTGTTAGTAACTTGTTTCCTTTTTGTTGTTTACATTTACATTTTTCTTTTAGCAAAATATGACTAGGAACGAGGTGTATAGAACCTCAAGATGTTGGACTAGCATAAGTGATGTTATAGAAATGGAGCTCGATGCCATAACCACCCAAGTATCTTCTTTGAATAATATGAGTAATTCAATGCAAAATGCTACAACAGTTGCAGAATGGAAATTTGCTATGACAATTTGTGACTATTGTGGAAGCAACCATGAGTTTGAACAATACCCATAAAATCCAGCAAATGTGTACCACATGGGGAATTTCGTTCGAAATGAAAATCCATATTCCAACACCTATAGGGTAGCATGGGAGCAACATCGAAATTTTTGTTGGAATAATCAGACCTTGGAATATAAACAACAATGTTAGATCCGAGTGGACACTACCCAATTATGATAAACTCTTATCAAGGAAAATATACCCAGCAAAACGAAGCATCAGAACTTTCATCAATTGAAAATTTACTCAGACAATATTTTACCAAGACTGAAGCTGTGCTTCAGAGTCAAGCTGAATCCATACGAGCTCTAGAATATCAATTTGGCCAGATTGTGAGCGTAATAAATTTGCGACCACAAGAATCTTTGCTGATTCATAATGAGAATTCGATATCACAATGACAAGAGCATTGTGAGGGAATCATTCCCAGAAGTGAGACTGAAGTTATTGAAGTTGTTACAGATGCTATAGTAAAGGAAGATAATTCAAATCTTGATAATGGAAATATGTCATAACAATCTGAAAAGCAAACTGTAGCTGAAGAGGTTAAACAAAATATTATGGAGACAGAATCAAATCATTTTGTCGCCACAAATGCTATAGCAAAACAGCCTCAGAAACTTAAAGATTCATTATCAAAGAAGAAAAGATTGAGTGAAGTCGAAGTAATCGTACTTACTAAAGGGTGCACTGCAATGACAATTAAGTTGCTCCAAGAATTTATGTATCCCAAGAGCATCTCAATACCCTATTCCATTGGTGATCGATATATTGGAAAGGCATTATGAGATGACAACGTAAGCATATTTTTTATGCCTATATCCATAATTAAGAAGTTACGGAATTGGAAAAATGCAAGAACGAATGGAAATTTTTTTTGGGACCATATGAAGAATAAGAGAGTACGAAGCACTTGAAGAAGAAGGAAAAATTACTGTGTCTGCAACCGACTGAGGAATAAGTAAACACTATTGCCGACGCATTAGGATTCCATTGTCAGTAAAATTTCGTACAGCTGTACTGCACCTACTGACTTAATGCTGAAAAAGAAGAAAGAAGATAAGGACCTTATGTCGCGACAAATTCGGCTGAGGAATTTATCATCGCACCTGAAGTTGTGAGTGCAACTTTGGATAATTTGGTGCCACCTAATGTGACTTAGGCGGAGGCTGTGACTGCCAGTAATGAGGATTACAATCCTCCAGCCATAGTGCTTTATACTATACCACTTGTGGAAATACACCAATCTAATTTCACGATCAATGATGCCGGGGCACAACTTGAAGCTGAGGAGCAATCCGAAGATCCAGCTAAACCAAAGGAACAAAAGAGGAAGCGCGCCAAAGACAAGAAGCGATGCAAGGAGGAGCGAAAGCGCAAGAAGAAGAAGACCAATGCAATCGCATCTTCGGCAGCATCAGATTGAGTTAGTTTTTATTTTAAGTACTTAGTTTAGTCTTCATGCATATCATGTAGCTATAGTATAATTATCATTACATTTCTTTTGTCATTGCATTTTTATTATAATTGCATCTACCTTGTCATTGCATTTCCATATATCTTTGTAAATTAATGTCAGCGCATTGGGGACAATGCAAACTTTAAGTTTGGGGGGAATGTATATGGGCTGGAAATGCAAATGCACCCACATTTTAAAAATTTGTCCTTTTGAGTTTAATGATAGTTTGCAAAGTTATTGGAAATGTGCTTGAATTTTTTTTTCATTTGATACTTAATTCCTGAATCATGTGAAATGTTAGTGAATGAGTTGGATAAATTTGACTGAATGTTGTATTTTCAATTCTTTGATGAATGATTTACATTGCATTAGTAATGGATGACTAGCATCTTTCCTTGAATCTTGAATGAATCTTACTGAAGGGTGCACTGCCCTGACAATTAAGTTACTCCAAGAATTTATGGTTCCCAAGAGCTTCTTAATACCTTATTCAATTGGTGATTGATATATTGGAAAGGCATTATGTGATGACAACGTAAGCATAATTTTGATGCCCATATTCATAATTAAGAAGTTAAGAAATTGGAAGAATGCAAGAAAGAATGAATTTTTTTTTGGGACCGTATGAAGAATAAGAGAGTACGAAGCACTTGAAGAAGAAGGAACAAATACTGTGTTTGCACCGATTAAGGAATAAGTAAACACCATTGTTGACGGATTAGGATTCCATTGTCAGTGCAATTTCATACAGCTGTACTGCACCTACTAACTTAATGCTGAAAAAGAAGAAGTTCTTGCAGAAGAGGAAAAAGAAGAAAGAAGAGAAGGACCTGATATCGCGACAAATTCGGCTGAGGAATTTGTCACTGCACCTGAAGTTGTGAGTGCATCTTCGGATGATTTGGCGCCATCTGATGTGAGTCAGACGGAGGTTGTGACAATTAGTAATGAGGATTACAATCCTCCAACCATGGTGCTTTATATAGTACTGCTTGCTAAAATATACCATATTGTGTCACGATCGATAATGCCGGGGCATAACCTAAAGCTGAGGAGCAATCCTATGATCCGACTAAGTTAAAGGAACGAAAGAGGAAGTGCGCCAAAGACAAGAAGCGCCACAAGGAAGAGCATAAACGGAAGAAGAAGAAGACCAATGCAACCATATCTTCGGCTGCATCACATTGAGTTAGTTTTTATTTTCAGTACTTAGTTTAGTTTTCATGCATATCATGTAGCTGTAGTATAATTATCATCACATTTCTTTTGTCATTGCATTTTTATTGTCACTGCAACTACCTTGTCATTTTGTTTCCATATATCTTTGTAAATTAATGTCAGTACATTGGGGATAATGCAAACTTTAAGTTTGGGGGGAATGTATATGGGCTAGAAATGCAAATGCACCCACTTTTTAAAAAATTGTCCTTTTGAGTTTAATGAAAGTATGCAAAATTATTAGAAATGTGCTTGAAATTTTTTTCATTTGATGCTTAATTCTTGAATCATGTGAAATGTCAGTGAATGAGTTGGATAAATTTTACTGAATGTTGTATCTTTAATTATTTGATGAATGATTTAAATTGCATTAGTAATAGATGACTAGCATTATTCATTGAATCTTGAATGAAAGTGCCTTTTACAGTAGCTTGTATATGTATATAGCTACAAATAAAAAACACTTTAATGTGGGTGTATTGTGAACTGTTCAAGGGGAACACTCCAATGCAAACGTTAGGAAGAGTAATTTGGCCAAAGGTTGTCGCTGCATTAGTGTGTATCAGAGCAATTATGTCTTCCTTGTGGGTTTGTTTCACTCCATCGTTACTTCTCAGGAACAAGGGTACAATAATGCAACAACATCCCTTAGTCACATGAAAAAAGAAGAAGAAAAGAAAAGAAAAGAAAAAGAAAAATATTTATATTAATATACAATAAATGTTGTATTGGTAGATAGAATTAAGGATTAGAAGCATGATGCTGGCTTTGATGAAGTTACAATATTAGTAATTCATACTTATGTGTTGTCGATGCAATAGTCTGTCATATGAATGAGATTCATTCATTTGGATTTTGGATGATTTAAGTTGCTAGAATGATCATTTGCCTTGGTGAATTCTTTTGTAGCCTTGCTAGTTTTTGTTTTACTTGAGGACAAGTAAAAACTAAAGTTTTGGGGTGTGATGGTACTAAAAAGAACATATGTTTTCTCCCCATTTATTGGATAATTTGTTCCCATTTAGTTGTCCTTAGTACATTATAGCATTTTTTTAGTTTAATACATTGCATTTTCTAACTCAGTGGACCATGACCTAGTTTTCCTTAATTTTGCCATATTTTACGGCTAATGTCGTTGCATGAGCACTTCTAGATTGCGCCCAAAATTGTCGTCACATGAATATTTACGGAATGCACCCAAGACTGTCGCTGCATAAATATTCTTCAAATTGCATCCAGAACTATTGTTGCATAAGTATTCTTCAATTGTAACCAGGAATGTCACTGCATAACATGTCCAGAATTGTCATTGCATGAACATGTCCACCAAAATTACGCCCAGAATTGTCGCCGCATCTGAGAGCTATTTGATAAGAACAAAAATGTGTGAGCTATCCAATCTGGTATAACCAACTTGTATAGCTTAATTTAGTAGAAGAGACACCTGTACAATTCGGTGCTAAATATAAGCACACACAAAGCATGAAAGGGAAGTCTCTCTTACTTTAGTCTCCCATTTTGCAATATTATCTTCTTCAACCTAGCTTTTGAGCTTTTCAGCTATGGAGGCTTGAGACCCCTCAGGTGAACCAACGTGAAGGCAATGCAGACCAGCTCTTGACGAGGAGTTCCTAAGTGTGACACATGAGGAGAGTAAGAGAGCAAGTCGAGTAGCCTAGACATAGTATTCTCCATTTATTCTTTTATATTACTTTCTTAAACGAAGGTAATTCTTGTTATTTCAAGATTGTATGGAAGTACATTAGATATTTAAACTAACTGATATTTTATCCAAGCTTGCCTTTACTGTTTAATCTTTGGGTTTGAATGATTTTAACACGAAAGTGTTATTGCAGTCACAATCACTAGAAGGTGCAGTGACAGTTTAAACTTGTAAGCAAGAAAACGGAAGTTGCTTGGGGATTGAAGGAATTTGGTCCACTTGTTCTTAACTGTGTTGCATTGCCAGCATTGGAAGGCGTGGTTAGTGTGCATACTAAAGTCATAGATCTAATAGAAAAGCCAAGTTTGGTAAGATGTTCATTGCACTTCATTGCTTCGACAAATTACATGTTATTCTTAACTTGTAAACCACACTTAGTTTTTTGCTGAGTATTCAAGTTGTGGATCTCATCTTACTTTTATTACATTTTATCTTTATTTCCACATTATTGCTCCGATAACCATTCTCACAATTAATTGCATTTTACTTATTCAATGCACCGATAATTTTAGACAACAGACACCCATCCTTGTGGGATCGATATTCGACAGATTCATTTCTGTCTACTATACTTGCATCGACAGTGTACGCTTGCACATTGCTGTGACGTTCATATCGCGATCAAGGTTTTGCGCCGTTGTTGGGGATGACATTTGTTCGATGTCTATTTTTGTATTTGCATTTATTCTTTATTATCTAAATTTTATTTGTCAGTAACTTGTTTCCTTTTTGTTGTTTACTTTTGCATTTTTCTTTTAGCGAAATATGACTAGGAAGGAGCTATATAGAACCTCAAGATGTTAGACTAGCATAAGTGACACTTCAGAAATAGAGCTCGATGCCATAATCACCCAAGTATCTTCTTTGACTAATATCAGTATTTCAATGCAAAATGCTACAACAATTGCAGAATGAAAATTTGTTGTGACAATTTGCAATTAATGTGGAAGCAAACATGAGTTTGAACAATGCCCATCAAATTCAGCAAATGTGTACCACATGGGGAATTTTGATTGGAACGAAAATCCGTATTCCAACACCTACACGCCAGAGTGGGAGCAACATCCAAATTTTTGTTGGAACAATTAAGACCGTAGAAGTATAGACAATGATGTTAGATCCGAGTGGACACTGCCCAATTAATAAACTCTTGTTAAGGCAAAATACCCAGCAAGACGAAGCATCAGAACTTTCAACAATTGAAAATTTGCTGAGACAATATTTTACCAAGATTGAAGTTGTGCTTTAGAGTCAAGCTGAATCCATACGAGCTCTAGAATATTAATTTGGCTAGATTATGAGCGCAATAAATTTGGGACCATAAGAATCTTTACTGATTGATATTGAGAATTCGATATCACAATGACAAAAGCATTATGAGGGAATCATTCCCAAAAGTCAGACTCAAGTAATTGAAGTTGTTACAGATGCTACAGTAAAGGAAGATTGTTCAGATCTCGACAGTGGAAATATGCTAGAATAATCTGAAAAGCAAGCTACAGCTGAAGAGGTTAAACAAAATATTACGGAGACAGAATCAGATCATTTTTTCGGCTTAAATGCTATAGTAAAACAACCTCAGAAACTTGAAGATTCATTGTCAAAGAAGAAACGATGTGAGAAGTCAAAGCAATCGCACTTACTGAAGGGTGCACTGCCATGACAATTAAGTTGCTCCAAGAATTTATGGATCCCAAGAGCTTCACAATACCCTTTTCCACTGGTGATCTATATATTGGAAAGGCATTATGTGATGGCAACGTAAGCAAAATTTTAAAGCTCATATCCATAATTAAGAAGTTACGGAATTGGAAAAAATGCAAGAAAGAAAGAATTTTTTTTGGGACCATATGAAGAATAAGAGAGTACGAAGCACTTGAAGAAGAAGGAACAAATATTATGTCTGCATCGATTGAGGAATAAGTAAACACCATTGTCGATGCATTAGGATTCCATTGTCAGTGCAATTTCGTACAGCTGTATTGCACTTGGTGACTTAATGCTGAAAAAGAAGTTCTTGCAAAAGAGGAACAAGAAGAAAGAAGAGAAGGACCTAATATCGTAACAAATTCGGTTGAGGAATTTGTCACCGTTCCTGAAGTTGTTAGTGCATCTTTGGATGATTTGGAGCCACCTGATGCATGTTAGGCGGAGGCTGTGATTGTTAGTAATGAGGATTACAATCCTCTATCCATGGTGCTTTATACTGCATTGCTTGTTGAAATAAACCTATCTGATGTCACGATCGATGATGTAGGGGCACAACCTGAAGCTGAGGAGTAATTCGAAGATCCGACTAAGCTAAAGGAACAAAAGAGGAAGCGTGCCAAAGACAAGAAGAGCCACAAGGAGGAGCGGAAGTGAAATAAGAAGAAGACTAATGCAGCCATATCTTTGGCTCCATCACACTGAGTTAGTTTTTATTTTCAGTACTTAGTTTAGTTTTCATGCATATCATGTAGCTGTAGTATAATTATCATCACATTTCTTTTATCATTGCATTTTTATTGTCACTGCATCTACCTTGTCATTATATTTCCATATATCTTTGTAAATTAATGTCAGTGCATTGGGGACAATGCACAATGCAAACTTTAAGTTTGGGGGGAAAGTATATGGCTGGAAATGCAAATGCACTAACTTTTTAAAAATTTGTCCTTTTGAGTTTAATGAAAGTATGCAAAGTTAATGGAAATGTGCTTGAATTTTTTTTTGTTTGATGCTTAATTCTTGAATCATGTGAAATGTCAATGAACGAGTTGGATAAATTTGACTAAATGTTGTATCTTCAATTCTTTGATGAATGATTTAGATTGCATTAGTAATGGATGACTAGTATCATTCCTTGAATCTTGAATGAATTTGCCTTTTACAGCAGCTTGTATATGTATATGTATATAGTTATAAATAAAAGACACTCCATTGTGGATCCCTTTTACCTTTATTACATTTTATCTTTATTTTCACATTATTGCTCCGATAACCAATCTCACAATTTATTGCATTTTACTTATTCAATGAACCGACAATTCTAGACGACAGACACCCATCCTCGTGGGATCGATATCCGACAGATTCACATCTGTCTATTATACTTGCATTGATAGCGTACACTTGCACATTATTACTGTGAAGTTCATAGCGTGATTAAGTTTTGGCGCCGTTACCGAGGATGACATTTGTTTGATGTTTATTTTTTACTTTGCATTTATTTTTATTATCTAAATTTTATTTGTCACTAACTTGTTTTCTTTTTGTTGTTTACTTTTACATTTTTCTTTTAGCGAAATATGGCTAGCAACGAGGTGTATATAACCTCAAGATGTTGGACTAGCATAAGTGATGCGATAGAAATAGAGCTCGATGCCATAACTGCCCAAGTATCTTCTTTAACTAATATGAGTAATTCAATGCAGTATGCTACAACAATTGTAGAATTGAAATTTGCTGTGATAATTTGCGATTACTATGGAAGCAACCATGAGATTGAACAATGCCCATCAAATCCAGCAAATGTGTACACATGGGGAATTTCGGTCGAAATGAAAATCCATATTCCAACACCTACAAGCCAGAGTGGGAGCAACATGCAAATTTTTGTTGGAACAATCAAGACCCTGGAAGTATAAACAACGATGTTAGATCTGAGTGGACACTACCCAGTTATGATAAACTTTTGCCAAGGCAAAATACCTAATAAGATGAAGCATCAGAATGTTCATCATTTGAAACTTTGCTGAGACAATGTTTTGCCAAGACTGAAGTTGTGCTTCAAAGTCAAGCTGAATCCATACGAGCTCTAGAATATCAATTTGGCCAGATTGTGAGTGCAATAAATTTGCGACCATAAGAAATTGTGTCGATCGATATTGAGAATTCGATATCACAAGGGCAAGAGCATTGTGAGGTAATCATTGCCAGAAGTGAGACTCAACTGAATGAAATTGTTCAAGATGCTACAAAAAAAGAAGATAATTCAGATCTCGAAAATGGAAAGATGTCAAAACAATCTGAAAAGCAAACTGCAGTTGAAGAGGTTAAACAAAATATTACGAAGATGAAATTAGATCATTTTGTCGCTCTTACTGAATGGTGCACTGTCATGATAATTAAATTGCACTAAGAATTTAAGGATCCCAAGAGCTTCTCAATACCCTATTCCATTGGTGATCGGTATATTGGAAAGGCATTATGTGATTTCATTGAAAGCATAATTTTGATGCCTATATCCGTAATTAAGAAGTTACGAAAATGGAAAAAACACAAGAAAGAGTGGAAATGTTTTTTTGGACCATGTGGAGAATAAAAGAGTACAAAGCACTTGAAGAAGAAGGAACAAATATTGCCTCTGCACCGATTGAGGAATAAGTAAACACCATTGTCGACGCATTAGGATTCCATTATCATCGTAATTTTGTACAGCTTTACTGCACCTACTAACTTAATGCTAAAAACAGAAGAAGTTCGTGTGGAGAAAGAAAAAGATGAAGAAATATATGTCGAGGCAAATTTAGCTGACAAATTTATCCCAGCACCTAAAGTTGTGGGTGCAATAACCGAAGGCTTGCTGCAAGATGGAGCGAGTTAGGTGGAAGTTGTGGATGAAATTAATGAGGACCACAATCCTTTGCTAATAGTGGTCTACATTGGACCAACAAATGCAACAGCTGATGATGCCAGAGCAGCCCACAAACAATGCGAAGCTCAAACAGAATTAAAAGAAGAAAGAAGAGAAGGACCTGATGTCGCGATAAATTCGACTGAGAAATTTGTCACCGCACTTGAACTTGCGGGTGCATCATCTTATGATTTGGTGCCACCTGAAGCGAGTTAGGCGGAGGCTGTGACGGTCAGTAATGAGGATTCCAATCCTCTAGCCATAGTGCCTTATGTTGCACCACTTGCTGAAATACACCCATCTGATGTCACAATTGATGATGCTGGGGCATAGCCTGATGTTGAGGAGCAATCCGCAGATCTAGCCAATCAAAAGGAATGAAAGAGGAAGTGTACCAAAGACAAGAAGACCAATGCAACCACATCTTCTGCTACAACACATTGAGTTAGTTTTCAATTTTTTTAGCACTTAGTTTAGTTTTCATGTATATCATGTAGCTGTAGTATAATTGTCCCTGCATTTTTATTGTCACTGTATCTACATTGTCATTGCATATAGTTTTCAGTTTTTTTAGCACTTAGTTTAGTTTTCATATATATTTATTAATGGTAGTGCATTAGGGACAATGTAAACTTTAAGTTTTGGGGGAATGTATATGGGATGGAAATTTAATTGCACCTACATTTCAAAAATTTGTCCTTTTGAGTTTATGCATGGTTATTAAAAGTGTGCTTGAATTTTTTTTCCTTTTGATTCTTAATTCTTGAATCATGTGAACTGCTAATGAATGAGTTGGATGAATTTGATTGAATGTTGTATCTTCAAGTTTTGGATGAATGATTTAGATTCCACTAATAATGAATTTGTATCACTCTTTAATCTTAAATTAATCTACCATTTACAACTACTTGTATATAAGTATAGTTATGAATAAAAGACACTCCAATGTGGGTGTATTATGAACTATCAAAGGGGAACACTCCAATGCAGGTGTTAGAAAAAGTAATCTAGCCAGAGGCTGTCACTGCAAGAGTGTGTGTCGGCATAATTATATACTCCTTGGGGGTTTGTTGCACCTTATCGTTACTTCCCAAGAATAAGGGTATCGTAATGCAACGACATCCCTCAGTCACATAAAAAAAGGAAAAGAAGAAAAATAATATATGTGTATATTATTTTACAATAAATGTTGTTTTGGAAGAATGGATTTAAGATTTAAAGCATGATGCTAGAATTGATGAAATTGCAATTTTAGTTATTCAAACCTATAAACTATCGGCGTAATATTCTGTCATTTGAGTGTAATTCATGCATTAGAATTCCAGATGCTTCAAGTTGTTAGAATGATTATTTCCTTGACAAAAATTCTTTTGTAGCATTTTTAATTTTTGTTTTACTTGAGGACAAGTAAAAACTCAAGTTTGGGGGTGTGATGGTACTAAAAAGAACATATGTTTTCTCACCATTTATTAGATAATTTGTTCCTATTTAGTTGTCTTAGTACATATTTTAGAATTTTTTAGTTTAGTTCATAGCATTTTCTAACTCAGTGGACCTTGGCCTAGTTTTCCTTAATTTTGTTATATTTTACTACTAATGGCGCTGCATGAGCACTTCTAGATTACGTCCAAAACTGTGATCGCATGAGCACTTCCAGATTGCACCCAAAACTGTCATCGCAAGAATATTTTCGGAATGCACCCAAGACTGTCATTGCATAAATATTCTTCAAATTGCATCTAGAACTATCGTTACATAAGTATTCTTCAATTGCACCCAAGAATGTCGTTGCATGAACATGTACAAAATTATCGCTGCATGAACGTGTCCAGAATTGTGCCCAGAATGGTCGCCACATCTGACAGCTATATGATAAGAACAGAAATGTGTGAGCTATCCAATCTAGTATAACCAACTTGTACAACTCAATTTTGCATAATAGACACCTGTACAATTTAGGCTAAATATAAACACTCACAAGGAAAGAGAAAGGTGTCTCTTCTTCCTTTAGTCTCCCATTTTGCAATATTATCTTTTTCAACCTAGCTTTTGAGCTTTTCGACAATGGAGGCTTGAGACCCCTCGGGTGAATCAACATGAAGGAGGTGCAGACCAGCTCCTGACGAGGAGCATCCTAAGTGCGACGCAAGAGGGAAGTAAGGGAGCATTTCAAGTAGCTTAGGAATAGTATTCTCCATTTGTTCTTTTACATTTCCTTTCTTAAACGATGATAATTGATGTTTATTTCAAGTTTGTATGGAAGTACTCTTGATTGTTAGATTAAATGATATCTTATTCAAGCTTGCTTTTACTGTTAATTCTTTGGGTTTGAATGATTTTAGTACGGAAGTGTTATTGCAGTCATAGTCACTGGAAGGTGTAGTGACAGTTTAAACTAACAAGCAAGACAACGAAAGTTGCTTGGGGGTTAAAGGAATTTGGTCCACTTGTTCTTAAGTGTGATGCATTGCCAGCATTGGAAGGTGTGGTTAGTGTGCATACTAAAGTCATAGATCTAATAGAAAAACTAAGTTTGGTAAGATGTTTATTACACTTCATTGCATCGACAATTTACCTGTTATTCTTAACCTTGTAAGCTACACTTAGTTTTCTACTTCTACTGACTATTCACGTTGTGGTTCCCATTTTACCTTTATTACATTTTTTCTTTATTTTCACATTACTGCTCCGATAACCAATCTCACATTTTATTGCATTTTACTTATTCAATACATTGACAATTTTAGACAACAGACACCCATCCTCGTGGGATCGATATCCGACAGTTCACATCTGTCTACTATACTTGCATTGATAGTGTACGCTTGCACATTATTGATGTGACGTTCATAGCGAGATCAAATTGTAGCGTCGTTGCCGGGGATGACATTTGTTTGATGTCTATTTTGTCTTTGCATTTATTTTTATTATCTAAATTTTATTTGTCACTAACTTGTTTTCTTTTTGTTGTTTACTTTTACATTTTTCTTTTAACGAAATATGGCCAGGAACGAGGTGTATATAACCTCAAGATGTTGGACTAACATTAGTGATGTTATAAAAATAGAGCTCGATGCCATAACCGCCCAAGTATCTTCTTTGACTAATACGAGTAATTCAATGCAGAATGCTACAACAATTGTAGAGTGGAAATTTACTGCGACAATTTGCGATTACTGTGGAAGCAACAATGAGTTTGAACATTGCCCATCAAATCCAACAAAAGTGTACCACATTGGGAATTTCGATCGAAATGAAAATCCATATTCCAACACCTACACACCAGAGCGGGAGCAACATCTAAATTTTTGTTGGAACAATCAAGACCCTGGAAGTATAAACAACGATGTTAGATCCGAGTAGACACTGCCCAATTATGATAAACTCTTGTCAGGGCAAAATACCTAGCAAGACGAAGCATTAGAATGTTCATCATTTGAAAATTTGCTGAGACAATATTTTGCCAAGACTAAAGCTATGCTTCAAAGTCAAGCTAAATGCATACAAGCTCTGGAATATAAATTTGGCCACACTTAGTTTTCTGCTGACTATTCATGTTGTGGTTCCCATTTTACCTTTATTACATTTTATATTTATTTTCACATTATTGCTCTTACAATCAACCTCACAATTTATTGCATTTTACTTATTCAATGGAATGTCAATTTTAGACAACAGACACCCATCCTCGTGGGATCAATATCTGAAAAATTCACATCTATCTACTATACTTGCATCGATAGTGTACACTTATGTCACGGGCTAGAGTTTAGAGCCCGTGACCATCTTACACAATGAGTCCCATGGAGGTCTATCATTGACATTGGGATCATTAAGCCCACATGAGTTGGCTCGATTCAAAGAGCTGTTGGTCAAGCCTATCATATTGAAGCCTGGGTGGCCCAATAATGAAGATATGACAACAAAAGGCATCTTGGAAAATATGAGAACAAATCCTAGAAGATAAGGAAGAATCATATCTTTAGGATTAGATAAGATTAGATTGATATTGTAATCTTGTAAATCCCATAAATTAAGGGATAGACTATTCTCATCCATCTATGTAGCTTGATCTTGACCGTTGGTTGTGAGGGAGCTCAACAATAAATAGAAGCCTCTCCTCATTTGTAACTCATCCATTAGAATTCATTCCATTCATTGTATTCTTTGAGAGAAAGTAATACAATTGAGAGCATTTACTCAAACACTTGGAGTTCTTGTTCTTGTGGCTTTCTGTTGTCTTTTGAGCCTTCTTTTAGCTAGTCATTTCCGCTATACAAGTTGGTGTCTTAGAGGAATTCCTTTGAGAATCCTCATTTGTTGGGAGTTAGGCTAACTTAGGCGTGTTTGCAAGAAAGGATCACCTAAGGCCGCACGGATTGCGAGACTAAAGATCTAGCCCCGTGACAATTGGTATTTGAGCTAAGGTTGCGAAGGCACCGTCCGTAAGGTCAAAAGAAGTTATTGAACAGACTAGGCCAATGGAGACCCGTGGGAGGGCCAGGCATAAGAGTCGTTCGAGGGACGTACTATCAGCTTTGGAAAATCGAGTGGTCACTCTCGAAGAATCCATGAGGGATGTCAAGAAGAGGCTCAATGAAGTCGAAAAGGGACTCTCAAGTGGGTTGCAATCCATAAAGAAACAACAGAGAGAGTATGTATGAGATACTCTTAGTTCCTTAGAGAACAAGATGATGAGGAAAGATGATGTTCTTGAGGAAATAGTGGTAGGCTTGAAAGAAGAAATCGCCGAGCATAAGGGGGAGCTCAGGATTTTCAAGGTTGCTTTGGGTAATGGAATGTTGGCTTCGACACCAAAGCAACAGGTGATGGATGCCCAAGCCGAAAGGGTTTAAAGGAGCAAGGTTCGTAAGTGAAGTGGACAACTTTCAGGCAATGGAGCAATACTTCCTAGCTATAAGCATCGAGGATGACGCTACTAAGGTAAATACTGCTGCTATGTATCTTACGGACGTTGCATTGTTATGGTGGTGATTAGGTCCACAGATGTAAAACGTGGTGGGACTAAGATTGGGACTTGGGTAGAGTTCCAACAGGAATTCAAGGTGCAGTTTTACCCAGAATATGCCGAGGTCGAGCAAAGTTTTGGCGGCTTACGCAACGAGGATCGGTGAGGGAGTATGTGTGGGGGTTCAGTGAACTCATGCTTCAAATTTCAGATTTGAGCGAGAATGAAGCATTTTTCTCCTTCATAGACGGGTTGAAACCATTGGCAAAGCAAAAATTGCAACATCGAGGAGTCAAAGAGCTTACCAAAGCCATGATGGTTACAGTGTTAATAGTAGAATTTGATCCAAGCAGAGACATGTTTGAACCTTCCAAGCCCAATGGGAAGGGCGATGGTGGGGTAGACCACAATGAGAATAAAGAGGGACTTAGCGATTATGGCAGCGGTAGTAGTAGTGATGGTGGGAAACCACGACGTGAGAAGTGGAGACCCAACAGCCCAAAAGAGAAAAGGAGCAAGATGAGATGCTACTTTTGTAAGGGGCCGCATATGAAGAAGAATTGTTTAAAGGTATCTTCATTTTCGATTATCAAGACGAAAGATGAGCCGGAGGAAGGGAAGCCTGTTGAGAAGAAAGCATCAAAGGTTAATACGATGGTGCTTATTCCTGCCAAAAGAGATGGCAAGGAAGGGTTGATGTTTGTAGACATCAACATTGCAGGCCCAATGAAGAGTGCTCTTATTGACACGGGAGCATCTGACTTTTTGATATCAGAGAAAGTTGCTAAGGAGCTTGGTCTTTCTATTCGGAAATTGAATAAGAAGATTAAGATGGTAAATTCCAAGGGCCCAACTGTTGGCGTAGCTGGAAACGTGGTGCTACAAATCGGCGAATGGAAAGGCAAGGAAGACTTCAAGGTAATTAAACTAGTCGATTACGGTTTTGTGCTTGGCTTAAACTTCCTTAATAGGATTCAAGCTACTATGTTTTCATTGGCCGATCAAGTTCATGTTATTACTAATTTGTTATCATGAATCATTGTGTCGGTATATCGAGATATGAAGGTTGGGACCAAGGTGTTATTATCAATCCAGCTAGTTGAGGATGTTTCGTATAGGAGGAACATTGACTCGATGGAACGGAGTGTTACGAAAGCCCTTTCGGGATAGATAGTGGAGCTTGGGACCGATATGAAGCCTAATTAGTCGTCTGTGGAGATATCACCCTTGGGTAAGGTGAAGTGTGCATTAAACTTTGAGGGAAAAGAAGTGATGCAAACGGGACAGATGGGTCGAGTAAATGCTAAGAGTAAGGTACATCATGAACACCTTAGTAGTGTTGTGAATTTTGACTTGTTGCTCGGCAAAGTCGTAAGGACCCTTTCAAAGTTCTTGGGCAAGGAGGCCAAGGGACTATGGGAATTACGAAGCCAAGGGGTGTGAATCAAGAAGATTCGAACGAGGCAAGTCAAAATTAGGGCAAGTTAGAGTGGAGACTTCTTGCCAACGAGATGTACTAACGAGTGCAACAGTTCAAGATAAGAGGAAATGGAAGTCGAGGTGAAAGTTCTGAAAGAAGGGACAACCCGATAGTGAGAGTCAAGAAGAAGCCGAGGCAACGAAACGAGACCAAGGTGAATCAAGTCAATGCCATTCTAGAACCGTAACGAGGGTGTGGTGAGAATGGGTGGGTGAGAATGTCAACGCCAGATTTCAGAGCCCATGACCATCGCACACAATGAGTCGCATAGAGATCTGTCATTGACATTGGGATCATTTAGCCCACATGAGTTGGCCCGATAAGAGAGCTATTGGTCAAGCCTATCAGATTGAAGCCTGGGTGGCCCAATAATGAATATATTGCAACAGAACGCATCTTGGCATTTATGAGAACTAATCCTAGAAGATAAGGAAGAATCATATCTTCAGGATTAGATAAGATTAGATTGATATTGTAATCTTGTAAATCCCATAAATTAAGGGATAGGCTAATCTCATCCGTCTATGTAGCTTGATCTTGACCGTTGGTTGTGAGGGAGCTCAACAATAAATAGGAGCCTCTCCTCGTTTGTAACTCATCCATTGGAATTCATTCCATTCATTGTATTCCTTGTATTCTTTGAGAGAAAGTAATACAATTGAGAGCATTTACTTAAACACTTGGTGTTCTTATTCTTATGGCTTTCTGTTGTCTTTTGAGCCTTCTTTTAGCTAGTCGCTTCCGCTATACAAGTTGGTGCCTTGGAGGAATTCCTTTGAGAATCCTCATTTGTTGGGAGTTAGGTTGATTTAGGCGTGTTTGCAAGAAAGGATCGCCTAAGGTTGCACGCATTGCGAGACTAAAGATCTAGCCCTGTGATACTTGCACATTATTGTTGTGATGTTCATAGCGCGATCACCTATCCAACATCTGATCAATGAAGGGAAGTGGAAAATGGTCCTTCTTTGTGGCTACATTCAATTTGCGATAATCCATGCATACTCACGAACCCGTAGAGATGCGTGTAGGGATTAGCTCATCTTTGTCATTGCTCACCATTGTGATACCACTTTTCTTAGGGACACATTAAATTGGACTTACCAAATTGCTATAAAAAATTGGGTAAATAATGCCCGCGTCTAGCCACTTGATAATCTCCTTTTTAACCACCTCCTTCATGTTCTCATTCAATCTCCTTTTTTGTTTGATCGATTACCTTCCTTCATCTCCCAACCAAATTTTATGCATGCAAAAAGAGGGACTAATGCCTCTAATGTCGGCAATACTCTAGGCAATTGCATGTTTATGCTGTTTCAAGATATGGATAAATTTTTCCTCCTAAATTGCATCTAGTGTTGTAGAGATAATAACTGGCAAAGTGTTATTGTTGCCAAAAAAAATATACTTCAGATGAGTAGACAATGGTTTCAACTCCAAAGTAGGAGCTTCTTTAATAGATGACTTAAAGATTGGAGTCGTTCTATTGGTTAGGTCTAGAGATTCCATCTGCCATCCATGCCTAAGCTCAATATTGTTCACTTCAACCTTATTATGACAATCAACTAGAAATTCTTCATCTGATGTCATCGCAAATTCTTCTGAAAATATTATGCTTCGCTCATTGAATTCCTTCTCAATTACATCAACAGCATGACATTCTTCTTTGTCCTTGTAGAGAATAGCTTCAAAAACACTGAAGGTGACATGTTCATCATTATGTCTCATGGTTAATTCACCTTTGTACACGTCGATGAGAGTGCGTTCGGTAGCTAAGAATGGGCGTCCCAAGATTATGGGTACCTCTTTGTTTGCTTCACAGTCAAGTATAATGAAATCTGCCGAGAACACAAACTTATCCATGTGAACTAATATGTTCTTGATTTGTCCTTCATGTTACGCCAACGATCTATCCGCTAACTGGAATGTCACTACAGTGGGCTTCATATGACCAATCCCTAATTTTATAAAAGTAAATAGCGGCATAAGGTTGATACTCACGCCTAAATCACATAAAGCTTTACCCAAGTAGTGGTTGCCAATTGAACATGGGATTGTAAAGCTTCCTGGGTCTTTCATCTTGGGCGGCAACTTATTTTTTAGGACTGCACTACATCCTTCTGTGGGTGCAATTTTCTCAATATCATTCAACTTCTTCTTTTTAAACAATAGCTCCTTCATAAATATCTCATAACTGAGAATCTATACAAGAGCATCCACAAGAGGAACATTAACATGAAGTTGCTTTAATGTTGTCAGAAACTGTTGATATTGTCTATCATGCTCCTTTTCTTTAAATCTTTGTAGGAAAGGCAAAGGTATGGATAGATCAGGTTGCTTCGACATTGTTGGTTGCATAGACAATTTCGTCGGTCTGAAAATAGGCATTGGGGTGACAATTTTTGGAGCCTCTTTCTCTGGTTCATCTAAAATTTCTTCAGACACAACTCTAACCGTTATCCACTTCACTAGTGACTATAGGTGCTGCAGTAGAGCTGGTAGCTAGCTCATCAGTTTGTCTACCACTTCAAAGTGTGACTACTTTGCAATGCTCCTTCCCTTTCAAATTTAGATTTTTTGTGTCGCTGGGTAATGCACTGGGGTCGTGTGTTTAAATTCGAAGCAATTTTCCCTAATTGTGCTTCCAACGCTCGAATAAAGGATGAATTTCCTTACTCAAGGCTTCCGATCGAGTTATATGCTCACGCATTAAGGCTTCGAGGGTTGCTAATATATCATATCGTGGTTATGTGTACTACTATTGATGTTGTCCTTTTGATCTTGATGTGAATGCTTCTGAGTATTCTGACTATAATTTTGGTGCTACTGATTGTAATTCCCTTGTCTATAATTGCCTTGATTGGCTGAATTTCCATATCTGACTGTCGCAGCATTCTGATTACCCTAAGCCTATTAATTTCTCACAGAAGTATTATAGGAACTACCATAAAAATTTCCACGGATGTTATTGACATAGAAAACATTCTCCGTGTGCTGTGGACAATCTTCATAACTGTGGTTGTCACTGTAAATTTCACAACAAAATGTAAGGACATCAATTTGTTGAGCAGCTTGAATGGGTGCAATATCACTAGTCCCCTTCATAGTCCTGTAAAGGTCATAGCATTTAAGTGCAAGCAGACATTCATCGATGCAAGTATAGTTGATAGATTTGCTCTATTGGATATCAATCCCACGAGGATAGAGTTCTTGATGTTCAATTGTCAAAGTAACTAAAGTTAAAATTAGAAAAAATGCTAGTAAAGATGTCGGTGTAAATAAATCAGATCTGCACCACTAAGTTAATCAACGTTGTCAATGCAAAGGTAAAAATAAAATGTTAGAGCAACTGAAAGTAAAATAAATTGTTGTTGATATTGTGAGAATTTAAATGTAGAAAAAGTAAAAGTGTGATCAAGTACGAAGAATGGAGTAGATCACTGACTTCACTAAGTAGCAATGCTAGATGTGACGACAAGGTATTTTATAGACGAACTGTCGTAACAATAAGATTCCAATAAAATCATACCAATAACAACTCTCTATTTAACCAAGACTCAAGCGCCCACATTTACCCCACCTTCCAGTGTTAGCAATGTTTGACTAAAATTCCTCCTAGTCTAAAGCAACTTCCGTTGACTTGCTTGTTAACCTAACTTGTCACCACACTTTCCAGTGTCGACTGCAATTACACTTCCGTGGTTAAAACAGTTAAATCCAAAGGAAAATAGATGAGAAGAATTGAATAGGAATCAAAGTAATCTAACATTAAAAGATATTTCCATATAAAATCAATTGTCAATAAGAATTCATCATCATTAAAAGAGGAATTACCAAATAAATCGAAGTATACTATTCCTAAGCTACTAGGATTATCCCTTAACCGCTTCTCTTGTATCACATCAAACACTCCTCGTCAAGAGTTGTCGCTCACTTGCTCGACCAACTCACTGGACTCTAGAACCCTGCTTCAAAGCTTTAGAGAATTTGCAGAATTAATTTCTTCACCTCTTGATATCCGCTCTCCTTCTTCTCTCCTCTATTTATAAGCTTTGAGAATTGTAGATCCCATTGTTTTTCAAATCCAACTTCTTTTGCAGTTGTAACAGTTTGTTAAAATCTAGCTAAGCACTCACGCAGATCTAGTGTGTTCTTTATAAATCTACAGGTTGTCGTGACATCGCTGGGCGCAATCTGTAATCTTTATTAAAGGCTTTACTAGCTACCCTATCCAACATTTGAACAATGAATGGTAATGGAAAATGATTCTTCTTTGTGGCCGCATTAAGACGACGATAATGCATACACACTTACTAACTAGTAGCAATGCGAGTAGGGATCAGCTCATACTTATCATTACTAACCACTGTGATGCCGCTTTTCTTGGGCACACATTGGACAGGACTCACCCATGTGCTATCTGAAATGGGATAGATGATGTCTGCGTCTAGCCACTTAATTATCTCTTTTTTCACTAACTCTTTCATTTTCTCGTTAAGTCTTTGCTGTTGCTCAATGGATTGCTTCCCTTCATCTTCTAGCCTGATCTTGTGCATGTAAAAAGAGGGACTAATTCCTCTGATATTTGCAATGCTCCAGGCTATGGCTCATTTGTATTGATTCAAAATTACGATAAGTTTTCCTTCTTGACTCGCATTGAGGCTTGCGCTGACAATCACAAGTAATGTGTCATTGTCACCTAGAATGACGTACTTCAAATGCGTCAGCAATGGCTTTAACTCCAAGGTAGGAGCTTGTTTAATTGATGGTTTAAACACCGGGATCATCTTGTTAGACAGATCCAAAGATTCCGATTACCAACCCTATCTCAGTTCACAAATCTTAGCCTCAACTCTCTGGTCGCACTCAGTTAGGATATTGTTAATGGTTGTCACGGCATATTCGTCTGGAACTGCTGAATTTTGTTCATTGAATTCTTCTATAATAATTTTATCTAACACGTCAATGTGGTTACATTGCTCTTTAACTGTAAATGGAGATGCTTCGAACACACTGAAAGTGACATGCTCATCATTATGATACATAATGAGCTCACCCTTGAAAACATCAATAAGCATGCATCCCATTGCTAAGAATGGGCATTCCAAGATGATGGGCACCTCCTTATCTGCTTTGCAAACAAGGATGATAAAGTTAGCAGGGAACATGAGTTTGTCAACTTGGACGAGGACATCCTTAATATGTCCTTCCGGTTGTGCAAAAGATCTATCTGCAAGCTGTAATTTCACTGCAGTGGGTTTCATAGATCCAATTCCTAACTTCCTGAAAGTGGATAATGGTATGAGGTTAATATTAGCTCCCGAATCATATAAAGCTTTACCTAGATAGTAGTTTCCAATGGATCATGGAATTGTGAAGCTTCCAGGGTCTTTCATCTTTGGTGGCAACTTGTTTGTTAGCACAATACTGCATCCCTCTGTGAGTGCAATCATTTTGATGTCAGAAAGCTTTTTGTTCTTTGATAGTAGCTTTTTCATAAATTTCCCATAACTATGGATCTGCACAAGAGCATCCACTAAAGGTATGTTAATGTGTAATTGCTTCAAGGTAGAGATAAAGTTTTGATAATCCTTATCATGATCTTTCTTTTTAAATCTCTATGGAAACGACAAAGGTATATTCTTAGTGGATTGTTGTAGAGGATTCAGTTCCATCAACATGGGCAGTTGTGTCGACATCTTTCTTGGTTGAATTGTGGGCATAGGAGTGATTACAGGTGGCTCTTCTTAATTTATTCCTATTAGGTCTTCTTTTTGTCGCTGTTGTTCAGATGTGTCAAAATGTACTTGATTGGAACTGCTGCTTTGCTCAGTAGTTTGCTTTCCACTTCTTAGTGTGATAGCTTTACAATGCTCCTTCCCCTTCTGAGTTCGATTTTTAGTGTCGCTAGGCAAAGCACCTGGTGACGTTGTGGTCATGTTAGAAGCTAGTTGTCTTAGCTGAGCTTCCAATGCATGAATAGAAGAAGAGTTTCCTTGATCGATTGCTTCTGTTCTTGTGATATGTTCTCGCATCAATGCTTCAAGAGCAGCCACAAGATTTGATCTTTGTTGAGAATTTTGCTGTTGTTGTTATTATTGATGCTATCCTTGCATATTTGGCATTGCATTTTGTTGTGCGGCATTCGAACTTGTGACTACATTTGGTTATATGAATGCATCTGATTTTGTGATCGCATCTGGTCATGTGATCGCATATTATCTAGGTGCGACTTGTGATTATAGTTCTGCTGTTGTTGGTTGTTGTTGTAACTCCCTTGTCTAAAGTTACCTTGAGTTGAGGCATTTTCATATCTAAATGTGGATGCATTCTGGTTTCCCCAAGGTTGTTGTGTACGATTAGGATTACTGTATGAGTTACCATAAGAATTTCCTCTAATGTTGTTGACGTAAAATGCGTTCTCAGCATGTTGTGGGCAATCCTCATAACAGTGATTGTCACTGTAAATTTCACAGGAAAATGTCGAGACATCCAACTGTTGGGCAACTTGAATAGGGGCAACTTCAGTTATCCCCTTCATATTCTTGATCATGTTTTCCAACAAGGATACTTGTGCACTCAAAGTTGATATAACATCTAATTCCATAACACCAGGATTAGTTTTTACCTGAGCAGAACGAGAAATTGGATATTGGTAATCATTCTGTGCAATTTTTTCTAATATCCATACAACTTCATTATAGGTGCAATCCAATAATGGTCCATTGGCAGATGCATCGGCAAGATTTCTTGTTTGCACATTCAACCCATTGTAAAAGATTTGGATCTGAGTGTCTTGTTGAATTCCATGCATAGGTCAATGTCTAAGCAGAGTCTTTTAACGTTCCCTTGTAGTGTGTAAGTTCTCATCATCCAGTTGATGATATGCCGTGATAACATTCCATAATCTTGCATTCATTGTCGACGGCTTAAATATCAACACGAATTGTGTTTCTAGTGCATTTCAAGAAGTAATTGATCCAGCTAGTAGACCAATGAACCATGTTCTTACCCTCCCTTGCAAAGAATAAGGGAACAGCTGCATCTTCAAGGTGTCAATAGGAATACCATGTTAACTAAAAGAAGCGCATATGAGTAAAAATAATTTGAGATGCTCTCTAGCATCTTCATGAGGTAAACTTGCATACTGCCCATTAGAATTTAGCATTTGAAGCATAACCGGTTTCAATTCAAAATTACCAGCTTGTATTGCTGGTCAAACAACCCGTGGTTGTAAATCATCAAGCAAAGGAACAATAAAATCTCTGATTGTCCTGTCTAGTATTTGCTCTACTTGTGGCAGCGGTGGTGGTATATTATTAACTCCTTATGGCTATACTGGAGGAACTACATTCTATGGCAGCAATGATGGTAGATCATTATTGTTTCCAGCTTTCTTCCTTTGCTCTTGCTTCCTCCTTCGAATAGTCCGTTCGAGTTCTGGATCAAAGCTCACAATATCCTTAGGATTTCTCCTTGTGGACATGCAACTCCTAAAGAATTTGAGATAAAATTAAAAGAAAAAAAAACAGATTAGTAAATTTAAGAATGTTAAGTTAGAAGGAATAATTGCAACTAAAAAAGTAAACATCAAACAAACGCCATCCTCGACAACGACACCAAAATTGGATTGTCCTGTAAACGTCACAACATTTAAGAGCAAGCGGACACTCGTCAATGCAAGTATAATTGATAGATTTGCTCTATCGGATATCAATCCCACGAGGATAGAGTTTTAAATGTTCAATTGTTGAAGCAACTAAATTTAAATTAGAGAAAATGCTAGTAAAGATGTCAGCGTAAATAAATCAAATCTGCACCACTAAGTTAATCAACATTGTCAATGTAAAGGTAAAAATAAAATGTTAGAGCAACTGAAAGTAAAATAAATTGCTATTGATATTGTGAGAATTAAAATGCAGAAAAAATAAAAGTGTGATCAAGTACAAAGAATGGAGTGGATCATTGACTTCACTAAGTAGCAAAGCTAAATGTGACGACAAGGTATTTTATAGATGAACTGTCGTAGCAATAAAGTTCCAATGAAATCATACCAATAAAAACTCTATGTTTAACCAAGACTCAAGCACTCACATTTACCCTACCTTCCAGTGTTGGCAATGCCTTGCACTCAAGAACAAGTGATTAGAATTCTTCCTAATCTCAAGCAACTTTTGCTGACTTGCTTGTTAACCTAACTTGTCACTGCACTTTCCAGTGTCGATAGACTACAATTGAACTTCCATGGTCAAAATAGTTAAATCCAAGGGAAAACAAATGAGAAGAATTGAATAGGAATCAAGGTAATCTAACATTGAAAGATATTTCCATATACAATCAATTGTCAATAAGAATTCATCATTATTAAAAAAGGAATGAACAAATAAATCAAAGAATACTATTCCTAGGCTACTAGGATTATCCTTTAATCGCTCCTCTTGTATCGCATCAATCACTCCTTGTCAGGAGTTGTGGCACACTTGCTCGATCAGCTTACCAGACTCTAGAACCCAACTTCAAAGCTTTAGAGAATTTGCAAAATTAATTTCTTCACCTCTTGATATCCGCTCTCCTTCTTCTTTCCTCTATTTATAAGCTTTGAGAATTGCAGATCTCATCTCTTTTCAGATCCAACTTCTTTTGCAGTTGTAATAGTTTGTTAAAATCCAGTTGTGCACTCACGTGGATCTGGTGTGTTCTTTATAAATCTACAGGTTATCGTGACATCGCTGGATGCAATCTGTAATCTTTAATTACGGCGACAACATGTTATTCTCCTGCGCTGGCGCTTCCAGATGTGTTTGTAGTGTGAATTCACTCATACAAAGTAGATGCTTTCATGCGGTGACATTTCTAGCCGCAATTCGAAGCTAAACTTGTGGTTGCATCTTTGAACTTTTCGAGCATCAATCTTCCGAGATGATCCCTACGATGACAATTTCAGACGCAATACATATGCTGCATATGGTGACATTAATGCACAAAAGAGATAAAATAACGAGAATTTAAGCCACACAACATTGAGTTAGAAAATGAAAATACTAAGTATGAAATTACTATCATGCATGTTTTTTTTTAAAATAGAAACCAGGCCCAAGGGCACCAACACTTCAATTAATAGAATAAGACATTACAAGATTATGGATATTGCTAGATACTCCATATCGAAGGTAAGGTTACAATGATTTTCACAAGCCATCTTACTAAGTTTATGGGCAACACTATTACAATTACGAGAGCACCACTACACTTTAAAAGTTCTACACTTTGACAAGTCCTTTTTTATTTGTTGAAAAACAAATCCATTTATTGTAATGTCATTCTTATTGCTTCGCATTCTGTTTTTCAACTCTGTGCAGTCATTCTTAAAAATGCAATTATCCAGATTATTATTAAGGACCCACTTAACACCAATATGGACAGCCGCCGCTTCAGCCCAAGCAATACAAGCCACGTTCTCCTTATATTCAACAACCCCACCAAGGACAAAACCCTCACTATCACGAATAATAATACCCATACCTGCAGTACCGTTTGACCAAGTAGCATCACAATTAATCTTTATCCACCCCTCGAGGGGTTTCTTCCATAACTATCAGTCATCGGTCTAGGAATAATTCCCTCATTTTTAAAGTTGTAAAGCCTAAAATCATCAATAAAATAGAATGCCTTTTCCCACGTAATTATAGGGTCCTCCATTTTCCCTTAGAACACCCATTTATTTCGAGCAATCCAATTATTCCAGAGGAGAATGATAAAACACTCATAGGGTTTTCTGTCCAGGAACCGCATGCTACTCTCGAGTCAGTCAATTCCACTCGACTGGCTTTCATGAAGAACATTGTTGTCAATTCTACCCTTGGTCAACATCTCACGGGCAACTTTGCAATCCTTCAATGTGTGTATAAGTGTTTCATCAGCTTCATTACACCTAGAGCAAAGCTTATTCCACTACGGGTTTATCGAGCTAAGCTTGATATTAGTTGGCAAAATATCATGACTCACCTGCCACGTGAAAATTCCAATTTTGGGAGGGATTTTCAACTTCCAGAGAGCTCTCCAAAAGAGTCTGTGAGGACCGCAACCAATTTTCCTGAGAATTAGCCAAGAAAATCCCATTTTTGTAGAATAAAAACCATTACGTGCATGAAACCAAAAAACTTTGTCATCGGGCTCACCATGCATTAATTGGATTTCACAAAGTTTCATACCCAGCTCCTCCCTGTAGATACGTACAACTTTGTGCTTGTCCCATGAAGCACCATCTTTACTCCACAAGTCACGAACCATAATGGCATTAGTCAGTTGAGAATTTTTTATCTCATTCCAACTCAACCCTTTGAAGCCCCATCTGTGTTTCATGATGTTAATCTGTTAACCCGTACCAACTTGCCAGCCAAAATGGTTGGTCAGTTCCTTTGCCGTCATACAAAATAAAAAGAGGTAAGGGGATAGAGGGTCTCCCTGTCGTAATCCTTTAGTCGGGACAACAACCTCAGTTAGATGAGAATTACACTAGACCACGTATTTCACCGTGAGAACGCACTCCATAATTTTCTAAATCCATCTACCTGCGAACCCCTTTTTTAGAAGAATCCATTTGAGAAAATTCCATTCAATGTTGTCATAGGCTTTGCTCATGTCGAGCTTGGCCACGAACCCCTTATTTAGCCCACTCTTAGAGCTTAGAAGATAGTGAATAAGTTCGTGCGCAATAAGGATGTTATCATGGATCATTCTACCCGGGACAAAAGTGCTTTGGTTCTGGGAGATGCATCTGTTAAGGCAAGTTTTTAGCCTGTTGTCCCAAACCTTTGCTATAATTTTATACAACACCCGACAAAGGCTAATTGGACAGAAATGTACTATATCCTTAAGACCCTCCACCTTCGGAATTAAAATCACAACAATGTCATTAATATCAGCTACCCCCTATTAGCCATTTAAGATATCATCACAAATTTTAATAACATCACTTCCCGCCACCTCCAAATTATTTTTGTAAAATAGACCAGGGAGGCCATCAATTCCAAGCACTTTCCCAGGGTTAATTTGATTCAGGGTTTAAATAATCTCCATCTCACTAACCCTGCTAACCATCAACTCATTGATATCCGCACTAATACATGTAGAAATAGTATCTTCCATTAAGTCAAAATTATTGTAACCTCCCCACTTGAAAAGATTGTCGAAATGTTCATGCACAATATTGCACACATCATCCTCATTAGTGACCCACCTACGACTTTCGTCAGTAAGCCCCACAATCTTATTTTTCTTTTTTCTATGAGTGCCTTTCACTTGAAAAATCTGGTGTTTCTATCACCATCTTTCATGCAACTGATCCTCAATCTTTGTGCCCAGTACACCTCCTCAGCTGCATGAAGTTTCCCCAATTCTGCCTGAAGATTCCACAACCTATCAACACTTATCTCTCTACTTTGATCATCCAAAATATCATTTATTTATTTTTTAAGAAATTTCATCCAACCCTTACTATCTTTTGTATCACCTGTGTTGCCATCTTCCCAGCATTGTTCGAGTCGCCTCCATGCTTTAAAAAGTGTTGCCTCTGCCCACATTCAAAGCTTCTTTTATAACCTCTATAGCCTCAGTCTCCAATCCTCAACATTCCTCATCTTTGAACCTAAGCCTCTGATCACATATACCCTCATTTAGCTTTTTCCTCATGGAATCAATGATCACAAAATCGTGGTCAGAAGTAGACTGCCGCACCACCTCTATTTCCAAAAAAGGAACCTAATGCAGCCAAGCCACCGGGACGACAAATCTGTTGAGTCTTTCACGGACCAACCCTTGCCCCCTCTGATTATTTTTCCATGTGAACCAACCCTTGTCTGGCTTTATGTCCACCATGGCCATTTCATCCATCACTTTCCTAAAGTCCTCCATAGCCATTCTTGATTTGTGCCTCCCTCCGTTCTTCTCCGAGTCATCTAAGACCACATTAAAATCACCACCCAAAATCCAATTCTCTTAGCCTCCTTGCCCGAGCCTTCTAATGAGGTCCCAAGTAGCTTGCCTTTGGGTTTGCTCAGGGTAACCATATATTCCAGTAAAATGAATCACATCCACCTTAACATTAACAATCACATTTATATGGTTTAAGAAATAGCTTTGCACCATAATATCCGCATCGTTTGACCACAAAATGGCCAGACCTCCTTTACGACCAACTGCATCAACCACGAAACACTCCACCATATTACATATCCTCTGAATCCTATCAAATTCACTAGCAAAAAGTTTAGTTTTAGATAAAAAAATAACATCAAGACAATGCGCAACGAGAAGTTTCTTAAGCTTGAAAACTATCGTCAGATACTCGAGTCTGTGACAGTTCCAACACAAGATTTTCATGGCTCTCGACGGGGCTGCCCACTAGCCATCGCCTTGGAGGGTGACAAGCCCTTCGATAGTCTTTTTTGAACCATTCTAACAGTTGTTCCTTCTCCACCCTCTAGAATACTTATACCCTTCTTTCTTTTCCTACTAAGGTTTTCCTTGTCTTTGATGCACAAATGCATTTTCTTATCGGACAGAGGACACGACACTGACTCTTCATCAGAGGATTTTATTGCTTCCCTAGTCATTTTCTTTTCCATTTTCCCCTCATCGCTTTCGTGTTTGATGTTACTACCAATATCCTGCTTCATTTCCATATTGTTTATTATTTCTATACCATTCCTCCACTGACCACCCCCCATACCCGTGAGAGTCAATTTTGCTCTTAACCAATTTCCAAACTAATATTCCTTTGGATTCATATCTTTCGCATAATTCCCACACTTTACAATGCTATGACCCACGAGCCCACACACATAGCAAAACACTGGCAGCCTTTCATATTTCAAGAGGCATATCAATTCCTTTCCATTCGAGTCTACAATATTGACCACCCTTCTTAAGGGTTTCAAGATATCCACTAAAACCTTCACCCGCATAAATTCCACCCATCCTCCTACTCTATCCCTCCAGTCAATAGCTACTATCTTTCCTACTACCCCGCCTACATCCATAGCCAACTGTCAGTACATTTTCTCCCATGAAACATTATATATCCGCAGCCAAAAAGGTATGTTGATGAAGTTATATTCGCACAAATCTAGATTTTCCACAAACGGAACCATAGAGAATCGCACCAACGAGAAGTAAACAATACAAACAGAAATCGTGTAATCGTACTGCGAAACGAACCAAAAAGAAAGTAAGAAAACTAAGCATCTAGAGAAGAGAGAGAACAGATGGATTGATCAACCCAATCTAGTTAATTATTTATTATACATGTTGTTCTAGGTTTAAACTTTATTATGATTAAATTTTTTACTATCATGCATGCTAAATATAATACAAAAGAGACAGTTAATACATAAATTTAGGGAGAAAATAAGTGTCATTTCTAATGTTATCACCCATTCATATTTTTTATCATGTTTGCGAGCGAAGAAACTTATGCACTTAGAGCAGATATAGCATCCAATTCAATAGCTCCAGGATTTCCTTTCACTTGTGCAGCTCGAGAGATCGGATATTGATAATCATTCTGAGAAATTCTCTTTAGAATTCTAACAGCTTCATCGTATGTACAGTCCAACAAAGGACCATTAGTAGATGCATCGGCAAGATTTCTTGTTTGTGTGTTCAGCCCATTGTTGAAAATTTCAATCTGCGTCTCTTGTTAAATTCCATGCATGGGACAGCGTCGAAGCAGATATTTATAATGCTCTCATGTAGTATGCAAATTTTCATCATCCAACCGATAATATGCAGTAATATCATTCCTAAGATGAGCATTCATAGTCGGCGAGTTGAAACGCATAACAAATTGAGTTGTTAGCACATTCCACGACGTGATTGATCTAGCAAGTAACCCAAGGAACCAGGTATGAGCTTGTCCTTGCAATGAATAAGGGAATAACTACATTTCAAGGCTTCATCTGGAATGCCTTGCTGATTAAAGGAAGCACAAATCAATAGAAAGGATTTAAGGTGCTCTCTCGCATCTTCATCAGTAGAAAGGATTTAAGGTGCTGTCTCACATCTTCATGTGGCAGTCTAGCATACTACCCATTAAAGTTTAGCATTTGGAACATGACTGGCTTTAATTCATTTCTAGCTTGAATAGCTAGCCTAACAACACCTGGCTGCAAATCATCCAACATAGGAACAATTAAATCTCGAATAGGTCGATTTCGCATCTGATCTTCTTGCGACAGTGGTGGATTATTAATATTTTATGGCTGTATAAGAGGTATAATAGGATTTTGTGGTGGCAATTGTGGTATGGCTGCATCATTTCCTGGCAGAGCCATATTTCGTTGTTCTTGTCATCTCTTTCGAATGGTGCATTCGATTCTGGATCTAAGCTAACAATAAATTCAAGATTTCTCTGGGTCATAAAACACCGAAAAGAAAAATGTAAAAGCAGTGACAAAAATAAAACAAATTAGTAACAAATGAAGGTTAGATAAGAAAGAATAAGTACAAAAAAATAAACATAAAAACAAACGCCATCCGCGACAATGACGCTAAAACTTGATCGCTCTATGAACATCATAGCAAATACTGTGCAAGTGTACACTGTCGATGCAAGTATAGTAGACAGATGTGAGTCTGTTGGATATTGATCCCACGAGGATGGATGTTTGTTGTCTATAATTGTCGGTGCAATGAATAAGTAAGTGCAATAAAATTGTGAGATTGATTGTCGAAGCAATAATGTAAAATTAAAGATGAAATGGTTTAAAGATGAAATGCAATAATAATGAAATGGGTCCCTTACGTAAATAGTCGGTAGAATACTAAGTGTGGCTCACAAGGTTTAAAATACAAGGTGATTATCGATGCATTAATGCGTAATGAATGTCTTACCGAACTTGGCTTCTCTATTAGATCTAAGACTTAAACATGCACACTAACCACAACTTCCAGTGTTAGCAATGCAACATATTCAAGAATAAGTGGATTAAATTCCTTCAATCCCGAAGCAACTTCTGTTATCTTGCTTGTTAGCTTAAATTATCGCTGCACCTTCCAGTAATAGTGACTGCAATAACACTTCTGTGGTCAAAACATTCAAACCCAAAAATTTAACAGTAAAGGCAAACTTGAATAAGATATCATTTAGTCTAATTATCAAAAGTACTTCCATACAAACTCTAAATAACATGAATCACCAGCGTTTAAGAAAGAGAAATAAAAGACAAATGGAGAATACTATTCCTAAGATACTCGACTTGCTCCCTTACTCACCTCTTGTGTTACACTTAGGAGCTTCTCGTCAGGAGAAGATCTGCCTCCTCCTTCGCATCAGGTTGCCCTTGAGAAAGTTAAGCTGCCAGGGATGCAATCTTCGAAAATGAATTCAAGAAGAAAATCAATCTAGAAGAAGATTGATCGTGCTATGAACATCATAACAATAATGTGCAAGCATACATTGTCGATGCAAGTATAGTAGAAAGACTTACATCTGTCGGATATCGATCCCACGAGGATGGTGTTTTGTTGCTTAAATTTGTTGATGCAATGAATAAAGAAATGAGGCAAATTGTGAGTTTGATTGTCGAAGCAATAATGTAAAAATAAAGGTAATTTGCAATGATATTAAAACAGGGGTCCTTTATGTTCAGATTTGACATGCAATTTTTTGGTGCAATTAAGCACAATGAGTATCTTATCAAAACTGAAGTTCCTATTAAATCTAAGACTCAAATATGCATAACAACCACACCTTCCAGTGTTGTCACTACAACATATTCAAGAACAAGTGAAATGAATTCCTTCAAACGTCTAGCAACTTCCATTGTTTTGCTTGTTAATTTAATTTGTCGCTGCACCTTCCAGTGACAGTGACTGCAATTGCACTTCCGTGGTCAAAACAATTAAATCCAAAGATTTATAGAAAAAGCAAGATTGAAATAGATATCATATAAATCCCAACATCAATAGTATTTCTATACAACTTGAATGTGAAAAGTATTACCAGCATTTAAGTAAGAAAAATAAAAGAATAGATAGAGTACTCTATTCCTAGTTTACTCGAAATGCTCCCTTACTCTCACATTTGCGTCGTACTTAGGATGCTCCTCGTCAGGAGCTGATCTGCCTTGCCTTGACGTCGATTCACTCGAAGGGTCTCAAGCCTACATAGTCGAAAAGCTTCAAGCTTTTTTGGAGAAGAAAAATTGCAAAAATGGGAGACCAAAGGAAAAGAGACCTCTTTTTCTCTTTCCTTATGAGTGTTTATATTTAGCCCAAATTGTACAGGTGTCTATTCTGCAGAATTAAGCTGTACAAGTTGGTTATATCTGATTGGATAGCTCACACATTTCTATTCTTAACAGATAGCTATCAGATGCAGCGATAATTCTAGGTGCAATTTTGGACATGTTCATGCAACGACATTCTTCAGTGCAATTGAAGAATACTTATGCAGTAATAGTTCTGGATTCAATTTGAAGAATATTTATGCAACGACAGTCTTGAGTGTATTCCGAAAATATTCCTGTGGTGACAGTTTTGGGTGCAATCTGGAAGTGCTCATGTGGCAACAGTTTTGGGTGTAATATAGAAGTGCTCATGCAGCGACATTTGTAGTAAAATATGGCAAAATTAAGGAAAACTAGGCCAAGGTCCACTGAATTAGAAAATGCAATGTACTAAACTAAAAAATGCTAAAATAAGTACTAAGGACAACTAAATGGGAACAAATTATCCAATAAATGGGGAGAAAACATATGTTCTTTTTAGTACCATCACACCCTCAAACTTGAGTTTTTACTTGTCCTCAAGTAAAACAAAAAGTAGCAAGGTTATAGCAAAAAAAATTATCAAGGCAATAGCCATTTTACCAACTTAAATCATCTGAAATCCTAATGTATGAATTACATTCAAATGAAAAAAATATTGCGTCGACTATTTATAGGTATGAATAATTAAAATTGCAACTTCATTAATGCTAGCATCATACTTTAAATCTTAAATTCTCTATACCAGAACAACATTTATTGTACAATAATATACACACACACACACACACACACATATATATATATATATATTCTTCTTTTCCTTTTTTTTATGTGACTGAGGGTTGTTATTGCATTACTATATTCTTGTTCTTGGGAAGTAACGATGGGGTGCAACAAACTCCTAGAGAGTATATAATTGTGCCGACACACACTCTTACAGTGATAGCCTTTGGCTAGATTGCTTTTCTAACACTTGCATTGGAGTGTTCCCCCTTGATAGTTCACAATACACCCACATTGGAGTGTCTTTTATTCATAACTATACTTATATACAAGTAGCTGTAAATGGCAGATTTATCCAAGATTCAAAGAGTGATACTATTCATCCATTACTAATGCAATCTAAGTCATTCATCCAAGAATTAAAGATACAACATTCAATCAAATTTCATTCAAGATTTGAAGAGTGATACTATTCATCCATTACTAATGCAATCTAAGTCATTCATCCAAGAATTAAAGATACAACATTCAATCAAATTCATCTAACTCATTCATTAACAGTTGACATGATTCAAGATTAAACATCAAATGAAAAAAAATTAAAGCACATTTTCAATAACCATGCATGCTTAATTAAACTCAAAATGATAAATTTTTGAAATGTGGGTGCAATTGCATTTCCAGCCCATATACATTCCCCCAAAGCTTAAATTTGCATTGTCCCCAATGCATTGACTTTAATAAATATATATGGAAATGCAATGACAATTTGATGCAACGACAATAAAAATGCAGTGACAATAAAAATGTGGGGACAATTATACTATAGCTACATGATATGCATGAAAACTAAACTAAGTGCTAAAAATAAAAACTAACTCAGTGTGCTACAGCATAATCTGTGGTTGCATTGGTCTTCTTCTTCTTGCAATTCCACTCCTCCTTGTGACACTTCTTGTCTTTGGCGTGCTTCCTCATTCATTCCTTTGGCTTGGTCGGATCTGCAGATTGCTCCTCAACATCAGGCTGCGCCTCGGCATCATCGACCGTGACATCAGATGGGTGTATTTTAGCAAGTGGTGCAAGATAAAGCACCATGGCTAGGGGATTGGAATCCTCATTACTAACCGTCACAGCCTCCGCTTGACTCGCTTCAGGTGGCACCAAATCATCATATGATGCACCTACAAGTTCAGGTGCGGTGACAAATTCCTCAACCGAATTTGTCGCGACATCAGGTCTTTCTCTTCTTTCTTCATTTTCTTTTGTTTGAGCTTCGCATAGTCTGTGGACTGCTTCTCAATTTCCATCTCTGCTTTGACATCATCAGCTGCTTCATTTGTTGGTCTAGTATAAACCACTATCGCCCAAGGGTTTGTGGTCCTCATTAATTTCATCCACATCTTCTGCCTGACTCGCTCCATCTTGCCTTAAGCCTTCAGTTTTTGCACCAACATCTTTAGGTGCAGGGACAACTTTCTCAGCTAAATTTTCCCCGACATCTATTTCTTCATCTTTTTTTCCTCCACATGAACTTCTTCTATTTTTAGCATTAAGTCAGTAGGTATAGTACAGCTGTACAAAATTCAATAATAATGGAATCCTAATGCATCGACAATGGTGTTTACTTATTCCTCAATCGGTGAAAACATAGTATTTGTTCCTTATTCTTCAAGTGTTTTGTACTTTTTTATTCTTCCTACAATCCCAAAAAAAATTTCCACTCATTCTTGCAATTTTTCCAATTCCGTAACTTCTTAATTACGGATATAGGCATCAAAATTATGCTTACATTGCCATCACATAATATCATTTGAATATACCGATCACCAATGGAATAGGGTATTGAGAAACTCTTGGGATCCTTAAATTGTTGGAGTAACTTAATTGTCAAGGCAGGGCACCCTTCAGTAAGTGCGACTTCTTCAACTACTCCTAATCTTTTTTTCTTTGACATTGTATCTTCAAGTTTCTGAGACTGTTTTGCTGTAGCATTTGTGGCGACAAAATGATCTGATTCTATCCCCGTAATATTTTGTTTAACCTCTTCAGCTACAGTTTGCTTTTCAGATTGTTTTGACATCTTTCCATTATCGAGATCTGAATCATCTTCCTCTACTGTAGCATCTGTAACAACTTCAATTAGTTGAGTCTCACTTCTGGGAATGATTCCCTTAAAATGTTATTGCCCTTGTGATATCGAATTCTTAATATCAATCGACATAGATTCTTATGGTCGCAATTTTATTGCGCTCACAATCTGGTCAAATTGGTATTCTAAAGCTCGTATGGATTCAACTTAACTCTGAAGCACAACTTCAATCTTGGTAAAATATTGTATCAGCAAATTTTAAATTGATGAAAATTCTGATGCTTCGTCTTACTAGGTATTTTTCCTTGACAAGAGTTGATCATAATTGGGTAGTGTCCACTCGAATCTAACATCGTTGTTTATACTTGCAGGGTATTGATTGTTCCAACAAAAATTTGGATATCGCTCCCACTTTGGCATGTAGGTGTTGGAATATGGATTTTCATTTCGATCGAAATTCCCTATGTGGTACACATTTGTCGGATTTGATGGGCGTTGTTCAAACTCATGGTTGCTTCCATAGTAATCACAAATTGTCATAGAAAATTTTCATTCTACAATTGCTGTAGTATTCTGCAATGAATTACTAATATTAGTCAAAGAAGATACCCAGGCGTATATGGCATCGAGCTTTATTTCAATAGCGTCACTTATGTTAGTCCAACATCTTGAGGTTTATACACCTCGTTCCTAGCCACATTTAGCTAAAAAAATGTAAAAGTAAACAACAAAAAGGAAAGAAGTTAGTGACAAATAAAATTTAGATAATAAAGAGTAAATTCAAAGACAAAAATAGACATCAAAGAAATGCCATCCCCGGTAACGGCTCCAAAACTTGATCGCGCTATGAACGTCACATCAATAATGTGCAAGCGTACACTATAGATGCAAGTATCGTAGATAAACTTACGTCTATCAGATATTGATCCCACGACGATGGTGTTTTTGTTGCTTAAATTTTTAAATGCAATGAAAAAAGAAATGAGGCAAATTGTGTGTTTGGTTGTTGAAGCAATAACGTAAAAATAAAGGTAAAATGCAATGATATTAAAAAAGTGGTCCTTGGCGTTCAAATTTGGAAAAATCTAAGTGTGAATCACAAGGTAAAAAAAAACTCGAAATTTATCGACGCAATTAAGCATAATGAATAACTTACCAAACTCGAAGTTCCTATTAAATCTAAGACTTAAGTATGCACAACAACCATACCTTCAAGTGTTGTCACTACAACATATTCAAGAACAAGTGGAGTGAATTCCTTTAAACCTCAAGCAACTTCCATTGTCTTGCTTGTTAATTTAATTTGTTGTTGCACCTTCCGGTGACTGTGATTGCAATCGCACTTCCGTGGTCAAAACAATAAATGCAAAGATTCATAGAAAAAGTAAGATTGAAATAGATATCATATAAATCCTAACATCAACAGTATTTCCAAACAACTTGAATGTGAAAGGTATTACCAGCATTTAAGTAAGAAAAATAAAAGAACAGATGGAGTACTCTATTCCTAGTTTACTCGAAATGCTCCCTTACTCTCCCTCTTGCATCACACTTAGGATATTCCTCGTCAAGAGCTGATCTACCTTGCCTTCACATTGATTCACCTGAGGGGTCTCAAGCCTCTGTAGTCGAAAAGCTTTAAGCTTTGTTGGAGAAGAAAAATTGCCAAAATGGGAGACCTAAGGAAAAGAGACCTCTTTTTCTCTTTCCTTGTGATTGTTTATATTTAGCCCAAATTGTACAAGTGTCTATTCTGCAGAATTAAGCTATACAAGTTGGTTATACCAGATTGGACAGCTAACACATTTCTATTCTTATCTGACAGCTGTTAGATGTAGCGATAACTCTGGGCGCAATTCTAGACACGTTCATGCAGCGTCAATTTTGGATATATTCATGCAACAACATTCCTAGGTGTAATTGAAGAATACTTATGCTGCGATAGTTTTGGATGCAATTTGAATAATATTTATGCAGTGACAGTCTTGGGTGCATTTCAGAAGTGCTCATGCGGCGACAATTTTGGGTATAATCTAGAAGTGCTCATTTGGCGACAGTTTTGGGAGCAATTTAAAAGTGCCCATGCAGCGACATTAGTAGTAAAATATGACAAAATTAAGGAAAACTAGGCCACGGTCCACTAAGTTAGAAAATGCAATGTACTAAACTAAAAAAATGCTAAAATATGTATTAAGGACAACTAAATGGGAACCAATTATCCAATAAATTGGGAGAAACATAGGTTCTTTTTAGTACCATCACACCCCTAAAATTGAGCTTTTACTTGTCCTCAAGTAAAATAAAAACTAGCAAGGTTATAGGAAAAAAATTTATCAAGGCAATGACTATTCTGGCAACTTAAATCATCTGAAATTCTAATGCATGAATTACATTCAAATGACAAAATATTGCACCGACAATTTATAAGTATGAATAATTAAAATTACAACTTCATTAATGCTCACTATACCAAAACAACATTTATTGTACAGTAATATATACATACATATATGCATATATATATTTGTTTTCCGTTTTTTTTTATGTGACTGAGGATTGTCATTGCATTACTGTACTTTTATTCCTAGGAAGTAACGATGGGGTGTAACAAACCCCTAGGGAGTATGTAATTGCGCCGACACACACTCTTGCATTGATAGCCTTTAGCTAGATTACTTTTCTAACACTTGCATTGGAGTGTTCCCCCTTGATAGTTCACAATACACCCACATCGGAGTGTCTTTTATTCATAACTATACTTATATACAAGTAGTTGTAAATGACAAATTCATTCAAGATTCAAAGAGTGTTACTATTCATTCATTACTAATGCAATCTAAGTCATTCATCCAAGAATTGAAGATACAACATTCAATCAAATTAATCTAACTCATTCATTAACAGTTCACATGATTCAAGATTAAGCATCAAATAAAAAAAATTTAAGCGCATTTTCAATAACCATGCATGCTTCATTAAACTCAAAAGGACAAATTTTTGAAATGTGGGTGCAATTGCATTTCCAGCCCATATACATTCCCCCAAACATAAAGTTTGCATTATCCTCAAAGCACTGACTTTAATAAATATCTATGAAAATGCAATGACAATATAGATCTAGAGACAATAAAAATGCAGGGACAGTTATATTACAGCTACATGAAGTGAATGAAAACTAAACTAAGTGCTAAAAATAAAAACTAACTTGTGCTGCAGCCGAAGATGTGGCTGCATTGGTCTTCTTCTTCTTGTGCATCCACTCCTCCTTATGGCGCTTCTTGTCTTTGGCGCGCTTCCTCATTCGTTCCTTTGTCTTGGCCGGATCTGCAGATTGCTCGTCAACATCAGGCTGTGCCCCAACATTATCGACCGTGACATCAGATGGGTGTATTTCAGCAAGTGGTGCAACATAAAGCACCATGCCTAGAGGATTGGAATCTCATTACTGACCGTCAAAGCCTCTACTTGACTCGCATCAGGTGGCACCAAATCATCAGATGATACACCCACAAGTTCAAGATACTTGGGCGTATATGGCACCAAATTGTCACAGCAAATTTCCATTCTACAATTGTTGCAGCATTCTGCATTGAATTACTCATATTAGTCAAAGAAGATACTTGGGCGTATATGGCATCGAGCTCCACTTCTATAGCATCACTTATGCTAGTCCAACATCTTGAGGTTCTATACACCTCGTTTCTAGCCATATTTTGCTAAAAGAAAAATGTAAAAGTAAACAGCAAAATGGAAACAAGTTAGTGACAGATAAAATTTAGATAATAAAGAATAAATGCTAACACAAAAATAAACATCTAAAAAATTCCATCCTCGACAACGGTGCTAAAACTTGATCGCACTATGAATGTCACAGCAATAATCTACAAGCGTACACTGTCGATGCAAGTATAATAGATAAACTTACATCTGACAGATATCGATCCGTCGAGGATGGTGTTTTTGTTTCTTAAATTTTTTGATGCAATGAACAAAGAAATGAGGCAAATTTTGAGTTTGCTTGTCAAAGCAATAATGTAAAAATAAAGGTTAAATGCAATGATATTAAAACAGGGATCCCTGACGTTCAAATTTGGCAGAATCTAAGTGTGATTCACAAGGTTAAAAATAACATGTAATTTGTCGGTGCAATTAAGCATAATGAATATCTTACCAAACTCGAAGTTCCTATTAAATCTAAGACTCAAATAAGCATAACAACCACACCTTCCAGTGTTGTCACTGTAATATATTCAAGAACAAGTGGGGTGAATTTCTTCAAACCTCAAACAACTTTCATTGTCTTGCTTGTTAATTTAATTTGTCGCGACATCTAGTCCTTCTCTTCTTTATTGTTTTTCTTTTGTTTGAGCTTCGCATAGTTTGTGGGCTGCTCCTCAGTTTCCATCTCTGCTTCGACATCATCAGCTGCTTCATTCGTTGGTCTAGTATAAACCACTATCGCCCAAGGGTTTGTGGTCCTCATTAATTTCATCCACAACTTTCGCTTGACTAGTTTCATCTTTCGTCAAGCCTTCAGTTTTTGCACCCACAACTTTAGGTGCGGGGACAAATTTCTCAGCTAAATTCACCTCAACATCTGTTTCTTCATCTTTTTTTCTCCACTCGAACTTCTTCATCTTTCGTCAGTAGGTATAGTACAGCTGTACAAAATTGCACTGACAATGGAATCCTAATACGTCGACAATTGCGTTTACTTATTCCTCAATCGGTGAAAACATAGTATTTTTTCCTTCTTCTTCAAGTACTTTGTACTATTTTATTCTCCAAACAGTCCCAAAAAAATTTTCCACTCTTTCTTGCGATTTTTCCAATTTCGTAACTTATGAATTACGGATATAGGCATCAAAATTATGCTTACATTTCTATCACATAATGCCATTCCAATATACCGATCACCAATGAAATAGGGTATTGAGAAGCTATTGGGATTCTTAAATTGTTGAAGCAACTTAATTATCATGGCAGTGCACCCTTTAGTAAGTGTGATTTCTTCGACTACTCTTAATCTTTTCTTCTTTAACATTGTATCTTCAAGTTTCTGAGGCTGTTTTGTTGTAGCATTTGTGGTGACAAAATGATCAAATTCTATCCCCGTAGTATTTTGTTTAACCTCTTTAGCTGCAATTTGCTTTTCAGATTGTTCTGACATCTTTCTATTGTCGCGATCTGAATTATCTTCCTTTATTGTAGCATTTGTAACAACTTCAATTTATTGAGTCTCACTTTTGGGAATGATTCCCTCAAAATGTACTTGCCTTTGTGATATCGAATTCTCAATATCAATCGACATAGATTCTTGTGGTCGCAATTTTATTGCGCTCACAATCTAGTCAAATTGATATTCTAGAGCTTGTATGGATTTAGCTTAACTCTGAAGCACAGCTTCAGTCTTGGTAAAATGTTGTATCAACAAATTTTAAATTGATGAAAATTCTGATGCTTCCTCTTGTTGGGTATTTTTCCTTCACAAGAGTTGATCATAATTGGACAGCGTCCTCTTGAATCTAACATCGTTGTTTATACTTGTAAGGTCTTTATTGTTCCAACAAAAATTTGGATGTCGCTCCCACTCTGGCGTGTAGGTGTTGGAATATGAATTTTCATTTCGATCAAAATTCCTCATGTGGTAAACATTTGCTAGATTTGATGGGCATTGTTCAAACTCATGGTTGCTTCCATAGTAATCGCAAATTGTCATAGCAAATTTCCATAGCAAATTTCCATTCTGCATTGAATTACTCATATTAGTCAAAGAATATACCTGAGCGTATATGGCATCCAACTCTATTTCAATAGCATCACTTATGCTAGTCCAACATCTTGAGTTTCTATACACCTCGTTCCTAGCCATATTTTGCTAAAAAAAATGTAAAAGTAAACAACAAAAAGGAAAGAAGTTAGTGACAAATAAAATTTAGATAATAAAGAGTAAATGCAAAGACAAAAATAGACATCAAACAAACGCCATCCCCGGCAACGGTGCCAAAACTTGACCGTGCTATGAATGTCACAGTAATAATCTACAAGCGTACACTATCGATGCAAGTATAGTTGATAAACTTACGTCTATCAGATGTTGATCCCACGAGGATGGTGTTTTTTTTGCTTAAATTTTTAAATGCAACGAACAAAGAAATGAGGCAAATTGTGAGTTCGGTTGTCAAAGCAATAATGTAAAAATAAAGGTAAAATGCAATGATGTTAAAAAAGGGGTCCCTGACGTTCAAATTTTGCAAAATCTAAGTGTGACTCACAAGGTAAAAAAATAACAGGTAATTTGTCCACACAATTAAGCATAATGAATAACTTATCAAACTCGAAGTTCTTATTAAATCTAAGACTCAAGTATTCACAACAACCACACCTTCCATTGTCTTGCTTGTTAATTTAATTTGTTGTTGCAACTTCCAATGACAGTGATTGTAATCGCACTTCCGTGGTCAAAACAATTAAATCCAAATATTCATAGAAAAAGAAATATTGAAATAGATATAATATAAATCCCAACATCAACAGTATTTCCAAACAACTTGAATGTGAAAAGTATTACCAGCATTTGAGTAAGAAAAATAAAAGAACAGATGGAATACTCTATTCCTACTTTACTCGAAATGTTCTCTTACTTTCCCTCTTACATCGTACTTAGGATATTTCTCGTCAAGAGCTAATCTACCTTGCCTTCACTTCGATTCACCCGAGGGGTCTCAACCCTCCGTAGTCAAAAAGCTTTAAGCTTTGTTGGAGAAGAAAAATTGCAAAAATAGGAGACCAAAGGAAAAGAGACCTCTTTTTCTCTTTCCTTGTGATTGTTTATATTTAGCCCAAATTGTATAGGTGTCTATTCTGCAGAATTAAGCTACACAAGTTGGTTATACTAGATTAGACAGCTCACACATTTCTATTCTTATCAGACAGTTGTTAGATGTAGCGATAATTTTGGGTGCAATTCTGGATATATTCATGCAGCGACAATTCTAGACATGTTCATGCAGCGACATTCCTAGGTGCAATTGAAGAATACTTATGCAGTGATAGTTTTGGATGCAATTTGAAGAATATTTATGCAGCGACAGTATTGGGTACATTTCATAAATATTCCTTCGACGACAATTTTAGGTGCAATCTAGAGGTGCTCATGCGGCAACAATTTTGGGAGCAATCTAGAAGTGGTCATGCAGCGACATTAGTATTAAAATATGGAAAAATTAAGGAAAACTAGAAGGTCCACTAAGTTAGAAAATGAAATGTACTAAACTAAAAAAAATGCTAAAATATGTATTAAGGACAATTAAATGGGAACAAAATATCTAATAAATGGGGAGAAAACATTTGTTCTTTTTAGTACCATCACACCCCTAAACTTGAGCTTTTACTTGTCCTCAAGTAAAACGAAAACTAGCAAGGTTTTAGGAAAAAAAATTATCAAGACAATGACCATTTTAGCAACTTTAATCATATGAAATTCTAATGCATGAATTACATTCAAATGACAGAATATTTTATAAGTATGAATAACTAAAATTGCAACTTTATTAATGCTAGAATCATACTTTAAATTTTAAATTCTCTCTACCAAAACAACATTTATTATATAGTAATACATACATACATACATACATACATACATATCTATCTATCTATCTATCTATATATATATATCTATAGATATAGATATATATATATAGATATAGATATAGATATATATATATAGATATAGATATAGATATATATATATAGATATAGATATAGATATATATATATATATATATAAATAGATATATATTTGTTTTCCATTTTTTTATGTGATTGAGGGTTGTCATTGCATTACTATACTCTTATTCCTGGGAAGTAACGATGGGGTATAACAAATCCTTAGGGAGTCTATAATTGCGCCGACACACACGCTTGTAGTGATAGCCGTTGGCTAGATTACTTTTCTAACTCTTGCTTTGGAGTGTTCCCCCTTGATTGTTCACAATACACCCACATCAGAGTGTCTTTTATTCATAACTATATTTATATACAAGTAGTTGTAAATGGAAAATACATTCAAGATTCAAAGAGTGTTACTATTCATTCATTACTAATGCAATCTAAGTCATTCATCCAAGAATTGAAGATACAACATTCAATCAAATTAATCTAACTCATTCATTAACAGTTCACATGATTCAAGATTAAGCATCAAATAAAAAATATGTAAGCACATAAGCACATTTTCAATAACCATGATGCTTCATTAGACTCAAAAGGACAAATTTTTGAAATGTGGGTGCAATTGCATTTCCAGCCCATATACATTCCCCCAAACATAAAGTTTGCATTGTCCACAAAGCATTGACTTTAATAAATATATATGGAAATGCAATGACAATATAGATGCAGCGATAATAAAAATGCAGTGACAAAAAAAATGCAGGCACAATTATACTACAACTACATGATGTGAATGAAAACTAAACTAAGTGCTAAAAATAAAAACTAACTCAGTGTGCTGCAGTCGAAGATGTGGCTGCATTGGTCGTCTTCTTCTTGTGCATCCACTCCTCCTTATGGCGCTTCTTTTCTTTGGCGTGCTTCCTCATTCGTTCCTTTGGCTTGGCCGAATCTACAGATTGCTCGTCAACATCAGTCTGTCTCCGACATCATCGACCGTGACATCAGATGGGTGTATTTCATCAAGTGGTGCAACATAAGGCACCATGCCTAGAGGATTGGAATCCTCATTACTGACCGTCACAGCCTCTTCTTCACTCGCTTCAGGTGGCACCAAATCATCAGATGAGGCACCCACAAGTTCAAGTGTGGTGACAAATTCCTCAGTCGAATTTGTCACAACATCAGATCCTCTTCTTTTTTCTTTTTCTTTTGTTTGAGTTTCACATAGTCTATGGACTGCTCCTCAGTTTTCATCTCTGCTCCAGCATTATCAGCTACTTCATTCGTTAGTCTAGTGTAAACCACTATCACCCAAGGGTTTGTTGTCCTCATTAATTCTATCCACAGCTTGCGCCAAGCCTTCAGTTATTGCACCCACAACTTTAGGTGTGAGGACAAATTTCTCAGCTAAATTTGCCTCGACATCTATTTCTTCATTTTTTTTCTTCCCCCACACGAACTTCTTCCGTTTTCAGCGTTAAGTCAGTAGGTATAGTACAACTATACAAAATTACGCTAATAATGAAATCCTAATGCGTCTACAATGGTGTTTACTTATTCCTCAATCGGTGTAAACACAATATTTGTTTCTTCTTCTTCAAGTGCTTCGTACTCTTTTATTCTCCACATTGTCCCAAAAAATTTTCCACTCTTTCTTGCGTTTTTTCCAATTCCATAACTTCTTAATTACGGATATAGGCATCAAAATTATGCTTACGTTGCCATCACATAATGCCTTTCCAATATACCGATCACCAACGGAATATGATATTGAAAAGCTCTTGGTATCCTTAAATTCATGGAGCAACTTAATTGTCATGGTAGTGCACCCTTCAGTATGTGCAATTGCTTCGACTTCTCCCAATCTTTTCTTTTTTGACAATGTATCTTCAATTTTCTGAGGCCGTTTTTCTGTAGCATTTGTGGCGACAAAATGTTCTGATTCTGTCTCCACAATATTTTGTTTAACCTCTTCAGCTGCAGTTTGCTTTTCAAATTGTTCTGACATCTTTCCATTATCGAGATCTAAATTATCTTCCTTTACTATAGCATCTGTAACGACTTCAATTAGTTGAGTCTCACTTCTGGGAAAGATTCCCTCACAATTCTCTTGCCCTTGTGATATCGAATTCTCAATATCAATCGACATAGATTCTTGTGGTCGTAATTTTATTGCGCTCACAATGTGGACAAATTGATATTCTATAGCTCGTATGGATCTGGCTTGACTCTGAAGCACAACTTCAGTCTTGGCAATATATTGCATAAGTAAATTTTCAATTGATGAAAATTCTGATGCTTTGTCTTGTTGGGTATTTTGCCTTGACAAGAGTTGATCATAATTGGGTAGCGTTCACTCGAATCTAACATTGTTGTTTATACTTCTAAGGTCTTGATTGTTCCAAGAAAAATTTGAATGTCGCTCCCACTTTGGCATGTAGGTGTTGGAATATGGATTTTCATTTCAACCAAAATTCCCCATGTGGTACACATTTGCTGGATTTAATGGGCATTGTTCAAACTCATGGTTGCTTCCACAGTAATCGCAAATTGTCATAGTAAATTTCCATTCTAGAATTGTTGTAGCATTCTGCATTGAATTACTCATATTAGTCAAAGAAGATACCTGGGCGCATGGCATCAAGCTTAACTTCTATAGCATCACTTATGCTAGTCCAACATCTTGAGGTTCTATACACCTCATTCCTAGCCATAATTTGCTAAAAGAAAATTTTAAAAGTAAACAAAAAAAAGGAAACAAGTTAGTGACAAATAAAATTTAGATAATAAAGAATAAATGCAAACACAAAAATAAATATCTAAAAAACACCATCCTCAACAACGACGCTAAAACTTGATCACGCTATGAATGTTATAGTAATAATGTGCAAGCGTACACTGTCGATGCAAGTATAGTAGACAAACTTACAATAGTCGAATATCAATCCCTTGAGGATGGTGTTTTTGTTGCTTAAATTTTTTGATGCAATGAACAAAGAAATGAGGCAAATTGTGAGTTTGGCTGGCAATGCAGTATGTAAAAATAAAGGTAAAATGCAATGATATTAAAACAAGGGTCCTTGACATTCAGATTTTGCAGAATCTAAGTGTGACTCACAAGGTTAAAAATAACATGTAATTTGTCGGCGTAATTAAGCATAATGAATATCTTACCAAACTCGAAGTTCCTATTAAATTTAAGATTCAAATATGCACAACAACCCTATCTTCCAATGTTGTCACTGCAATATATTCAAGAACAAGTAGGGTGAATTCCTTCAAACCTCAACCCACTTCCATTGTCTTGCTTGTTAATTTAATTTGTCTTTGCACCTTCCAGTGACAGTGACTGCAATCTCACTTCCCTGGTCAAAACAATTAAATCCAAAGATTCATAGAAAAGGCAAGATTGAAATAGATATCATATAAATCCCAACATCAACAGTACTCTATTCCTAGTTTACTCGAAATGCTCCCTTACTCTCCCTTTTACGTCCCACTTAGGATGCTCCTCGTATGGAGCTGATTTGCCTTGCTTTCACGTCAATTCACCCGAGGGGTCTCAAGCGTCCATAGCCGAAGAGCTTCAAGCTTTGTTGGAGAAGAAAAATTACAAAATGGGAGACCAAAGGAAAAGAGACCCCTTTTTCTCTTTCCTTGTGAGTGTTTATATTTAGCCCAAATTGTACAGCTACCTCTTCTACAGAATTAAGCTATACAAGTTGGTTATACCAGATTGGATAGCTAACAAATTTCTATTCTTATCAGACAGCTATCAGATGCGACGATAATTTTGGGTGCAATTCGGGACACATTCATTCAAAGACAATTCTGGACATGTTCATGCAGTGACATTCCTGGGTGCAATTGAAGAATACTTATGCAGCGATAGTTCTACATGCAATTTGAAGATTATTTATGCAACGACAGTCTTGGGTACATTCCGGAAATATTCTTGCGGCGACATTTTTGGGTGAAATCTGGAAGTGCTCATGCGGCGACAGTTTTGGGTACAATTTAGAAGTGCTCATGCAGTGACATTAGTAGTAAAATATGGAAAAATAAGGAAAACTAAGCCAGGGTCCACTGAGTTAGAAAATGCAATGTACTAAACTAAAAAAATACTAGAATATGTAGTTAGGACAACTAAATGGGAACAAATTATCCAATAAATAGGGAGAAAACATATGTTCTTTTTAGTACCATCAAAGACCCTTTATCTCTCCTTCCCATGAGTATTTAATTCCAAATGAATAGTACAGGTGTCCTTCACTCCAAATCTAGCAATCTTTGGCCATACTAGTTAGTTACACCAACTATACAACTCACGCATTTTTGGTGTGTTAACTAGACAGCTGCCAGATGCTGCATAGTTCTGGGCATAATTTTAGACCTGCTTATGCAGCAACAACTCTTGACATATTCACGCAACTTTAATTTTAAACAAGTTCTTGCAGCGACAATTCTGGGCGCAATGCTATACAGACTAATTCAGCAACATCAGTATTAAAAATATTATAAATTCAAAGGCAATTAGGCTGAGTTCCATTAAGTTAGAAAATGCAATAACTAAATAAAAAATGCTAAAAATGTATGCTGTTGACCAAATGGGAACAACTTAAACAATAAGTAAGGATAAATCCATAGTTCCTTCTAGTACTATCATGCACCTTACTTTATGGAACTAGATAGATACTCATCTAACTTAGCAAAACATGTCTTAAACCTTTACATACCTTACATTCATTCACATTCTATAAACATTCTTACTTTAATCGGTATCAATCGACTTACTTATGGGTTTTTATTGGTAACTCATTTTCCATTTCACCTTCTTATTTGTGGTTAAGGAAAATTCCGTCTACTTCTCATTATCATGCATTTCTCACCATTCTTCCGTTACACTTCTCTTCAAAGTCTACATTGAATTTTTATCCCGAGGTTATTTCACAGACTACACCACTAAGGTGATGGGAAATGTGCTCATATTGTTGTAAACATGTAATTATTTTCTATTTATTTGAATGATAAATAAATAAATAAAGCTAATTTCACATTTCACTATTATGTCTTTTGTAATTCTTGTCTTTCATATTTTACGTACATAGAGAAAGCAAATATTAGCTCATTGATTGTCTAAGTTCAAACTGAAGATAAGTGGCATATAAGAACATTTACATTATGAGAAAGACAGCTTACTTCAGTAGATAATCTAAATGAGTCCGTAATCCCGTCAAAGAATCAAAGTGAACATTTGATTCAAATACTAAGAAGGATTATTATGTCGTCTACGATTCCAATTGGGGAGATGACTATTCTTGCTATCGGAGCAATTGACTCCACGATAGAGACATAGATGTATCCATTGGTAGAATGATACATTGGATGGATCCAAGATGAATTAATTCTAAAATTCGTTTGTGAATTAATTCTAAAATTCGTTTGTGAATTAATTCACTTGTGACATTCATGGTGTTATTTAATTAAATCTTGAGTTAGTCACTGACCATGCGTATACAACTCATGTGCTTTATATAAGTGCAAGCTTATGCTCTAAAGATGATTAAGCCCATAACCGGTAGGTATATGAATTGTGTATGACATGACTTTATTAGCAACAGTGGAATTCATAACTCAATTAAATAGTTAATGATATCCTCTCATTGGCATTGTGTGGATTGATAAATATGGAGCGTGGCACACAGGTTGCTTGTTCTCAAACGAGCAATTTATCACAGTCATTTGTTGACAGTAATCATATTAATCATTAAGAAGACACAATGGTGACAATGAGATAAAATAAGATTGTATTGAGTGAATGGGTTTAACTCAAAGGAATCAAGGATATCATATGAGTGTAACACACACATGACGAGGTCATCGGACAAAGTAGTTGGATGAATTGCTTTCGTAAAGAGTATACAATAAGGAGTTTTCAATCATTGTACTTCTTGTGGACTAACTCCATGATTAAGTAATTGTGAATTATCGGAGCGATGTTTCTGGACATAATTGCAGTTACTAGAGCCTAATTATATATGTCCGATTGATCCCTTCACTAGCTCAACAAAAGCTCGATCGGACTACATTGAATTAGAAGAAAATTTTATGACTTTTGGAAATAATTTATTTGAGTCGATTTATTCTATGTGGAATTAAATTAGATTGTCGTAAGAATTGTTTAACTAGATAAATTGATTAAATAATTTTCTTGAAAAAAAATAATTTGAAAAATCTAAGTGATTTTTTGGAAAATTAATTTTGATCAAATAAAATTAAATTAATCAAATTAATTAAAATTGATATGATATTTTTGGAAATTGATTTTCAAGTCGGACAATTGGCTCAATGGGTAATAGGACTTGTCAGATTAACTATTCCAAAATAATATTATTTTAATAGTTTAATATTAAATTAAATTTAAAACTTATTTTAATAGTATTTTATTAATTTGATATTAAAGTGATTATCTAAATATTAAATTTAATTTAATGTTAATCTTGTAGATAAACATTTTATTATTCTAATAAGATTTTATATTAAATTTAATCTAATATTTATCAAGATAAATATATTAATTTAACATTAAAGTGATTAAGTTTAATATTTATCTTATAGAGAGAAAATTCTCTAAAAAGATTATTCCAGAAAATTTCTAGAGACATTTTTTATTTACAACTTAACCCAAAAATTTAGAGAAAATGTGAAATTACCCTACTAGTAATTTTTGTGAAAGATTTTTTGATTTGAAGTTAGTCCACACTTGATAGACGTGAGCTTGAGGATAGCGGAGAAAACTACTTGGTCGAAGTGCTCATCCTAGATGAATTAAAAATGTACAATTTTGATTAATTGTTTATTACTTTAGACATCACTACCAAAATCTTGCTTTTGAAAAAAAAATATTTAAAACTCTAGTTTTTCCCTAAATTTATTTTTCGCTGTGTTTTTAAACTCGTTTTCCAACATAAGACGTGTTATTTACTTCAGATGTCTTCCCTTGTATTCGGAAGCTACAAACACATGCTTGATCAACAAATAGCCACAAGGGCATCCACTTAACTTAGATAGCCACAGAGGCGTTCACACATCGTTAGATAGGCACAAAGGCGCTCACACATCATTAGATAACCACAAAGGCATCCACTCATTCAATGAACTTCACCATGAAGGCATCTTTAACAGAATTAACCACAAAGTCTCTCAAATATAATAGGTTTCGTCACTAGGGCCCACATGTAACAGATAACAGCCACAAAGGCTTCCACATATAACAGGTTCTACCACTAGGGCTCTCATGGAATAGAGAATAGCCATAAAGGCTTCCACATATTTTTTGAATAGCCAAAAAGGATTCCACATATGAGAGAATAACCACAAAGGCTTTCATATATTAAAGAACAACCACAAAGGCTTTCACATATCAGAGAACAACCACAAAGGCTTTCATATATAGGTAATGGTGTTTTCGATGATAGGGATTCGCCGAAACTCATCGTCATGAAGTTTGCCCCTCATCGCCTGGTACTCACCCAACATTCTTTACACATATATCCACATGACGTCATAGTCCCATATGATACCATAGCAATCTAGCTAGGCTTTACACTATGTGGTCTTCGCTTCCCATATGATGTCATAGTCCCAAACTAGGTTTTACACAATATGGTCTTCGCTTCCCATATGATTTCATAACAATTCGGCTAAGCCTTACACTATATGGTATTCAGTTGCCATGGACATGGAATTCCATATCATAATTCGTGTTTATTATCCCGATGGACATGCACAAGCAAGCAGACTCATGTTTTACTGACTCTTTTCAACAGACTTTAACATGCATATGCATTTACCTATCCAGACTTGCAACTCATGTAACTTATGCACAGACTTCTCATGCAAAGACTTACTCATGAAGAAACAATTATGCTTCAAGCACACTCATGCATGCACATACTTTTCAATAGAACAAAGGCATATCATTCAACTCATGCTTTCTTGCATATACATCATTTTCATACTTTCTTTTAACATTCATCATATACATTCCTTTTCCATGATATATGCGCACATAACATCACATGTACGTTCATTCATCATAGAACCAACATATCACATTTGCATAGCTTTCTTTTGTTGGGACCACCGGTACGCTCAGTGGTGTAGCGGAAAAATATTTCAACGATCTTTAGCCATGGATTCATGTACGAGGAATGAAACAAGTTGAAATAAGGTTGAAGATATACTTTCTTAACTGAAAAATGATGAAAGGTGTCGATGATTTGATGTCAATTCCAAGCCACAACGAAACTGTCCCAGCCTCTATGTAATCCTCCAGGTATTAAAACAAACAGAAAAACTCTCCTGGAACTTTTCCAGAGAAAATCTCCCAAAACGATTGCTAGACCTTTTTCTTATTTTTCTTTTAAAACACTCTTACCATAATTCGATATTTTTGGTATCCATATATTGAAAATGGAATAATCCTATAGAAAACATATGGAAAGCATTAAAAACATTATATTCTTTCCAAAAAGAATTATAACCACCATGTTTCAATGTTTTACCAAAATCATAATCATAATAATTTATTATAACAATTTCTGTAAACTATATTTTGTTAAAATTTTATATGAATCAAATTCATATATTAACTATAACTATGTTCTCTATTTATGTACAACAAACTTGTACATTTAATTCATTTAATATTTAACTGTCAAATTAAATTAATTCGATAATTAATTTAATTTATGTGACAACTAAACACGATACAAATGTGTTTGGATTTTGATCATTTTAACCATAGGGTGTGACCTTGTAGGTTCTTGTAACGTCAGTAGTAATACTAGAACATTTCTTCTAATACAAGTAATGTGTGACATCTAGGAAGGTAACATTGCTACCTAAGTTACAAGAAGTAGTAATTCAACATAACCTTTATGTGATAAACCTTTCATGTATTACATCCTTTTGTCCTTTATATCTAGATTGGATACATGTCATGGAGCAATCACACTTGCATAATCCAATCTTTTGTTTATTGATATCTCGAGTAGACTACAATAAACAAATTAGTATGATATCTCATATAATTTTATTCGAGCATGGTCATAGATTTCTAATCTCACTCAATCAAGTGGCCTAATATATTACTCCCATTATGTAGGAGGGACAAATCCTATATTAACCAACCATATCCCACTACATAGATTGTGACATATTTAACATCAATCTTTTCAGTACAACTTGTTATGGAAGATGTTTGACTGCATCAAAATATACGACTCATGATGTTAGGATAATGATGATCTCAAGTCTGGGAATCGTATACACAATTATCACTATGATTAATATTATGACTATTACATAATAATCCAAGAAACATACTCATAGCGGGTCAGTCCAATATGTTATTCTCTAACACATACTCATGTATTGATTTTGACATCTCTATGTCAATGACAACATTTTTTCATCAATCAACTACACATTAGTCTCAATGCATTATCGTTGTGCAAGCCCACAGTAATACTTAACTAAGGACCTTTTAAGAATAATCATATAGGATTTTATTACAATTCAGTTAATTTATATACATAGAAAAAGAAAATGAAATAATATGGCAATGACTTATATTAACAAACAAGGTAAAAAAAACATGTAATTACAAAAATCTCATGATTGGTATTTGGGCATAGTATAACATCTTTCTCATCGCACAAAATAGTCATTAGCTAAGAATGATCAACATATAAACATACATGGTTCATATCTTTTAGACTAACTTTAACTATATTCACTTCTAAACTCTTTCTACCCGTCTTATTCTTTCGAACAATATTCAAATACTATGAATCTACCAGGCAAGATTTACAAGTAAAGTGTGATGGTTTTGACATGAAATGCATGATTAATAGATGTGTATGTAAAGATTGTTTGAGATCTGATAGTCTAAGAATAAGACATGAGTCTAAGAAATAATGAATGCATGTTAATGAATGGTTATGGTGTGTATGTTTGTCTAGTAAGCATGAAAATGTCTATCATGAGTGAGTCAATGTATGAGGAGTATGTGTATGTCTCCACAGAGTTATCTAAATGGATCCATTGGGACTAAAAACATGAATCTTTAAAAAGAAAAGTCCATGGCACCATATCATGTAAGACCATGGTTGTGTTGTCGCATCATATGAAAGACTTAAAGGAAGGTTATTACCAAACGGGGTTCTCTGTGTGTCCTAGGATGATGAGTGGCAAACCATAACAAGTGTGAGTCTAGGCAAATCCCTATCGCCTAAAACACCAGGAATAGAAAGGTGATCTGCCGTAATTTGACAAAGTATATTAAACTAGTTTGTACACTTTAAGAGCTTGAAATTAATCATTATTGTTAGGTTTTAATCCTGTTTTAGAAAGTTTTATTAAATTCAATAAAATGTGTAAAAAGTGAAAATTGAGTATTTTATTAACCTTAGGGGCCTAATGAGGCCTAAGGGTGAGCTAACACACTTTGTGAGTGTGTAGGAGGCCATTAAAAGCCGTACTATATCAATATTGATTGCTATGTCATGACACGGATCATTGAATGTCGTAACATAGGAACCATAATGGAGAAATTTTGAGGCTGCCTTCAATGTCACGGCACAACTTGAGGGTGTCGCGACATTCCCTTGAAGATGTCCCAAAGAGGAGCTTACTACTTTCAAAGTCGCGACATAGGTCCTGGTTGTCTCAACATTGACTCTGGATGGGAAATAATTACGAGATATGGGCGTTTTGATATGCACAATACAAATTTAAGCTCGAGTGTAACATCCTATCTTTCAATCGTGTTGAAAACTGTGGTTTCGGGACCACAAATCCGACAAGTAAGTTTGTATAGTTAGTTAATATTTACCAGTCAATTATAGTATTATATTGAATACTAGCTTAGTAATTTTTATAAATTTAATTAATATGTATGGTCCTGAAAATAGGTTTAGTAGGTTCAGGTAAGTTTATCGGGTTTTGAGTAAAAATTAGGGTTAATCGGGTTTATTAGTGACTTTTTTAATTTAGTTAGCTTAATTTCATTTAAAAATTAGTAAATAATATTCCAAAAAATAAAAATATTTTTAGAAAAATAATTTTTTGATTTTAAATAATTTTTGGATAAAATAAATATTTTGGGTCTAATTAGAATTGAAAATAAATTAAAATGGGAGTTCAATTGAGAGAATTTAAAATATTAACTAAATATGACCATTTTGAAAACAAGGGAAATGTAAGAGTGGTTTTATAACAAATTATCCTTATTTTCGAAATTTTGGAGGAAAAGGAGTATTTTGAAAAACAAGGAAAATGTGACAGTGGCCTGATGGTAATCTCCCCCAATTTCTTTTTTGAAAATCAAGTAGGGCTTTTCAATTTTAAAAACACTGCAACTACCTCACTTTGCACATCATTTTCACCCGAATTAAGAGCTTTTTCTCTTATTCTTTTTTTTGCTCATTTTAATAGACTACATATTAGAGAATAGATCTAAACTTTTACTCTCTCAAAATTCTATCCAAAATCTTCATAAAAGTTTTCCAAAGTTGAGCAAAAGTCATCCGAAAATTCTTCAAGGATCTTGATTCAATATTCTAAATTGATGATTTGAGATCAATTGAAGGTAATTCTCAACTCTAAATTCATTTTTAAGTTGTTTTCAATCATCATTTGCAATTTAAATTGATTAAAATGGAATTTTCAAGTTTTGATTTCTTCTTTCTTGAACATGGAACTCAATAATGGTGAATCCATGATTTTGAGTTGGAATCCAAGTTTTAATGGATGTCTAAGCTCAAAATATGTTTATTAAGAGGTTTTTAATCATAAAACAACAGATCAAACTCGTTTGGTTGATTAATTTTGATAAATTCATTTTTAATTAAGAAGATGAGTTTATTTTCCGGAAAAAATTAAAACGATTTAATAGATGAAACTAATACTTAGGTTTTATGTTATTGGACTAGGAATGAAGTTTAGAAGTGGTTTGTGGGGGCTAAGAAGGTCGTTTAGTTGATGAATTTTATGTTTCGGCTTAATTATGCAATTTTGGTGAGGTAGATTAATGAAACGATTTATATCCGTATAGTTTATGAAATTTTAACTTTCTTAATGTTAATGTTAGTTTGTAATGTATATTTTATCTCAGTTAAAGCTTCACACCGAGATGAGGATGATGCTAGTCGAATTTGAGGCTCAAACTTACCTACTTGAACACACTTTTGTTTGAAAAACAAAGTGTGGAGGTGAGTGATTTTAAAGGCTATTGGTATATTTTTCTGGTTATGTGCTAAATTGAAGTTTTAATATAATGTTTTAATTACTTAACTGCATTTCATTTGGTTGGATTTGTAAAAATTAATCTTATTTTACAAGAGCATTATTGCAATCGGCTATTGGAAAAAATTGTGTGTTAAGCTTTTGGCATGTATAATTTGGATTGAATGGATTGTTAATTGGAGCATGAATTACTGAAATTTTAAGCAATTGATGTTGGTTTTATGATTGGTATAAGATTCATGGAAAAAGGCATTTGTTGTGCTTAATTATATTGATGTTGAAATTGTTAAGCTACATTTTACATCTTAAATTAAGTGCTAAACATAAAATTTTATGCCTTGTATGTATGATTATATTGGCAACATTGCATGGTGGATCCATTGGATATAGTTGTGATCTGTCGGTTTTATACCTAGCAAATTGAACTAGTTTTCACACTTGAAGAACTTGAAATTAAGCATTTTATTTATAATTCTGTAGGATTTTACTTAGTTTTTAGCTTTGAATAAATTGTGAAAACCAAATGCTAAAAGGTTACTTTATTGTCTTTAAGGCCAATTGAGGCTTAAATGTTAGCTAACATACTTCGTGAGTGTGAAGGGGACCTTTAGAAGTTGGACAAAAGTGAAGCTAATCACTTCGACACGACATAGGATGCTTTACGTTACAACAAAGGGACTAGACTTGAAGTTTAAGGGGACTGACTTCTTTGCCGTGACATACATAGGCTATGTCAAGACAACGCCTGCATGATGACATTAAGGGACTGACTTCTTCCTTGCGACACAGGTCCTGCTGTGTCACGACATCGACCCCTAGACGCGGTTCTTTACCGAGTGAAGGACATTTCGATCTTTACAATGCAACTTAAACACATAGGACGACAACTGACCTAGGGTTGAGGAAAAAATGACTGACCAAAGCTATAAATAGGGCCTCTAACACTAGGGTTTCACACACACTTTTTAGATTTTAGTTTTTACTTTATTATTTTCATTCTAGAAACATGATTGTAACTTTCGCATAAACGTTCGAGGAATTATTACCCGACAGATTGTCAATACAATTGAAGTTTCTTTTATTTTATTAAATCAATTTTATGCTTAGTTATATTATTGCTTTTTATGATGTTTAAGAAACCCATGAAGAACTAATTCCATTTTGGGGAATTAAGGAGTGAAAGTATGAATATTTAAATGTTGTATAGATAGGGTTTTTTAATCGGATCAGCTGTTTAGGAAAGGAAGAGCATGAAACAAGCACTAGGTCTGGCAACCCTAAAAAGTATTTAGGTGAGAATAAACCCAAAATTGATATTGCGTATCTGTGAAAACATTTTCCTCAAATCGGTTTAGATTGTGACATCTAGCGATAAGTAGTCGCTATCGACTTGCTATGCTGGCAGAAGATTGGAAGATCCAACTTGGGTATTAACTAGTCGATTGAAGAAAAATCCCCAAAACCCAACAATTGAAGAAATCATACTGAAGTGACCTAATCACCCCAAAGTCGTTTATCGAATCGATACATCTTGTCCTTTACTTATTTTATTTCTTTTATGTTTTTCACAACAAACTCTTTTATTTTATTCTCGTACAATAATCCCTAAAATTAATATTAATTAATTCTTTTCTTTGTAGGGATTTAATTCATTATCGCCTTAAGCCTCCTTTAGGTATGATCCTCAGAATACAACCAAGTATTTCATTGTACAATTTATATTACAATCGGACCCTTATACTTGCGGAAGCCGAAAACACATCTCGAATAGGAGTACGTTTGGAGTTGTTGGCATCGTTGTCAAGGAGGCAATGCTTTAGTGATTTTTATTTCTTCTTTTTATTAGAATAATTAGGAAATTTTTAGGGTGTAGATACGAGCTAACAATATTAACAGTTCTTTTGTCTTACAAATTAACTATTTTCTTCCAATTTTATCACATTATTCCTAGGCCATGGCAATTATTGTCTTTATTCAGATGAGGACTACGATTACGAGGATAGCATCTACGATGATGATATCTATGAAGATGGATACTATGAAGATTGGGAGATCCAAGAAAATCAAAGGTTATTGATGCTCGAATTAAGTCAACTTCGTAGGGAGGTCTCAAAACTCAATCAACATGGTAATAAATCTTCTGGAAAAATACATACGAAATCTGAATAAAGAACGTGGGAATGAGAGAAGAAGTTATGCATGGAAAAGGAAAAAGAAATTTTTGAAGAATTCTCTGATCGAACTGTCGAACAATGCGATGTGTCGTCATTGGAAATGGAAGTTGAAAGTAATTTGAGAATCGAGAATGAGCCCCAATCCAGTGAAGAATGAATCCTTGTAGAAGTGGGTGACGGTTCCAACTCACAAAGCTTAGATCTTCAATTGATTACTATTACAGATTGGCCCAAGAAAGAAATATTAACAATTGAAGAAACTACAGATCAGGAATTCGATTTTAAATGGGAGATAGTTGTCATACACAATACTTTGCTATTACAAAAAATTCCTCGAGAAATTACTAACGTGAAAAGTTTTCATTTATTGTAGATAACAGGAAAATTTTACATTTATAAGATAGCACTCAGTTCTCAGATGTTAAGATAATAAAATCCTCATTGATGAAGGAAGTAAGTTCGTGGAACATTCAGTCATTCCAATGGCATCATGAATCAAAATTTATAGGATTATGTGACAGAAATTTGGAATGGAAGGAGAGGGTTATAGCTACACTGATCTACCAGTTTTATACTAGCAGATTGAACTAGTTTTCACACATGAAGAGCTTGAAATTAAGTATTTTCTTTATATTTTCATAGGATTTAATTTTGATTTTTCTTTTGAATAAATTGTGTAACTTAAGTGCTAAAATATTGTTTTATTGTCTTTAAGGCCAATCGAGTCCTAAAGGTTAGTTAACATACTTTATAAGTGTGCAGGAGACTATAAGTAGTTCATAAATATGAAGCTGATCACTTGAACACAACATAGGTTGTTCTACGTCGCAACAAAGGGACTAGACTTGGAGATTTTGAAGACTGACTCCTTTGTCGCAATATACATGGGCTATGTCACGACAACGCCTACAATATAACACTTCATACGGGGACTGATGGCTTCGTCACGGCACAAGTCCTAGTGTGTCGCGACATCGACCCTTGGACACGAAATCTGTATTGAGTGAAGGGCATTTTAGTCTTTACAATTCCACTTAAAAACGAAAGACGACAGCTGAACTAAGGTTAATGAAAATGGCCAGCCAAGGCTATAAATAGGGACTTTAGCACTAGGTTTAAACACACCATTTACTAGCTTTTAGTTTTACATTGTAATTTTATTCAGAAATGAGATTGTAAAACTCGCATAAACATTCGAGGAATTTTTCCCAACAGATTGCCAATACAAATCAAGTTTCTTTTTCACTTGAGTTATTCAATTATATGTGTTTATATATCATTTTTTCAATTATTATTAAGAAAACCATGAGGAACTAATTCCTTTTTGGGGAGCTAAGGAGTGGAAGTATGATTATTTAATTGTTGTTTAACAGAGATTTTTCATTTCGGATCAGCTATTTGGGAAAGGAAGAACATCAAACAAACACTAGACCTGACAACCCTAGAACGTCATTTAGGTGGGAATGAACCCAAAATTAGTATTGCCCATCCGAAAACCTTTTCCCCAAATCGATTTAGACTATGACATCTAGTGATAAGTAGTCTCTATTGACTTGCTATGCTAACGGAAGATTGAGAGATCCAACTAGGGTAGTGAATAGTTGGTTGAAGGAAAATCCCTTAAACCCAACAATTGAAGAACTCATACTGAAGCGACCTAATATCCCAAAAGTTGTTTATCAATTTTACATCTCAATTCTTTACTCTTTATTCTCTTTTCTATTTATGCTTTCTACAATCAAACCTTTTATTATATTTCGTACAATATTCTCTAAAGTGATTACTAATTACTTTTTTCCTTTGCAGAGATTTAATTTACTATTGTCTCACGCCTCCTTTGGGTACGATCATCGGAATACTATCTAGTGTTCTGTTATACACGCTATATTTACAACATGACTCGTATACTCGCGAAAGCCTAAAACCTATACCGAACGGGAGTACGTTCTAAGGTGGTCAAGCTATTAGCGTCATTGTCAGGGATGCAATGCTTTAGTGATTCTATTCCTTCTTTGCAATTAGAATAATTAGGAAAATTTTAGGATATAGTTACGATTTAACCATATTAACAATTCTTTTTTTTTCATATCAATTACTTTTACCTTTCGGATCAGCTATTTGGCAAAGGAAGAGCATCAAACAAACACTAGGTCTGACAACCCTAGAAAGTCATCTAGGTGGGATGAACCCAAAATTTGTATTGTCCATCTGTGAACACCTTTCCCCAAACCTGTTTAGATTGTGATATCTAACAACAAGTAATCTCTATCGACTCACTAAATCGGCAGAAGATCAGAGATCCAATAGAGATAGTGACTAGTTGATTGGAGGAAAATCCTCAAAACCTAACAATTGAAGAAGTCATACAGAAACAACCTAATCTCCCCAAAGATATTTATAAGAATTTTTACAACTCATTTTCACTTTATTTTATTTTGACCTCTTTATTTTCATGTCTTCAACAAACTCTTTTATCTTCCCTCATACTATAAACCTTAAAACTAGTACTAATTAATTTTATTCTTTGTAGGCCTTCTATTTACTATCGCCTCAAGCCTCCTTTGGGTACGATCTTCGGAATACTTCCAAGTGTTCTATTGTAAACACACTATATTTACAACCTGACCCGTATACTTGCGAAAATTGAAATCTACACCAAACGGGAGTACGCTCAAGAGCAATCAAGTTGTTGACGCCGTTGCCGGGGAGATAACGCTTTAGTAAATCGAATTCTTTCATTGCTAATAAAATAATTAGAAAAAATTTAGGTTATAAATACATGTTTTTATTTTTCGTATTTTGTTATTTCTTGTTTATTTATTTTGGTTTATGATTTGAAGTCAAGGAAACTTGGTTGAGCCTATTGCTAACCCTGAATCACTAATTAGATTCCCTCATTAAAACCCACAGGTTATGTAAAACCTACCGCCGAAGGAGAGAGAAGAACAAACCGATCTAGTAGAAGATCTTGCGGTTAACATTGAAAACATCAATATACCTCCACAACTCCCTGTGAACGAGCCAATGGTAGAGGAACAGAGAAATATAAGGGAGTACTCTTTACCTACTATAGATCTAACTCAAGGGAGTATTACTAGACCAACCATTGCTAATAATAATTTTGAAATAAAATCGGCCATGATACAAATGATTCACAATAATTTACAATTTAGAGGAACTATGTCTGAGGATCCTAGTTTACATGTGAAACGATTTTTACAATTGTGTGATACTTTTAGGTTTAATGGTATTTCCAATGATGCCATTTGTTTAAGATATTTCCCTTTTCACTATCTAATAATGCTTTTTCATGGTTAGATACACAGTCAACTAGATCTATCACGACATGGGATGAACTAGCAAGGAAATTTTTGCAAAAGTTTTTCCCTATGGGAAAAGCTATCCAACTAAGGTGAGAAATGTCAACCTTTCGACAATTCAAGGGTGTAGGATTCCACGAAATATGGGATCGGTTTAAGATGCTAGTATGCAAATACCCAAATCATGGTATGTCGGAATGGATATAATTGTAGACATTTTATAATGGGTTAGATGTATCCGCCAAATCTACTCTAGATGGTGCGGTAGGAGGAGCTCCAATGAATCGAACATATAATGATGCTTACGAGCTTATAGAAAACATTACAATATATTAGTGGCCTACTAAGAGGTTCTCTTATGCACAGAAGCCTGCTTCGGTAAAAATGATAAATACCAACAATTGTTGGAGAGATTGAACCGAATCAAGTTTGCCACAATAGCACCATCATCCAATGGAGAATATAAGCCTCTTTATCACTATCTCATGAATCCATAAGAGGCTAATTATATAAGTTCTCGAAATCCCTATTCAAATACTTACAATCTAGGATGGAAAGATCACCCTAATTTCAGGTGGAGAGGAAACCAAGGGGGAAATAGTAATAACAACCCAACGAGAAACCCTACCTATCAACCTCCATTCTTGTAGAGGCAATCAAAAAAAGCATCGCAAGGCAATCGTGTTACATGGTCAATGAATGGACAAAATTGAAGGGGAGATGCACTCCATGAGGACGGATGTAAAACAAGTATAGTCTAATTGTGCTAATACCTCCAGATCAGTGGGAAAACTAGAGGAAAGAATGGATCAACTGATAAGGATGATGAGCGACATATCGAGACAAATTGGTTCAGGAATCCCTAGTAATACAGAAAATTATCCCCAAAGAGAAGGTAAAGAGCATGTGAAAGTAATCGAGTTATGATAGCATTAGAAATGAAACTTATTTTCTCCCTAAATTTGTGTATTAATTGTCTCTTTTGTAGCATATTTAGCATGCATGGTAAACATTTCATACTTAGTATTTATATTCTCTAACTCATTGTTGTTTGGCTTAAATTCTTGTTATTTTATCTCTTTAATACACTAATGTCGACGTATGCAGAATATGTTCATAATTATCAGTGCAGGAATCCATCTCAGAAGATCGATGCTAGAAAGAATTTAAAGATGCAGCCACAAGTTAGCTTGGAATTGCTAAAAGAGATGTCACCACATAGAAACCTTTACTTTGTATGGGTGAACTCACATTCCAAACACACCTAGAAGCACTGGCATAGGGGAAGAACACGTTGTCGCCATAATTAAAGGTTCTAGATTGCACCCAAAAATGTTGCGACAACCTACAGATTTATGAAGAACACACCAGATCTGCGTGAGTACATAGCTGGATTTTAACAAACTTTGACAGCTACAAAAGGAGTTAGATCTGACAGGAAATGAGATGTACAATTCTTAAAGCCTATAAGTAGAGGAAAGAAGAAGGAGAAGGATATCAAGAGGTGAAGGAACTTATTCTGCAAATACTTTGAGTTTTTAAAACTTTATGCTAGAGTCCAGTGAGCTGATTGATCAGGCGAGCAACAACTTCTGACGAGAAGTGTTTGGTGCGATACAAGAGGAGCAACTATGAGATAATACTAGTAGCCTAGGGATAGTATGCTTTGATTTATTTGTTCATTCCTCTTTTAATGATGATGGATTCTATTGACATTTGATTGTATATGAGAATATCTTTCAAGGTTAGATTACTTTGATTCAAATTTAATTCCTCTCATCTATTTATTCTTGGATTTAACTACTTGACCATGAGAGTGTAATTGCAGCCCACCGACACTGAGAGGTGTAGTGACAAGTTAGATTAACAAGCAAGTCAGCGAGAGCTGCTTGAGACTAGAAGGGATCCTGTCGCTTGTTCTTAAGTGTAAAGCATTTTCAGCACTGGGAGGTGTGGCAATTATGAGTGCTTGAGTCTTGATTAAATGGAGAGTTGTTATTGCTGTGATTTCATTGGAACCTTATAGTGGTGACAATTCATCTACATTATACCTTGTCATCACATCTAGCATTGCTACTTAGTGAAATCAGTGATCCACTCCAATCCTTTACACTTGATCATACTTTTACTTTTATGCATTTAAATTCTCCAAACTTTAACAACTATTTGATTTACTTTCAGTTGCTCTGACAATTAACTTTTATAATTACATTGACAACTTTGACTATTTTAACTGTGCAGTTCTGATTTAATTGTGCTGACATCCTTACTAGCATTTTCCCTAATCTTAGATTTAGTTGCTTCGATAGTTTAAACATCAAGAACTCCTTCCTCATGGGATCGGTATTCGATAGAACCAATCTATCAACTATACTTGCATCGACGTGTGTCCGCTTGGACAATTGCTGTGACGTTATAAGTCGATCAAGTTTTGGTACCGTTATCGGGGGTGACATTTATTTGATGTTCATTTCTGTAGTTGCAATTATTCTTTCTTACTTAACTTTCTATTTTTACTAATTTGTTTAACTTTCTTTTGGTTTTCTCAAATTCTTTAGGAGTTGCATGTCCACAAGGAGAAATCCTAAGGATATTGTGAGCTTTGATCAAGAACTCGAATAGACCATTCGAAGGAGGAAGCAAGAACAAAAGAAAATGGCAGGTAACAACCACAACAACTTACCATCATTGCTACCACAAAATGTAGTTCCTCCAGTGCACCTACAAATAATCAATAATATACCACCACTGCCACCACGAGAAGAGCAAGTGCAGAACAGAACAATTAGGGACTTCTTTGTTCCTGTACTTACAATTTGCAACCAAGGGTTGTAAGGCCAGCGATATAAGATGGAAACTTCGAATTGAAACCGGTGATGTTTCAAATGCTTAATTCAAATGGGTAATATGCGAGCTTACCTCATGAAGATGCATGGGAGCGTCTTAAATCATTTCTGCTTATTTGTGCCTCATTTAGTTAACATGGTGTTCTTGATGACACCTTAAAAATATAATTATTTCCTTATTCGTTGCAGGGAAGAGAAAGAACATGGTTCTTGGGTTTACCGGCTGGATCCATTACATCATGGAATGCATTAGCAATGCAATTTATTTTGAGATTCAATACACCGATAATAAATGCAAGGTTGCGAAATGACATCACAGCGTACTATCAATTAGATGATGAGAACTTACATACAATATGGGAGCATTATAAAACTCTGCTTAGACGTTGCCCTATACACGAAATTCAGAAAGAGACTCAGATTGAGATCTTTTACAACGGATTGAATGCCTAAGCAAGAAATCTTGTTGATGCATCTACAAATGGTCCCTTGTTGGATTGTACCTACACTAAAGCTGTACGAATTCTAGAGAGAATTGCACAGAATGATTATCAATATCTTATATCTCGTTCTGCTCAGGTAAAAACTAATCTTGGTGTTCTTGAATTAGATGCAATTTCAGCTCTGAGTGCACAGGTATCCTCTTTGGCCAACAGTATAAAGAACATGAAGGGAACAAATGAAGTTGCCCCGATTCAAGTGGCACAACAGATGGATGTCCTGACATTTTCCTGTGAAATTTGTGGTGACAACCACAGTTATGAGGATTGTCCACAACATGCTAAGAACGTATTTTATGTCAACAACATTAAAGGAAGTTCTTATGGTAACTCATACAATAATTGAAATCCACAACCTTGGGGGAATCAGAATGCAACTACGTATAGATATGGAAATTCCTCATAGCAAAGGAGTTATAGACAACAGAGTTACAACAACAATCAACAGTAGAACTATAATCAGAATTCTTAGGTACGTTCACATCCTGATCAAATGTAGGTACATAGCCAGATGCAACCAGAAGCTAGAATGCAGCCATAATAAACTACGCTGCCACATATGCAAGGATAGCATCAGCAACAACAATAATAGTTTTCTCAACAAAGATTAGATCCTATGGCTGCTCTTGAAGCATTGATACGAGAGCATATTACGCGAACTAAAGTAATAGTCCAAGGCAATTCTTCTTCTATCCATGTGTTGGAAGCCTAGCTAGGACAGTTGGCTTCTAATATGAGTACAAGATCACCAGACACTTTGCCTAATGATATTGAGAATCCAACACAGAAGGGGAAGGAACATTGCAAGGTTATCATGTTAAGGAGCAGAAAGCAAACTACTAAACCAAGAAATAATTTCAACCAAACATATGTCGACGTAATCAAACCAATGTAACAAAGAGAAGTTATATTTGAAGAGAGCCTAGCAGAAATAAAAAAGGAGGAGCCACCTGTAGTAAAGACTATGCCTACAAATTGCCTAACAAAGACGTTGACACAATTGCTCATGTCGATGCAACCGAATAATTTACAACAACCCACTAACAATATACCTTTGCCATTTCCACAGAGATTTAAAGAGAACGACCATGATAAGGATTATCAGAAGTCTGTTTCTACTTTGAAGTAATTACACATTAACATACCTCTTGTAGATGCTCTTGTGTAGATCCCCAGCTATTAAAAATTTATGAAAGAGCTGTTACCAAAAAAGAAAAAATTATCCAAAATCGAGACGATTACGCTCACAGAGGGGTGCAGCTCAGTGCTAACAAATAAGTTGCTCACAGATGAAAGACCTCGATAGCTTCACAATCCCATGCTCTATTGGAAATCATTATCTAGGTAAAGCTTTATCTGACCTGGGAGCTATGATTAACCTCATGCCTTTGTTCACATTCAAGAAGTTAGGAATTGGATAGATGAAACCCACTGCGGTGATATTACAGCTTGCGGACAGATCTCTAGCACAACTTGAAGGACAGATCAAAGATGCCCTTGTCCAAGTTGATAAGATCGTGTTCCCTGCTGATTTCATAATCCTTGACTGCGAAGTGAGGTGCCCATCATCTTAAGGCAACCATTCTTAGCAATAGAGCACATGCTCATTGACGTTTTCAAAGGCGAGCTCATTATGCGTCATAACGACGACCATGTTACATTTAGTGTGTTCGAGGCAGCTCCGTCAACAAGTAAAGAGCAATGTCACCATATTGACATGCTGGATGAGATAATTATGGATGAATTCAATGAACGGAGCTCAGTAGTTCCAGATGAAGATGCTATGACATCCACTAATGATATCCTACTTGAGTGTGACCACAGAGCTGAGGCTAATAGTTGTGAGTTGAGACAGGGTTGGTCATTGGAATCTTTGGATTTGTCTAACAAGATGATCCCTGTGTTTAAACCATCAATTGAACAAGCTTCTACCTTGGAGTTAAAGTCATTACCGACGCATTTGAAGTATGTCTTTCTAGGTGACAATGATGCATTACCCGTGATTGTCAGCGCAAGCCTCGATGTAATTCAAGAAGAAAAGCTTATCGTAATTTTAAAAGATCACGAAAGAGCCTTTGCATGGAGTATTGCAGACATCAAAGGCATTAGTCCCTCTTTTTACATGCATAAAATTAGGCTAGAAGATGAGGGGAAGCAATCCATTGAGCAACAGCGGAGGCTTAATGAAAAAAATGAAAGAGATAGTGAAAAAAGAGATTATTAAGTGGTTAGACGTGGCCATCATATACCCCATTTCAGATAGCACATGGGTGAGCCTTATCCAATGTGTGCCCAAGAAGAGCGGCATCACAGTAGTGAGTAATGATAAGAACGAGCTAATCCTTACTCGTATCGCTACAGGTTGCCGAGTATTTATGAATTTTTGTCATTTCAATGCGACCACAAAGAAGGATCACTTTCCACTACCATTCATTGATCAGATGCTGGATAGGCTAGCTGGTAAAGCCTACTATTGTTTCCTAGATTGCTATTCTTGATATAATCAGATTGCCATTGCGCCGGAAGATCAAGCAAAGACCACATTCATGTGCCCATTTGGAACCTTTGTCTTCCGACGTATGCCATTTGGATTGTTCAATGCAATAACCACATTTCAGAGCTGTATGATGGCTATCTTCTCGGACTTTATTGAAGATTCTTTAGAGGTATTCATGGATGATTTGTCTGTATATGGGTAGAACTTTGAGCGATATGCTGACAATCTATGTGAAAGTATTAAAGAGATATGAGGACACAAATCTAGTGCTAAACTGGGAAAAATGCCATTTCATGGCAACTGAAGGCATTATCCTTTGCCATTGCATATCACGTCAGGGCATTGAAGTAGACAAAGCAAAGGTAGAAATCATTGAAAAATTATTGCCGCCCATCAATGTCAAAGGAATAAAAAGCTTTCTTGGTCATGCTGGTTTCTATAAGAGATTTATCCGAGATTTTTCCAAGATTGCTAAGCCACAATGCTCGTTGTCAGAGCAAAATAAAAAGTTTGTGTTTGATAATGAATGTCTGAACGCATTTGTCAAAATAAAGAAGCAGCTAGTACAAGCTCCAATTATTGTCGCACCAGATTGGACGTAACCCTTTGAATTAATGTGTGATGCAAGCGGCTTCGTTGTAGGAGCTATGTCGGGACAACGTAAAGAGAAGGTATTTCACTCAATTTATTATGCTAGTAAAAAATTAACTGATGCGTAGGTAAACTATACAACAATGAAAATGGAGTTACTAGAAGTAGTTTTTGCATTCGACAAATTTCGCTCATACCTTGTCGGCGCAAAAATTATAGTATACACAAATCAATCTGCGTTGAGATACCTCTTTGCGAAGAAAGATGCCAAACCAAGATTGATCAGATGGATCTTGCTTTTATAAGAATTTGATGTTGCAATCCAGGATAGGAAAGTATTTGAGAATCAAGTAGCTGACCACTTGTCTCGCTTGGAATTTAGAAGTGAGGATGGGACTAAATCCCAAATTATCAATGCATTTTTGGATGAGCATTGTTCTTTGTCAATGCATCATAACGCACAACTTGTCAGTGCATTATGTGATGACTCAGCAAAGCTTTTTTAGCAAGAATCACGTCGATTGATTTTCATCCATCCCTAGTCGTTAGATCAACCAAAAGGTACGATCTGTAGCCTAGCATTTATTGGCTGCAGACACAATGTTTTCTCAAGACAAAATGCGATAATCACGTCTCTTGCTACTAAAAGGTTATAAAACCCTTTTTTCTGCTGACTTCCTTCTCCCACTCACAAGCACCATTACTCCTGCACTTATCTTCTTCATCGTTCTTTAAGTTTTTTCTACAGTTTCTTTTAATCTTTTTACCTAGCTACATGGAAAGGACACGTGGCATAAAAACTCCATCCAAAACCCTCGCTGAATCTTCCGCCATTATGGTTCGTACCACAGACCATCCCCCCAAAACGAACCAATCCTATTTCTATCCAAGGCGACGAAGGACCGCTACCATGATGTTATGCTTAAAAGAAACTGCCACCCAGAGCAGGGTCTACAGTTGTCCCCACACTAGTCATTGAGGAAACAAATCACGAGAACAATCAGTTGTCTGGGTTGAGAATTTTTTTGCAACCACCCATCCGGATATTCCCCACCATGGTAAGGGAATTTTATTCCAATCTTGTAGACTCTGAATAAGAGTTTATTTTTGTAAGGGGGGCTTGGTACCTTGGAGTGTTGCCCACATCAATGCTCTGTTTCAGATTGCTGAGAAGGAAGACACTTACACTGCATTTTTGGAAGAATTGACCGATGAGGGTGCTGACCAGGTGATAAGAGACCTTTGTGTTGAAGGCGCTAGACTGGCAACGGTCCGTACAGATACACAATGCACCAGCGTTATCTTACAACTCAAAGCAAACTGTGGTTCCACTTTGTTAACAGTCGCCTGCTACCTTCAACCAATTGCACAACAGCGACACTAGATCGTATGTTCCTCCCACACTCTATCCTTCAGGTTCGCCTCATCAATGTCAATGTAATTCTCCATGACCAGATTGCTGAAGCTGCTACTAAGCAGACAAGTATATTACCTTTTCCTTCTTTGATAATGTTGTTGTGTAAACAAAAGGGGATTCTACCTCGTGATAGTGAGGAAGCGTTAGACAACAAGGGCCCCATTAATGACATCTCAGTGGAGAGAATAACGAGAGGGCAAAAAACCCCACTAGTAAGAGAAGCACCCAAGAAAAAGGACAAAGGGAAAGGAAAGAAGAAGGAAAAGCAATAAAATATGCCCACAGACTATCAGATGATGAAGAAACTGGCTGAAATTGAAATACTCATTGACTGCATAGATATGCATCAAATCAGACTTGTCAGCGCGTTACAGGAGATAGACTACAGACAAAACCTCTTTTATGCGTACATAAGAATGTGAAACAAAACTATTGTCGATGCTTTGAGAAGTCTGAGCCCAAATCCCCGGCCAAAGTTCCTTATCTTCCCACCTATTGTTAGGGAAGCTCCCTTATCCTCTGACCAGCCTACTCCTGATGGTAGGCCTCAGAATGTCCCATCCCCAACAAGAATTCATATCTTTTATGACGAGAAGCATGAGGCACATTCTAACGCCATGGAGGACTGTTATAAAACAATTGTCAACCAGTTTGAGGAGGAATTTTTGAATAACCTTAGGGCTACCATCATAGACAAGGCAGTTGTTATTGAGGAGCTGCACACCCCGATCGTATCTGTGGGGCAAGATTTAAACGAATACACTAAGAAAGACATAACTGAGTAAGAGAAACCAGAGAGAGAAGAAGGAATTGAGAACGAGAATGAAGGAAAAGAAGGGGAACTTGACGAGAAAGACTATGAAGAAAAGAAGGAAGAGAAGAAGGATGATGCCCCGATAAATTTTGAGGTAAAAATTGTCGACACATCCATAAGTGTAGCGGCATCCAGTGAAGACGTGGCTCCACCTGAAGAGAGCCAAGTTAAGGCAGTTACCAGCTGCACTGAGGATCTTAATCCCCTAACCATTGTTCTCTATGTGGCACCGCTTACTGAAGTCCATCCATCAAATGTAACTGTCGATGAGGCCACCACCCAATCGGCTGTTGAGGAGCAATCTGCTGCTTCGATTGATTCAAAGGACAAAAAGAGAATGTGCAAAGAGGAAGGCGAGCGCCCAAAGAAAAAGAAGAAGAAAGCCAAGGTAGCCACTACATCAGCTGTTGAATAATGAGTTAGTTTACTTTTCAGTAGTTAGTTACATGCATTTCATTGTCATTGCATTGTTATTTGTCACTGCATTTTTCCTGTTAGTTTATCTTCATTGTAGTTGCATTTCCATTCTTATATGTATATTATTGTCAGTGCATTGGGTACAATGCAGACATTAAGTTTGGGGAGATCTTGTCTGAAATAGAAATGGGATTGCACCCACATATTTGAAAAATTACTTGTTTCTTTAGTTCAAAAAAAGTATGCAAAGTTTCAACAAAAATGTGACCACAGGTTTTTTATGCGTAAATCTTGAATTGTTTGGAATACTGATATGTGAATTGGGTTAATATGAATGAATATTGAACCTTCTATTTTTGGATGAATGATTGGAATTACTTTAGTCATGAATAGATAGTATCAACCCTTGAATCTTGAACTAACTTACCAATTGTAGCAACATTGTACTAATAAAAGACACTCCAATGTGAATGTATTGTGACTTGTCAAGGGAGAACACTCTACTGCATGTGTTAGAAAAATATCTAGCTAAAGGTTGTCACTGCAAAAGTGTGTGTCGATGCAATTACATACCTTCTGGGGGTTTGTTGCACCCTATCGCTACTACCCAGGAACAAAGGTAGAGTGATGCAATGACATCTCTTAGTCACATATAAAAAAAATCACAAAAAAAAAAAATGAAAGAAGAAGAAAAGAGAAAAGAAAAGAAATATATTACCATAAATGCTATATGGGTTAAGGAAGGGTTAAGATTCAAAGCATGTTACTAACATTGGTGAAGTTGCAGTTTTAATTATTCATGTTTATAAATTTTCGGCGCATTATTCTATCATGTGAATGCAATTTATATATTAGAATTCCAGAAAATTTAAGTTGTTAGAATAATGATTGCAGTGACATGTTTGCTTGTTAAATTTGCTAATTTTTGTTTACTTGAGGACAAGTAAAAACTCAAGTTTGGGGGCATGATAGCATTAGAAATGACACCTATTTTCTTCCTAAATTTGTGTATTAATTGTCTCTTTTATAGCATATTTAGCATGCATGATAGGCATTTCATACTTAGTATTTATATTCTCTAACTCATTATTGTTTGGCTTAAATTCTCGTTATTTTATCTCTTCTATGCACTAATGTTGGCATATATAGAATATGTTCATAATTATCAGCGCAGAGATCCATCTCAGAAGATCGATGCTCAAAAGAATTTAAAGATGCAGACACAAGTTACATGGAATTGCGGCAAGAGATGTCACTACATAGAAACCTTTACTTTGTATGGGTGAATTCGCGCTGCAAACACACCTGGAAACACCAGCTTAGGGGAATAACACATTGTCACCATAGTTAAAGGTTCCAGATTGCGCCCAGCAATGTCACAACAACCTGTAGATTTATGAAGAACATCTGGATCTGCGTGAGTATGCAGTTGGATTATAACAAACTTTGACAGTTGCAAAAGGAGTTAAATCTGAGAGGAAATGAGATCTACAATTCTTGAAGCCTATAAATAGAGGAAAGAAGAAGGAGAAGGATATCAAGAGGTGAAGGAATTTATTCTGCAAATACTTTGAGTTTTTAATGCTTTATGCTGGAGTCTAGTAAGCTGATCGATCAAGCGAGCAACAACTTCTGACGAGAAGTGCTTGGTGCGATACAAGAGGAGCAGTTAAGAGATAATCCTAGTAGCCTATGGATAGTATGCTTCGATTTATTTGTTAATTCCTCTTTTCATGATGATGAATTCTAGTGACATTTGATTGTATATAAGAATATCTTTCAATGTTAGGTTACTTTGATTCAAACTTAATTCTTCTCATCTGTTTATTCTTGGATTTAACTGCTTGACCATAAGTGTGTAATTGTAGTCTACCGACACTAAGAGGTGCAGTGACAAGTTAGATTAACAAGCAAGTCAGCGAGAGCTGCTTGAGACTAAAAGGGATTCTATCACTTGTTCTTAAGTGTAAAGCATTGCCAGCACTGGGAGGTGTGGCAATTTGAGCACTTGAGTCTTGATTAAACGGAGAGTTGTTATTGGTGTGATTTCATTGGAACCTTATTGCGGCGACATTTCATCTACACCATACCTTGTCATCACATCTAGCATTGCTACTTAGTGAAATCAGTGATCCGTTCCAATCCTTTACACTTGATCACACTCTTACTTTTTTGCATTTAAATTCTCCAAACTTCAACAACTAATTGATTTACTTTCAATTGCTCTAACAATTAACATTTATAATTACATTGACAACTTTGATTATTTTAACTGTGCAGTTCTGATTTAATGGCGCTGACATCCTTACTAGCATTTTCCCTAATCTTAGCTTTAGTTGCTTCGACAGTTTAAACATCAAGAACTCTATCCTCGTGGGATCGATATTCGATAGAACCAATCTATCAACTATACTTGCATCTACATTTGTCCGCTTGCACAATTGCTTTGACGTTATAGGTCGATCAAGTTATGGCGCCGTTACCGAGAATTACGTTTGTTTGATGTTCATTTTTGTAGTTGCAATTAATCTTTCTTACTTAACTTTTTATTTTTACTAATCTGTTTAACTTTTTTGATTTTTTCAAATTCTTTAGGAGTAGCATGTCCACAAGGAGAAATCCTAAAGATATTGTGATCTTTGATCCAAAACTCGAACAGACCATTCGAAGAAGGAAGCAAGAACAAGTGGAAAATACCTATTCGAAGGATATTGTAAGTTTTCTCAACCTTTTTAAATCTCTTAATATTAATTTCTATTTAATTGAATTGATAGAGAAAGTACCAAAGTACGCCATGTTTTTAAAGGAAATTATGTCAAAGCGGCGAAAACTAAAGGTAGGCGAACAAGTGGAGGCAATGCATCTTGCAGTGCTATTATCTCCAAGGTAATTCCCCAAAAACTGAAGGATCTTGGTAGTTTCACTATTCCTATTACACTTGGAAATCTTCAGTTTGACAAGGTCCTATGTGATCTTGGTGCAAGCATAAACCTAATGCCTTTGTTAGTATTCAAAAAACTTGGGAGTGGAGATCTTAAGAACACCCAAGTTACGTTACAACTGGTAGATCGGTTATCTGTAAGACTAATTGGCCTGTAATGTCACAACAGTTGTGCAACGGACACACATCGAAGCAAGTATAGTTGATAGATTATTTCTATCGGATATCGATCTCACAGGGAATGGGTTCTTGATGTCTATATGTTGAGGCAATTAAGACTAAGATTAGAGATATTGTGACTAAAGATGTTAGTGCAATTAAATTAGATCTGCACACCAAGACAATCAAAATTGTCAATGTAATAAAAGCTAAATTCAGTGCAATTGAAAGTAAATCAAATTGTTGTTGAAGTTTTGGGAATTTAAATGCAAAAAAGTAGAATGATGATCAAGGGCGAAGAACTGGAGTGGACCACTAACTTCACCAACTCGCAATGCTGGATACATCGACAAGGTATTGTATAGATGAATTGTCGCAGTAATGAGGTTCCAGTGAAATCTTACCAACTACAGCTCTCTGTTTAATCAAGACTCAAGTACCCACAATTACCCCATCTCTCGATGTAGGCAACATTGTGCACTCAAGAACAAGTGATAAAATCTCTTCCAATCCCAAACAACTCTCGCTGTCTTGCTTGTTAACCTAACTTGTCACTGCATCTCTCGATGTCGGTAGACTGCAATTCCACTCTCGTGTTTAATGAAGTTAAGTCCAAGAATAAACAGATAAGAAGAATCAAATAAGAATCAAAGTAATCTAACACTGAAAGATATTTTCATATTCATCCAACTGTTAATAATAATCTATCAGCATAAAAGATGGATCAACGAATACATCAAAGCTTACTATCTCTAGACCACTAGGACTATTCCTTAACTGCTCCTCTTGTGTCTGCACCAAGCACTCCTCATTAAGAGTTGTTGCTCGTCTGCTTAGTCAACTCACTGATCTACAATAAAACTTCAAAAACATAACTTAATTACAGAATTCAATTCCTGTACCTCTTGATATCTTTCTTCATCTTTTTCTCCTCTATTTATAGGCTTCAAGAATGGTAAACCTTCTCTCTTCATAGATACAAATCCAATTGCAACTATAAAAGTTTGATATAGTCCAACTGTTCACTGATGTAGATCTGGTGTGAACTTCATAGGTCTACAGGTTGTCGTAACATCACTAGGCGCAATCTAAAACCTTTAATTGCGGTGACAACGTGCTCTTCCCCTGTGCTGGTGCTTTCAGTTGTGATTTCAGCTTGAATTCACTTTATATAAAGTAAAGTTCCTATGCGGCGACATCGCTAGTTGTAATTTCAAACTAAATTTATGGCTACATTTTGGATTCTTTTTAGCTTTGCTATTCTAAGATGGATCCTTGTGTTGATAATTTTAAGACGCAATATATATGCTACATGTGACAACATTAGTGCACAAAAGAGATAAAATAACAAGAATTTAAACCAAGCATAAATGAGTTAGAAAACATAATGCTAAGTATGAAACGCCTAACATGCACGTTAAATATGGTACAAAAAAGACAAATAATTCACCAATGTAGGGACAAATTAAGTGTCATTTCTAATGCTATCACACCCCCAAACTTGAGTGTTTACTTGTCGTCAAGTAAACAAAAAAAAAATCAACAAAATCACAAACAAACATGTCATTGCAATTATTTTTCTCACTACTTAAATTTTTTGGGATCTTAATGTACAAATTGCATTAACATGACAGAATAATGGGTCAAAAATTTAGAGGCATGAACAATTAAAACTGCAACATCACTCATGTTAGTAACATGCTTTGAATCTTCCCTTTTCTTAAACCAGTATAGCGTTTTATAGCAATTTTTCTTTTTCTTTTCTCATTTTCTTTTCTTTTTCTCATTCAACATTTTCTTATAACTGATTAAGAGATGCCATTGCATTACTCTACCTTGGTTCCTAGGCAATAACGACATGGTGCAACAAACCCGTAGGAGGTATGTAATTACATCGACACACACTCTTGTAGTGACAGCCTTTGGCTAGATGATATTTCCAACACATGTAGCAGAGTGTTCTCCCTTGATAAGTCACAATGCACTCACATTGGAGTGTTCCTTATTAATACATTGTCGCTACAATTGGCAAGTTAGTGCAAGATTCAAAGATTGCTACTATCCATTCATTACTGAAGCAATTCAATTATTCATTCAAAAATAAAAGAGCTCAATATTCATTCACATTCATCCAATTCATATGTCAGCATCCCAATAAATTCAAGATTTATGCATCAAATAAAAAATTGTGGTCACTTTTTTTTTGAAATTCTTCATATTTTCATTAACTAGAGAAAGAAGTAAAATTCAAATATGTGAGTGCAATCGCATTTCCATTCCACATAATATCCCCCCAAACTTAATGTCTGCATTGTCCCTAATGCACTAACAATATTATACAAACAAGAATGGAAATGCAACTACAATGCAGTTAAACCAATATGAAAAATGCAACAACAAATAACAATGCAATGACAATGAAATGCATGTAACTACCTACAAAAAAGTAAACAAACTCATTTATTCAGTAGCCAATGTCATGGCTGCTTTGGTTTTCTTTTTCTTTTTCCTTGGGTGCTCTCTTTCCTCCTTGTGTTTCTTCTTTTTGTCCTTGTGCTTCCTCTTTTTGTCCTTCGTACCAATAGGATCAGCGGATTACTCCTCCTCAGCTGGTTAGGTGACGGCCTCATCGATAGTTACATCTGATGGGTGGATCTCAGCTGGCAGTGCCACATAGGGCACAATGGCGAGAGGATTAAACTCCTCTGTACTACTGGTAACTGCCTCAGCCCGGCTCGTATCAGGTGAAGCCATATCATCACTAGATGCCCCACACTTACGGGTGTTTTGACAATATCCTCAGTGATATTTGTTAGGGCATCATCTTGGTTTTCCTCTTACTTCTTTGCAAGGTCCTTCTTCTCAAGTTCTTCCTCTCTTTCGTTCTCTTTCTCTTGGCCTTCTTCTTGTTCTGCTTCTTCCCAAGGTTGTTCTTGCTCAGTGGGGGTCTTGTCAGTACCTTTCTCTGTATCTACACCCATAGATATAATTGAGGTAGTCACCTCCTCAACCATAGCCGCTCACTCTACCATATTAGCCCCAAGGCTATTCGACAACTCTTCTTCGAACAAGATAGCTATAGTTTTGTAGCAATCCTCCATATCATTAGAATGCCCCTCATGCTTTTCATCATCTGAAATGTGGATTCTTGTTAGAGAGAAGACATGTTTAGGCCTACCATCAAGAGTAGGTTATTCGGAGGATGAGGGCGCTTCCCTAACAATGGGTGGAAAGACAGCAAACTTAAGCAATTGATTCGGGCTCAGCCTTCTCAATGCGTCGATAATAGACTTGTTCCTCACTCTTGTGTATGCTTAAAATAAATTTTGTCTGTAGTCCATCTCCTCCAATGCGCTGACAATACGAATATTTCTCAGGTCGATGCGATCAATACTTACTTCCATGGCAGCCAACCTCTTTCCCAACTAAGGGTTTGTGGGCGCATCAGCCTATTTTTCCTTGTCCTTCTTCTTTGGTGCTTCTCTCACCAATGGTGTCTCTTGGCCCCTCGTCATCCTCTCTATAGAGATATCATTGATGGGGCTCTTGTTCTCTAGTACCTCCTCCCCATCTCTAGGCACAATCCCCCTTTGTTTGTATAGCAGCATGATTAAGGAGGGAAACGATAATATACCTATCTGCTTGGATATTGCTTCAGCAATCTGGTCATGGAGGATTGCACTGATATCAATGTGACGGCCCTTTAAGATTGAATACAAAATGCACATACGATCTAGTGTCACCATTGTGTTGTGTGTAGAGGGCAAGATGCAACTATTCACGAAGTGGAACCATACCTTACTGTAGGTCGTCAGATATCGACGGTGCATGATAAAGTTTTACGGACCAGTGCCCGTGCAGACGGTACCCTCAACACAAAGATCACTCAGTATCTGATTAGTTCCCTCATTGATTAGTTCTTCCACAAACACAATGTAGGTATCTTCTTTTTCAGCAAACTAGAACAGAGTGTTGATGTGGGAAATACTCCATGCTACTAAGCCCTCTCCCACAAAGACAAACTCCTGCTCAGTGTCAACAAGGTTGGCATGAAATTCCCTTACCATTGTAGGGGAATATCCGGCTGGGTGCTCGTAGAAAAATTCCCAGCCAAGCCGACTAATTATTCGTGCAATTTGCTTCCTCAAAGTCTGGTGTGGGGACAACTGTAAGCCTTACTCCGGATGGCGGTTTCTTTTTAGCATCACATCATGGTAGCAGTCCTTGGCCGCTTTAGATAGAAATAAGATCGACTCTTTTGGTAGAGGTTGGTTGATGGATCAAACAACGATGGCGAAAGTTTTAGGGGTTTTAGACGGAGTTTTCGCACCTTTAGTTTTGGCCATAATAACTCAGTAAAAAGGTGAAGAAGAACTTGCAGAGAAAGAAATAAACTCGTGAGAGCAAAAGTAAAAAATAACATAGAAGAAGAGTTGCAGTAACAATGTCAAATGTGAGTGGAAAAGGAAGTCAGCAGAGAAGGGTTTTATAACCTTGAAAATGAAGGAGACGTGATAATTGTAAAAGTTATGGGAAAACATTATGTCTGTAGCCAATAAATGCCAAGTTGCAGATCCTACCCCTTTGTTTTAATCCAACGGTTAGGAAGAAAAGAAAATCAACCGGCGCGATCCTTGCTGAAAAAGTGTTATTGAGTCATCACAGAATGCGCCGACAAGTTGTGCTCATGATGCATCAACAAAAAGACGATTTTTATTGCTCCATAAAATTGAAAAGGAAACAAATAAAAGTGAAAAGATAAAAGGAAATGTAAAAAGCATTGACATTATTTAAATGTAACCAAATCAATGGTCTCGTTTTGTTCTTTAACTTCTGGGCTCACATAATGCCTCAGATGTTAGCCATTCACCTTGAACTATTGCCTATCCTTCAGATTTTCAATTGTCACCGCACCATTTTGGAATGCTTCGACAACCTTAAAAGGACCCGACCATCTTGAACGTAATTTACCTGGATGCAATTTTAAACGTGAATTGAAAAAAAGTACTAACTGACCAGGGCTAAATTGTTGACGCAAGATGATATTGTCGTGCCATCTCTTGGTCTTTTCTTTGTATATTGCATCATTCTCATAGGCATTGCGGCATATTTCTTCCAATTCAGAAATGTCCAACAATCTTTTCCTTCCAGCAGCATCATAGTCCATATTTACCTACTTGATTGACCATATAGCTTTATGCTCAAGCTCAATTGGCAGGTGACATGACTTACCAAACACTAGTTGATATGGCGACATCCCTAATGGGGTTTAATATGTGGTGCGAAGCGCCCACAATGTATCATGTAGCCCCAAAGACCAATCCCTTCTAGATGGGTTAATCACCTTCTCAAGGATGTTCTTGATTTGACGATTGGAAACCTCAGCTTGGCCATTTGTCTATGGATGGTACGTTGTGGCCATACGATGCTTCACACCATATCTTTTCAATGCTATCTCAACTTGATTATTGTGAAAATGAGTACCTTGATCACTTATTAATGCTCTAGGTGTTCTAAATATCGTAAGGATATAAGTGTGGAAGAACTTTAACATCGATCGAGCATTATCTTTTGGCACCGTGATTGCTTCGATCCACTTCAATACGCAGTAAACAGCAAATAAAATGTACACATTCCCAAAAGAGTTAGCGAATGTCCTTATAAAGTCTATACCCCAGACATCAAATAACTCCACCTTCATAATAGGTTGTTGGAGCATCTCGTTGCATCGAGATATTCAGCTAGTACGTTGACATCGATCACATTGTTGTGCAAAGTTGTGGGCATCTGGAAACAATGTGGGCCAATAGAATCCTCGCTGGAGGACTTTTACAGCAATCCTTACACCACCAAAATGGCCTCTATAGGGAGAATCATGGTAATGTCTTAGGATGGAACTCATTTCCTCTTCAGGAAAACAACGACAGATAATTTGCACATACCTTAAACAGGTATGGCTCGTTCCAATGGTACTTTGCAGCATCGTGAAAAAATCAGACTTTCTTGTAACCAATAGCACTCAAGGGTAGCTTCCCGCACACAAGATAGTTGATAGCATCAACATACCAGGGTGATGTGTCGACAAAGAATAATTGCTCATCTGGAAATGCATCGACAATTTGAACTTTATTCCCATCTTTACTTCCAACTTCCAATCGAGACACGTGGTCAGCTACTTGATTTTTAAATCGCTTTCTATCCTTGATTTCAACATCAACCTCTTGATGTAACACGATCTATCTAATCAACCTCGATTTGGTGCCTTTTTTCGCAAAAAGGTACTTCAATGTAGAGTGATCTATGTACACTGTAATTTTTGCACCGAGAAGGTATGAACGAAACTTGTCGAATGCAAAAACTACTACTAGTAATTCCTTCTCAGTAATTGTATAATTGACTTGCGCTTCAAACAAAGTTTTACTAGCATAATAAATAGAATGAAATACCTTTTCTTTGCGTTGTCCCAGTACAGCTCCTACAGCAAAGTCACTTACGTCACACATTAATTCAAACAGTTGCATCCAGTCTGGTGCGACGACAATTGGATCTTGTACTAGCTACTTCTTTATTGTGATGAATGCATCCAGACAAATGTCATCAAACACAATCTTTTTATTCTGCTCTGGCAATGAGCATAACGGTTTATCAATCTTGGAAAAATCTCGAATAAATCTCCTATAAAAACCGGCATGTCCAAGAAAGCTTTTTATTCCCTTAACATTCGTTGGCGGTGGGAATTTCTCGATGATTTTGACCTTTGCATTATCTACCTCAATGCCCTGACATGATATGCAATGTCCGAGAATAATGCCTTCAGTTACCATGATGTGGCATTTTTCCCAATTCAGAACTAGATTTGTGTCCTTGCATCTCTTTAGAACTTTTGCCAAGTTGTCAGCGTATTTGTTAAAAGTTTATCCATAAACCGAGAAATCATCCATGAATACCTCTAAAGAATCCTCGATCATGTCCAAGAAGATAACCATCATACACCTCTGGAATGTGGCTGGTGTGTTGCAAAATCCAAATGGCATACATCGGAAGGTAAAGGTTCCAAATGGGCATGTGAACGTAGTCTTTGCTTGATCTTTCGACACAATGGCAATTTGGTTGTATCCAAAGTAGCCATCTAGGAAGCAATAATAGGCTTTAGCAGCTAGCCTATCCAGCATTTGATCAATGAACGGTAATGGGAAATGGTCCTTCTTTGTGGCCACATTGAATCGACAATAATCCATGCATACTCGCTAGCCAGTCGTAATGCGAGCAGGGATCAACTCGTTCTTGTCATTGCTCACAAATGTGAAGCCACTCTTCTTGGGCACACATTGGACAAGGCTTAACCAATTGCTATAAAAAATGGGGTAGATGATGCCCGCGTCTAGCCACTTGATAATTTCTTTCTTCACTACTTTCATTTTCTGATTAATTAAATTGCTATTGCTCAATGGATTGCTTCCCTTCATCTTCCAGCTTGATATTGTGCATGCAAAAAGAGGGACTGATGCCTCTGATATCTACAATGCTTCAGGAAATGACTCTTCTATGCTTATTTAAAATTTTAATAAGCTTTTCTTCTTATATTGCGTCGAGGGTTGCGCTGACAATTACTAGTAATGTTTCATTGTTACCCAAAAAGACGTATTTCAAATGTGTCAGTAATGGCTTCAACTCCAAGGTAAGAGCTTATTCAATTGACGGTTTAAACATGGGAATCGTCCTATTAGACAAATCTAAAGATTCCAATTTTCAATTCTGCCTCAGCTCACAACTACTAACCTTAGCATTGTAGTCACATTCAGCTAGGACTTCATCAACGGATGTCACTGCATCTTCATTTATGACTGCTAAACTTCGTTCATTAAACTCTTGCATAATTATTTCTTCCAGCACGTCAATGTGGTGACATTACTCTTTACTCTTGAACAGAGATGCCTCGAACACACTGAAGGTCACATGCTCATCATTATGACGTATGACAAGCTCACCCTTGAAAACATCGATAAGAGTGCATCCTGTTGCCAAGAATGGTCTCCTCAAGATGATGGGCACTTCCTTGTCTGCTTCATAGTTAAGGATTATGAAATCGGCAGGGAACACGAGCTTATCAACTTGTACAAGGACATCTTTAATCTGGCCTTCAGGTTGTGCTAGAGATCTGTCCGCAAGTTACAATGTCATCGCACTAGGCTTCATTGATCCTATTCCTAACTTCTTGAATGTGGACAAAGGCATGAGATTAACACTAACTCCTAAATCACATAAAGCTTTACCTAGATAATGATTTCCAATGGAGCAAGGAATTGTGAAGCTGCCACAGTCTTTCATTTTTTGTGGCAACTTGTTAGTTAGCACAGCACTGCACCCCTCTATGAGCACAATCATCTCGATTTCGGACAATTTCTTTTTCTTTGATAATAGGTCCTTCATAAATTTCCCATAATTGGGATCTGCACATGAGCATTTATAAGAGGTATGTTAATATGTATTTGTTTTAAAGTAGAAACAAACTTTTAATAGTCCTTATCATGGTCTTTTTATTTAAATCTTTGCGGAAATGGAAAAGGTATCGTAGCAGTGGGTTGTTGTGGGATAATCGGTTGCATCGACACAAGCAATTACATCAACGTCTTTGTTGGGCAAATAGATAGCATAAATGTCACTACCGACGGTTCCTCCTCACTTATTTCTTCTTAGTTTCCTTCACCTGTAACTTCTCCTTGTTATGTTGGTTTGGATACATCGACATGTTCTTGGTCGGAATGTGCACTTGGCTCGGCAGTTTGCTTCCCGCTTCGTAACGTGATAGCCTTACAATGCTCCTTCCCTCTTTGCATTGAATTCTCAATATCACTAGGTAGAGAACTTGGTGACCATACACTCATATTAGAAGCTAATTGTCATAGCTGGGCTTCCAATGCTCAGATAGAAGACGAATTACCTTTCACTATTGCTTCAGCCCGTGTGATATGCTCTCGCATTAGCACTTCAAGAGCAGCAATAGGGTCTGGCGTTGGTTAAGAAAATTGCTGCTATTGTTGTCGATGCTGTCATTGCATATGTGGCATTGCATTCTGTTGTGGCTGTAATCACGTCTATGGTTGCATCTGACTATGTGCTTGCAATTGATCAGGGTGTGAATGTACCTGCAAATTCTGATTAAAATTCTACTGTTGATTGTTGTGGTAACTTCCTTGTCTATAACTACCTTGAGCTGAGGAATTTTCATATCTATATGTGGAAGCATTTTGATTCCCCTAAGGTTGTTGAGTTCTATTGTTGTATGAATTACCATAGGAACCTCCTCTGGTATCATTAACGTAAAATGCATTTTTAGCATGTTGTAGGTAATCCTCATAATTGTGTTGTCACCGTAAATTTCACAGGAAAATGTCAGCACATCCATATGTTGAGCCACTTGGATAGGAGAACGTCACTTATCCCCTTCATATTCTTTATGATATTGGCCAAAGAGGATACCTGCGCACTCAAAGTAGAAATAACATCTAATTCATGAACACCAGGGTTAGTTTTTATCTGAGAAGAACGAGAGATTGGATACTGATAATCATTCTACACAATTCTCTCTAGAATTCGTACAGCTTCATTGTAGGTGCAATCTAACAGAGGACCGTTGGCAGATGCGTCGACAAGATTTCTTCTCTAAGCATTCAATCCATTATAAAAGATCTCTATCTAGGTCTCTTGTTGAATTCCATGCATTGGGCAACGTCTAAGTAGAGTCTTATAATGCTCTCATGTTGTATGTAAGTTATCATCATCCAGCTAATGATATGTCATAATGTCATTGCGTAACCTTGCATTCATTATCGGCAGATTAAAACGTAAAACAAATTGTGTTGCAACGCATTCCAAGATGTAATTGATCCAACCGGTAATCCGAAGAACCATGTTCTAGCTTTACCCTGCAACGAATAAGGAAATAATTGCATTTTCAAGGCATCATCAGGGACACCATGTTGACTAAAGGATGCACAAATAAGCAAAAATGATTTTAAATGCTCTCTTATATCTTCATGAGGCAAACTAGAATATTGCCCATTTGAATTAAGCATTTGAAACATCACCGGTTTCAACTCAAAATTTCTAGCTTGTATAGTTGGTCTCATAACCCCTGGTTGTAAATCATCAAGGATAGGAACAACAAAATCTCGGATTGTCCTATTTTGTACTTGTTGAACTTGTGGAGGTGGTGGTGGTAGATTATTATCAACTTATGGTTTTATTGGAGGAACTACATCTTGTGGCAACAATAGTGGTTGTTGTTACAAGCCATTTTCTTTTATTCTTGTCTCCTCCTCCTTAATGTCCTCTCAAGTTCTAGATCCAAGTTCATAATGTCCTTTGGATATCTCCTTGTGGACATGCAACTCTTAAAGAATTCTTAAAGAAATTATCAAAAATAAAGTAAAAAAATTAGTAAAAGTTAGAAATTAAGTAAAAAGAATTAATTGCATCTATGAATATAAACATCAAACAAATGCCATTCCCCAACAACGGCGCCAAACTTGATCGGCCTGTAACATCACAACAGTTGTGCAAGCGAACACACGTCAAAGCAAGTATAGTTGATAGATTATTTCTATCGGATATTGATCCCACAAAGAATGGTTTCTTGATGTCTACAAGTCGAGGCAATTAAGACTAAGATTAGAGATAATGTGAGTAAAGATGTTAGCGCAATTAAATCAGATCTGCACACTAAGACAGTCAAAATTGTCAATGTAATAAAAGTTAAATGTTAGTGCAACTGAAAGTAAATCAAATTGTTGTTGAAGTTTTGAGAATTTAAATGCAGAAAAGTAAAATGATGATCAATTGCGAAGAACTGGAGTGGATCACTAACTTCACCGACTCGCGAAGCTGGATGCGTCGACAAGCTATTGTATAGATGAATTGTCGCAACAATGAGGTTCCAATGAAATCTTACCAACTACAGCTCTCTATTTAATCAAGACTCAAGTACCCATAATTACCCTATCTCTCGATGTAGGCAACGTTGTACTCTCAAGAACAAGTGATAGAATCTCTTCCAATCCCAAGCAACTCTTGTTGTTTTGCTTGTTAACCTAACTTTTCACCGCATCTCTCGATGTCGGTAGACTACAAAACTCTCATGTTTAATGTAGTTAAGTCCAAAAATAAACAAATAATAAGAATCAAAGTAATCTAACATTGGAAGATTTTCTCATATTCACTCAAATGTTAATGATAATCCACCAGCATAAAAGAGGGGTCAACAAATACATCAAAGCTTACTATCTCTACACCACTAGGACTATTCCTTAACACTCCTCTTGTGCCTGCTCCAAGCACTCCTCGTCAGGAGTTGTTACTTGTCTACTCAGTCAGCTCACCAATCTCTAATAAAACTTCAAAAACAAAAAGTAATTGCAGAATTCAATTCCTCTACCTCTTGATATCTTTCTTCATCTTTTCTCCACTATTTATATGCTTCAAGAATGGTAAACCTTCTCTCTTCTCAGATCCAAATCCAATTGCAGCTGTAAAAGTTTGTTATAGTCCAGTTGTGCACTCACGCGGATCTAGTGTGAACTTCATGGATTAGCAGGTTGTTGTAACATCACTAGGCGTAATCTGAAACCTTCAATTATGGTGACAACATGCTCTTCCCTTACGCTGGTGCTTCTAGTTGTGATTTCAGCTTGAATTCACATTATACAAAGTAAAGATTCCTATGCGACGACATCACTAGTCGCAATTTCAAGCTGAATTTGTGGCTACATTTTGGATTCTTTTTAGCTTTGGTCTTCTAAGATGGATCCCTACGTTGACAATTTTAAGATGCAATATATATGTTGCATTTGACGACATTAGTGCACAAAAAGAGATAAAATAACAAGAATTTAAACCAAGCATAATGAGTTAGAAAACAAAAATGCTAAGTATGAAATGCTTAACATGCATCTTAAATATGGTACAAAAGAGACAAATAATTCACAAATTTAGAGAGAAAATAGGTGTCATTTCCAATGATATCAAAGACCGAGGGGAATTTTAGCATATGTCTTAGTCCAAGTTAGAAGTTTCATTATCCCTACAGGCTTTGTTGTTTTAGATTTTGAGGAGGATAGGGATATCCTCATTTTTCTAGGAAGACCATTCTTAGCCACTTCACGATCCACCATCGACCTCAACAATAATGAGCTCAATATAAGGATAAATAGAGAGGTGGAAATCCTCAAATGTGGGGATAAAAGCGATGAAACTAGAGAGCACAATGAAAGATGTCATCCGCTCGAACTAAATGAGGGAGAAAAGTACAATCGTATCCCATTCATGAATAAGGATAGAATTAATTAATTCAAAGAGAGGGTTCGATTGAAGGAATTGGAAAGAGAACATGAGAAGTGGATAAAAGGTGACGAAAATTGGATCTGATCGGCAAGGGTAAGTATATCGGATGAGTCCGGTAGTAAGTCTTAAAGGTAAAATAGGTGGTACTAACTTCTGTATAATATCATATCTTATTCTAACATGTTTTTCTTTTAGTTTTTAGTAGAAAACAGGCATTTGTTGCGACATACTATAAGCTATGTCGCAACAAAAATGATAGAGCCCAGAAAAGCAAGTTTGAAGCCGACGTCGCGACATGGGAATCACTTCGTCGTGACAATTGTAAACAGAGTCGACAAAAATAGGGCTATGAAGAATGTCGTGAAAAGGCACTCCATTATGTCATGACCAAGAGACACTGAAGGGAATGTTGCGACAAAAACTATCTATGTTGCGACATCGACTGCAAATTTTCTGCACAATGACCCTACCCAATCACACAACCCGACGGCTTAAGACTTATTTTTCTGAGTTTTTTTTCTTTGAAACCCCAGATATTAACTATTATATATATCTAAACATTATTCTCACTCATTCTATCCTATTTCAATCCATCAAAAACCTAAAAACCCTTTCCTTTCTCTAGTCTTTCTCTTTACTTTTCAAGTTTCGAAGCAAGTGGCGAAAGCACAACTATCCAGGTTTAAAAGTTCTTATTTCTACATGTTTATCATTTAAAATGTCTCCTAGAAAGGTTAGACGTACGGTAGAATCGAAACCACTATTGGATACAACTCCTTCAAATTTTTTAAATCAGAATGTAGAAAAATATTTCAATGAACTCCAAGGAAAAACCTTCAGTTAGGAAAGGGGTTTCGATCCATTGATGGTTTTGTGCAAAGAAGTTTGGCCTTTAGTTAGGTACCATAGGTGCAGGCACTTTTGGACAATCTTTACAGAACCTGCTGTTATTTGTATAGTTTAGGAATTTTATATTGCTTTAAAAGATCACATCTTTAGAACTAGGGATGAACTCAATTGGGAAACTTTAGTAATTAAGGGAGTTAGTGTTAAAGTAAACCTCAAAATAATCAGTAGTTTCTTTAATGTTCCCTGTTACGAACAAGATTTCTTAGATCAAATTGATTTATAGTCCTTTAGTGATATCGATATGCATGAGGTAATTACCTATCTAATGGAAGGAACGGGAGAATGGAAATTTAGGCTAGACACTTGCGTCCTCACAACTTTCAATCAAGCTATCATGTTTCCCAAAGCTAAGATGTGGATCCAATTTATTTGCACTTGCATGATTCTTGCTTTAAATGTTTCTAATGTTAATGCTTTTCGAGTAGTATTGTTATTTGCAATTTTGCAGAAAAGTAGGCTTATATAGGGAAATAGATTCACAAAGACATGAGTTGTTGTGTAGGAACCCTGAAGGTGGGGATTTCTTTCCTCACCCAATCATAGCCTTGTGCAAAAGGGCAGGAGTGCCCATGACATCTATCGAGCAAACCTTGAAGCCATCAAAAAGTATCATCAGTGATACACTCTTCCAAAAATATGGAGAACTTCATGATAAACAAATAAGAGAAGGGAAGAAGAAATCATGAGCTTCGGTAGCTATACCAATGTCTACACCTAGGTTGGCATCAGTCCAACAAGGAGTTGGTAAGGAGACTCATGCAAAGCTAGATTGGATGCTTCAATGAATGCACGAATCAGGACCAATATTCCAAGAGGTTGTTCGACAACATAACCTTAGGGCCCCTAACTACATTGCGGACATGTTTGGGGCAATGATTGAGGAGCATGATGACGAAGAGCCAGAAGAAGGAATGACTCTAAGGAGGAGGAAGAGGAGATGGATGAGGAAGAATAATTATTTGAAACAATTTTAATTTGTAACTTTTGGATAATTTTTTTTTTCATTATAAGATTTATATAATTCGTAGGAGTAGGATTAGTAGTTATCTTTGTATACATGCTTGAATTCTGTTTGTAGGAACCCCACATTATGAAACACACAACAACTTCAAATATTAACACCAAAAGGAGAAGGACAACTACCATGAGAAAAAGAGGGCTTACATGATAAATCGGGTAACTTCTTTCCTTTATTATTTGAGGGAACTGCAGATTGGGGACAATGTGTTTTCTAATGTATGGGGGGTAACATAGGAATTTTTGGCATTTAGTTTTTATTTTTAAAATTTTATGACTGCTTAAGCTTGTAGAGATACAAGTGATTGGTTAGGAGCATGTATAATAGGTTAATTGTATTGATTGGTAAAGTTGACATGATGATAAGGAATGTTTAATTTTTAAGCATGAAACTTTTAGGTTCTATAGGTTATATTAAATTATAGATAGAAAGGTATTATTAATACCAAGTGATGTGCGATATATGAGGAAACAAGCATGATAGTATATATGATAGATGATAATTTTGAAATTATGTGACAAAATTGATATTTGTGCATATTAAGGTGTTTGGAGATGACCTAATGCATTGTTTGACACAACTAAAGCTAAAAAAATGTTATTTTGAATTTTCAATTAGTACCCATCTTTGAGCCTTATGACCCTTCTTGATAAATCGCTCTATAAGCCTTTTTAACCTTAAAACGAAAAATTTGTGTATACTCTTTTCTTTGGTCCTATTTTGCATGGAAATAGACATATGGCCATTGGCATTAAGGGTAAGTAAACACATTAAGGTGGAGGTTACAAAATAGAATTAGGAAATTCAATATAATATATGAACTTTGGTTTAGCTAGAATACAAAAAATTTGAGAAAAATCAAAAGGAAAAAGGAAAAAATGAGTAGAAACAAAAGAAGTATGAGTAAGACAAACATGTGAATGGTGACAGAATTATAAAGTCACCAATAAAGAAAGAAATCTTATTCAAAGAATCAAAAAGAAAGAAAATCCTCATGGGCTAAGTAAATGGATTATTTTATTTTGAGAATCCTAAAATGGTGAGAGAAGGAGAAATAAGGGGGTGAGATGGAGTGGGACATAAAGGGGAAGAATAGGGAACAATGCAATATGCCAAACTATTTTCATGTTTGTAACCTTTTCTGCTTTTTTGTTCTTTGAAATTCATACCTATCCTAAGCCTCAACAAGTTACAATCCGAAAAGCCCTATGTGACTTAAACAACTTTATGCATAAATAAAGAGGGAAATTGCATGATTTCATTATGGTTGTTTGTATTGTACTAGAATAATTAAAATACTTATATTTGGTATTGATGGATATATATTGATAAAATCTTAATATTTGTACTATAACTTACTAAACTTATATTGTTTCTAATTAAAATTGATAAAGTTGCTTAATTATCATGTCAAAGTTACAAAGAAATATATGATACCTAGATTACATATTATGAGCCCCTCTTTGTATATCTATAAACTCAAGCTCTTCATTTTCTTTATTTTTGTTCTATTTGATCTACTGGTTTGATCTACTGGTTTCATACCTAGCATATTAAACTATTTGTTGCACTTAAAGACCATGAAATCAAGTATTTTCATAATATTTTCATAATATTTAGTTAGAATTCTTATTTCAATAAATTGTGTAACCTAAGTGTTAAAGTGATGACTTATTTGTCTTTAAGGCCAAATGAGGCCTAAAGGTTATCTAACATACTCAGTGAATGTGTAGGAAGACATAAAGAAGTGCACTAAAAGGAAACTGATCTTCGTCACGAAATGGGCTGAGCTACGTCGCAACTAAGGGACCAGACTTAAGGAACTTTATATCTAACTTCTTTGTCACGACATACAAGAGGTTTGTCGCGACAACACCTGTAGAACGACGCTTCAAGAAGAGAGTGACACCTATGTCGCGACATAGGACCTGGTGTGTCGCGACATCGACCCTTGAAAGTAGATCTCACATTAAAACGAAGGGCGTTTTGGTCTTTATAATGCCACTTAAACATGAGAAACGACAACTGACCTAGGGTTTAGGAAAAATGACCATGTAAAGTTATAAATAGGGCCTTTAGCACTAGGGTTTACTCACAATTACTTAGTCTTTAATTTTTCAAGTTTTAGTCTATTTGTTTTTGGCTTTTGAAACAAGATTGTAGAAACTCGTGTAAATGATCAAGGAGTTTTTCCCGACATATCGCTGAATACAATTTAGTTTCTTTTTCATTCAATTCTTGATTTACATGTTTTCTTATATTATGTTATTGATGAATAAAGAAACATGAGGAACTAATTCCATTTTAGGGTATTAGGGAGTGGATGTATGAATAATTGATTGTTGTTTTACAGGGAATTTACCTTTCGGATCAGCTGTTTGGGAAAGGAAGAGCTTAAAACAAACGTTAAAGCCTGACGTAGGTGAGAATGAACCCAAAATTGGTATTGCCCATTCGTGAACACCTTTTCCCCAAACCGATTTAGATTGTTACATATAGTGATAAGTAATCTCTATCGACTCACTAAATCAACGGAAGATCGAGAGATCCAATCAGGATAGTGACTAGTTGATTAGAAGAAAATAATTGAGGAAATCAAACGGAAATGACCTAATCTCCCCAAAGATGTTTATAAGAAATTCTACAACTCATATTCACTTTATTTTATTTTATTTTGATCTCTTTATTCTCATGTCTTCAACAAACTCTTTTATTTTCCCTCTTACTATAAACCTTAAAACTAGTACTAATTAATTATATTCTTCGTAGGAATTCCATTTACTATCGCCTCAAGCCTCCTTTGGGTACGATCTCCGGAATACTTCCAAGTGTTCCGTTGTTAACACACTATATTTACAACCTAACCTGTATACTTGCGAGAGTTGAAATCTACACTGAACGAGAGTACGTTCGAGATTGATCAAAAATACAAAAGAGAAGTCGGAAATTGAAAAATCCATATATCTAGGGTTCAACCTCGGAAGAGAGATAGCTATGATATGCAATGTCTCTATTTTAAAACAAATTCCTAGAGAAATCAACAATATAGGGGTTTTTCATATAGAAAGATTTTCCTTTATGATCACTTTTTAGATGTCAAAGTAATTGAGCCCTTATTAAAAAGGGAAACAAATTCGTGAGGAGTTCAACCCCTTCAATGGTTTCAAAAGCCATGCACAGAGACATTATTTAAGCCCACAGGAATATGTTGGGGATTGATATCTGATCCAATTGAAATAAATGAACTAACCATCTAGATGGAGCTTAAGCAAATTATTAATGAGAGTTTAGAAGAGCCCATACACTTTTTGGCCATAATAGAGAAGGAGCCAACCGAAGAAGTCGTGGAGTTTGATTCATTCTCATTCGACAATAGTAGCAAGGTTCGAGTAACCAAAACATCATATGGTATGAAAGGGAGAAAGCTCGAGGTAATAATACCCTGAAAAATGATTTGGGGTTGACTCGAATTTGGTACCAAATTGCTTGTAATGTGGATGTCACATCAATCTAAAATAAGGCAACATCATTGCACTCGATTGAAGGGGCTAGTTTATATATATAGACATGGATCGTCTCAATTTTTAAAGAACTTCTATTCTGTAAATTAAATTTTGTTAGTTTATTATTTATTTTATTTTACTTCTCGTTTATTTTATTAATTTTATTGAGTTTAGTTTTTCTTTCAATAGTTAACAGGAAACAGGGGCATGTTGCGACACATTATCCTTTGTGTCACAACATAGGTGACAAAACCAAGGAAAAACATGACTGATGTCGATGTTGCAACGTCTCCATGTTACGATAAAGAGTACAAGTTACGCGATCTCCAAAACTGAGGAAAATGTCGTGACAATGCCCCAAGTTTGTCATGACAAAGAGGAACTAAGGTGTTTGTTGCGACGTAGACTCCCTATGTCACAACATTGAATTTAGTTTTAGCAAGATTAACCCGACCTAATTGCGCAACCCAACAGCTAAGGGCTTATTTTTTCGAATTTTTACACCTTAAAACCTTAATTTCTAACCCTTATAAATTCTAAAGCACTATTCTAACTTATTCCATCTTATTTTACCTCACAAAAACCTTCAAAAAATCTAAAAATCCTTCTTTTCCTATTTCCTCTTACTTTTCATGTTTTTCAAGCAAGGGGAGAAGCACACCAAATAAAGTTTTAAGTTCCTACTCTCATATTCTATTATTTGAAATGCATCATAGAAAGGATAGAAGAACTGTAGAATCTGAACCATCGTTGGGTACAAATCCTTCGAGTTTTGTGAATGTAAATGTGGAAAGATATTTTAATGAGCTTCAAGGGAAGATGTCCATTCAAGAGAGAGGTTTTGACCCTTTGATGGTTCTGTGCAAAGAAATCTGGCCTCTAGTTAGGTACCATAAGTGGGAATAATTTTGGACAATCCCTAAAGAGCTTATGGTTATCCCAATAGTTCAGGAATTTTGTGTTGTTTTAAAAGATTACATATTTAGGACTAGTGGTGAACTCAATTGGGAAACCTTAGTGATAAGAGGAGTTAGTGTTAAGGTAACCCCCAAAATAATATGTAAATTCTTTAACGCTCCTTATTATGGATAGGATTTCTTTGATCAAACCAATTGAGAATCCTTTAGTGATATAAACATAAATGAAGTAATTACATATTTGATTGAGGGAAAAGGGGAATGGAAATTTAGGCCAAGCACTAGTATCCCTACTTCATTCAATCAAGCCATTATGTTACCTGAAGAAAAAAGGTGGATTCAATTTATATGCATACGTATGATACCTACTTTAAATGTGTCTAATGTTAATGCTTTTCGAGCAAAATTACTTTTTTCAATTTTGCAGAAAAAGCAGGTTTGTATAGGGAAATGGATCCATCAAATATGAGTCGATGTGTGGGAAGCCAAAAAGTGAGGATCTTCTTTCCTGACTTGATTACGAATTTTTGTAGAAGGGCAAGAGTGCCCATGACATCCACTAAATGTACATTGAAACCGTCAAGGAGTGTCATTGGTGACACACTCTTCCAACAATACGAGGAGCTTCGTGCTATAAAACTGAAAGAGGGGAACAGGAAATCATGAGACTCGTCGGCTACACCAACTTCCACACAAAGGTTGGCACCAGCCCAACAGGAAGTGAGTGTAATAAGCCATCCAAAGCTTGATTAGATGATGCAATGGATGTAAGAATCAGGACCGGTATTTCAAGAGTTTGCTAGGAAACACAATATTAGGGTCCCTAACTACACACCAAACATGTTTGGAATGGTGGACGAGGAGCATACTAAGTAAGAACCAGAAGAATTGAACGACAGTGATGAGGATGAGGAAGAGATGGATGAGGATGAATAGACTTTTTGAACAATTTTTTATTTTTATTTTTTTAAGGCTTATATAATTTGTAGGAGTAGGATTAGGATTTACTTTTGCAAATATATGCCTTAATTCCTTTTGTAGGAACCCCACATTATGGAGATACAAAAATTCAGAGCATTCACGATAAAAAGGGGAATGACAATGATCTGCTTATTTCATACATAGTAGATTGAACTAGTTTTTAGATTTGAAGAGCTTAAAATCAAGTATTTTTCCTTATGTTTTGTGGGTTTGAGTTTTGTTTTGTCTTTTGAATAAATTGCACTGAAAAGGTTATTTTATAGCTTTCAAGGCCAAATGAGGCCTAAAGATTATCTAACCTACTTCATGAATGCACAGGAGACTAACAGCAACTGAGCAACAGTGATACTGACCACTTCATCACGACATAAGGAGCTCTATGTCGCAACAAATGGGCCAGCAGCGAAGAATCAAGAAATTGCATGCTTTGCCACGACACCGGTTCTGGTGTGTCGTAAAATCGACCCCTTTCTTTGTCACAACACCGGTCCTGGTGTGTCACGACATCGACCCCAGACTTCAACTCTGTATCAAGTCAAGGGTGTTTTTGTCTTCAAAATGCGACTTCAGCATGAAGGAAGGTAACTGACTTAGGGTTGATGAAAACATCGGCCAAGGCTATAAATAGGGCCTTTAGCACTAGGATTAAACATACCGTTTATTAGTTTTTAGTTTTATTTTGTATTTTCCTTCTAAATGAGATTGTAGAACTCGTATAAACGTTCGAGGAATTTTTCCCTACAGATTTTCGATACAATTCGAGTTTCATTTTCATCCTTTTTATTTAATTATATGTTTTCATATATTACTGTTTTAACAATGATCAAGAAAACCATGAGAAACTAATTCCATTTTTGGGGAGTTAGAGACTAGAAGTATGAATATTTAATTGTTGTTAACAAGAATTTTCCATTTTGGATTAGCTGTTTGGGAAAGGAAGAACATCAAACAAATACTAGGCTTGACAACCCTAAAATGTTATTAAGGTGGGAATGAACGCAAAATTGGTATTGCCCAATCGTGAAAAACTTTTCCCCAAATCGATTTAGACTGTGACATCTAACAATAAGTAGTCTCTATCGACTTGCTTTATCGGTAGAAGATCGAGAGATCCAATTGGGGTAGTGACTAGTTAATTAGAGGAAAATCCCCAAAACCCAATGATTGAAGAACTTAGATGTAAATGACCTAATATCCCCAAATTCGTTTATAAGATTTTCTACATCTCAATTCCTTTCTTTTATTTCTTTTCTTTTTATGCTTTTCAAAATCAACTTTTTTATTATTCTTCGTGCTATAATCCCTAAAGTGAGTACTAATTACTTTTATTCTTTGTAGGAATCTAATTTACTATTGCTTCACACCTCCTTTGGGTATGATCCTTGGAATACTACCAAGTGTTTCATTGTACACACTATATTTACAACCTGGCCCGTATACTTGTGGAAAGCCTAAAATATACACCGAACTGGAGTACGTTCGAGGGCGATCAAGTTTTTGGCATCGTTACGGGGTAGGCAATGCTTTAGTAAATTTTATTCTTTCTTTCTATAATTAGGAAAAGTTTAGGTTATAGATACAATTTCCATCATCATACCATGGATGCCTATGATTATTTTTATGCAGATGACATTTATGATGATATCTCTGACGATGATATCTATGAAGATGGGTATTATGAAGATTGAAAGATCCAGGAAAAACAAAGATTATTGATGCTAGAGTTGAGTCAACTCCGTGGGGAAGTCCAGATCCCTGATCAACATGATGATATATCTTTCAAAGGAGCATATTTCGAATCTAAACAAATGGAATGAAAACAAGGAGGACTAGATGAGGAAATGGAAAAAGAATTATTTGAGTAATTGGATGATTAGACCGTTGAGCAAATCGAGATCTCATCGTTGGAAGGGGAAATGGACAGCTTTGTGAAAATTAAGATTGAGCCCCAATCCAATGATTAATCAATCCCCACAGAGGAAGATGATGGTTCCCATTTCCTGAATTTAGATCTTCAATTAATTACTGTTACAAGCACATCGACAAAGAAAATATTAGTTGAAGATATCATAGAGTAAATATTCAATTCCCAATGGAAATTAACTACTATGTACAATACTTTCCTGGTACAACAAATCCCTAAAGGAATTTCTAATGTGAAATTTTTTCAATTTTTGTTAAAAATAGGGAGTATTTACAAGCTAAGTCCCATTTCTCAAACGGAATAAAAATTGCATCCATAGAAAAAGAAGAAACACAACTGTGGGAGAGGCAATTATTGCAATGGTACCACAAACCAAAGCATACAAAACATGATGATGGAAATTACATAGGGAACCAAATAGGTGCTGCAACATCAATACATAGGTATTCAGTAAATCAACCATTTTTACTAAACGGGGTAATCAAGCAGCTATTAAATCACCACACAGGCGTACCAATTCCATAAATGGATCACCAATGAAGGCAATTACAAGCATGAGTGATGGCATAAAATAACAATTGTCGTAAATAGGTATGATCGACGAAAAGAGTGGGTAGTTATCAATGCAAGGAGAAAAGGAAAATTTTGAGAAAGGGATAAACGCCAAAGAGTAGCCTGGCACAAGGCTGATGGACGAAAAGTGATAGAACAGACTGTTCAAGAGTGCTGAAGTGAACACTAACACTCTTGTTAGACAATTTTGACAAGCCTTAAGACTTATTTTTTATTTTTATAGACACTAACGTACTAACTTGGTAATAAGTGTTTTGTTTCAGGGTATTTTCTCGGCACTTACACATTTTTCTTGACACGACCTCTTGACATTGCGACACAGCAACCAGATCACTCCAAGTACGCCCAAGCATGCTATGATGCGACATACCCCTTATATGTTACGACAAAATGGTCAGAATGTTAAAAATCCAAAATTGATAGGTTTGTCGCGACATAAGGGAGGCTATTTTGCAATGTAGGAGACAATCTACTGAAACTACAAGATTGACGGATTTGTCGCAACACAGGGCAAGTTACGTCGTGAAAAATTGGTACTGGAAGGTTGGTTGCGACATACCTAGGATACGTCGCGATATCGTATGTAATTTTTGCAAGGTTAACCCGATCCGACGATGAGATCAAATGCCCTTTACTCGATTTTTATCTTTAAAACCTTAATGTTTTTAAACCCATATATATAGTAACCTTAAGTTAAAAACATTTCACACCATTAAACACTATAAAACAACCTTTCAAAGTCTCTAATCCTTTCTTCAATAATTCTAGGGCATTGTCTTCAAGATTAAATCAAGGGACCAAGGACGATCAAAGCATTAGCAAAACAAGGCGAGGAAGTCGAAATCAAGGAGGTTTAAAAGTATTTTTTGCTCTTCTACTATTCCATTAAGTTTTGTTTCTCTCGTTTCAATTTTGCTAAAAATTTAGGAAAAATGCCTTCTAGAAAAAGAGCAATGACTCAGAAAATACAAGATGTCTCAGACTAAATTAGGTTTCATCATATTAATATCAAAACATACTTCCTAGAAATATGGTCTTTAAGCCGGTATCATCATTGGGAGCAATTTTATGTCACTCCTACTGGGAATGTTGTATTACCCATTGTTCAGGAATTTTATGCTTCCCTTAAAAATCAATTGATAAAAGGAGGAAATGGGGCAATCATAAAATGAGTCACTATTAAGGGAAAAGAGGTACCAATGACTCCGGTAGATATATGTGAGTTTTACAACATCCCGTATCATGAGAAAGATTCCATTGAAGATACAGATTTAGATCAATTTCAAAACATTGATATACACGAGGTCATTAGATATTTGACCGAGGATAAGGTATTTGGAACTTTAGGCCAGATACAGGAACACCGTCAAATTTTAATCAATCCATAATGTTTCCAATAGATAAAATGTAGATGCAATTTATTGCAACTAGGATTGCTCTTGCCTTAAATGTATCTAACGTAAACACTTTTCGAGCTATTGTGTTATACAATATTTTGTAAAAAAAACAAGTTTGTGCAGGGCGATTGATATTTAGGGAAATGAAGCAATGCACACAAAGCCAAAAAGCTGGGCTTTACTTTCCTCATTTGATAACTGCAATATGTATAGATAGAAAGGTATTATTAATACCAAATGATATGCATAATATGAGGAAATGAGCATGCTAGTATACATGATAGATGATAATTTTGAAATTAGGTGGAATTGCCAACTAGTACCCATCTTTTAAGCCTTATGACCTTTTTGATAAGCCATATTATAAGCCGTTGATCGTGCTATGAACATCACAGTAATTGTGCAAGTGAACACTTGTCGATGTAAGTATAGTTGATAGGCTTAAAATTATCAGATATCAATCCCACAGAGATGGTTGTTTATGTTTATAATTGTTGATTCAATTAAAGTTAAAATAAGAAAAATTGTATGAATAATTTTAGATAATTTCAGAGTAAATATTACAAGACTGTAATAAAATATGTCGTAACAAATTAATAAGAAATGAAGTGAAAGTTTGAAGATAATTTGTCGATGCAATTTAAGAAAATTAAAGAAGTAAAAACAATGATAATGGAATGGGGGATCCTTAACATGAGAAGTTGGCAAACCAGTATATGTGACCACAAGGTAAATAGAAGATAAATTGTCGCCGTAATTAAGCTTAATGAGATCTTACCAACTTCGACTTTCCTGTTTATCAAAGACCCAAATACTCATATTAACCACTGCTTCCACTGCTATCAATGCTTTGCATTCAAGAACAAGTGGCCAGAATTCCTTCATTCCCCAAGAAACTTCCATTGTCTTGCTTGTTAATTTAATTTGTCACTGCACTTTCCAGTGTCAATAACTGCAATAGCTCTTACGTGATCGAGCAATTAAATTCAAAGATAAATAGATAAGAGAAAATTGAGCAGAAATCAAATTAGATCTAAAATTAAAAGGTACTTCCATACACATTTAACTTCATTAGAATTTATCAGCATTTGAGAAGAAATAAGGAACAAGTTGAAGCATTCTATTCCTATCCTACTAGAACTCTTCCCTAATGCTCCTCTTGTGTGCACTTAGGAACACTCCTCGTTAGGAGTAGGATTTGCCTTCTTGTCGCAACTAGTTCACCCTCCAAGAAACTAAGCTACCGTGGAGGCAAGCTTTCAGAAAAGATGAAAAATCGAAATGATATTTGTCACGACCTTCAAGATTCCTCCCCTCTTTTTTTTCTCTTTTTTTCTCATCAGTATTTGTCTTTAATGCTGAATACAGGTGTTCTTATTCAGATATAACTTCCTTACAGTTGTACAAGTTTGTTAATCCAGTTGTACATTCACGCAGATCTGATGCATTCAGCAAGCAGTTAAAGGTTGTTGCGACATCTCTGAACGAAAATTTAGATTTTAATTCGCTGCAACAACCTTGATATTCTCAAGCACTGGTACTTCTGGATATGTTCATGCGACAACATGTTTGGGTGCAATTCTAGATTCTAAATTGTGGTAACAACCTTGGACACCTTCCTACATTTATCTTTTGGGACAGATTCCTGCATTGACATCTTTAGGCGCAAAACTTAACACTAAATGTGGTGACTTTAGTAGCAAAAGTAGGACAAAATTAAAGAAAATCAAACCGAACATCACTAACTTAGAAAATGCAATTACTGAATATAAAATGCTAATAATGCATACTAAAGATGATATAGTGGGAACAAATTATAATTTAAATAAGGAGAAATTAATGGTCTTTTCTAATGTTATCACACCCCCAAACATGAGTTTTTACTTATCCTCAAGTAAACAAAAGCTAGCAAGGTCATAGCAAATGTCTTGTCGAAGCAATAATCATTCTAGCAACTTGAATTTTTTGAGATCCTAATGTATAAATTACATTCACATGATAGAAAATTACGCTGATAATTTATAGATATGAATAATCAAAACTGCAACTTCACCGATGCTAGCATCATGCTTTAAATCTTAAATTCTCTTGACCAACACAACATTTAATATTTAAACATATTATTTATTTTTTTATTTGATTGAGGGATATCGTTGCATTATTATACCCTTGTTCCTGAGAAGTAACGATGGGGTGCAATAAACCCCAGGGAGTATGTAATTGTGTCGACACACACTCTTGTAGTGACAACCTTTCGCTAGAGTACTTTTTCTAACACTTGCATTGGAGTGTTCCCCCTTGATAAGTCACAATGCACCCACATTGGAGTGTCTTTTATTAGTAGTTCTAATTATATATACATATTTGCAAATGACAAGCTATTCCAATATTCAAATAATGATACTAATCATTTATTACTAATGCAATTTCAACCATTCATCCAATAATAGAGGGATACAACATTCAATCACATTCATCCAATTCATGTATTAGCATCTCACATAATTCAAGAATTAAGCATAAAATGAAAAATTTGTAGCCATATTTTTCTTAACCTTGCATACTTTCATTAAACTAAAAAGGACAAAAATTTTAGAAATGTGGGTGTAATTGCATTTCCAATCGATATACATTCCTCCAACTTAAAGTCTACATTGTCCCCAATGCATTGACATTAATATACAAATATACATGGAAATGCAACTACAATGCAAATGCGTCGACAAATAAAATGCAGGGACAATTAAAATGTGATGACAATGCAATTACAACTACATGATGTGCAACTAAATTACGTACTGAATAAATTAAAGAGTAACTCAGTGATGTGCAGCCAAAGATGTGGCTGCTTTGGTCTTTTCTTCTTCTTGTGGCGCTCTTACTTGCGCTTCTTCTTATCCTTGTGCTTATGTTTTCGATCTATTGGCTCAACTGGGTCGGGACATTGCTCCTTCATAATTGGTTGTGTGTTAGCTTCATCAACAATGACATCAAAAGGGTGTATTTCATCAAGGGGTGCCACATAGGGCACTATAGCTAGAGGATTGAAATCCTCATTGCTGACTGTCACTGCCTTGACTTGATACTCTTCAGGTTGTACCAGTTCTTCATCAATTACTCCCAGATTTTTGGGTGTCACAACAAATTCTTCGAGCAAATCTATCGCGATAAAAATTTCTTCCTTCTATCCTTCTTTTCCTCCTCCTCTTCTTCTTTCTATTCCTCAATACCCATAAATGCCACAGTCGTTGTTCCTCATCAGCATTGGCTTCTATTTCAACCATATTTGCTCCTAGGCTGTTCGAAAATTCATCTTCAAAAAGGATGGAAATGTTGCGGAAGCAATCTTTAACATCTTTTGAATTCACGTCCTGGTTCTCATCATCAGATATATGGACCATTTGCGGAGAAGCAGTAGATTGGTCCTTCCCTTCCGAAGCAGCTCTTTCAATAAATGGCATTGCCTCCCTGATGATAGCAAAAAACACTAGGAAATCTAGCAGAGGATGCTTGCTAATGCTGTGTAATGTGCTAACAATTGCACTATTTCATGCCTTGATGTAGGCATAGAATAAATTTTGTGAGTGCTCCATGTCCTCAACTATGGCGAAAAGTTTGATTTACTGCATACTGATTCTGTCAACCTACTGCTTGATCTCTGTAATTTTCCTCCATAATTGAAGATCCGTGAGGCCACAAGGTTGTTTTTCTTCCTTCTCTGCTTTTCCCTTTCCTTTCTTTGGGGCAACTTCTTTCACCACAGAGGTCTCCTTCCCCCTTGTCATATGCTCTATCGATACATCATTGGTTGGTCCCTTATTGTCCAATAACTCCTCTCCCTCACGAGGCACAACACCTTATTGTCAACACAATTGCATTATAAGATAGGGGAATGGTAAAATACCTATTTGTTTGGTTGCACATTCTGCAATCTCTTGATGCAGGATTGCACCGACATTTATTCTATGGCATTCAATAATAGAATGGATAAGACACATTTAATCTAATGTCACCGTGGAACCGTGAGTTGAAGGTAATAATCGACAATTAATAAAGTGGAATCAGACCTTGCTTTGCACTGTGAGGAATCGATGATGCATGGTATAGTTATTGGGGTTGTTGCCTGTCCATATGGCACCATCAATGCGTAAATCACTCATTAACATGTCAGCACCCTCTTCAGTCAGTTGCTCTAGGACAGCGATATGTTCATCTTCCCCAACATCAATGTTATATAAGGCATTGATATGTAGCACCCTAGGGCACCAGTACCTCTCGAACAAAAACAAACTCTTGATCCTTATCAATCAAGTTAGCAGAAAATTCCCTAAAGAGGGATGCAGAGTATCTTTTAGGATGGGTACAAAACATTTCCCACCCTAGTCGCGAGATGGTCGAGTGGACTTCTTTACCCATAGTAAGAAGTAGTGACAACTAGAACCCCTGTTTTGCGTGACAGTTTCGCTTTAACATGATATCATGAAAGTGGTCCTTAGCAGCCTTAGTAAGGAACAAGACTGGTTTTTTGATCCGTAGCTGCTCATTATTGCGAACCACTACAACAGAAGATTCGACGGTAGATTTGGAAGCGGTTTTTTATCCTCTCGTTCGTTTCATGATTCTATGATATAAAGAGAATAAAAGTAGCAGAATATTGGAAAGCTTAAGAAGTGAAGTTTTGCAGCAACAATAAAGATCGTGGTTGTGGAGAACACCGTCGGCATAGTGGTGGGTTCTTATAAGGAAAGAAAAACGAAGATGAAAAAGCGTGTTGGTAGCCATTGCAAGGATAGGACATTATGTCTGCATCCAATAAATGCAATGATAAGGATTGTCTTTCTCCAAATCAATCTGACGGTTAGGGAGAAGGGTGAACCAAACATTATGATTCTTTCCTGAAATGATGCACTGTGATGAGTCAACAATTAATTTGGGTCGACAAGATGGTTTTTCTGTGCATCGACAAAAAGAGTAGCTTTTATTCCTGCAAAATAACTAGAGAAGATAATTGAAATAAAATAAACTACAAAAAGTAAATGGAATAAATGTAATGAAAATTAAGTAAATGTGACCAAATTAATGGTCTCCTTCTGCTCGTGGTCGTCTAGGCTTAGATAATACTTCAGCTATTGGCCATTTACCTTGAACTGAAGCCCATCATTTAAGTTTTTAATTATCACTGCACCATGAGGAAATGCTTCGACAACTTTGAATGGCCCTGACCATCTGGAACTCAATTTTCCAAGATGCAATTTTAAACGCAGATTAAATAAAAGGATCAACTGACCTGCAAAAAATTGTCACAGCAAGATGATATTATCGTGTCATCTCTTAGGTTTTTCTTTGTATATGGCATCATTCTCGTATGCATTTCGTTGAATCTACTCTAATTCAGAACTATCCAACAGTCTCTTTTGTCCAGCAGCATCATAATCCATATTTACTTGTTTAATTTCCCACATGGCTTTATGTTAAAGTTCCAATGGCAAGTGACAAGATTTACCAAACATAAGCTGATACAGTGACATTCCTAATGGTGTTTTATACGCTGTGCGAAGCGCCCACAATGCATCATTGAGCCTTAAAGACCGATCTCGTCTAGATGGATTTACCACCTCTTCAAGGATATTTTTAATTTGGCGATTGGATACTTCAGTTTGGCCATTCGTTTATGGACGATATGTGGTTGCCATTCAATGTTTAACACCATAACGTTTTAATGTGGTCACAACTTGATTGCAATGAAAATGAGTGCCTTGGTCACTAGTTAATGCTTTAGGTGTGCCTAATCGAGTGAGGACAAGTGAAAGTCATTTTAGATTGGTCTTTTGGCTTAATTGCAATCTTATAGCCAGAATAACCATCAAGGAAGTAGTAATAGGCTTTACCAGCAAGCCTGTCCAACATCTGATCAATGAAGGGAAGTGGGAAGTGATCCTTTTTTTTGTGGCAGCATTCAAACGACGGTAGTCCATGCAAACTCGCCAACTTGTAGCAATTTGAGTAGGAATTAATTCATTCTTGTCATTACTTACCACCGTAATATCACTCTTCTTTGGAATGTATTGGACTAGACTTACCCATGTACTATCAAAAATTGGGTAAATAATGCTTGTATCTAACCATTTGATGATCTCCCTTTAAACAACTTCCTTCATTTTTTCGTTTAACCTCCTTTACTGCTCAATGGACTGCTTTCCCTCATCCTCCAACTTGATTTTGTGCATGCAGAAAGAGGGACTAATGCCTCTGATATCTGCAATGCTCCAGGCGATGGCACGCTTGTGTTGCTTCAGTATTCGGATCAATTTCTCCTCTTGACTTAAGTTGAGATTTACAGAGACAATTAATGGTAGGGTATCTTTGTCACCAAGGAAAACATACTTTAAATGTGTTGGCAATGGTTTCAACTCCAAGGTTGGAGCTTTTTCAATAGACGGCTTAAATATAAAGACCTTTCTATTGGTCAGATCTAAGGATTCCATTTGCTAACCATGTCTAAGCTCAAAAATATTTGCTTCATCCTTGTAGTCATAATCAGTCGAGAATTTGTCTTCAGTTGTCACCATAAGTTCTTCTAAAGCTGTTGTACTACGCTTATGAAATTCTTCCGTAATTAATTTATCCAGTACATCAATATGGTGACACTCCTCTTTACTCTTGCAGGGAATTGTTTCAAAAACACTGAAGGTAACGTGTTCATATTGTGTTACATAATCAACTCGCCTTTGAATACGTCGATAAGAGTGTGACCCGTAGCAAGAAATGGGCGTCCCAAGATTATGGGCACCTCCTTATTAGCTCCGCAATCAAGAATAATGAAATTTGTTGGGAACACAAACTTATCAACTTGGACGAGAACATCTTTGATTTGCCCTTCAAGTTACGCCAAAGATCTATCCGCCAATTACAATGTCACTACATTGGGCTTCATGTGACCAATTCTCAATTTCCAGAATGTTGATAGTGGTATAAGGTTGATGCTTACTCTTAAGTCACAAAGAGCTTTTCCTAAGTAATGACTTCCGATGGAGCACGAAATTGTAAAACTGCCATGATCTTTCATCTTGGGTGGTAATTTATTAGTCAACGTAGCGCCGTAACCTTCTGTGAGCATAATTGCCTCGATGTTAGTTAACTTCTTTTTCTTAGATAAGAGCTCCTTTATAAATTTCCTATAGCTAGGAATATGTACAAGAGCATCAACAAGAGGTATATTAACATGTAATTATTTTAGGGTGGCCAAAAACTTCTAATATTTTGTCATTTTCTTTTTCCTTAAGTTTTGTGGAAACGAAAAAGGCATTGAAACATTAGGTTGTCATGACATAATTGGCTACGTCGACATTGGCAGTTGCATTGATAATTTTGTAGGTCGAATGGTTGGCATGGGAGTAATAACTGGTGGCTCCTCTTCATTTAGCTCTACTACTTCTTCTTCAGGTACTACTTTCCTCGTTGCTCTGCTTCATTTGTATCGACAAGTGCTGTATTGGAATTGCTACTTTGTTCAAAAATTTGCTTTCCACTCCAAAGAGTAATAGGTCCTTCCCCTTTTGAATTGGATTTTCAATATCTCTAGGTAAGGCACATGGTGGTCTCATGCTCATACTAGAAGTTAGTTGTTCTACCTATGCTTCCAACGCTCGGATGGAAGAAGAATTTCCCTGATAATAGCTTAAGTTCTTGTGATATGTTCACGCATTAGAGCTTTAAAGGCAGCTAATAGATCAACTCGTGGTTGAGAGTACTGTTGTTGCTGTTATTGATATTGTCCTTGCATATTCAAATTTGGCATTGCAGTCTGCTGTGGCTGTATACGAGCATGTGGCTGCATCTGATCATGATGTGCATGCATCTGATGACTGTGGTTGTAGTTTTGCTACTACTTATTGTAACTCCCTTGTCGAAAATTTTCTTGGCTTGAGGAATTTCCATATCAAAAGGTTGACACATTTTGATTCCCCAAGGTTTTTGATACCTAGTTGAACAGTTATAGGAGTTATCATACGAATTTCCTCTGATGTTATTGACATAAAACGCATTTTCTGCATGCTGTGGGCAATCCTCGTAGATATGATTGTCATCGTAAATTTCACAACAATATACCGTAACATCCATTTGTTGGGCAACACAAATAAGAGCAACTTCACTTGTCCCCTTCATGTTTTTAATCATGTTAGCCAACAAAGATACCTGTGCACTCAAAGCTGATATGGCATCTAGTTCAATAACTCCAAGATTCGTTTTTACTTGAGCTGCTCGAGAAATTGGGTATTGAGTCATTCTGAGCGATTCTTTCCAAAATTCTTATATCTTCATCATAGGTGCAGTCCAACAAAGGACCGTTTGTAGATGCATCGACAAGATTTCTTGTCTACGCATTTAATCCATTGTAGAAAATTTTGATTTGCATTTCTTGTTGGATTCCATACATGGGACAACATCGAAGCAAAGTCTTCTAACGCTCCCATATGGTATGTAGATTCTCATAATCCAGCTGGTGATAAGCAATAATATCATTCCTCAATCGAGAATTCATCGTGGGTGGATTAAATCACAAAACAAATTGAGTTGCAAGTGCATTCCACGATGTAATCGATCCGGCAAGTAATCCAAGGAACCAGGTATGAGCTCTTCCTTACAATGAATAAGGAAACAGTTGCATATTGCAAGTGTCATCAGGAACACCGTGCTGACTAAAGAAGCACATATTAGTAGAAAAGATTTATGATGCTCTCTCGCATCTTCATGAGGCAAACTAGCATATTGCCATTCGAATTTAACATTTGAAACATAACCGATTTTAACTCAAAATTTCCAGCTTGGATAGCTGGTCTAACAACCCTTGGTTGCAAATCATCTAGCCGAGGAACAACAAAGTCTCTAATCGTTTTGTTTTCCATTTGTTCTTCTTGTGGCAGCGGTGGGTTGTTTAAATTTTGTGGCTATATTGGAGGGACAGGATTTTGTGGCGGCAGCTGTGGTATGGCATCATTTCTAGTCAAAGCCATATTCCTTTATTCTTGTCTTCTCCTTCGAATGGTTCCCTCGATCTCTAGATCTAAGCCAACAATATTTTTAGGATTTTTCCTAGTGGTCATAAAACACCTACAAGAAAATTAAAAATGAGTCAACAAAAATTGAAACAAATCAGTAACAAATAAAAGTTAAGAAATAAAGAATAATTGCAACTACAAAAATAAACATCAAACAAACGCTATCCCCGACAACGACGCCAAAACTTGATCGCACTACAAATGTCACAGCAATTATGCAAGCGAAACACTTGTCGATGCAAGTATAGTTGATAGGTTTAAACCATCAAATATCAATCCCATAGAGATGGTTGTCTATGTTTATAATTATTGATCCAATTAAAGTTAAAATAACAGAAACTGTATGAATATTGTCAGCGAAATTAAAATAAAGAGTGCAGAAGGGAATGGATTAAACTGTCAGAGCAAATATTGCAAGACTGTAATAAAATATGTCGAAGCAAATTAATAAGAAATTTAGTGAAAGTTTGAAGATTATTTGTCGATGCAATTTAAGAAAATTAAAGAAGTAAAAACAATGATAATGGAATGGGGGATCACAGACTTAATAAGTCGGGAAACAACTAAATATGACTACAAGGTAAATAATAGATAAATTGTCGCCGCAATCAAGCTTAAAGAGATCTTACCAACTTCAACTTTCATGTTTATAAAAAACCCAAATACTAACATTAGCCACATCTTCCAGTGCTAGCAATGCTTTGCATTCAAGTGCAAGTGGCCAAAATTCCTTCGTTCCCCAAGCAACTTTCGTTGTCTTGCTTGTTAATTTAATTTGTCACTGCAATTTCCAGTGTCAGTAATTGCAATAGCACTTTCGTGATCAAGCAATTAAATTCAGAACTAAACAGATAAGAGAAAATTAACTAGAAATCAAATTAGATCTAAAATTAAAAGGTACTTCCATACACATTTAACTTCATCAGAATTTATCAGCATTTGAGAGGAAATAAAGAACAAGTTGAAGCATTCTATTCCTAGCCTACTAGAACTCTTCCCTAATGCTCCTCTTGTGTTGCACTTAGGAACACTTCTCATCAGGAGCAAGATTTGCCTTCTTGTCGCAGTCAGTTCACCCTCCAAGAAACTAAGCTGTCATGGAGGAAAGCTTCCAGAAAAGATGAAAAATCGAATTGATATTTTTTACGAGCTTCAAGATTCCTCCCCCTCTTTTTTTTCTTTTTGTTCATCAGTATTTATCTTTAATGCCAAATACAGGTGTCCTTCTTCTTCAGATCTAACTTCCTTACAGCTGTACAAGTTAGTTAATCCAGCTGTACATTCATACAGATCTAGTGCATTTAGTAAGCAGTTAAAGATTGTCCAGACATTTCTCGACGCAAATTTAGATTTTAATTCGCTGCGACAACCTTGATATTCTCAAGCACTGGTACTTCTGGATATGTTCATGCGGCGACAGGTTTAGGCGTAATTTTGGATTCTAAATTGTGGTGACAACCTTGGACACCTTCCTGTGTTGATCTTTTGGGATAGATTCTTGCGTTGACATCTTTAGACGCAAAGTTGAACACTAAATGTGTTGACATTAGTAGCCAAAGTAGGACAAAATTAAAGAAAATTAAACTAAACATCACTAACTTAGAAAATGCAATTATTGGATCAAAAATGCTAAAAAAACATATTAAACATGATATAATGGGAACAAATTATACTTTAAATAAGGAGAAATTAATAGTCTTTTCTAATGCTATCAGCCTCTTAAGCGTGTATATCCTTTTCTTTGGTCCTATTTTACATTAAAATAGACGTATGACCATATGTATTGAGGGTAAGTAGAAACATTATGGTGGAGGTTGTAAAGTAAAATAGGGAAATCATTAAATATATGAATTTTAGTTTAGCTAAAGAAGAGAAAATAGTGAAAGAAAATAAAACAGAATATGAGTAGAAACGAAAAAGAGAGAATCATGGGTAAGGAAATGTGTGAAGAGTGACAAAATCATTAAGTCATCAAAAGTAGAAAAAAGAGAATCTTGAGAAACAAGGAAAAGAAAGTACTCATAGGCTAGCTAAAAGGATTACTTTATAATTGATTTCCTACGATGTAGAAATAATGAAGGTGAGAGAAGGAGAAATAAGGAGGTGATATAGAATGGGATATATAGGGTAAGAATTAGGAATAATACATTGTGGCAAACTATTTTCGAGTTTTGTAACCTCTTTTGTTCTTAATTATTCTTTGAAAATCATAACTTGTCCTAAGCCTCAACACGTTACAAGCCGAAAAGCCCTATGTGACCTAAACAACTCTCTGCATGGATAGATGTGGAAATTGCATAATCCCATTATAATTGTCTGTATTATACTGGGATAACCAAAGTACTTATGTTACGCATTGATGGAGTTATATCAATAGAACTTTAATATTTACATTTCTTGTGACGTACTGAACTTATATTTTTTTTACTTAGAAATAGTAAAGTTGCTCACTCATCATGTTAGAATTATAAAAAGATACATAAAGCCTAGAGTAGATGTTAAGAACCTAATCTTTTTATAATAAAAGTTTCAAGCTCATTTATCTTTCTTTCTTTGTTGGTTGATTTTGTTTTCTTGTTTGTCTGAGGACAAGCAAAGACTTAAGTCTAAGAGAGTTTGATCTGTCGATTTCGTACCTAGCAGATTTAACTAGTTTTCACATTTGAAGAGCTTGAAATCAAGTATTTTTCCTTATGTTTTATGGATTTTAGTTTTGTTTTGTCTTTTGAATAAATTATGCTGAAAAGGTTATTTTATTGCTTTCAAGGCCAAATAAGGCCTAAAGATTAGCTAACCTACTTCGTGAGTGCGCAGTAGACTAACAACAACTAAGCAATAGTGATACTGACCACTTTGTCATGACATAGGGAGCTCTATGTCACAACAAAGAGGCCAATAGTGAATAATCAATAAACTGCTTGCTTTCTCGCGACACTGGTCCTGGTGTGTTTTCGTCTTCATAATGCGACTTAAGCACGAAGGATAGTAGCTGACTTAGTTAATGAAAATGACCAGCCAAGGCTATAATTAGGGCTTTTAGCATAGGGGTTAAACCCACCGTTTATTAGTTTTTAGTTTTATTTTGTATTTTCGTTTGGAATGAGATTGTAGAACTCGCATAAACATTCAAGGAATTTTTCACGATAGATTGCTAATACAATTCGAGTTTCTTTTTCATTCTCTTTATTCAATTATATGTTTTCCTATATTATTGTTTTAATGACGATCAAGAAAACCATGAGATACTAATTCCATTTTTGGGGAATTAGGGAGTGGAAGTATGAATATTTAATTATTGTTTAACAAGGATTGTACATTTTGGATCAGCTGCTTAGGAAAGAAGAACATCAAACAAACACTAGGCCTAACAACCTTAGTACATCATTTAGGTGGGAATGAACCCAAAATTGGTATTGCCCAACTGTGAACACCTTTTCCCCAAACTAGTTTAGACTGTGAAATCTAGCGATAAGTAGTCTTTATCGACTTGTTATACCAGAGGAAGATTGAGAGATCCAACTGGGGTAGTGACTAGTTGATTGAAGGAAATCCCCAAAACCTAACGATTGAAGAACTCATATAGAAACGACCTAATATCCCCAAAGTCGTTTATAAGATTTTCTACATCTCAATTCCTTTCTTTTATTTCTTTTCTTTTTATGCTTTTCAAAATAAACTCTTTTATTATTCTTCATACTATAATCCTTAAAGTGAGTACTAATTACTTTTAATCTTTGCAAGAATCTAATTTATTGTTGTTTCATGCCTCCTTTGGGTACGATCCTCGAAATACTACCAAGTGTTTTGTTGTACACACTATATTTATAACCTGACCCGTATACTTGCGAAAAGCCTAAAATCTACACCGAACAGGAGTACGTTTGAGGACGGTCAGATAACCACCATGAAGAAGAGGACTTTCACGATCAATCAGGTAACTTCTTTCCTTACTACTTATGGGGATACACATTGAGGACAATGTGTTTTCTAAAGTGTGGGGGTAACATAGGAATTTTTTGATATAGTTTTTAATTTTGATTTGATGTGTGCTGGAGCTTGTTGAAATACAAGTGATTGGTTAGGAGTATGTATAGTAGGTTGATTGTATTTGTTGATAAATTTGGCATGATGATGAGGAAATTTTAAACTTTTGAGCAATAAGATTTGAAATTCTATAGGTTACATTAAGTATAGATAGAAAAGTATTATTAATACCAAATTATGTGAATAATGTGAGGAAACAAGCATGCTAGTATATATGATAGATAGTAATTTTGAGATTGTATGATTAAATTGATATTTATGCATATTGAGGTATTTAGGGATGACCTAAGGCATTTTTTGGTTACGTTTTGAGCTAAAAAGCCAAACCCTTTTCTGAATTTTCAACTAGTACCCATCTTTGAGCCTTATGACACCCTTCTTGATGAACCACATTACAAACCTCTAAGCCTTAAACAATGACTTCTGTGTACTCTTTTCTTTGGTCCTGGGTATTTTAATCGAAACTGAGTTTGTTGTCACGACGTAGCCTCTCTACATAGCGACAAGGCAACCAATCTACCCCAAGGATGCATTGGCATGTTATGATGCGATATACTTGATTGTGCTATGAACGTCACAGTAAAGATGTTCAAGCGTACACTACCGATGCAAGTATAGTAGACAGATATATAACCTGTCGGATATCGATCCCACGAGGATGGATGTTAGTTGTCTATAATTTTCGATTCAATGAAGAAGTAAATACAATAAAATTGAGAGATTGATTTGTCAAAGCAATAATGTAAAATAAAAATGAAATGTAACAATAATGAAATGGGGTTCTTGACGTGAATAGTTAGCAGAAAACTAAGTGTGCCTCACAAGGTTAAAAATAACATGTAATTGTCGCTGCAATAAGGCATGAAGATTGTCTTACCAAACTTGGCTTTTCTATTATATCTAAGACTTAAATATGCACACTAACCACACCTTCTAGTGTTGGCAACGCAACATATTCAAGAACAAGTGGGTAAAATCCTTCAATCCCTAAGCAACTTTCGTTATCTTGCTTGTTAATTTAATCTATCGGTGTACCTTCCAGTGACAGTGACTGCAATAACACTTCCGTCGTAAAAACAATCAAAACTAAAGATTAAACAGTAAAAGAAAGCTTGAATAAGATATCATTTAGTCTAAATATCAAATGTACTTCCATAAAACTTGAAATAACATGAATTACCAGCGTTTAAGAAAGAAGAATAAAAGAAAAACTGAGGCATTCTATTCCTAGGCTACTCAACTTACTCCCTTACTCTCCTCTTGTGTCGCACTTATGATGCTCCTCGTTAGGAGCAAATCTACCTCCTCTTATGCATCAAGTTGTCCTTAAGAAAGTTAAGTTGTCATGGATGTAAGCTTTGAAAACTTGGATTTAGAAGAAAATCAAATCCGAAAGAAGAGAATACTCTTTATCTCTCATTTTCATCGGTATTTAATTGTAACTGCACAGTATAGGTTCCTTCCCTCTAGATCTATCATTTTCTGGCCGTACTAATTGGTTACACCAGCTATACAACTCATGCATTTCTAGTGTGTTAACCAGACAACTATCAGATGCTGGGACAATTCTGGGCGCAATTCTGAATCCTCTTATGCATCGACAACTCTAGACAAATTCACACAGTGATAATTCTAAACGGTTCCTGCAACGATAATTCTAGGCGTAATGCTAAATAGACTAATGAAGCGACATCAGTAGTAAAAATATTATAAATTAAAAGGCAATTAGTCAGAGTTCCATTGAGTTAGAAAATGCAATAACTAAAGTAAAAAAATGCTAAAAATGTATGCTAAAGATGACCAAATGGGAACAACTTAAAACAATAAGTAGGGAGAAATCAATGGTTCTTTCTAGTACTATCGCACCGCCAAACTCGAGTACTCGAGTTTTTACTTGTTCTCAAGTAAAATAGAAATTAGTAAAATTATAGCAAAATTTTAACAAGGCAATGATCATTTTAGCAACTTGAATCATCTAAAACCCCAATGAATAAATCACATTTAAATGACAATATTGCACCGACAATTCATAAGCATGAATGATTACAATTGGAACTTCATCAATACTAGCATCATGCTTTAAATCCTAAATTCTTTCTACCAAAACAAAATTCATTGTACAGTAATATATATATATATATATTTATTTATTTATCATTAAATTTTATATTTTTTCTTTTTATTTATTATATGTTGATTAATCCTTAATTTAATTATATTAAATATTTTTATGATTGCATTTCATATATTTATTCATTGATTTGTTATTTATTTGTATGACATATTTTGTGCCTTGAAATTAAATACATGTCTTATTGTATCTTTGACTTAATTATTTTAGATTTTTCTCATATTTGTATTTTATATATATTTATTGTTGCTTATATTATTAATTAGTTAAAATTTATTGTCATTATTACATGATTATATTGTTCTTTTATTTAATATTATAACTATAATTATTTTTTGTGTTATTAATTATATTTGATTGTCATCATTTAATTATTTATATTCATGTATTTTATTATTTTGCCATTATAATTGTAAATTATATGCATACTCATTCATTTATTTTTGCATGACATTTTAATTTTTTTAAAAAAGATACATAAATTGTTTTCAAAAATCAAGGCAATATTTTTTATTTCGGGAATTTGAGAGAATTATGCCCTAACTCACTAGGTGTGATTTTCTCTTTAAACCGAGATAATTGAATACCATATTTAAAAATTAAAATATACGAGATTTTAGGATAATAATTAAGAATACTTGTTATTTTCGAAAATTCGAATTGTTATGTCCTAACTTACTGAATGTGATTTTTTTTCAATTAATTCGAGATAACGAGCTTTGTTCGTATAATTTAATTTTTTTTAATAAAATAATCATGATTTTCATGTATTTAAATATCACAATTTAAATTTTCTCGAGTTTTTAATTTTCAACAAATAAACTTTAAATAATCGATTAGGTATCAATTTTTGGGTGTGTGAGGGTGCTAATCCTTCCTCATGCGTAACCGACTCCCGAACCCGTTTTATGGTTTCAAAGACCAAAATTGTTATTTTAATGATTTTAAAATTTTTAAGGTGATCCAATCACACCTATTTAAAAAAAGTTGGTGGCGGCTCCATTTTCGTTTTTCAATATATAAGTCAACACTTTTTTCAAAAAAATGGTTTTGACGGCTTGACAATTCCACTGAGGACATTTTTTAAAGGGGGTCAAGCCACAAGTCGATTATTTTTTGTCTTTTTGTTGAAAATTTAAAATTCGATTTAATTTAATTTGTGATCCTTTGTATGTTATTTTTGTTTTATTATGTTGCTTTGCATTTTTGTATGTTGTATTTAATATGTAATATTTATATTTTTGCATACATTTGCATTTGTTACTACACCTTCTATGTGGAAGTATGAAGCTACTCCTTAATGAGGTTTTCGCCTTCGTGCAGGATAGTGGATTGCTTTCGAGATATATCCGTACCTATGTTTTCATCTGGTTTTCACTTCCGTGCAAACATATGGGAAATGTGTCCTCCTGAACCGAACTCGTCCGTATGAGCCTATATATGGGTGAGGATTGAGGAATCTGCTGGTTTGGATACCCTAACTCTAGAACTCAAACTACATATAGTCAACCCTAAGTGTCTATCCTTGGTAGAGCCTTGCCAAACTTTTAGTGATTACCCGAAATAGATGCGTAGGTTCTTTGTTTATGCTTTTAATTTTTTGTTAAATTCTTACAATGATTGTACTAACTTGTTTTATTTTTATCTCATTTGCATTACATCTTCATATTAGGAAAGGTATTGATTTAGGTTCATTTTCTAGTGGATAGTTGCTCATGGAAAAAGGGTATCCTGATAAGGTGGAGGAAAATGTGGTCGTGCGCATTTGTCAGAGGCTAAGCAAGTCGAGAAGGGTGATAGCTTGGCTGATAGATATGTATCAGATTACTAGGATTTTACTCGGATTAGTGCGAATCAAAATAATCTGCAGGAGTTGAAAGAGTTATGGGATTAGTGGGATGACAGAATGAAACAGACTTTCTACTGTGAGTATGAGGATTTATCGTATTTACTTTATATTAAGGTAGACAAGCATCTCTTTCGAGCCCTTGCACAGCAGTGGAACCCGACCTACAGTTGTTTCACCTTCGGGAACATGGACATAGTGCCTACGATCAAGGAGTACACCTCTTTGCTTTGTTGCCCAAAAATTTATGTAAACAAGATCTACTCGAGAGTTGCTAGTGTGCTAACTTTTCTTAAGAAATTGATGAATATTATGGGGATGAGTGAGTAATGGGTTACAGCTCGAATTAAGGTAAAAGGCGATAACAAATATATCACTTTGAAGAGCTTGCGAGATTTGATTTTAGTACATCGGACACAAAGAAAAGGGTGATATATTTGCTCTTAGTTTATATGGATTGGTTGTCTTTCCTAAGGCGTTAGGGAATATAAAGGAGGCACTCACTGATTTATTCGACTGGTTAGATAAAAGGGTCACACCTATTCCGATAATTTTGGCTGAGACTTTTAGGTCATTGAATGCATGTCGAAGGGAAGGAGAAGGAAGATTCATAGGTTGCGCACTGCTATTAATGGTTTGGGTCCATAGTCATTTCTGAAAGGTGGAAAAGGTCTCCTATTGAGTATTTTCTGAGAGTTATTCCCCTTTGAGAGAATTTGTGACTACGTAGAGGCAAGAGAATGTTTCTGAGGAGAAGTGGATGGCGATACTCCATAGTCTTCGAAAGGAAGACATCGAATGGAAAGCACCATGGTGTATTCTTGATGAAATACTTTATCGATGTGGATATTTTGATTGGGTACCACTACTTGGGATATGGGGAGTTGTAGGATATGCTCTTTTGTTAGTGATGAGACAATATAGATCAAGGTAGTTCATCCCAGTGACACAAGGTTTGGCTTAGTGTGAGTTTGCGTATAAGGGTGAGAGCAACAACAAGAAGGTTCGAGAAATATCGAATGCTTGGAATCAAGTTCACATAATGAAGACATTTGCTGCAAATCCCATGACAACCCCTGGAGTATGATGAGTGGAGGAATAGAAGAACTAATGACAACATCCCTATGCCAAATCTAGAAAATGTCTGCCCAGTTCAAGAGCATTTACAAGTAATTCCATCAGAATTAAAACCCATAAAGCAAAATTTTGAGAAAAAAAGTTCTGAGTTGGGAAAGGATATAGAAAAGCTGGATGTTGTAACTGGGGTTAGATGTTGATATCCAAAGATTAGAGGCTGAAAAGTCGAGGAAAGGAAAGAGAAAGGTTGAAGAGGAATTGGTTAGTTTGAAGGACTACAAGAAGTTCCGTCTGATAATGAGAACCGTTGGGTTAGGTAAGACATCAGAAAAATGGTAACAAGAAATTCAATAGGAAAATATTCGAGTGAAATAGTGGAAGAGAAAGTTTCAAGATGCTCAAGTCCAAGAAAATGCCATGAAGAGTAAGTTGTTGGAAAGTCAATTAGAGAAAGCTGAGTTGAAAGGTTGAGTAAGTAGGAGGAGTCCTTGCATAGGCATCGTAGTCGTAACTCTATAATCGAGTTGAGGGCAAGTCATCTAAGAATGAGGAGCTGAAGAAGTGAGTAGAAGAACTTGAAACTTCATTGAAAAATTGCGAGATCTGGATTGAGTTCCTTGAAAGAAACTTAGAGACAAATGATAAGCAACTTCAGCACTCTCAAAGGTAAGTCAAGATCGAGACCATATCATGGGTGAAACATTGAGTCAACTAAGAGAAGTGGTGGAATATTTGCAGACATTAACTATTTAAGTCGAAGTTTTGAGCTTACAATATGAATTAGAGTCTGATAAGGGCCAAAAGTTAGCATGTCTCCTTTGAAAGATTAAGACTCTAAGTAGTAGGGCAAGGCTTTGTATGTAATTTATCTTATGTAAAGACATTCATTTTCTGGTAAAGTTATTCTATTGGATTTCGATCAAGAATCAATACCTTTCTTGCTTATGCATACATGCTTTCATTAGCATTGCATTTCATTACATGTATTAAATTTCAAAAAAATAAAAATCCTCACATATTTAAAACATTCGTGCCTAGGGGAGTATTATCAACTCTGAATAAAAACTGAGAGAAAGCAAGATAATCAAAATAATGAGGGGAATGTTGAAAAATTTTGAGTGTTAAAACCATATCCAGAAAGGGAAATGGAGAGGGGAACCTAGCTAGAATTCGTTCTAACACCTTTGGAAGCATTTTTGGACAATTAGACTGTGGAGGAGCTTCTTGTAGTTTTTAGGACTTTTCCAGATTAATATGAAGAACACACTTTTTGCTGTAAGCCCGAGAGTAATAAGGATTCTTTTGTGAAGGGTACATGACCACTATCTGTTATTTCAATAAAAACGATTCATTTTGTTCATCCCATTTGGCAAACATCCTACTATTCTTTTCATTCATTTCATACCATAATCCATAATTCCTAAATTCATTTATTCTTTGTTCCTCTTTTGTTCATATGTCGGATCCCTTGATATCAATTATATGAGTTACGTTGTTGCCGACCTAGAGCCTCATTTTGAGCAGGATGTGTGTCCAGAAGAATCTTAGGATTTCAAAGATGCTCAATATTGTAATTTATCTCTTGATCTGTTACGGATGATTGAGCAAGGCGAGAAACAAGCCCTACCTCACAAAGAAACAATAGAAGTTGTGAGTTTAGGGGATGAAATTGAAAAAAAATAGGTGAATTTTGGGACCTATATCTCTGTGGAAATAAGGCGATATCTTCTTGAATTGCTTTGAGAGTTCAAAGATGTATTTGCGTAGTCCTATCAAGACATGCTTAGTTTAAGTACTGATATTGTGATGCACAAGCTCCCCATAAGAGAAGAATGTAAACCAGTCCAACAAAAGCTTCGAAGAATAAGGCTTAATGTATTGAGAAGGTCAGAAAATAATTTGATGCTGGTTTCTTACAAGTGGTTAAATATTCAAAATGGGTAGCCAACATAGTGTTAATTCCTAAGAAAGATGGGAAGGTACGAATGTGCGTGGATTATAGGGACTTAAACAAAGCTAGCCCAAAGGAAAATTTCCCTCTACTTCATATCTACACCTTAGTGGACAACACAGCAGGACATTCTTTATTCTCCTTTATGGATAATTTTTTCAGGTACAATCAAATAAAGATGCATCCTGGGGATATGGATAAAATCACATTTGTTACCAAGTGGGGAACCTTTTGCTACAAAGTCATTTCGTTTGGATTGAAGAATGTAAGGGCAACATATCAAAGGGCTTTGGTAACTCTGTTCTATGATATGATACACAAAGAGATTGAGGTCTATGTCGACGATATGATCGCAAAATCTCGAACAAGAGAAGAATGCGTAAAGGTTTTGAGAAAGTTGTTCTTAAGATTGAGAAAGTTCCAGTTGAAGTTGAACCTAAACAAATGTACTTTCGAGGGTACTTCAAGCAAGTTGTTAGACTTTTTGGTCAGTAGAAAAGGAATTGAGATCGATCCTGATAAGTTCAGAGCTATACAAGAGTTACCATCACCACGTACTCAAAAGGAAGTTCGAGGGTTCCTATGGAGATTTAATAACATTACTTGGTTCATCTCACAACTAACGGAGAAGTGTGATACTATCTTTCGTCTTCTCAAGAAGCACAACCCAAGAGTGTGAGATGATGAATGCTAAAAGACCTTTGACAAAGTTAAACATTATTTATCCAACGCTCTAATTCTAATGCCATCGAATCCGAATAAACCTTTGATCCTATATTTGTCCGTATTTGAAAACTCTATGGGATGCGTACTGGTCCATCATAATGAGTCAAGAAAGAAAGAAAGAGCAATTTATTATCTCAGCAAGAAGTTCACTGAATGTGAGATAAGATCTTCGTCAATCGAGAAATTATGTTGTGCTTTGGTCTAAACTACTCGAAGGTTAAGGCAGTACATGTTATATCATACAACTTGGTTGATTTCAAAATTAGATCCTCTTAAATTCATGATGAGGTCGACCACATTAAATGGAAGAATGGCTAGATGGCAAATGTTTCTCTCTGAATTTGACATAGTCTATGTGAATCAAATGGCGATAAAAGGGAGTGCAATAGTTTATTTTCTGGCTAGCATAGCTCTTGAAGACTATGAGCCATTAGAGTTTGATTTCGCAAATGAAGATCTAATGTATGTGGCGACCGCAAAAGAAGGGCACCAATGGAAAATGAATTTTGTTGGCGCTTCAAATGCCACTGGTAAAGGAATTGGGGTAGTTCTGGTATCCTTAGAAGGAGATAATGACCCTCTCACAAGAAAACTAGAATTTGATTGCACAAATAACATGGCGGAATATGAAGCACATATCATTGGTCTCCTTGCAGCTATAGAGTGCAAGATCTAGGTTTTAGAAGTGTATGGAGATTCTGCATTAGTAATTTATCAACTCAAGGGTGAATTGGAAATGAAAGACTCTAAGTTGATTTATTATCAGAAATTGGTTCTCTACTTAATTAAAGAATTTGAAGACATCACCTCCCATTACCTCTTACGAGTAGAAAACCAAATGGTTGATACCTTGGCCACCCTTACCTCCATGATTACGGTCAATAAACAAGAGAATATGAAACACATTCAAATGAGTATTTATGATGTTCCAACTCATTACTATAGGATTAAAAAGGGAGAAAAGGGTAATCATCCTTGGTACCAGGAAATATTGCAGTACGTAAAGGCTCGCAAATACCCTAGCAAGCCATCGAGAATAATAAAAGCATGTTGAGAAGGCTCGTAATTGATTATGTCCTTGATAGGGATATTCTGTACAAAAGGAGAAAGGATCAGGTTTTGTTAAGATGCGTTGACGCTATTGAGGTTTAGAAAATTCTAGAAGAAGTCCATGAGGGTGTTTATGGAACGCATACCAATAGTTTTACAAATGGTTAGGGATTCAGATATTATTGGTCAACCATGGAATGAGATTGCAATAAATATGCTAAGAAATGTCACAAATGCCAAATATATGGAGATAAAATTCATGTACCTCCTTCACCTCTTCATGTTATGACTTCCCTATGCCCTTTTTCTATGTGAGGCATGGATGCCATTGGGCCAATTCCACCAAAGGCTTTTAATGGGCATAGGTTTATTTTCGTGGTCATCGATTACTTCACTAAGTGGGTAGAAGCTACTTCTTACTCTAATGTTACGAAATCAGTGGTCAGCAAATTCTTGAAAAAAGAAATCATATGTCAGTATAAAATTCAACAAAAAAACCATATCCGACAATGTTTTGAATTTGAAGAATAGCATGATCGTAGAGGTCTATAGTCAGTTCAAGATCAAGCATCATAACTTAGCACCGTATCGCCTAAAAATGAATGGGAAGTGAAGGCAGCTAATAAGAACATCTGTCAGAACTTCTATACGCCTATAGAACGTCTGTCAGAACTTCTACTGGGGCAACACCGTTCTCATTAGTATATGAAATGAAGGTAATTTTGCCCATTGAAGTCAAGATTCCTTCTCTTCGAGTCTTATCAGAAGGCTAGATGAAGCAGAATGGATCTAGTCACCCTATTTGAGGAAAAAAGATTGAAAGTCATCCGATACGGTCAAATGTACTAAAAGTGAATAATGGGAGCTTATGACAAAAAGGTTCGCCCTAAGGAATTCCATGAGGGAGACCTAGTTTTGAAAAAGATTAGAGCTTTATATCACTCCTACGTAGTATACAAATTTTCATCATCCAACTGATGATACGCAATAATGTCATTTCTAAGACAAGCATTCATAGTTGGTGGGTTGAAACATAAAACAAATTGAGTTGTGAGCGCATTCCACGACGTGATTGATCTAGCAGGTAATCCAAGGAACCAAGTATGAACCCATCCTTTCAATGAGTAAGAGAATAGTTGCATTTTCAAGGCGTCATCGGGAACGACATGCTGACTGAAGAAAGCACAAATCAGTAAGAAAGATTTAAGGTGCTCTCTCGCGTCTTCATGTGGCAGTCCAGCATACTGCCCATTAGAGTTTAACATCTGGAACATGACTGGCTTTAGTTCAAACTTTCCAGCTTGAATAGCTGACCTCACAACACCTGACTACAAATTATCCAAAATTGGAACAACAAAATTTCGAATAGTTCGATTTTGCATCAGATCTCCTTGCAGCAGCGGTTGATTATTCATGTTTTGTGGTTGTATAGGAGGTATAACAGGATTTTGTTGCGGTAATTTTGGTATGGCTGCATCATTTCCTGGTAAAGCCATATTTCGCTGTTCTTGTCGTCTCCTTCAAATGTGCATTCAATTTCAGTATCTAAGCTAACAATAACTTCAGGATTTCTCCAGGTCATAAAACACCTGAAAGAAAAATGTAAAAGTAATGAAAAAAAAGAAAATAAGTTAGTAACAAATAAAGATTAGAAAATAAAGAATGAATGCAAAAACAAGAATAAACATCAAACTAATGCCATCCCCAGCAACGGCGCCAAAACTTGATCACGCTATGAGCTTCACAGCAAATATGTGCAAGCATACACTGTCGACACAAGTATATTAGATAGATATATAATTTGTCAGATATCGATCCCACGAGGATGAATGCTTGTTGTCTATAATTGTAGGTGCAATGAAAACGTAATGCAATAAAATTGTGAGATTGATTTGTCGAAGCAATAATGCAAAATTAAAAATGAAATGCAACAATAATGAAATGGGGTTCCTGAAGTGAATAGTTGGCAGAAAACTAAGTGTGGCTCACAAGGTTAAAAATAACAGGTAATTGTCACTGTAATAGGGCACGATGATTATCTTACCAAACTTGGCTTTTCTATCAGATCTAAGACTTAAACATGTGCACTAACCACACATTCTAGTGTTGGCAACGTAACATATTCAAAAACAAGTGGATTAAATTCCTTCAATCCCCAAGTAACTTCCGTTCTCTTGCTTGTTAATTTAATTTTCGCTACACCTTCTAGTGACAGTGACTGAAATAACACTTCCTTGGTAAAAACAATCAAACCCAAAGATTAAACAGTAAAGGCAAGCTTGAATAAGATATCATTTAGTCTAAATATCAAATGTACTTCCATACAACTTGAAATAACATGAATTACTAGCATTTAAGAAAGAGGAATAAAAGAACAAATGGGGCATTCTATTCCTAGGCTACTCAACTTTCTCCCTTACTCTCCTCTTGTGTCACACTTAGGATGCTCCTTTTCAGGAGCAGATCTGCCTCCTCTTCAGCGTCAGGTCGCCCTTGAGAAAGTTAAGCTGCAATGGATGCAATCTTTGAAAACTTGGATTTAGAAGAAAATCAAATCTGAATGAAAAGAATCCTCTTTCTCTCTTATTTTCATCAGTATTTAACTGTAGTTGAACAATACAAGTGCCCTTCCCTTTAGATCTAGCATTCTCATGTCGTACTAATTAGTTACACCAGCTGTACAACTCACGCATTTCTGGTGTGTTAACAGATAGCTGTTAGATGCTGCGACAGTTTTGGGTGCAAATTTGAATCCTCTTCTGCATCGACAACTCTAGACAGATTCACATAGCAATAATTCTGAACAGGTTCCTACAGCGACAATTATGTGCGCAATGCTAAATAGACTAATGCACTGATATCAGTAGTAAAAATATCATAAATTCAAAGGTAATTAGGCTGAGTTCCTTTAAGTTAGAAAATGCAATAACTAAATTAAAATTGCTAAAAATGTATGCTGAAGATGACCAAATGGGAACAACATAAACAATAAGTAAGGAGAAATCAATGGTTCTTTCTAGTACTATCAATACCTCTTTGTATGTTGCGACAAAGGGGTCAGACTGCTGAAATTTCAAAACTGATAGGTTTATCGCAACACTGGGGAGATACGTCGTGACAAAGTGACACTGAAGGGTTTGTCGCGACATACCAAGGCTACGTCGCAACATCGACTGCAAAATTTGCACTGTTGATCCGACTTGTTCGTGCAACCCAACGACTAAACCCTTATTTTACCTGATTTTTAACCCTAAAATGATAACATTTAACATCCCTTATATATACCACTTTAACTTAAACCTATTTCCTAACACCAAACACTCAAAACTCTTCCAAACCTTATCAATCCTTCATCTCTTTTTACCTTCAAAACCTAAAACCACAAACTCTAACATTCATCAAGAAGGCTCCATCCCATTATTCCAAAGCTCGATTCAATCTCACCGATAAGACACAAACTCGAAACCAAAGGTATTTCTCATCCTTTATTGTTCCATTAGTCACTATTCATCCTTGTTCAAAAGTGTTATAGATTACAATGCCTACTAGAAAACGCACCATTGTTCGAGAAAGCGATAGTGACTCGAATTATGAGAGCTTTGGGAATGCCCAAGTGGAAAAATATTTCTTAGCCCCTTATTCAAGAACAAGGCTTTAAGACGTCAATGGTTGTCTACAAAGAGATTTGGCCACGAGTAAGGTATCATCAATGGGAACAACTATGTGTTTCCCCAACAGGTAATGCTCTAGTCCTATCATTAATGAGTTTTACGCATCTCTTAAGGATGATGTTATTAAACGTAAAAATCTTGAGAAAGTAATTGTCCAAGGAAAGTATGTTCCGATTTTACCTTACAATATTTTTGAATTTTACAATGCACCATTTTATGAGAAAGATTATATTAGTGAGGTAGATTTAGATTTATTTAAGAATATTGATTTAAAGGAAATTGTTAGATTCTTAACACAAGGTAGGGGTAGTTGGAATTATAGACCTAAATTTGGCTCACCTTCAAATTTTAATTAGGTTATTATGTTCCCTGTTGCAAAGATGTGAATGCAATTCTTAGCCACTAGGATAGCACCAGCCCTAAATGTTTCTAACGTTAATACTTTTTGAGCTATTTTGCAGAAGAAACGAATTTGTATAGGATGATGGATTTACAAGGAAATGCAAAATTGTACAAAAAGTCAGAAAGTTGGACTCTTCTTTCCTCATCTAATAACGACACTATGCAAGAAGGCAAACATGCCAACGAGCGACAATGAGAAATTCCTTAAGCGAGCAAGAAGCATCATTGGCAATTCAAAATATAAACAATACTTTGAGCTTTAGCGAAAACAAATCAAGGAATGGAATTAACGAAGGAAAGAAAAGATGGATGTGCTAGCCTTTTTAAAACAAAAAGAATCTACAAGAGCTTGAAAAGGATATATAGGCAACATAGAAGAGAAGTTAGATGGCATGATTAGATGGATGTAGGAAACGGGTCAGTATTGAAGGAATTTGTGAGGATGAATGGGTTACCTACTCCAAACTATCCACCGAACATTTTTTGAGATGAAGAAGGTGTTGAGGACGAAGCTGAGTTGAGAGGAACCAATGTGGAGCAAGAATACCCTAACATAGAAGATGAGTATGAGGAATGTTCCAGCCTCAATACTCAACTCCCAAAGGACCGATGATTTAGAGTCCAGCAAGACAACAAGGTAGGAGCTCTCACCAAAAGTATTCCAGCAATGGCAAGGCTCCAATGGACCCTGAATCCGGCTCAAAGGAAGAGGACTGGAAATTTTTAGGGAGATTTAGACTTTATTTATTTTACAGACTTGTAATTTTGGATGATTTTTGGTTTTTGTTTTTTAAGACTTATATAATTTGTAAGAGTAGGATTAGAATTTATTTTGCATATATATGCCTTGATTTTTATGTAAGAACCCCACATTATGGAGACACAAAAATTTTGAGCCATTCAGGACAAAAGAGAGAAGGAAAACCATCATGAGATGAAGAGGACTTTCATGAACAATCAGATAACTTCTTTCCATATTATTTAAGGGGTTATACATTGAGGACAATGTGTTTTCTAAAATGTGAGGGGTAACATTGAAATTTTTGCATATAATTTTCATTTTTTAGTATATTTCCCTTTGATCTGTGCTTGAGCTTGTACAAATACAAGTTATTGGTTAGGAGCATGTATAATAGGTTGAGTGTATTTGTTGAAAATTTTAACACGATGAAGAGGAATTTTTAAATTTGTTAGCATGAAATTATTAAGTTCTATAGCTTACATTAAGTATAGATAGAAAAGTATTTTTGATGCCAAATGATGTGAATGATATGAGGAAACGAGCATGCTAGTATAGATGATAGATAGTAATTTTGAGAATTATGTGACTATATTAATATTTACGCATATAGAGGTGTGATTAGTTTTTTTTTACGACACAACAATTATGCAAGCATACACACGTAGATGCAAGTATAGTTGATAGACAAATTTATCAAATATCGATCCCACGAGGAATGGATTTTTAATGTCTAATTGTCGAAGCAATCAATACTGAAATTAAAGGTAATGTGAGTACTGATGTCAGTGCAATATGTTAGATCTGCACACTAAAATAGTCAATCAATGTCAACGCAATTAGAGTTAAACTTCAGATATTAAATGTCAGTGTACTGAAAATAAATCTAATTGTGTTGACTGTTGAATGCTAAATATTTAAATGCATGAAATATAAATGTGACCAAGTGTAAAGGGTAGAAATGGTTCACTGAATATTGCTAGTCGCAACGCTAGATGCGTTGACAAGGTAAAATATAGATGAATTGTCGCTGCAATGAAGTCCCTTTGAGTTCTTACCAACAACAGCTCCCTACTTAATCCCGACTCATATACAATCACTCCACCTCTTGGTGCAAGCAACGATGTGTATCCAAGAACAAGTAATTGGTATTTATCCCAATCCTGAGTAGCTCTCGCCTGTTAAACTAACCTGTCACCGCATCTCTCGATGTCAGCGTATTGCAATTTCACTCTCGTGTTTAGAGCGCTCAGATCAAAGAATAAACGGATAAGCAGTGTAAAGTAAGAATCAAAATGATCTAACAACAAAAGATACTCTCGTATTCATTTAATATCAACAAAATCCATCAAGTTTAAGAAGAATTAAAGAGTATAATGAAGCTTACTATCTCTAGAATACTAGGCCTACTCCCTAATTATTCCTCTTGCTCGGTATCAAGCACCTCTCGTCAGAAGTAGTTGCAAACTTGCTTCATCATCTCCCCGAATTCCAGCTCAAATCTTTAATTCATACAGAATTTTCAGAATTTAATCCTCTTGCTCTTGATGATTTCTTTTCTTTCTTTGTTCGTCTATTTATAGCCTTTAAATATTACAGACTTCAACCTCCATTCTCAGATTTAGATCTAGATTTTGTAGCTGTCAAAGTTAGTTAGAGTACAGTTGTGCACTCAAGCAGATTACGTATTTTCTTCAAAGATCTGCAGGTTGCCACTGCACTGCTACGCGTAATCTGATATTGTAATTACGGTGACACCTGTGTTATACCTGCGCTGGTGCTTTTAGATGTAAATTCAGGTTTATTCTACTCATTTGAGGTTCAAATTCAATGTGGCAACATCTCTTGGTCGTAATTCCAAGCTGATCTTATGGTTTCGTTCTACCAATATTAACCTTCTGGGTTGAGCTCTTGCACTGACAATATTAAGACGCAATATTTGGCCTGCTTGCATCAACATTAGTACAAAAATAAACAAAAAATAACAAAACTTTAAACTAATTATCAATGAGTTGGAAAATATGAAAAATAATTATAAAATGCTAATGATGCATGCTAAATGAAGTACAAAAGAGACAATTTAAACACTAAATTGAGAAGAAAATCTATGTCATTTGTAATACCATCAAGGTGTTTACGGATGACCTAAGGCATTGTTTGGTTGCATCTAGAGCTAAAAAGACAAACCCTATTTTAAATTTCCAATTAGAACCCATCTTTGAACTTTATAACCCTTTTTGATGATCCACATTACAAGCATCTAAAAGCTTAAAACGATGATTTGTGTGTACTCTTTTCTTTGGTCCTATTTTGCATGATAATAGACGTATGATCATATGTATTAAAGGTAAGTAGACACATTATGTGGAGGTTATAAAAAAAGAGGGAAATAGGAAAATCAATATAATATATGAACTTTAGTTTAGCCAAAAATAGAGAAATAGTGAAAAAACAAAAAGAAAAAGAAAAATGAGTAGAAATAAAAGAGGAAAATGATAAGAAAGCATATGAAAAGTGACAAAGTGATAAAGTCACCAAAAAGAAGAAAAAGAGAATCTTACTCAGGAAACAAAAGAATACTCATAGGCTAGCTAAAAGGATTATATTGAGATTTCCTAAATTGGAGAGAAAATGAAGGTAAGAGAATGAGAAATAAGGGGATGAGATTGAATGAGACATTAAGGGGAAGAATATGGAACAATATAGTGTGCCAAACTATTTTCATGTTTGTAATATTTTGTGCTTAACTTTTCTTTGAAATTCATACCTATCCTAAGCCTCAACACGTTACAAGCTGAAAAACCCTATGCGACCTAAACAACTCTATGCATGAATAGATGTGGAAATTACATGATTTCATTATGGATATCTGTATTATACTAGGATAATCAAAGTACTTGTATAGGCATTGATGGATTTATATTGACAAAACTTTGATATTTGTATTTCTTGTAACTTACTAAACTTTATTGTTTCTAAACAAAAATGGTAAAATTGCACACTCATCATGTTCGAATTATTAACGAAATATATAATGCCTAAAGTAGATGTTGCGAACCTAATCTTTTTATAATATAGATTCAAGCTCCTTTGCTTTTCTGTCTTGCTTTATTGCTTTCTTGTTGCTTTTCTTTTTTTTGTTTACTTGAGGACAAGCAAAGACTTAAGTGTGGAGGAGTTTGATCTGCTGGTTTTATACCTAGTAGATTGAACTAGTTTTCACACTTGAAGAGCTTGAAATTAAGCATTTTATTTATAATTCTATAGGATTTTACTTAGTTTTTACCTTTGAATAAATTGTGAAAACCAAATGCTAAAAGGTTACTTTATTGTCTTTAAGGCTAATTGAGGCCTAAATGTTATTTAACATACTTCATGAGTGTGAAGGGGACCTTTAGAAGTTGAACAAAAGTGAAGCTGATCACTTCGTCATGTAAAAGGATGCTCTACATCTCAACAAAGGGACCAGACTTGAAGATTAAGGGGATTGACTTCTTTGTCGCGACATACATAGGCTATGTCGCGACAATGCTTGCATGATTACACTAAGTACGGGACTGATTTCTTCGTCTCGACACAAGTCCTAGTGTGTCGCGACATTGACCCCTAGACACAATTTCTTCATTGAGTGAAGGATGTTTCGATCTTTACAATGCAACTTAAACATAGAGGACAATAGCTGACCTTGGGTTAAGGAAAAACAATCAACCAAGGCTATAAATAGGGCCTCTAGCACTAGTATTTCACACACACTTTTTAGCTTTTAGTTTTTACTTAATTATTTTCATTCTAGAAATGAGATTGTAACTTGTGTATAAACGTTCGAGGAATTATTTCTTGACAGATTTCCAATACAATTGAAGTTTCTTTTATTTCATTAAATAAATTTTATGCTTAGTTATATTATTTCTTTTTATAATGTTTAAGAAAACCATGAGGAACTAATTCAATTTTAGGAAATTAGGGAGTGGAAGTATGAATATTTAATTTTTGTATAAACAGAGATTTTTAATCGGATCAGTTGTTTGGGAAAGGAAGAGTATGAAACAAACACTAGGTCTGACAACCTTAGAAAATCATTTAGGTGGGAATGAACCCAAAATTGGTATTACCTATCCGTGAAAACCTTTTCCCCAAATCGGTTTAGAATGTGAAATCTAATGATAAGTAGTCTTTATTGACTTGTTATGCTGGTGGAAGATCGAAAGATTCAACTGGGTTAGTAACTAGATCATTAAAGAAAAATCCCTAAAACCCAATAATTGAAGAAATCATACTGAAGCGACCTAATCTCCCCAAAGTCGTTACATCTCTTCTTTTACTTAATGTATTTCTTTTATGTTTTTCACAACAAACTCTTTTATTTTATTCTCGTACTATAATCCTTAAACTTAGTACTAATTAATTCTTTTCTTTGTAGGGATTTAATTCACTATCACTTTAAGCCTCCTTTGGGTACAATCCTCAGAATACTACCAAGTATTTCATTGTACAATCTATATTACAACCTCACTCGTATACTTGCGAAAGCCGAAAACACATCCCAAACAAGACTGCATTCGGAGGCAATCAAGTTGGCATGCCTTAGGATTTGTGAGTACTCACTAGTGTATTTGTTATTTGTGAGCATATGGCTTAAGAAGTTCTTATTTTTGGAGTAAATAAGAGAGAGTTGAGCTTGTGTCTCCACTCAACGGGACTTTGAGGCGATATAAGGGAGCATGTGGCTTTGGCCCACTCATCCCGTGACTATTTCTGATATGTAAGAGTTTGGAGATCCGTTTATGCAATGTATGATCACATGTTTAAATATTTCCATGGATGTATTATGCCAATATAAGTGAATGCTTATAAGTTAAATTACGATTTCATGTGCCATATTAAATTTGAATTTTATTCATGGAATAGAATATGTTATTATGATTATAATATGTGATATTGTGACTGAAATTTTAATGCTTAATTTGTCTGGATTTATGCATGAATTAGGTGCGATTTACTTATTGTTTTTATGATCATTCACTAAGTTTTTTAGGCTCACACCCTCACACCTTTGTGCAGAGACTTTTTTAGCTTGAGGAGTTGAGGAGCAAGCCAAGGCCGATCCAAGAATGAGGCTTGGTAGTAGCTTAAGAAGTTTACTTTAGAGACTATATATAGGGGGATTGTGATGCTTTTAGGACTAGTGTTATTTTACTTGTAATGGACATTGGACATTAAATTTTGTACTTTAATTTTGCTGATTTTATAATTGCTGTAATACATTATTTTACGTCTAATTGATGTTTGATTTATGGTATGTTGATGAGTGTTCGTACGATGGTTGATAATACGGTGTATGTGACATGTATTTTATACTAACAATGTTTAATTGAAGCTTATCATGGAGTGGATTGCTTGCGACTAAGGTATGTAGCTTGAGTGAATAAATTGGTGTTTGCTAAGAGTGTAATTGGGTGTTAAATTTTGATTAAATGTTTCATTTTTGTTGTAAATAAATTAAATTGGAGATGTGTGGATGTTTATGGTGATAAATTGTAGCTATTTCAAGTTTAATTAGCCAGTAAAATATGTAAAATCGGGGTAATTAAAACTAATTTTTAACAAAATAGGTGCAGTAGTTAGCAGACGGGCGTGTGTCTTTTTGAGGGTTTGATTTTTGGTTTTTGTAATCTAGTATTCTAATTTACTTAATTTATAATTTAGTCCTAAAAGTTGATTAGATTAATTGAAGCCTTTAATGATAGGGAAACTTGGTAATAATTTAGGATTATACTTGTAGCTGTTAATTTTTGGTAGAAACACTCTTAATTATTAATTTGGAAATTGTAATAAATGTTTGTAAAAGTTAAGATTTAGTCCCTAATAATAAAACTTGAATTAGACATAGTAAGTGAACTCGATTTAAGCTAAAATTTTTAGGGCTTGCATAATTTGACTAAAAGAAGGTCGGTAAATATTTATAAATAAAATCGGGATAGTTTATCCTTAGGTGATAGAGTAACTAAAATACCCTTAGGTTAAATACTTAGAAAAAGTTTAAAAATGGTTCACAAATTACTTCTATATTAAAAAAATGATAGATAATTAGTCATAAATGAGGTGTTATAAGGTTAGGGTGTGCGTCGGGTGGTCGTTAGCTAGAGAGTCACATTGGTGGCTAATGTAACGCTTCGAATTCAGGTCAGTCCGTCCCAATCGGGTTTGGGTGTCAGAATAGATAAGTATAAGTGGTTCAATTCAAAAGTCAAGAGGATTATGAAAATGAGGTATTGGGACCTTGTTTACATAACTTAAGATGGTAGATATTTTTACTAAATACTTACAGAGTTGTATTATAGGTAAAAGGATTAAATTTTAAAAGAGATAAAAGTTACCCATTATAGATTTTAAAATACCTAAGGGATTAAGATGGCAATTAGACCATTTCCAAAAGTGCAAGCGGTGGTGGATGTCAATCATTCCACTAACCTTTGGGTTATTTATTTATTAGGTCCTAATACATTAAGGTTAAATGGAAATAAAGCTTAATTAATTAATAATTAAAAATAATTAAAGGACCAATTGTGTAATTGGACCCTCCTTAAATTGCCAAATTGTAGGAATGGTGTGGAATTCTAGTTTTGTGGTTAATTGCTATTAGATCCTTATTAATTAGTAATTAAAGAAAAATGACTAAATTGTAAAAGTTGTAAAACTTAATTACTATTAGTTTATTTGAGTTAAGTAGTTATGAAACCATGAGTTGGGGATTAAAAAACATGGTTGCTTAATATTCAGATAACAACTTTTTAGATGAAGGAAAAAGAAAAATCGCCCTTTTTAAAACCTAAATATCTATATATATAACCTAAGTCCCCATTGGAACTCGACACGTGTCACATTCTTTTAGAACTACCCCTATAATGACCTATAGTCTTTAAGAAGAACGATCAATGCTCAACCAATAAATTTATATATCCCTGGTTCATTTGTTTTATTAATTTCTAGCCAAATCGTTTGTAATGTAACTAGCGTAGTAACTTCAACAAACTTGGTGTGAAATACCTATGGCAATAACCTAACTTGCAAAATCCTTAGTACTCTTACCAAACTCTTCTTGTCTACAACTCAATACATTTTGAGGTCAATCTTTACATAATATCCTAATGTCTGCTACACGCCCAATCTGTACACCAAAATAACAATTAGACGGATAGAAGTGTGCCACATAGATTACCTTTATACTACTCACCAAAACTCAAGAATCGTCAAAATTGGGTGTTACAAAGATAATTTCACTATAACGACAAAAACTAAGAGTATAAAGGTGGAGATAAAACTAAACCCCGAAACCCAAAAATAAGAACCCTCAAAATGGAAACACAAAATTCTCTAAAAGCTTGTAAAATCTAATACCTAAATTTGTAAAGTGTTAATTTTCTAGGGTGGAAAAAGGTCATATTTATGGGTTAAATTTGTAGGTTAACTAATATTAAAATAACCTACAGTAATCAGAGTTTAAGTAGGAAACTAAAAACAGAGTTTAATTGGAAGAAGAAAAGTTAAAAAAGTGCGACACATAAATCTACATTATGATATTCTTAAATCATTTCTAGTGATAGAACAAAGTGCTTAGAAGGAGTGATAGGGAAGTGAACACTTCTGTGGCACCAAATCTAGAAACCGAAAATGCAAGGAAATCACAAGAATTGTTTACACAGTTTGGTTTCCCTATGTCTACGGAGCTTAGCTCAGTGAGAAATATTCCCTCTCTTCAACCGTTACAACAAGTGAACCTAACCTATCATACACCCAGTGATGATTCTCCTTACTTTTGAACCCTAAAGAATAATACTCTCACCACTAAGTTCATCGTTATGAACTCAGCATGTAAAACCACAACATAAACGATCATACTAACAATTGTCACTCTAAGAAAAGTTCCCAAACTTGAACAAGATAAGTGTTAAAAAGTCCCAGTACAAAAACCTATAAAAGTCGCTCCCTTAAAAATATTTTCTATAGCACCCAACTCACGACCCGATCATCAGATACATGATGTGAGATGTCACATTCATTGCCAAAGCAACTACGATTTCATTTCAATATCCAAGTTGCGGCCATGGCAATAGAAGCTTGATGTCACGACTTCAATAGGGAATGTTGTCATCTTGAAGACAAACTCTTGATTTCATGACTTCAACATGGGATGTAGTGACCTTGAAGTCAATCTACTCAAAATTTACATCTTTTCTTACAAGTTTACTAAGCACCTATTTCATTTGGTCCAAAGTGACTCAAAATTTCTCCTCATCCCATTATGAGTCATTCAACACAAGATCCAAATCTCATCTTTGAAACATTTAAATATCTTTAAAAATATGATCAAATAAATATACATTTTCATTCTAATCACATGCATCACATTCCATTACTTATCATGCAAGTAATGTAATGGCCTGATTTCCAATGGTATCAAAAAAGTGGTTTCGAGACTTCGTTTTCATAAATCGAGTCTGTAAATATTAAATAAGGATAATAATTGAAATTAAATTAAGTAATTTAGCTAAAGGTGTGGTTAATTAAGGCTTAGGGACTAAATTATAAAAGTTGATTCGCAATAAATTTTTAATTAGGAAAGGATAAGGGAATTATATAGAAATTATCCAAGGATTAAAATGGTAAATAAACCAAATTAAAATATATGATAGTGGGATTTGATGGTGGATACCATTAACTTAAAATAATTAAATATTTATGTTAATAAATTAATATTAAAGCATGTTAATTTAAGTATAAATTATAAACATAATGGAAAGAAAGAGAAGATGTTATCATCTTGATCTTCATCTTCAACCCATGCAAATCGAAGAAAGGAAGAAAGGAAGAAAGCTTGAAAGCCCTTGGACATCCAACTATCAAATTCAAGTAAGTCCCTAGCTATTTTTCTTTGATTTTTTATAGAAATTGAATCATGGGATCTTGATTTAACTAGCCCATGACCTAATTTGTGAAATTGTTAAAGTTTTTGAAATATTTCATTGTTTATAAATCGATGAATTTGTTGTGGATTTGATAGAAATTAAGCTTAGATTAAGAAAGGACTAAGTTGTAAAACTTAATTGATAGTTTCGCACATTAGGGACCAAATTAAATAAAATGAAAAAATGTTATAAAATTTCAATAGGAATAGAAAGTAGAATGTATCTAATGAATTGATCTATCATTTTAATACCTAACATATTGATCTAGTTTTCATACTTGAGGAGCTTGAACTTAAACATTTTATTTATAATTCTATAGGATTTTACTTAATTTTTACCTTTGAATAAATTCTGAAATCCAAGTGCTAAAAGGTTACTTTATTGTCTTTAATGCCAACTGAGGCCTAAAAGTTGGCCGACATACTTTGGGAGTGTGTAGGAGACCATTAGAAGGTGTACCATATAAAAATGATGACTATGTCACGACTCAGAAGAATTGATGTCCTAACATAGGGACCAGAATGAAGAAACCATGAATCTATCTTCCTTGTTGCAACTTAACATGTTTATGTTGCAACAAACCCCCTTCGTTGTGACATAGCATGTCTACGTCATGATGAACCCCTAAAAATGTCTATAAAGAAGTACACTGACTACTATGTCGCAACATAGGACTTGGTATGTTGCAACATCGATCCTTGAACGCGGATTTTACACCAAGTGAAGGGAGTTTTGGTCTTTACAATGCCACTTAAACATGAGGATCGGTAGCTGATTGATAGTGCTAGAAGGAACCATTGATTTCTCCCTATTGTTTAAGTTGTTCCCATTGAGTTATCCTTAGCACATATTTTAGCAATTTTTAATTTAGTTCATTACATTTTCTAACTCAATGGACCTTAGCCTAGTTGCCCTTGATTTTGTAAAATTTTACTACTAATGTAGCTGCATGAGCATGTCTAGAATTGTCACTGCATGAACATGTCCAGAATTGTCGTTGCATGAGCATGTCCAGAATTATGCCTAGATATGTCGCTGCATCTGATAGCTGTCCTAATAAAACTAGAATTGCATGAGCTGTCCAGTCTGGTGTAACTAACTGGTACGACCATAAACTACTAGATTTGGAGGAAAGGACACTTGTACAACTCAGCTAAAGATAAATACTCATGAGGAGAGAGAGAAAGGGAAATTATTCATGTTGGGGATTATTTTTCTTGAATCCATTTTTGAAGCTTGCGACGATGAAAGCTTAAACCTCTCAAGGGGTGAATTGATGTGAAGAAGGAGGCAGATCTGCTCCTGACGAGGAGCCCTAACTGCGACGCAAGAGGGAAGTAAGAGAGCAAGTCGAGTAGCCTAGGAATAGTATTCTCCATTTGTTCTTTTGCATTTTCTTTCTAAAACGCTAGTTATTAATGTTTATTTCATATTTGTATGAAAGTACTCATGATTTCTAAACTAAATGATATCTATTTAATCTTGCTTCTATTTTTTAATCTTTGGGTTTGAAAGTCTTGCTTCTATTTTTTAATCTTTGGGTTTGAAAGTTTTTAGCACGGAAGTGTTATTGCAATCATTGTCACTGGAAGGTGCAAGGACAGTTTAAACTAACAAGCAAGACAACGGAAGTTGCTTGGGGATTAAAGGAATTAGATCCACTTGTTCTTGAATGTGTTGTATTGACATCATCGAAAGGTGTGGTGAGTGTGCATGTTTAAGTCTTAGATCGAATAGAGAAGCCAAGTTTGGTAAGATATTCATTGTGCCTTATTGAAGCAACAATCACTTATTCTTTAAAATCTTGTGAGCCGCACTTACTATTCTACTTACTATTCACGTTGGGGACTCCATTTAATTATTATTACATTTCATCTTTAATCTCGCATTATTTATTCGACAATCGCTCTCACAATTTTATTGCATTTATTTATTCATTGCACCGACATTAATAGACAACAAACATCCATCCTTGTGGGATCTATATTCGATAGATTCACATTTATCTACTATACTTGCATCGACAGTGTATGCTTGCACATTATTGCTGTGACATTTACAACTGATCACTAACCTAAGGTTAAGGAAAAGGACCGTCCAAGACTATAAATATGGTCTTTAGTAGTAGGGTTTTACACACCATTCAATAGATCTTAGTTTTTAGTTTTAGAGTTTGTATTTTCTTTTGGGGTGCGAGATTGTAGAATTCGTATAAATGATCGAGAAATTTTTGCCGACAGATAGCCAATACAATTTTAGTTTCTTTTTCATTCTCTTATTCAATTATATGTTTTTATATATATTTGTGTTTATGATGATCAAGAAACCCATGAGGGATTAATTCCATTTTTGGGAATTAGGAAGTGGAAGTATGAATATTTGATTAATTGTTTAATAGGGATTTTTCCTTTTGGATAAGTTGTTTGGGAAAGGAAGAACATCGAACAAACACTAGGCCTAACAACCCTAGAAAGTCATCTAGGTGGGAATGAACCTAAAATTGGTATTGTCCATCCATGAACACCTTTTCCTCAAATCGGTTTAGATTGTGATTTATAGCGATAAGTAATCTCTATCGACTTGCTATGCCAACTGAAGATCGAGAGATCCAACTAGGGTAGTGACTAGTTGATTGGAGGAAAATCCCCAAAAACCAACAATTGAATAATTCATACAGAAATGACCTAATATCCCCAAAGTCTTTCTACATCTCAAATCTCACTTTTATTTTCTATCATATTTTATTTCAAGCTTTCTAAACAAACTCTTTTTATTGCTCTTTGTACTATAATCCCTAAAGTAAATACTAATTAATTTTATTCTTTGTCGAGATCTAATTTACTATCACCTTACGCCTCCTTTGGGTACGATCCTTAGGATACTACCATGTGTTCCGTTGTAACACATTATATTTACAACCTGACCTGTATACTTGCGGAAAGTCGAAATCTACACTAAACAGGAGTACGTTTGGGGGCGGTCAAGTTGTTGGCGCTGTTTCCAGAGAGGCAATGCTTTAGTAAATTTTATTCTCTCTTTGTCAATAGAATAATTAGGAAAATTTTAGGTTATAGATATGATCTTCGTTATTTTATTTTGTTTATTTTCATTATTATTATTACTATTTAGGCTATAGTTACAATTTAACGATATTGACAGCTTTTAACTTTCAAATTAATTACTTTTAATCAAGATTCCCATAACATTTTTTAGGCCATGGATGACTACTATTACAGGTGGTCAAATGAGTGGTACAATTACGACGATGAAATCTACGAGGATAGATATTACAAAGATTAAGAGATCATGGAAAACAAAAAATTATTCATGATAGAATGGAGCCAACACGGAAATGAAGCCTCAACACACTAGTGGAGTAATGATCAAGATATTGATACAATTGAACATGCACATAAGCCCGTTGGTTATATGAGGTAATTAAAGAATATCATGACATGCCAAATTATTTAGACGAGTCTCCTTCTGATTTGGCTAGAACCACCTCTGAGATTGCATCAAGAATGCTAGATAAAATGGAACAGAGATTGAAAATGCTCCAAGGTATATTTGAGGCGCTAAGCTCAAGGAAAGAGGTCATGAATGATATTCCCAACTTTGATCCAAAGGAATTTGAATCTGGCCATTATGAGAATTATGGTAAGAATGAATCTGAGATTGTAATTAAAGATCATGAGGAGATTTAACATATTTTGAGCATAAAAAATAAGCTTCAATCTAGTGATGAATTGGTTCATTTAAACAATTATGATGACATCAACTTGCAAAATATGGGTCTTCAATTGACAACTATTACCGATAGAGATACAGAAGAAAAGTTGGAAACTGAAGAGTCCATAAATCAAGGGTTTAACCTTGGAAGAGAGGTAGCTATGATACACAACGTCTCTATTTTGAAACAAATTCCTAGAGAAATCAACAATATAAAGGCTTTTCATATGCTTTAGATAACTGGTAAGATTTTCCTTTATGAGTTGTTACCTCACTTTTCAGATGTCATAGTAATTGAGCCCTCATTAAAAATGGAAACAAATTCGTGGGGAGTTCAAACCCTTCAATGGTTTTAAGAGCCATGCACAGAGGCATGATTCAAGCCTATAGGAATATGTTGGGAATTAGTATTTGATCTAACTAAAATAGATGAACTAACCATTAAGATAGAGCTTAAATCGATCGTTAATGAGAGTGTAAAAGATTCAATACACTTTCTAGCCATAATAAAGAAGGTGCCAATCGAAGAAGTCGGGGATTTTGATTCATTCTCATTCGACAACAGTAGAAATACTCGAGTAACCAAAACGTTATGTGATACAGAAGAGAGAAAGCTCAAGGCAATAATACCCTGAAATATGATTTGGGGTTCGCTCGAATTTGGTACCAAATGGCTTGTAATGTGGATGTCACGTCGATCAAAAATAAGGAAACATCATTGGATTCGATGAAGGGGCTGGTTTATATATTTCTACAAAGAAACAAATGACGAATAAAAGTGTAGAGAACTAGTTGGAAGTTCTTCTACGGTGGCGCCACAGATCGTCCTAGTGTTTAAAGAATTTTTATTCCCTAAATTAAATTTTTTATTTTTTTGTTTTATTTTATTACTTGTTCTTTTTTTTTAATTTAGTTTTTGTTTTAGTGGTTAACAGGAAACAAGGGTATGTTGTGACACACCATCTTCTGTGTCGCAACACAGGTGGAGAATTGAGGAAAAATAGGACTGATGCCGATGTCACGACGTAGCCCTCTTCCTATGTTGCGACAAATCGTACAAATTCAGCAATCTCTGGATCTGAGGAGGATGTCGCTTATAATAGCCATTTTTTTAGTGGTGTCGAAAACAATAGTTTTGGGACCACAAACCCGACAGAAAATTTTTTATAATTACTGATTAAATTAAATAAGTCAATATTAATTTTATATGAATTTTGAATTGAGGAATTTTAATTATTGAATTAAAAGTTAGTATAAGTGGTTTGGTTCAAAAGTCAAGTGGTTTTAGAAAATGAGGTATTGGGAACTCGTTTCTAAAATTAAAAGCCGTAAATATTTTTATAAAATATTTACAGAGTCTTATTATATGTGAATTAAAGTTTGGTGGGGTAATTTTGACAATAAATTGCTTAATTAAGGAAAAAGGAGTAAGTTGTAAAAGAGGTAAAAGTTAATTGCTATAGATTAAAAATAGTAAAGGGACCAAAATGGTAATTAAACCATGGTAAAAAGTCCAAGCGGTGGTGACATGATTACCATACACTAACTTCTAGGTTATTTCTTCTTTTAGTCCTAATTAATTTAAGACTAAATTGGAATTAAGTTTGTTTAATTAAAATTTAATATAATTGAAGGACTAATTATGAAATTGAACCCCTCTTAAGTGGCCTATAATAGAAATGAGGTGCAAATCTTTAGATTTTGGGTAAATTGCATTTAAATCCTAATTAAATGAGGATTTACTAATTAGTTTATTTTTAGTACGATCGGGAATAGTGGTTTTGAGGCCACAAATTTGATGCTTCAGATCGTAAATCTTATTTATTTAATATTTACGAGGTCATTTGCTTCATATTAAAATTTGGTTATTAAATTTTATTGTTTAGGTAGTTAATTAAAAAAAAGGATTAAATTGGAAAAGGTGCAAAAGTTGAATTCTCTTAATTAAAGGTATTAGATGTCGTGTGAACAAAGGGCATATTGGTAAATTAAGTAAATAGATAGTTCATCCTAGCTCGGTTGAGTTATAACTGTTTCATGCATATGATTAATAATTCTTTAGACTCTTGGAACTTACTAAGCTATGAAGCTTACCAAAGATGTTATTGTTGTTTTGTAGATTTTTTGCTGCTTGAAGATCGGATCATCTTCATGAAGTCACACTAGTCCTTCATCACTTGCTTATTTGGCATGTACTAGGATTATGTTACTCTTAAAATGCTTGATTTTGGATTGTTGGTTTTTTTGTTGAACTAAACTTGCATGCTTGCTTGATGTTCTAATTAAGCAAATGTGTTTTGTAATGAGTTGACATGTGAATTTAAGAATTCTTGTGTTGATTGATTGTATTTTTTTATATGATGAAACAAGCATTGTCATGTATAGATTTTGTAAGATGAGAATTTTAATAAGAGTCTTGCGTTGAATGATGGTTGATAAACTTGAGGACTTGTGTGAATAATTGAATTTTGCATACTTGTTTTGGTATAACCCCTGCATGTATTGGTAGAAGTACATGGAGGAGAGAGGTTGTTCACTGACTTGAGTTGTGTCGGTAATTTATGTACTTTTATCGGTGAAAGCTGAAGGATAAGACATCTTAGCTCTCTAGAGTTTTTAGTACCAATAGAAGCATGATTTGTTTCGGTAGAAGCTTCACTTGTATCGGTAGAATTGTCATAGATATCGGTAGAAGTTGCATTATTTCCTGAATTATTTAATGACTTGACAACTAACGATACATGCCCAACAGGTACCGGTAAAAGTCTCCTAGAATTGTGGAAATGACATTTTTACCTTTATTGAGTTGATAAACAAAGTAAGAATAACAAATTATAAATATATATATTTTATTAAATCAAGAATGATGTTGAAATAATATTGAATAGGTAATGATTTTAGGCATGAATGCATGTGACCTCAGATCCCTAACCGGCGGTGGTGTAAGGTTTGGGTACTATACAATGATAGTAAGAATAATTGATGTAGCTTGGATGGTATTGTGATATTATGGTTGATATGAAATATAGATGTCATTATTTGTGATATGAATATTGATTCCTAATTGCGATGTAATGATGAGTATGTTTTGGTTATAGTTTGGTTAGCTAGTGGTGAGAACTGTGTGTTTGAGGCACAAGACCATGTGATCTCTGATGGAAAATATTCGTACATGATTCCAAAGTTCTTGTGTGATTGAATTTATTTCGTGATTGATTTGTATGTATTCTTAAATAAGAAAAGAAAAGGCTCAAAAAGTTCTGTAAATCCTGAGACCTTGGATCGGAGATGGTTACGATTTTTGGGTGTTACATTTAGTGGTATCAGAGCTACGATTTAGTCAATTCTTGGATTGAATGTAGTGTGAATAAAATCTAAAAAGTACATGCCATATAAACCTATGATAGTGTGATATTGATTAATCAGATCTAACTCTTGTTTATTTGCAGATGCTAAAGGTGTTATCTGAATCTGAACGTGATGAAATTAATAGAGTTAATAATAATATCTGACTACTGATTCTGGTGCAAGTTATAATATATTGGTTTCATAAATATTTGAAACTAGGAGTGGCTTTATAACCACTATTTCTAAGTATAAGTAAATGGAGTGGGATTAAAGACGTAATGATGGATCTGAAATGGCAGTGCCAAATATAATTCCTAGTATGCTATATTCTTTCGATATTATTTATTGGGTATGCACTGATTAAGATTGAGTTAATTTATTTACATATTGCATTATATTAATAATGAATAGGGGTTAATTTTCCAACACAATGAGATTAATGTTGAATCATAATCTGCTGGGATAGAATTGGTATGTCGAAACTATCAACTAAAAATTCGTGACTGTGATTTTTCTGTTGATTAGATGTTACTATCACTTCATAAATTTGGTATTATTCTAGGAATAAATTAACTTAAGTTATATGATACTGTAGTGAATTATAGACTAAAATATCATTCTGATGTACTGATTAGGGTTGGGCCAAGAAAATCAGATAGCATAAGCAGAGTTGTTTCAGATACTATGTATCGTTTGTTAATGGTCTCTTAATCTGTTTCCTGAAAGATTTTTGAGATTTCTGTCTAAGTTTGATAATGAAATAAACTAAAGATAAAGGATAAATATATTATATTCCATATAGAAAACTTAGTTAACAAGTTAAAAGAGACATAATAGTGTATCCAAAAGTAAATAAAGATTCAGTTATTCAGTTCTAGTTAAAGATATGAGATGTTGAAAAATTCTTTGAATATAATCATTAAGAATTCTGATAATATTGCCTAGATTAACTAATGTCTCTGTTGATTCATGAGTATGAAGAATCAGATTGTACAATCTTGTCTAGATATTTAGATATAGTCGTACTATGATTATTGATGATATTCTAATAGACTTCAAAAAGAATCTGTGTATGTGTAATATGTGAGAAATGTATTTTAGGCTCTGTATGAGAAATAATTTCTGTGAAAACTATCAACGGTGAGTTTTGGTTTAGTGAGGTTGATTTTCTTGATTAAGTAAAGTTGACAGATGGGTTTTAGTAAGCTCAAGTAAAAGATTTTTCTATTGTTATATGAAAACTTCAGAATAAACATTAACTATTAAATTAAAATTTCGAAGACGAAATTTCCTAAGGGGGAGAGTTGTAACAGCCCGTTTTTCAGTGATGTCGAAAACAGTGATTTCAGGACCACAACCCCGACGAGAAAATTTTTATAATGAGTGATTAAATTAAACAAGTCAATATTAATTTTATATGGATTTTGAATTGAGGAATTTTAATTATTGAATTAAAAGTTAGTATAAGTGGTTTGGTTCAAAAGTCAAGTGGTTTTAGAAAATGAGGTATCGAAACCTCGTTTCTAAACTTAAGAGCCTTAAATATTTTTATTAAATATTTACAGAGTCTTATTATATATGAATTGAAGTTTGGTTGGGTAATTTTGATAATAAATTGCTTAATTAAGGAAAAAGGAGTAAATTGTAAAAGAGGTAAAAGTTAATTGCTATAGATTAAAAATAGTAAAGGGACCAAAATAGCTAGTCCTCGACAGCTTGTGTGAGCAGTATCGTGAGTCGAAAAATGAGAAAAGAATCCAAGAATGGATTACTAGCCCTACGATGACTGAGTTTTATGCATTAGTACGTATTCTCGACAGCTCGTGTGAGCAGCATTGTTAGGGAACAGTTATATGCACAAATACTGTATCAATGGCTAAGGTACCGCATATGTTGCGAGTCCTCAACAGCTCGTGTGAGCAGCATCGTAAGTCGAAAAAGAGATATGAATCCTAAATGGATTATAGGCCCTACGATGGCTGAGATTTAGGCTTAAATGCATATTCTCAATAGTTCATGTAAGCATCATCGTTAGGGGACAGTTTACAGACAGACATCGTACCGATGGATGGGGTACCGCTTATGTTGTGAGTCCTAGATAGCTTGTGTGAGCAGTATCGAGTACTGGTAATAGAAAAGTTATAGACAAGAAAGTTGGAACACCAAATATGGCTTGAGGAAGCAATAATTCATCCTAGCTCGGTTGAGTTATAACTGCTTCATGCATATGATTGGTAATTCTTTAGACTCTTCGAACTTACTAAGCTATGAAGCTTACCAAAAACGTTATTCTTGTTTTGTAGATTTCTTGCTTCTTGAAGATCGGATCATCTTCACGTAGCCACACAATAGCGGAGCCTATTTGGTAGTCCTTCATCACTTGCTTAGATGACATGTAGTAGGATTACATTACCCTTGAAATGCTTGATTTTGGATTGTTGGTTTCATTGTTGAACTAAACTTGCATGCTTGCTTGATGTTCTAATTAAGCAAATGTGTTTTGTAATGAGTTGACATGTGAATTTAAGAATTCTTGTGTTGATTGATTGTATTTTGTGTTATATGAGAAATTTCAAGATCAACATGTATAGGTTGTTCACTGACTTTAGTTATGTCGGCAATTTATGTACTTGTATCGGTAGAAGCTGGAAGGTAGGACATCTTAACTCTCTAGCTTTTTAGTACTGGTAGAAGCATGATTTTTTCGGTAGAAGTTTCATTTGTACTGGTAGAACTATCATAGGTATTGGTAAAAGTCTGCACTGTTTCCTGAATTGTTTACTAACTTGACAACTACCGATACTTGTCCAACATGTAGCAATAGAAGTCTCCTAGAATTATGGAAATGACATTTTTACCCTTATTGAGTTGGTAAACAAAGTAAGAATAATGAATTATAAATGTATATATTTTATTAAATCAAGAATGATGTTGAAATAAGATTGAATAGGTAACGATTTGAGGCATGAATGCATGTGACCTCGGAACCCTAACCGGTGACGGTGCTGGGTTTGGGTACTATACAATAGTAAGAATAATTGATGTAGCTTGGATGGTATTATGTTATTATGGTTTATACGGAATATACTTGTCATGATTTGTGATATGAATATTGATTTCTTCTTGCGATGTAATGATGAGTATGTTTTGGTTATAGTTTGGTTAGCTAGTGGTGAGAACTATGTGTTTGAGACATAGGACCATGTGATCCCTGATGAAAAATATTCGTACGTGATTCCTAAGTTCTTACATGATTGAATTTGATTCTTGATTGATTGAAAGGTTGTAAATGGATGTGTAAGATTAAATGGAGTTAGTATTATGAGCTGCAAGTTGTAATTGTATAAATTGTGATTGATTTGTATGTATTTAAAAAAAAAAAAAAAGACTCGAAAAGTTCTGTAAACCTTGAGACCTTGGATCGGAGATGGTTACGGTTTTTGGATGTTACATAACGACAATAAGATCCTAATGTTTGTTGCGACAAAGACTCACTATGTCGTGACATCGACTGTAATTTTTGTAAGGTCGACCCGACCCAACTACGCAACCCGTAGGCTAATGGCTTATTTTTTTCTATTTTTTACACCTTAAAACCCTAAATCCTAATCCTTATAAATATTAAAACACTATTCTAACTCCATTTTATTTTAACGCACAAAAATCCTTTGAAAACCTAAAAATTCATTCTTTTCCTATTTTCTCTTTTAACTTTTCAGGTTTCCAAGCAAGGGGAGCAACACAACAAATCAGGTTTAAAGTTCCTATCCTCGTATATTCTATCATTTATAATGCCTCCTTGAAAGGTTAGACATACTGTAGAATCTGAACCATCATTGGGTTCAAATCCCTTGGATTTTATGAATGCGAATGTCAAAAAATATTTTAATGAGCTTCAAGGGAAGACATTCATTCAAGAGAGGGGTTTTGACACGTTAATGGTTTTGTACAAGGAAATCTGGCTTTAGTTAGGTATCATTGGGGGAACGATTTTGGATAATCACCAATGAATCAGCGGTTATCCCTGTAATCTAAGAATTCTATACAACATTAAAAGATTATATTTCTAGGACTAAGGACGAATTTAGTTCAGAAACCTTAGTAATTAGAGGAATTAGTGTTAAGGTAACCCCCAAAATAATAAGTAGATTCTTCGATGCTCCTTACTATGAACATGATTTCTTAGATCAAATCGACTTAGAATCCTTTAGTGCTATAAATATGACTGAAGTAATTACATATCTGACTAAGGGAAGGGGGAATGAAAATTTAGGCAAGACACTAGTATCCCTACTTCATTTAACCAAGCTATTATGTTCCTTGAAGCCAAAATGTGGATCCAATTTATATGCACACATATGATACCTTCTTTAAATGTTTCTAACATTAATGCTTTTCGAGCAGTATTATTATTTGTAATTTTAAACAAAAAGAAGGTTCGTATAGGAAAGTGGATCCACCAAAACATGAGTCGATGTGTGGAAAGCCAAAAGATGGGGATTTTCTTTCATCACTTAATTACTGCTTTATGAAGAAGGGTAGGAGTGCCCATGACATCCACTGAGCAAACATTGAAGCCGTCAAAGAGTATCATTGGTGACCATCTTCCAAAAATACAGGGAGCTTCGCGTTAAACAAATGATAAAGGGGAAGAGGAAATCACGAGACTTAACTGCTACACCAACTTCCACACAAAGGTTGGCACCAGCCCAACAAGAAGTTGGAGAAGGGAGTCATCCAAAGCTTGATTGGATGATCCAATGGATGCAAGAATCGAGACCGATATTTCAAGAGGTTGCTCAACAACACAACATTAGGGTCCCCAACTACACATCAGACATGTTTAGGGCAATGGATGAGGATGAGGAGGATAATACGGACGTAGAAGAATAAAGTGTTTTTGACTTGTAATTTTGGGATTATTTTTTAAGACTTATAGAATTTTTAGAAGTAGGACTAGAATTTACTTGTGTACATATATGCCTTAATTCTTTTTATAGGAACCCAATATTATGGAGACAAAACAATTTCGAACATTCACACCAAAAGGGAGAAGGAAACCACCATATGAAGAAGAGGACCTTTACGATCAATCAGATAACTTCTTTCCTTACTACTTATAAGGCTATACATTAAGGCCAGTGTGTTTTCTAAAGTGTGGGGGTAACATAGAAATTTTTGCATATAGTTTTTCTTTTTTTTATGTTTTTCTTGTTGATGTGTGCTTGAGCTTGTAAAAATACAAATGATTGGTTAGGAGCATGTATAATATGTTTATTGTATTTGTTGATAAATTTGGCATGATGATGAAGAATTTTTAAATTTTTAGCATGAAAATTTTAAGTTCTATAGGTTACATTAAGTATTGGTGGAAAATTATTATTGATACAGAATGATATGCATAATATGAGGAAACGAGCATTCTAGTATATATGATAGATAATAATTTTGAGATTGTTAGGCTAAATTGAGATTTATGCATATTGAGGTGTTTAGGGATGACCTAAGGAATTGTTTGGTTACATCTAGAGCTAAAAAGTCAAACCCTATTCTAAATTTTCAATTAGTACCCATCTTTGAGCCTTATGACCCTTTTTGATGAACCACACTACAAGCCTCTAAAAGCCTAAACAATGAATTATGTGTACTCTTTTCTTTGGTCCTATTTTGGATGACAATCGATGTATGGCCATATGTATTGAAGCTAAGTAGACACATTTTGGTGGAGGTTATAAAACAAAGAGGGAAGTCGAAAAATCAATATAATGTATGAACTTTAGTTTAACCAAAAAGAGAGAAATAGCAAAAAAATCAAAAAGAAAAATGAAATGAGTAGAAACAAAAGAGGAAAATCATGAGTAAGAAAGTATATGAAGGGTGACAAAGTCATAAAGTCACTGATCGCATCTGAAACGTCACAGCGATTATGCAAGCGTACACACGTCGATGCAAGTATAGTTGATAGACAATTCTATTGGATATCGATCCCAAGAGGAAATGAGTTCTTAATGTTAATTGTCGGAGAAATTAATACTGAAAATGAGTAAAATGTGAGTAAGCATGTCAGTGCAATTACGTTAGATCTACACACTAAAATAGTTAATATTGTCAATGTAATAAGAATTAAATGTTAGAGGTTAAATGTCAATGTACTGAAAGTAAATCAAATGTGTTGAGTGTTGAGTGCTGAATATTTAAATGCATGAAATGTAAAATTGATCAAGTGTAAAAGGGTAGGAATGGTTCACTGATTCTGCAAAGTTGCACTACTGAATGCGTCGACAAGGAAAGTTTAGATGAATTGTTGTGGCAATAAATCTCTCTTGAGTTCTTACCAATAACAACTCTTTATTTAATCCAGACTTAAATACCCACAATCACTCGACCTCTTGGTGTGAGCATTGTTGCGCATCCAAGAACAAGTGATTGGAATCTTTCTAATCCCAAGCAACTCTCACCTAACTTTCTTGTTAACCTAACTTGTCACGGTATCTCTCGATATCGGCAGACTGCAATTTCACTCTCGTGCTTAAAGCGATTAGATCTAAGAATAAACAGATAAGCAGTATTAAATAAGAGTCAAGATAATCTAACACCAAAAGATACCCTCATATTCATTTAATTTCATTAGAATTCATCGTCGTTAAAAGAAAAATTAAAGAGTACAATCAAAGCTTACAATCTCTAGATTACTAAGACTACTCCTTAATCATTCCTCTTGCCTAGCACAAAGCACCTCTCGTTAGAAGTTGTTGTAGACTTGCTTCATCAGCTTCCCAATTCCCAGCTCAAATCTCAAAATCACACAAATTTTTAGAATTTAATCCCTTAGCTCTTAATGATTTCTTCATTCTTCATTCTTCTATTTTTAGGCTCAAGAAATTGTAGATTTAATCCTCCCATTCTCAGATCCAGATCTAGATTTTGTAGTTGTCAAAGTTAATTAGAGTTCAGCTATGCACTCAAGCAGTTTTAATGTTTTCTTCAGAGATCTGCAAATTGTTGTTGTATTCTTGAACGTAATATGAAACCATAATTGCGATGAGATCTGTGATGTTCCTAATCTGGTGCTTCCAAATGTGAATTCAACTTGAGTTTACCAATTCAAAGTTCATGTTTAGTGCGGTGACATCGTTGGTCGTAACTCCAACCTAATCTTGTGACTGTATTCTTCTTCCATCATTTAAGCTCCTGGACTGAGTTCTTGCATTGACAATTCTAAGGTGCAATATATCGAACTGCTTGCGTTGACATTACTACAAAAATAGATAAAAATAACAAGAAATTAAACTAACTATTAATGAATTAGAAAATGTAAAAACTAAGTATGAAATGCTTAATATGCATGCTAAATGAGGTACAAAAGAGACAATTAAAACACTAATTTAGGGAGAAAATATATGTCATTTGTAATACCATCACACCCCCAAACTTGACTTTTTACTTTTCTTCAATTAAACACAAATTAACAAAGTCACAAGTAGAAATGTCACCGTAATCATTAATTATACAACTTGAATTCTCTGAAGTCCTAATGTACAAATTATATTCTTATGATAGAATAATGCGCCGACAATTTATAGGCATGAATAATTAAAAATTTCAACTTCATAAATATTAGTGACATGCATTGAATCCTAATCTTTCTTGAACTAATACAACATCTATAAAAAATTTCATTCTTTTTTTTTTCTCTTTTTCTTTCCTTTTTCTCATTTTGTTTCTTTTTCAAATGACTGAGAGATGTCATTACATTACTCTACCTTTGTTCCTGGGCAATAACGATAGGGTGCAGCAAACCCCAAGAGGTATGTAATTGCACCGACACACACTCTTGCAGTGATAGCCTTTAGCTATATGATTTTTCTAAACTTGCAGCGGAGTGTTCTCTCTTGGAAAGTCATAATGCACTCACATTAGAGTGTCTTTTATTCATATAATGTCACTGCAACTGGTCAGTTAGCTCAAGATTAAACATCAACACTATTATTTTATTACTAAACCTATTCTAATCATTCATTCATATTCATCCAATTTCCTTATTATCATCTAAACAATTTAAGAATTACACGTAAAATTAAAAATTGTGGCCACATTTCTGTTGAAATTTTGTCAATTCTCATTAACTAAAGAGATAAGTAGAATTCAAATATGTAGGTGTAATTGCATTTCCATTTCACATTATCTCCCCCCAAGCTTAATGTGTACATTGTCCCCATTACACTGACAATATTATACAGAAATAATGGAAATGCAACTACAATGCAATTAAACTGACAAAAGGAATGTAGTGACAGTAACAATGCATGAAAACTAACTAAAAAGAAATGTACTAACTTACTCGTCAGCAGCAGATGCAGAGGCTGCCTTTGTTTTCCTTTTCTTCTTCTTTGGTCACTCACTCTCATCGTGGTGCTTCTTCTTCTTCTTGTCCTTGTGCCTTTTTCTCTTGTTATCCTTCGCGCCAATTGGTTCGGCAGATTGCTCCTCCTCAAAAGGTTAGGTGGCGACCTCATCGATTGTCACCTCTGATAGGTGGATTTCTGCGAGCGGTGACACAATAGCAAGAGGATTCAGTTCCTCAATCTCGCTGGCAACAACCTCAGTCTGACTCGCAGCATGTCGAGCTGCATCAGAGCTAAATGCCCCCACATTCTCTGGTGTGCCGATAACATCTTCAGCGATCATTATCGGGGCATCTGTTTCTTTCTCTCCCTGCACCTTGGCAGGGTCCTCTTCATTCTCATCTTTCTTCTCGTCTTCTTTTTTCTTTAGCAGGTCATCTCCATGATTAGCACCTTCATCCACATGCTACTCTAGTTCTTTTGGGACAATGTTAGTGCATTCCACTACGTCAACATCTTCATCCACAATAGCCTCCCATTCAGCCATATTCGCACCAAGGCTGTTGGAGAACTCATCCTCGAACAAATCAGCCATGGTACAATAGCAGTCCTCATTAGCCTTTGAGTGCTCTTCTTCCTTGTCATCATCCGAAATGTGAATTTGTGATGGCATAGGAGTAGGCCTACCATGAAAGGTAGTTTGCTCGTATGATAAGTATTGTATCGACCGAAAAATGGAAGGAAAGGTTGGAAAATCTGGTAATGAAGTGGGGCTGATCTGACGTAATGTTGTGACAATAGACTCGTTCTAGGCCTTTGTGTAAGCATAAAATTTATGCAGCCTAAAATCCATATCCTCCAATATGCCATAAGTGTGGATTGAACGCATGTCGATGCGATCCAAGTGTACTTCCATTAAAGCTAACTTTTTCGGCACTTGTGCCTCTATCAGCTCATCGGTTTGGTCAGCCTTCGTTTTACCCTTGCTTATATCCTTTTTCTTGGAGTCTTCCTTGGCCACTAGTGTCTCTTGGCCACGTGTCATCCATTCAACGAAAATGTCATTGATCGGGCTTTTGTTATGTAAGACCTCCTCACCATCCTTGGGCACAATGCCCTTCTATTTACACAGCAGCATGATTAGAAAAGGGAATGGGAGTATACCAGTTTGCTTACCAACTGCCTCTACGATCTAGGCATGTAAGATCTCACTGATGTCGATGTGTTGGTGATGTAGGATCAAATGCAGGAGACACATACGGTCTAATGTCGCCGTATTGCTATGTGTTGAAGGCATGATACAACTATTGATGAAATGGAACCAAACTTTGCTAAAGGTTGTAAGGAACCGTCTGTGCATGGTGTAGTTGTGGAACCCATTTCTAGTCCAAGTAGTTCCATCGACATATAAGTCCTTCATTATCTAATCCATAAAGTCATCATCTAATCGATACATAAATGGTGCATGGTCGTCCACTCGCTCAATAATCCTCAATAGCACATTTATATGAGTAGCTCTCCATGGAATGAACCCCTCCTGGACAAAAATAAATTCTTGCTCCGGATCTACCAAGTTGGCATAGAACTCCCTGACTAGTGTAGGGGAGTAACCAGAGGGACATTCGTAGAAGAACTCCTAACCAAGGTGGTTGATAGTGCAGACAACATGCTTCCCTAAAGTCTGGTGTGGAGAAAGTTGCAGACCTTGTTCAAGGTGGAGGTTTCTCTTCAGCATGGTATTTTGGTAGCGGTCTTTGGCCGTAGTCGTCAAGAATAAAATTAGGCCTGTAGAAAGAGGAGGGGTTGTGGTCGGAGCCTCAGTAGAAATTATCGGGGTGTTCTTGAAAGGAGTTTTTGAAGGGTTTTTTGAGGCACGGGTTTTAGCCATTACAATGGAAGAAGGAAGTTAGAAAAGGTTATTGAAAATGACTGCTTTGTTAATGGAAAAGGAAATACAGAGGTGATGAAACAATGGAAGATGTGAGGAGAAAAGAAAACTGTAGGAGAGAGGTTTTATAACCTAGGCGTGATGATTGAAAGAATTACGGGAAACGTTGCATCTGCAATCATTAATTGTCAACCTGCAGTTTGTACTGTTTCATTTGATTGAATGGTTAGGAGAGAAGAGAAATCAATCGGTGCGATTCTTGCTGAAGAAGCAATGCTAACTCATCACAGAATGCACTGACAATTCGTGCTTCAATGCTTCGATAAAAAGATGATTTTTATTTTTGCAAAAGAATTTGAAACAACACAAGTAAAATTAAAATAACTGAAAGTAAATAGAGAAATGCGTCGACATTATTCAAATGTGACCAGGTCGATGGCTTCGTTTGGTTCTCTATAGTCTGGGATCACATAATGCTTAAGACGTTGGCCATTTACTTTAAATTTTTGTCCATCCTTTAAATTTTCGATTGTCACCGTACCGCTTTAGAATGCCTTGACAACTTTGAAAGGTCCTGACCATCTTGATCTAAATTTCCTTGGATGCAATTTTAAACATGAGTTAAAAAAAAGCACTAACTAACCAGGGTGAAATTGTCGATACAAAACGATGTTGTCGTGCCATCTCTTTGTCTTTTCCTTTTATATTGCATCATTCTCATAATCATGCCGTCAGATTTCTTCTAGCTCCATGATGTCTAATAATCTTTTCTTCCCAGCAGCACCATAATCCATATTCACCTGCTTGATTGCCCACATAGCCTTATGTTCAAGCTCAACTGGCAGGTGATAAGACTTACCAAACACTAGTTGATACGGCGACATCCCCAACAAGGTCTTGTATGCAATGCGAAGTGCCCATAATGCATCATGTAACCGCAAAGACCAATCCTTTCTAGATGGGTTGACCACCTTCTCAAGTATGCCTTTAATTTGGCGATTGGATACTTCGAGTTGACCATTGGTTTGTGGGTGATACGTAGTAGTCATACGATGCTTCACGCCATATCTTTTTAATGCAGTCGCCACTTGGTTATTAGAAAAATGAGTCCCTTGGTCACTTATCAATGCTCTTGGTGTTCCAAATATTGTAAGAATGTATGTGTGAAAGAACTTTGACACCATCCGAGTGTCATCCTTTGGCACCACAATTGCCTCGATCCACTTCGAGACATAGTCAACAACCACTAAGATATACACATTTCCAAAAGAGCTTGAAAATGGTCCCATAAAGTCTATATCCCATACGTCAAAGAGATCTAACTCCATGATCGGTTATTAGAGCATCTACCGATACTAAAAACTCTAGATAGCTATAATTCTCACCCTATAACTTCTACTGATACAAGTATGTAAACTACCGATACATCTATGCATATAACTACCAATACATCTCAAGTCAGTGAACAACCTCTCTCCTACCCTGTACTTCTACCCAAACATACATGAGATCTACCAAAATAAATATGCAAAATCTTAAGACCTATACCAAATACAAGTTCATTAATCTTCATCCATACAAAACTTTAAGTATGCATTTAAGACAACACAAGTACATGATTTTTATGTCAAATAAGGTACTTAAGTCTACTTTCAACATTTCATCAACCATAACAAGGTTTTTTTCACAAACTCATTGTACATAAGCAAAAAGAGACATCATCTTAGTACTTGCCATATTAACCAAGTGATGTAAAAGTCTACCGAACAACTCCAGGATAGTGTGATGCTCCAAGATGATCCGATCTCTGAATAGCAAAATTGAATCTACAAAACAATAGCAAATCCACAGGTAAGCACTTTAAGGCTTAGTAAGTTCACAAGTTAAATAGATTTATCAAACTTCAAGAGTTGTAAAAGTCTAGTTAACCAAATGGGATATAGTGTGCATCCGAGGTAAGCCTTAACTCGTTTTTGATACTCATGATGACACAAAGTCATCTGACCCTTAATCCGTAATGGAATTCATTTCATTTAATACTCACGATGACATATATTCATTGGACCTCTTGTTCTGTAAAGGAATTCATATACTCATGATGACACTTAGTCATCGGACCATATAATCCATGAAGGATTTATGTACTCACGATAACACTTAGTCATCAGACCTTATAATCCATGAAAGATTCATGTACTCACGATAACACTTAATCATCGAACCTTATAATCCATGAAGGATTCATGTACTCACGATGACACTTAGTCATTAGAACTTTTTTTCATTTACGGCTCAAAGCCCGCTACCTTCTTTGCTTTATTCTTGTCTTCCAAATTTTTATCATCATTTCAATTCACTACAATGGTTTATAGGACAAAAATGTGCAATTCAAACTGAAATTTAACCATACGAACTTACCGGACTGGACTGCGGTTGTGAATGGATTCTAGGGACAACTCCGCTAATTTTCCTTTTCCTCAATCCCTGGCACGGTTGTAGTCTACATTCACAAATTATTTAATTTCTCACATTAAATCACACAACCAATTCATTTAACACAATATAGTTCTCTTGGTAAAATTATAGTTTTACCTCTAATAGTTTCCTTTTATTCAATCTGGTCTTTTCAACACAAAACATGCAAAATAACCATTCTCTCACACAACTAACTATAACCGAATTCTCTTGAGTATCTATTCAGCCCATTCACACATTTATTTTCATAACAATACATGTAATTTCACCATTTTAACACTTTAGTCCTTAAACCCTAATTTCATCAAACATCACTTTACAAAAAGATTTAGCCCAAGTATCAAACACTCAAATATATCAAAAGCTTTCAAGAACAAGAAATTTCAACAAAGGCAAGTTTTCTAACATTTGACAGATTCACAAATTAGTCCTTCTATAAGCTAGATTAAGCTGATACGGACTTAAAAACATAAAAATTACTAAAAACGATCATGGTTTGTTTACCCAAATCAAAGCTCAAAGATTGAAATTGAAAACCCTAGGTTTTTCCCCCTTAGTGTCGTGTGAAGAAGAAAGAAGAAAGAAAATGGGATGAAATTCCCAATTTCTTTCTGTTAATTTCATATATATATAAATAGCAATTTTGTAAATATTGAGACTTTCACCATTAAGCTTTAATTAAACATTTTTAACCTTTATTAAACATATTTATAATCAATATAATTCATACCAATCCACTCACTAACACTTTCTTGGTTAATTTATTCCTTTGGTCCTTCTAATTAAACATCTATACTTTTACCTTTTTTATGATTTAGTCCTTTCTATTCAATTAACTATCTAATCAATGAAATTTTCGAATCATAATTTTATACGATGCATATATCACCAGAAATATTTAAAATAAATAAATTTACGACTCGACTCATCAAAGTTGTGGTCCCGAAACCACTGTTTTCGACACCCTTGAAAATCGGGCTGTTACATCGATCATGTCCGAAAAATTTGCCATCATACATCTTTAGAATGTTGCAGAAGCATTACCCAACCCAAATGGCATACGTGGGAAAGCAAAGGTTCCAAAAGGACATGTGAACGTGGTCGTTGCTTGATCTTCCGGCGCAATGGTAATTTGGTTGTATCCAAAATAGCCATCTAAGAAGCAATAATAGGCTTTACCAACTAGCCAATCTATCATTTGATCAATGAAAGGCAGTAGGAAATGCTCCTTCTTTGTGGCTGCATTTAGTCGACAGTAACCCATGCATACTCGCCAGCTAGTCATAATGCGAGTAGGGATCAACTAGAATACTTTAAATGTGTTGGAAATGGCTTCAACTCCAAGGTAGGAGCTTGCTCAATAGATGGTTTAAACACTTGGATTGTCCTGTTAGACAAATCCAAAGACTCTAATTACTAATTCTATCTCAGCTCACAATTGTTAACCTCCTCTTTGTCACTACAGTCAGCTAGGATTTCCTTAGTGGATGTCGTCACATCTTCATCTAACGCTGCTAGACTTCTTGCATTAAAATCTTTTGAAATGATATCATCCAACACGTCGATGTGGTGACATTGCTCTTTACTTCTAGACAAAGATGCCTCAAGCACACTAAACGTCACATGCTCGTCGTTATGACGCATGATAAGTTCTCCCTTGAATACATCAATAAGTGTGCATCCTATTGCTAGAAATAGTCAACCCAAGATAATTGGCACCTCTTTATCTGCTTCGGAGTCTTGGATAATGAAATTAGCAGGGAACATGAGCTTATCTACTTGTACAAGGATGTCTTTGATTTGGTCTTCAGGTTGCGCTAAGGATCTATCCACAAGCTGTAATGTCATTGCAGTGGGCTTCATCGAACCTATTCCTAATTTCTTAAAAGTAGACAAATGCATAAGATTAATGCTTGCTCTTAAATCACATAAAGCCTTACCTAAATAATATTTCCTAATGGAGCATGGAATTGTGAAGTTGCTAGGGTCTTTCATCTTGGTTGGGAACTTATTTGTAAGCACAGCGCTACACCCCTCTGTGAGCACAATTGTCTCGATTTCAAATAATTTCTTTTTCTTTGATAACAACTCTTTCATAAATTTCCCATAGTTGTGTATCTAGCACAAGAGCATCAATAAGAGGTATGTTAATATGCAACTGTTTCAAAGTAGAAACAAACCTTTGATATTCTTTATCATAGATTTTCTCTTTAAATCTTTGTAGAAATGGAAAGGGTATTGTAGCAGTGGGTTGTTGTGGAAAAATCAGTGATGTCGACATTGGTAGTTGCGTCGATAACTTAGTTGGGAAAACTTCAGGTATAGATGGCACTACAGTTGGTTCCTCTTCATTTTCTTTTGCTTGACTTTCTTCAGCTGCCTCCTCTTCCTGTTGTTGTGGTTAAGATGCATCGACATGGTCTTGGCCAAAACTGCTTGGTCCAAGCGTCTGCTTCCCATTCATCAGCATGATTGCTTTGCAATGCTCCTTTTTTGCGTAGGATTCTTAATATCACTGGGCAGAATGCCTGGTGATCTAGTGCTGAGATTAGAAGCCAACTACCCTAGCTGTGCTTCTAATGCTCGAATGGAAGAAGAGTTGCCTTGCACTATTACTTCAGTTCGTGTGATATGCTTGCATATCATTGCTTCAAGAGTAGCCATAGGATCTAACTTTGGTTGAGAAAACTGTTACTATTGATGTTGTCCTTGCATATGTGACAACACAGGTTGTTATGGCTCTAATCGAAATTATGGTTGCATCTGACTATGTGACTGCATCTGTTTAGATCGAGAATTTACCTGTGAATTTTGATTATAATTCTGCTGTTGGTTGTTATTGTAACTCCCTTGTATGTAACCCCCTTGATTTGAGGAATTTCCATATCTGAATGTGGAAGCATTTGGATCCCCCTAAGGTTGTTGAGATCGGTTATTATATGAGTTACCAAATTAAATTCCCCTGATATTGTTGACATAGAAAGCATTTTCTACATGTTGTATGCTGTCCTCATAACTATGACTGTCGCCGTAAAATTCACAAAAAAATATCGGCGCATCCAATTGTTGAGCCACTTGAATAGGGGAAGCATCATTTGTTCCCTTCATATTCTTTATGATATTAGCCAATGAAGATACTTGCGCTGACAAAGCAGAAATAGCATCTAACTCAAGAACTCCATGTTTATTTTTTTCCTGTGCAGAATGAGAGATTGGATATTGATAGTCCTTCTGAGCAATTCTCTTTAGAATTCTTACAGCTTCATTGTATGTACAATCCAACAAGGGACCATTAGTAGATGCGTCAACAAGATTTCTTATTTGAGCATTCAAACCATTATAAAAAATTTCTATTTAGGTCTTTTGCTGAATACCATGCATTGGGCAGCGTAGAAGCAATGTTTTATAACACTCTCATGTTGTATGTAAATTTTCATCATCCAGCTGATGATATGCAGTGATATCATTTTGCAACCTTGCACTCATTGTCAGCGGATTGAAACACAAAACAAACTACGTTGCTAACGTATTCCAAGATGTAATTGATCCTGTCGACAATCCCAAGAACCATGTTCTCACTTTACCTTGCAACGAATAAGGAAATAATTTCATTTTCAAGGCATCATCAAGGACACCATGGTGACTAAAGGATGCACAAATACGCAAAAATGATTTTAAATGTTCTCTTGCGTCTTTATGAGGAAAACAAAAATATTGCCCATTTGAATTTAACATCTGAAACATCATTGATTTTAGCTCAAAATTTCCAGCTTGAATAGTTGGTCTCACAACCCCTGGTTGTAAATTATCAAGTATAGGCACAACAAAATCTCTTATTGTCCTATTTTGTACTTGTTCTTCTTGTGGACGTGGTGGTGGTATATCATTAACAATTTGTGGCAGCACTGGAGGAACTTCATCTTGTGGCAATAATGGTGGTAAATTGTTGTTGTTGTTGTTACTAGCCATTTTCCTTTGTTCTTGCCTTCTCCTCCTAAGTGTTCTCTCAAGCTCTGGATCAAAGGTCACAATGTCCTTAGGATTTCTCCTTGTGGACATGCAACACTTATAAAACTAAAAAAGAAGAAAATAAACAGATCAGTTGAGATTAAAAGTTAAATAAGTAGAATTAATTTCGACTACAAAAATAAACATCAAACAAACGCCAATTTACCCGGCAACAGCGCCAAAAATTGATAGCGTCTGAAACGTCACATCAATTGTGCAAGAGTACACACGTCGATGCAAGTATAGTTGATAGACAATTTTCTCGAATATGGATCCCACGAGGAAAAGGGTTCTTGATGTTAACTGTCGGAGCAATTAATACCAAAATTGAGTAAAATGTAAGTAAGGATGTCAGTGCAATTACGTTAGATCTACACACTAAAATAGTTAATATTGTCAATGCAATTAGAATTAAATGCTAGAGGTTAAATGTCAATGTATTGAAAGTAAATCAAATGTGTTGAATGTTGAGTGTTGAATATTTAAATGCATGAAATGTAAAATTGATCAAGTGTAAAAGGGTAGGAATGGTTCACTGATTCTGCAAAGTTGCACTCTTGAATGCATCAACAAGGTAAAGTTTAGATGAATTATTGCAGCAATAAATCTCTCTTGAGTTCTTACCAACAACAACTCTTTATTTAATTTAGAATTAAATACCCACAATCACTCCACCTCTCAATGTGAGCAATGTTGCGTATCCAAGAACAAGTGACTGAAATCTTTCCAATCCCAAGCAGCTCTTGCCTAACTTACTTGTTAACCTAACTTGTCACTGCATCTCTTGATGTTGGTAGACTGCAATTTCACTCTCATGCTTAAAGCAGTTAGATCCAAGAATAAATAGATAAGAAGTATTAAATAAGAGTCAAGATAATCTAACACCAAAAAATACTCTCATATTTATTTAATGTCATTAGAATTCATCATCGTTAAAAGAAAAATTAAAGAGTACAATCGAAGCTTACTATCTCTAGAATACTAAGACTACTCCTTAATCATTCTTCTTGCCCAGCACAAAGCACCTCTCCTCAGAAGTTGTTACAGACTTGCTTCATCAGCTTCCCAATTCCCAGCTCAAATCTCAAAATCACACAGAATTTGTAGAATTTAATCCCTTAGCTCTTGATGATTTCTTCATTCTTCATTCTTCTATTTATAGGCTCAAGAAATTGCAGATTTCATCCTCCTATTCTCAGATCCAGATCTAGATTTTGCAGCTATCAAAGTTAGTTAGAGTACAGCTATGCACTCACGTAGTTTTAATGTTTTCTTTAGAGATCTGCAAATTATCATTATATTGCTGGAACCCTAAACCCTAACTAGTAATGAATTAGAAAATGTAAAAACTAAATATGAAATGCTTAATATGCATGCTAAATGAGGTACAAAAGAGACAATTAAAACACTAATTTAGGGAGAAAATGTATGTCATTTGTAATACCATCACTCACCAAAAAGGAAAAAAAAAGAACCTTACTCAAGAACAAAAGAATACTCATAGGCTAGCTAAAGGGATTAGATTATATTGAGATTTCCTAAATTGGAGAGAAAAGGAAGGTGAAAGGAGAAATAAGGGGGTGAGATGGAATGGGACATTAAGGGGAAGAATAGGGAACAATACAATGTGCCAAACTATTTTCGTGTTTGTAACCTTTTATTCTTAACTATTTTTTGAAATTCATACCTATCCTAAGCCTCAACACATTACAAGCCGAAAAGCCCTATGTGACCTAAATAACTCTATGCCTAAATAGATATGGAAATTGTATGATCTCATTATAGTTATTTGTATTGTACTAGGATAATTAAAGTACTTATATTAGGCATTGATGGATTTATATCGATAAAACATTGATATTTGTATTTTCTGTAACTTACTGAACTTATATTGTTTCTAACCAAATGTAGTAAAATTACTCACTCATCATGTTAGAATTATTGAAAAATATATAATGCCAAGAGTAGATGTTAGGAACCTAATCTTTGTATGATACAGACTGAAGCTCCTTTTCTTTTCTTTCTTTATTTTATTACTTTGTTTTGTTTTGATTGCTTCAGGACAAGCAAAGACTTAAGTGTGGGGGAGTTTGATTTGTCGGTTTTATACCTAAAAGATTGAACCAGTTTTCACACTTGAGGAGCTTAAAATTGAACATTTTATTTATAACTCTATAGGATTTTACTTAGTTTTTACCTTGGAATAAATTGTGAAAATCAAGTGTTAAAAGGTTACTTAATTATCTTTAAGGCCAATTAAGGCCTAAAAGTTGGCTAACATACTTTGTGAGTGTGTAGGAGACCATTAGAAGGTGTACCATATCAAAAATGATGATTCTGTCGTGATTAGGAACAATAGATGTTGAAACATAGGGACCAGAATGAAGAAATCATGAATCTTCCATCTTTGTTGCAACATAGCTTGTCTATTTTGCAACAAACCCCCTTCGTCACGACATAGCATGTCTACACCATGACAAACCCCTGAAATGTCTACAAAGAAGTACACTGACTACTGTGCCACGACATAGGACTTGGTATGTGATAGTACTAGAAAGAACCATTGATGTCTCCCTAGTTATTGTTTAAGTTGTTCCCATTTAATCATCCTTAGCACATATTTTAGCATTTTTTGGTTTAGTTTATTTCATTTTCTAACTCAATGGACCTTAGCTTAGTTGCTCTTAATTTTTTCATATTTTACTACTAATGTCACTACATGAGTCTATTCAAAATAGTTCCCAGAATTGTCACTGCATGAATTCAGAATAGTGCCCAGAATTGTCACTGCATGACGATGTCCAATATTGCGCCCAAAATTGTCACTGCATGACGATGTCCAGAAATGCCGCTGCATGAGCATGTCCAGAATTGTTGCTACAAGAACTCGTTCAAAATTATCACTGTGTGAATATGTCCAGAGTTGTCGCTGTATAAGCATGTCTAGAACTGTCGTCACACTTGACAACTGTCTGGAAAAAAACATAAATTACATGAGCTGTCCAATCTGGTATAAGTAACTGGTACAACCATAGACAGCTCAATTATGCATAAATGACATCCGTATAATTTGGAGGGATATAAATACTTACAAGGAAAGAGAAAAGCTCTCTCTCACACTCTCTCCTTTAGTCTCCTTTGCTGCATATTATTCTTCAACCAAACTTTTAAAGCTTTTCGGCTAGGGGAGGCTAGAGACCTCCATGGATGAACCAATGTGAAGAAGGAGGTAGATCTGCTCTTGACGAGGAGTTCCTAAGTGCGACACAAGAGGAAAGTAAGAGAGCAAGTCGAGTAGCCTATCAATAGTATTCTCTATTTGTTCTTTTGCATTTCTTCCTAAATGCTGGTGCTTACTGTTGATTTCATGTTTGTAAGGAAGTACTCATGACTTTTGAATTGAATGTTATTTTATTTAATCTTGCTTCTTGATAGCACTAGAAAACACCATTGATTTCTCCTTACTTAGGGTATAATTTGTTCCCATTTCGTCATTTTTTAGCATGCATTTTTAGCATTTTTAACTTAGTGACTGCATTTTCTAAATCAATAATGTTTGGTTTAAGTTTCTTTAATTTTATCCTGTTTTTGCTACTAATGTCGCCACAATTAGTTGTTCAGTATTGCATACAAAAATGTCAGTGCGGGAATCTGTCCTAAAAGATCAATGTATGAAGATATCCATGGTTGTCGCCGCAAAATAGAATCCAAATTTGCACCCAGAAACGTTGCTACTACCAACAAATGTCTGATGAACACACCAAATCTACATGAGTGTATAGCTGGTATAACCAACTTGTACAGCTAGAGGAAGTTGGATCTGAAAGGCAGGACACCTATACTTAGCAATGGTTGATAAATACTGAGGAGAGAGGATCTTCTTCAAGCTTGACTTTCTAGATTTTTTACACAAAAATTTTCTCTTCAACATTTTCTTAAGCTTGCTTCCATTGCAGCTTAACTTAATTGAGGCTACCTGACTGTGACAAGAAGGCAAATTTGCTCCTGATGAGGAGCATCCTAATTGCAACGCAAGAGGAGTGTAAGGTAATGGTTCTAGTATACTAGGAATAAGATGTTTCAATTCATTCTTTTATTCTTTCTTTAAACGTTGATGAATTTTGATGAATTGAATTTATATGGAAGTACAATTTAATTCCAGATTAAATTTGATATTTATTCAATCTTTCCTTCATTTCTTATCTTTAAATTTAATTGATTGACCACAAAAGTGTAATTACAGTCACTGTCACTTGAAAGTGCAGCGACAAATTAAGTTAACAAGCAAGTCAACGAAAGTTCCTTAAGGATCGAAGGAATTCTATCCACTTGTTCTTGTACATTTTGCATTTCCAACACTGGAAGGTGTGGTTAGTGTGAGTATTTGAGTCTTTGATAAACAGGGAAGCCGAGGTTGGTACGATTTTATCAAGCTTAATTGCAGTGACAATTTATCTATCATTTACCTTGTGATCACATTTAGCTGTTTGCCAACTTTTCAAGTCAGGGAACCCCATCTCATTATCACTGTTTTTACTTATTAAATTTTCTCAAATTGCTTCAAAAAATTATTCTCATACTTTTACTGCATTTTTTTATTTTATTTTGAAAAATTATTCTCATACTTTTACTGCATTTTTTTATTTTATTACTCCAACATTATTCATCACAATCTCTTTAATTTTAAATTTTTTGGCATCGATAATTATAAACATAAGTAGCCATCCCTATGGGATCAATATCTGATAGATTTTCATCTATCTACTATACTTGCAACGAAAGTGTACACATGCACATATTTGTTGTGACGTTCATAACGCGATCAAGTTTTGGCGCCATTCTCGGGGATGGCCACATGAAGATGCGAGAGAGCATATTAAATCTTTTCAACTAATTTTTGCTTCTTTCAGTCAGCAGGGTGTTCTTGATGATGCCTTGCGAATGCAACTATTTCCTTACTCATTACAAGGACCGCCTCGAACTTGGTTCCTTGGATTACCTGCTAGATCGATTACGTTGTGTAGTACACTCACAACAATCATAGTTATGAAGGTTGTCTACAGCATGCATAGAATGCATTTTATGTTAATAATATCAGAGGAAATTCTTATGGTAATTCCTACAACAGCTCAGCTCGAAACCAACAGCCTTAGGGGAATCAAAATGCAACCACATTTAAATATGGCAATTCCTCGAGCCAAGGAAATTTTTGATAAGCGAATTATAATCACTAGCAACAAAATTTCAACCCAAGTCCTCAGATGCATGTACACCAAAATTAGTTGCAGCCACACATTTGTGTGCAGTCACAACAATCTTCAGTGCCAAATTTGCATACGCAAGGATAGCAATAGCAACAGCAGTATTACTAACCATGAACTGATCCATTAACAGCCCTTAAATCCTTGATGCGTGAACATATCACATGGACATAATCTATTGTGCAAGGAAATTCCTCTTCTACACAAGCATTGGAAGCACAAGTAGGACAACTAGCTTCAAATATGAGCACAAGACCACTAAGTGCTTTAACTAGTGACACTGAGAATCCAAATCAAAAGGGGAAGGAGCATTACAAAGTTATTACTTTTAGGAGTGGAAAGCAAACTGTCGAGCCAATTAGCAGCTCTAATATAGCACCTATCGACACAAGTGAAGCAGATCAAGAAGAAAATGTTGTATCTGGAGAAGAAACAGACGAACCAAATAAAGAGGAGCCACCAGTTGTTACTCTTATGCCTACCATTAGACCAACAAATTTCGACACAACTATTGATGTCAATGCAACCAATTTTGTCATGACAACTTGACGTATCAATACCTTTGTCATTTCCACAAAGATTTAAAGAGAAGGAAAATGATAGAGAATATCAAAGGTTTTTGGCCATATTGAAACAATTACATATCGACATACCTCTTGTAGATGCTCTTGTATAGATTCCTAACTATGGGAAATTCATGAAGGAGCTCCTATCCAAGAAGAAGAAGTTGAATGATATTGAGACAACTGCGTCACAGAAGGATGCAATACAGTGCTAACAAATAAGTTGCCACCTAAGATGAAGGACCCTAGAAGCTTTACAATCCCATGCTTGATTGTTAATCATTATTTAGGTAAAGCTTTATGTGACTTAGGTGCGAGTATCAACTTGATGCATTGTCTACATTCAATAAATTGGGAATTGGTCACATGAGGCCCACTACAGTTACATTACAAATGGTAGATAAGTCATTAACGTAGCCCGAAGGACAAATTAAGGACATCCTTGCTTGCACAGACAAATTTGTGCTCCTTGCTGATTTCATTATACTTGATTGTGAAGCCGATAAAGAGGTACCCATAATCTTGGGACGCCCATTCTTAGCGACGGGACACACTCTCATCGATGTGTACAAGGGGGAATTAACAATATGCAATAATGGGAAACATGTCACTTTCAGTGTCTTCAAAGCCACTCCCTATCACGACAAGGAAGAATGTCACCACATTGATGTGTTGGATAAAACATTTAAGAGAGAATTCAAGGAGCATAGCATAAGATTTATTGAAAAATTTGTTGCGACATTGTATAAAGATGTTTTACTAAACTATGATAGCAAGGTTGGGTCGAATAAGATTGAGATTAAGCCAAACTGGTCTATGCAACCTCCTGCGTTAACTAATAGACAAAACCTTGCTTTGAGATCATCTACAGTGAAAGCTCTTACTATGGAATTGCAACCATCGCATAATTCTCTAAAGTCCAAGTCTACTCTTTTTTCGGTGCATAAATATGTTATTGTCATTGCATTTTGTCTGCTGACTCACCAGAGGATCAAAATGTATCAGAAAAGAAATCATGATAACTCGTCCTTTCAAACCCAACCATTAGATTGGTTTAAAAAAGGGTGATCTAATTGGATGCATTTATTGTGTGTAGAGCTGCTAACCCTTTCCTGCAGTAATACAAACACACCTTTTTTATATATAAAGCAATTTTTCTACACCAACTGTTTCACTCACAAACCTCCATTGCTATACTAAAAAATTTGCTTCGATTTCTCATCCTTCTTAATCTACTTTTACGACCACCAGATATGGCCAGAACAAGAGGAGCAAAGACACCAACAAAATTCGTTCATGAATCATCCTCTACTGTAACGACTTGTGAAACAAAGCAGTAACCCTCCAATGAACCAGTGATGTTCATAACTAAGGTGACCAAGGAATGCTTCCAAGATAATATGCTAAAGAGAAATTGCCATCCAAAGCAAGGTTTCAACTTGTTGAAGCAAAGGGTCCTTGGAAAGCAAGTAACTCACACCATCGTGAGTATGGGCTGGGAGACATTCTATGACCATCTTGAGGCCTATTCCCCATCTATGGTGCGAGAATTCTATGCCAACCTTACTCATCAGGAGTTCAAATTTATATTTGTTTGTGAAGGGTTAATACCATGGGAGGCCACAACCATCAACGCAATATACAATACTACCGTTGATGAGGATGAGCATATGGAGTTCATTAAAGAATTAACTGAAGAAGGGACCGAGATGCTGATAAGAGACCTATGTATCGAAGGTGCTATGTGGACAGCTTCAAATCCGAGCAACTACACCATGCATAGGAAATTTCTATCACTTCAAAGCAAGGTGTGGTTTCATTTCATTAACAATCGTTTAATTCCTTCTACACACAGTACGACAGTCACCCTCGATCGAATGTGTCTAATACATTCGATCATAGAGGGTAGAAAGATAGATGTCAGTGCAATTTCGCTTTAGGAAATAATGGATTACACAGCAAAGCAGATAAGTATCTTGGTATTTCCCTCTTTGATAACACGATTATGTCAGCAGCGGGGTATAATGCCTCGCGAAGGAGAGGAAATCCTAGAAAATAAGGGCCCGGTCAATGACACGTTAATTGAAAGGATGGCTCGTGGTAAGGAGACTCCTATAATAAAAGAAGTAGATACTAGGAAGATGAAGAAGAGCAAAGAAAAAAGTGACAACAGCAATACGCATGTGACTGTAGACCAAACATTGTGACACAAAGTAAAGGTGCTAGAGTAAATTGTCGATGCTATTAACATCAGACAAATAAAACTTGTTGCCACAATTGAAGAAATGGATCATTCACATAATCTATTCTATGCTTAAACCAGGGCATGGAAAAGTGCCATGCTAACCACCATGAGGAGAATGAGCATAGCACCTCTGCCAGAAATTTCGATCTTCCCTTCGATCATCAGGGAAGCTAGACCTTCAACTGATGAAGTCGATTCTGGAGAGAGAGAACACTCCATAGCTTTTCTACCAATAGTGCATATTTAGGATGAAGAAAGAGATATGAAATCAAGAGAGGTAGAGGATTGCTTGAGGAACATTGCCAGCTTATTCAAGGAGGATTTCCCTGCTAATCTTGAAACTACTGATGCTGCTGAAGAAGAAACTCCCACTAAGGGAGAAGCCACACTCGTTGCAAAAATGGGGAAAGAGGAGAAGAAAGAAGAAAAAGAAGAGGAAAAAGCCAGAGTAAATTCATCAGAGGAATTTGTTCCTACACCAACAGTTATGGGTGCAATAAGTAAATTCTTGGCAACGGTGTCAACAACTTGATCGCCTCTAGACGTACTAACGTCCAATGTGCGAATACTGCTTACAAAATATAGGAATTGAGGTGATATCAGCAAGTACACGGATTAGGTTGTAATTGGTCGTTCTATGAACGTCACAGCAAATATGTGCAAGCGTACACTATCAATGCGAGTATAGTAGATAGAAGTGAATCTGTCGAATATCGAACCCATAAGGATGACTGCTTATGTTTATAATTGTTGATGCAAAGAAAGTTAAAACTAAAGAGATTGCGATGAATAATGTCAGAGCAATTAAATAAGGAAATGCAGTAAAAGTATGAGAGTAATTTGTCAAAGCAATTCAATAAATTTTAAAAAGTAAACAGTGATAATGAGATGGGGTTCCCTAACTTGAGAAGTTGGCAAAAAGCTAAATGTGATCACAAGGTTAATAACAGATAAATTGTCGCCACAATTAAGCACAATGAAATCTTACCAACCTTGACTTCCCTGTTTATCAAATACTCAAATACTCACACTAACCAGACCTTCCAGTGTTGGCAATGCTATATATTCAAGAACAAGTGAACTGAATTCCTTCAATCCTCAAGCAACTTCCATTGACTTGATTGTTAACTTAATTTGTCGCTGCACTTTCCAATGACAGTGACTGCAATCACACTTCCATGGTCAAACAATTAAATCCGAAGATAAACAATGAAGGAAAGATTGAAATAGATATGAAACTTGATCTAAAATTAAATTGTATTTCCATAAACTCAAATTATCAAAACTTATTAGCGTTTAAGAAAGAAAAATAAAAGAACAAATGGAGTACTCTATTCCTAGCTTACTCAAAATGCTCCATTACTCTCCCTCTTGTGTCGCACTTAGGATGCTCTAGTCACGAGCAATATATGACCTTCCTCCTCTTGTTAGGCAACCCTTAGAAGCTTAAGCTGTCATGGAAGCAAGCTCAAGAATGTGTTGAAGAAGAAATTTTATCCACCGAAAAAATTAAGAAGAAGATGATAAAAATATTTTCTCTTCAGTATTTAACATCCATTGCCAAGTACAGGTGTCCTCCCTTTCAGATCTAACTTCCTCTACTTGTACAAGTTGGTTATGCCAACTGTACACTCACACAAATCTAGTGTGTTCATTAGGTAGTTGTTAGTTGCAGGGACAGCTCTAGGTGCAAATTTGGATGTTATTTTGCAACAACAACTCTGTACTCCTACATGCATTGATCCTTCAAGATAGATTCCTACAGTGACATCTTTGGAAATAATACTAACCAACTACTACACCGACATTATTAGTAAAAACATGATAAAATTAAAGAAAATTAGGCCAAGCTTCCCCAAGTTGGAAAATGCAATAACTAACTTAAAAAGACTAAAAATGCATGCTAAAAATGATCAAATGGGAACAAGTTATACCATAAGTAAGGAGAAATCAATGGTCTTTTCTAATGCTATCACACCCCCAAACTTGAGTTTTTACTTGTCCTCAAGTAAAACAAAAACTAGCAAGGTTATAGCAAAAAAAATTTATCTAGGCAATGACCATTCTAGCAACTTAAATCATCTGAAATCATAATGCATGAATTACATTCAAATGACAGAATATTGCGCCGACAATTTATAGGTATGAATAATTAAAATTGCAACTTCATTAATGCTAGCATCATACTTTAATTCTTAAATTCTTTCTACCAAAACAACATATATTGTATAGTAATATATACATTTTTTTTTTCTTCTTTTCCTTCTTTTTTTTATGTGACTGAGGGATGTCGTTACATTACTATACTCTTGTTCTTGAGAAGTAACGATGGGGTGCAACAAACCCCTAGGGAGTATGTAATTGTGCCGACACACACTCTTGAAGTGACAGCCTTTGGCTAGATTTTTTCTAACACTTGCATTGGAATGTTCTCCCTTGATAGTTCACAATACACCCACATTGGAGTGTTTTTTATTTATAACTATACTTATATACAAGTAAGTGTAAACGGTAAATTTATTTAGGATTCAAATAATGATACTATTCATTCATTACTAATGCAATTTAAATCATTAATCCAAAAATTGAAGAGATAACATTCAATCACATTCATCTAACTCATTCATTAGCATTTCACATGACTCAAGAATTAAACATCAAATAAAAACCAATAACATTGCATGCTTTCATTAAACTTCAAAGGACATATTTTTAAAATGTGGGTGCATTTGTATTTCCATCCCATATACATTCCCTTCAAACTTAAAGTCTGCATTGGCCCTAATGCACTGACATTAATTTACAAATATATATGGAAATGCAATGACAATGTAGATGCAGTGACAATAAAAATGCAAGGACAATTATACTACAACTATATGAAATGCATGAAAATCAAACTAAATGCTAACGAAATGCTAAAAATAGAAACTACTCAGTGTGTTGCAGCCAAAGATGCGGCAGGATGGGTCTTCCTCTTCTTCTTCTTGCGTTTGAGTTCCTCCTTCCGTCACTTTTTATCCTTGGCGTGCTTTCTCTTCCTTTCTTTTGGCTCGGATGGATCCTCGAATTGCTCCTCTGCATCAGGCTGTGCCTCAGCATCATAAACCATGACATCAAAAAGGTGTATTTCAGCAAGTGGTGCAACATAAGGCCATGGCACCAAGTCATCAAATGATGCACCCACAAGTTCAAGTGAGGTGACAAATTCCTCAAATTAATTTGTCGCGACAAAAGGTTCTTCTCTTATCTCTTCTCTTTCTTCCTCTTCTTATTCCTCTTCTGTCTCCACAAGCTCCAAATGTGTGTTTCCTTCATTAACATTGGCCTCTTTCTCAGCCATATTAGCCTTTAAGCTAGTAGAAAAATCATCCTCGAATAAGCTGGCTATGTTTCGGAGGCAATCTTCGACTTCCTTCGAATTTACCTCACATTCATCATGAGAAATATGGACCATTTGCGGAGATGCTACTGAGGTGTCCCTTCTTTCTGATGCAGCCCTCTCAGTTGAAGGCGAAGCTTCTCTGATGATTAGAGGGAACACAAGAAACTCTGGTAGAGGCGTTTTGCTCATACAGCGCAATGTGGTCACAATGGCACTATTTCATGCCCTTGTGAAAGCATAGAATAGGTTTTGAGATCTTTCCATTTCCTCTATTCCGTTGAAAAATTTTATCTATCGAATGTTAGTTATGTCCAGCAATCGTTTCTACCTCTTTAATCTTATGCCATAAGTTAGGATCTATGGCGATAGGAGTCTTCTTTTCTTCCATCTTCGCTTTGCCTTTCCTCTTCTTGGCTTTAGCTTCCTTCACGACAGGAGTATCCTTCCCCCTAGTCATGCGCTCAATGGAAGCATCATTAATAAGGCCTTTGTTATTCAACATTTCTTTTCCCTCACGAGGTATCACTCCTCGTTTTTGGCACAGCTGCATGATCAGTGAAGGGAATGCTAGAACACCTGACTTCCTTGTAGCACAATTCGTAATTTCTTGGTGCAAAATTGCACCGACATCAATTTATCTTCCTTTGATGATCGAATGGATTAAACAAATCCGATCCAAAGTGACTATTGTGCTATGAGTAGAAGGCATGAGACGATAATTTATCAAGTGAAACCAGACCTTACTTTGTATTGTGAGGAAGAGGTGGTGCATGGTATAGTTGTTCAGATTGTTGCCTGTCCACACCGCTCCGTCAATGCAAATATCTTGCATCAGGATGTCAACTCCCTCTTCTGTGAGTTATTCCAGGAAGGCCATGTGCTCGTCTTCTTCGACGGTGATATTGTAAAGAGCATTAATGTGGGAGATACCCAAAGGCACCAATCCTTCACGAACGAAGATGAACACTTGTTCTTTATCAGTCAGGTTTGCATAGAACTCTCTCACAAGGGATGGTGAGTACCCCCAGGATGGATGCAAAAGGTTCCCTAGGTTTTGCTGCTGCGATAGCTGGAAGCCTTGTTTAGGGTGATAGTTGCGCTTTAGCATGTTGTCATGGAAACGATCCTTCGTAGTCTTGGTCAGAAATGTCACTGGTTCTTTTGTTGGATGCTGCTCTATTTCTCGCTCCACTGCGACGGAGTAGGATTCTACAACAGATTTGGACTGTGTTTTTACACCTCGAGTTCTAGCCATGTCTTTTTGGTAACAAAGGTTTTAGAGAGCAGAAAGGTGAGAGCTTTTGAAGAAAAATTGTAGTAATAATGGAAGTTTTACTGAGGAACGCTGTAGGCGCAATGGATCGCTTTATAGGGAGTGAAATATGAAGATAGAGAGTCATGTTTTTTTTCCACTACAAAGAAAGGACAAGTAGTCTTCACCCAACAAATGTGTCGACTCAGATTATCCGTTTTAAAACCAATTTGACAGTTAGGGAATAAGTAATTGAAGAGTCGTGATTTCTTTCCTGGAATGTTTTGATTTTGTGATGAGTCAGCATAGAAATTTCATTAACAAGGAGCTTTATATGCGTCGAAAAAAGGAAGAACTTTATTCTTGCAAAAGAGACAAAGAAAGATAATTGAAACATAAACAAAATAAAGTAAAAGTAAATGATAAAAATATAAAGAAATGTTAGAAAAATGTGACCAGGTTAATGGTCTCTTTCTGAATGTGATCATCTTGGCTAAAGTAGTGTTCAGCCATTGGCCATTCACCTTAAATTGGTGCCCATCATTTATGTCTTTAATCGTGACCGTAGAGTGAGGAAATACTTTGACAACCTCAAATGGACCAAACCATCTTGAGCACAATTTACCTTGGTGCAATTTTTTAGTCGCAAATTAAATAAAAGAACTAGTTTACCTGTATTAAATTGTTGCTGCAAAATATTGTTGTGCCATCTCTTGGTCTTTTCATTATATACTGCAGCATTCTCATATCCATTGGGTCGAATTTCCTCCAATTCAGTAATGTCCAACATCCTTTTCTGTCCAGTAGCTTCATAGTCCATGTTCACTTGCTTGATTGCCCACATGGCTTTATGTTCTAATTCCATGAGCAAGTGACAAGCTTTACCAAACACTAACTGATACGACGACATTCCAAGTGGCGTTTTATATGTTGTGCGTAACACCCACAATGCATCATCAATCCTTGAAGACCAATCTTTCCTCAATGGGTTCACCACCTTTTCAAGGATATTCTTAATTTCACGGTTAGAAACTTCAGCTTGACCATTGGTTTGTGGATGATATGTGGTCACCATTCTATGTTTAACATCATACCGCTTCAGTGCGGCCTTAACTTGATTAAAATGGAAGTGAGTGCCTTGATCACTAATCAATGATTTAGGTGTGCTGAAACGGGTGAGTATGTACTTGTGGAAAAATTTCAACGCATCATCCTTTGGAACAGTAATTGCTTCCACCCACTTGGACACATAATCAACAGCCACTAAGATGTAAACATTTCCAAACGAACTTGGAAATGGTCCCATGAAGTCCATACCCTAGATATCAAAGAGCTCAACCTCCATAATTGGCTGTTATAGCATCTCATTGCGTCTAGATATTGATCCAGTGCGCTGACATTTGTCACATTGTTGCACAAAATTATGGGCATCTCTAAACAACAAAGCACAATAGAATCCTAACTGAAGGATCTTTGCAGCAGTCCTTATACCACCAAAATGACCTCCATAAGGGGTATCATGGCAATGCTTCAGGATAGAAAGCATTTCTTCTTCTGGAACACAGCGTCGAATAATATTATCGTTACATACCTTGAATAGGTATAGCTCATTCCAGTAGTATTTTGCGATGTCACGAAGGAACCTTTCCTTCTTATGGTCTATTGCACTCAAGGGTAACCTTTCACATACCAAGTAATTGACGACATCTGCATACCATGAGGATGCGTCAATAGCAAATAGCTTTTCGTCAGAAAATGCATCAACAATTTGGAATGTATTTCCTTCTTCACTTCCTACTTCTAGACAAGACGAATGATTTGCTACTTGGTTCTTCGATCCTTTGCGATCCATTATCTCAATGTCAAATTCTTGTAGTAACAAGATCCATCTAATCAATCTTGGTTTGGCATCTTTCTTAGCGAAGTGGTATCTCAAAGCAGAATGATCAGTGAATATTGTAACCTTTCCACTGACAAGATATGAACAAAATTTATCGAAGGCAAAGACTATTGCTAATAGCTCATTTTCTATGGTTGTATAATTAATTTGCGTTTCAGTAAGAGTTTTGTTGGCATAATATTTTACATGAAATACTCTTTCTTTGCATTTTCCTAGCATGACACCCACTGCATAATCACTTGCATCACACATTACTTTGAATGGTTGCGACCAGTCTGGTGCAACGAAAATAGGTGCCTTCACTAGCTGCTACTTAATTTGCAAAAATACGTCTAGGCATGCATCATCAAAAAAATTTATTTTGCTCCAACAAGGAGAAGAGAGGCTTTGCAATCTTGGAGAAATCCCGGATATATCTTCAATAAAAACCTATATGATCGAGAAAACTCCGAATTCCTTTTACATTAGTTGGCGAGGGTAGCTTCTCAACAATTTCAACCTTTTCTTTGTCCACTTAAATGCCCTGACAAGAGATTTGATGACCGAGGACAATGCCTTTTGTTGCCATGAAGTGACATTTCTCCCAATTCAGCACTGGAATTGTGTCCTCACATCGCTGAAGAACTCTAGCCAAATTGTCAATGCATTTATCAAAAGTATTGCCATAGACAGAGAAATCATCCATAAATACCCCCAATGAGTCTTCAATCATATTTGAGAAAATTTCCATCATACACTTTTGAAATGTGGCCGATGCATTGCATAGACCAAATGGCATTCGACGGAAGGTAAAGGTGCTTAAAGGACAAGTAAAAATCATCTTTGCTTGATCCTCCGGTGCAATTGTTATCTAATTATAGCCAGAACAGCCATCAAGAAAGCAATAATAGGCTTTACCAGCAAACTTGTCCAGCATTTGATCAATGAAGGGAAGTAGGAAATGATCCTTCTTTATGGCCGCATTCAATCGTCGATAGTCCATACACAATCCCCAGCCCATAGGAATGCCAGTAGGAATTAGTTCATCTTTGTCATTACTTACCAGCGTGATACCACTCTTCTTTGGAACAAATTGGACTGGGCTCACCCATGTACTATCAGAAATTGGGTAGATAATGCTTGCATCCAACCACTTAATTATCTCCTTCTTGACCACTTCCTTCATTTTTTTCATTCGATCTTCACTGCTGTTCAAAGGACTGCTTACCCTCGTCTTCTAAACGAATTTTGTGCATACAGAAAGAGGGACTAATGCCTCTAATATCCGTAATGCTCCAGGTAATTGCACGCTTTTGTTGCTTTAGTATATGGATTAACTTCTTCTCCTAACTTGCTTCGAGAGTTGCAGAGACAATAACTGGTAATGTATCATTCTCACCAAGGAAAACATACGTCAGATGGGTAAGCAATGGCTTTAACTCCAAAGTAGGAGCTTTTTCAATAGATGGCTTGAATACTAGAGTCGTTCTATTGCTTAAATCTAATTATTCTAGTTACCATCCGTGTCTAAGCTCAACAATATTGGCCTAAACCTTGCGATCGCAGTCAACTCAAAAATCTTCCTCTGTTGTCACCGTAAATTCTTTTAAGACTGTTGTGCTTCGATCATTAAATTATTCCTTAATTAATTCGTCCAGTACATTAATGTGGTGACATTCCTCTTTGTCTTTACAAGGGATTACCTCGAAAACACTAAAGGTGACATGTTCATCATTATGTCGCATTATCAGTTCGCCTTTGTACACGTCGATAAGAGTGTGACTAGTGGTAAGGAATGAGCGTCCCAAAATTTTGCGCACCCTTTTATCTTCTTCATAATCAAGGATAATGAAATCCGCTAGGAACACAAACTTATCTACTTGAACTAAGATGTCTTTAATTTGCTCTTCAGGTTGCGCTAATGGTCTATCTGCCAACTGTAATGTCACCGCATTGGGCTTTATGTGACCAATCCCCAATTTTATAAATGTTGACAATGGCATGAGGTTGATACTTTTGCACAAATCACATAGAGCTTTTCCCAAGTAATGATTTCCAATTGAGCACGAAATTGTAAAACTACCGAGGTCATTCATCTTTGGTGGCAATTTATTTGTCAAAACTGCATTGCACTCTTCTGTGAGCACAATTGTCTCGATATCAGTCAACTTCTTTTTCTTAGAGAGGAGCTCCTTCATGAATTTCCCATCACTAGGAATCTGTATTAGAGCAATCACAAGAGGTATACTAACAAGCAGTTGTTTTATTGTGGCTGGAAACTTTTGATATTCGATATCATTTTCCTTCTCTTTGAATCACTGTGGAAATGGCAAAGATATCGAATCATCAGTTTGCTTTGACATGGCTGGCTGTGTTGACATCGGTAATTGCATCGACAATTTTATTGGTTTAGCAGTAGGCATGAGAGTGACAATTAGTAGAGCTTCCTTGATTAATTCTTCTGTACTTTCTTCAGGTGCAATTTCCTCACTCTGATTCAGATCATTAGTGGTGACAGGTTCTGCCTTATAATTAGTGCTTGGCTCAACAGTTTTCTTTCCACTTCAAAAAGTGATAGCCTTACAATGCTTCGAGTTATCTGTGTCACTCGATAAAGCACCTGATGGTCTTGTGTTGATATTCGAAGCAAGTTGCCCCAGTTATGTTTCTAATGCTCGGATAGAAGAGGAATTTCCTTACACTATAACTTCTGTTCATGTCATAAATTCACACATTATATTTTCAAAGACTGTTGTGGGTTTAGTTTGTTGTTATTTGTACTACTACTGCTGCTGTCCATGAATATTTGGATGTTGTATTAAAGCTTGTTGTCGCTATACATGGGTACATGGGTGCATCTGTTCTTGTAATTTTGCATGGTCATTATAATTCTATTATTGTTAGTTGTAGATAACCGCCTTGGTTAGATGAATTTCCATATGTAAACGTCGCAGCATTCCGATTTCCCCAAAGGTTGCTGGTTTCTCACATTGTTATTGTAGGAGTTACCATAGGGGTGTCCATGGATGTTATTGACATAGAAAGCATTCTCTGCATGCTATTGACAATCCTCATAATTGTGGTTGTCGTCGTAAATTTTAAAACAAAATGTAAGGACATCAATTTGTTGGGCGACTTGAATAGGTGCAATTTCACTAGTCCCTTTCATGTTCTTTATCATGTTTGCGAGCAAAGAAACTTGTGCACTTAGAGCAGATATAGCATCCAACTCAATAACTTCAGGATTTGCCTTCACTTGAGCAGCTCTAGATCGAATATTGATAATCGTTATGAGCAATTCTCTCTAGATTTAGGATAGCTTGATTGTAAGTATAATCCAACAAAGGACCATTATGAGATGCATAGATAATATTTATTGTTTGTGCATTCAACCCATTGTAAAAGATTTGGATCTGCGTCTCTTGTTGAATTCCATGCAACGGGTATCGTCTAAAAAGAGATTTATAGCGCTTCCATGTTGTATACAGATTCTCATCATCAAGCTAATGGTATGTAGTGATATCATTTCTGAGCTTAGCATTCATTGTCGGTGGATTGAAACGTAAAACAAACTAAGTTACGTATGTATTCCACAATGTAATCGATCTAGCAGGTAATCCAAGGAACCAAGTTCGAGCCCATCCTTGCAATAGGGAAATAATTGCATTCGCAAGGAATCATCAGGAACACCCTGTTGACTGAAAGAAGCACAAATCTGTAGAAAAGATTTAATATGCTCTCCCGCATCTTCATGTGGCAATCAAACATACTACCTATTAGAATTTAACATCTAGAACATGACTGGTTTTAGCTCAAAATTTCAAGCATGAATTGCTGGTCGAACAACACCTGGCTGCAAATCATCCAAAACTAGAATAACAAATATCGGATGGTTCGATTTTGCAATTGACCTTTTTGTGGCATTGGTGGATTATTGATAACTTGTGACTGTATTAGAGGATTCTGTGGCGGCAGCGATGGTATTTCACCATTGATTCCTAGCAAAGTCATATTTATCTATTCTTGTTGCCTCCTTATAATGGTTCGATCGATCTCCAGATCAAAGTCAACAATATTTTTAGGATTTCTCCTGTTCATATACACCTAAAATAAAACAAGTGAAAAACAGTAACAACAAGAAAACAATTCAGTAACAAATAAAGATTAAGAAATAACAAATAAACACAGAGACAAATATTAACCTAATGCCTTTGTCTACTTTTAAGAAATTAGGAATAGGTTCGATGAAGCCAACTGCGGTGACATTGCAACTAGCGGATAGATCTCTTGCACAATCAGAGGGAAAAATTAAAGATGTCCTTGTTCAAGTTGATAAGCTGGTGTTCCGTGTTAATTTTATCATCGTAGACTACGAAGCAGATAAGAAGATACCTATTATTTTAGGACGACCATTTCTTGCAACAGGAAGAACACTTATCGACGTGTTCAAGGGAGAACTAGTGATGCGTCATAATGATGATCATTAACCTTCAGTGTGTTTGAAGCATCACCATCCGAACCTAAAGAACAATACCACCACATAGATGTGTTGGACGAAATTATTTTGGAAGAATTTTATGCAAGGAGTTCAACATTTTCTAGTGATGATGCGGTAACATCTACCGATAACATCCTAGATGATTGTGCTGACAAAGAGGAAGTGAACAATTGTGAGCTGCATAAAAACTGGCAAAAGGAATCTTTGGATTTGTCTAACAGAATAATCCCAGTGTTTAAACAATCTATTGAGCAAGCTCTTACATTGGAGTTAAAACCATTACCGACACATTTGAAATATGTCTTCCTTAGTGATAACGAAACGCTACCTGTTATTGTCAACATATCCCTCGACGCAATGCAAGAAGATAAACTCATCACAATTCTTAAAGAACATAAGAAAACTATAGCCTGGAGCATTGTAGATATCAGAGGCATTAGTCTCTCTTTTTGTATGCACAAGATTAGGCTAGAAGATGAAAAGATGCAATCAATTGAGCAGCAACAAAGACTCAATGAAAAGATGAAAGAAGTAGTAAAGAAGGAAATTATCAAATGGTTAGATGCGGGCATTATATATCCTATCTCTGATAGTGATTGGGTAAGCCCCGTTCAATGTGTGCCTAGAAAGAGTGGTTTCACAGTTGTGACCAATGACAAGAATGAGTTAATCCCTACTCGCATCGCTACTAACTGGCGAGTATGCATGGATTACCGATGACTGAATGCGGCCATAAAGAAGGACCATTTTCCATTATCTTTCATCGATCAGATGCTGGATAGGTTAGCTGGTAAAGCCTATCATTGTTTCCTAAACGGTTACTCTGGATACAACCAAATTGCTATTGCATCGGAGGATCAAGCAAAGGCAACATTCACATGCCCTTTTGGAACATTTGCTTTCCAACTTAAGCCATTTGGGTTGTGTAATGCACCAACAACATTGAAGAGATGTATGATGGCAATATTTTCAGACATGATCGAGGATTCCTTAGAGGTATTCATGGATGATTTCTCAGTCTATGGACAGAATTTCAACCAATGAGTTGACAATTTGGCAAGAGTCTTGAAGAGATACGAGGACACAAATCTAGTTCTGAATTGGGAGAAATGTCACTTCATGGCAACTGAAGGCATTGTCCTCGAGCATCAAATATCTTGTCATGGCATTGAGGTTGATAAAGCAAAGGTTAAAACCAGCAAAAAATTACAGCCATCCATCACTGCCAAAGCAATAAGAAGCTTTCATGGACATGTTGGCTTTTATAGACGATTCATCAGAGATTTCTCCAAGATAGCTAAACCCTTATTCTCGTTGAAAAAGTTTGTGCTCGATGTCGCTTGTCTGGACATGTTCAAAACAATAAAAAAATAGTTGGTACAAGCTCCAATTGTTGTCGTAACGGATTGGACGCAACCTTTCGAACTTATGTACGATGCTAGTGACTTAGCTGTAGGAGCTATCCTACGCCAAAGAAAAGAAAAGGTATTTCATACTATTTATTATGCTAGTAAAACTCTAATCGAAATGCAGGTCAATTATACCACGACTGAGAAAGAGTTGCTAGCAGTAGTCTTTGCATTTGACAAGTTTCATTCTTATCTTGTCGGTGCAAAGACCATAGTTTACACAGATCACTCAGCATTGAGATACATTTTCAACAAAAAGGATGCTAAACCTAGACTCATTAGATGGATCATATTACTTCATGAATTTGATGTGGAAATCTGAGATAGAAAAGGATCTAAAAATCAAGTAGCTGACCACTTGTCTCGGCTGGAAACTAGGAGTGAAAATGGGCAAAACAACTCAGATTGTCAAGGCATTTCCTGATGAGCAATTATTTGCTGTCGATACATAACCATGGTATGCTAATATTGTCAACTACCTTGTATGTGGATAAGTGCAACTGGTCACAAGAAAAGTAGGTTCATACGCGTTGCTACTAAATACCATTGGAACGAATCATACCTATTTAAGGTATGTGCCGATAATATAATTTACCGCTGTGTACCTGAAGAAGAAATGATGTCAATCTTGCGACACTACCTTGACGCCCCTTATGGTGGTCATTTTGGTGGCACAAGGACTGCTGCAAAGGTCCTCCAGTCAGAATTTTGTTGGCCCAATTTGTTTCGAGACACTCACAACTTCACACAATAACGTGATCGTTGTCAACGCATTATTTCAATATCTCGATGCAATGAAATGCTCCAACAACCCATTATGGAGGTAGAGCTCTTCGACGCTTGGGGTACAGATTTTATGGGATCATTTCCAAACTCTTTTGGAAATATGTCTATCTTAGTGGCTGTTGACTACGTCTTAAAGTGGATTGAAGCTATTGCAGTGCCAAGAGACTACTCTCAGACCGTGTTGAAATTCTTTAACACATACATCATCATAAGGTTTGGAACATCGAGAGCATTGATAAGCGATCAAGGCACTCATTTCTACAATAACCAAGTAGCGACTACATTAAAACGATATGGTGTGTAGCATCGTATGACTGCCATGTATCATCCACAAACAAATAGTCAAGCCGAAGTATCCAATAGTCAAATTAAAAGCATACTTGAGAAGGTGGTTAACCCATCTATGAAGGATTGCTCTGTGTGGCTACATGACGCACTGTGGTGCTTCGTACCACTTATAAAACCCCGTTGGGGATGTAACCATATCAACTAGTGTTTGGGAAGTCTTGCCACTTGCCTGTCGAACTTGAACATTAGGCTATGTGGGCAAATAAGCAAGTGAATTTGGACTATGATGCCACTGGAAAGAAAAGACTGTTGGACATCACATAATTAGAAGAAATTTGACGCCATGCTTATGAAATGCTGCGATATACAAGGAAAAGACAAAGAAATGGCATGAAAAAATCATTTTGCATCGACAATTTCATCCTGGTCAATTGGTACTTTTATTTAATTCACATTTAAAATTGCATCCAGGGAAATTTCGATCAAGGTGGTCAGGTCCATTCAAGGTTGTCAAAGCATTTCAAAGCGGTGAGGTAACAATAAAAAACTTTCAGGATGGAAACAATTTAAGGTGAATGGCCAACATCTTAAACACTATATGAGCCCAGATGTTTGAAAACCAGACGAAACCATTGACCTAGTGACATCTAAATAATGTCGATGCATTTCTTTATTTACTTTTAATTGTTTCACTTTTCGTTGTGTTGTTTCAAATTCTTAGTAGAAATAAAAATCATCTTTTTGTCAACGCATTGAAGCACAGATTGTCCACGCATCCTGCGATGAGTCAGCATTACTTTTTCAGCAAGAATCGCGCTGATTGATTCTTTCCTCTCATAGCCATTGGATCAAAATGAATTGGTACGATCTGCAGCTTGGTAATTAATTACTGTAGACGTAACGTTTCCCCATGTTTTTCCACTCATTACGCCTAGGTTATATAATCCCCCTCATGGCAGTTATCTTTTCTCTTCACATCCATCATTACTACTTTGATTTATTTCCTTTAGTGTCTTCATACTTCTTTTCCCTATTTCGAAGCGATATTTCTCTGCACCTCTTCTTTACTTTCTTTTTCTTTCACCATGGCTAAAACCGTGCTTCCAAAAACCCTCCTAAACCCTCCTTCAAGAACACTTCAACTACTCCAATTGAGGTTCCGTCCACGACACCACCGCCTTCATCCACAGGTCCAATTTTGTTCCTAACGATTGCGGCCAAAGATAGGTATCACAATGTTATGCTAAAGCGTAACATCCACCCTAAACAAGGCTTCCAACTTTCCCCACATCTGACTCTTGGAAAACAAGTTCACCGCACCATCAACTGCCTCGGGTGGGAATATTTTTATGACCATCCTTCAGGTTATTCCCCTACTCTGGACCAGGAGTAGGAGTTTGTATTTGTCCGAGAGGGGTTGGTGCCATGGAGTGCGACACATATCAATGTTTTACTACAGATTCCGGAATGGATAGATGAGCATGCGTCCTTCATGCACAGTTTGAACGATGATAACTTGGCCCAGATGATGAATGACCTTTGTGTCGATGGGGCTACATGGACGGGAAATGGGTTTCATAACTATATAATGCACAAGTGCTACCTTAAAACCTTTTGCAAGGTATGGTTTCATTTCATTAACAGTCGTGTTATGCCTTCAACTCACAACATTACGGCCACACTAGACCGTATGTGTCTATTACATTTCATCCTGCATCGCCGACACATCAACATTGTGGAGTTTATACATGCTCAGATCGCAAAAGCTACAGGAAAGCAAAATGGTATCCTTCCTTTTCCCTCTCCTATCATGCTACTCTGTCAACACAAGGGCATTATGCCCAAAGATGATGAAGAGGTTTTGGATAACAAAGGTCCGATCAATGATATATCGGCTGAGAGGATGACACAAGGCCTAGGTACACTTATGGCCAAGGAAACCTCAAAGAAGAAAGACAAGGGAAAAGGGAAAAAGAAAGAAGAATAAACCAATACACCCACAAATCCTCAAGTGTTGAGAAGACTGACTAGTTCGAAAATCCACCTTGACTGTATTGATACGTGTACAATTTGTCTCATGAGCATATTAGATGATTTGGATTATAGGCAGCATATATTTTATGCATACAGAAAAGCCTAGAACGAAGCCATTGTCGCTGCATTACGTCACATCAACACCAGAACACTTTCAAATTTCCCAGCATTCCCTGATATCTTCTACCCTATGCATCATCTGACCAGCTTACTACTGATGGTAGGCCTACTAAAATTCCAACAAGAATTCACATATCTGATGATGAAAACAATAAAGGGCATTCAAAGGCTGTTGAGGATTGCTATCGCAACATTGCTGATCTATTCGAGGATTAATTCCCCAATAGTCTAGGGATAAATATGGCTGAGATAGCAACTGTTGCAAAAGAAGATGTTGATGCAGTGGATTACACTAACTATGGCCCACCTGAATTTGAGCAACATAGGGAAGAGGAAGCCAATCAGGGAGGTGATCAAGAGAAGGATGAAGAAAAAGAAAAAGAAGGAAAGGAAGAAGAGAAGGAAGAAACTAAACCTGCCAAGGTGCAAGAGGAGAAGGAACCCGATGCCCTAGCAATGATCATAGAGGATGTTGTGGGGGCATCCAGCTCAGAAGAGACTCGACCTACTGTGAGTCAGACTGAGGTTGTCACTGGTGGACTAGAGGAACTAAATCCTCTAGCTATTGTGCCTTACATAGCACCACTTGCTGAGATCCATCCATCAGAGGTGACAATTGATGAGGCCGTCACCCAACTGGCAGAGGAGGAGCAATCCACCAAGCCAGTTGGTTCAAAGGATAAGAAGCAGAAAAGGCACAAGGACAAGAAAAAGAAGAAACACTATGATGAGGGAGAGCGCCCGAAAAAGAAGAAAAACCAAAGCAGCCTCTGCATCGGATGCTGCTGAATAATTTGGTACATCTTTTTTTAGTTAGTTTTCATGCATTTTTCTTATGCTTGCATTTTCATTATCACTGCATTCATCTTAGTTTACTACATTGTAGCTATATTTCCATTCATTTTGTATATCTATTGTCCATACATTGGGGACAATGCAGACATTAAGTTTGGGGGGAAAGCTAATGTGACTTGGAAATGCAACTACATCTTCTTATTTGACTTTTATTTTGTTTCTTTAGTAATGAAAAGTGACAAAATTTCAACAGAAATGTAACCACAAATTTTTATTTGATACGTAATTCTTGAATTGTTTGAATACTAATGTGAAAATTGGATGAGTATGAATGAATGTTGAGTCTGCTATTTTGGAATTAATAATTGAAATTGTTTTAGTAATGGATGGATAGTGTTGGTGTTGAATATTGAACTAACTAATTAGTACAGTGACATTGTATGAATAAAAGACACTCCAATATGAGTGCATTGTGACTTTTAAGGGAGAACACTTCCCTGCAGACAAAAAAAGAAAACTTATCTAGCCAAAGGCTGTAATTGCAAGAGTGTGTGTCGACGTAATTACATGCCTCCTTGGGGTTTGTTGCACCTCATCGTTACTGCCCAAAAACAAAGGTAGAGCAATGCAATGACATCTTTCATTCACTTACAACAATAAGAAAAAGAAGAAAGAAAGAAAAATAAGAATAAATTGCTGATATGGTTCAAGGAAGGTTAAGAATCAATGCATGATACTAACATTGATGAAATTGCAGTTTCAAGTTGTTCATGTCTGTAAATTGTCGGTGCATCATACTATTATATGAATACAGTTTAAACATTAGAAATTTAGAGAATTCAAGTTGTATGAATAATGATTACGGTGACATTTCTAATTGCTACTTTGTTAATTTTTTGTTTACTTGAGGAGAAGTAAAAACTCAAGTTTAGGGGTGTGATGGTATTACCAATTACATAGATTTTCTTCCCAATTTAGTGTTTAAATTGTCTCTTTTGTATTTTATTTAGCATACATTGTTAGCAGTTTATACTTAGTTTTCATGTTTTCCAACTCATTGATAGTTAGTTTAAATTCTTGTTATTTTTATCTATTTTTGTACTAATATCGACGCAAACAATCGATATATTGCGTCTTAATATCGTTAGCGCAGGAACTAAGCCTAGAAGCTTAATGTTGGACAAATGTAGCCACAAGATCAGCTAGTAATTGCAACCAAGAGATGTCACAACATTGAAACTGAACCTTGAATGAGTAGAAGCTGAATTCATAACTGGAAGCACCAATGTAGGAATTTCACAGATGTCGCTGCAATTATGATCTCAGAACACGCTCAATGATGCAGCGACAATCTACAGATCTGTGAAGAACATACTAGAACTGCATGAGTGCACAGCTGTATTCTAACTAATTTTGATAGCTGTAAAATCCAGATCTAGATCTGAAAGAGAAGGCTAAATCCTGAAACATTTTAGAGGCTATAAATAAACAAACAAAGAAGGAAAAAGATCATTAAAAGCCAAAGGATTTAATTCTGAAAATTTTGTCTAAACTGGAGATTTGAGCTGGAAATCGGGGAGTTGATGAAGCAAGTCTGCAACTGCATCTGACGACAGGTGCTTGATGCTGAGCAAGAGGAATAATTAGGGAGTAAACCAAGTAATCTAGAGATAGAAAGCTTCGTTGTACTCTTTAATTCTTTTTAAACGATGATGGATTTTGATGATATTAAATGAATACGAGAGTATCTTTTGATGTTATATCATTTTGATTCTTACTTTACACTGCTTATCCGTTTATTCTTGGATCTAACTGCTCTAAACACGAAAGTGAATTTGTAGTACGCCGACATCGAGAGATGCAGTGACAGGTTAGGTTAACATGTGGGTTAGGCGAGAGCTGCTTGGGACTAGGATAAAAACCAGTTACTTGTTCTTGGATACACATCGTTACTCGTACCGAGAGGTGGAGTGATTATATTTGAGTCGAGATTAAATAGGGAGCTATTGTTTGTAAGAACTCAAAGAGACTTCATTGTAGTGACAATTCATCTATATCTTACCTTGTCAATGCATCCAACGTTGCAACTTAACAAAATTTAGTGAACAATTTCTACCCTTTACACTTGATCACTTTTACTTTTTTATGCAATTTAAATATTCAATAACATTGATGTTTAACACCAAACATTTGACTCTGATTGCGTTGACATTGATATCTAATTTTAGTGTGTAGATCTGGCATATTGCACTGACATTAGTACTCACATTACACTTATTGCTCCGACATTTAGACATCAAGAACCCATTCCTCGAGGGATCGATATCCGAAAGATTTGTTTATCAACTATACTTGCATCGACGTGTGTACACTTGCACAATCGTTGTGTCATAAAAACACCAATCAACATGTCCACATAAGCATCTATTGACATGGCATATAAGACAAAAATATGCCACTTCAGCAAAAAAATTTATAGTTAAAACATAATTAAAATTTTAAAAAAATAATTTAAAACACCATTTATTTAACACAACCACACGGGCAGTAGAAAAAAATTAACATCTCCCCTTTGAACCATAAATCCCAAATTCTCTCTTTCTCCATTCAAATTCTTTAGAAATTGAAGCTTGAAATTTCATGGGCTTCTTTTTCCTTGGAAAATATTGTTTGAAAAAACTGATTGGAAGCCATCAATGGAGAAGTTTTCTTATTCGAAGTTGGTTTCATCAACACGAGGAGAGTTTCTGAGTTTTTATTTTCCTCTTTAAATCCTTTTATTTCTTTATTGAATCCATCATATATCATCTTCAAATCGATTTTTGTACGGTTTGTTTGTTGAATTTTTCTTTCCCCAGAGTTTTCATGATTTACGTGGAAGATTTTGTGGTGTTTGAAGAGTTCTTAAAAATTTTTGAGGTTTTCCTAAATCTTTTTCAATACCATGAATTGTTTATGGTTGTCGAATTTGGAGATTTTAGGTTATTGAATTTGGGGATTTTAGGTTTTGGGTGGTCGAATTTGGGGATTTTGGGTAAGGGTTTTAATTTGGGAATTTTTGTTTAGGGTTTTTGATTTTGGAGATTTTGGGCTAGTGCTATTAAAATCTGGGTTAGTGCTACTTTAACGGATAAAGATACTTGCATGGATGGATTCTCAAGCAGGGCTATGAATGGTGATGTTTGGGTTTTATGTTTTGGCTACATTGGATACCCTCAACCTTCCTTCTTTCACCATTTGAGTCTAGATTCCTTTTGGTCTTCTTCATTATCTGACCTTTGAGATCTGGGTTTTCAACATTTATTGCTTGCTAGTTATAGTGTGAGTAAGACCCACTAAACTGAAAATGGCTAGATTTCTTGAATTGGTGGCTAAAGGATGCTAGGAAAGGGATACTCGTGATAGTAAAAATGGAGAACCCTAACTATTCAGTGGTGGAAATCGAAATAGAAAACTCAAAATAAAAAATTCATTTGCTTGATAAAACAAATTTCCTAATCTGATTTGAATCAAAATCAAAAACTCATTTGCTTGATAAAACCCAAACTGGAAAGCGAAGACCATAACTGGAAAGCAAAGATTTTTTTCTTATCAAAACTTAAGAACAGATTTCAAAAACCCAAAAAAAGATGGAGGCTTCAAGAATGGGATGATGATGATTATAATTTTAAAATAATTTTAATAATTTTAAAATCATTTGCTGACGTGGCATATAAGACAAATTAGTGCCACATCAACATCTTTATATGTGGAAGTGCCCAAGTGGAAAAAAATTTGCCACGTCAGCGTCGTTAGTACCTTAACAGTCATATTCAGCAAGATGCCGTTAAGAATTGATGAGTTTAACTAAATAATATGTCATGTATATTAAAGTGAGCCAAATTCAAAATCTATATGGCCCATAGTGACTATAATTGTCTAAACGTTAGAAGCTAATTTTGTCATTATGCCTTAATATAAATATGATAAACTTAAAGAAAAGTTGAGTCAAGCTTGCGCTAAGTTAGAAAATGCAATATCTAAGTTAATATGGACGAAAAAACGCATGCTAAGCACGTTTAAATGGGAACAAATATTACCATAAGTAAGGTGAAATCAATGGTCTTTTCTAATCTTATCAGTAGATTATAATTGTTACAATTTTTAAAAAAATCAAATTCAAGTCGAATTGGATCATCTTCAGAAACGATATTTTTTTCAACTTGAGCCTATTACACCATGTGGGCTACTTGATCCATAAAGAAGCCTACTTATATATATAAGTATATTGTAATAAAAACTATTTGTTTAATGAAAGTACAATTTATTACTTTAATATTTGTTATTAAATATTTTATTATATTTAATAAAATAAATTATGAATATATAATAAATTAATTTTAAATAATTATTATTTTAATAACCCTATTTTAATATTATTATACAAATAAGGCAACAAATTAGGTTAATAAAATTTAACATGATTTATGATAATAAGTTTATATTTTTAATTAATATAATTTATTTAATTTTTTATATGATTAGTATTAAGTAAAATATTATTTTTATCAAAGCTTAAAATTATCTTTTTTACCTATTTCTTAAATTAGTTTAGTTAAACAAACAATGTAATACTATATTATGGAGTGTGCTTTGCATTTTAAATGAAATAGAGTCGACATCTTCGCGAGGAAGAGCCGACGATGCGACACACGACGTCCCGACAAGGCGACATATGAGTTCACGACGTGGCAATGTGTTCCCACATAAATCGGGTTTCTTTTTCTAGTCAAACTCTGATTGTTTTTCGCAATTGAACTATGATTAATCTAGGACATTTTACTCATATTTGACCTTTGAATTTGACCTATAAAAAGGCCTTAGTAACTCTAGAAAGGTTGATGAAAAATACAACATAAAACAATTAAGGAATATCTTTAACAGAGCTTTAAGAGAATTTGTGTTTTAGTCAGAGGGCTTTGTATTTGAGGTTCAGGGTTTGTTTTTTATTATCTCCATCTTGTACTCTTCAGATTACTTTCTTATTAGTGAAGCCTCCTTTGCTGTGGTTTTTATCCTCTTTAAAGGAGTTTTCCCCATAAAATTTGTGTTCGATCTTTCTGCCTTTTCTATTTTGTCATTTATCTGGGTTTATCCCCAACAAACTAGTATCAAAACTTGGTTTGGATTTTGCAATCAACACGTTCAAAGATGGCAATAACAAAATTCAACATTGAGATGTTTGACGGAAACATGAATTTCAGTTTATGACAAGTTCGGATGACAACAATTATAGTTCAAAACGATTTAAAAAGGGTCATTACTAGACAAAAGCCCGAAAATCTTGATCAATCAGAATGGGAAGAGCTTGATGAGAAGGTCCTATCTGCAATTTAGTTGTGCCTTACAAATATCGTGTTCTAGGAGGTGTTGACGGAGAAAATGACATCAACTTTGTAGAAAAAGCTTGAAACCTTTTACATGACAAAGTCTGTTGCGAATCGATTGGTGCTGAAACAATGCTTATACACGTTTCATATGGCCTAAGGAGCGTTAATTAGGACTCATATCAGTGATCTTGTGGCACTCTTGAATTATCTGAAGAATGTTGAGGTAAATATAGATGATGAAGATCAGACTATACTATTATTATGCTCTTTGCTCTTGTCGTGAAATATTTAAATGATGTGCAAATGTACACAGTCGTGAACAAATAATAAAGTAGTAAGTAAAAGTATCATCTCCACATAGACTGTATAGGCAAATATTGTGAAAATAAAACTTAGCAAATTGGTGATAGAAATAATTAAGAGTGGATTGAATTAACTAATTAACTAAAATTAACTAAAAGTGCAACAACTAATTGAAATATAAACACAGAATATTAAGCATCAATTCACAAGTTTTAATTACTATGACATGAATGAGTTAGATTAATTTCCTTATTTAACTTAGAATTATTAAAATAATATTAATGATGTTACGGAAGAGAACCATGACAATTTGGCTATTTAGTAACCTATGAAGTCATAGTTATTTAATAATTAAGTTTTTCTAGCATATTTCTATGTTAAATCAACTTTACAATTTTCATAAGTAGACATCATTTTATGTGAGGTAACAGTGATATACTTATACTGAAACAATTTAA